>LR990628.1:13102500-14352500 GCA_905147815.2 Phalera bucephala | reverse complement strand
ATACCGGGCATCAAAGCAATTTTTTTTTTATTAATTTATTTGGGTAAACAAACAGTGACACAATTCATAATAACTTGTTCAAACACAAAACAAAAAATAAAAGACATTGCGTTAATAATTGTGGCACCCACACCGTTTACCACAGATTACTATACATATTTTAAATATTAGTACAATGCAAAGAAAGCAGTAGACCAACTTATAATTAACACTTTTGCACATTTTATTTTATTTTTTTATCGAAGAAGTTTCTTAATTTTAGTTTTAAAAGCACCAGCTCGTGTTGCCGCTATATCAATTGAATTAAAATAAGTATTATAATTATGAACTAAGCGGTATAGCGGCGAACGTGTGCCAGCGTTGGTACGACAACGGGCCGTTGCAAATAGTTGGCAGGGAATACGGCAATGCGTTCTAGTGGGTATTTTATAACTAATCTTATTGATTAGGCTAATACAATCATATCTGTTGTGGCACAGGTCGTAAAGTAACATTACTTCAAGCTGTTTACGTCTAGATTCTAATGAAAAAGATTAAATTTATCAAGTAGTTGTTTATAAGACAATTTTCCATGAGAACATTTATAATGCACACAGCGCAGAAATTTTTTTTAAAACATTTAAAAGGCTGAAATATATATGTTATAGAGTGGATTCCAGATAGATACAGCATATTCAACTTGAGGGCGGATCAAAGCTTTATATATATAAACATAAGTAGAGGGTCTCGTAAATTTTGTGGCAGAACGCATGACAAATCCATACATTTTAAAAGCTTTAATTATTATGTCATCTATGTGTGCGTCCATATGTAATTTACAGTCGATTGTAACTCCCAAATCCCTAATTGTACTAACTTTGTCAAGTTGCTCACCGCACAGACTGTATAAAAAGTTGCTTACATGTAGTTATTTTGTGAAAGTAATGGTTTTACATTTATTTATACTCAAAGATAGCTTATTACGTGTACAATAAGAAGTAAATCTATCAAGATCATTTTGAAATCTGGCATGGTCATTAGAATTTTCTATACTATGGTAGATCTTCAAATCGTCTGCATATAGTAAGAAGTTACAGAATTCAAAACAAACATGTATATCGTTTATAAACATCACAAATAGCAACGGAACTAAAATTGAGCCCTGTGGGACCCCGGAGCTTACAGGTACAAAATCTGACTCATGACCATTCAAAACAATTTTTTGAGTGCGATTTGAGATATACTACTTGAACCATCGCCACAGATTACCGCGGATGCCGTTAAAGGCAAGCTTATCAAGCAATATTTTGTGGTCCACTCTATCAAACGCTTTTCGAAAGACGGTATACACACTGTCTGTTTGTAAGTTACTATCTAAGTTTTCAAAGAGGTAGGATGTATATATCAAAAGATTAGTGGTGGTAGATCGGCGCTTTACAAAACCATGTTGTTGTGGTATAATAATATTATGCAATGAGGGGTATATGGAATTGTGAACTAATCTTTCGAAAAGCTTTGATAGAGTGGGAAGGATTGAAATAGGGCGATAGTTCTCAATATCCGATTTATCTCCACCTTTATAATAATAATAATTGTATATTTCAGACACATGATCCATATTTAGTTACAGTAAAAGAGTAACATATTACAATAAACGTTAAGTTATAAACAATAAAAGCAGTATACAAACCTAAAAAAAAACTCATTCAATACTGAATGTGTCAGTCGTACCCAACACTAAACTCTGGACATGAATGAAGCTATCCTTCTTCGCTGGTTGGCATGAAATGAGTCCATTCGAGCTTCGGCGTACATTTCAGAGGCGCTGCAATAATATTGTTGTAAGCTACTCGAATGCCATCATGCGCCCGTTTGGTATAATTAGTCCTGAGTTGACACGTGTAAAATGTTTGGCAGAATGATTTAAATAAAGTTATTTTCACGTCAGGAGCAGATTTCGAAAACTTTCTAGTTATCATGTTACCTACAACACATAAAGCTCTGCGTTGCCGCTCAACATCCGCGTCATCTTTAAGGCTTGAGGTAACAATATGACCAAGGTACTTGAAATGGTCCACTATCTTAAGAGCTTTACAGTTAAGAAAAACCTCTGGTATGTTATCTGGTCCTTTCCCCGACCTGAATACGACCATTTCTGTCTTTTTGTTTTTATAGACCAAACTATGATCTTTAGCATACTTTTCACAAATTGCGATCAGTTTGCGCAATCCCTTGATCGATGGGCTGATCAGCACCATGTCGTCTGCGTAACTCAGGCTGTTGACATATCTGCCGTCCAGTCTGAGCCCAACAGGAGTGCTGCTCAGCTCCCTGATCAAATCGTTCATGTAGGTGTTAAATAGATCGGGAGAAGTAAGGCCTCCTTGTCTCACTCCATAGGATATTCGGTAACAGTCGGATAATTCGGTCCCCCACCTGACATTGTTGGTCTGATTTCGGTACCAGTACTCGAGGAGATCAACAATCTCAGCTGGGACATTTGTGCCACGCAGTTTCTCCGAATTGGGACAATACGAGCTGATGTCCAAATCCTTGGAACAACCCCTTCCTGTAAACATAAGTTCAAAAGATGCTAAAGTGGTTGATAAATTACGGCCGAAGTTGATTTAAGAAATATTGGCGGAATATTATCGACTCCCGGACCCTTGACTATATCTAAGCTACGTAGTTCCTTACGGACGGCATCTTTAGAGATAGTAAAATTGCTGAGAATGAGATCTGAAGTGTTATTAGTATCTGGTATGTCATCTATATCACAGTCATTAGTAACGCAAGATGGATCAAAAACGGATTTAAAGAATAATGAGAAAAGATAACAAATATCAGACGGATTATCTGCTACGAGGTCTTTGTATATCATTCTATTAGGAATATCCGGGCCAGTTTTCAGATTATTTACATATTTCCAAAAGAATTTCATATTACTACGAATTCTCTCTTCAACCGAATTAATATACTTCTTGTAGCAATTATGAGATTCTTTTTTAAACCGGCCCCTGTACAAGGAAAAAACTCGATAATCGGACACATTTTTGTACTTTTTCCATTTAACCCAAGACTTGTTTTTGTTTTTGAATATGTGACTCAAAGCTGGCGAAAACCATATTGGAAAGTGAGAAGATTGGACAATTTTTATGGGAATACGATGTTTTATAATGGAATATAGATTTTCATAGAAAACAGAGACGGCACTTTCTGCATCAGCATTTAGAAATAATTTGTTCCAATCAATGTTAGCGATATCTTTGTTTATTAGTGAGTAGTCAGCTTTGTTGAAGTTAAATTCCACTCTAGTTTTGATAGGGATATGTTTAAAGTTATAGTTAATCGGTACTATTGAATAAAAGGGCGGATGATTCTCATCAGCTGGGACAAGCGATGCCGATGCAAGCGAGGTTGTACTATTATTTATATTTGTAATAAATAAATCTAATATTCTGCCTCTACAATTCTTAAATCTATTTATTTGTAAGGTGTTGAAAAAACTCATGTTCGATGGACAGTAATGACTACAGATAATAGGCTCCAAGTGCGTAAAACAGTCTTTCCACTCAATTGTGGGAAGATTATAATCTCCCACTATAATATATTCTTTTGCATCCGTAGATTGCAGCAAAAAAGTCAAGTTGTCGAAATGTAAGGCGTATATATCCGAACTCATATTTGGCGGAATATAAGCGGCGCTAATAACGTAACAGGATAGGCGCGTACGCAGCTCAATAATTACATGATCAATCAGCGGGGAGGGCGAGGCGTGCGTCTGCGCATAAGCAATATATTTCATACCCTGCTCAAACATACCATCATTATCCGGTTGTTGTTCATTGATGCCGGATTATTACCATCCGATTTGTGTACAGATGCGTTCGGTGGTGTACGGTGAAGGTTCATCTTAGTGTGCGAATTCGCTGTCCCGATGTACTGGTGCGACAGAGTTAAAAAATATAATACTGTCCTTTAGTCTTGCGGTGAGGAAGTGAGGCCCCCCTCGCTCGCGTCTTCAACTGCTATGCAGGACCGAGATAGTAATTATTCCGTGTGTATTGTCTTACTCGATGCACCAACAATTAATAGAATGTATGAACAGTAATATGATATCACTGAATACTGCTCTAAAGACGATTATTGCTTATCAACAGATCAAATTATATTCCAAAAAGACGTTAGCACTACCACTCTCTTCGATTGCGCACGCCGGAGTGTATTCATCATCGTTGTCAAAATTTTCAACTTTCAATATCACTTGATGAGTGATCGTCCTCCCTATAAAAATATTAAGTAATTCAGTCTTTAGATGTATCAGAAACATCGATTTTACGCTATACCTACCTAATTTCGATTCAGGTGTTGAAAGTAGACCCTTTTCTTCAACCAAATTTTTTGCTACCCTTGACAAATGTCTTGATGTATTCATAGTTTAACATATACGTCTTTCAGTCCATTTTTCAGGTAAAAGTGTAAAAATTTGTATTTTTAACGACTTTTCCGTTTCTTTATCGTTGAATTTGTCGTGCAGCATTTTAATTAAAGAGCGAAAATTTTCACCACCGTCATCGATCGATCCTTCATCGGTAGAAGAGAGCAAACTTTTTTTCAAACTGTCACATATCTGATTTATTTTGTTACTCAAAAATTGATAATCATTCAACTTTTTGGATGGAATCGGGGATTGATTCAACAGTTGTAATGCATGGTTTATGACGGGTAATTGAGTTGCAGCGCTAACTTGGGATGCCGAGCTTGATTGTGAATCTTTGGTTGGTTCACTATTAAACGACATGGAACCTTAAAAAAAACAATTAAACATGTAGCTGCTAAAACTGTTGTTACGTCGTAACAAAGTTCTATGTAACAAAATCAACTCTAAAGACTAGACATACTCGCAATGCCGCTTAGTTTATTTAACTTTGTTTTAATCAATCGTTCGTATATTTATCATAGTCGTCCCCGTTAACGGTTCGATTCTTGTTTCCTCGATACGTAGTGTTTCGGAATAATGGTTTAATTTTTTTTTTCTTTCTTTCTCTCGTCTTCAATAATTTTAAATTAAAAAGTGGTTGCGCTTCGGTCGGTCTACGTTGTCTTTGATGAATTAAAATAAGCCTACACGAAAGTTGACGTTTAGTTGGAAGATTGTTTTTTTTTGCGTTTTGCACTTTATAGCGGGTTATGAGCCTTGTATGGGCCCAATTCGTTTATTGTTTTGCGTTGTGCGCATTTATGGCGGGTTGCGACCTCTTGTATGGGTCGGACTCGTCTTGTTGTTTTGCGTTCTGCGCGTATAGAGCGGGTAGTGACTCTTTAAGTAAGCCTACACTAATTTTCTCGTTACAGCGGGTAGTGACTGTAACAAATTCATCAAAGACCAAATGTATTTCACAGTTCCGATTCGTCCGAATGTTTCACGTTACAGTATTTATTCTTCCTCTTAGACGCTCTTTGTCATGCAGTGCTGTTCTCGAGTCCAATTTTTTAATAGAGTTGTACTCTAGTTTTATACTACCATACAACTCTATTAAAAAATTGCTGCTGCTGATTATAAATTTCCTGAGACAACTATGACAGGTCGTATGCTAGGTTGCATGGTAGGTATTTGTTAGTGGAGGTATGAAAGTGAGACAGTTACTGGGCGGTGCTATCCTTCTTAGGCGCTTACCGCAGCGGATTTTACTACGTAAACTCGTTTCTCTGGGAGAGGGAGAATTGTTACGTCGTAACAAAGTTCTTAAAATATAAAATAAATACAAAAAATCATTACACACAAACAAACAAAATAACTAGTTGTTACAATCTAATGGAAACCGCGCGCGTGCATCACAACGACCATGTAAGGTACGAGGCATGCCTTTTAAGTTTTATCGTTTGAAGAAAAAAACACAACTACAACCTTATAGTACTTTTTATTGTTTTTCAAAGTATTCACCACGTAGCTTAATACACTTTTCCATTCGCTCAAACCAGTTATTATAACATTTATTCCACTCTAAAGTGGGGGTGTTCAAAATGGCTGACTTGAAAGCGTCGACTGCTTCTTCACCGGACTGGAACCCTTGACCACGAAGGCTTTTCTTAATTTTAGGAAATGTAAGGAAATCGTTAGGGCTTAGATCAGGACTGTATGGAGGATGGTCAAGAATTTCTACTTTTTCCTGCTTCAAATACTCAATCGTTTGACGAGCGCTGTGTGAGCTTGCGTTGTCGTGGTGCAGGATGATGCGTCGCTTTGAGTTAGATTTTCGAAGTTCGGCGATGACTTGTGGTAAACAAACTGTAGTATACCACTCTGCGTTAACCGTTCTACGATCTTCAAGTGCAATAGTTGCAACATGACCGGTTTTTCCAACGAATGTGGCCACCATCTTCTTTGAAGTGCTTCGAGAACGAACAACTTTAGTCGGCTTTGGCTCGTCTTGAAAGACCCAGATTGTAGATTGTTGTTTGGAATTAGGATCGTAGGCATAGATCCAAGATTCGTCACCACTGATGATGTCGTAGCCGTGATTTGACTCTCCTCGGTTGAACCTTTGCAGAGTTTTCTTACACCATCTGACGCGGGCCGCCTTGTGATCGTCGGAAAGCAGATGCGGTATCCAACGGCAAACTAGCTTTCTCACACCAAGCGTTTCATGCAAGATCTTCTGAATGGTTGTCCCTGAGATGCCTAATAGAGTCTCTATCTCTTGATGCGTCACATGACGATCTTCGAGAATTAGTTGTCTCACAGCAATGATGTTATCTTCAGTGAAGGCGGATTTTGGGGGTCCTTCGCGAGATTTGTCACTAACACTAGTATGTCCACGCTGGAATTCTAAATACCAGCGTTCGACAGTCCGCAGACATGGAGCTTCATCACTGAACACAGATGTTAGCTCTTTAAAACACTGAAGCCGTGTCAGGCCTCTTCTAAAGTTGTAGAAAATTATTGCACGAACATTTTCCTTAGAAAGATTCATTTTCGTACGTAACATGACAGATTCCAATCGATGCTGTGACTAAACAATAGCATTAATCCTAATACTTTCAACTGTTTTGAGATTCAAAATTTAAACACGTTCGAATATAGAACAGTTCTAAATTCAAATTGCCGGGAAATATGGAAACGACAGAACTTAAAAGGCATGCCTCGTATTCGTTGATACCGGAAATCAAATTCTTTCTAGAACATCTGATAATAAACGCCCACAACATAGAAATATCTAGAAATATAAAAAAAAATACAATAGCGAACAACGGGTCCACTACCTGGGAATGTTTCCATCTCGCTCGGTTTGATTATTGCTATCTCAGTCCCACAAGAATTTTCTAGAATACAGACAATAGTTTAGGGCGTGACTTGCTTCGGTTGAGCCGTTTCTTTCCATATCTCTGTTTCGTCTCATACGAAGGATTTAGAAATCTGGGCAGTGCGCACTGTTGCCTCAGGGAGGAAGTAGGCCGTCCCGATATATGTATATAAAAACGAATTCGCGCAGGAAGAAAAGAATTTCGACGTCAGAGTTCGCACGATAACTATAAGTGATTCTTATTCGTGATTATTTGAACTCATTTTTGAAAAAATCTTTTATAAAAAAAGGTAAACCGACTTCAAAAAGCAAAAAAATAAATATTTGAAGTCAGTGCTGGTTGGTGCAGTCGGTTACTTGGCACCGACTTCAAATATTTATTTTTTTTGCTTTTTGAAGTCGGTTTACCTTTTTTTATAAAAGATTTTTATTTTACAATTTTAAGTGACCAGTGAATTATTCTATAGTAGGGTACCTATAGGATTGACGTAATACCCATTACATCGCAATTTACACATGCCTATTGTTTGTCGTTAAGGAGTTCCCTGGTGTATCTTCTAAGTCCAAGGTCCAATGTCAATAAAAATAATATGGGACCACCTTGGAGATATACTGAAACCAATGCAAAAAAAATTTTCAAAATTGGCCCACAATTGACGGAAATATCGCTGAACATACATAAAAAAAAGCATACATACAACCGAACATAGAACCTCCTCCTTTTTGAAGTCGGTTAAAAAGTAGTAAAACCAGTGCTATACTAAAATAAAAATAAAAATTAAAAGCGGTTAGCATCATTTTTCAGCCCCCTTGGAAACTGAGGGTCCAACGTGCGGATTGTGAAGTACGGATTGGGAGCCAACCGGCCACACTTCTGCCCGTCGACTCCAGCTGACCTCTGCGGCTGAGGGCCTTCCATAGGGCACCTACGAGTTCCCCACAAGTCAGTGGAAGCTTCCTCGCCGAAGACCCCCACGCGTCACGGGATCGAACAGACCATAGTTGAGTCCCCAGCGCACATAGGTTTTTTTAAAAAAAAGACCAGGAAGCTTCCCTGTGCCGCGAATCCACACCCCGGGCTTTGTAAATTATTTATTTTCAACTTAATTCTTTTTCTTATTTTTTGAGGTTATTTTTTTACAATAAACAATTGTAACGTTTGTAGTTGTTTTATTTGTACAATGTATTTAAGTAACGTATAAATAATTCAAAAAAACTTACGGAATGATAAGGATAACGGGAGATCCGTGACAGTTGTGTTACTATCACTATCAGTTTGATTATTGTTATCATTGCTGTCACTAGAATTATCTTCCTGGTCACTTGCATCAACATTAGGATCATCAATAGGATTTGTTTGTTCCTTCACTAATTTTGAAGCTTGTTTTCGACACGAAGTGGATAATAAATAATTATCACCTAATCTGAACGTTAATTTCATTTCATATCTTATATATATATATATATATATTTGGACGACACACGCAATCAAAACACAATTGAGGTTCTCTGTAAGAAAAGATTTATTGTTAACTTTTTACGTTACACATTTGATGCACTTAATTAAAAGTATTTACTAACAAAACTTTAACTGTAAGAAAAGAAACGACATTTAATGTTATTAATCACAATGTCGATTCCCAAATCTCAGTCACGGTATTATTAACCTTCTATAAAACAAAATTATTTACAATTATCTTTACATAAATATACTACTACGATGAAGCTTGATGCGCGGGAATATTTAAATTAAAGATAAATATATTTTTCTTTATATATATATATATATATATATATATATATATATATATATATATATATATATATATATATATATAATGCAAAACTGAACTTGTTGTAGGACTGGCACCTCACTATAATCCTTTTGGTTATCACAATTATATTATATTATGAGGAGTGATTATTGTAATGGGCATAAATAAATAAATATTAAAATAGATATCAAAGAGTGCTCTGTTTCAAAACAACCTATTTCTCTAAACCAATAGATCCAATAGATAGTCTAAATAGATACTGCCTACCCCGCAAGGGATTTGGGATGATGATTTAGATAAATAGTCATACCATTATTATGGGAGACTATAATACCTATCTACTTAAAGATGAGATGCGGTGAATTTTTTTTTGGTACAATGCAAATAAAAAATTACAAAAATTAAATTTTGTGGATTATTGCAGCGGGAAAACCTCAGCTACGTACGTGTGCCATTACTGCAAGGTTGATTTACGACGCTAAAAAGTTTCATGAGGGTAACTAAATTATTATTCGGTAAATATGGTGTGGTTCCCTTGCCGCGTGGTTCCCGGCTTAGAATAGGACCAACCCATCTCATCCCATCGGGTGTCGTACAAGGCGACTAAGGGAAATCTAGGGAATGGGCAGCAGCGTTCCCTTAACACTTCTACCATCAAAAACTGCGCTCGCCAACCCGCCTGCCAAGCGTGGCGAGTATGGCAAACCCCCCCCCCCCCCCCCCCCCCCAATATATTAAAATGGAAGAAAAGAATAAAACCAGGCCCCTAGTCCCCGGCGGTCCTGTTCGTCCTGGCCACGGTAGCAGCTATGGTAACGACAGGACAAGGGGTGCTAAGAATCTCTGGCAGAGATTCGGCTACCACCAACAACGAAAAATGGCCCTGGTGACATACAACGCACGCACGTTAAGGACAGATGAGAAGCTTGTTGAGCTGGAAGGGGAGATAAACAAGTTGCGGTGGAATATTGTTGGTTTATCGGAGGTCCGAAGAAAGGGCGAGGACACGATAACCTTAAAATCCGGCAACTTGTTTTACTACCGGGAGGGCGAACAGCAGTCCCAAGGTGGTGTCGGATTTGTCGTCCACAAGTCACTCATAGACAACGTTGTGTCCATCACTAGTATGTCGAGCAGGGTAGCGTACCTGATACTCAGAATATCCAAAAGATATTCGCTGAAGGTCATACAGGTCTACGCACCGACCTCGGCATACTCAGATGATGACGTCGAAGTAATGTATGAGGACATTAGTAGAGCCATATATACTTCCAAAGCACACTTTACAGTGGTTATGGGTGACTTCAATGCGCGGCTGGGCAAACGGGGCAATTTGGATATGGGCAGCGCAACCCCAGGGGTCAGAGGCTGGCCGAATATCTGGCGAAGGAGGGACTCTTTATGATGAACTCTTTCTTCCGGAAGCCGCCTCATAGGAAATGGACCTGGATGAGCCCTGAGGGTTCCACAAAAAATTAGATAGACTTCATCATGAGCACCAAGCGACAAATATTTAATGATGTCTCTGTGATTCACAGGGTAAACACCGGCAGTGATTACCGAATGGTCATAGGCACATTAAATATTAATGTCAAAATGGAAAGATCGCGTCTGATGAAGTCTACGCTCCGACCTTCTTATGCACATATCCAAAACCCCGAGAACTTTCAACTCGAATTGGCAAACCGCTCTTCGAATTGCTAGACAGCAGCACATCAGTGGACGAAATCAACAACAGGCTGGTAGAGACTGTTCATACGGTCGGGTCCAAGTATTTTAAGCCCCACCGTAAAAATAGACCTCAAAAACTATCCAACTACACCCGAAACCTCATGGCTGAGCGACGTTCCATGACGCTCCAAACCAAATGCTAAGTCCTATAGGCAGTTCAATGGACAGATACTAAAGTTCTTGCGACACGATTTACGGTCCTTCAATACAAGGCGTATTGAGGAGACCATAGCAAAGAACAAGGGCTCCAAAGTGTTCGCAAGAGATGCGTCTATTGGGCAAAGCCAGTTGACGAAGCTGAAGACGGAGGACGGAAACGTAACGTCGAATAGGTCAGAGATGCTCAGGGAGATAGAGAGGTTCTATGGGCAGTTGTACACCTCAGTAGCTGAACCTGTTGTTGACTTGGTAAAAGACCCAAGAGCCAAGCTAACCCGACACTACACTGAAGATATCCCGGATATCAGCCTGTACGAGATTAGGATGGCTCTCAAACAACTCAAAAATAACAAAGCGCCAAGCGAGGACGGAATTACCGCAGAGCTTCTGAAAGCGGGCGGAATGCCGGTACTTAAAGTCCTTCAGAGGCTGTTTAATTCCGTCTTGCTCGAAGAGAAAACGCCGGAAGCATGGAACAGGGGTGTGGTGGTACTGTTTTTCAAGAAAGGTGATAACACTTTACTGAATAATTATAGGCCCATCACACTGCTGAGTCATGTTTATAAGTTGTTTTCGAGAGTCATCACGAATCGTCTCGAACGCAGGCTTGATGACTTCCAGCCTCCCGAACAAGCCGGTTTCCGGAAAGGCTTTAGTACCATAGACCACATACATACGCTGCGGCAGATTATACAGAAGACCGAGGAGTATAATCGGCCACTATGCTTGGCGTTTGTGGACTATGAGAAAGCCTTCGATTCGATCGTGACTTGGGCGGTTCTTAGATCTCTCCAGCGATGCCGCATTGACTATCGGTACATTGAAGTGTTGAAGTGCTTGTATAATAACGCCACCATGTCAGTCCGAGTACAGGGGCAGTGCACGAAGGCGATCCCCATAAAAAGAGGAGTAAGGCAGGGAGACGTCATTTCTCCGAAACTATTTACGGCCGCCTTAGAGGACGCCTTCAAGCTCTTGGAATGGCAAGGACTTGGCATCAACATCAATGGCGAATACATCACTCACCTTCGATTTGCCGACGACATTGTGGTCGTGGCGGAGTCGCTGGAAGATCTAGGACGAATGCTCGGTGACCTCAACAGAGTATCTCAACAAGTGGGTCTTAAAATGAACATGAACAAAACGAAAATAATGTCTAACGTCCATGTCGTACCCACCGCTTTCACCGTTGGGAACTCTACTCTTGAAGTTGTCGACGAATACATTTACCTGGGACAGGTAGTCCGGTTAGGTAGGTCCAACTTTGAGAGAGAGGTCAATCGACGAATCCAACTCGGCTGGGCAGCGTTCGGGAAACTGCGCAACATCTTCTCATCCAAAATACCTCAGTGCCTTAAGACTAAAGTTTTTAGTCAATGTGTGTTACCAGTGATGATATATGGATCAGAGACGTGGTCTCTTACAATAGGTCTCATAAAAAAGCTCAGAGTTGCTCAGCGAGCTATGCTCGGCGTTTCTCTACGCGATCGAATCAGGAATGAGGAGATTCGTAGAAGAACCAAGGTCACCGACATAGCCGTTAAGATTAGCAAGCTGAAGTGGCAATGGGCGGGCCACATAGCGCGTAGATCGGACGGGCGTTGGGGCAGAAAGATTCTAGAGTGGAGACCACGTATTGGCAAGCGCAGCGTGGGACGACCGCCTGCCAGATGGACCGACGATCTTGTGAAAATCGCAGGAAGTCGTTGGATGCAGGTGGCATCGGACCGGTTACGCTGGAAAGCGATTGGGGAGGCCTATGTTCAGCAGTGGACAAGTATAGGTTGAGATGATGATGATGATGATGAAATATGGTGTGGAATATTTCTATCCAACAAAAAATAAACCAAGACCCCTTGGAATTTTTTTTGGACGAATAGGTCTATAAATTATAGAAATATAAATCCCGACGCTAACACTTGTATATTAAGTTCCCACTAAAAATTTTCGAATTGTGAAGAGGATAAGGGAGACACTATAATTAATTTAAGTTTCCTCTTCGAGAATAAAAACAAAGAAAACCAACCACCAAATACTGACACCACTCCTCTTCCTTCTTATTTAAGAAAACATCCAGCAGAACAAGGTTTAATAAAAGAAGTAATGATGGAGAAAACTAAAGCATACACTGCTGGATTTATTTGGGGAAAAATTTCTAGTAAAGTGAAATGTAAAAGTTGTCTGAAAACATGTACAAGTAACACAATAAAAATACTTATATAAAGTTCCGAGAATACGAATCTTTAAAAAAAGTAATTCATGTTACCCTAATAGTAAATTTTTAATCTTATACAGGGGCACTAGCCAATTCATTCATTATTATTTAAATGATAATTGCTACGATTTTGTCAAAAGTAACTTAAAAAACAAAATATGAAGTATGAGGTTTTCCTGGCTGGGGTTTTGGAAAGCACAAGTTAATTAGAAACGGATTTTTGTAAATTTAATACTAAGAATGCAAGTACACAATTGGTGTATTACAATAAACAAAATATTAAAAGACGACGAAAAGTGAGGGTAGTCAAAGTGCAAAGTACAACATTTTAATAGCTGAATTTTAATATGAACAAAGCTTTCAATGTTTATTAAGTGCTAAATTTTATCACCAACCTTTGGTGCACTCTCTTATTTAACTATCTCTCCTCTATCTTCACTGCAATTTCTTTACTGAAAACATCCATCTTCTACTTCTTGTTGCATTGACGTCTCTATATCTTCATCATGGATGGACATGCGAAATTGGCCTTTACTATGGAGGACCTGACAACATTGTTCACTTCGAGAATGGACAGCTACGAAGAAGATCTGAAGAATGTTACCAACACGGAGAACATTGCATCGCATAAAACCATAGCTAGCCTGTCTCGTGAGTTCATTGACTTCAAGTGCCTGATTTGGAAAGCCTTGGGAGCATTAAAAGCACAGGTGGAGCTGCTCTCAATTGGCCTGGATAGACATGAAATGGCATCTCGCAGGAAGGTACTTCTCTTACATGGACTGTCAGATGTTTTAGAGTGTAAAACTAAAGTCATCAATATTCTTAATGACACAATGCAGCTAACAAACATAAAGGTCGCCCGCGCACAGCGCTGGTGTTAGAGTGTCCGCGTTAAATATGACGTATAATACGTTGAAATGTAACGGCAATCTCGTAATAAGTGAAGTATTGTCGTACATACAGTGCAAACACGATGTGATAGATAATGAAAGTTTAATTAAAATATGTGAGTCGGCATTTACCGAGAAGGAAACTGAAGAAACGAAGTCACTTCTTTCTGAAGCCTTACCGACTAAACAACGGAGGGTGATACGAAGAAAAGACGGAAAAACCAAGAGGAATATGGAAGGTATAATATGTCTTTTTAAAGAAGTGGACCCAGAGATAATTCCTATTTTTGTTGCTCGTGATCTACAGAAATTGCTCCCAGTAACAGTCGATCATGTTGATGTAGTTACCATGCTAAAGGATATTATGAAGTTAAAGAATGTATTACTAATATGCGAGCAAGAGTATGCAACTATTTCTGAAGTACAAGAAATACGTAAGGAAGTCAAAGAGAAGATTTTATCGTTAAGTTTAAAGACTGATAATATAAATAAAGGAAAACGCGGTGGATGCACCTTTGCAATGGATGGACACACCTATGCAAGAAGCGGGCCAGAAAAGTATGGCAGATATCGTACGCATGTGTTAGATATTTAATATTTTACTAGAATTTATTACTAAGATAATACCATAATATTAAGTTTAAAATTGATTAAAGACTTTTGATTAGACTTTATGATGTATTTTGGTTAAATACCCAATACATAATTAGAAAAAGTATTTATAAACTTCCGTTGTTTTTGAATTTATTTAAATATGTGATTGTATTGACAACTTGATAATTTTATAAGATGTTTTAGAATTGTAAATAATTATTGTGAGTATTATTTAATGAATATTTAAATAATACAGAGCTATTTTTGGTATCACTATATTAATTGCCGTTTAGTTCTCGTTAAAAAGACTCTAAATAGGGAATATGCGTGTAATTCAAATAAGGGTCAAATATTTTTTTTACAAACTTTATCGCCTACAATACAAATGTCAACAAGTGCATATTTGTTGGATGTTTGCTATTGAGTTAGTTTTATTGTTATTTTTTGTTGTCGATTTACACAAAGACAAAATTTTAGTTTAAATTATTTTAGTTAATTCTTACGTTGAAGTGATCTTCGCAGCAATATAAACAAGTTGGTGGAGATGCCATGTATCTTTTTCTGATTTTACACCACATTCTCCTTATGTCCGCACCTATCGGGTGCATTTCTTATTGTATTTTTACACCTAGGCACAACAGTGTTGTTCCATTGTATAATAGTCGCAAAATACAAAATAAAAATAAATTACAGAATAAAATACTTCTACAGCTGTTTACTAATTGGTTGTTATTAGACTTTGACGTCACGCCAAGCGCGCCAAAATGGCGGGCGTTTAAAATGCTCTTATCTGTTTGCTACCTTCAACATTTTTTTTGCCCTTTACATTTTGTTTTTGCCGCTTAAATTTTTTATGCAGTTATATAAAGATGTAATCTATCGTAAAAAAATATAAAAAAATACACGCATATTCCCTATTGTTACTGTGCTCTGATTGGCTTATATTCAAATTGTATTGGCTTATTTTCAAATTATAACCTTCTTACGTTCTCATCTATATTTAAAAAACTGATGGGTAATTTAACGTAATTTGAGAAACAGTTCAGTTTTTAATCGAGAGCGGATAAGCAAGTTCAGTACCTTTTTATTGTGACTATTGTTATATATTGATATTATGTCCGTCTTGGCATCTGATCCTATGATGTCCGTAAATATTGTATTTTATTGTGTGTGCCATTTGACTTGAGTAATAGATTATTTGTTTTGGGTCGATAATCTGGGTTTCTTTAACTTCTAAATTGCTGTCCCTTTATTTCTTTGTATCATAATTCAGTATAATCAGTAAATAACAATACTAGTGACTTAACATAAAACTTTAAATAACTTAGCCGATATCTTTAACTAACTTTAGCTAACACATGCATGGCGAATGGAAACAGAACAATTCAAAAGGCGAGGAGTGGAAATTGGTACAGCGGAAAAGCCTTAGGAATCGCTTTATTGGTAAAACTAGTAAAGCTAAGACGCAACCTGAAATAAAATTTAAGGCAGCTGAAGTTAAAATTCCTTTGTTAATTTCTAATGTCAGTAAGGAGACATCTGAGGTTGATATATGCACTTATGTACTAGAAAAGATCAAAGAAATCGTGACTATGGAAAAAATAAACATAAAGAACGATCGGCCTTACAATGCGTTTAAAATTTTTGTTTTCAGACTCAAATTAGATGCATATTTAAATGATGAACTCTGGCCAGATGGAATCAAGTTTAGGCGCTTTGTACATTTCGGAAGGCGACCTCAAATAATGCCGCCAGAATACGAGAATAATGTCCTACAAAATACTAGCAAATGATGGACCAAACCGAAAATAGTATTTTTATTAGTTAGAACTGCAAGAACGTTAAATGTAGTGTAGAATGTATAAGGTCGTTATACATATCAGCAGATGTTGTGGCTCTGCAGGTGACCTGGCTGTTACCACATGATTTGACTATCCTTAGAAATATAGACCAGGAGTTTAATTATACGGGGAAATCAGCAATCGATTTATGGGCTGGCATATTGCGCGGTAGACTGTATGGCGGAGTGGCGCTATTATGGCGGAAGAATGTTTTTCGTGACGTATTTGTTATTAAATGCGATAGTGCGTATTGTTGCAACCAAAGCTGTGAACAGTGATCTATGTGAAATAATATTTATGTGCGTGTATATGCCTACTGATCATAGTGATAACTTGCCTGTATTTACTCAACGCTTGGGACAATTAAATGCAATCATAGAGGACAATAATATTGAAACAGTATATATGCGGGGCGACTTTAATGCCCATCCGTCGGCCCCGTTTGGTGAGGAATTAATTAATTTTAGTAGTGAAAAGCAGTGGGTGTGTTCAGACTTAGTGTCACTTGGTATAAACTCTGATATCCATACCTTTGTCAGTGAGGCTCATGGGTGCAAACGGTGATTGGATCACTGCATGGTGAGTGAATCTGCTTGGCTTACTATATCTAGTGTTAAAGTTCTTTATAACACATACTCGTCTGATCACTACCCATTGCAGGTTGAATGTAACTTAGGATTAATAAGGCATAAAATTGTTATAAATAAATATAAAATAAATAATTATATAATTTGGGGAACTAGAAATGATGACGAAATAAATAAATATAATGAATGTTGTAATAATAGACTAAAACTTATAAATTTTCCATCGAAATTTAATAAATGTGCCGACAAATTGTGTGATAGATTAAGTCATAGAAATAACATAGATAATGTATACGGCAGTATTGTTAAGGCATTAGCACAGGTCTCGAAAGAGAGCTGTTCTAGGCCTGTACGGAAATGTATGGAAAACGAATGTATATTGAGATGGAACAAGCATGTAGCAGAATCACACAGGCAGGCCAGGCTTGACTATCAGATGTATGTGTTGTGTGGCAAGCCTGAAAGAGGCCCGTTGTATGACAACATGTGCGCCTTAGTCGAAAAATATTTAAATCAAGGCTTAAGTTCTATCAACAACATCAGGAACAGATTCGAATGGATATACTTGCTTCACAACATTCTTCTAAGCAGTTTAATAACTTCTGGTCTAACACTAAAAAATTAAAAAATAATGCGGACCTCCCTGCATGTGTGGATGGTACGAGTGACCCTAAGAGTATTGCCAATATTTTTAGACAACAATTTATTGTTGATTCGTCATTAAAACCTTGTGAATTGCCCATTAGACCTAATTGTAATATCAGGCAACCGATTGGAATTACATGTAAAGAGGTTAGGGAGGCAATTGGTAATATGAAAAGGGGAAAATCAACTGGACACGATGGGCTCAGTGTGGAACATCTTAGGTTTGTTGGCACACATAAATAGATTACTTTCAATGTTATTTACGTTGTGTATAAGACACTCTTACTTGCCACCTGATTTAATTAAAACAGTCGTTGTACCACTTGTCAAAAACAGAACGGGGGATATAGGCGATAAGACTAATTATAGACCGATCTCGTTGGCAACAGTTATCGCTAGGGTGCTGGATGAACGCCTTGGTACATACAGTTGGAGGATGCTCAGTTTGGTTTTCAAGCAGGTCTGTCAACAGAAAGTGCTATTCTGTCACTTAAGTACAGTGTTAACTACTACATCAAAAGACAAACGCCAATTTATGCATGTTTCCTTGATTTATCTAAGGCGTTCGATCTAGTATCTTATGATTTGCTCTGGATTAAGTTAAAAAAAGAAGGCATGGCGCCAGAAGAAGTGGATATTTTTGCATATTGGTACAGTAACCAACAAAACCTTGTAAAATGGGCAAATGTGTATTCTGAAGAGTACACACTGAAGTCGGGTGTGAGACAAGGGGGGTTAACGTCCCCAAGGTTATTCAACCTCTATGTTAATGGAGTAATTGAGGGGCTGAGCCATATACATGTCGGCTGCCGCATAGATGGTGTTAGTATCAACAACTTGAGCTACGCTGATGACATGGTGTTGCTGAGCCCGTCAATTGGAGGTTTACGAAGATCCCTAAATAAGTGTGTGACTTATGCTGAGCAACACCGCTTAAAGTATATTGAGAAAAAAAGTGAATTTATGACTTTAGTGGGCAACAATAAAAGACCTGACAGTGTGCTACCTGTGTTCCTAAACGGAGTACAGTTAAACCGTGTTGCTCAGGTTAAACATCTTGGTCATATCCTAACCGAGAACTTAAGGGATGGGAGGGAACCAAGATATAGAGAGAGAACGGAGGGCATTGTCAGTTCGCGGGAACATGTTAGCACATAGATTCGTTAGGTGTACTGTTGATGTTAAAATAACTCTATGTAGAGCGTTTTGTCAGAGTTTTTACACCAGCGGTCTGTGGTTCACGTTTACGCAAAAGGCGTACAATGCCCTCAGAGTTCAATATAATAACATTTTCAGGATTCTGCTGCGACTTCCCCGTCACTGCAGTGACTTTTACGCAATCATACGTAAGAAGTCCGCATCTATTATGCATGCAGTGCGGGGAAGCGGGAACGGCATCCTGAAGATGATATCGGATAGGTTGGACTCAGTGGTACTCAGTCGATTCATTAGTTTACATGTGAGAGATGTGGGCTGATGAATCCATTGTGTAGGTTTATTTTATATTTACTAACATAGTTAATAAGTTATTTTTGTTACTAACATAGTATGGGCTTTTACCTGATTTTTTTTTATATATTTTTTTTTTATAAAAACTGTTGATATTGCTCTGTGCCACCCCCTGGAAGTAAATAGCAGTAAGCCACGTCTTATTCTTATTAGATTCCAGTGCTATTCTCTGCGTGGCGAAGTGTGGAATAGAAAAGCTGCTTTAAATTAACATTCTCCGAGTTTTTGATGAAGCCTAGACATGAGGTGTTCATGGATGCTCGCAGAACATATGGTATTAAGCAGTGCTGGACCTCTGATGGCAGGATTATCATCCAATTGCCAGACAAATCTCGCAAGAAAATTGATTCAGCGGCTGAATTGCGTCAAGTGTTGGCGCAGTTCCCTCCTGCTCACGATGTCGCGAGGAGCAGCAGGCAGCCGAGTGATAAGCCTGCATCGGCTGTCTCGGAGAAGAGGTCGCGTAAACATGCAGTGATCGGTTTGAATGATTTCTGCTCGCCAAACGCTTTTCCTTCGTTCACTATTCATACTCAATGTTCACTACCTACTTAATTTTTAAAGTGATTTACTTTCTGTCGAACGTCGTATAGAGTTATATTTTGTTTGACATATGTCTATGATAGATTTATTCATTGACACTTGACATTGACATTGATGTGAACGTTCGGAAATAATGCGTTTGAACCATAGCATTTGTATCCACTTCACGCAACCGGCGAGTGCATCGAGGGTATGATTAAGAAATAATTAAAATATTTAATTTTATTATACTTATCTTATTTAGTATTATAATTTATTTATTTATTTTATTTTATTATTATAGATAATAGTATCTTATTATATAGTACATAATAGTATGAATTTATTAGATATCTAGACCAGGGCTGAAGCCATTGAAAATGGTAAAAAGTGAAAAAAAATAATTGTATGATGAAACTCGTTGAAAAAGGAAGAGAATATAACAAAAGCGAAAGGAAAAATAATTTACGGTCGATCTGAGGTCGGGAAGTTGAAGGGGGTGAGTTTTTAAGGTTAAAAAACGGTTTATCTCGATTTCCGGCAAAACTACAAGTCCTATGGAAAAAAAATAAAAAGTTGTAGGTCTACAACTCTTGTATTTACACTTTTTTCACATAACCTCAATATTTATAAAATTCAAATAACTAAGTTTTTGGTTTTTTATTTTTATCTTATACAAAAAAAAATTCACGAAATTTGGGTGAAAACTTACCTTTTTATGTCCCAAACCCACTGTAACTGTTTTGATTTTAAAATTATTTTTTTTACAATATTTTGACTTAATATAATAAATATCAGCTTTTTTTAAAAAGTCGGTGGGCTTTTTGTTCTTTGAAATCTCTTCTTTCTGATAATGTAAAAAAAAATATACATTACTATGGTAAATGTTCTCAGAAAATGCAAAGAAAAGAAAAAAAATCGAATCCGAATTTTTGTTTTTTAATCATTATGTACAATTTTGAGCTATTCAGCAAAATTTAATGTTGCTATTTATCTTCGTGGGGAATCTCTTGCACAGTGATTGATCAGTCACCAAGTGTACACTCAATTTTCTGAACATCTATTTCTTGAGCTCAACTTTCGTCATAATAAATTTCTCCTAGGCGTTTATTATAGCCCATCCTCTCATGTTGATTTCTTTTCCCCCTTTGAATGAATCGAAATTAGAGTATTTCTCTTCCCTATACGATCACACTATCATTCTTGGTGACTTTAACACTTGTCTATTAAAAGGGGATAGTCGTAGCAACAAACTCCGATCTCTTGTCTCTTCTGTCAATATGATATCCTACCGCTAACAGCTACTGATCATACTCCGCATAGTACTCCCTCACTCTTAGATCTCATACTTGTTTCCGATTCTAGTCAAGTAGGTGCACATGACCAGATTTCTGCTTCTTTCTCTTATCACGACCTGATATTCCTTTCTTATAAAATTCGCTCTCCGAAACGCACTTCTAAATTTCTTTCCCTTCACAGCTTTAAGCAGCTCTGACTGGACGCGTGCAATTTAGACTGGACTTTTGTTTACAACTCCGTTGTGAAAATGGATTCGTAGTCTGTTGGATATTGTTCAAAAAAGCAGCAATTTCTTTGGGAGGTATTTAATCGATCCGGGTGAAGGAAATTTTTTTTTGGACTAAGCCTGTCATGTGAGAAAAGTAATGGTGGCTCCTTTCCTGGACAGTCCGTTTCCGCCACAGTGTTTAGAGTCGATGGGCCCAACTGAACCTCATTTTAAAGTGCTCCATGAACATATTTGCAATCTCCGTGGAGTCATTCTTTTCTCCCACACTCACCGGAAGACCGGGCCTGACATCTAGTTTACCAGTGGACTTCCAGAATTTTCTGAAATTTTTTGTGGCTCTTTGTTTAGCGATCATATCTATTTTAATTTGGTCTGGGTTTACTGACACCATCTCAAACGACTATTAAAAATTTTGCGAGCTTCACACATTTGGTTATACTAGGCATGCCTTTTAAGTTCTGTCGTTTCCATATTTCCCGGCAATTTTGAATTTGGAACTGTTCTATATTCGAATGTGTTTAAATTTTGAATCTCAAAACAGTTGAAAGTATTAGGATTAATGCTATTTTTTAGTCACAGCGTCGATTGGAATCTGTCAGGTTACGTACGAAAATGAATCTTTCTAAGGAAAATGTTCGTGCAATAATTTTCTACAACTTCAGAAGAGGCCTGACACGGCTTTAGTGTTTTGAAGAGCTAACATCTGTGTTCAGTGATGAAGCTCCATGTCTGCGGACTGTCGAAAGCTGGTATTTAGAATTTCAGCGTGGACATACTAGTGTTAGTGACAAATCTCGCGAAGGACGTCCAAAATCCGCCTTCACTGAAGATAACATCATTGCTGTGAGACAACTAATTCTCGAAGATCGTCATGTGACGTATCGAGAGATAGAGGCTCTATTAGGCATCTCAGGGACAACCATTCAGAAGATCTTGCATGAAGCGCTTGGTGTGAGAAAGCTAGTTTGCCGTTGGATACCGCATCTGCTTTCCGACGATCACAAGGCGGCCCGCGTCAGATGGTGTAAGAAAACTCTGCAAAGGTTCAACCGAGGAGAGTCAAATCACGTCTACGACATCACTAGTGGTGACGAATCTTGGATCTATGCCTACGATCCTGATTCCAAACAACAATCTACAATCTGGGTCTATCAAGACGAGCCAAAGCCGACTAAAGTTGTTCGTTCTCGAAGCACTTCAAAGAAGATGGTGGCCACGTTCGTTGGAAAAACCGGCCATGTTGCGACTATTGCACTTGAAGATCGTAGAACGGTTAACGTAGAGTGGTATATCACAGTTTGTTTACCACAAGTCATCGCCGAACTTCGAAAATCTAACTCAAAGCGACGCATCATCCTGCACCACGACAACGCAAGCTTACACAGCGCTCGTCAAACGATTGAGTATTTGAAGCAGGAAAAAGTAGAAATTCTTGACCATCCTTCATACAGTCCTGATCTAAGCCCTAACGATTTCTTTACATTTCCTAAAATTAAGAAAAATCTTCGTGGTCATAGGTTCCAGTCCGGTGAAGAAGCAGTCGACGCTTTCAAGCCATTTTGAACACCCCCACTTTAGAGTGGAATAAATGTTATAATAACTGGTTTGAGCGAATGGAAAAGTGTATTAAGCTACGTGGTGAATACTTTGAAAAACAATAAAAAGTACTATAAGGTTCTAATTGTTTTTTTCTGCAAAGGACAAAACTTAAAAGGCATGCCTCGTATGATGCTCCTGCCGTTGTCCGTCCATCCAGTACCCAGATACTAAATCTAAGCCTAGCCTCCCGATGCGCGTCTCGTACATGTTTATTCCAACCGCATACTACCCCGGCTTGTCTTGGACACTTTCCACCTCTCGGTTTTGTGTCTTTTGCGGCCTCACATAAAGTTTGTACAATGGTGCTGTATAGTTCATCAAGTACAGTTCTGTGATGGGACAGGCTACATGGCCCGTAGCTACACTTCATGAACTCCCGAGGGAAATCAACATCACATAAAATATTGTGATACAACATCACACAAAATAATATATCATGATAACGATTGATCTGTGATTGGCTCCTTTCTCCCCAGATGACTCCATTCCATGGTTCACTATGCATCAGCAATTTTGGTCTAACAATTTCCAGATTACACACAATAAATAAAAGTAAATGATCGGACACACACATTTTCCTCAATACCTGCCTTTACAACCGTCTTCCAGGCAGATTGAGAGACCACACAGTGGTCCAACCATCTCCTACATCCATGGGCTTCCCTTAAAAATGTGTAGTTGTCCGATTCCATCCCCAAAAGTTCTATGCCTGCACAAATCGAGGATTAATCTGTGCAAAAATTTATAAGTTCATTGAAAAATAATTCGTGAGGGTGAGCATTAAAATCACCCAATATAAAAACACTTTCAACATCATTGCTCGCTTCCATGGCACTTATCTCTCCTAGGACTTCAGTAAACATAGGTAGGTTATCGTGCGCATCCGTTGGCATGTACACTGATATTACAATAATAGAACGTCTTTCTATGGTTGCCTTAATGGCCACAGGACGCGAATTGGTGCATTCCAAATTTGACACGGTATCAAAAATGTCCTTTCTCCAAAGAATGGCTACTCCTCCATACGGCCTTCTTACCAGTACACCTGCGCATGTATCTACAGCCGACTTACCTGTGTATTCATAGTCTTCACTTACAGTTCCTAAAAACGGAATGTCGTGGGGGAGTAGCCATGTCTCTTGTAGGACTACTAAGTCAGACATAGCACAAATACTACGAACACAATCAATAGACCGTTTAATTGATTTACAATTAAAGCTGGTGAATCTACTATTACTGGTCTTATATTCATAATCTTTGTCTTTATACATAATAACAGTTCAATTAGCTTTAACCTTCGGACTTATCGGTTTTGTTCGATACATAAAACGCACAAAAAGAGCCTGAATGTTATGCCATCGGGCCACAGCTGATCATTTAAAAACAGGTTTAATTTGTGCATAGGAACAAATAATTTATGGGCATTATATTTTACTCTGTTTTCATATTTATCAATTTTAAGGTAACACTTTCATTAGTCTTTTCTTTTATATAGCTAATTATATCATCATTATGTATATACAGGTACCGATAAGAGAGTCACCCGAACTATCGACCATGTACTCTATTGTATTTTTGGCATGTCAAAAAAAATAAGATTCCATAGTTACAATCAGAACTTTAGACGCAGACATTGTTGTCATCATATTGTCCAATAAGGCACATCTTCAAGCATCGGTTAAAGTAGGGATGGATCATGAAGTTAACAATGCACGCCGTTGTATTGACGTATCCACTCTCTATACTAAACTCGACCCAGCAATTTCGCTAGCGCTTCCAGCTCTTCATGCGCTCACAGGATGCAATTACAATCCGACACTTTACAGACGGAGTAAAAAAAACTGAATATAGAAGGTAAGTAAATTTAAAAAAGTTTTATTATTACAATAAAGTTATTACATTAAAATACTATTATTTACAAAATATATAATAATATCAGCCCTGTTAAGAAACTGTCCCACCGTTGGGCACGGGCCTCCTCTCAAACTGAGAGGGCTTAGGCCGTAGTCCACCACGCTGGCCCAGTGCGGGTTGGCGAACTTCACACACCTGCGAGAAACTCTTAGGCATGCAGGTTTCCTCACGATGTTTTCCTTCACCGTTAAAGCAAGTGATAATAAATTTTCAATACGCACATGCTTTCGAAAAGACAGAGGTGCGTGCCTGGGTTTGAACCCGAGACCTCTGACTTTGCAGTCCAAAGGTCTAACCACTAGGCTATCACTGCTTATTACTTAATTATATATATATAAAATACTTATTACAAAATATTCCATATACAAAATATTTTTTCACGAATGTATTGTGCTTGATTAGATATTCTAATTTGTGTTTGTGGACTTATTCGTATTACTTCTTGATTTTTATTTACATTATAAAATCAATATCATTGTCACCGTCCTTATCTCGGATAATGTTTTGCAACCAACAGCTAGTTTTGATCAGTAATCGTGCGTGAAATTCATTTTGATTTCTATGGGTGATCTGAAAATATGCCACTTGGCTCGAGAATTTCTAAGGCACACTCAATAGTCTTTCGAGCCCGGGTTGACCGTTTATTAAATAATTAATTTTGTGCTGTAATATCGATATAGCAAAATCAAAGACAAGATACTCAATACGATTGGGTATGGAAAACAGTAACCTAACTATACTCACACTGCTCGATTTCAGCAATGCCTTTAATACTGTAGATTTCGATATTTTACTCGGTGTGCTGCGCTCTCTTAACATATCTCCAACGGCAATTGACTGGTTTCGTAACTACCTGTTTGGTCGCCGGCAACGTATTCGCATCGAAGAAACCTACCCTTCTTGGTGTAGTACTAGTGCCGGTGTTCCACAGGGTGGCGTTTTATCTCCTTTACTTTTCGCTGTTTTTATTAACTCATTTCCAATCAATTAAGTTCTTCTTACCACTTTTATGCAGATGATCTCCAAATATACACTCAAGCTCCATTGGCCAAGTTGTCGGAGGCAGTTAATACCATCAATAATGACTTGACTAAAATATGTGAGTGGAGTAAAAGTCACGGTCTCCAAGTTAACCCATCTAAAACGCAAGTCATTGTTGTAGGTAGCTCCAGACTTAGTTCTCGTCTTTATTGGTCACAGCTTCCGCAAATTATGTTCGATGGTGTCACAATACCCATAAGCAAAATTGTAAAATTCTGGGGATCTATATAGACTCCAATCTTACTTGGGGCCCACAACTGCAGGAACTCAGTCGCAAGATTTTTGCATCGGCAGGATCTTTAAGAAGGCTACGCAATTTTCTGCCAACGGCCACTAAAATTGCACTTGCACAATCCCTTCTCCTTCC
Source organism: Phalera bucephala (assembly GCA_905147815.2). Lineage (NCBI taxonomy): Eukaryota > Metazoa > Arthropoda > Insecta > Lepidoptera > Notodontidae > Phalera > Phalera bucephala. Next base: position 14,326,297 of record LR990628.1, on the reverse strand, counting down.
TATATTAGATTATGCATCTTGATCTTACTGAGAGCGCTTGATAAACTTGAGCGCCTTCAAAATTTTTGTATAAGGTTCATATTTGGTTTACGCAAATATGACCATGTTTCTGAATTTCGTGGAAGACTCAAGTGGCTGCCAATCCGCCATCGCCGGAATGCTAACATACTATCGCTTTTATACAACATTTTATATAATCCGACAACTCCCTCTTACCTCAAAAAACGGTTTGAATTCCTTCATGAAACGCATTCGAGGTTCCTAAGGTCATCAGAGAATCTGAGGCTGAAAACACCAATGCATTCCACAAACTTCTTTCATAAATCCTTCACTAATCAAGCTGTACGCTTGTGGAATGCATTGCCTGTTACAGTCCGACGTGCAAAGACGTTGCATTCTTTTAAAACAATGGTTAAAGATCACTTTTTCCTGGTTGGATAATGTAATAATTTCTGTCATAATTGGATTGAATTAGATTTATATGTTTAGTATATCAAGTCCTGTGTATCAATATGTATGTAGTAGTATTTTATAGAATATATATCTTTATAGTGTACGCCACCAACTGCCCTCTATTTTTATCTGTTGCTTCTTCCAACGTACTGGTTGTCTGGAAGAAATTGCTCTTAGCAATAAGACCGCGAATTGTGCCTCTATCTTAAGTTAATATTACATTGTATTTTTCTGTTCGCTGGTGTACAATAAAGAATACTCTATCTATCTATCTACGATGTTTATTCACTTATTTCCCAATACAAACTGCTCTTAAACTAATCCTATGATCTAATTTATATAGAATAATCTTAAAAAAAATATACATTACCTCTAAATATGTTTTTATTTACATAAAATATTTCATGTCCTTATGAATAAGTTTCTCTGTACCTCTATCTAATAAAATAACATTCGGCTCTTGCTCCTTAACAACGGAAAACAGTCCGATATAAATCGGGTCTAACTTATTAGTGCAAGAGTTATTTCTTATCAAAATCAAATCACCGGGCTTATATTCTATAGTATTCTTATAATTATCATACATTAATTTTCGTTTTAATTTACTTTCAATTAAATTTTGTTTAGCTTCTAATTGAGATTTTTGAATTCTATATTTCATTTCAATCGGATAATCCGCAAAATTATACATAGGGTCCAAATTTGTTGTTAAGCTTGTTGGAATATTAAAATGTTTACCGAAAACTAAATCAAAAGGCGTGTATCGAGTGTCGGAATGCACAGTGGTGTTGAATGCAAAACACTAGTAGGGTAACCATGAACTCCAGTTATGTGGATCATTATTTGCTTGTATTCTCAAATAAGCGTTCAATTTTTTATGGGTATTTTCTAAAGATCCTTTGGTTTGATGATAGTATGCAGTAGAAGTTAAATGAGTAACACCTAGTAATTTGCTAACTTCCTGCATGGTAGAAGATAGGAACTCGGTACCTCGGTCTATTACAATTGCACGAGGGATGCCATATCGTAGAATAAAATTATTTACGAAAGCCGTAGCTACTGAAACTGTATACTTAGATGTTAAAGGATACGCTTCCATAAATTAACTTAAATCATACTGAAGTGTTAATATATTAACAAAATTATTGCTATCCTTAACTAGAGACCCCACTAAATCTAAAAATACTCGGTCAAATATCGACCCACCTATGTCTGTAATTACCATAGGCTGTTTTATTTCTTTGAAATGTTTCTGCTTTTGACAAAAATCGCATTGTGTGACAAAATCAGTTACGTCTTTGACGATACTTGGCCAGAAGTAACGATGACGTCCACTGTTTAATGCACCAAATACCAGCATGTCCACTGGTTGGCAACATGTGGAAGTCATTCAATATAACACGCTTATAATCATTATTACTTATTCTTATAAATATCCTTTCAAAATGTGTAAGCGAGGACCGGTCCATTAGCGAAGGCTATTTATGTATTGAGTTAACTCTTGTATAAAGTCGCAATTATTATCATTTTTTATAATGTATAATGAATAAATTTTTAAGTTTTTGCAAAACAAGCTCCATTCCTTCACAAAAGCTGCTCGAGTACATTGTGACTTTAGAGTTGGCTTGACACAAACAATTAATTTCGCAAATAAATTAGAATCTTCAGTAACTTTTTCTTTTAATTCTTTCCATTCTTTATCATTTACAACTGACAATTCTGTGTAATCTTCAGGAAGTTTAAGCGTCTCAACTACTCGAGGGTGATTAGTCCACTCTTTATTTGAGATTTTATTAACCTTGAGATTACCAGATGATTCCCCTTTCCGCTCTTTCTTTTTCGCTCTAGTTAAAACATTTATTATATTTTCACACATCTCTTTCAACTGTTTACTGGTAATTTGAATGCGTGATAATGCATCTGCAGCTACATTATCCGCCCCTATAACATACTCAACGCAGAAGTCATATTCTTCTAGTTTCAATCTAAATTTCATAAGTCGACTTCTTGGGTTAGACATATTAAATAGATAAACTAGTGGCTTATAATCCGTTTTAATTTTGAACTTTCTGCCATACAGGTAAGGCCTAAACTACCTGACTATTGAAAATAATTCCTTTTTAATTGTCGTGTATCTCCTTTCCGCCCTATTTAGACTTCGACTTGCATATGCAATTGGTCTATTGTCTTTATTACTTAATACGGATCCAACTGCATAGCCTGATGCATCCGTTTTCAATATAAAAGTATTTTCGTCACTGAAATCGGGGTATTGCAACAGGGGAGGGGTAACTAAAGACTTTAAAAGAAATAAAGGCTTTTTGGCTTTCTTTAGTCCAATTAAATTCTACATTTTTCTGACCAAGCTTATTTAAAGGCAGTGCTTTTTCTACAAAATTTGGGATAAATTTACGGTAATAGTTTGAAAATGCCACAAACCGTTTTACTTGTTCTGGATTTTGGGGCGCTGGATATTTTTTCACGATCGGGCTTAATCCCTTCTGAACTTAAAGTTATAAAAATTCCATTTTTAAAAATCGCACTTATGGATTTTATTTTAAATTAATTTTTCTAAGTCTGGAGAAAATATCAATGAGGTTTTTGTTATGAGAATTTAAATTTTTGCCAAAACAGATAAATCGTCCAAATAAACTAAGCATTTTTTATAATTTAGACCGGCCATTGCAACTACCATCGGGCTCTGTGGCACACATTGGAAGAGGCCTATGTCCAGCAGTGGAGTGATTTGGGCTGTTAATGATGATGACGATTGCAACTGTCACAGCACGCGTAAAAGTACTAGGACTAATTTTGAGACCCATCGGAAGTCTTTTCATCTGATAATGTCCTTCGTGGCTTGAGAATGCGGTGTACTTCCTACTGTCTTTATCGAGAGACAATTGATAATATGATTGAAATAAATCTAGATGGCTAAAATACATTGATCCCGAGAGAGAGAGAGAGAGAATCCAATATGTCTGTATGGTATGTATGTATGTATACATACCTATAGATGCACTCGGTCGCTTGCATGCGACAGCGTCAGCTGTTCAGTCAGTAATAAACAAGTCACTACACTAGGCGGTTGTTTAATTGCATTCCCAAACATAACACTGGCGACGAGTTTACGTATACCCACATTTGCAAAGAAAAAAAAATGTCTCAGATAATAGGAAATATTTCCGTTTTCGATCATATTTCTCACGATTGGGAAATATTTTATAGTAAGCTGCAACAGTTCTTGCATTTAAACGGTATAAGTTTGGAGAAAAAGAAAGCTGTGCTGTTGACACATCTATCAGATGAAACATATCGCCTGGCGCGGAATTTAGTTCACCCGCGCGAAGTGGAAGAAGTGACCTATGAAACGTTAATTGAAGTGCTTGCGAAACATTTCAAACCGAAAAGATGTACCTTCGCCGACAAGGCAAAGTTTTATGAAGTCATCAGGAAGCATGGAGAGAGTATCGAGGCGTGGGCGGCACGTGTAGGGGACTAGCCGTCCACTGTGATTTTGGCAGTTCGTTGGACTCCGTGATGCGTGATAAGTTCGTGCTGGGGTTAAGCGCAGGACCTGAACGAGATCGCTTGTTCGAACAGGACGCAGCTACTTTAACATTTGCTAAGGCGCTGGAGGTAGCCCAACAGGCGGCCTGCGCGCGGGAAGCTCGTGCAGCTGCACTAGCAGGAGCGAGCGGCAGCGGCGTCTGTGGGATCAAGGAAGAACCTGTTTACCGTGTAAGCGGCGGTCGGGGATATACATCGCAGCAGAAGTCAATGAGTGTTTGTGACGTGTGTGGTCTTAAAAATCACGCGGCGAGTGAGTGTCGTTATAAAAGTTATCGTTGTCAAAAGTGCGGTAATAAGGGTCATCTCAAAAAGGTGTGTACGACCAAGAAATCTCGTGTGTATAATATAGAAGCCACATTGCCGTCAAACGAAAAAGAGGACCGCGCCTGTAAGGGATGCGGGCTTTTTAACTTAAGGTATGTTAAGTACCCACCCTTAACTGCAGATGTTTATGTTAATGGAATTCTTTTAAAAATGGAAATAGACTCAGGCGCTGGATGGACTGTCATTTCTGATGAATGTTACAAACAAAATTTTGCCAATTATAAGCTTCGAAATTGTGGTTTAATTTCACTACCGATAGTGATGCGCCTGTATCTACGAGCCACTTATATTTTGTATCATTCAACTTTTATTCTATACAATTACTGTAATCAAATGAAAATATAGAGTTACGAACGAAAAAGCTGATTATTATTATCGTTACTTTCTTCTGGTGTTTTCGAATTTTGCTCAGTACGGTCACTCGGTACTTCATTTATCATATTTAATCTCCGAAAACCTCTATTTCGATTAGTAAAATTTTGATAGGATATACCAGCTGATCTGCCATGGCCACGATTGTTATAAAATCTACGTGTAGAAACATTTTGCCACTGATAATAACTGTTTTGGTTATTAAAACGACCTCCGCGAGGGCCTTGACGCCTGTTCCCCACAAATTTCTGTTAAAATTATTAAAATACCTGGATCGGTGTCGCTGGTTAAAAAATAGTTTACCTTCACTTCCTGATGCTGACAATGTGGTCAACGATAATTCCAGCTCTATCAAGGTAGCAGCGTCAAATCAGCAAAATTCAATATAAAATTATGCAAAATTTGTAGCTTTTTTGTTGCTATTTAGTTGCTAAAACCGCGATTTTGTTGCTTGAGCCGTTCGCGAAAAATCGCAATTACTGCTAAATTCATATAAAGCTAGCATAAAATTTTGATAAATCAATAAATATCAAATCAACTATTGAACCAGAATTTGTTGCTAATTTGTTGCTGCAAGTAAGCACTACCGAAAATTAAAAAAAAAGACGACGAATTTTTTATATTAGCAATGATTTTCTTAACACATGCTAGCTTGAACTAGACTTGTTAAACAAAAAATGAAGGGAAGATTTAGTTGCTACATTGAACAATGTTCAAATGAGCCTAAAGAATCAGGAACAAAATAGAAACTAAAATCGGCCGATTCTTTCGATCAGCAACAATTTTCCTAGTACATGCTAGCTTGAACTTGACTTGCTGAACAAATAATGCTAAAAAAATTTAGTTGCTACATTGAACAGTGTTCTAATGAGCGAAAAGAATCAGCAAGAAAATAGAAACTAAAAATCGGCCGATTCTTTCGATTAGCAACAATTTTTTTTTGTACATGCTAGTATGAACTTGACTTGTTGAACAAAAATGCTAAATAAAATTTGTTGCTACATTGAACAATGTTCAAATGAGCCTAAAGTATCAGCAACAAAATAGAAACTAAAAATCGACTGACTCTTTCGATCAGCAACAATTTTTTTTGTACATGCTAGCTTGAACTTGGCTTGCTGAACAAAAAATGCTTAAAAAATTTAGTTACTACATTGGATAATGTTGAAATGAACCTAAAGAATCATCCTTCCGCCCCTCAGCGACCCAAAAAGACGGTAGTGGATTGGCATGCGCTAAGCACGGCCTTGGCGGATGCCGACCCTCCCCCCCTCCCTCTCAGCTCGGACTCCATCCCGTCCCCTCAGGACACCAATCAGGCCGTAGATGCCTTCACCGAACACATCCGATCGGCTGTCAGTCGATCGTCCAAGCAAGTCGAGGCGGAAGATCTCTACCTCAACCGCTTTCGACTGCCGGACGATGTTAGGGATCTCATTCGTTCCAAGAATGCTTCTATCCGAGCGTACGACTCCTACCTCACCGAAGCCAATCGGGCCCGGATGCGCGCTTTACAACGAGAGGTAGAGCGTCGTGTCGCGGAGGTCCGGGAGGAACGGTGGGGTGACTTCCTAGAGGGCATCGCGCCATCGCATCTGGCCTACTGGCAGCTGGCGCGTAGCTTTAAATCCGACTCCACGACTGACATGCCCCCGCTGTCCCGCCCTTCAGGCGCACCCCCAGCCTTCGACGACGACGAAAAGGCCGAGCTTCTCGCCGACTCCCTCGAGAGCCAGTGCGCCCCCAGCTCTCAGTCCGTCGACCAGTCCCACGTCGACGCGGTCGACAGGGAAGTCGAGCGCAGGGCATCCCTCCCCCCCGTCGATTCCTTGCCTCCTATTACCCAAACGGAGGTCGAATATCTGATTATGGGTCTCAAATCTAAAAAAGCCCCCGGCCCTGACGGCATTTCGAATCGCGTTCTGAAATGCCTGCCCGCCCAACTCATCTGCCTCTTAGTGGTCATATTGAACGCCGCCATCACGAACTGCACCTTCCCCGCCAAGTGGAAGGAGGCGGACGTCATAGGTATTTCCAAGCCCGGCAAACCTTACAATCTCCCCGCGAGCTACCGCCCTATCAGTCTCCTCAACTCCCTGGCCAAGATTTACGAGCGCCTCCTTCTAGCGAGGCTCAAAGACTTCGTCACGTCCAGGGGTATCCTTATCGACGAGCAGTTCGGCTTTAGAGCCAAACACTCTTGTGTCCACCAAGTGCACCGCATCACGGAGCATATCCTCTCCGGTCTCAATAGACCCAAACCCATCTACACGGGCGCCCTCTTCCTAGATGTCGCGAAGGCATTCGTCAAAGTCTGGCACAACGGCTTGATCTACAAGCTCTACCAATTGGGTGTGCCGGACAGACTCGTGCTCATCTTACGAGACTTCTTGTCGAATCGCGCCTTCCGTCATCGCGTCGAAATGACGCGCTCCACTTCCCACTCCATCAGTGCTAGAGTCCCACAGGGCTCAGTTCTCTCTCCGCTCCTGTTTAGCCTTTACACGAACGACATTCCTCGTTCGAGTAAGGCGCATCTAGCCCTATTCGCGAATGATACCGCTCTCTACGTCTCGCGTATGAATAAGGGTTTCATTACCAGAAACCCTCAGGCATCCGCCAATTCCCTAGGGAATTGGTTCAGGAAGTGGCGTATTGAGGTGAACTCGGACAAGAGCGCTGCGGTGTTCTTCTCCAGAGGTGCCACCCCGCGCCACTCCCTGCGCCGCCCTAGAAGTAATCTCGGCCAAGTGACCATGTTCGACCGACCCATTCCCTGGGTCAAAGAGGTCAAATATCTAGGGGTCACCCTAAACAGTACCATGTCCTTCGGCCCGCACATCAAGCGTGTCCGTCACCGAGCATCATTTGTGCTCGGTCGTCTCCATTCGTTAATCTGCAAGCGGAGTAAAATGTCCCTTAGAAATAAGGTGACTCTTTACAAAACTTGCGTTCGACCCATCATGACTTATGCGTGTGTTGTGTTCGGGCATTCGGCCCCCTCTCACATCGATAAACTCCAAGTGGTTCAAAACCGCTTCCTCCGTAAAGCCGTAGGAGCCCCCTGGTTCGTACGGAACGTCGACCTCCACTCCGATCTAGGTCTCGAACCTATTCGCACCTTTATTAAAAAGACGTCAACACGTCACTTCGCGAACGCATCTACCCATGCGAATCCGTTGATCGTAGCCACCGCCGACTACGATCTCCCCCCCGACCCCTGCCGCCACCGCCGGCCGCGACATGTTCTCACCGACCCCCCCGATGCCTTGTCATCCCTTCTTTCCGCTCAGAATACGGGCGACGACGACGACGTAGTAGTAGATCCACTCCCATAGCCGGCAGTTGACCGGTGCACTTAGTAGTGCACCCGTCCCCCTACAGCGACTGTCCCAACCGAGGGCGCCTCGAAGAGGCGCCCTCGAGTATGTCGCCTCTTGCCCTTCTGGCTGGCTAGAGCGTAGTGGTTGCACGCTCGCCTTTAAGTCCGGTGAAGCTGTAGGGGCCTCGCGGCCAACAGCGTACATCATTCACACACACACCTAAAGAATCAGCAACAAAATAGAAACTAAAAATCGACTGATTCTTTCGATTAGCAACAATTTTTTTGTACATGCTAGCTTGAACTTGACTTGCTGAACAAAAAATGCAGATGTTATAATCAAAAACATTATTATTTAACTAAATAAAATCTAAATTTTTATAATAATAAATATATTTTAAGGAGTCAAGATTATTGAAATTTCAAAATTATTTTTTTTTTTTATTACAATATCGATCAATGAAGTATTTTTTCTGCAATGAAAAACATTGTACCTTAAAATTAATGGCATATACAATTTCTCGTCGAATACAATTTCTCATTTTTGAATCTTTATTATTTTATTTGATTCTTTGTACACATACACAAATTGTTACAAGGTAAATTAATGTACAAGGCGAGCTTAACTCAAAGTCGAGTTTTCCACCAGCAAACCTTTGAGTGAAAGAGAAACAAATGATCAAAATGAGGATAGGAATAAGTGTGCAACACAAAAGCAAGGAAATAAAAGATATTTATAGATAGAAAAGGTATAAACTACATATATATATATCTACAAATATACTACATGCTATACATTACCATAAAATAGACTACATGAATACATACATACATACAAATATCTTACATAGATAGGAAATGTTCTCTAATTCTTTTCTTGAACATCTGTAAAGTAGGGCTATCACGTAAAGAGTGTGGGAGGGAATTCCATAGGCGCACAGCACGCACAGTAAATAAACCATCATATCCACTTGAGCTATGACGAGGTGCACTAAGAAGAAGAGAAGAGACAGAGCGACAAGGTTTTCCCCTGGGGACTAAATACTCAAAGCGTTCACGAAGATATACTGGGGAATTAGGAGTATGAAGAACAGAGTAAAGCAAACAGAGAATATGACTATCCCGACGCAGCCGTATAGGCAGCCACTTCAACTGCCTTCGGAATTCTGTCACATGGTCAAATTTCCGAAGGCCAAAAATTAAGCGAATGCACAGATTCTGCAGACGTTCCAGTTTATTAAGGAGTTCCTCAGTTGCGTCAAGAAAGCTTACATCAGCATAGTCGAGAAGAGGTAAAAGAAGAGATTGGGCAAGAGTTATTTTGGTTTGAAGCGGCAGGAACTTTTGGAGCCGTTTGAGAGACTGAAATGAGTAATAAACCTTCTTGCTTACTTCCGCAACGTGAACATTCCAGGACAGATTACAGTCAATGTAGACGCCCAAGTTTTTTGGCACTATCTGAAAAAGGTATCGGTATAGCATCGTACACAATTTGTGGAAGAGACTGGTGATCTAAAAGATTGGTAAAATATCTGCCGCCAATAATGAGAGCTTGTGATTTAGCCGGATTTACCAGTAGGCCAAAGCTTTTTGCCCAGTTATTGATGTTCTGAAGACCATTATTGATGGCAACAATAGCAGCATTAAAATCATCAACTTTAAAATGATGATAAAGTTGCAAGTCGTCTGCATAGAGATGATAGTGTGAAGATATAACTTTAGGAATTGCGTTAATAAAAACTGAAAAAAGCAAAGGAGAGAGTACGCCACCTTGCGGGACTCCCGCAGCCAGATTGCACCAGTGTCTGTCTTGCCAGTGCTCAGTAAAGTGTTCGAAAAGATAATGCTCATGCAAATGCTAGATCATTTTAACCCAAACAACATCCTGCACGATCAGCAATTTGGTTTTACCAAAGGGCGTTGTACTACTGACGCCGGTGTAACTCTAATAAAGCATATCTTCGATGCCTGGGAGAACTCACAGGACGCCATTGGCATTTTTTGTGATCTTTCCAAAGCATTTGATTGTGTGAAACATGAAACACTGCTGCTTAAATTGGAGCACTATGGTATCCATGGTAAAGCACTTAATCTTTTAAAATCTTACCTAGAGGACAGACAACAGTGTGTTCAAATAAATCAAACTAAATCTCTAGGCTCTTTAGTTAAAATGGGCGTTCCACAGGGATCGATACTGGGTCCGTTCCTATTCTTAGTTTACATAAATGATCTACCTGAAGTAATTAAAAATCGAGCGAAGATAGTGTTATTTGCTGACGATACCTCTTTGATTTTTAAAGTAGGTAGACATGTTAATAACTTTGACGGAGTAAATGACGCTATTCTTCAACTACATAACTGGTTTACATGCAACAATTTAGTGCTCAATAACAAGAAAACTAAATGTATAAGGTTTTCTTTGCCAAATGTAAAAAGTACTGTACATGATATTATACTGAACAATGAGAAACTTGAGTTCATAAATGATACATCTTTTTTAGGAATTACGCTTGACTCCAAGTTACAATGGGGCCCTCATATTGAGAATTTAGGTAAGCGGCTTAGCTCCGCTGCCTATGCCGTAAGGAAGATCAGACAACTAACTGATGTGGACACCGCGAGGATAGTCTATTTTAGCTACTTTCATAGTGTCATGTCTTACGGTATATTATTGTGGGGTAGGGCAGCGGACATTGAGTCTGTTTTTATCTTGCAAAAAAGGGCTATTAGGGCCATCTATAACTTGAGTAGTCGCGACTCTTTAAGAGAACTGTTCAAAGTAGCTAATATCATGACGGTCCCATGTCAATATATCTATGAAAACATTATGTATACTAGAAAAAATTTAGATCTTTTTAATCAGCTAGGTGATAGACATTGCTATAACACACGACATAGAAATAAATTAGACCAACCGCAGTTTCGTCTGTCAAAAATTCACACGTCTTTCATGGGGCACTGTGTTAGATTTTATAACAAAATTCCCATTGACGTCACTAAACTTAGTGAAAATAAGTTCAAAGCTTGTGTAAAACGAACACTTTGTAAGCAAGCTTATTATTCAATAGAAGATTATTTAAAAGATAAAAATGCTTGGATAGATGCTATTCCAGCTTCACTTGAGTCATAACAACCTATTCAACTGTTGTTAGTTAACATTACCTCTCTTCCTTCTATTAATTTAACACAATATGTACTTTTTTTGTAAATGAGGGAACCATGTAGCCATTCTCATAAATAGTATTATTCGCTTTTTTAACTTAGACTCACCTGATGACCAACCTACATTGTTCTCCCATACCCCACAACAGAATGTAGATGAAAAAGTTTGTAATTTCTTATTTTAAAAGAGAAACCGTGGAGTTTCTTGCCCTTCTTCTCCACAGGAATGACATTCCGAAGTGGCGGTAGAGCATTTGTTACTTTTCTGACGATTCATAAATACTGTAATGGTTTACATGAATAAAAAATATTCTGATTCTGATTCTGATTCTGATTCACTCAGAGGAAGCCTCATTGGATCGAACCGACTGCGAGCGACCGCGAAGATATGAGTTGAACCAAGCAGTTACAGAAGGAGAAACATTTAGGGAGGTCAGAATTCCTAAGAGGATGTCAAAATCAACTGAATTAAAGGCACTGTTAAAGTCTAGTAGAACCAATGTAGTAAGGAGCTTATTCTCCATGGCCAAACGTATGTTGTCAGTTATTTTAACGAGTGCCGTTACAGTGCTATGGCCAGGGCGAAATCCTGATTGGTAGGGACTTAGCAGGTCATTAATAGAGAGATAGTGAGACAGTTGATTCTGAACAACACTTTCAAGGACCTTTGACAGAATCGGGAGTATGGAAATGGGACGGAATTGGAAAACTGAAGATGGATTAGATACTTTGGGTAGCGGTATGACATGGGCCTTCTTCCAGGCTGAGGGAAAAGTGCAAGAATGCAGAGAATAGTTGATGATGTGGTGTATGACAGGAATAAGATCATCTAGGATGGGACGAAGCATTTGGATTTGAAGACCATCATTACCTACCGCTTTCGTAGAAATCGAAAGGATTAATTTCTTAACTTCCGCCTCTGTAACCTGCTGAAAAGAGAACGAAGTACTTCTAAGCAACGGTAGAATAGATAAACTGTTGAGAGTAGAAGATTTTGTGCTGTCATCCAGGGTGACTGGTGACTTGGAAAATTGAAAATTGATGGTATTAAGATCTATATTATTGGGTGTATCATCGCTAGACGTTTTCCCAATACCTAGAGATTTAAGAAATTGCCATACTTGTGCCGTATTGAAGTTATGGATTGAGTTATGAATATGGCGTCTCTTAGCATCTCTACACAGGCGATTGCAACGATTCCGCAGTTTTTGTATAGAGACCAGGTCTCATCAGTAGGCTTTTTGATAATAATAACTAATGATTTCTATAACAGACACATCTTTGAAACCTCATACACAGGTTATTGAAGACATAATCCCAATGCGCTTGAGATTTAAAAAAAAATGGAATCAACCAAACATGAGATAGTGCCAGTTGGAAATAATATTATTAGATAAGCGAGATGGACAACAAGTTAGGAAATCAGAAAATATTACTTTATATTTTTCGTATTAAAGCATTTGACCAAGTTTATAGAAATCTAGTAAGAACAGGTTTAAATCGATAATCGCCACAAATAATTTAACAATTCCATAACCCATAGTTTGGAGGGAATTTTCATTAAATTAATAAAATAAACGAAATGATCATGAAGCAAATCAAATCAAATCAGTCTATTTGCGAAAATGGGTTACAGTGGATGTTAAAATTACAATGGTCGTACGCCATATTCTGCCTTTAGGCATGCAAATATCATTAGGAATAATCCAAGAACTTAAAGTACCTAACAATTAAGAAAACATAATAATGGTATCGGACATTTATGAATTATTTAATTAAAAGTTAAATATATACTAAAATATGTACAATTGAATTAATACCAAGTGTCTGTTTTCTCTATCTATCTATAACCTCACGCCAGATCCCTTGCGGGGTAGGCAGAGAGTACAGAGTTCCAACAGGTTCTTTCCTTACATACCTCTCTGGCTTCCTCGACTCTCATAGTTCGTCTCATACACGCTCGCCGGTTACGGAGACTCTTGACTTTTCCATCAGATAAGACTCGGTTTATTTGGTCGTGGTAAGATAGTCTAGGTCTTCCCCGGTACCTGCATCCTTCCACTTTCACATTGTATATCTGTTTTGTCATTCTTTCCTCTGGCATTCTTTCTATATGCCCGAACCAACGGAGCATGCCTTCCGCCCCACTGCCAGATGCTTCTCTACGATGTTGCGGAGTGAGAAGACTTGATCCGAATATCCTCTTCCAGACCTGAAACCCCCTTGGGGGTCTGTTTTAATTATTATATATGTAATCTTTGTGTTGACGTTGACACTGACATTGACATTTGAGTATGTAACAGTTCAGCCATAAGAGGGAGCCACCAGTGAGGAGAATATAAAAAAGAACGGGTGGATTTTTTTCTGAAATCAAATAGTAACATACAGTTAAATTACAAATGTTGTTTAATAATATCTTTAAAATTCGAGTTATGTTTGTGAATTTGCTTTAATTTAAAAGTGCAAAAGACGATTCAAGTTTTTATAATAAGAATAGTGAAGCATGAACATTTAATTGTCGATTCTCGATTTTAGGTTAGTAATTATCTCATTAGTTGATATTTGTTATGTAAACTTTATCTGTATTTAATAAATAAAATTCTCTATTTTAGATGAATCACATTGTGTTATGCTTCAGGAAGAATATAACCCCTGATCTTATAAATCGACAATTCATATACATGTAAAAAAAATAAAAAAATTGTTAACCTAAACAATGGAAAAATTAAGTTTTGCATTTATTATAAAAGCCAAACCGGATGACAATAAGACAAATATTTATGCCATAACCTCCATTACAGATACACAAAACCAAACTTTTGTTGTACCTAGAGAGTATCAATCAGTGCACTTACACAAAGTAATATTAAAGCATGAAATATTTGACAAAATAAAAAAATCTCTCCAGAAAAGGCACGATAAGAGACAGGTTTGGATAACATTAACCAAGGAAATGAAATCAACATATTTAGATGATGATAACTTACAATTTGATGGATTTTTACTTGAAAAATTAGAACAAAGTCATGGGTCATCATCAACAGAACCAACATTGTTAAAAAAAAACAGAAAATAAGACGAGATTAGTAGTAGAATTTTCAATTGAGAAGTTTTCAAGAAATACAACAAATGTTAAACAATGGTTAGATACTTTTGAAAGTGAATGTGCACGTTAACAAATAGATACAGATTTACAAAAAGTAGAAATTCTAAGATTACTATTGGAAGATACTTGTATAGATTGGTACACCTCAATGATTATCAAACATACTATAGATTCAGATTGGTCTGTATGGAAGAAAAGTTTAAGTGAAACATTTGCTGATAAAGGCTGGTCACCAATCAGGTACGCTATGAATTTTAAATATATACAAGGATCAATGTTAGAATATGCTCTTAAAAAAGAGAGACTGTTACTAGAAATAAACAAATCAATAGATACAAAAACCCTGATTTATTTGATTGCCACCGGTCTACCAAACTTCATAATGGATAGAATAGACAGAGAAAGCCTTAAAGAAGTAAATGACTTATTTAACTGCATAAGAGGACTAGAAAGTTTAACAAGGAAAAACGACACAAAGAAAAACTTAAGCATAGGAAATAAATACAATAAACAAGAAATATAACAAACTGAAAAAAAATCGTGCAGGATTTGCGGGAATAAAGGAAAATTAAATAGATTTCATCCGGAGAATGTTTGCTGGTATAACTATGAAAAATAACAACCGATGACAAAAACCTTAATACTAATTCAATATTAAAAGTTGAACTGAGTAATGAAGATCCAAAAAACTAAAATTCCCTCCACTAATTGAGATTACGGTGTTGTTAAATAATACATTAGAAGCCAAGGGGCTGTATGACCCTGGTTCACGAATAACATTAATAAATTCAAAATTAGTTCAGGTGACGAATATGAAGCCAAATTATTGTTATAGCACAGTAAAAACAATAAGTGGAGGGGGTAAAACTAAAGGGTTAATTACACTGGATGCGGAGTTATTGCATAAGAAGATTGAAATAAATGCATTTATCTTTGAAAATGAAAATTTTAATTATGATCTAATACTAGGATTAGATTCAATACATAAATTTGGATTGACTCATGATGAGAATTTAAATATCCAAATACAAAAAACAGACAATTTTAAAATGAGTAGTAAAAATATGTTTGAAGATAAACAGATTGAAAATATGGAAATAAATATAGAAGAAAAAGAATATACAGTAAACTTTAATGAAGGTATAGATACAAACAAATTTAATATAGATACAGAATACTTAAATAATGATCAAAGAAAACAGATAAACATATTATTGGATAGTTACACAGAAAAGTTTGCTAAAAATAAATATGACACTGGAAAAGTGAAGAAGTATGAAGCCTGTATAGATTTGCAAGTTGAAAAATATTGTTATAAAAGACCATATAGATGTTCAGTCCAAGACAAGATAGAAATAGAAAATCAAATCTCACAACTTTTAAAACATGAATTAATCGAGGAATCTTACAGTCCGTTTGCGGCACCTGTTACCTTGGCTTTTAAAAGGGACGAAGGAAAAAAAAGTAGATTATGCATAGACTTCAGAGATTTAAATAAAATAATAATACCTCAATCACAACCATTTCCTCTCATAGAAGACTTAATAACAAAAACAATAAATTGTAATTATTTTATAAATTCAGCTTTTTGGTCCATCCCTTTAAAAATTACAGACCGACACAAAACAGGTTTTGTAACTCAAGAAGGTCATTACCAATGGACCTGTTTACCCTTCGGCCTTAAGACATCACCAGCCATATTTCAACGGATTTTGGGAAATATTATAAGGAAAAATGGTCTGACAGGATTTGCAGTGAATTTTATTGATGATATACTGATCTTCTCTAAGACATTTGATGAACATATTACACACTTAAAAAAATTACTGGAGGCTATTCGAGAAGAAGGTTTCAGGCTAAAATTAATAAAATGTAAGTTTGCATGTGATGCTGTTAAGTATTTAGGTCATATATTACAAAAGAATACGATCACACCTCTAAAAGACAATTTGAAATCAATAAAAGATTTTCCTGCTCCTCAAAATAGAAGACAAATACGACAATTATTAGGAAAAATAAATTTTTATGGAAAATACATTCCGAATGTCTCAATAGTTCTTGATCCTTTACACAAATTGCTGAGAAAAGATCAAAGATTTAATTGGACAGAACAGTGTGAGGATGCATTCAGGAAAGTTAAAGATTATCTATGTTCCAAACCAATACTAGCCATTTATGATCCACAAGCACCAATATTTATTTATACAGATGCCAGTGCCATAGGAATAGGAGCAGTTTTGAAACAAAT
This sequence comes from Phalera bucephala, assembly GCA_905147815.2. Classification (NCBI taxonomy): domain Eukaryota; kingdom Metazoa; phylum Arthropoda; class Insecta; order Lepidoptera; family Notodontidae; genus Phalera; species Phalera bucephala. Next base: position 14,309,740 of record LR990628.1, on the reverse strand, counting down.
TCAGCACAATGGCGAAGAAAAACCGGTAGCATATTTTTCTAAAAAAATAAATGAATCACAAAAAAATAAAAAAGCGATATTTTTAGAATGTTTAGCCATAAAAGAGAGCATAAAGTTTTGGCAACATTGGTTGATTGGAAACTATTTTACTGTCTATACAGATCACAAACTAGAGAAGTTAAATATAAGAAACAGACCTGACGATGAATTAGGCGATATGTCACATTATCTGTCACAATATAATTGTGAAATAAAATATTTTCCAGGGAAAAATAATACAGAAGCAGATTGTCTCATCAGAAATCCAGTATTAGACATTGATGCAAATATTGAAGATAACTTAAAAACGGTAAATATTATTGATATTCATGACATAAAATATGATCAAGCACAAAACTTGCACATAAATGAACTTGAAAAGAACCTTATTTTAGAAGATGGAATTTATTATAAAAAAAGTGGGAAAAATAGGAAAAAAATAGTTTTAAGTGAAGATTACAGTAAAACTATAATAAAAAAGACCCATGAAAAATATTGTCATACTGGAATAAATCAAACAGAATCTAAAATAAAACCCTTTTATACTGCACCGAATCTATCAGATAATATTAAATATATATGCAAAAACTGCGAGATATGCATAAGAAATAAAACAAGATTAAATAGAAAATATGGCTTTATGTCGCAATTAGGGCCAGCTAATAAACCCTTTCAAATAATGTCACTGGACACAATAGGAGGATTTGGAGGTCAAAGATCAGCAAAAAGATATTTGCATCTACTAGTAGACCACTTTACTAGGTACGCATATATCCTATGTTCTAAGAATCAACATGCTCGAGACTTCATCAAACTTATAGGAAAAATTCCTAAAGAAGAAACAATAGACATCTTACTCTCTGATCAATATCCAGCTTTTAATTCGATTGAATTCAAAAATTACCTTAAGAACCGGAATATTCAATTAATACTTACAGCGGTAGACACACCGTTCTCAAATGGTTTAAACGAAAGGCTAAACCAGACTATTGTGAACAAAATAAGATGCAAAATGAATGAATCAAAAGGAAAAACAAATTGGTCAAAAATAGCAGAAGAATGTAGAAATAGATACAATGAAACAAACCATTCTGTAACAGGATTTTTTTTATGCAGATGACGCGGTTTTAATAGCGCCAACAGCCACTGATCTGCAAACACTAGTCACAGTTATGAAAAACGACTGCATGATCAATGGCTTACACTTGAATGTGAAGAAAACCAAGATTATGGTTTTTGAAAGGGAAGAAACCAGAACGAATGTAAGGATTGTGGTTGGTAACGATGTGCTGGAGCAAGTGAATGAGTTTGTATATCTTGGATGCGCCTTCAGTAAGGATGGGAAATACACCGCTGACATAGAGAGAAGAGTGAGTGCAGGGAACAGAGTGAATGGTGCGATGGGAAAGCTACTCGGGTGCCGGCACTTAAGCCCTAAGGCGCAGCTGGCCATACATAACGGAGTTCTTGTCCCAACGCTGTTATATGGTAGCGAGAGCTGGGTATGTAAGAAGGAGAATGAAAGTAGGATAAATGCGGTAGAAATGCGAGCTCTGCGGAAGATGTGCGGAGTGAAGCTGACCGACCGCATTAGCAACAGCATAGTAAGACAGCGAGTAGGTATGAAAGATAGTATCGGTGTAAAGATGAGAAAGGGCATGCTCCGTTGGTTCGGGCATATAGAAAGAATGCCAGAGGAAAGAATGACAAAACAGATATACAATGTGAAAGTGGAAGGATGCAGGTACCGGGGAAGACCTAGACTATCTTACCACGACCAAATAAACCGAGTCTTATCTGATGGAAAAGTCAAGAGTCTCCGTAACCGGCGAGCGTGTATGAGACGAACTATGAGAGTCGAGGAAGCCAGAGAGGTATGTAAGGAAAGAACCTGTTGGAACTCTGTACTCTCTGCCTACCCTGCAAGGGATCTGGCGTGAGGTTATAGATAGATAGATAGATTTTCTCCTAAATATTTGCTATCTGGTGAGTCTACAGACTTGTTACCACATGAATTAAAAGAAAAACAGTTATTAACAAAAAGTTTGGAAGAAGACAGGAAAATAGCACTCCAAAGGTCTATAAAATCGCACCAATATAATAAAACTTTATTTGCCAAAAATAGATTACAGCATGAATTTAAAAAAGGAGATAAGGTATATGTTGACTATGGAAACAAATTAAACAAAAAAAAGATGGATGAAATTAGAATTGGTCCCTTTGAAATTTAAGAAAAAATATCGGATTCAGTTTTTAAAATAAATACCGGTCGTGGTACAAGATCTATTGGACTATATCATGTCACAAAGCTCATTCCTATGCTTGTTGATTTTTAGATTTTGCAGCAAAATTTTACTCAACTTAAGTTGAAAAAAATTTACATTTCGAAGGGGGGTGATGTAATCTTTGTGTTGACGTTGACACTGACATTGACATTTGAGTATGTAACAGTTCAGCCATAAGAGGGAGCCACCAGTGAGGAGAATATAAAAAAGAACGGGTGGATTTTTTTCTGAAATCAAATAGTAACATACAGTTAAATTACAAATGTTGTTTAATAATATCTTTAAAACTCAGTTATGTTTGTGAATTTGCTTTAATTTAAAAGTGCAAAAGACGATTCAAGTTTTTATAATAAGAATAGTGAAGCATGAACATTTAATTGTCGATTCTCTATTTTAGGTTAGTAATTATCTCATTAGTTGATATTTGTTATGTAAACTTTATCTGTATTTAATAAATAAAATTCTCTATTTTAGATGAATCACATTGTGTTATGCTTCAGGAAGAATATAACCCCTGATCTTATATATATATACTGTATTAATGTTAATTATCATAATTTTAATTATAATAGTGACAGTTAAAATAATATCAGGATAATATCATTCAATTTAGATAAATTGCGTAATTATAAACATCATATTATATTGTCAACAAGGTATTCGTAAATACTATAGTAAGCCCTTTCTACTAAGAGTCGTTTTAGTCTACATCTAAAAATACTAATATCAGTTACTTCTAGAATATACTTCGGCAGATGGTTGTATATGCGAGGTCCCAGACAAAACATGCTTTTATTAAACATTGCTGTTTTATGAGTTGGGCAGCTGATTTTGTATGCATGCCGTGTACTCCTATAGTGTTCAAATAAGCTAATATTTTTCTTTATCAACATTACCACTTCATGTATGTACAGACAGGGCATAGTTAAGATTTTTAAATTTTTAAAGGAAAGTTTGCAACTATCTGTTCGTTGTAGATTGCAAATAGCACGTAAGCATTTTATGGCATATAAATACACGCTCGTTATAAGTAGAATATCCCCAGAATATAATACCATATCTCAACAAAGAACCTACATTGCTATGGTATGCAGTTACCACTGCTGATCGATCAACAACCTTGGAAAGCCTATTAAGTGCATACGATTGTTGACTTTTTACACACAAACTCTCTTAGTTTTAGACACAAACTCTCAACATACAATTTCCAATTTAGTACGTCGTCAATATGTAGTCCCAGAAATTTTGTCAATTGAACTTCTTGAATTGATGTTCCCATATAGGTAATATTGAGGTTATATTGATGTGAAATTTTATTTTTAAATGTCATAATGTAAGTTTTATCCAAATTAATTTTTAGGTTCATTGAAGTAAGCCATTCAATAATTAGAGAGAGAGTATCATTTATGTTTTTCTCTAGAGCTACTTTATTTGTACCAGTTATAACTATAGTGCTATCATCTGCAAATAAAAATGTTGGCCGTTTTATCACGTTTGGAAAATCATTGATGTAGATATTAAAGACAGGTGGCCCAAGTACGCTTCCTTGAGGAACACCAAACCTAACTACTCTGGAGGCAGATATATGTTTTTCTTTTTGTGAAACAGGACATATTCTCGTTATTTGAGTACATTGTTTCCTATTAGAAAGATAAGATTCAATTAAATTCAAAACGTTTCCTCTCACCCCATACGCATGTAATATCTGAAGTAGCTTAGAATGATCTACACTATCAAATGCTTTGGTGAGATCCATGTAAATCCCGCACACTGATACTTTACTTTCCACGTTTTCCATTACTGTTTTCAAGAAGTTATAGATTGCTAAATTTATTGATTTATTTTTCCGAAACCCAAATTGTTCTTTAGCGAAAAGGTTCATTGTCTCAAAATAATTGTAAATTTTATCATAAACGACCCTTTCAAAAATTTTAGAAATAACATTGATTAAAGAAATGGGCCTATAGCAAGGCATACATTTTTTGTCATTTTTCTTAAATAATGGTTTAATTATTGTCAACTTAAGTTTATCTGGATATATTCCATGAATTATACATAAATTTATAATATGACTTAATATTGGAGATATCTTTAATGATACGCGTTTTAAAATCATCACAGATATATGATCGTATCCTGTACTGTTTGTGTTTCTTAGGTCAGTAATAATTCTATTTATTTCATCAGGAGTGGTAGGGGTCATATATAGTGAGTAAAAACAAGTTAGTGATAGTTTACAACGAAACAGCACTCATTGCAGACCGTAAAACTGACCTTTTTTAGTTTCTATTTTGTTGCTTATTTTTCAGGCACATTTGAACATTGTTCAATGTAGCAACTAAATTTCTTTTGCATTGTTTGTTCAGCAAGTCAAGTTCATGCTAGCATGTACAAAACAATTGTTGCTGATCGAAAGAGTCAGTCGATTTTTAGTTTCTATTTTGTTGTCGATTTTTTAAGCTCATTAAAACATTGTTCAATGTAGCAACTAAATTTCTTTAGCATTTTTTGTTCAGCAAGACGAGATCAAGCATGTACTAGAAAAATTGTTGCTGATCGAAAGAATCGGCCGATTTTTATTTTCTATTTTGTTGCTGATTCTTTACGCTCATTAGAACACTGTTCAATGTAGCAACTAATTTTTTTTAGCATTATTTGTCCAGCAAGTATCTGTCAGCGATACTTCATGCTTTTCTTCCGGCACGCGAGTATCATCATAGAGGCTCCGAGCGTATCTTTTTCCTGGCCTTGTAACTACGTGCCAAATTTCCGTTTGATCTACTTCTCTTGCTCGTTTGTATCGTATTTGCAAGTTTTGCAATAATAAAAGTCAGCTGTTTAACGGTCGGTCCTGCGCCCGTGCCGGTGATTCGTATTCAAGGTCACCCGCCTATACACGATAGATAATATTAGTTAAGTTTGATACGCATTTTTATTTTGTATTTCTTCTAGTGCAAATAATTTTGTTAACTATGGCTGCTTTAGATACACTTATTAAAAAGCGTGGAGCTATTAAAGCTAAGCTTACCAACTTTAATACCTTTATTGGCGTGCTTTCCAGCTGCAAAGCTTTATCAACTTTACAGCGTATCGATCTAGAGCATTGGTTGTCACACTTTACTGGCCAAGGGCCACACATGACAATGTGAGTGCCAGGGCTGGGCCAGAGTATGTGAAGGCGCCATAATAGCCTTTGCACACATATGTATTCAGCTCACTTCGTTATTTACTTCGCACTAGCTGTGCCCGCGATGCATACGACGTCGTTCGCGTGGGAGTTGATATCGAAAAAAGTACTCATACATATTGATCATTAGAATATTTATTAGAAAAAGATAATTTAATTTATAAACATAGGTAGGTAAGAAATGATTAAAAAAAGTTCAACATCGTAATCAAAAATACGTAGGTTTTATAATTAGGAATTATGGTGTTGAACTTTTTTAATTATTTCTTATATTGATTGATATATATATATTGGCATATTTTGGACTACATGCAAAAAATTCGAAAATGAAGCTTCACAGAGATATGTTGAAGAAAATATGGTTAAAAGAAATTGTGCGCAGGCTTGTAAAGATTTATACTTGCTAGGAGCATTTTTTCTAAATTCATTGTACTCCTGCTTTTCACGGTGCTTAATGAAACTAGCTTTTAGCTGCTTGTCATGCTTTAGTTCAATGATTTCATTCATTAACTGTGTTTTAGAAAATCCAAACTGGCAAAATAATTTCATATCTTCGTTTTCAACATGCCAAGGGTTTTCCACGAGTATAAAGCAGTTCTTAATTTCTCGCAAATCGTCAAATCTATGTTGTATTTCTCTCAGATATTCTTTCAAATAGGATATCAAATCTTGATGGATAGTAGTACTGTCGGGAATAGAAACTTCGGATTTCAGAGCAGAAACAGTTGGAAAATTTGAAAAATCTCTTGCTTCGAGTTCGTTTATATATAATTGCAGTTTGTCTTCAAATGCAAACACTTTATTTGTCATTTGCCTAATTAATTTGTTAGGTCCTTGCATCTCTAAATTAAGACTATTGAATTTCATAGTGATAACGGTCAAAAAAGCCGCCAGTGTCCACCAGTCATTTTGCTGTAGTTGGGGGAATACTTTGCCACTTCGTTGCAAAAAAAGTATTATTTCGTGTTTTAAATGAAAGAACCGTTCTAATACTCTTCCTCTGCTTAACCATCTGACGGCTGTATGTAAAATAACATCGGCGTAATTAGCTTGTAATTCTTCAAGAAGGTCCTTGAATTTTCGATGATTAAGTTCGCGCGCGCGAATAAAATTTATAATGTTTACAATCGTATTTATCACGTCTTTTAATATGTTATTCAAAATTTTACATGCTAAAGTTTCTTGATGCAGCAAGCAATGAATGGGCAACAAATTAGGTATATTCCATTCCTTCTGCATTAAAGCAATCAAACCATTATTTGCACCCACCATTGACGGACAACCATCAGTACACACTGATATCAACTTAATAACAGGTATTTTGTGTTTTTCTACAAATTCTTTTAGAACGTCCATAAAATCATAACCTCTCGTATGACCCTTCATGGTAATCACTTCTAAGAAGTCTTCTTCTATGATTCCGTCCATGGTGCAGTACGGAACAAATAATGAGCACTGAGACATAGAAGTTATATCCGTACTGGAATCGCAAGCAAGACTGAAGTATTTGCAGTTTTTCAGTTTGTCAATTACTGCCCCAAACAAATTTTTCGAAATATCTTCAATACGGCGGCAACAGGAGGATTCAGAAAGTGTAAGCGTTTTTATTTGTGCCATTATTTTTTTACTATTTGAAAAATTTTGAAATAACGTTTGAGAAACAGTTATCATACACTCTTTCATCAATTCAGCATCAGTAAAGGGTTTCATGCGTTTTGCAAGAATGTTACACACTTGGTATGCTTTTGTAACAGCCTCATTTTGCCCGACCGCTGTCGTCATTATGTTTTGTTGACGATGAATTGACGATTTCAAATGAGTTATTTTATTCTTTCTTTCAATCGTTTCTAAAGGGTAGGCTTCGGTAAATGAACTATGCTTACTTGTGTAGAGGCGAAATAAATTGTATCGCTTAATTCCGACGACAGTTTCCCGGCATATTAAACAAATAGCAGTACCATCCTTATGTCCACTTATAAAACAAAATTCGTCCTCCCAATTTTCTTGAAAACTTCTATTTTCGCAGTTATCTTTCTTTTAGTAGCGCGGGCGACGAGCGGCGAGCAGTGAGCGCGGGTCAACGCTACCCGCTCGCCGCCCGCGGGAGACTATCGTATCGTGAGTTCGTCACTTGTCACTACTCGTCAGTCACCGTCGCAGGATTCGAACACAAAGTCCGTTATTGATTTTGTTTATGATTAAGACATGTAATGTAGTTGACTATTGAAACAATTTACTTTGCCGCGGGCCGCACAAATAACGCCCACGGGCCGCATGCGGCCCGCGGGCCGCAATTTGACGACCACGGATCTAGAGGGTCGCTTAAGCAAATTTGATTCCTTATACGAGGAATTCGACACGTTACAGGTGGAGATCGAAGTGCTTTCGGACAAGCTTGACGAGGCCTATGAAGAACGAGCCGCCTTCGAAGAGCGATATCACTCGCTGTGTGCACAGGCGCGCTGCCTGCTTGCCAGCGCTCGGGCTGGCGATGACGGGTCTGTAGCGGGAACGACAGAAAGCAAGGCAGGTGGATTAAAAAAATTTATACGCTTACCTAAAATAGATTTGCCTCACTTTGACGGTAGCTATCAGTACTGGTTGGAGTATAGAGACACGTATTTATCGTTGATACACAATAGTCAAGGTGTCGATGACATAAGCAAATTCCACTACCTTCGCACATCGTTAAAAGGTAGTGCACGAGAAATAATAAAAAATATAGATTTTAAAGGCTCTAATTATACAACGGCGTGGAATTTGTTATGTGAACGATATGACAACAGTCGGCTTTTAGTAAACAATCACCTGCAAGCCTTATTCAATGTCGAATCAATTTTAAAAGAATCTTGTACTTCGTTACGTCATCTTGTAGACGTCATAAATAAGAATATAAGAGCGCTGAAGACATTGAATGAACCGACAGAACACTGGGATACTCTGATTATTTACATGATGTCTCACAAATTAGATTCTAAAACAAGTAGATATTGGGAGGGGTATCGTAACACACTGTCCAAATTACCTACATTGCCACAGTTTTGCTCATTCCTTAGTAAACAAGCCGATTTATTAGAAACGTTAGAGGATAACCATCAACTACACAAAAATATAGACGTAGATAGTAAACCTGGTAGTTTTGTAGTTGCTTCTAATAACAGCGACAAGTTTCATCGGACCACGTCAAGTAATAACATAATATGCCTGATGTGCTCCAAGGAACGTCTTTTATACGCATGCGATTCATTCCGAAGTTTACCGGTCGAAACTCGAATATTAAAAGCTAAGTAATTTATGGGTTGTTTTAACTGTTTGCGGTCCGGCCACTTGATGAAACGGTGCAGATTGTCGCGATGTAAATACTGCAAAGGTAGGCATAATACGCTTTTGCATGTCGAAAAATCTAGTACGGTTCCGTATCACAGGATCCAATGCCCAGTAGTGTTGCCCTCCCGGTTGACACTTCTGATGGTGCCTCCTCATCTACTTGCACATCAGAAGATGTTGCCTTATCGAGTAACACCACCTCTAAAAACCATTGTACTTCATCCCATATTTTACTGTCCACAGCGTTGGTGAGAGCACTCTGCGTTATAAGCGGAGCTATGTACCGTCCAAGGCGAATCCGGCGGATCTTGTTTCGCGTGGGCTGAGGGCTGACCTTATCAGCGATTGCTCGTTGTGGTGGTATGGACCTAATTTTTTATCCATGGATGAAAAAGAATGGCCTAAAATGCCCAACGATACTGTGAAACAGGATCTACCTGAAGTAATATTAGCACATCCCACGGATCATTGTTTACATAATTTAAATTCATGTTATCAATCCCAATCATATATAATTAAATCTATAATAAATAAATATTCTAATTTAAATCGCTTACAAAGAGTTACTGCTTATATACTAAGATTTATGTATAATTTACGTAACAAAGATAAAAAAAGATTGGGTTCCTTATGCAATGTTGAACTTTATAAGTCATTGAAATTTATAATACGTCACGCTCAAAAAGAGATGTTTCATGATGAATACAAGCTACTACAATCAGGGAAACCATTACCTCGAAAAAATAGGTTTACCTCTTTGAGCTCGTTTTTAGACTCTGAAGAAGTCATTCGTGTAGGCGGCAGGCTTGATAATTCCCCATATGATTACAATGTCAAACATCCTATTTTATTGTGCAGCAAGTTCCATCTCACTAAAATGTTATGTTGTTTGAAAGCATCTGAATTTATTACATGCTGGACCTCAGTTGCTGTTGGCTAATATTAGGCAGACTTACTGGCCTTTAGGAGGCAGGAACTTATCTAAGGCCATTGTAAAGAAATGCATTAAGTGTTACAGATATAAATGCCAAAACATACAACCTATTATGGGACAGCTCCCAACATCTAGAACTTGTTTGGAATTTCCTTTTCTAAACTGCAGTATTGATTATGCTGGCAAACTGCAATATTGATTGTTTATAGCGGACCGAAAAGGGCGAGGATGTAAGCTTTTGAAATCCTAGCTATGCATTTTTGTTTGCCTTGCAGTCAAGGCAGTCCATATCGAGCTCGTTACAGACCTGACTAAAGAAGGATATAAGGCAGCCTTAAATCGCTTCGTGGCTCGTCGTGGCAAGCCCAAAAGCATTCTGTCGGACAACGGTACCAACTTCGTTGGAACCTGTAACGAGTTGCAAGGATTCCTACAATATTCAAATTTGTCACATGTAGTCGCTCAGCAAGGAATCGAATTTTCTTTTGCTCCTCCTTATTCTCCCCATTTTAACGGCATTGCCGAGGCGGCCGTTCGTTCCACGAAACACCACTTAAAAGGACTCTTACAGGTAACGCATTTTGCTTATGAGGAAATGGCAACTTGTTTAGCTCAAATAGAGGCAGTACTCAATCCTGTCCTCTGATCTACTAGATTTTACAGCCCTAACTCCTGCTCACCTTTTAATTGGCCGGCCACTAATGTCTGTTCCGCATCCACAGGCAGTCGACACTAACCTCAGTCGTTTGGAACGCTACCAGAGTCGAGCAGATGAAGCAGCATTTTTGGAACCGTTTTCATTTAGAATATGTATCTCTGCTCCAGGACAAAACTAAATGGACGCTGTCAACAGGACAGCTATCTGTGGGGACACTTGTTTTAATAAAAGAAAAGGGACAACCACCGTTGGTGTGGCTTCTGGGACGCGTCAACAAGGTTTTCCCGGGCAACGACGGCGCCACAAGAGTAGCAAAACTGAAGACTAAGAGAGGGACACTGCTAAGGTCTTTTAATAATATTGGTCCTCTTCCTATCAGTTGAAGCTTTCAACCCGGGGAGGATGTTCGAGCTTCGTGCAACGCGACAGCGGCGCGGAGCGGGGGCAGCACGGCGCTGCGCGGTGGGGCGCATACACCGGTCGAGTCACTCGGTTAATTCGGCACCCGACGCCATCGGCGGCACTCACGCGCTTGTTGTTATAATCCATTGTTACAACCAATTGTTACTTATATTATACGTTATTTAAAGTTACATTCCATATCTTATTTGCATTCTACAATATAGATCATTAGATCACCAACAGCTATCATCCGATGAAATAATACGTCTTTCGTTGTAATTTCCTTTCCAATCACTTAATCTTTTTCGTGATCCTTGTTTCCTTTTCTTCCCGAAATTTTCCTTTATTTCCCATTATTGCACAAAACTTAACACAACAAACGCAGGTGCCTAAAGGGTGCGAAGCACAGAATGACCATCTTAGCACGGCGCTTTCAGTGACTCGGTTGTTGTCAGTGGAGGGGGTTGGGTTGCCATATATACAAAAAAAAACTAAACTATCGTGCAAGTGCTACACCATGTTAAACATAAATCGCAAAGAATGAAGCTGCTCACATAATAAACATTATTATCGACATAAAGAAAGTAAGGTGTAAACTTACGTTTCTTGACATAAGATAAATTATAATAAAGTCCTATTGACCCAACCTTTATACAGTTTGAATAAGTATCAAAACCCAAAGACGCAGCTTAGCTGATTAATTATTGACAAGATTATTTAAATAATAGACATTATTGTATAACAAGAATAGCGTTATTTAAATTATATATAATTTATCTTTAATAAATACCAATATTATTTAGAAAATTTTAATTTGAATTTTCTATTTTCAATATTATTTTTAACCCTCTATAATCAATAATAACAGCCCATATACAACCAATTAATATAAATAGAAAATAAATAAATATTATAACATGTTACGTGACGTACTGTAACTCATTAGTACTTGATACAGATCTTGAGGCTACAGTCAGATACCACAGAAGACCGCGGAACCCGCTTCAAAACCATGTGATTCTCTAAGTCTCCACTAAATTATGGCTTAAACTAACATCGGCAGGGAAAATATTTGTAGATTTGCAACACCTGACCGTGGAAGACCAGTCCCCTTTAATACAGTGCACCCGGTGCCTGGGTTACGGCCACGGCCGCAAACTATGCCAACAACAACCACAACCAGAATATACAATACCAGGAAAGCAAATTGGGAAAAGTTCACCGAGGAATTTAAAAACTTTAAAATATACAAAATATTACAGCAGAACAAATTACAAGAATAGGAAATAAAGTAGAATAAGAAGAAATAGTCAAAAGTTATATAGAAAATATTCAGGAATCATATAATAAAACCATACCTAAAATAAAAACAAGAACAAACAATAAATTAAATTTGACGGTGTCACAATACCAATAAGCACCACTGTAAAAAATTTGGGGATTTATATTGACACAAATCTCACGTGGGGTCCACAACTACAAAATCTTAGTCGCAAGATCTTTGCTTCTGCAGGTTCATTGCGAAGGCTACGAAACTTTCTTCCCACTGCCACTAAAATTACACTTGCACAATCTCTCCTTCTTCCTATCCTTGATTATGCAGACGCCAGTTATCTCGATCTCACCGAGAGCCAACTTAATAAACTTGAGCGACTTCAAAATTTTTGCATAAGATTCATATTTGGTTTGCGGAAATATGATCATGTTTCAGAATTTCGTGCTAAGCTCAAGTGGCTGCCAATTCGCCTTCGCCGGAATGCTCTCTTGTTATCGCTTTTATACAACGTCCTGTTTAATCCAGCATCTCCCTCCTATCTCAAACGACGATTTGACTTTCTCCATGTAACACATTCAAGGTTCCTAAGGTCATCGGAGAATCTCAGACTAAAAACACCCATGCATTCCACAAATTTCTATGATAAATCCTTTTCAGTTCAAGCTGTCCGTTTGTGGAATGCATTACCTCTGACAATTAAACGTGCACAGACATTGGCTAGTTTTAAAACGATGGTTAAGAACCACTTCCTCTCTGCTGTAACTAGTGAGACGCTGTCATGATTAAGTAAATACTGTATATAAAAATTATTATATTTTTTATTTCTTAGTATATATATATCATATATATATGTGTGTATATGTGTATATATGTATGTGTATGTGTTTGTGTATATATATATATATATATATATATATATATATATATATATATATATACATATACATATATTACTTTTATTAGTTACTTTTAATTTTAATGAATGTACGCCACCAACTGCCCTCTACTATGTTATATTTCTTTCGACTTGGTTGCCTGGAAGAAATTGCTATAAGCAATAAGGCCGCCAATTGTACCCTATATTGTTTTGTACCTTACATTATTGTTTATTTATAATTTGGTGTACAATAAAGAGTTTTCTATTCTATTCTATAAATACTTAATTTGGTTTCAAAATGCTCAACCGAGAATTGGAAAAGTTTCTGCACCAAACAAAAACGTGAAAGTTTCTGGGACAGCATATACAGGTGATACGAAGAGCGACAAGAAGGGAAGAAGATCAACTCTTAGTGAGTTTTACGGGGAGATTCTTAGCCCGGAAACTTCGGTCGAACTATTGCCAACCACGTTTTTCCCCAGAGACGATAGAGGAGTGGATAATGCTATCCACGATATCAGAAAATCGGCATCAGAGAAAAAGCCGGAACTATAGAAAACAGGTTGCCAAATGATCTAGACGACCGCCCTTTCACGACGGCGGAATTAAAAAGGAGCTTCAACGACTTTAACCCCAAAAATGCACCAGGATGAAAAATTGATGATTAGAAGAATCAGGTGGCATCTTTTGCCGGGAACAAACAGCAGACAATACGGATTTGTGCCTCAAAGGAGTACGGAAGACGCCCTGTAGGACATTACAGAGAAAACTAAAACGAATTTTGAAAAAAAGAGATAACCTTAATCATTTCCCTGGACATTGAGGGCGCATTTGATAATGCATGGTGGCCGGCCATAAAATGCCAATTAATAAATAAAAAATGTCCCTTAAACTTTAAGAAACTTGCCGGCGACTACTTCCAGAACAGAAGGGTCCACGTCAGCTTCGCCGGTAAAACGCACAGCATGGATACCCAAAAATGAATTCGTACAAGGTTCCAGTAGGCGGCCCTACGTTCTGGAACTTGTTGCTGGACCCAGTCCTCGACGACCTAGACGCCCAAGGAGTATACTGCCAAGCATTCGCAGATGATGTTGTTCTTATATTCTCCGGACAAGAATCCGTACACATTCAGCGCGACGCCAATCAAACTTTTGTTCGTGTGCATGAGTGGGGAATCAAAAGCAAACTTAAATTTGCCGCACACAAAACCAATGCGATAATAGTTACCAGAAAATTTAAATTTGATGGCCCACACGTGCACATGAATGGAGAGAACATAAAAATTGTGGATCAGATAAAGATATCGGTACTAACAATTGATAACAAACTGACATATAAGAGTCACGTTTCAAAAATATGTCAAAAAGTCACCAGCATCTACAAAGCGATCGCGAAAACAGCGAAAATTGAATGGGGATTGAATCCGGAGATTATTAGAACAATAAACGTTTCGGTAATTGAACCCATCATTATGTTTGCGGCGAACGTCTGGGCGGCGGCCGCCGGAAAAGCTATGATTCAAAAACAGCTAAACACTATTCAGAGAGGTTTTGCCTAAAAGATAGCAAAAACATATAGAACCGTGTCGCTAAATGCAGCGCTTGTCTTAGCTGGTCTGCTTTCCTTGAACTTACGTATCAGGGAGGCGGCCTAGCTATACGAGACCAAGAGAGCAAACCTCTACTGGATCATGATGATACATATCTTGAAGAAAGGACTTGTTTCATGGAAGCCGCTCATCCGTCCAGAGAGGTGGAAATAACCTTCGAGTGCCTTGGCAACATGGATGATTCGACAACAACAGAACATGACTCACCCGGATCATTATTATACTCGGATGGTAGCAAGATCGAGGGGTAGGTAGGGGCTGCATACTCCTGTTGGAAAAACGCCAACGCCAAATAGAAGTAGGAACCAAAAAAACTAAAACTCGGGTCGTTCTGCACCGTCTTCCAAGCAGAGCTTTACGCACTCTACCAAGCTACGGAACACGTGCGTAGAACCAAGCAGGAACGGGTGGGGGTGCTGAGCGAGTCGAGATCAGCATTAGATCTGATTAAAAATGCAGACACATGCCAACCTATCGCTTTTGCTATCAGGAAAAATGTAGCAATAGTAAGACACCAAAACCAGTCGTTGAGCTTTTATTGTGTCAATGCGCACGAAGGGATACCATAAAAGGGCGGATGAGCTGGCCAAGCAAGCGGCCAAACAACAAAAAGTGGCTCCTCGTTATGACAAGTATCCGTTAGCTTATGTAAAACAACATATTAGACAGAAGTCGATTCGGGAATGGGACTCCAGATATAGAGAAGGGACCACGGCAGGAACCACCAAATTATTTTTCACATCAATTTCCGAAACACATAAAATTTTGCGGAAAATCACACATCTACACTCGCAAAGGCCATGGCGGGTTTTCGAAGTACTTGTATAGATTCAAGTGCAAAGAAAACCCGTCATGTGTCTGCGAAACAGAGAAAGAAGAAACAATAGCACACTTGATACTTGAATGTCCTAAATATGGTCTGGCCAGGCATGACCTGGAGTCCGCCACAAACACAAAACTAACTCTAACATCCATTAGTAGTATGATGACCAAAGAAGATACCAGATCATGCCTGATAAGCTATATAATAAAAATAACAGAAGATACAATAAAACGCAACAAAACACGTTTTATGAAAAGTCACCAATATAAAATAGCAAATAAAAACTACACAAAATAAATTAATAAATAAATCAAAAAACTAAAAATATCGTATATGTCGCATATAGGGTAGACTGATATTTAAAAAAAAAGGCAGAACCGCTGACCTCACTATGGTCATCGGTTCCACACCAACTGATACTTGTCCTTTAGACACAAATAAGAACACGTTAACAATGAATCATTTAATAATTAGCCATTACATTTAAGCAAATATTAGAATTAAATAAATTACAAGTTCTCTACATTAAAAGGTAGGTAGATATTTAAATTTAACATTATTTAAATTAAAACCAACATAGGTTCCACTTACAATGTTTCTCGGTCAAGCGCTGATTGTCAACTGCCCGGGCGCACGCCGGCTCACATAACTAAACTTGATTTATCCCTCCCTCAATCACAAAGTTCTCACACAGTTGTCAACAGATGGCGTTACGATATTAGTAACAAGTTATTAAAATAAGCTTCAATAGATGATTTTAGAAAATGACATAAAATTAAAGAAGCAATGATTATTAAATAATTGTGATCCATTTTGTTTACAAGGTCGGAATTAAATTGACTCGCTAAAATACACTTTAAATAATCACATTCATGACAAATACAATTTAAGCGTAGTTATATTTAGTTTAGGATACTCCACTCTTATAAATAAAGTTAAGATTCATCGATAAAAATCCTTACGGCGACATATATAATAAAATACTAAAAAAATATACCAAAATAATGTCTCCGTAGAACATCGGAGGGCCCTATCCGGATACTTTATAAATAAATACGTACGCGCGAGCGGGAGGGCGTACTGCGTCGAGGGGAGAGTGGCGCGGTAAGCGGTGACACGACCGAACGCGGCGAGCGACAGTCGGAATAGTTTATGGTGGTGCGGTCCTACTTTACTTAAAGAACTAGTGATCTATTCAAATGAGTTAGAACAACCTATTTGTGGTACAATACTGGATTTAATGTCGCAAAGTATAGTATTCTATCTATCTATTACCTACGTCATCACGCTAGGTCCCTTGCGGGGTAGGCTCTCTGCCTTCTCCTAAAACCACTATTAAACCAGTAGAGGTTGCCCAGCGTGCTGTTCTGAAAGTGTGCACCTTTAAACCGATACAGTTCCCCACCTCACTGCTTTACGACTTCTGTGAAGTCCTAAGCGTAAGACAGCTTTATCTTCAAAATGTAATAATTACGCAACATAAGAAATTAATCTACGACCCTGGGATTTTAAACAGACGCAGAAAACACTTGGTTTGCCCCCAATCAACCCCTTTTAAAACAAAATTCAGCTCCAGATTTCTCCCTTGTATTGGCCCTTACATATACAACAAGATAAACAAATCTCTTAACATTTACCCATTGAGTAAGAAATCCTGCAAAATTAAAGTAAGTGAATACCTTCAGAAACTGACGTACGAGGAGACAGATGAATTGCTACGGATTAAAATATAAACTATAGTTATTTTTTTTTTTTTGTTTTTTTTTTATGTATTCAATTGTTTAAATTTGATTATTATACATATATACCAAATTAATTAAAATGTAACAAGTAACACATGCGCTCTAACTTCACACACCCTCTCACACTCACTCATGCACACTTCATAACACACAAAGAGAGGACAGACTACACACCCAACATCTGTATTAAATTGAAAAAAATTGTGTAATAAATTGAAAAGAAAACAATACTAGTAAGTATTGTTTTCTTTTCAATTTTTTTATTATTATTTTTTTCTATTTTCTTCTTTGTTGTCTAAATTTTAACGAGTACAATTTTGCGGGATCACTAAAAACATACCTACATTATTTTCTTGTAACTCAAGGGGATTGGCGTTGAGGGCTGGAATACAGGCTATGCTTAGTTCAGCCTCAAATGCTAACACTTTTGTGTACATTCGCCTAAGATTAGGATATATATTTGTGTAAAAAATGTACTGGAACTTTTGAGAAATAAATAAACATTATTATTATTATTATAGAGTACAGAGTTCCAGTAGGTTCTTTCCTTACATACCTCTCTGGCTTCCTCCACTCTCATAGTTCGTCTCATATTGTTTATCAGAGAGCATTAAATTGATTAACTTTATTGCAACTGTGTTGGATCCGTCTGCCCCGCAACTGCAGAATAAATGACTAAATAATCTGCCTTTTTTATTTATTAAGATAAGCTCAGAAAACTTTTATTGGCGGTACGAAGTTCGCTGGGTCAACTAGTTGATTAATAAATATAGATAGGAAGTCCAGAAAACACTTCCGGTTCTTTTATGAGGAACTCTATGAATTTAATGTCTTACTCTTTGGTTTAACACTGCTCCATGTGTGTTTGAACGGCTGGTTATTATATCTACTGTGTATTTGGATGATTGGTAACCAGAGTTGGGCGTAATCAACTACTTTTGTAATCAGATTAATAATCTGATTGAACGTAATCATGATTACTTCAATCTTGATTACAGTAATCAGTAATCAAGTTTACACGATTTGTTGCAGCGGTATTTAACTTAAGCAATATATATAAATGTTATAGGTTGCTAATTTAATTTTCTAGGCGTGGACGCCTACGTTGATGTGATTGGGTTCGCCTTGTGCTGCACATCAAAAAGAGTGTTTTAATTTCTCACCAAGCTCATAATCTTCACTAACACCTTTCCAGCGTCTTCATGGTCCTCACGAGCGGACGAAACTAATCAGCAAGTGGAATTACTGCAATTATTTGAAAATTCAAAAAGTTAAATCCAAGAGAGGTGCACGTGCATGGATTAAGGAGTAAAGATTTGTGACCAAAATTAAAGGATTTACGAAGAACAATGGCTTGGACTTTAGGGTGATTTAATAAATAAATAAAAAGCGTTACAATTAATAATTTATTATTTGCACCCAGCACTCTTAGGCAGGTAATGTTCAATACCTATGTACATACTCGTATCATCAAGTTGTTATAAGGTCAGTATAGTGATTTTGCATTTACCTAATTGTTAATAGAATTAGATCTACACATTTCAATAGGTATTTGTTACGATAAAATAATCGCCGCTCATACGATTTTTAACAAGCATTTTCTTATTGGCGTAATACAGAATATTCGCTGCAACATCGAGAATATTATAGAAAAATGCTAGAGGCCATCTTAGTATATCTACCAAGCATTTTATCCATAGTATCCACTCCAGCTTTTGACCAGTTATAAAATTCAATGATTTCGGGTTTTTTCTTTGCAC
This sequence comes from Phalera bucephala, assembly GCA_905147815.2. Classification (NCBI taxonomy): domain Eukaryota; kingdom Metazoa; phylum Arthropoda; class Insecta; order Lepidoptera; family Notodontidae; genus Phalera; species Phalera bucephala. The sequence continues at coordinate 14,290,818 of LR990628.1, read as the reverse complement.
TATCACTAATTTTTGTTTCATGATGCATTGATGATAGCATAATTACTACCCTTTTTTGGCACATAACTGCACATGGTTATTTTTTCATGAAAACCAAACACAGTAGATAATTCCAATCGTCAAGTTCTACGATAGTAAAGATTTTGCCAATGGAAGAGTAATAAAATAATTATCCATAGGAATGTTTCTACCCGATCCTTTATACGGCGCCACCAAGTCTTTACTACTCTCTCACCAACGTTCTTTTCACGACCCTCACTCGATTTCCCAGTGTAAAGCTGTCCAGTAAGTGGATACGAATTTTCAGCATCACATATCCACCATATTTGATGGCTTCGATGGTATATACTGGGTGAATCTAGTTCGACCACGGTATGGATAAAGTTGCACGTCGCCACTATCCGACACGTGGTCATCGTCAGATACTTCGGCTTCGAATGTTTTCTCGAGATGCTTTCTTCCCTGAGAGCGAGTGATTGTATTGGAAAGAGTATTTACTTTATTATTTACTATTTATTTAAATATTCAAAACATAAAATAATTTACTCCAAAATAAAACAAGTAAATTTCTCCTTACCGTTGAAAACTCGATGAATCATCCATCGTATTTATATTCAATACGATTATTTATTAATAATATTATTTATTAATGATACGATTATTTATTAATAACTGTATTAATTAATTTTGTATATTTTTTCACTTTCACCAGTTTCAGTTTCTTTTTCACAAGTTAAAGTAGTACCGATATCCAACGTCTGTTCACTACGCTTCTTAAATTAGGACTGATCCCTTTTCTTTATTAAATGAATTGAATTAATCCCAAGTACCAAGTAATGTTCGAGAACCTTCTATAGGGACTATAAACTGTGTATAGCCTCTGTAGTTATTTCACATGCCACGTAGCTAGCTTACTAATAACTTTCTACCTGACACATTATATGCGGGTACCCGGGTACCCGGTTATTGAACGTATGGTGAAAGTTTGTTCATTGACCGGACGGTTAACAAAAACATTCGAGCGTTAAGTACATTAGGCGAACCAGTTGATAGTTGGGACACATTATTAATTCACATAATTAGTCATAAGTTAGACCCAAAAACATTCCGTGAGTGGGAGGAATGTAAAGGGCATTTTGACAAAAATAAAACGATTTCTTTTGAGAAATTCACAGAGTTTATGCGAAACCGTGGTGATTTACTTGAAACATTGGAATTATCTCGTCAACCTACACCTAGTTCTCATTATAATGTTTCTACTAAAAACCGTTCAAATTTAAAGGCTATGATTTCATTTAATATCACTAAATCACCCTCACACGGGTGCCCTTAATGTAACGGCGATCATAACCTCAATAATTGTTCACAATTTTTGTCGTTGCCATTTAATGAAAGAACGGCTTTACTTCCAACTTATAAGGTGTGTTTTAGTTGTTTACATCGTGGTCACTATCCCAAGCGATGCAAAAAGTCTAGTTGTAAAATATGCAAACGCAAACACCACACGTTAATTCACAACACTCAGTATAGACAAACACTAGATAGCAAACCAAGTCATTACGCGATTGATAACAGCGGCCGGGTCGAATCATCGCCCACACCCCCGCCGCCGTGGCCGCTTATCCTACTAATCATATTGCACTATTGGCAAACGTCGGCGCGCATTCACAGGCACGCAGTTCGGGCGACGTCTTATTATCAACAGCGTTGATCAGATGTTACGATAATTACAATAAAGAATACATCGCACGCGCCCTTCTTGATTCTGGGAAAAAACTATATTTACCTTTTATTAATACAGACAAATCTATACAAGGTATTAACAACTCTGTTTCGCCCGTTGAGAAAATGTGTCTTATGCATATAAAATCATTATATGAATCTTATTCTGAAGATTTGATGTGTTTCGTGTTGCCTACTTTAACTGATAACGTTCCAGCGAAAAAGATAAAGGTGAATAGTATCCAACCAAATATTCATTTAGCCAATCCTTACTTTCGCACACCAGCCCCAATTGATATCATAATTGGAGCTGATATTTTATGGAATTTATTAGGATCAGAACGAATTGTTTTAGAAGCTCAGAGTCCAACACTTCATCAAACCAGGCTTGGCTGGCTGGATTGTGGTCCAATTAACAGCGGCTACAATGTGTTGATGCACTCTTTTCCGATTAAATTATACTATTATTGACAGCCAAGGTTCTTCACAGTTTAAGGAACTTAACGACATTCAAACCCAATTAGCGCGGTTTTGGCAGCTGGAAGAGGTCTGCCATCCACCTATTCAGCTGAGGAAAAGCTGTATGAAGAACATTTTATTAAAATACTTCGCGATTAGATAATGGCCGTTTTTGCGTTAAAATACCATTAAAGGAGTCTCCAGAAATCTTAGGCGATTCATTTCATCGTGCAAAACGGTGTTTTCTATCTTTAGAGCGTAGAAATCAGAGTCAGCCCACACTTGACATATTGTATAAGAGCTTTATGTCTGAGTACATTTCATTAGGTCATTTATTTATTTATATTTTCATTGCTCGCTGCACTTACAGACTTGCCAAAAAACGCATAGGGAGCTATTTTATTACATAAAAAAAATCCTAATGGTACATACAGTAGAAAATATTTTTCGCTTAGGTTAAAAAACTTATACAATAATTAACAAATTGTTTTGATGTTGAATTGAATATATCTAAATTTGGATTCTGAGCAATTAAGGCATTTAGTAATGAGAGAAATCGCTGCAGATGTTGGTGCATATTGCGCTGTGTACGTGCGGACCGGCGGAGCCGCCAGCAAACGGCCGCGCAGCCGCGCGTATTGCGCAGGAGCGGACAGTGAGCAGCGCGATAGTGCTGCTGAGCTCTCTATCTTACCGTTAAGGAGTAAATAATAATGAAACATTACAGCGCACTTTCGCCTGAGTTCTAATGTGTTTAAGCCTACCACACCTGCAACAAACAGGGATGGATAAAGGTACGAATAATATCCGTAAAGTTTTTTGTAAAGAGTACGTGCGAACTTCCGTTGAAACCTTTCTAACATTATTTTATATTTTGTCTCACGAGGATCCCAAATAATTGAATCATACTTCAAAATGCTCCGGACCAAAGTTAAGTACAATAACGTCATAGCTTTTTTATCTTGTTCTACCAGTCATGACATACGGTGCCGAGACGTGGACACTTACAGTAGGGCTAGTCCATAGGCTCAAAGTAGCGCAGCGAGCTATGGAGCGGGCTATGCTTGGAGTCTCTTTGAGGGATAAACTCCGAAATGAAGTTATCCGTCAAAGAACCAAAGTAGTTGACATAGCCCGCAGAGTGAGCTCGCTAAAGTGGCAGTGGGCTGGCCATGTCTGTCGAAGAACCGATGGCCGATGGAGCAGACGAGTTTTAGAGTGGAGACCACGACTCGGCAAACGTAAGGTAGGGGGCCCCCAGCTAGGTGGACCGACGATCTAAAGAAGGTCGCAGGGTGGGACTGGATGCGGAAGGCGGAGGACCGTGTATTGTAGCGCAAATTGGGAGAGGCCTATGTCTAGCAGTGGACTGCAATAGGCTGATTTGATTGATTGATTGATTTTTTATCTTGAAATGGACCTATTTGTCTCATGACAAAGCCAAGTGTTTTATAAGCTCTACTCCATAAACCAGTGATATGCGAACCAGTGATATACACTTAGAAGGATTGAATTCTAAATTGTTGTATTCACTCCACTTGACAACATTGTCAATTTCGCGTTGTAGTGTACTACAATCCTCTATATTACCAACACCCAAGAAAAGCTTAAGGTTATCAGCAAACATAAGACACTCCACGACCGCCCGCAGGTCATTGATCATGATCAGGAACAGCGTTGGTACTAGCGTACTTCCCTGGCTTACGCCAGAACAGGTGTCATATGACTCCGACCGAAAGCCAGAAAACTGAACATACTGAGACCGATTGGCCAAGTAGTTAGAGAATAGTTTAAGTAACTTTGGTGTAAATCCTATAGCCGAACATTTTTTCAGTAGGATATGGTTATTGACCCGGTCGAAGGCCTTCCTACAGTCAAAGTAGGCCGCATCTACCTGCCTGTTTTCGTCCATTTCTGTAACAGCATAGTCGACAAAGTTAATAAGATTAGTTGTGTTGGATTTACAGGATCTAAATCCATGCTGACACTCACTTAATAGCGGCTGAATCTGCCTGGTTATATGTCGGTTCAGGATGGACTCGAATACCTTGGCAAATGCCGACAGAACGGCTATAGGTCTGTAGTTCTCGACCCGTAACCTGGAGCCATCCTTGGGTATAGGCGTCACACGCGATATTTTCCACAACTCTGGATAGGTTATAGTTTGCAAAGCTAAATTAAAAATGAACAATAGAGGATTGTCTAGAACTGACACACAGTCTTTCACTATAAAAGCGGGTATACCATCCGGCCCGATTGATGAGTTAGCCTTCGTGCGTTTTACTGCAAATTTCAAGTCAGCTAAACTTATATGATCAAGCGCAATACGAGAGGAGCATAAATGGTTTGCGGCATCTTTTTCCGCGACCTTATAGTCTAGCGTAGGTACATCGTTTAAAAATACTGATTTAAAATAATTAGCAAAGGCATTGGTAGCATTTATACCAGTTACTTTATTACCCTGATATTCGAACTCATTACAAGAATGCCTGGTAGATCTTTGATCCTTTACAAAAGACCAAAAGTTTTGTGGATCCCTGCTTATATTCATTTCTGTGCGTCTAATGAAGTTTTTATACGCTATTCCAATCAACTCCTTAGTTCGCTGCCTATAATATTTAAACATTTCTTTGTTGAAATCAGTATTTAAATCTTTATATTTTTTTAAATGATAATGCTTACTTTTAATACACTTTATAATTTCTGGAGTATACCAGGGTGGATATTGATATTTATTATCACGTTTAGCGCATGTTTTTAAAAGAACATACGAGTCTAAACATGAATACATTTTTTTATAAAATATATTTACGGCTTCATCTACGTCGGTTGAAGACCATAAATCGTCCCAAGTTATCGAAACAAAAGACTCGTATAGATTGTGGAAGTCCGCTTTATGAAAGTTCCACTGTGGCATTGATTGACCGCACTGTGTATCCGCGACACGGGGAGCCGCACGCTGAGCGGCGGGTGGTGTGCGTCCGCTGGTACTAGCGGCTCCGCATCCCCACTCACGTGCACGTACTCACTACCAAAATTGCTCAGAACCAAGTCCAATATATTCCCATATGTGTTTTCTGTTTCATTATACTGTTTCAGTTTACAAAAGGATAGTAAGTAGGAGAACTGCATATTGACTCGCTGGGTACATGAATTTAAATTAAAATCGTCTAATATAATGGCATCGCACTTTGAATATTTACTGATTACATTTTCTAGTACCAAAAACGTATTAATATATTTATTATCACTCGAATTAGGTGGAATATAAACTACGCAAAGGATAACCTTTTTATATTTCAGTGTAATTAAAGCCATTACTGCTTCTATTTCATCCAAGTAACCGTCTATATCAACAATTTGTTGTATTTAAATTGTTCTCGTACCGCCAACAATACTCCTCCCCAGCCGTTATATCCCTGCGAAAACACCTTTGCATCATGGACGCCACTCACCAAAAAGGTTTCGGTTAATGCGAATATGTCAGCTGATTCACTTAATATAGCTGGTTTTAAAATATCTAATTTAGAGCGTAGACCTCTTACATTCTGATAGAGCAATGAATAATGCTTTGGCTTGGATGGGTTATGCAGTTTGTTTGCGAAATCCACTAAGCCATGGCTTGAGGTGAACATCTTCCGCCCACTGAGTAGGCAATAAATATTTATCCAAATGTTTTGTTGGTACTGACAATTTAAATGAAGCATAATCGCCCCGCGGCTTCAATGCCTCAACCAAACAGTTACCATCAGGATAAATGCTCTGCAGGTGTGCACTTGTTCTACCGTAGTTCCAGACTTAACATAATACAAATGCAAATAAGATTTCCGATCCGCTGCTAGCAATGTCGTAGTGTTAGGAGCGGCCGTACCACGGGTGGCGTTAGCGAACGAACGTCGAGTCCGACGGCTCTTCACTTCGATCCAATCGTTCACATTTGCATCATTGTTCATACTTGCTGTGATCGGAGCGGTTAGATTTCCGACAACGGTGAGTTCGGGCTTCGATTGCGAGCGGGGAGTAGGGGGCGGGCTCGATGACGTCGCCGCTGCCGCCGCGCTGTCAGCGTAGGTGAGTGTTGTTGTCCCCCTCCGAGTGGCCGCGGAGATTGCCGATACCGCACGAATACGGGCCTCGCGTATAGGACGTGGGGCTGGTTGTAGTTTTAGATTACCCTCAACTTCCCTACAATTAGCTTGCACCGGTAAATCACTATCAACACTAATAAGACTTTTAGTGAGCTTATTTTGGTCGATAATAAGCTTTTCGAGCGATAACACTTTATTCTGCAGTGAAAGCACAGTCTTAGTTAACTCGCGAATTGCATTGTCGGCACTTTTCGCAGACATATCTATTATATTGGACGGGAAATTTACGGATCTTTGCAGATAGGTATAGGCTTTGCAGATAGGTCATATGTCCGAGTGTCACGTTATTGGAGACCATCGGTCATATTTTATTCCACACCATGGGGTATTGCGCGATAGTAGTACTACCACTAAGTTGAGAGTAGTTTTTAGTGCCAGCGCACCTACCACTTCTGGAGTCTCTTTTAATAACATCCAGATGGTAGGACCTACCGTCGAAGATGATTTGACGGCTATTATTCTTAGGTTTCGGCTGTACAAATATGTACTCTCAGCAGATGTACTGACAAATATTAGCACATCCATCAGATAGACATTTGCAGCAAGTCGTATGGCGTACGGACGCCACTAATCCTATTAAGGAGTACCAATTAAATACAGTCACTTATGGTACTGCTAGCGCTCCATTTCTTGCTACCAGGTGCCTCAAGCAAATTGGGCTTGAATGTTTTGATCAAAGGGTCGCGGATATCATCCTTCATGACTTATGTCGATGACCTTTTGACCGGTGCAGACCAACTTGAGGATATTAAAATGTTGCGCCATAAAGTAACTGATGTTCTTGCTTCTGCTTCCATGTCTTTAAGGAAGTGGAAGTCTAATGAGCCAGCCTTAATAGCGGACCAGACCAGTCAGGCTACCTTTGATTTAAATATGGTGACTTCACTAATAAAACTTTAGGCCTGAGTTGGCTGACGCATACCGACGATTTGTGTTTTCCGATTGCCGTCCCTAAGAATAATAAAAATACCAAGCGTGAGATGCTAGCAATCATTGCTAGAATATTTGACCCCTTAGGGTTATTAGCACCCCTTAGGGTTGTGTAATACGCATGAAGATGCTACTTCAAAGGCTATGGCTTGAAAAGCTTTCATGGGATGAACAGCTTTCAACCCATGTTGGTGCTGCATGGGCCAACATAATTCAAGCTTTACCAGCTATTAATAATTTACGCATCCCTCGTCGCGTCGTCTGTAATTGCCATCAACGGCTAGAATTTCATATTTTTACCGACGCTTCGGAATTAGCTTACGGTGCATGTCTATATGTTCGCAGTTTTAACGAACAGGGTGACGTCGAAGTACATTTATTAATGACAAAGAGTCGCGTTACCCTATTAAACCTTTGACCGTACCACGGCTAGAGCTATGCGCTGGTCTTATTGGAGCATGTTTATATCAAAGAGTTGCCAAGTCATTTCGCATTCAAGTTTTAGGTGTTGTCTTTTGGACTGACTCCATGATCGTGTTAGGTTGGTTGAGGATGCTGCCTATTAAATTAAACACTTTTGTCCGTAATCGTGTTGCACAAATCCTTGATATTACAAGCGATTTATGTACTTGGAGACATGTACCAACACGTGAAAATCCTGCAAACCTGATATCACGAGGAGTTGAACCTTCTTCTGTGCAGTCGCTTAATCTGTGGTGGTTTAGTCCAACTTTTTTACAGAAAGACGACACTACTTGGCCTAAAATTTGTGAAAGCTCAGTTCCATTACCCGAAAACAAGACTAACATATCGCTTCCTGTTGTTCTCCACGATAACCAACTTATTCATTATGTTTTTCGTATCATTAATTTTTGAAAGAGGCGCACTGCAAACGATTTAAAATGTAAACGCGTAGGGGGTAGATTAGAAAATTCTGACTATTGTTATAACAAAAAACATCCAATTTTATTACAGTCCACTAATCATTTTGTAAAACTTTTATTTAAATTTGAGCATATTAGGTTATTGCACGCAGGTCCACAGCTATTATTAGCTACAATTCGCAAGACATATTGGCCTTTAGGTGGTCGTAATTTAGCCAGAGCTTGCTACAGGCAATGTGTTCGCTGTCAACGTTTAAAGGGTCAGACTGTCGTCCCACAAATGAGTCATCTGCCGTCAAGCAGACTTTCACCAGCAGACTATCCCTTTCAAAACGTTGGTGTTGACTATGCAGGTCTTTTACTTTCCCTCAGTCGTCAAGGTCGTGGATGTAGGCTGATGAAGGTGTACATCGTACTTTTTGTATGTTTTACAACCAAAGCCATACATTTAGAGTTGGTGAGCAATTTGACCAGCAGCACGTATATACAAGCTCTGCGTCGATTTATGTCGCGAATAGGTAAACCTCTTAATATGTACTCCGATAATGAAATTATTACAATGAAATTTATGATTTTTTAAAGCGCAATTGCAACTCCATAGCTGAAACCGCTGCTCATGACGGAATTAATTTCCACTTTATGCTAGCCTATGCACCGCATTTTGGTGGTTTATGGGAGGCGGGTGTCAAATCGACCAAACATCATTTAGCCAGAGTGTTGGGCAATTGTCATCTTACTTATGAGGAACTTAATTCTACACTTGTTTAGATTGAGGCTATATTAAATTCACGGTCACTTACTCCTTTATCGTCGAATGCAGATCTGTCGCATCTCACTCCAGGTCACTTCTTAATAGGAAGACCACTTATCTCTCTCCCTGTCATCTTCGTGATTACTCCACACATCGCCCGTCACCAGAGGATTGAGCAGCTTCGTCAGCACTTTTGGGTATGGTGGAGTAAAGAATACGTTTTCGAGCTCCAACAGAGGATTAAATGGCAGGGCTGCAAGGATGCTTTGAAACTCAATTCCCTTGTGGTCATTAAGGAGGATAACCTGCCGCCTTTGAAGTGGAAAATGGGTCGCATCGTTGCTCTTTACCCTGGGAAGGATCAGATTTGCAGGGTTGCCGACATCAAGACTGCCACAGGAGTCATCCGAAGGGACTTCACCAAAATTTGTCCTCTGAATTAGGATTCTGGTTGCAAGGGATCTTTCAACGGCCGGGGGCATGTTGCAGCGGCATTTAACTTAAGCAATATATATAAATGTTATAACCTATAACATTTATATATATTACTCATTTAATTATCTAGGCGTAGACGCCTACGTTCATGTGACAGTCACAATGTCATTTTTAATATACTCGAATAAGCGGATTCGCCGCGTGCTGCACATCAAAAAGAGTCTTTTAATTTCTCACCAAGCTTATAATCTTCACCAACAGCTCTCCAGCGTCTTCACGTCTTACTTATAATAAAGTTTATTGTTATTTTATTCTAAAAAAAATCAACTCCCGCGTGAATAATTCCTTCATTTTCAGGGGACTTTACAAACAATAAAACATCGGCCATAAAGACCACTCAGACTTGGAACAACTGTTATATGGTAAGTAAATCCGCAAAAAAATTGTGTGCTCAAATGAATATTTAGGGAGACCAGAGGGCTTAGCACAAAACGACTGCTGTTATCGTATCGTAACGTTGGTGAGAAAATGTGCAGTCGCGTTTATCTTTATTTAGTAAACTTTAAAACTTTGTGAACAAACCATCACCATTCTTACATGTTTTAGTTGTGATTGCAATCCGATTTGAAATTTGAATTTCCGAAGACATCGAAATGAAAATGCTTTTAGCAAGAAATGGACGTTTTTTTATTGGAATGGACCATAGGTAGCGTTACGCTAGGGTCAATCTGTTCGTGCTAGGCATTTCGATTTAAAATCGATTAATCGTATAATTGATTTTTTAAGCCAAACAATCGATTTTTTAAGCTAAAAAATCGAATTTTAAGCTAAAGAATTGATTTTTTAGAAAGATTCGAACTACTGACTCGATTCAGTATATCGATTCCGAAAGTCGTCAATTGGAAAAAGTGGCAAAGTTTCTAAACATGAGTTCATTTAAAGTCAGTAGTCTTTTTAATAATTTCTAAATTGAACTTATTAAGAAATAATAAAAAGGAAGTAATCCAAAAAAATTCGTCCAATAGACAAATTAATAAGAATCGACTTCGAATCAATTAGTCGAGAATCAATCTACGGACGATTTAGCGCAGTGGTTAAGAGCTTGAGCCGCTCCGCCCACTGTGTCTAATAGTCGCGGGTTCGATTCCCGCACAGGACAAATCTTTGTGTAATCCACAATTATTGTTCCGGTTTAGGTATTTGTGTATGTGAATTTTCATGTTTGTAAACGCACCCACGACACAGGAATAAATCCTAGTGTGGGGCTACGTTATAAAAATCTTTTATCCTTCGATTTAATCGAAAATCGATTCAAGAGCGTTGGATTTTAATCAATCCAAAAATCGATTTTTCTTTGAATGAATCGACATGCCTAGTTCGTGCTAAGCCGTCTGCAGCGCGGTAAGTCGTTGGGAGACAGGGTATGGCTCGCGAACGCATGAGTCACCGCGCCCGCCGCGTCCCCTTCTTGCCACCGAGCAGACACATGTTTTGATTTTGTTCGTTTGTCAGTCAGTTTGTCATTGTCAGTTTAATTATTCGTGTACAAGGAGGCAAACATAGATAACTACGTTTAAGTATCTACTTACTTTTATATGAAATATGTAAAGATGGTGGACTATGATCTACCTCTCATCTCGATTTGTGAGACATTTGCCTAGCAGTGGGACAGAATTAGTTGATTCATTATTTTTGTTATCACCTAGTTACCACCCATACACTGCAGCAAAATAAAAATGGTTATCAAGATTTATTTTATAAATATGTATTTTTCGTCACATACAATAAGTCTAGTTGTAGAGCGTGTTCTCGTGTTTTGATCCAAGACTTATATCGCTGAGCATTATTGACTTCAATATAACATTTGCACGCACATAATGCGTGTAGGTCTGTCACACCTTTCCGCCTCCGAGCGAAGCGTACCTACACAATTTCTTGAGGTGCGATCGGAGTCCGTTTACAGAGAGAAAAAATTCAGTTTCGTACGATAAAATAGAGTAGCTGCAAGGTTAGAAAACTAAAAACAAATGAAACAACCAGGATGAAAAAGAATACCGTAAAATATTTTGGTAAGTTGAAGTTGTCAATATATTGTCAACACAAATGTCATTATTACGAAGTATTGCCACTACATTTCTTCTTTTCAATCAATTCTATAAACTATTTAAAAAGTTAATAAATAAATATATATTTATTTATTTATTAACTTTTTAGAAATTATTTTAACTATTTGAAAGTATAAAACATTACAAGAGTTTTTATAAATCAATAGTATTTAACTAAAAGTTTATTTACAAATGTTATTAGTTTCTACTATTGACATTTATTTTTTCAAATATGGCAAGTATGGTAATTCAAATAAAATTGATGAATATGAATTTAGTCAAATGAAGTACTTTAATTTTAAAAATATTATCGCGCGAATACAAAATCAATTATGTGTAAAAACCGACCGAATTTTATTACTAATATTTGCACACGTCGTATGTTTAGACACTTCATAAAACATTCAGGTAGGATCTCGCACTTTGTTCTTTAAGTTCTTGTTTTGTTGTGTCTGTTTTATGGTGTTAAGTACTTTATATAAGAAGTGAATAACGTACACAATTACTTATTTATTTATTTTCCACTCTTACAGCTACTTTTACGGGATTATTTATTTCCCTAATATAGTAGTTTCGACATCTTATCTCATATTTTGTTTGAGTGTATGAGTGTTTGTGGAGTGATTGTGTAATAATTTTGGACATATTGTGACGAAAAGTTGGCGCCAATAGGTAAGTAAATAAAACCAGCGTTATTAAAGTTCTTCTATATTGCAGTAGGTTCGGTTTTCTAATAAAACAAAAAAATGGCCGATAATTCAAAGAAATCTTAACTCGACATTGGCAGTAGTGTCACCAATTTTATAAGGTAATTGCCATTATATAAAAAAAGAAAATCGTACTGTTCCGGCTTACGCTGGTTTCCATATAAAACATAGCATATTAATTAATTGTTAAAAAATAATCTTTATCGAATTGAAATTTTTTACTTGTTTCTCTTCCGTAATGTGCGAAAGAAACGTGTGTATCAAATGTCAAATTGGTAATCTGTCATTGTCATTTCGTTTTCGTTTGCGATTCGTGCGTGTTTTCCGTTAGTGTTTTCCTGCTTTTTTCGACGATTTTGATATATCTTTCGACTCCGAAGACCCCGCCTTTTACGTTGGACTTACGCTTGTACTTTGTTAACCTGGAATATGGCTTCTTCTGAAAGAGATTGTTGCGTGCCGATATGCGGTAAATCTCGTAAGTATAAATATGCCAATACATCAGTGCTAGTATGACGTACCTATAATTTAAAAAAAACAATTTTATATGTGGATTAGTTTATTAAGTTTGATTTGTTTACGTAGTTTAGTCTGAGTAGAAATTGGTAGGTTTTATTATCTATGTCTACGTACTAATTTAAGATATCTATGAATGTAAAAGGGTGGTGGGTAATGTCAGTTGGGGAAAATATTGTAATGATTGTGTAAAGACGAAATAAATAAAAAGGGCAGTATTTACTTCAAATTACGTTGTTTCAACCCAATCCCACAACTTTATGGGGGCTCGTCCAGGACCCGAAACAATTTTAAATCTTAGAAAAAACACAGAAGACTCATCCAAATCAAAGTGCCAGAAGAAATAAATAAAAAGTGCAGTATTTACTTCAAGTTACGTTGTTTCACAATCCCACAACTTTATGCGGGCTCGTCCAGGACTGGAAAATATTTTCGAAGTAAATCTACGAAAAAACACAGAAGACTCATCCAAATCAAAGTGCCGGTTCGTGTTCGCTTAGGCCGCCACTGTGAGGGGTGCTAGGTCGGACAACCTCCTCGTGGTGCACCCTGGGCGCCGGCGGCGTTCCTCTTTGTTTCCCGGAGGGACCGCCGGCGGCGGCGAATAGTCCGGCGCGTGTGGCGCGAGTCGCCATGCTGCCCCTCACAATCTCTGGCTTTCGGAGAGGGTGGGGCGCAAGGGGCAAAATGGAGAAGCGTAGCCCGGGGGTTCTAGGTATCTCTCTGGGCTTCAGAGAGGACCAGTGAGACCCCGCGGTAACGACAGTCGGGAGAGGGCGCGAAGCCCTAACATAACCCTTCCCTTCCCCTTCTCTATACCCATCCTTAACTTCCTTCCCAATCCTTTCCCTTCCCCTCCTAGTCGTCGGGTCTGGCGTGCGCTTACCCTGCCTCCAAACACGGTCTTTGACCACCGATGGCGAACCCGTAACCGACAACGATGAGCTTCGGCTCTACGCTGGGACGGGGGCCTTGCCTTCGCCGGCTGGGCCACGTAGAAGAAAACCACTTTAAAAAATTACCAGCTGCAGGTGCGGCAACTTGAGGTACCGGCCGACCCCTCGGTATAGGCTTGCCCGGGTGCAGGGGGCTCCGCCCGGTTCGACGTTTTATTTCCCCCATACTCGTGGGACCAAATATGGACAACCTATACAAAAATAAAAATAATGACAAGAAGGAGAACAAAGGACACCGAGTTGCAGTTGATGAGGCACGACGAACCGGTTATGGTCATGCAACGGTTAGAGCAGGTTGCTTCTGCGACAGAAAAGGAGGAGCTGGAAGTGAGCGAAATGTCCACCTCGGACTCCAACTTCGCTCAAAGCACCACAATGTGGAGCACAAAACCACCCAGAAGGCCGGAAGGCAGTTGTTCGGGCTCGGGCGCGGGCTCGGATGCTGACGAACCGCCAAGACCGCAGTCCAAACGCGCCAGAGGACGACCCACCACGGGAAGGCGGGCCCTCAAACAAAAGGCGGACCAATCGGTCATTGAGGCCGCACTGGCCGCCGGGAGTAATTCCGGTGCGGCGTCGCGAGCCTCGTCGAATCTGGACCCGGACGAGCTGCTCCTCGAGAGACTCAAAGGCAGAGTGGCCGAGTCCCTTGAAAACATACGGGACGTGGCCCGCATATCTAAGGGGCTCAAGGGCACGTGCCAGAAGGCTTTAAAGCTGGCGGCCAAGTCCATCGCACAAGTGGTGGAGGAGGCGTTTTCCCGCACCGCCTCGGACGAGGTCCGCCGCCTGCAGGTGGAGAATGCCCGCCTCCATAAACAAATTCCGGCAATGAAAAAGGAGCTGGACGTGGTCAAGGCGATGGTCCTTGGCGACGAGGAAAGGCCACAAGTCAAAACTCCCTAGGCGGCTCCCAAAGCGCCAGACACCGACCTAGCAAAGGTGATCAGAAAGGAGATGGGTAAAGTCCTCCAGAGACTATCGTTCCTGGGGGGCAAAGTATTGCGCCCTCCCTTGGCCTCGAAGACGCCGACGGTGCCCGTTCCTGCGGCGAAGTATGCGCAAAAGGACGCTACACAGATAGACTATTTCTAATAATAGAAATAGTCTATCTGTGTGTCTAATTCAGCATGATTTAGTTAATAACATCTAAATATTCAGATATCACTCACCTAGTAGGATAGAATTTAATGTTTACTAACATACACACTAAGTTTATTTCATTCTGTATGATCAAAATGATGAAATTAATTTGTATTTACTTTGATTATTTTAGCTGCTTATCAGAGAGGTAGCCTACCATTGCTTGTAGACAAATCAGTTCTGGCAGAGTCCTTAATTATTGATTCTCCGAGTGTATCTGGTTAATATAACAATTATTTTATACTGCTTGTAAAATCTCACTGTGCGTTTCGTTGGTCAGGTGGCAAAGCGCATCGCTTTGTAATAATGAGGTCCTGGGTTCAAATCCTAGGTCGGTCAGAAATACAGTAATTTAAATCATGCCATTTTTCGAAGCTTAATAAATCATTATTTAAGAAAAACATCACAGAGGCTGTCACGAGTATCAAAAGTGTCAAAAGTTGCAGCAGATAAAACAATTAAATTTAATATGGATAAGTGTTCCTATTGTGCCTCAGCTCTACTCCTTATATATATTGCATAGTAGGGGCTTCGTATACGTATGGATAGCATCTCAATACGCCAAAATCAGCTGTTTATTGCAAAACCACCTGAGAGCCTTTGACAGGGCTCTCGTCAAACGGCCGGTTGCTAACAGGGTGGAGCACGACTTATCAAACTAATCAGCAGCCGTGATTTATGTCGGAATTTGCTGCATCACCATAGCAACGTGCAAGACCGGCCCAACCGGGCCAATTAAACTTCAGCATGCAGAATGTTGCCGTCACCCCTAGCAACCTTACCAAAATGTAAATACATTACTGACCAAAGTGTAAATACAGTGTATAGTTTTCAGTTTTATGTTTGTGTTTTTATAGTGTATGTTTCTGTTTTATAATTATTTTAGTGCTTTATTTCGTATATTATATGTCTATTCATGTTCCATCGACACGGAATGCAGTGGGGGCGAATCCATGTCAGCTGTCGTTGGATAATCTTGTCCAATGCCCCGAGTGCTCAGAGCCTCGGTATTTTAAAGGGCAAAAAGGGCTTAAGATCCACTCCAAAAAGGTACATCATACATCTTCTAACCTTCCGTCTTCCGTTCCTGTTTCTATTGCATTAAATAACAATCCACCAACTGCGTATGGAGATAATAGTAACCAGATTTCTCTCACCCCCTTCTGGCAAATATTAGGTCACCTTAAATCCACCAAATTAATAGTAAAGCGAATTCCTCGTGGAGCCCGTACATCCATTGCAGAATCACTCGCATCTACCATCAGCATCGTTCTAAATGATAACTCACAACGTGCTTGGGAACATTTGTTAACTTTCCCTTTTAGAATCCTCCATGTCCCACTTGATTCTAGAAATACAGATTCACTGACTTCGCGATTAAAACAAAATTGTGACAATCATGCTCCCCTTCATTGTAACATTAATAGTTCTCAATCACATACACCAAAACGCCAACCTGAATCTGCTTTCTACCGCATGGTAGAGAGCAGATTTAGTGACGGTGACGTTAGAGGGGCAGCTCGGATGATTTTCTCCAACGACAGTATAACCCCAGACACACCCGAGACCCTTACAGCTTTGCTCGCCAAGCATCCACCAGCGACTCACCACCGTCTCCCTGATCAGCCTACCTTTTCACACCCTATACAAGTTAGCACGGAGGATGTGGCCAATGCCATTAGTTCTTTTCCTAGCGGATCGGCGAGCGGGCTTGATGGTTTAAGCCCGCAACACTTAAAAGATCTCACTTCATTCGCTTGTGGCGACGCTGGGCAACGGCTTCTAAAAGAACTAACGGCACTAGTCAACTTTATGATAAATAAAAACGTTGATTCTTCTATTACAGACATACTTTTCGGCGGGAATTTGTGTGGCTTCTCCAAAAAGGATGGAGGCATAAGACCTATCGCGGTCGGTACAACTCTCCGCCGTCTCTCGGCAAAGGTCTGCTGCAGGAAGGTTGTCAATCCCTTGAAGGATTATTTTCAACCCCTGCAGATAGGCTTTGGCTCGGGAGGCGGCTGTGAGGCTGCCGTTCATGCACTGCGAACATTTATATTGAACGACAGTGGTAAAGTTCTTCTCAAGGTTGACATAAGGAATGCGTTTAACGCGGTGGACAGATTTTCCCCGTTGACTCAAATAAGCCACAAAATTCCTGACTGTTATAATTTTCTTCGGCAATGTTATCCATCAAAGTTAGTGTACAAAGGTAAAATTATAGATTCGGCTGTCGGCTGTCAACAGGGTGACCCGCTTGGTCCGGCCATATTCAGTTTGGCAATTCACCCTATCATCATGCGTTTAGAGTCAAAATTCAATGTGTGGTACCTCGATGATGGGACACTTGGAGGGGACGTAGATACGGTTCTGCGTGATCTGAAATTCTTGATTGAAGAACTCAAATCCATCGGTTTGGAATTAAACTATAAAAAGTGCGAGCTCTATTTATTTGATACCGTTTCCGATAAAGACGTTATTAAGAAAAACTTCAATGATTTGGCACCTAATATCAAATTAATTAATAGCAGTAACCTCCGTCTTCTAGGAAGTCCCATCCTCGATGATTCTTTTCAGGACTTTATTGACGTAAAAATTCAAAATTTTGAGTCTGTTTCGGATCGCTTGCATAAAATAAATTCTCACATGGCCTTCAACATTATAAAATGCTGTCTTTTTGTTCCTAAATTAACGTATGCTCTTCGATGTTGTCACCTCTGGACACATAACGACATTTTACAGAGACTTGACAACATCGTGAGAGATACAGTCAGTCTATTTCAAATTGTTGTCTAGATGATCGGGCGTGGTCCCAGGCTTCTCTTCCGGTCAGGAAAGGAGGTTTGGGAATTCGCAAAATTTTAAGTTTATCGCTCCCAGCCTTCTTGTCTTCAGTCCATAGCACACTTGGTCTAGTAAAAAGAATTTTTTTACCTTTGACCAATTTCAAAATCCCATATTTGGATGAAGGCAAGGATGCTTGGCTATTGGCCTGTCCAAACACTACTCCTCCCACAGATCCGACTTCCCAGAAGCAGTGGGATCGCCCGATCTGCGAACTTACACGGAAAAACCTTATTGAAACGTCCCTTAGTTCTGCGGATCGCGCTCGTATCCTCGCTGCTTCTGAGTGGGAGTCGGGTCTTTGGCTACAGGCGCACCCTTCTGTCCATCTTGGGACCCTATTAGATCCCACTGCATTTCGTGTTGCATTGTGTCTTCGTTTAGGGGTTCTTTGTCTTGTTCCACACCATTGTCAGTGTGGTAGTAGAGTCAACCAGCTCGACCACCACGGACTCTCATGCCGCAGAAGTGCCGGACGGATTGCGCGTCATGCCAGTCTCAACGGCGTCATACGCCGTGCCCTTGCCAACGTCAACATGGCGGCCATCCTTGAACCGGCTGGTCTCCATCGAGATGATGGCAAGAGGCCCGATGGTATGACGCTGGTACCCTGGAAAATGGGACGGCCGTTAGTGTGGGACGCTACATGCGTCGACACTCTCGCTCCGTCTCATCTTCCAGCGTCCTCGGTGCGGGCAGGCAACGCTGCACTGAGCGCAGAATCCCTCAAACGCCGCAAATATGATTCCCTTGGCTCGGGATACATATTTGAGGCGTTTGGGGTAGAGACATTGGGTCCGTGGGGGCCAGGAGCCCACCGGATGTTTCGAGACATTTCGAAACGTCTGGTGGAGTGTACTGGCGACCGGAACGCTGGTATGTATTTTGGTCAGCATATAAGCATTGCTATTCAGCGCGGCAATGCTGCCAGCGTTCTAGGTACACTGCCAACTGACAGTGGCATTGAACCATTTGGCCCTATGTAAATAGGTATTTTCCTTTTTTTTATTATATTTATTTGCTGTATTTTTATATAATTGTACATACTGTATATAATATTCTTCATTGCAAATAAAACATAAAAAAACAACATAATGCACAATGTTAAATCAGAGCCCCATAAAACTGCCTTTATTATTACGTGCTTAAAAATAGTAATTAGATGTACCTTAATTGCATTTTACTTTATATTAAACCGTATGTAAATAAACTACTAATTTTGGTGTATGAGCGGAAGTATAAATAATTATATGCGTTCCTTTAGTTAATATGATATTTTTTCTTTTTAGGACACAAAATATTACCTACTGAGTGTGAAGGTACATCAAGATTTTTTATATTGTTTGATAAACTATTTGATTCCTTTAATGGTGTCAGTACCCAGCAACCTTATACCTAAGTTATGTAAAGTTACTTGTTGGCCGAAATCATATCGACGTATAAACTGTTTTAGGGATAAAGTTTACAATCGCATATCTAATATGAATTGGTTACATAATGATCCCAATTATCTATATCAAAACCTGTTTGGTACCATTAAATCAGAACACGATAATATATTTAAAATAAAAACATTTTCAATGGCCAAGAAAGCAAAGTTCAGTGACTGGGCTACTGTAGGAATTTATAAAAGTAGAGCAAAGATGTATGAACTGTATAATACGAAAACATATATTCAAAGCCCATATATCATAAGCCCTTTCCTGGAATATATCAAAAACTACTCGGAAGACTTTTAGGAAGGTCTGCAGCAAAGTCTTTATATTATCCCAATATGATTAAAAGTTCATCAAATAAGATTCTTATATCATCAAATAGGATTCTGATTCTGATCAAAACCAGTTGGGGTATAATTAACAGTGTTTCTGTGAGAACTCAACCACGTGATGATTATATTGAACTTGTAATTAAGGATGATATCCTAACAGAAGATTTCGATATTGCAAAAATAAATACCCTATTTTCACGTAAACAAATATTTTTAGGAAAATTTTCATAAAAGTTAGTCAAATTGTTTATTGCACTTTCTAATCGTAAATAAATAATAATTTTAGGTTATATAAACAAATTTACAGCTAAAATACCTCGTAAGCTATCGAAAAATCTTGCCTGAAGTTGTTGTCTAGATAGGCCGAAAACTAGGCAATTTTTTTAACAATAATTTAAAGTTTTACGACCTAAGTTTTGGCAAAAATAGAAAGAATGTATCCTATTATACCAATATAGACATAAATATACACAAATGAATGTTTATTTTACGAAATATTGACCTTAATTCAGACAAAGGTGACTTACCGAAGATAAGGTTACTTTTTCCGTTAGAATCTCGAACAAATGCTTTTTATCACGTATATTGTTGATGTGCCGTTAAAATTATATGCACAAACGTATCACTAACAAAGTCTCATAAGAATTCCAATAGGATTTATTTAAATTAGAATCAGAATTTGTTTATTTACACGAGCGGCACTTGGGTCGCCACTAAGCGGGAACGCGCGTCTGTCGGATGTTTACATTATCCATTCACGAAATCACAAACACAAGACTACCAACTGTTATACATCAACAGAACGAGAATATTATCATATACATTTTGTTAGAACATTGTCTTTGGCTACGATTTAGTGTTTGGCCACAATAAATCGATAAAGAAAATCGACTCCGCTTGCGTATAAATTTATACGTTACCGAGCAAAGGGAAAAATAAATTAATAAATTATAAAATAATTAAATGATTAAATTACCTGAAGATCACAAGAATATGGTGTTAAGTGCAGGGTGTCCTGCCTAGAGTGCATTCACAGATTTTACATATTATTTTAGAACGATGTCCACAGGGTCGTGGATAGGTCATGCTCACTAAAATGTCTTTGCTGTAGCGGGTCACTCTCTTCCCTCTTATGGTCGAGGAGAGTAATGGCGGCTTCTCAAGTCATACTCGTGAACGGGTGCTGCTGGTGGGGGGGACTAGTCCGTCCTTAATCCTTTGACTGATTAAACATGTACCGTAGTTTATTTATTTATTTATACTTTTGCACAAAGTTGTACAGGGGCGGACTTAATGCCAAAGGCATTTTCTCCCAGTCAACCTTAGGGTGATGCAGAGAAAACAAGGTAGGTGCACTTGGTTATGTGTTCGCGAGTTCTTTTCTTGAAGGAGTACCGGCTCTCTGCCATCCTCACATTAGGAGGAAGAGAGTGTCAAAGAATAATGGATTGCACGAGGAAAGAAAAGTGAATAAAGTTAGTGCGGTGGAGTGGGCATTGAAGATCGGCAATTGCCGATTATGAGAAGAGCGTAGATTACAGTGATTGGAACTTAAATATTGAAACATAGATGATAGGTAAGACAGGGAAGAAGGAGACTCAAGAAGAGAATACAAGGTTGTAAGTGCTCTCGAGTTCCTACGCTGTCGAATCGGAAGCCACTTTAGTTCCGCGCGATACATGGAAACAAGGTCATACTTGCGAAGATTGAATACAAATCGAATGCAGTTATTCAGAAGTCGGTCCAATTTATCTGCATTCAGGTCAAAGTAGCACCCATCACCATAGTCGATTATTGGAAAGATTAAAGCTTGCACGAGCAGTGCCTTAGTTTTGGATGGAAGAAAGTGTTTCAGTCGATAGAGCATCCGCAGGATACCCGTGGCCTTCTGGCTAACGCTACCAATCTGATTCCGCCAGCTAAGTGAGTTGTCAATAAGGAAGCCAAGATTTTTCACGTTTTGACTGAATGGAATGGGGGAATTATTAAAAATAATTGGTGGTAAAGTATCAAGAACCACTCGGCTCACCATGCGTGGACTGCTTACAATAGTAGCTTGGCATTTAAGAGGGTTGACAGTGAGACCAATCTTATCAGACCAGTTCTTAAGCGTGTCTAAATCATAATTAAGTTTTATAATTGCATCTTGGGCGCTGTTAGTTTCAGCCTGAGCATACAGCTGCAAATCATCGGCGTAAAGATGATACACTGAAGTTCATAGGTTAAGAGATTTATAAAAACAGAAAACAATAGAGGGGAGAGTATACCGCCTTGAGGAACACCAGAGTCTAGGTTAGCCTAACTTGATGAACAACCACCGACTTGTACAGACTGCTGGCGCCCCCGAAGATATGAAGAAAACCACTGTAGTGCTTCGTCCGAGACCATAAGATGAGAAAGGATGGATATAAGGACATCGTGACTGACAGTATTAAACGCATTCGAAAAGTCTACCAAAGCTATAACTGTGACTTTGGAATCCTCCATGCCGGCCCTAATATTGCCAGTCACTTTAAGGAGTGCAGTAGTAGTACTGTGCCCTGGTCTAAATCCAGATTGAAGTGAGCTGATTAATCCGTTTGCAAGTACAAAACGGGACAGTTGTTTTTGGACGCAGGACTCCAGTACTTTAGATAGAAAAGGAAGGATAGAGATAGGACGGTAATGTACGGGAAGAGAAGGATTTGAGATCTTAGGGAAGGGCCTTACGTAGGCTTTACACCACAGGGTGGGGAATAATCCAGTATCTAAGGAAAAGTTTATTACATGTGAAATCGCCGGAAGCAGATGATCCAGTATTGTTGTGATCATACGTCGGCTAATGTTATCACAACCAACGGCATTGGATTTTATGGAAAGGATTATCTTTTTGATCTCAGAAGAATCTACTGGAGAAAGATGAAAGGGAATAATATTGGAGCGCGTTAGACCATTCAAAAAGAGAATAGTTTGGGTTCTAGTCAGATAATCCATAGTAGAAGTGGTGGTGAAATGTTGATTAAGATTATCTAATCCAACCGAGCTAGGGAGGTCTAAATGTCGCGGCTTGCCCACACCGAGGGTTCCGAGGAATTTCCAGACACCTGCAGATGTAGACAAGGAGACATTTTCGAGAATATGACGGCGTTTAGCATTACGTACCATCTGGTTACACCGATTTCTAGCAACCTTAAAGATAGTCCAATTTTCATCACATCGGTCTTTTTTGTATCTCCGAAATGCGCGATATCTTCGCCTTATCACCATACGAATACCCCTAGTCATCCAAGGTGCTGGTGGGCGTTTCAATTTAACTTTTTTGACCGGTGCATGAAGGTCATACAGTCTAGTGATTGTTTCATTCAGAACGTCAACCTCATCGTCGACGGTACTGGCTTCCATCAGTGACTCCCAACACACTTGAGACGCATCCTTGGATAAGTGCTCAACGTCCATTTGTGCAAAAGACCGCACGTGCATTACTTTCGGTTTAGGTTTAGGAGGTTTCAGGATGTATGAAAGGAAAATAAGGTGCGAGGAGACCAAGGATGGGTTGGAGGTGACGATTAGGTCAAGCCAAGTATTATCACCTGAGGTATTGTGGTGGGTAGCTTGTAGAGGCAAGGCATGTAGACTACTTGACTCCATAATGTGCAGGAGTTTAAGGGAGCGAGGAGATTTGAGCGAAAGGAGGTTAGTATTAAAATCGCCCATGATGACGTGGTGAGCATACTTCGAGCCCAAAGATTCTAGTACCAATTCGAAATCGGTGGAATAGTCAGTGTTAGGAGGACAGTAAACCACACCTGCAACAGTTTTCGACCCTTTCAGGGAGACTTCGATGAAAATATACTCTGCCTCTGCAGAGTAGTCAGGGGGCGAAGTAGCTAATACCTTGTAAGGCAAGTCACTTCTCAAATACATGGCGACACCGCCTCCTCCCTTACCAGTCCGGTCGTTTCTGACCAACACAAACCCGGGTAGAGGATACATGGTGGAAAGTAGATGTGGTTTAAGCCAGCTCTCCGAAATGAGGATGGCGTGAAGGTTACAGTCGGTGAAAGTGTCTAATAGATCATTATAGTGGCTAGGAATACTCTGGGCATTTACATGACAGATGTTGAAAAGGTGACCACGATTTTGATTAAATTGCCTACGAATCAATTCACCGAGTGCATCACCCTGCGAACCAAAACTATCATTCAAAGATTCGTTAGCGGAATGAAATGAATCATCATCAGTATCAATATGTATCAAAGACATAGAATAAATATACAATAAACAAACTAAATATGTACATAAATAAGAGGTAAATAAATAAAAATATGAATAAGTGCAATTCAAAAATTTACACCAGTAAGCTCTGCACCACCCACCAGCTTACAGCAAAAAAGAAAATTAAGAAT
The DNA here is from genome assembly GCA_905147815.2 of Phalera bucephala. Lineage (NCBI taxonomy): Eukaryota > Metazoa > Arthropoda > Insecta > Lepidoptera > Notodontidae > Phalera > Phalera bucephala. The sequence goes on along the minus strand of LR990628.1, from coordinate 14,267,065 downwards.
AATGTAAAATACACATAACAAAACAACAATAAAAAAGAGAAAAATAAAAGCCAGATAAGGAACAGACAATTCAAGTAAAAGTAAGACCATGCATAAAATCTATCAATAATGGCGTTGGAACGCGCCAAACAAACACTGTGACAGATCAATGACAGAAGTTCTTAACTGGGTGACAGATAGTATTCATGACACTTCACTTGCATAAATGCAAGTGATCCGAGGGTGAAACAAAAGGAATAAGGAATAAAAATTACAACTACATACATATATCAATTTAAATTAAGAGATGCAGAGAACATAGTAAATCGAATTTGACAAGGTGAGGTTAATACAAACAGATATAAGTAATATTTACGGTAATTGCGTCCCAAACAAATGATTTCAATACAAATTATTGTTTTTCTAGGTCATCAGCGCGCTAAGCCTTTGGGTACTTGGCAGAGAGGGTGGATAATTGTTGCATGGTAGTGATCCTATGGCTATTACCATCGGATGACTTAATAACAATGGTCCCCGAATGTGTCCAAACTGATCGCATACCAAAGTGCAGCCGGGCCCTGGTGAAGACCGTTTGCCTGGACCTAGTCAGGAACTCCTTGACAGTTATAGAGGAGCCCTTCAACTTAGCTTTGTCCTTCCACACTGCAGACTTCGTTGCTAAGTCATTAAACCGGACAAGAATGGGGCGACGATGGTCCTTATTGGCCCAGTCTATGGCAGACTTTTATATCCGATAAGGACACATCACGGACACCAAGTCTGCTTTTGAGAACCTCCAATACAGTTTCAGAACAATCTTCGTTTTCCTTTTCGGCAAATCCTGTAAATACCAGGGCTTTCCGTCGGTTCCTTGTTTTCACGTCATCAACTTGCCTGGTGCACTCTTCTATCTGCTGCCGAAGGAGATTCAGGATATTGAAGACCAGCTCCCTGAAGTTCCGAAGCCCTTCGGCCAGTTTAACAACAGTGTCTCTAGAAGGACCAGCATTGTTGATTTGAAGTTGGAGTTCTTTGAATTTCTTTGCCACATTCTCTTCAAGTCTGTGTTGTGTGTTCAGTTCCTCCGTGAGACGAGACATATTGTTATTTTTTAAAGTTCTGTGTTCAAACAAATTGAAGTGATGAAGCTTTGCTGGCAGGTGGTGTACAGAATGTTATGGCTCACATAAAATGTGGTGCAAATGTAAGTAGCACTTAATTCATGCTAGAACACTAAAAATATATGTTGATACAAGAGAAAAATACTATATTTTTTATTATTTAAATAATAGAGCTAACAAAACACGCCTGTAGTTTTCGTCACGTACCCCCGAAAGTTCTGTTGAATTTTGTCTCGTTCGGCATCTCACTATAACCAATTATTTTGAACGCACTCTTTACATATTTTATAGTAACCCTTTCTATTACTATATATGTATCTCGCTGAGATTCACGGGCATTACCCGGACCTTTAAAAGGCTTGCATGGGGTCCAACACGTAGAGGCCCTTTGCGAGAAGTTAATGTTATGTAAGCCACCTGCTGCGATCACTTGCTGAAAATGAAGAAACATAACCAGCGAACTGACCCCGGCAGGTGCAAGGACTATTGTAAATTATGGAAAGAAAACAAGGGCTATGTAAATGAGGTTTGATGGACAAAAACTGGACTATTTCAAAGGCCACCGGCGGACACCGGCCATAATTAGTGATACCTAATTACCCGTGGCCGGCGGTGACTCGCCGCTTACTAGATGGGCCCTCAAACGGTCGTCCTAGAAAAACTGAGGGCAACACCGGGGTGAGCGGCTCAGGGGTGTAGAGAGGTGTGCTGCGCTTTCTCCGAAGTTACTCACGGCGTTATGCCCTTTAACACTTCCACCCCTGGAGTACATCGACGTAGGAACGCATTATCTTCCTACGTCGATAAAGCTCTCACAACTCCTCTCTGGACGGTCAATTAAGGCTAGCCAGAGCCGAGAGTCCTGCGGGCACCCTTCGGTTTCCATTCGACCGACGAAGACACGCCGAGTTGGGGGCCCTGACCGACTCTCTGAAGCACTCGGGTCCGTGGTGACGTTACTCACCAACAGCTCGCCACAGGCTGCCCTGCGATATTACTATACTTTTTTATTATATACCTTTACAAAGTCTTTATTTTGTAAATGAGAGGACTATGTAGACACTGACTGATACCATGAATCTAAGTACAATTATATATAATCTTTACTTAAGCACATCTATTTAGCTCGTGCTGTACTGTTCTCCCATACCCCATAAATGCAATGTATATAAAAAGAATTGTAAAACTCACTTTTAAAAAGAGTAACCGTGGAGTTCCTTGCCCTTCTTCTCCACAGGAATGACTTTCCGAACGGGTTGGTTCCTAATTTTGACTATTCATAAGTGCCTTTTGGTCTACATCAGAGGTTCCCAGACTTTTTTCTCATAGACTACTTTCAAAATTTAGCTGGTTCCGGTGGACCCCCTGCAGCTACATATTTCCAAAACTCCACAAATAATGTGAAGATTAGATCTTACTTGGGAAATTTGCATTGCGGCTGAGTTCCAACCACGAATTAATAGTTTTCGAAAAAAAAAGAAATTGAGAATTCATTGGTTAATTAATTAATTGATTGTGCTGTGAGTGGATGTCAAAAAAGTAAAGTCGGTCAATCAAATAAGCGATTCCATCCAACTTTACTTTTTTGACATCTACTCACAGCACAAGGAACCAATCAATTCTCACTTATTTAATTTAGAAAACTCCGCATTCGGAGTAGTAAAAAGAAAAAAGAAAAATAGTATATTATTTTGTGTTGTATTTATTCAAATATGTAATTATTACACTATTATTTATTATTGTTATCATATTACATTGTAATATGATAACAGTCGTAATATAATTAAAATTAAACATTAATAACGGAACGTAACTTCTACAATGACAATCACAAAATAGTCATAATTTTAATGGGAGGGATGTATTTGATTGATTGACAGCAAATAATTAATCTTTGGCTTCAGTTTTGTTAGGAATAACCGCAAATCTTCCCGTTCCGTGATATTCAATCTGCTACTTTTTTTCTGTTAAAAGGTTTGTAACGACACTAAAACTTTTTTCGACAAGATATGACGAAGGAAACTCTATCAAAAGCTTTCTCGCAATTTCCCACAGTCCAGGTTATTTTTCAGGAGTTTCTGCCTGCAGCCAAAATGTTTGATACCCTCTTATAAATTTCACCTTGAGCTCCTCATTAGTGCTAAGCTTGAGTAGCTCTTTTTGTAATATCACATTCTCCACTTCCGTTTCATCAAATGGATTTATGATCCATGGTGGATTCCAACGTCAGAATATTATCAAATCTGATTTTTAAAGTCATCATGCAGGGCAATTAAACGTTAAACGTATGTCTGAATATCCTCATCAAGGCATTCTACATGTGACAAGTTTGAAAACTGGGAAAATTCGCGCCAACTAATATTTTGCTTCATAAATTTCAATTTTCCAAGAAAATCTGAAAATACACCCTTTGTTTTTATTAAATTGAGGCTGTCCCCTTGTAATTGTAAGTTCGCCATTCAATTTTTTGAACAAATCTGTCTAATACGCGATGTCTCTTATTCTGTAAACTGCATTAATCACAAATTGAAGCGATTGGTGCAATCTATCACTCAAATGTTTCGCTACTACGTGTTGTCGGAGGATGACACAGTGAATAGCAGTTACCTCTGGTATAATTCTTTTAAGATGGCTTATAAACCCACGATATCGCCCGACAGGAATTCCATCTGTTGCCACCGAAATAACATTTGTGAATAGAATCGAGTTTTACTTAAAAATATCATTAATCTCAGCATTAAATATTGATTCACCTTTAGTGTCCATATCCAAAGTTTCCTTATTCGGGAAACTTTAGAGATGGACTTGGATAGCTCTTCGTGAATTTCTTCGTCCATAACAAATCGAACATATGCCAATAATAATGCTTCATTACCAGGTAAAGTTGTTTCGTCCAGTTGAATAGAAAAACGAGTTGTTTGCAGATAATTACACAAGCAACTTTCAATATCAGAGCTCATTTCATCAATAAATCTTTGTACAGTATTGTTACTCACAGGAATTCTTTTGAGTATGTCAAATGGAGATTTGTGCAAAACAGTTTTTAAAACCTCTTCAACAGCGGGTAAAATTAACTGTACAGGACGACGTCTGTATAATTTGTATATAATAGATTAAGTTACTGTAGTACATTATGTAATTTAAGTTAGAAATAAGATAATGTCATAGAATCCTAGCGCATAAGCACTAGTATAAAGTTAGAAGAGTGTAACCCTGAAAGGGATAGGAATAATAGAAGAGTGTAACCCTGAAAGGGATAGGAATAATAGAAGAGTGTAACCCCGGAAAGGGACAGGAATAATTGTATCATGATTGGTTTATTGGATTAATAAACTCGGTACAAAGCCCACTAGTTGTGACACACCAAATAGTATATAAGAGCGCGAAAAATCGCGCCAGGCGCGTTCGAGCGACTGGACATTAGAAGATAATAGGAAGAAACTCTGCGCGAAGAGGGTCACAACTGGTGGGTGGAGCACTGTTTCAAGACTATTCGGCTTTCATTGAATTTTCCTTCACGACGCATACCAGCCACAGCAGCAACAGGACGCACGACGTATTATTCGTCCTGTTCATTTTGGTCCTTCGAGAGCCGGATTTTCGTCGTCAAGAGAAAAAAGAAGACTCAAGAGAAAATAGAAGAATCAAGCTGAAAAAGGAAGAAAATAGAAGAAAGAAACATGCCAGTCACACGCTCCACCACCAGTAGACCAGCAGCATCGGCCCCAGTCGCCGAATCGTCGGGGTCGACTACAGCGACAGAGTCGACCGCCACGTCAGAGTCGACCGCCACGACAGAATCTACTGTCATGACGGAAACAACCGCCACGGCAGACACTTCCGCGACGGAGAAAACGAAGAAGCCAGTGTCCAAGAGGACTGGCACAAAGAAGACGCTCTCAACAAAGACGCGAAGATTGAAGGTCGCCCGCGCCAAGGAGGAGCTACTAGAATTGCAAGTCCAATTAGCAGCCGCGAAAATATCACGAATCGAAGCCGATGATGAAGAAAGCGAGAGTGACGCAGACACGTGCATATCAGACGAACAAGAAACAGAGAAAAGAGTCGGGAGCTGGCTGAACGACTCGCGACCTCACGTCCTGGCCATCGCCGACAGGCCACACGACATAGACGTGGGGCGCACCATCGATGCAGCGCCGCGGGCGACAACGCCGTTGCCCCCTGCACCGATCCAGCCACCACCCATCGCCGTGTCGAAGAATGAAGAAACGACAGTCGCGACGCCGCCACAGCAAATCGACTTGCGTGAGCTGGCGTCCGCAATCACCCTCGCCGCCCGGTCCGGGAGCGCCCCGCACCACCGCTTCGCTACTGAATTGCCGTACTTCAGTGGGTCACACCAAGAGTGGCTCACCTTCAAAGCTGCTTATGAAGAATCTGCGCCGAGCTTCACGGACACAGAGAACGTCGCGAGACTACGAAGAGCGCTAAAAGGTAAAGCTAAAGAAGCCGTCGAGAACTTACTCATATACAACGCCAAGACAGCTGACATACTCCGGGCGCTCGAAGCACGCTTCGGCCGACCAGATTGCATCGCGCTGGGCGAACTAGAACGCCTGCGCGCGCTGCCCCGACTCAGCGACAACCCGAGAGACATCTGCGTGTTCGCCACGCGGGTGATGAACATCGTCGCGACGCTACGCGCACTCAACCGCGTGGCGTACCTGTACAACCCGGAGGCTGTCAAGACGACCATTGAGAAGTTCACACCGGCGCTCAAGTATAGATGGTTCGACTACGCAGCGGAAGAACAGACAGAAGAACCCGACCTACTGAGGCTCTCTGATTTCCTCAGTAGGGAGGCTGACAGGTGCGGGCGCTACGCACCTCCCGAACACGTGACACCCGAACGGGAACATACAGCGAACAGAAGACAGACGAACAAGACTTATAGCACCGCTGTATCGAGCCCGAGGAAAGAAAAATGCGCGGCGTGTCACGACACAGAGCACGAGGTAACCAAGTGCAAGAAATTCATTGAGTCGACGGTCAACGACAGATGGGATATCGCGAAGGCACGAAGACTATGCTTCGCGTGTCTACGCTTCAGAACTAAGAGTCATCACTGCAAGAGGCTCACTTGCGACACCGACGGGTGCAAATACTCGCACCACAGACTGCTTCACCACGTCAAAAGCGAAAGGGTCGCCGAAGACGACAACGCGGAGAAGCAGACAGTCGCGTCAACGTGGACAAGAGGCTTCGCATCGTATCTCAAGATAGTGCCGGTACACATTTCCGGACCGGCGGGAGGAGTAGACACTTACGCCCTCCTCGACGACGGGTCAACGGTGACGCTCATCGACGCCGAGCTCGCCAACCAGACAGGCGCGCGCGGCCCCCGCGAGTCACTGCACATCGAGGCGATCGGCGATTGTAACGTCCGGTCATCGAACTCCCGTCGGGTCCAGCTGACGTTGAGAGGTACGTCCCAGCGCGCACATCGGATTCAAGCGCGCACCATTGAGAATATGAAGTTGTCACCACAAGCCGTCACCGTGCAAGACATCGCCGATTGCAAGCATCTGCGGGATATAGAAAGCGATATCACCTACAGAAGAGCGAAACCCCAGATACTCATCGGCCAAGACAATTGGCACCTGCTAGTGACGTCGGAGGTACGCCGGGGACAACGACACCAACCCGTTGCCTCCCGGACTCCTCTCGGCTGGGTATTACACGGCGCGCCCTCACGGCTCACTGTACAAGATGCGCACAAAGTCAACTTCATCGCGGACAAGAGCGAAAGCGAAGACATGGACGATCAGCTGAGACACTACTTCGCACTTGAGTCACTCTTCGTCGAGCCCAGAAACCCGAAGAACAGCCCAGATCAACGCGCGCTTGACAAGCTCGACAAAGAAGTCCGTATCGACAGCGGCGGGAGATATGAAGCCCCTCTACTGTGGAAAACCGACACTATTAAGATGCCCGAAAATTATGAAAATACACTGAAGCGTTTACACAACATAGAAAAGAAGATTGACCGCGATTCGACTCTGAAAGCGAAGTACACAGAACAGATGGACGCACTTATCCAGAAGGGATACGCCGAGCCCGCACCGAAAAATAGAACTGAGAATCGAACGTGGTACCTCCCGCACTTTGCAGTACTGAACGCATTGAAACCTAACAAAGTGCGAATAGTCCACGACGCCGCCGCTAAGACGAAAGGAGTGTCACTCAATGACCATTTATTGACGGGTCCCGACTTGCTGCAGTCACTCCCCGGCGTCCTCATGAGGTTCCGACAGCACAGAATAGCCGTGTCTGCCGACATCAAGGAGATGTTCATGCAGATAAAAATCAAGACAGAAGACAGAGACGCGCTGCGGTACTTGTGGCGCGGCGATCGGCGCGATGAACACCCGCCCGAAGAGTACAGGATGACGTCACTCATCTTCGGGGCCTCATGTTCACCGTCCATCGCAATCTACGTGAAGAATCACAACGCAGAGAAGTATAAGGACACCCATCCAGAAGCGAGCCGCGCCATCGTTCGCAATCACTATGTCGACGACTTGTTACACAGCTTCGACGACGAAGACAGCGCCATCAACATCTCAAAACAGATCGACGAGATACATCGGGCGGCGCACTATGAGCTGAGACAGTGGTCGTCTAACTCCACAGCGGTACTACAGACTCTCGAACCGGGCGCGACACAGCGGGCGATTGGAATTAATGAAGAAAGGAAGACAGAACGAGTGCTTGGGTTAGAGTGGAGGCCGGACACCGACGACATCGGGTTCAACCTTGACCTGGCGCGCCTCCCCCCGGGCATACTCGACAAACCGACGCCGACGAAGCGGGAGACACTCCGCATACTGATGTCTCTGTTTGACCCGCTCGGAATCGCTTCGCCCATCACCATACGGGCCAAGCAGATACTGCAGGAGATATGGCGGCGCGGCACAGGATGGGACGACAACATCGACGATGACCTAGCACAACAGTGGGTCGAGTGGACCCAACACCTGCGGAGTCTGCGGGACCTGAAGATACCACGATGCTACCACGGGTACACGCACGCCGAGACGCTCGAGTTGCACGTGTTCGTGGACGCGAGCGAGTCAGCCTACGCGACAGCGGCGTACTGGAGAGCCACCACGAGCGACGGCGAGGTACATATAACCCTCGTGGCGGCGAAGGCGAAGGTGGCACCGCTCAAGCTCACATCGATCCCGAGACTCGAACTGCAAGCCGCCGTAATGGGTAGTCGCCTGGGTGCGACTATCATCGCCGAACATGACAAGAAGCCAAGCTCAGTGACCTACTGGACGGACAGCCGTACCGTCATGACGTGGCTGAAGACGGGCGCGCGATCCTACCGCCCGTTCGTCGCACATCGCATCGCCGCGATAGAGGAAAACAGCGCCATAAGTGATTGGAGGTGGGTGCCCACGAAGCTAAACGTGGCCGACGACGCGACGCGCGAAGTACCCAGGGACATCGGCTCTCATCACCGATGGTTCCTTGGGCCCGAGTTCCTGCGCGAGCACCCATCAACATGGCCGGCGGAGCGACCGACACTCGACGCAGCGACGGGCGAGGAGCGGACACACAACATCACCGAGCAACGGCCCGTCTCACCGCGATCAGCTGTTCCGGATCCAGCGCGCTTTTCTACGTGGGAGCGCCTGCTACGAGCGACGGCGCGCGTGCTGCAGTTCATCGACCTGTGCAGTGTGAATAGACAATTAGTGAACTATAAGAGACAGGCTAGGAATCGCGAAAAGGACCCACAGTGGAATAGTGTTAAGAATAGGAATAAGTGTAGCGATAAGTGTAGAATTAAGTTTAGTGATAAGGACAGTGTTAAGTGTTTACCGCTCAGTGCAGAACTATTGATAAGAGCGGAGGCGTTGTTAGTGCGTGTAGTACAACACGACTCGTATTATAGCGAACTGAGTAATAGTGATAGGCTATCGAAGGGCCGCCTCCGCCCCTTATCAGCGCAGATTATCAGTGGAGTGATAAGGATCAAGTCGCGAATAAGTGCGACGCCGGACATCAGCGACGAGCTACGGTGCCCCGCAGTGCTGGACGGAGATCATCGCGTCACCCGCCTGCACATCGAGCACGTACACCGACAGCTGCACCACGCCGGAGTAGAGGCGACCATCAACGAGTGTCGAGCAAGGTACTGGATAACTCGATTACGTACAGTAGCCCGAATGGTCATACACAAGTGCTACAGCTGTCGCCGAAGAAGAGACGCGCCTCTAGAGCCGAGCACCGGGAACTTGCCGCCCTGCAGACTGGCTCACCATCAGAGGGCCTTCACGTACACCGGCATCGACTATTTCGGACCTCTGACTGTGACAGTGGGTCGGGGCACACAGAAACGCTACGTAGCCCTCTTCACCTGCCTGACTTCACGCGCCGTACACCTGGAAGTCGCCGCATCACTCAGCACCGAGTCAGCTGTGATGGCCCTACGACGGTTCATCGCCCGCCGCGGCTGCCCGACTAAAATATGGTCGGACAACGGGACCAATCTCCGCGGCGCCGACAGAGAGCTACGGGAGGCGCTGGACAACGCCACCCGAGAAGAGGCCACGAGAAGAACCATCAGCTGGCGCCCGCCGTGACAGTTCACGGCGGGAGAAATGTACAGGACGACGTCTGTATAATTTGTATATAATAGATTAAGTTACTGTAGTACATTATGTAATTTAAGTTAGAAATAAGATAATGTCATAGAATCCTAGCGCATAAGCACTAGTATAAAGTTAGAAGAGTGTAACCCTGAAAGGGATAGGAATAATAGAAGAGTGTAACCCTGAAAGGGATAGGAATAATAGAAGAGTGTAACCCCGGAAAGGGACAGGAATAATTGTATCATGATTGGTTTATTGGATTAATAAACTCGGTACAAAGCCCACTAGTTGTGACACACCAAATAGTATATAAGAGCGCGAAAAATCGCGCCAGGCGCGTTCGAGCGACTGGACATTAGAAGATAATAGGAAGAAACTCTGCGCGAAGAGGGTCACAACTGGTGGGTGGAGCACTGTTTCAAGACTATTCGGCTTTCATTGAATTCTCCTTCACGACGCATACCAGCCACAGCAGCAAAAGGACGCACGACGTATTATTCGTCCTGTTCATTAACTGTTCTCCAATGGTGTGCGGAAAGCGATCACACTGTGCACGGTGGGTCTCTTTTCATATTTGCCATCAATGTTTGAAAATATTTCAATCCTTTACCTATTTTATCAGGATGACACCTTCTTAGATGATCTTCGAGCTTCGATGGTTTCTTAGATGATCTTAGAGCTTCGATGGTTTCATAGAGTCATTGCTCAAAACTTTGTTGCATAAAAGGCATATATATGGGAAATCGCTTGTCTGCATTTGATGGAAGAAAACCAAATTTTAAATAATCAACACTATACTGTCGACATTTCTTCTTAGATTCAGCCATGTTTCGTATCAGTTACCTACCTATAAATAAAAAAAAACTTTGTTTTAGTAATCATAAGGCGATCTTACTAAACAAGATATGGCGATAACAAAGAACCGAAGGCAAACTGATTCTAATTATTAAAAGCAATAAATCGCTTCATAAAACTCTATTATGGATCTTAATCCATAATAAGTTAATAAAGTTATAAGTAATTATTAATAATCGGTTCATAAAAGTTATGAATACGGCTGTACCGATTTTAATGTAATGTAAAAGTTTTTTGTAACGGTGTTTTTTTTTAACATTTTTTCATAAATATGGTTTGATATTTATTTATTTATTTTATTTATTTGGTAAGGAAAACCAACAGCTGCACTTATGAGAATAAAAGTAATGTAAGCAATATAAAGCCAATTACAGGTTTTCACGAATAGCTCTGAATTTGTGTCAGAAACTTTAGCAAACAATACTACACTACACAACCAATACACAATACACAAATTCATGTTACTTAAGTAATTAGTTACATTTGAAAAAACTTGAGGTTCAGCAGCTCTCTTATCTTATTGCTCATAATAGTATATGGATCAAGACAGAACTCTTTGCACAATTTATTGAAGTCATTACTTGCTCGCACCATATAAGAATTTTGTCTGTAATTTGATGAGACTAACGGAACAGAAAGTGGTAGGTTAAACCTTGTGGATCTTTGAGGAACATTAAAACATAATTTTTGAAGAAGAGTGGGACAGTCAATTTCACTCGCAATAATTTTTAGCAAGAATGTGCAGTCAGCCATACGTCGGCGATTAACTAGTGGTTGAATGTGAAACTTCTTACATAGGTTTAAGTAATTATCGGAATGGAAAGAGATCTGTAATCGGTAGCATAAAAATTTTATAAATCGTTTTTGTATACCTTCAATACGGTGTATATATTTGTCATAGCGAGGGCTCCAAATTTGTGACGCATACTCCAAGTGACTCCTCACAAACGTGCAATACAGTATTTTAAATGTTTTAGCTTGTTTAAAGCACCCAGATAGCCTCATAATAAAGCCAAGTGCTTTAGAACCTTTTGTTATGACTTCATCAACATGTACATCAAAAAGAAGCTTAGAGTCGTGATGGACACCTAGGTCGCGTATGACATTGCACCTTGATAGTAACTGATCTTTAAGCATATATGATGTCGGTTGTATTGAACGCTTACGGCTAAATGTGACAACGGAGCATTTAGACGGATTAAGATCTAGCTTGTTGCGTTTGCAATAATTATCTAGACGCAACAAATCAGATTGAAGAGCATCCATATCATCGGTTGATGATATAGAAGAGAATACCTTCATATCATCAGCAAAACAGAGCAGATGGGAGGTATGGAAGCAAGAGTCGATGCCATTTACATAGATAATAAAAAGCAACGGACCCATCAAAGAACCCTGGGGAACACCACTAGGGATCGGGACCCAACTAGAAATGTAGTTATTTATAACAACAGCCTGTAAATTCTGTAAATTCGATAGAAAATACTTTTAAATAATATTTTGATATCAAAACTCCGCGATTTCAATTATTTATTACCTTGATGCACGTTACAGGTACGTAAAGACGCGTACAATTTATAAAAATATATTTGAAACGTTAAGATTCAAAAGTAACAAAATCCATATTTTTTTGAAAATTAACTTTTTGTTCCCGCGATTAGTCTATGGAATTTGAAGCACAGTTCAGTGTTCATATCTCTACGTGGGTGACAATATCCCATAGTAAAACAGCTTCAAAAATTACTGTCGATGCAAACACGGCAAAATCCATGCCTGTAAGTTTCAAAAGTAAAAATATCCAAATAAGCCAATCACAGTGCGTCTCATGACTCAAAATTAATATGGCGCTGATTGTTTTCGAAGCTGTCGATTTTCATGTATTTTGTTAGGATTTTAAAGTTTTCGCTGACATTAAAGTTAAAAACTAGCATAATGGATTGTTGCTCGGTTCCTGTGAACAATCGTTGCGCACGCAAGCGTGTCGCTCAACCCACATCTTGGAAGCGAAATCTAGCCCAAGTTGCAAGGTGAGTACAAGTGTGATTAAACAGTTTGGATACGTGTGTACATAATGCTCTTTTCTCCACAAGTCTTTGTTACTAATTGCCCAAGATGATGATTTTCGGGAGTATGTAATAATTATTTTAGTGAGTATCTGTTTAATTTATTCAGAAGGGCTTTATTTAATAATTTTGCGGATGTAAGTTATCATTATTTTAGCAGTATAAATTATTTCAAGTTTTTGCATTTGATTTTATAACTTTGTTTTAGATATTCACCGAGTACGTTTGCTGTGAGACCGCTATGCAATCATAAGAAAAAAATCGAATGCAGATCAATAAATATGAAAGACGTCCAAATCATTCTTTGAAGGCTTTTACAAGTTTAAAGAAAAAGTAAAACAAGATGCTTACATATTAAAACACTGTACAGTGAAGGCGGTTAAACGCCGTCGTTCAAAAAATAACACGCACAGGCCAAAAACAACACAAATTTATTATTATATGTACAGTCTTTCTCTAAAGAACCGATTATCTGTCTGCCAAACATTTTTTTTGAAGGTGTTACAAATATCGCGACACAGAGTACAGTCAGTTATAAAAGAGTACTTTAAGTCAGGTACTTTACTTAAAGAAAATCGGGGTGGCGATAGACATACATCGAAAAACCTACCAAAAAAACTCGCTGTAATGAGTTTTCTTGAAAAATTACAATGCGAGGAACCCCACTACTGTCGTGGAAATACTAAAAGATATTATCTAGCCCCAGAACTTAGTATCAACAAATTATGGCGTATGTATAATGAACAGGCTGAAAACGAACTAAAAGTTAATTCGTCATTTTTCCGCTCTATATTTGCAAGGAATTATAATTTGGGATTCGGCACACCTCGAACGGATGTCTGTTCAATTTGCCTGCAGTTTAATGAGAAAATAAAAACAGAAAGAGACGTTAGAATCCGCAGTGAATTAATAATAAAGCAAAGAATACATAAACTCAAAGCAAAGGCGTTTTTTGAATATGTTAAAGAGCAACAATCCGATTTGGTAACATTATCATTTGACTGCGAGAAAAATTTGTGCCTACCTAAGACACCAGACCAGTCGTCGTATTATTCTAGGCAAATAAATTTATTTAATTTTACTATCGTAGAAGGCTCGTCAAAAAACAAACTGACACCATCAAATGTATTTGCGTATTGCTGGGCAGAAAACACATTCCCTAAAGCTTCAAATGAAATTGCATCAGCTGTTTACCACAGATTAAAAAATACTGACTTGGCTGGTATTAATAAAGTTCGCCTAATAGCTGACGGATGTGCGGGGCAAAATAAAAACACTACAGTTCTAGGAATGTGTGCTAAGTGGCTAACAGAACCTCCCTCTCATGTAGAAAGTTTAGAACTTATATTTCCTATCGTAGGGCACTCGTTTATACCTCCTGACAGGGTGTTTGCACAAATAGAAAAACAAATAAGAAAAAGAGAAGTAATAGCAAACCCAGAAGAATATCATGATGTAATTAAAGAATTTGCTTCGGTAATTACTATGGGAAATGACTGCAAAGTTTTAGATTGGAAGAACACAGTTGCTGGCTCTCTAAAACCGGTAGGCAAATGGCATTTTCAATTTAAAAACTGCAAAAGATACGAATTAAAGAGATCTCCTAAGCAGCTGGGGAACGTGATAGTTAAAGGAAATATACACTATAAAAGCGATAAAGATGTTTTCAAAAATGTTAATCGACCTGATGTCCTTTCATGTAGTCTAGATCCCAAGGATTTTTTTGCAACAAACACTGTCAGCGTACCAAAAGCAACTGATGTTCGCAAATTACTGACTAATCACTATGGTAATAATTGGAAAAATATTGAAACATTGAAGTTTTTTGTGCCATTAGTATCCATTGCTCAGACAATTAATGATACACAAGAGGACACTAACACTTGGAATGATTCGGATATATTATGTGAGCCACAAGTGATAGACACGGATTTATTCATTTGAAGAAGTTTAGAAATTGTTTCTTAAGAAACAATTTCTAAACTTCTAAATTTAATTAAAGTTAATTTATATCAATTTATACAAGATAATATAGAGAAGGATGTGGTAATAATCAAGGTTGTCGATAACTAACAACGTTAACGATTTTTATAAAAATTATTGAATTAATGAAAAAGTATTGTCACCGGTAAATAATAATACATAGTTTTTATTTCTATAGATAAGAACTTTATGTTGTCAACATTCGTATTACTATATACTTTGAACCTGATTATAAAATAAATAAAAAGACTGTTTTTTTTTACTGCACCTTGTTTTCAAAACCTAAATAATGTTTACCTGCAAAGTATCAAAACTGTAGGTTCCATACGATATAACAGTCTGCATCAAAGATGGCGTCTCCGATGAGAGCAAAACTGACAGTGTCCTTTGGCGGGAGATCCAAAACTGGCAATGTCCATGGGTTCGGTGCAAAACCAGCAAAATCCAATATTATTTTACGTTTTTTAACTGTTTGTCTGATTCTTTATTTTAAATTTATTATTGTATACGTTATAGCATATTACTTATAGCTTATAATTTATTTCATGTAAATACTTATGTATTTGCCCTGTAAATGTTTTTTTCATTTTACCAAAGATTGTGGCAAAAGGATATTGTCACTTTTGAATCTTAACGTTTCATTTAACTAAGTCATTTAGCAATAGGAACCTAAAATATTTACAATCATGCAGGTCAATCATAATAAATCTCGCCTTTAGTGAACCACCACACATTAAGATAAAAAAATAAAGTAGGGACAAAAAGTTCAACCTTTCTCGGGTTTCTGTTCTTTTATGGAAGTATCTAATAATGACTCTGTTCAGCATTTAATTTTTAATACGTACCTACCACACGCAAACATTACAATTATACTTACTACAACATAAAATAAAAGTATGTATAACAAATAAGCAGGTAAATACTTACTTTTTCTGACACTGGCAAAAACTAGCATCGATTCACTTTACTTTAGTTTTCTTATCGAAATTCCGGAAACAAATGAGTAACGTTTATCCTTGGCATTCGTATTTATATTGGTGAAGAATCAAACAAGTTCATGCAAGATTGCAAGGACACACACCACAGTCGTATTTCGTCCCTCTACACGTCTGAACAAGCGTTGCGGGCGGCGGCGGCGGCAGCGGCGGCGGCGGCAGCGGCGGCGCTTTGCAACTCTCGACACGTTGTACTGAATATGAAATATGCAAGTTTTTACAAGTATCAGTCGCTGAGCTTCTTAAAATATTATCTGCCTACATTGATAGGTGAAGTCAAGCCAACATTTTAGTTCTTCACTATCGACACCAAATAAATTTTCGTGGACCCCCCGCTTACGAATTGTGAACCCCCATTTTTTAGACACGCCAACGAAAACCCCCGTCGAGTCTGCCGTCGACCCCTGGGGGTCCACCTGGACACTTTGGGAACTAAGGGTCTACATGAATAAAAAACTTTTGCTATTGAATGATTTTCTGGTTTAGAGGAACCTTATTAAGATTATATTTTACAAAACGACATACTCTAAAAACAGAAAAACGGAAGTAGACTGATCGTTGTACCGAAGAGAATGCAATTTGAAATAATAAGAATGAACCACGAAAAAGGACACTTTGGAGTTGCATAGACTAAAGAATGAATTAGAGAATACGACATAGAAAATTAGAATATGAATAATTGTGTTGAGTAGAATACACTCATATAGCATAGCAAACAAGAAAGGGAAGAAAGAAAGCTTCTTGCACCCGGTCGATAAAGGTAATGTGCCATTATCAACTTATCATATTGATAATCTTGGACCTGTGACATCAACACATAAGAATTATAAGTACTCATACATCCTAACTGTCGTCGACGCCTACACCAAATTTACTTAGGTATATCTTGTTAAGACCTTAACTACTGAAGAGACGCTAGATAAACTGAGCCTACAACAGCAAACTTTTGGTGCACCTGAGAGAATAATAACCGACTGAAACGCAGCATTTACCTCCAACGATATCCAAGATTATTGTCAAGGTAAAAATATAACGCACTATACAATAACTACAGGACAGCCGAGAGCAAACTGCCAAGTTGAACGTATTCATCAGATTATCATCGCCGTGTTGAGCAAATTCAGTGCAGATGACCTTACGAAATGGTACCGCAGGGTATCCAACGTGCAGCGCTGTATAAATGTGACTTACCAACAGAGCATCCAAATGACCCCGTTCGAATTGTTATTTGGAGTTAAAATGAGAGATAACGAAGAAGATTTCCTGAAAGAATCGATTAAAAAGATACAAGAAGAAAATTTAAGAAATTATAATAAGAAAAGAAGCAGTTGTTTACAACGTGGGTGATCTTGTGGCTATTAAAAAGACAATTTTCTCAAGGCTCGAAACTTTTCCCGAAGTTTCTAGGGCCATATGAAGTAACCCCCAAGAAACGAAATGACATACACCGTGAAGGTGGGAAAATGGGGAAGGACCCATTAAAACTTCAACTTCCGCAAATTTAATGAAGCCGTGGACTGCGCCAGAAGATGACAGTTCATCTGGGACAGATGAAGGAACAGGATAGCCGTGTGGATTAGTTTATTAAGTTTAATTTGTTTTTTTTTTTTAGATTGAATTATTTACGTAGTGTGGCATGAGTAGGACTTGGTAGATTTTATTATCTATGTCTACGTACATTAGTACGTAGATATAGATAATAAAATCTACTAATTCTACCAAATAAGATGTTTATGAATGTAGTGGTAAATGTCCTGGGGGTGGCAACTTTATATAAAAAATAGAAACCTACCCTCTACCTACGGGGGCCGAGTTTTATTTGTTTTTGAACATGGTAACTCTTGTTTTATACGAAATATTCAGTTATGGCAATTTAAAGAAAGATATTTAAAATCAAAATGTTGTCATACTAATAATTTTCTTATCGTGCAGTAGCTTGTATCAATATGAATTTTTAATTTATTATCATCTCTCATAACACAAAATACAAAAATATGTTGTTTTTGACATCATAGGTATTAATTGTTATTATTAATAATGTTTGAACATGTAAAATATCTTTGTAAGCGTAGTAGGAAATCTCTTTTAGGGTATGGCAACATCTATTTTGTGCCGGCAACAAAAATAAAACAAGCATTTTGCACGGCATATTTGCAGTTTTCTGCATTATTTCTATAGTTATTTTCCATACAACGTCGAATCGAGCTACGGTTCTTCGGTTTACGTGAAAAAATTCAGTGATAAGGTGCTCCAGGTTTTTAAAATATTGACTCTGTTATTGGCCGACAAGGAAAATAAAAGGAAATGTTTACCTGCTGAACACGGTGTAAAACTTTTCAGATTCCATTAACCGGCATAAGGAACACGCTTCGGTATGTCTCAAGTTATAACAGTTACTTTAAGAATGACCTATATAGTTATAACTATAGAGGTTATAACCTCTTTATAGCGATCTATGAAAATAATGTAGCAAGATTGAAATTATTAACTTTTTTTCAGCTGTGAATTGTGGGCGAAATACATGTTTCCTGAAAGAGAGTACCAGTCCAGCAGTATTTCAACATGAAATTGTATAGTGAACACAGAATGCTATGTCAGAGACATTTTAAAGATGATGATTTTACTGATAGTCTAAGCATTAATTACTCAGAACAGCCACTCCATGTGAAGTATGTATAATTTATCCAATTTCGTTTACTATATACCCAATAAATCGTTCAAGCTTGTTATAGTCAGTTCAGCAATTATAGAGTTTACTGATTATAAACAAAAAATCTTTCTGCTTTATAACATTAGTATAGGAATACCCTCTTAAATAAGATGTTATGAAAAGATGGCTCTTGTGTCTTATTTCTGGCGAAATTAAATTGTTGATATATCATATTTAGTATGGGTTTATAGGTGGGTATTCAATATCTACTCTAATTAGTAATATTTTTTTAGGTTGATGTAAGTGACATGACAGGTATTACTCTTGCGGAATCTGGACCACCGCTCCAGTCAATTATACCTGAAGTCATAGAACCTCAAGCTGGGCCTTCACATGAAAGTCTTCCCTTTACGGAAATCACAAATATTGTAACCCATGGAATAAAGACATAGGAACGAAGGAAAGACTTTTATATAATTAGTGCAGGAAGTACATGAGACAGGCTTGTCAGTTGCAAAAATTTAATATCGAAATGATTTCCTCTGAAAGCAGGATAGGAAAAGCTAACATGTAGTTACTTTACTATGCTCTTACATGATCTGAAAAGAATGTGGAGTGGATGCAATAGTCCAATAAATAAATTTTAGCTAGTATTATTAGTTGCCTAGCTAAATATACTAAATTATAAATATTTGTTGGGATTACTTATTAAACATAAAGTGGTGATATTTGTTATCATTCATGAATGATTTATTCAATTAAGTATGCACACTAGGTACTTATTATTTTGGATATCTAATGTTGTTGTGTTTTTTATATTTTTTTATGTTCCTACAGGCTTTGCTAAATAGTCATACATAAGGGATTTTTTTGAGCTAGATAGCAAGAATCCTAATTACGTATATGCTCCAGTTTTGAGAAAAGAACATTTTCAACCAAACAATAAACAGAAAATGAAGGTTAATCTAGCTGCACAAGTCCAAGTCACTCTGTAGCAGGGGGAATGTATGCAATGATAACAAGGGGTATGATGTGAAATAATTGTCTTAATAATAATGTAAAAATAGCTAATTTCTGGTGTCAGGAATCTTGAAAAACTAGATCATTTAGAGATTAATGAGTATAAATCTTTTAACATTTGTCAGCCAGTCCATCAAAATAATATGGTCACTCTCTATTATGTGGATTACTTGGAATAAAAAAATTCTTAGGCAATTTTAACAATACCTACCGTAAGAAATTGGTATGTGTTTTCTCAGCCAGGCTGCACATAGCGGCTAATTAAATAACTGTATTTAAAATAGGTAATATAATATAATAATTTTTCAGGTGTGCCCTGTCGACGCTATGTAACAGCAGATCTTGTAAATGAAATGGATTGATTATTTGACACATTAAATAGTGACTCTGTCGACTTGCAAAAAGGCAAACCATTTGCTACAAATTTAATGCATACTAGCATGCATTTAAAATTTATTGCAAAGATGAAAAGATTCGTCCAAAATATTAAATATGTGGGAAGCCCATGTACACCTTTAAATGAAGGTTGGGTATAGATGTTAAATGCCATTGAACAAGTGTGGAAAAATCTAACAAAAGCTCCCAATATCAAAAGTCTTGCGACACAAAGATTTCAGCAAGATCCCATTGAAAATTAATTTGGATGCATTCGGGAAAATCAAACCCAACGACTGGCCAATTTGTAGCTGGTTTAAAAACCGCGATATTGACAAATATTTACCACATTCATGTAACCAATTAGGAACTGTAAGACTGACAATAATGTAATTATCGACAATTTGAATACTTTATTGTCAGTCTCCGCCAACGAAATGTAAGCGGTATGCCTAAATCTCATATTGTACAAACATCAATTGATTATGTATGCAATGAAAATGATGACGAAATTCAGGCGTGTGCATGTATGTGGATTTATGATGAACGACTTCAAAATCAGTGTAGGGATTGTAAAAAATCACTAATAGCCAGTCAACTCTCATAATTTGTTTGTTGAGTGCTGTGAGTATTCAGATGTTAAAAAAGTTTCAATTATGCCTCCAAAGAAATGGTGGTCTGTGTTGAATATTGTTCTACCAGAAGTTCTAACAGAAGTCAAAGAAGAGCTTATCAATTCTCACAAGATAAAGCTTATGCTGAAGATTAGTCGTCAATTTGAAGATCGTCCACCAAACCACGAGGTCCAACTAACCGTAGTCAGAACTGGAAATAGAGGAAAGAAAAGAAAGAAGTACCAGCGAAGAAAGATGATGCCACTGCTTCATATGACTTTAAAGCTAAAGATGAAACAAGTCCCGTAGATAAACTCCTCTATGACGTCAGTATTCAATGTGTACCATATTGAATTGCCACGTACTAGATGTCACCTTAGATAATGGTGCACGAAAGATGGGACCCACCAGATGTCAAGACTTATTGCCGGAAGATCTCTGCATGCCCGACAATTTATACCATTATTTAACGAACATTGGCAATACCAAAACCGCAGGGGGTGAAGAAGTCAAGTTCAACTTACCTGATATTGCAGTACCGGAAGCCGCCGCAGATGGTGTTCCTGCTGGATCATTTGGTGCTGTTACATCTCAAAACCACAACGTATACGAGTGCTACATATCACCACTCGTCACAATGAATAGGGTTTTAACCTCAAGAAGAGGAGCTGATGAACCGGTAATTCCTCCATTACCTGCACTTCTAACACCACCAGGTGTAGTTCCAACTCCCAACCTTTTAGGCCATGGACCTCCAGACATACTACCAGCTGAAGCCAGGCCTAGAATTGAAGGCTTTGACTTTCCCGACGGCTGAAAGCAACGCGATTAAAAGTGTGCCCTGAACTTATGGCTAGGGTTAACACTGTTCTCTTCGAATTGAGGAGCCGCTTTAAGAGGAGGGACATTGGAAGAAAGTCCCCTACTGAAAGGAATTATATAGTACCGAAGCACATGCCGGGGAATATCCAGTTGTACGGGTGTAGAACAGACGCCCGACATGCAGAGACTTAGCGGCAGACAAAATCAAATACGCGGATGATCAATTTTTTCTGGCCATCCATCAACAAAGATTTAAAACCACAAAAGATAAATGACGTACCTGTTTTACTTTTAAAACATTATGGATCCGATTGGCAAGATATCTAGGAGTTGAGCTTCTACCGAAATATTTGTCGGCTTAAAAAGATGGGTTAAAATGAATAATATGTCAATATCACATATGCAAACTCATCACTGTAGTATCTTAAAATTTAATAGTCTTCTTAGTTTTTATGAACTTACTGAAAGTTATGTTTACTGGACTTTTTCGCGTTTGTTATCAGACCCCTGAATTGTGACATGCTGTAATTTCTAATACTTTGTAATAATTACTTGTAATACATAGTTTCTAAGAATTTTTGTACTTTTTTGGATCTTCCGGCTGTGACCGTCGTATTTGGCGCAGTTGGTAGGATAGTTGAGTAAAGTCAGTGAAATAAGTAAGGACTTCAGCTATCCGAATCTACTTTGGCTGCAGCCAGAGAAATATGCAGACATCAATACACCAAAGATACAAAATTGTTTAATGTAAGTACTTTAGAGTTGTTCTAGAGTCGCTTCCTTTTTATATAAGTATCCCGCTAATCGGCCAAGATTTTCCACCCAAGGTAATCTCGGACCCCTAAGTTAGATCATAGTAATATTAGTCAATTATTAGACTCAAATAGGGATACAATACTTTGATACTAACAAAGATTTATACGTAATTAGATCGAATATATCTGAAGCGGTAGTGGATCAAAAATGCTCTACGATTGGTGCCTGCATTCGATGGTAACTTGAACGTACTAACTTGATTCATAAAATTATGCGACCAGTTAGTACTACAGTATATGAAAGATGGACCGGATTACGAATTAAGTAAATTACTAACTTTGGTAAACGGTATCTTAAATAAACCGGGACTGGCGGCCTATGGTGTAGTAAATAGAATATACCTAGTTAAGTTTATATAACCAAGTATGTAACCGATTATTATGAGTAGTAATAAAAGAGATGTCTAACCAACAAGTGTTCTCATTTGTCACCTAGTGACAACCTCATATGGCGACCCTGCCGAACAGGGGCCGATTCGCACACGCGAGTGTTTATAAATTCCAATGTCCATAAAAGGTGCGTGATTTTATAACACTGTATCCCGCTGCACTGTTTAGATTAAAATGAGATCAAGGTTTGATTATTCTTCACGACCACGCCAACGTGGCTTTGCACTTATTGTATTATAAACTACAAAAATTTGGAGAATTTTGGAAAATGGGCTCCTCACAATCTAATGAAAGAGAAGAGGCTGAAGAGAGGATATGCAGCTGCTATTAAGCTATTAAATTATCGCGTTTCGGCTACCAACTATATTCTGGCTGGCATTTGGCTCATATGGGAAGGCTCCTGCCTTTATGATTGCCTACAAATTGTACAAGAAGTGCCATCATGACTGGATGCAACAACAAATACATGTGTTTGCATTGAGGCGTTCTACGAGCTACTTTCGGCGCTGGCAGCCCAATAACACCACACCGAGTGCCCCGGAAGAATATGTTTAAGTGCGTTATAAAGTGAAGTGACGTCTTTATTTGTGTTCGCCGCGTTTTTACATAATTACTTTAGTGCATATGTATAAGCATCGTTGTGTGTGGTATGTGTTAACAGACATGTTTTATTGTTTTAATAGAAATGTATAAATTAATCCTCATGTAATCACTATTATGATATTTTTTTATTTATTATTAATTCAATTCAATTCAATTCTTTATTCACACTAAATAGAGCAGGTGTAAGGTGTTACATTATAGGTAGGTACTTATATCTATTTGGCCTGATTAAGGCATGTGAATGTTATACAATATATATATGATAGTTGGAGATTACAGAAATGTCGTCTATATAATGAACTTACATGTCATCATTAAAAATAAAATAAAGGAATAAAAATTAGGTCTAAATTATAATCATATGTCTAATTTATATTAATTTGTCAAATTATAACATGGTTCCGGCAGGTTTTAGGTAGTCATATTTTATCAGAAAGATACTCGTATACACAGTAATAGCATTTTTCGATCAAGAAACTTTGTAGTTTTATTTTAAATGTTTTAATATCATTAAGGTTTCTAATCTCATGCGGTAGTTGGTTGTAAATTTTGACTGACATGCAAAAGACACTGGTATGGAGTAATTTTGTTTTACTCGGCACAATATTTAGTTTATTCCAGTGACGAGCTCGAGTTTGTTGTTTGAATAAATGCAAGTTGTTTTTAGTGAATAGTGCGCATTCATATATATACAGACAAGGTAACGACAGAATCTTTAGGTTTTTAAAATGGGGTCTGCACGTATCTGTTTGTTTCAGATTACACATTGATCGTATGCAGCGTTTTTGGGCCTTGAAAACATGTTCCTTGTTGGTTGAATTACCCCAGAATATTAATCCATATCTAAGATGTGATGTGACATAACCGTGATATGCTGCTAGAATAGTTGATTTATTAGCAATTGCTCGGAGTCTGTATAGAACATATGATGACTGTGATAGTTTATTACAGATATGATCTGTATGTGCTTTCCAGTTTATTTTATTGTCAATATATACCCCTAGGAATTTTGTGACTCGAGTTTCTTTAATATTAAAGTTTTGGTACCTAATTTGCAGCGCTTGCAGTTTAGCTCGCTGTTGAAAGCTCATGTATGTAGTCTTGTCAAAGTTAAGTTTTAGGTTATTACAATTTAACCATTTTACAATTAACGAGAGAGATTTATTTATGTCAGTTTCTAAATTAGATATATTCTTATTCGTAAATAATACAGTACTGTCATCAGCATATAGAGTCAAGTTATGTTCAATCATTTTGGGCATGTCATTAATGTAAATTAAGAAAAGTAATGGTCCTAGTATGCTGCCTTGTGGAACACCAGTGTGAACCTCTCTCAGGTCTGAAGAGTAAGTTTCTTCTGCCATAGATGCTGAATTAAATTTCTTTATTTCTGTTAGTTGTTTTCTGCTAGTTAAGTATGATTTTATTAGGTCAAAAACGTTCCCTCTAACTCCATAAGCATATAGCTTATTTAATAGATGTTTATGCTGCACCCGGTCAAACGCCTTAGACATATCCATAAACATAGCTACTGATGGTTTGCCCTTGTCGATACTTGTAAGAGCTTTTTGCAAGAAGTTATATATTGCCATGTTTATGGATCTGTTCTGCCTGAACCCATATTGGCATTGAGTAAATATATTATTCTGTTCGAAAAAAGTGTATAGACGTGCCCTAAGTATAGATTCATATACTTTTGCAAACCCTGGCAGAAGAGCAATTGGTCTATGGTTGCTTATATTCGTTTTATCTCCCTTTTTGTATATAGGCTTTATTATGGATATTTTAAGCTTATCCGGAAAAATTCCTTGCGTAGTGCATAAGTTAAATATGTGACTTAGGGGTTGAGCGATAATCATGGCTACGTCTTTTATTACCTTAGTGGCTATACCATCATAGCCTACGCTGTTGGTATTACGCAGCGATTTAATCGTTTTAATTATGTCATTATGAATGATTGGGGTCATGAAGATTGATTTAGAATTATATGTCAATGGTTTTAGCTCTTTATAGTGTATTGTATTTGTGCATTTTGTGGCATCTTCTTTCGTGATCATATCTGTATAGTAATCATTAAATGTCGTTGCTATTTGTGTTGGGTCAGTAATGTCTATTCCATCTACATTTATTTTATGTATGCCTTCTACTGGACTGTTAGTTTTTATCTGATTGATAACTTGCCAAGTAGCTTTTGCTTTGTTGGATGCTGTTTTTATGTGATATTCATTTTGTGCTTTTTTTGTTAGAGTTATTATTTTTTTATATCTTTTGGCATATGTGCTAAATAATTCTCTGTTTTCTCTACTTGGAGATGTTCTGTATTTCCAGAGGAGGTAGCGCTTACGCTTACTACATACCTTTATGCCGCGAGAAAGCCACTTTGCTCTACGATTTATTGTTACAGTTTTTCTTATTAGTGGCAAGCAAAGGTCGTAGATTAACGCAAACAGATCTTGGAATGTGTTAAAGGCATAATTTGCATCTGTGGATTTGTATACGTTATTGAAAGATAGTTGTTTTAGGTACTTATAGAAAATAGTTATATTTTCTTCTGATAAATCTCTCTTGTATATGTACCATTTTATGATTAAGCAGGTTTTTTTTACTGGGACTTTAAGGATTTGCGCGGTATGGTCAGATAAAGCTAATTCTTTTATCTCTCCTATACAACCTCTTAGATTATGTGCTATATTATCAATGCAGGTATTGCTGGCTTTGCGCGTTGGCTGTTTAAAATGGAGTTTTAAGTTAAATAATGTTAGTACTTCCTCGAATTCATTTGTTGTCACAGTTTGTTTTAGGGTGTCAATATTAAAATCTCCGCAAATTATAACCGATTTACCCTTTACACAAAGTCGTTTTAATATGTTGTGCAGAGTAGAGAAAAATACGATTACGTGTTGAGTTGTTCTATGAGGTGGTCTATAGAGACAGAGAACATAGATTTTGTGAGCAACAATCTCAATCGCAGAGCATTCTATGACATTGGGGGTCGAAAGTTTATTGATATCATGCAGTTGTCTGTATTGTAGACCGCACTTTATCATAATGCTGGTGCCACCATGTCTGTTATCTCGCATAGAGTATGATGCTAATACGAAATTTGGGATTCGTAAATACAGTTCATCACCCAGTATCATGTTATGCTCTGTTGTACACAGTATGTCAATCAGTGTTCCTTTTGCAGCCAGTTCGTCCAAGCATACCGTGATCATGTCCGACTTGCTGATCAGTCCATTAATGTTTTGGTGCATAATTGTAAGATAATTACTCGTGAAATAAATTATTATTTGTTGGGGTCGAAATTGTGATGTTCCCCGCGTAGTCATTATTACTTGATTCTAGATGTTCATAGTCATAACTGCAGGGATAATTCATTAAGTCAATCTCCAAACGCTCCATTAACTTTACAAATATATTGTACGTGCCTAATTTGTTAATTTTGCCAGTCTTATAATAAAACATATCAAAAGTCAGATCATAGTTAGTATCGTGTAAATAAGCATAGTTATTATTCTGAATGTCTAAGTAAAGCATATTATTAAACATTTCTACTCTATAATTGTGAATTGGTGCACCCTGTATATAAGTTGGTGTACATATAATAATATTAGTATGAGAAATCAATTGCAGAGTTTCCCTTATATATTTTATCAATTCTATGTAGTTTCCATTTGTCTTAAAATCTATTTCGCCTAATATAATTATACAATAGTCATCCCTACTGAAATTGGTTAATTTATATTTTATATTTGATATTAATTGTTTTATTGTACTGTTTGGAGTAGCATACCGACAATATTTAAAATTTTTTCCGAAAGTGTCTTCAATCGCTTGCATCATGTGGTTTTGATATTTGTTACATAGTATACATAGTTTCCTTTTATGTATTAGTTTTTTAGTATGTGTCTTGTCAATGTTTATTTGATTTGGTTGCAGATTTTCTTGGCCTGGCACGATGGTATTTTCTGTCATGGTTGGGTTGATAGTGTTCGTTTCTGATATTAAGCTCTGAGGTTGTTGTGTGGCGCATTGCGGCGAATCGTCAAGTTCTTGGCATCTATTAGTATCACAAAATTTATTTCTTCTGGTTTTGCGATTTGACATTGTTTTTGTTATATCTATAGTATATTCTAGTTTTTTGTAGACATCAATTATATCGTGGCATTTCCGTAGTTCTGCGTTTAGATTATTAATTTCTTCGAGCATATTGTCTATTTCATTGTTGGCGGAGAGTAGCTTGTCGTTTAGTGCCTTATTTTGTTCCCTCAGATCTTCACAGCAGGGGTTCTCAATGCCATCTATCGATGTGTTTGGTAGACTTAACATCGTTGTGTCAAACATCGAAGAATTGGATATATCATTCATCGAAACTGAGCGTCTCTTCCTACGGTAGGTTATATTGTCGTTTCTGTTATGTATTGTTAATATTTGTACGTATATAATAGTTATGTCAAATTGTGTCGCAAGCGCCAGTCTGCGAATATATGCCGTGACAGTGAGACGTTGTTTCATTCCAACCAAAGTACCTACCTGCATAATATAATATTTCTCAGTGGCGACGAGGATGGGATCACTACGCGTGTAATTACGGCACGATCCACGATGTCTATTGGGAAAATAGCAGAATTTAACGTACATACAGATGATTGGAAGTTGTACATCGAAAGATTAGAACAATACTTTCTGGTCAACAAAATTCCAGAGGACTTACACGTGCCAACTTTAATAACCGTTATGGGAGCCGAAGGTTACGAGTTGTTGGTTAACCTGTGTACACCAAGTAAACCAAAAATGAAGACGTTTGAACAGTTGGCGGAGATTATGGAAAAACATTTACAACCCAAGCCTAGCGAGCTCGCCGAGAGGTATAAATTCAGACAGCGAAAACAAAAGGAGGGTGAAACTGTATCCGAGTACGTGGCGGTACTTAAAAAAATGTCTAAAACCTGTGAATTTGGAAGTTGGCTTGAAGAAAGTTTAAGAGACCAGGTGGTGTGTGGAATAGCGAGTGAGAGTATTAGACAACGGCTATTCGCAGAACCTAAATTAGAATTTGCAACGGCTTACAAGTTAGCTGCAAGCATGGAGTCGGCAGAAAAAGACGCCGCTATCGTAGAAGGACAAAAGTCGGGCGATGCAGCGAGTACAATCACGGTGGCGTACCAGCATAGCACGGCGAGAAGGCAAACGGTGGGCGTGGCGGAGCGCGGCGGCCGGCGAGGCGCGGGGCGGTGGAGCGTGCTCGATGGGCGCGCGGGCCCGCGCGGCACGGCGGCGCCGGCGCCGGCGGACCGAGCGGAACCACAGGGGCGGTGCCGGGTGTGTGGCGCCAACCACGACGCGGCGACGTGCAAGTTCGTGCGCTACGCGTGTAGGGTTTGCAATCGACAGGGTCACTTACGGCGCATGTGCCCCAATCTAGTGGGGCAATATCAGGTAGAAGCACAGATTGTAAACAACAAGGAGGACGAGGACAGTGACGAGGTATTTCATGTTGATATTTGTCGATTATCCATATCAAATTGTAAACCTATCTACATAACGTTAAACATACAAAATAAAGATTTACGCATGGAATGTGATACCGGTAGTGCAGTGTCGTGTATTAGTCGAGATTGTTACGATAGGTTATTTTCTGACCTTCCCCTGCAGCCTTGTAAATTAATATTGAGATATTACACGGGTGAAACTGTAAAACCATTGGGTGTAATACGACCCCTAGTTCGATATAAAAATAAAAGTGAATTTCTGGAATTACTCGTTATCGAACAAGGAAAAACTATTCTTTTAGGCCGACAATGGATAGCCGCGTTAAAAATTCAGCTACCCGAAGTTAACTATGATGTGCATAACAGTAGTATGTTAGAAAATAATGATTTCGATGTATCCGCTTTCAGTTCCAAATATTGTGATGTGTTCGCGGAGGGTCTCGGGCGCTTCACCGGCGGCGCGGTGAGCATACACGTGCGTGCGGGTGCGCAGCCCGTATTCATGCGCGCGCGCCCGCTGGCATATGCGCTGCGCGAGCCGGTGGAGCGCGCGCTGGACCAGCTGGTGCGCGATGGAGTTCTCACCCCGGTCGAGCGCTCCGACTGGGCGACGCCGATCGTACCCGTGGTAAAGAAAGACGGTAGCATTCGGATCTGTGCGGACTACAAACTAACCTTAAATAAAGTTATAGAAATTGATCGTTATCCATTGCCTAGGGTTGAAGAATTACTATTTCGCTTGCGGGGAGGAGAATACTATAGTAAAATTGATTTGTCTCAAGCCTATGCCCAGTTTGAACTCGATGATACGAGGAAATATACAGTGATCAACACACACAAGGGTTTATATATGTATAATAGATTAGTGTATGGTTTAGCGTCTAGTCCGGGCATTTTCCAACGACGCCTGGAACAATTGTTTGCAGATATGTCGCACGTCGGCGTATTCTTGGATGACATTATTGTTACAGGCTCAACAAAATACATTAAGTGCATTCAAATCGGACAACTGGCTTTCGTGTTCGCTTTGGGTATTCTCTATGTTGTGGTGACGAACACGGTGATTGCCTAGGAGTTTGATAAAGCTCAACCTCTCTAGCACTATCACTATTTATTAATTGCCCTGACTTCTGGTCTCCAGAAACACTTACACCTATCTCATTCTCCTCCCACTTAATTTGACTGTCCTTAGCGGGTGCCATGGAGCTCTCATTCCCTATCGCTTCATTTTTTTTCAAATCGGGCCCGCTTACGGATACACGGGATCTGCGACGTAACTGATCAATATGTCTTTTAGTTACTTGACCGTTATCCCTTGCTACCATATACCTACGAGCACTGTCTACCTCTGAAATGGAACCTTTTACCCATTTTTCCGAAGAACCGTATTCTCGCATCCAGACAGGGTCACCCACGTTCAGGTTACGCGAAGCCCCGCCAGAGTAATCGATTTGTCTCTGTTGTGCATCCTGCACCTTGGCATACACTGACCGATCAGTCCGTAACAAATCCAGCCTGGAGCGTAATGCTCGCTTTTGTAGCAGCATGGCGGGGGTCTCGCCCGTGGTGCTGTGCAACGTATTCCTATACGCCAGAAGAAATGTTTGTAAAGCTGCATCAACATCGACGCGATCTCTAACCGCCTTTTTAATGGCACGCTTACAAATATTTACGGCATTTTCCGCTGCTCCGTTTGATGACGGATGATAGGCAGGTGAAAAATACTGTCTGATCCCATTATTAACAAGAAAATTCTTAAATTCTATGCTAGTAAAAGGGGGTCCTTGATCTGATACAAGCTGTTCTGGTAAACCAAATCTGGCAAAAGTCGATCTTAAAACTTTAATAACACTCGATGCGTTAGTACGAGGCATTTCAAATATCTCTAACCATTTCGAAGACGAGTCAATAAGCACCAAGAATGTCATACCTCGATAAGGGCCCAGAAAATCAATATGAAGTCTAGTCCATGGTCGGTCGTGATAATATGGCCAAGGTTGTATGGGGGCCCGTGGGGGCGCCTTTGCTTCACCCGCACATGTTTCACAATTTTTACATGTTTCTTCTATATCATTATCGATGTTGGGCCACCATACATAGCTCCTGGCTAACCCTTTCGTTTTTACAATACCCATGTGACTACTGTGTAATTGATTCAAAATTTGCCTTCGTAATTCACACGGAATGACCATACGGTAACCCCACATTATGCACCCACATTCTATGTACAATTCATTTCGGCGAGCAAAAAATGGCTTAATATCCTCATTGTTAGGACACTGCGAAGGCCACCCCGCTTGTATATACAACATTACCCTGCTGAGTACCTTGTCCTGACATGTCACTTTCTTAACATCATTACTAGTAATAGGTAAAAATTTCTCCACAAAGTTAACATAAGTAGTCTCTGTTTTTACCCTACCAGGACTGCCCCGTTTGCATGGAAGGCGTGATAACGCATCTGCGCAGTTTTTATGAGACGCGATATATTCAATATCGTAATTGTAACCCGATAGCTGTACTGCCCAACGCTGTAATCGCGAGGCGGCCATCACTGGAATACCTACTTTGTTCCCGAAAATATGTGTCAGGGGCTTATGATCCGTCCTTAGTAAAAACTTGCGACCATACAGGTACTGATGGAATTTACGCACCCCGAAAATAATTCCCAAAGCCTCTCTGTCTATCTGTGAATACGCTCGTTCGGTCGGCGTGAGCGATCGTGACGCATATGCTACCGGGCGTTCGCCGCGCGCAGTCATGTGCGATAGCACCGCGCCGACCCCCACACTACTCGCATCTGTAGTCAAAACCAGAGGTAATGCCGGGTCGTAATGGATTAGTACCTCACTATCTGCCAAAAGCCGCTTCACTCTTACGAACGCGCTTTGACAATCCGCACTCCAAATATATTTAACACCGGACTTAAGAAGGTTATATAATGGCGCGAGAACTGTGCTTATGTTCTTAATAAATTTTGCATAGTACATCACTAAACCTATAAACGCTCGTAACTCTGAAACAGTCGTAGGTGCGGGCGTCTCCAACGCCGCCTTAACCTTGTCGGGGCACGTATGCACTCCGTCTTTACTAACAATATGACCTAAATAGCTAACGGACTTTGAAAACAACACACATTTTTCCTTTTTAACTTTGAGGCCATAGTTTTGTAATCGTTTTCCATTATTCCACCTGTTTATTATTTGAACACAAAAAGACTGTACCAGAACGAAGATTTGATCCTACGACTCGTAACCGTTGTTGGCGGTTCCGCAACTAATTGCCCGATGCGCTACAAGGCTTGTTAAGATTGCTTGTGAAATACGTTATTACTTTATAGGTGATGTGTGTGTGTCAATCGAAAACAAAATATCACTAGGTCCAGTAAATAAAGTTTATGAGAATTGTCTCACATCTAGGGTAAATTTCCACAATCGGCAACACTAGTTAGCTGACAAATATGTTTTGTTTATGGTCGAATGTCTATTCATTCACTCATTAGTACGTTTGACTGCACCGCAACACTAGCAGAGTAACGATTGTCTTTGCGCTTCTTTTGTTTTGAATGTAGGTGTCAAACTTTAAATATTTTTCTAAACGGTATTATGCCGGTGATTAATTTAGTGTTGTTGGCTAGAATAACGTTAAAATTGAATTTGTTTACCGTAACTTAGTTAACAACAATCATCCTCCGTTATGAATACAAAAATGTCACAGGCACGCAGAGTCAACAGTATCAATGCAAAGGTAATCTTGAGCAGTACAATGTAACTTAAAAAGTCTCGTAGGTACACTTATGCAAACACTTATTATTGATTATTGTGCACTATTCAACTAATATATCACAGTTTTGTGCAGTTTGACGCACAAATATAATTATATAATTTAAGGAACACTTTAAAGTACGCGGACAATGTTTACACCCTTTTTTTTTTTTTTTTTTTAATATATTAATTCAGTTTAATTCGCATTTTAAAAGGGCTATGTTATATTTAGTTATGTATTAAACAACATGTGTAATAGACAAATTCAGCTAGTTATACGCCCTTGTTAAAGTATGTTTTAATGGATAAGGAACTCCCAAGGAATTATTGGCAAGGTTAAGTATCTAAGGACTATTTGACGAAATTAGGCCCTAGTAAAAGGACACCTTCCATTAAAAAAGAAAAGGGATAGCAAAGTTGAAAAATTCAAACAAGTTTGATATAATTTTGGAAAATGAAAGAAAGAAAGAAAAAGAAAGAAAGAAAAAAGAAGAAAGAAAAAATATTTATTCAGCACAGCACACAAAAAATATATGAAAGGTAACAAAAGAAAATAAAAACGAAAAAAGACAAATAAACTGCTACTGCTTCTTGTGACGTTTGCCTCGGTGTGAGCTGTGCCGAAAGGCATTGGGCTCAGCATGTGTTGGAGGGGAACAAAGTCTCCCCCAACGCTGGTTTTCAGCCAAAGCCTCCTCAGCTACTATTTATTGTTTATAAATTTTACCCTTAATGCTGACGCAATCGCGTATACTGCGTATTACAAATACAGTAAATACCTAATTATGTAATATAAATGTATAAATAAAGAGACATAAATATTGTATACATATATAATGAAAGAAAAAGTTATGATTTACTATGTAATAAAAAGCGTGTTTATATAGTCACAATATAATATATAGTACCTTGTGCTACCACAGGTGGCATGGGGTATAAATTTATTTAATTACTATTGCAAATGTTGCGTTGAGCGAGTGAGAATCGTTTCGATTGCGCGGAACCGGTTCTCCGCGCGGCATTCCGGCGCATCTTTGTTGATATCACTCCACTCACGGGCACGACGCGCTGTGCTGTTGCGTAACTACGTAATATAATATTAAGTACTTAACAATAAACCAGCAGATTACGTATTTGCAAATAAATAAGTAAATAAGTGACGAATACAGTCGTGTGTTAATACTATAAGTAATATAATAATTATAAGTTATGGGTGAAGTGCATATAATATAATACCATGACACCATGACCACCATGACTCGATGCATCCGCGAAAAAGAAACTAAAGGAACCAGGAGGTAAGCACTACAGTCTGTTTATCTAAATCATCACGCCCGCTCTCTTGTGGGGATTAGTATCCCTCTCTCCACTATGATAATTTACTAAATAGTTTAGCTAAGAATTAATAGACATAAGAGGTCATTAAATTACATATTTTATAATTGTATTTTAAAATGATTTCATTTTCTCATTGGTCCCTACAGCTCCCCCTCTCAGTTGCAGTCCTGATATTGTAAACAGTGCAAATATGAAGGGTGGATGAAGACTAAGAGTGAGTGGACCAGACCCTGAGGTAAGTCATTTTTTACTGTTTTTATTACATTATTATTATTATATTCTAGTAAATATTAGTTAAAATTATATAATTATTTATTTTTTAAAATTCCAGGTCCCATTAATCAGGCGAGTTATTGAGTGAAGGTGTATATGCTACTTATCAGAAACAGTGGACAGGGACATTTAGCTAGCTATCTAATAGGGTATATATTATTTATTTATTTATTACAATTTGTGTTATATTATAGATATATCCAGATTAATATTATTGTATTCTCGCTGCACCTCGACCATGTGTTTCTTAAGTCTTATCTTAAATTTGTTTATAGATTCCAGGTTTCTGATTGGCGGTGGCAGATTATTCCAACACTTGGAGGCTGCGTACCTGAAACTACCCCGGAACGCGGCAGAACTGTACTGTTCGATAGCAATTTGTTTTGAACACTGCCTGCGGGCGCAACTTCTTTTGGCTGCTACCCAAGTAAGCTTCTCGTACAAGTATTTTGGAGTTTTGTACTTAAGAACACCGAAAAGAAGACACGCCAAGTGTAGTTTGCGTCGGGACTTCATTTTTAGGCAGTAGTGTTGGTTTAAAAAGGGGGTTATGTGGCTTCTCGGTGGCACAGTGAAACAAAATCTTGCACATGCGTTTTGGACCCTTTGAATCAACCGTTGCGTACGCGCAAGTAGCCTTGGTCCGTATACCGTGTCCGCGTAGTTAAGTTTGGACAAGACTAGTGTCTCAACTAGTTGTGTACGCAATTCTTCCGAGAGGAAAGTTCTAATTTTGTATAGCACCCTTAATCTGTAGAAACAGTTACGTGCGCACTCAGTAATATGTTTCTCGAAACGCAAATCGGCGTCCATACACAGGCCCAAATTGCGAGTCTCATACGAGCGCTCGATAGTCTCGCCCATAAGTCGTATTTCAATAGGAGAGCACAGGTTAGCTAGTTGCTGTTTGGTTCCGAGAAGCATATACTTAGACTTAGTAGGGTTAAGTACGAGGTTATTTCGTTCAGTCCAAGCTGCTATCTCAGTGAGGTCTTCATTTAGATTTTTTATTGCTATTTCCTTGTCACCTGGTCGAAAGGATATATATATTTGTAAATCGTCAGCGTATATATGATATTTGCAATTTTTTATGCAGTTTTTAATATCGGCCGTATAAAGTGTGAACAGCACTGGACCCAGGATAGAACCCTGAGGAACCCCCCTGTTCACCCTTACAGGCTTTGAGCGTCTAGCTGTAGGTACACTGCTTGTATTTAATTCGACGTACTGGTGACGGTTACTCAGATAGCTATGGAACCAATTAATTGTGGCCGAATCGAATCCATAGTAACTTAGTTTCGATAGCATCAGTGTGGTGTTAATCGCGTCAAATGCCCTGGAGAAGTCCAACAGCACGAGTAGTGTGCACATACCTTTATCCTGTGCAAATAAAATATTATCAGATACATCTAATAATGCTGTGGCAGTACTATGGCATTTTCTAAAGCCAGATTGGAGTTCTGGTAGGATGTTATTTTTCTCCAGAAAACCAGTAAGCTGCTGACAAACCACCTTCTCGAGTATTTTTGATACACATGGTAGGATACTTATAGGTCGTAGGTCTTTGATTTCCGACGGGTTAGGCTTTTTAGGCAAAGGGCGCACTATCGCTATTTTCCATATGTCCGGGAATGTTGAGGTGGTAATGGACGTGTTAACCATGGCCGTTATTGCAACAAGTGAGTAGGGACAAGTCATCAGTAACATGGTCAGGTTTAGTTTGTCGACCCCCTCGGCATTTGATTTTAATTTTTTCATAATGTTGACTATAGAGTCAGAAGACACAGTATTTAATGTAAAAGTTTCGTCACCAAAGTTGTGGAATTCGTAAAAAGTGAGGAGTGATATGTTAACCTCTGAGGTTCCTGGTACTTTTAGAAAATGCGTGTTAATTTTTTCTACATCGTTGAGATGTGAAGGTATTTCGAAATCGTTTTTGGCAAGAAGTATATTAGATTTCAGGTTTTTCCAGAGAATTTTCGGGGATTTTTGTTTATTGTTAATATTGAACTTGAAGTAAGCGACTTTTTCGAAATAAATGGACTTATTTACAAGGGAATTTAGACTCTTATAGTACAATTTCTTTTCATCTAATTTAGTTTGCCTATAGCTTTCTAGAGCTTCTTTCCTGAGGCGCAGCATAAGCTTTACATTGTCTGTAAACCATGGGTAGGTGCGATCTTTAATTTTGCACGTTTTAAGCGGGGCGTGGAGTTCAAAAACTGAAAGAATACTGTTGTTAAAGCAACTTACCATGTCGTTTACATTAGGTAGTTTTGAGATCGGATCCCATTTAATTTTATTTATATCTTCATTGAAGATGGCAAGATTAATATCTTTAATAGGGCGATAGGTTATTATCTGAGGGGTTATTTTATCTCGTTTAATGTTAAGCTCGCACAGGACATAAGCGTGACCGCACAGTGTCTCTGCAGCTTCTACCGAGACTTGACGCACTCGCAAATCAGTAATAATTAGGTCTATTAATGACTCAGACGTCTCTGTAAAATGGGTTGGCGTGGTTACCAATTGAGTTAAGCTGAGACAGTCCAATAGAGTCATTAGTTTTTTCGTACAGCCGTTGTTTTGGTTGAGAAAGTTAATATTAAAATCTCCCATCACCAGTATGCCGTCGCAAGTGGACAAGGAATTAATACTATCCGATACAGCGTCTAAGAAAAGGTCTACATCGAGCCATGGTGGGCGATATGCAGTACCGATAGCCAGTTTTTTCCCATTAACAGTGAGTGTTAACCACATTTGCTCCGCGGCCGTGCGGTTAGGATCGATTGGGTGCATGAATGTGCGCACGTTGACCCCGCATTTGATGTAGAAACCAACCCCTCCCCCACGGCCGCTGCGTACCTCCGTTGGGCGCGGAATATGCCGCAACCGATAACCAGGTACAAAAGGGGCGCGGCTCTCCTCGCCGGGCCTAAGCCAGGTCTCGTTAATAGCCATTATATCCACTTTAAAATTTTTCATTGCTTCGACGAAGAAGTCATGTTTTGTTCCCAGAGATCCTGCGTTAAATAGACCAACTTTTAGTAGACCATTGGACGTCATTTATTTTTATTTTTATTATTTAAGATTGAATGAAAAATAAAAAAGATGTTATTAGAAATTAAATGAATAGCTGGCGGGGCCCATAAGTATACATTGTTGTTTAAAATATAAGGATATAGTAATATAAGATTATACAGAAATATTAAAAGAGTTATATACTTTATATTATAATATTTAAAAAATAATGTTGCGGAAGGTAAAACAGTCGGTGACAGTGATGATATATTGTTGTAAGTAGATATGGAAGGATTGTTAGAATAATAATGGTAATTACGAAAAGTCATTTTGATTTTATGTTTACTAAGGTATGTTAGAGCCTTAGTTTCTGCGACCCAGCTCACAATGAGACAGACGACAAATATAAAAACACAACGTAAAGTATACAAAATAATAAAATAATATGAAATAGTAAGTGTTATATGACACGAAACATGTCCATAAATATTATTTAGTCCAAAACATTGCTTAGACCGAAAAACCTAATAACATCCTTTTCAGATCTTATGCGCTCCGCTGGTTTGCCCTCGTCCTTTCGAATGAGTACCTTACCGTTCCTCGTCCATACATACTTCCAATTGTGGTTGCGGCCCTCTTCCCGCGCCCGGTAAAAAAGTTGCCTGTTGGTACGCGTTAGCCGCTCGTTGACATACACGCGGCCTGGGGGCGTGCCCTGCACCTCAAGGTCGGCGGCGGTAATGACGCGACGAACACGCGCGGCACGCAGCAGCTGGTCTCGCGTCGCTCGGCGCGCCAGCCGCACGGCGATGCTGCGCGGTCGGGTGGTGGGCGGCGCCCCGTCGATCAGGTTGCGTCGACTTGGCCCGACCCGTTCCGCGTGTACCACGTCATGATCCTCTAGGTTTACCCCGAGCTTTACAGCTAACACTTTGACAAGGTGTAGAGGAGATTCCTCCTTACACTCAGGAATACCCGAGATGTCAAGGTCGTTAAGGAGCAGCTCTTGATCGCGCTCATTAAGTTGTGTCCGAAGATTATCAACAACGCCTTCGACAAGAGAGATATTGGTTTTGGCTTCGAAGTCGGATAATCGAGCTTCAAGTTTGTCTAGCCTATCGGTACATGATTTTAGGCCCAACCTGAACTCGGATATTTCCGACCGCGTCTCTCGTATCTCTTCCTTAAGCTCAGCTCGCATTGCTCGCATTTCTTCGCGGAAGGCCGATATTTCTTGCATTATGCGTATATTTGACTCTTGTGGGGTGGGAGGAACCTGCGCATAGGAGCTACCGGGGGTGGGTGAGTGAGGCCCAGGTGGTATCTTCTGAACCTCCCGGGCGGCAGTTTCACTACCTTTAACCGGGGTTGATGAGTTGTCCCCTCTGGGTAGCTTAATTTTGCACCCCGGACAAAGCCACCCGACGTTCAACTTGGTAGCGGTCGTTATCGCTACGCACGCAAGGTGAAAAGTGCCGGAGCATTTACCACACTTAATGCATTCCGACGCCGACGAAAATTTGCCACAAGCCCCACATTTGTTGGCCATTGTTACAATTAGGAACTACAAATTGGCTATATAATGCAGTTTCGCTACTCGACGATAGATGGCGCTAGTTGTATATAAAATATAACCGGATGTTTTCAGGATTAACAGTTACAAAACACAACTAGAACATCACTGTGCACACTTTTTGTTTATGTAGTAGTTTAGTTAAAATAGTAATCGTAGTTATTTAGGTACGATAGTTAAGTTTTAATTGCACTTTATATGGAAATCGGGTAGGATTGCAAGATGTAAACAATCCGTGACGAATTTTTACTGTTTTTCCACCAAAATATTGCATACAATTGATGCACTATATTGTTAAAACACTTGCCACAATAACTGTCTTCTATAGATAATAAAGTTTTAATAGTTTAAATGGTATTTTATTTTATTTATGAAACTGAAAATAAATAATAACTGCGTCAACACTGGGTGTCTACCCTCTCAACACTGGGTGTCTACCCTCCTAATTCTAATTCTTATGTAGAGTATAAAAATGTAGACCGGTTACAAATAGATAATATACAAAAATTGGGCACTAAAATAAGTTATTATTATTATAAAATAAAGGAATTGTGTATTGAATAGGAGGTTAAGGAATATTTTTCTGACGAAATTGATACAGAGGATAATACAAAAACGGAAAAATTTGAATTAAGGACTGCTATTTCTTTATTGCCAGTAATGGATAACAATGAATTAGTAACAAAACAACTTATTTCGAATATAGAAATATACTCCAGTATGTTAGTAATTGGGGAAAGTAAAAAATTAATTAATTTTATATTAAAGTCAAGGTTAACGGAGAATCCGAAACGTCGACTTCGCGAAACTTATGACTCAGTTTCAGATCTAGTCCACGACATGCGAGAACGACTTTTGACGAAGAAGTCAGATACAGCTTTGCAGCAACAGCTTCAACGGGCTAGGCAGGATAGAAAGAGTATAGAAGAATTTGGTAAGTATATCGAAAATTTGTTTGCGCACTTGACCGTTTCACAAGCTAACGGTGACTCAAATAAATATAAGAGTTTAAAAGCCGTTAATGAAAAGAATGCAATCAAACGTTTTTCAGATAGACTCCGAAATAGCCGCATAAACACCATAATAACAGCAAGGAACTACAGTTCCTTGAACGAGGCAGTAAGAGGTGCGTTGGATGAGGAAATATCACTATCCGGACCAGATGCTGAGGTGATAACTTTTTATAGAGGAAGAGATAGGTCGAATTTTAATTTCCGTGATAATAAAGATAATTTTCATCAGAGTCGTGTTTCATGCAGAGGTTATTCAAGAGGACAATCGACGTATTTTCCGAGTAATAATAATGCAGATCGTAGGCCACAAAGTAGTAGTTATCACCACGATAACTACTACTTTGTGATGTGATGATACGAGGCATGCCTTTTAAGTTCTGTCGTTTCCATATTTCCCGGCAATTTTGAATTTGGAACTGTTCTATATTCGAATGTGTTTAAATTTTGAATCGCAAAACAGTTGAAAGTATTAGGATTAATGCTATTGTTTAGTCACAGCGTCGATTGGAATCTGTCAGGTTACGTACGAAAATGAATCTTTCTAAGGAAAATGTTCGTGCAATCATTTTCTACAACTTTAGAAGAGGCCTGACACGGCTTCAGTGTTTTGAAGAGCTAACATCTGTGTTCAGTGATGAAGCCCCATGTCTGCGGACTGTCGAACGCTGGTATTTAGAATTCCAGCGTGTACATACTAGTGTTAGTGACAAATCTCGCAAAGGACGCTCAAAATCCGCCTTCACTGAAGATAACATCATTGCTGTGAGACAACTAAT
This sequence comes from Phalera bucephala, assembly GCA_905147815.2. Lineage (NCBI taxonomy): Eukaryota > Metazoa > Arthropoda > Insecta > Lepidoptera > Notodontidae > Phalera > Phalera bucephala. The sequence goes on along the minus strand of LR990628.1, from coordinate 14,226,906 downwards.
TCTCGAAGATCGTCATGTGACGTATCGAGAGATAGAGGCTCTATTAGGCATCTCAGGGACAACCATTCAGAAGATCTTGCATGAAGCGCTTGGTGTGAGAAAGCTAGTTTGCCGTTGGATACCGCATCTGCTTTCCGACGATCACAAGGCGGCCCGCGTCAGATGGTGTAAGAAAACTCTGCAAAGGTTCAACCGAGGAGAGTCAAATCACGTCTACGACATCATCAGTGGTGACGAATCTTGGATCTATGCCTACGATCCTGATTCCAAACAACAATCTACAATCTGGGTCTTTCAAGACGAGCCAAAACCGACTAAAGTTGTTCGTTCTCGAAGCACTTCAAAGAAGATGGTGGCCACGTTCGTTGGAAAAGCCGGCCATGTTGCAACTATTGCACTTGAAGATCGTAGAAAGGTTAACGCAGAGTAGTATACCGCAGTTTGTTTACCACAAGTCATCGCTGAACTTCGAAAATCTAACTCAAAGCGACGCATCATCCTGCACCACGACAACGCAAGCTCACACAGCGCTCGTCAAACGATTGAGTATTTGAAGCAGGAAAAAGAAATTCTTGACCATCCTCCATACAGTCCTGACCTAAGCCCTAACGATTTTTTTACATTTCCTAAAATTAAGAAAAGTCTTCGTGGTCAAAGGTTCCAGTCCGGTGAAGAAGCAGTCGACGCTTTCAAGTCAGCCATTTTGACCACCCCCACTATAGAGTGGAATAAATGTTATAATAACTGGTTTGAGCGAATGGAAAAGTGTATTAAGCTAAGTGTTGAATACTTTGAAAAACAATAAAAAGTACTATAAGGTTGTTTATTTCTTCAAACGACAAAACTTAAAAGGCATGCCTCGTAACTACGAACTAATTATACTCGTAATTTTTATAACTATTCAGTTCGACGTAAAACTAGCAGAAATCAGGTAAATTTTGTACAGGCTACCAGTACTAAAACCGATACTCCAAATACATCTGAAAATTCAGAACTTCGTAATTATTTTTTCGTTCCTAATCATCTTTCTTGTTAGAAAGCAAATATAAATTCGGCAACTTTTGATATACATAATGTTAGTTACTCTTGGTTACTTGACACCGGCACCTCACTCTCGGTCGTCAAGCACGAAAGTATGGTCAGAGACGGAATTCCATTACATATAGAGAGAATGCGAATTAAGGGTATAGGTGGTGATGTTATTTCAGAAGGTTTTGTATATCTTAAACTTTGTTCAAACGGACAGGAATTCAATCATAAGTTTTATGTTTTTAAAAACTTACCTCGTACATATGGTATACTTGGACAAGACTTTATTAGAAATTTAAATGCTTATTGAATTTCGAAACAAAGACTTTAATATTAAATGATATTGTACCTTGCGTAGTACCATTACACATGGGACAATTAGGTGAGAATAGATATATTACCTTACCACCAAGGTGCGAGTCAATACATATTACGCGACCTGCGTGCCGGGCGGATGAATTGCCAAGCTTGTGGGGAAGAAGTGTCAATGGAATTAAAAATGCAGTGCTCAGAAGGAAAGTGCAAGAAAGTGTTCGATTTAAAGTGCCTCGGTATGAACAAACATCATTTCGAATCGTTAACGGTGGAACAAAAACAGCTATGGATATGTCCCGAGTGTGTTTGCTCAAAACCTAAATCTTTCAACCAGAACACACCAGTTCGTGGCACTCTAGAGCCAAAGATATCATTCTTGACCAGCTCCAATATCAATACCAAGCGCGGCAGCGGTAACAGGACTCGCGAGTCAATAGTGGAGTCTGATAGCGACTTGTTGGCTGAGTTAAAAACATTCCGTTCAGAGGTACTGTCTCACTTGGATACTCGAACAAAGGCTATAAAAGACATTCAACAGCTATGCTTGTCTACTCAACAAGATTTATTAGAGTTGAAAAATAGCATAACGGTACTTAATGAAAGTAACTGCAAGTCAAAATCACTTGATAAACAATTCACAGCGCTAACAAATCGTAGCCATCAACTCCAAACACTGATCAATTATTTAGAAAATACTAGTGTAACGATTGAACCGGTTGTAATTGACAATATTGGTTCTGCCTCAACAGTCATAAATTTTCAAATAAATAAATCAAAAGATCAATTAAACATAAAAATACCGATCGCAACTATCCCCGCTAAAAAAAGTTGTGAGCATGTGGCCACTAAAACCACGGATTTTGCTGAAGGCGAGGTACAACAATCTCCAAACACGGTAAGTAGTAAATTAAGCGAAAACTTGCCTAGTAATCCTGAGATACGTCAAAGTGGATGGGTTGCTGTCAGTAAAAAAACTAATAAGAGTAAAAAATTACTACCAGGGTCTGACGCCTTGCAAAGTTCAAACAGAGGAAAGAATGGCAATTTTTAACTGAAGGATGTCAAAAGAGGCCAAAATAAGGATTTAATTGAAATCCAAGGTACGGAACGAAAGAAATTTCTTCATGTCTGGCGCCTGAGTGGCGAAACAACTATAGAAAAGTTAACAACTCTCGTCAAACATATTTGTGGTTCGGCAGTAACAGTCAAGATTGAAAAGATTAAGCATAAAACAGACAGGGATTATGCCTCTTATATTATTTCTGTTCCTGAATCAACATATGAAAAGTTCAATTCACCGGAAATTTGGCCAGTAAATGTTGAGTTCGGGGAATGGATTTGGTTTCGGAGATCTACAAGTAAAGCAGTACAAGAAAAATAGTACTATAGAAATATTCTACCAGAATGTCAGAGGTCTTCGAACAAAGTTAAACTCATTCTACAAGAATATTGAAGTAACTGGTGCCGATATTTTTGCAATAACGGAAACAGGCTGCAATGATTCTGTGCGAGACGCAGAAATAATACCGCCTGGATACCCAATAATACGGTGCTACAGAGCGGACGGGCGTAAGCAAGGCGGAGTGTTTCTCGTGGCCACACACCGTTTTGAACTGCGTAAAGTGGCGGTACCGGGCGATGTCGTCATTGATAACTGTTCGTTTGAGATTGTATGCTGTAGCGTGTATTTGAACTACAGCCATTTTTTTTATGTTGTGTTGTGTATATTCCTCCTGGGAGTAGCGAAATGGAATATATGCAGTTATTTAGGATTATTGAACTGTGTTGTACTAAATACAATAATGTGTTAGATGATTTTAATTTACATTCTAGTAACGAAAATATCATAAATTATTTTGAATATGTTATGGCCTTCTGTGAACTTGTTCAAAAAAATAAAATACCGAACTGTAATAATCGGCAATTAGATTTAGTGTTAAGCTCGTTGAGTTTAGAGGGGGGCATGTATGTGTGAGCGGCGGACGAAGCATTGGTTGCGATCGACCTGCACCACCCGCCGCTCGTGGTCTCTGTCCAGCTCGATGGCTGCTCTGATGAAGTGGTAGACACTCATGAGCAAGATTTTACACAAACACAAGAGTGGAATTTTACTAAAGCGAATTTTCTTGAGTTGTACCCTTCAATAGCAGCCATCGATTGGAGTCTATTGTATGTTATCCAGGAACCAGAAAAGGCCTTGGATTTTTTCTACGGAGCACTTAACAATATAATTGATAGTTGGGTACCCAAAAAAATGTTTAGAATGGTAAACTCACGGTATAGGTACTCAAAGTGGTACACGCCAGACATTATTAGTAATATAAAACTTAAGGCTAGACTACATAAACGATACAAGTGTAGTGGGTCAAAAAACGATTACGCGGAGTTCTCAATTGTTAGAGCAAAAGTGAAAGACTTATTAGAAAGAGCGTTTGAAGATTACTAGGACAGACTACAACGAAGTTTGGTGGTAGATCCAGGATCGTTTTGGGGTTACGTAAGATCAAAACGGGGTTCCATAAATCGCAAAAAAATTTACTAAAGATTTTCACATATTATCCGAGTTAGTATGTGCATCTGAGTTTGCCAAATACTTTCATTCTGTGTACGGAAGGGACCAGGCTATCCTAAACGTGGGGGAGGCAGCAGCGGCGGCCAGAGCGGGCACTATTCGCGTGCACGTCCCCCGATTGAGTACTGAGGAAGTTCGCACAGCTCTCTCGAGGCTAAAGCCAAAACGTTCCGCGGGACCGGATGGCATACCCGTATTTATTGTTAGGGATTGTGGGAGCAGCTTCGTAAAACCTCACAATCCCTTTTTTTAATTTGTGTTTAAAAGCGTCAAATTTTCCACAGCGCTGGAAAATTACCAGGGTTATACCTATACCAAAAGGGGATCCTGGGTCAGACATAACTGGGTTTAGGCCAATTGCAATTTTATCAACGCCAGCGAAGGTGTTTGAATCTGCAGTACAGAATAGCGTTCAAAAACAGGTGGCTGCCCAACTCTCAGACGCTCAACATAGGTTCCGACAAACTCGCAGCACAACCAGTAACGTTCTTGGTGCCATGGCGTACATCGTACCGCACGTACGAGACGGGAGTGCAGGTCGATGCCACCTATTTTGACTTTCGTAAAGCTTTCGACTTGGTAAATAACGACGTACTCCTAAGTTGGCTACCATTGGTTGCACCAATCAACTACTGCAATTCTTTGCCGACTACATGAGGGGCAGACAGCAATATGTAGAATACGCGGGTTGTAAGTCTGACCGTTATTTTACTAACACTGGTGTGAGTCTCAACTTGGGGCCGTTACTGTTTATACTTATGATAAATGATTTGCATGACGTAGTCAAGGAAGCCAAATGCCTGTTGTTCGCAGATGACCTCAAATTGCTTATGGGTATCAGGGATAAGGATGACTGTGAGCGCCTCCAGCAGGACGTTGATAGGGTAGTGGAATGGAGTCAGAAAAATAAATTACAATTTAACACTGCCAAATGTTCAGTGTTAACATTTAGTAGAGCGAAAAAGACACTGCTCCATGACTACGAAGTTCAATGTATGTAAAAAGGCCTATAAGACTTTGGGATTCGTACTTCGGCAAGTGGGTGAATTTAAAAGTATTAAGGCCGTAAAAGTTTTGTACGATGCATTGGTAAGAAGCCAGCTCGAGAGCAACGCGGCAGTGTGGGCACCACACGAAGCCAAGTACAGTCTCATGGTGGAGCGCATTCAGAACAAGTTCACAAGATATTTGTATTGGAGGTTGTATAGTGTTTACCCATATTATCCCTTAATGTATCCGACGTTGTTTATTCTGGGAATGGCAGGATATAACAAGTTGGAAGTCAGGAGGGATCTTAACCTCGCGCAGTATGTGTTGAGCTTACTTCGAGGGAAGGTATCCAACCTGAGCATACTGGAATCGATTGGATTGTGTGTGCCCAATGAGTATGTGCACCGTAGGAGGAAACCACGACTTTTCGCGGTACCCCGAGGGCGAACGCACCTACTTGACAAAATGCCCTTAACGCGTATCATGCGCACGCTAAATGTAATCCCCGAAGGGGAAGCGCGGCCGGGCGAGGCGCGGCGGCCGCCGCCGCCCCCGCGCGGTTGCCCCCCCCCCCTCTGCGCCCTCAGCGCACCCCCGTCCGGTGCCTTCAGCGCCAGCGACCACAGCTCCCCGCGCTCCCGCGCCACAGAAGCTGACCCCCCCTCCCCCGCCGCTCAGGCCGTCTCTTGGCGCCAACGCGTGGGTGAAGCCGCTGCCCTACACCGCGGCCTCCCACCCGTCAGTGGGCCCTGCCCGCCCTCCAAAGCGCGCGCCGGCGATCCCGCCGGCGGCTTGTCCCCCTCCGCCCACTAACGTGAGTCAGGACGTCAACTTTATTATGAGCGTCTCGGCGGTGATAAGCCCCGCACTATTTCCCAGAGTCCGCGAACTCGCCCTCCAACTCCGCGCCGCCACCAACTTGGCGGACCAAGTTCTCCTGGCCGCGGAATACAGGGACGTCTATGACGTCCTGGCGGCCACTATTAAGTCCTGAACTTTAGTAAAACACCAACTCAATGTAAATCATGTATTTTGCTAGGTAGCCATTGTGCAAAAAGTGCGTATGTCATTGTCTGATTTTCCTACCAACTTAATCCACATTATTAATTAACAAAGTAGAAAAGTACCCTATTCTAATTCACATAAATCCATGTAAACAAATCAACAATATAACATACCTCCCCCCTAAGTATAATAAATAAAACGAATGAACAACGATTATGTGACCAAATGCCAATACATAATTAAGCTGTCACAAAAGGCATCTATGACATATAGTGATTATCTCTATGTCTGTCATATGGAGTTTTAGAATGCAGATCTATTTTATTTTTTACTTTTCCTGGTGCCGATGAAACTAAGGGACTATCTAATGGAGGTATACCCAATATCTCTGCCCATTTATCCGCATCCGGAATCTCAATAATTTTATCCAAATCCTGAGTGTCTGGATTCTCTGTTCGTACCGGTTCATCACTCGCTAAATTATCAACTATTCTCTCTCCCTCCTCTGGCCCGGATTTTGTAGATGTTTTTTTTATTAACTGATCAATGTGACGGGTGATTATCGCTCCATTCTCAGTTTTAATCTTGTAGTTAGATGGACCGTTCTTATCATATATAAGAACCTTAGAACCCAACCCCCCCGCACCCAATAATGGATCTACGACCCCCCCGCCATAAGCCCCACAACCTATCCCTGGCGTTCTTTAACGCCGATGGCCTTCGCTCCCAGCGAGATCAGGTTGCTGATTTCCTCCGAGATCACCAACTTGATATCCTCCTTGTGCAGGAAACCTTCCTTAAGGCCGCACAACGCGATCCTAGGATCGCAAACTATAACCTCGTGCGTAATGACAGAATCGGCTCTCGCGGAGGCGGTACTCTCATTTCCTACAGAAGGTCCCTTCACTGCAGCCCTCTCGATCCCCCCGCGCTCACCAACATCGAAGCCTCGGTCTGTCGCGTCTCTCTCACGGGGCACCAGCCCATCGTGATCGCCTCCGTATACCTTTCCCCCACTAAATCCGTTCTCAGGAGTGACTTTGAAGCACTCCTCAATCTGGGAAGCGCCGTCATTCTGGCGGGCGACTTCAACAGTAAGCACGTGGCCTGGAACGGTCTCACCACTTCCCCTAACGGTAGGAGCCTTGACGCTCTGGTCGACGTTCTCGACTTTGACATCATCGCACCTATGCAGCCTACCCACTATCCTATCAATCCCAACCACCGACCCGACGTCCTGGACATGGCGCTTCTGAAGGGTGTCACCCTACGGCTGCACTCCTTGGAAGTAGTCCAGGAACTCGACTCTGACCATCGACCTGTAGTCATGAGACTCGGTTCCCCTCCTTCCGCCCTGCAGCGACCCAAAAAGACGGTGGTGGATTGGCATGCGCTAAGCACGGCCTTGGCGGATGCCGACCCTCCCCCCCCCCTCCCTCTCAGCTCGGACTCCATCCCATCCTCAGGACACCGATCAGGCCGTAGATGCCTTCACCGAACACATCCGATCGGCTGTCAGTAGATCGTCCAAACAAGTCGAGGCGGAAGATCTCTACCTCAACCGCTTTCGACTGCCGGACGATGTTAGGGATCTCATTCGTTCCAAGAATGCTTCTATCCGAGCGTACGACTCCTACCCCACCGAAGCCAATCGGGCCCGGATGCGCGCGGTACAACGAGAGGTAAAGCGTCGTGTCGCGGAGGTCCGGAAGGAACGGTGGGGTGACTTCCTAGAGGGCATCGCGCCATCGCATCTGGCCTACTGGCAGCTGGCGCGTAGCCTCAAATCCGACTCCACGACTGACATGCCCCCGCTGTCCCGCCCTTCAGGCGCACCCTCAGCCTTCGACGACGACGAAAAGGCCGAGCTTCTCGCCGACTCCCTCGAGAGCCAGTGCGCCCCCAGCTCTCAGTCCGTCGACCAGTCCCACGTCGACGCGGTCGACAGGGAAGTCGAGCGCAGGGCATCCCTCCCCCCCGTCGATTCCTTGCCTCCTATCACGCAAACGGAGGTCGAAGATCTGATTATGGGTGGTGATTCTGTTTTGCGATTTTGAACCTAAAAACGTAGTCTCAATTAACTTTACGATTAAACAGTAGTTGCCAATATAATTTACGAAGGAAAGACGTGTTTCTCTAACTGATCCGCCGGCACAAGCCAAACTGAACCTTACGACCTCACCATATGGTCGACTTCGAGCCGCACAGAAGTTCAACATTACATCGAGGACCGGCAACCGGGAGAACAAAAGAACTGCATTCCTCAGCGATAAGCGAGCGTCGGGTTGAAGCTTAGTGCAATTATAAAGACAATTAGGTATATTCGCGCCGATGCATCAATATTTACAAGTTTTAGTGTGAGGATTTTCGACTGTTACGTGTGGAATATGGCCACGGAAACCGAACAAGCAATCAGTATACTGGAAAATACAGCCCTACTATTGAAGAAAACTCAGCTCAATTTATCAAAATGCCCTAAACAACGACTGGCTAAAGTGGGCTACTTACAAACCAGAATTAAAACAATTGAAGAATACTGGATGCTCTTCAAAGAAGCCCATAAAAAATTATTGACCTGTACCACTCGTGAGGAGCGTGGATTGCTGCCATATTTCGAGAAGGAGGAATTTTTTGTACAAGAAGATTTGTACTTGTGTATGTTGGGAGAATTGAAAGACATGTTGGCGGCAGTCGAGTCTGCCAAAAGTAAACAATCGCCGCCAGAAGACCTGCAAAATAAGAAAGTTCACCTCCCGGCTATACATTTACCTCTGTTTTCGGGCGATTACGAACTCTGGCCTAGTTTTAAAGATTTGTTTTTATCACTCGTCCACAATTGCACGACACTAAGCGACGTCGAAAAACTCCATTACTTAAAAACCAGTGTGGCAGGTGAAGCAGCGACTTTATTGAAGCACATTCCAGTAACAAGCGCTAACTACATTCAAGCATGGGGAACGCTGAACCATCGATATGGGAACAGGCGTCTAATAGTAAACGCATTGTTGAAGCGACTTTTTGCCCAGAAGAAATGTACCAGCCAAACCGCAACCCAACTGAAATCTCTACTCGACACCACCAACGAAGTATTACAGAGTCTAGAAAATCTGGAGGTGTCGACAGATTCTTGGGATCCAGTAATCATATTTCTGGTTGCACAGAAGTTGGACCCAGAATCCCAGAAGGAGTGGGAACAAAATTCCTACTCAGAGAATTCCCAGGACTTGTCGACTTGGAGGGATCTGCGCAATTTTTTGGAGGCAAAATTCAGAACATTGGAATTAGTTAACCCCCCCACTACTACGAAGCTTGCCAAGGAACGAGTACTTCACGTTACAGCCACGGAAAGACCAAAGCAGAGAAGTTGTGCTTTATGTACATATGCGCACACGTTATGCCATTGTAACGTATTCACCAAGATGTCACCAAACGAACGTAGAGAACATGTCAAAACAAACAAGCTCTGTTTCAACTGCCTCGGAGTTGGACATTCGGTGTTTAGGTGCCGTTTGCCAACATCATGCCGTGTATGTAAGAGACGTCACCACACTCTTCTACACCTACCTACCTACGGGGAGGCATCGGCTTCTCATGTTGTAGCTAATCAACCGATGTCATCCAATCAAGCAAATGTAGAAGAAGGGGAAGTTCAAGCAATGGTTGCGTCACACTATCACGCAGGGCGGAAACAGACAATTTCACTATTAGCCACTGCAATAGTAATTTTAAAGAATGAACGTGGACACACTATTGCATTGAAGGCGCTGATAGACTCAGGATCTCAAGCATGTTTTATCAGTGAGAAGGCAACTCAGATCCTGAAACTACACAAGACAGCAGTAGATCTTATCGTGTCTGTACTTGAGTCCACGAAGGTTAGAGTCAGGCATGAAGTATATGTAAATATATTATCACGATGGAACAATTTCATTTTACCTATTAAAGCCTACGTGATGACGAAGCCCTTGACCTCTAACATACATTCAGGCACAATAATAAGAAGAGATTGGCCGCACCTTGCTGGCATTCAACTGGCAGACGAAACATTTTCCGCCTCCTGTAACATCGATCTGCTGTTGGGTGTCAATGAGTATGTAAACATTATGAAGAAGGGATTGATCAAAGGTCCACCAGGTACACCATGCGCACAAGATACATACCTGGGATGGATCCTTATGGGTGGAATTGACATCAAGGTCAGGAAACATGAGCAATCCTTAACGGTCATGAAACAAGAAGTTGATATAGAAGATTTACTGAAAACAATATGGGAAGTTGATGAAGATACGAAAAGAAACCTAACACAAAGGGAACAGTTATGTGAAGATATATACACTAAGACACAGAAGCGAGATGAATGTGGAAGATATGTTGTCAAATTACCATTCAACATTGAAGAACCTAAATCAACAGAAGGAAATACGAGAGAAATAGCAATGAAGAGACTAATGCAATTAGAAAGAAGGTTCAATCAAAATAAAGAATTAAAGCAAGAATACAAGAAGGTAATTGAAGACTACATAGATCTTAAACATATCGAAGAAATACCTAGAGAAGAAATAAATAATAAATCAGTCTACTTACCTCACCACGCCGTGATCCGTAATGATAAAGAAACCACGAAGACTCGTGTCGTATTTGACGCCTCGTGCAAGGGCTCCAACGGTGTCTCTCAATGACGAACTGTTGACGGGTCCTGTACTGCAAGACGATCTGAGAAACCTGATAATGAGGTGGAGAACTCACGCCGTTTGCTTTGTTGCTGATATCCAGAAAATGTACCGTATGATATGGGTTGACCGAGAAGACACAGATTATCAAAGAATTTTGTGGAGAAACGACCAATCTGAAGAAGTCAAAGACTACAGATTGTTGACTGTTACATTTGGAACAGCTTCTGCTCCCTATCTCGCCGTAAGAACCCTTATGAAATTGGCAGAAGATGAAGGCGACCGGTATCCAGAAGCTGCTAAGATATTGCGTGAAGATTTTTACGTAGATGACGCAATGTCTGGAAGTCACAGTCTGCAACAAGCAATAAAGAATAGTCAAGATCTTAGAACGCTTCTTCACTTGGGTGGATTCGAACTAAAGAAATGGTCATCCAACAGCCGAGAATTCTTGGAAACAATTGATCCTAGCGATAGATCGTCTAATGCTAATCTGGAATTGAAAATTGATGGAACAATAAAGGCACTTGGCGTACAATGGAATTTAGGAAAAGACAGATTCGAGTACAATTTAAACTTACCTTCAATCAATGAAGTGATCACGAAGCGAAGCATTCTGTCCGACATCCAAAAGTTGTTTGACCCACTCGGCTGGATTGCGCCTAGCATCGTTCTGACAAAGATATTAATGCAAGAACTATGGCTTGAAAAGATAACCTGGGACGATGCATTGAATTCTAAAATGGCCAGCAAGTGGACCACATTGCGATCTGACCTTGAACATGTGAATGGAATCTACATAGAAAGATGGGTAGGTACGACGTGCGCCAACAGAGAGTCCATAGAACTCCATGGATTCTGCGATGCATCCATCCAAGCATATAGCGCTGTAGTATATTGCAGAGTGACTTACCAAGACGGTACGAACAAAACGACGCTTATCGCAGCAAGAACAAGAGTGGCTCCATTGAAAACAATATCCTTACCTCGTTTGGAGCTCTGCGGCGCGTTGATTCTCTCAAGATTGCTTAAGCAAGTTGGTCAAGCAATGAGAATACCTGCAACTCAAATTTATGCTTGGACAGATTCGTCCATTGTCCTGTCGTGGTTATTTGGAGATCCAAACAACTGGAAGGTGTTTGTGGCAAACAGAGTTGTTGAGATTACAACCAATGTATCCTGTAGTCAGTGGCATCACGTCCAAACTCAAGATAATCCAGCTGATGTTGGTTCCAGGGGGATGTTAGTAGAAAATCTGAAAAGGTGTGAATTATGGTGGCATGGGCCAGACTGGTTACAACAATCGAAGATACAGTTCACTAAACCAAACATTATGCAAACAGAGATTGAAAGGAAAAATAATAAAATACGAAATTTAAAAATAACTTACAACAAAAATGAACAAGAGAAGAGACTACTTACACAATTTGAAGAATTTAATACACTATTAGAACTACTTAGAACAATCACATACTGCCGAAGATTCCTGAAACAAAAAACTTTAAAAGACAGAATAGATAGCAACATCACAACTGAAGAACTACACATATCGATGCAAACCTGTATAAAAAGAACACAAGAAGAAGAATTTACAGGAGATATAGAATCGTTAAAAACAAAACAGAGAGTTAAGAAAACAAGCAAACTAAAAGCACTTCATCCCGGTCTACTCCCCAAATTTTGGTAATTTATGGGAGACGGGTGTGAAATCTATTAAGCACCATCTACGAAGAATCCTCAACACTAACCTTACCTATGAAGAGCTTACGACGATTCTCTGTGGAATTGAAGCGTGCTTGAACTCGAGACCGCTGTGCCCGCAGGAAGACAGCACGTTGGAACCATTAACTCCGGGTCATTTTTTGATAACTGAAGCCCCTGTAACCGTGCCTGATGTGAACCTGAAAGACGCTAAAATAAACAACCTGACACGTTGGCAATACACGCAAAAACTGCTGAACGACTTCTGGTCAAGATGGCAAAAAGAATACTTGACGCGGCTGCAACAAAGACCGAAATGGTTAAAACGCGAAGACGAATTCAAGATAGGAGACATTGTCCTCATAAAACAGGACAATTTGCCACCAGGAAAGTGGCTTATGGGACGAATAACCGACAAGCATCCTGGCCCTGACGGTCTTACCAGAGTCTATAGTGTAAAGAGTGGTGATCATATAACAAGGCGATGCGTAACCAAACTGTGTGCGTTGCCCATCGAAATAGATTAGTGCTATATAGTTGTTAACATTTATTATTTTACTATTGTTCTTTGTATAAATTCTTTCTAACCGCACCATATACCGATACCTTAATGATTGTTGTAGAAGCAAACTCAAAACATGTGATTACCTATAAATTTTGTTGATTTTACTTATTTTGAAAGGACTTCAGTAGTCCTTTGGTGGGCGGCTTATGGTGATTCTGTTTTGCGATTTTGAACCTAAAACCGTAGTCTCAATTAACTTTACGATTAAACAGTAGTTGCCAATATACATTTACGAAGGAAAGACGTGTTTCTCTAACTGATCCGCCGGCACAAGCCAAACTGAACCTTATGACCTCACCAATGGGTCTCAAATCTAAAAAAGCCCCCGGCCCTGACGGCATTTCGAATCACGTTCTGAAATGCCTGCCCGCCCAACTCATCTGCCTCTTAGTGGCCATATTGAACGCCGCCATGATGAACTGCACGTTCCCCGCCAAGTGGAAGGAGGCGGACGTCATAGGCATTCCCAAGCTCGGCAAACCTCACAATCTCCCCGCGAGCTACCGCCCTATCAGTCTCCTCAACTCCCTGGCCAAGATATACGAGCGCCTCCTTCTGGCGAGGCTCAAAGACTTCGTCACGTCCAGGGGTATCCTTATCGACGAGCAGTTCGGCTTTAGAGCCAAACACTCTTGTGTCCACCAAGTGCACCGCATCACGGAGCACATCCTCTCCGGTCTCAATAGACCCAAACCCATCTACACGGGCGCCCTCTTCCTAGATGTCGCGAAGGCATTCGACAAAGTCTGGCACAACGGCTTGATCTACAAGCTCTACCAATTGGGTGTGCCGGACAGACTGGTGCTCATCTTACGAGACTTCTTGTCGAATCGCGCCTTCCGTTATCGCGTCGAAATGACGCGCTCCACTTCCCACTCCATCAGTGCTGGAGTCCCACAGGGCTCAGTTCTCTCTCCGCTCCTGTTTAGCCTTTACACGAACGACATTCCTCGTTCGAGTAAGGCGCATCTAGCCCTATTCGCGGATGATACCGCTCTCTACGTCTCGCATAGGAATAAGGGTTTCATTACCAGAAACCTTCAGGCCTCCGCCAATTCCCTAGGGAATTGGTTCAGGAAGTGGCGTATTGAGGTGAACCCGGACAAGAGCGCTGCGGTGTTCTTCTCCAGAGGTGCCACCCCGCGCCACTCCCTGCGCCGCCCTAGAAGTAATCTCGGCCAAGTGACCATGTTCGACCGACCCATTCCCTGGGTCAAAGAGGTAAAATATCTAGGGGTCACCCTAAACAGTACCATGTCCTTCGGCCCGCACATCAAGCGTGTCCGTCACCGAGCATCCTCTGTGCTCGGTCGTCTCCATTCGTTAATCTGCAAGCGGAGTAAAATGTCCCATAGAAATAAGGTGACACTTCACAAAACTTGCGTTCGATCCATCATGACTTATGCGTGTGTTGTGTTCGGGCATTCGGCCCCCTCTCACATCGATAAACTCCAAGTGGTTCAAAACCGCTTCCTCCGTAAAGCCGTAGGAGCCCCCTGGTTCGTACGGAACGTCGACCTCCACTCCGATCTAGGTCTCGAACCTATTCGCGCCTTTATTAAAAAGGCGTCAACACGTCACTTCGCGAACGTATCTACCCATGCGAATCCGTTAATCGTAGCCACCGCCGACTACGATCTCCCCCCCGACCCCTGCCGCCACCGCCGGCCGCGACATGTTCTCACCGACCCCCCCGATGCTTTGTCATCCCTTCTTTCCGCTCAGAATACGGGCGACGACGACGACGTAGTAGTAGATCCCCTCCCATAGCCGGCGGTTGACCGGTGCACTTAGTAGTGCACCCGTCCCCCTACAGCGACTGTCCCAACCGAGTATGTCGCCTCTTGCCCTTCTGGCTGGCTAGAGCGTAGTGGTTGCACGCTCGCCGGTCCGGCTTAAGTCCGGTGAAGCTGTAAAGGCCTCGCGGCCAACAGCGTACATCATTCACACACACACACACACACGCTAAAGAAGCCTTAGATCTGGAACAATATTTACCCCAGATCATTACACTCGAATAATAAGAAGTGCTAAGAAAACTGGTAATCCTTACAAATTACACGGAATGTCCCATTTAGAATTTTATGATGCTAAAAGCTTAGAAACAGCTGTTGGCGACAATTTTTCAAAAAATTCAGACAAAGAAGTCGTGGAATAAACAAATATAAAAATTTAAAAGTAGAAATAGATACCCAAAATTACACCTTCTGATACAAAACTTTCTATGTTCACGAAAATTTTAAGAAGGTTGTTGTAGATAAGGTTAGGGGAACAAGAAATACGCAGAATAACATTGTACTGACGAAAGCTTATACAAGAAAAATTACAGTTTGTGAAAGAAAGAAAAAAGGGCTGCTAGGACTCTCACGATAAAACACTATTACTACACTATTCACACTATTGGAACATTTTTATATGGATTACTACTGCGGAGGGAGTCACTCCATTGAAGCAGCAAAGCAACTAAAAACAAATATGATCAATTTGCTAAAATCAGAGGGGTTCAATTTAAGAAAATGGAGTTCCAATGAACCTGAAATATTGTCCGGAGATAATAATCACAGCATTAATCAAGAATATCAATTTAAGCAAGCAGAATCAACGAAAACTCTTGGCCTTGGATGGGACCCTCAAAACGATATATTCATCTTTCAATCGAAAATGGGAAAATCTAATTCAACCCCAACAAAGCGGTCACTACTTTCTGATATATCGAAACTTTTTGACCCCTTAGGATGGTTGACACCATTTAGCATTACTTTGAAAATACTTTTTCAAAGCGTTTGGCTATCACAAATGCAATGGGATGAAACCCTGCCAGAAGAAATCAAGAAAAAATGGCTAAGTTTAAGAGAAGAATCTAAAAATATCAATACGTTAAAAATCAATCGGTGGTATGGAAATAAACCAGGGGATGAAATTGAGTTGCATGGTTTCTGTGATGCTTCTCAAAAGGCGTATTCCTGAGTAATTTATTTTAAAATCAATAGAACAAATGGGCCAACCATAGTTTTAGTAGCAGCCAAAGCAAGGTTAGTTCCATTAAACAAAGTTATATCTATGCCGAGATTAGAATTAATGGGAGCTCAACTTTTATCAAAACTTGTACAAAAGGTCCAACAGTGTCTATCAAATTATAAAATACATATTTTTGGTTGGGTGGACTCAACAGCTGTCTTAGGATGGATTAAAGGAGATCCAGCTAAATGGAAACCGTTTGTTGCCAACCGAGTGAGAACAATAACAGACGTCATAGCAGCTGATCGGTGGAATTACGTCAAAACAAAGGATAATCCCGCTGACTGTGCTAGTCGTGGTTTAACGGTAACACAACTCCGAGAACATAAGATGTGGTGGCAAGGGCCGTCATGGCTATTATCATTTCAAAAGCAAGATCAGCATCAGGAGGTTTTCGAAACAACTCAGAAATGAAAGCTTCCATAAAACAGACGAATGTTGTTACCAAGCACAAAGATACATCAGTCGCAATAAACATAATAAATTACTTGTTAAATAAATATAGTTCATTTATCAAGATAACTCGCATTTTTACATGGATATTACGTCTAACTATATATAAATCAATCACACTATCTCACATTACCGGAGATTCGTCATTCGAAAACGCTGATTATTAAAACAGTGCAACAAATAGAATTTGCAAATGACATTGATTATTTACATAAACATCAAAGGGTACACTGTAAGAGCAAAATTTTGAATTTAAATCCTATATTTGATGAACAGGGAATATTACGAGTAGGAGGGAGACTAAAAAAGGCAAATATCAGTCAGGAGATGAAACATCCCATTCTTATCCCTTCTAACAGTCGGCTAACTACGTCACTCATTCAACAAGCACATGAATAGACCTGTCACGGAGGAGCAAGGTTGACTTTATCGAATTTACGACAAAGTTATTGGATTATTCGAGGTGGGAATGCGACTAAACAATATATTAGGAAATGTATCATTTGTAAGAAACAAGAAAAAAGTAAGCAGCAACAATTGATGGGAGATCTTCCTGCATATCGAATAAACCCGGAGAGTGCATTTGTTCATACAGGGGTAGATTTCACGGGAGCCGTTGACATGAAAGCTAACAAAGGCCGTGGAATTAAAACAACGAAAGGATATATCGCGGTATTTGTATGTATGGTTACCAAAGCCGTACATTTGGAAATTGTATCAGATTTAACTAGTACCGCCTTTCTAGCAGCGCTCACCAGGATGTCAGCACGACGAGGGGCGCCGAAACATATCTTTAGTGATAACGGAACAAATTTTGTTGGGGCTAACCGAATGATTCAAGAGCAACATAAACATCTTCAAAATTTGTTTGGGGACAGCTTTTTCAAAGAAATATCAGAATTAGGCATCGAATGGCATTTTAATGCGCCTTCATGGCCAAGCGCTGGAGGTCTATGGGAGCGAGCAGTGCGTAGTCTTAAACATCATCTTAAGAGAGTCGTGGGTGAACCAAAGTTAACTTTTGAGGAGTGGTCTACTCTTCCATCAAAACTGGAGGCACATCTCAACTCGAGGCCTCTCTGTGCAATATCAGAAGACCCTGATGATCTAGACCATTTAACACCTGCTCATTTTTTGGTCACGAGATCTGGACTAACCGTTATCGAGACAGAACAAGATGCAAGAACAAGATGGCATCTAATAACAAAATTGCATCAAGATATTTGGAAAAGCTGGAAGACGGAATATTTAACGCAACTCTCGGCACGCAGCAAATGGTTATTAGAACGGCAAAATATCAAAGTTGGAGATTTAGTTATGATTCACGAAGATTTACCAGCAGCAAAGTGGGCTATGGGACGCGTACTTGAAACACATCCGGGATCAGATGGATTAGTGCGAGTGGTCACACTAAAAACAAAGAACGGTAATTTAAAACGCCGCCGAGCAGCCAAGCAAAAAATTGGCGGATAAGAAAGAACAACAGGAGCAAAGTTCCGTACCGGAGAAAAGAAAAACAAGATCATACTTTGCAACTATAATAGCAACGCTGTTATTCTTTATTACCTTATTATCACCAAGATTGGCATCCTATAACATTGCGGAATTGGCCAGTAATCAATCGCTATATTTTGAACCTATATCAAAGATTCAACTCGTGCAAGATAAATGGACACTGGTAACTTACTATGACTTGAAGCCCTATCAAGATGCTTTAAAAGCATATAGCAAAATATCAGAATATTTAAATAAAATTTGTAAATTGAATATTGTAAATTTGACCAGCAGACTCATTGTAACATGATAACGTCACAATTACATCACGAATATAATGAGTTACAATATTATAATGGACTTTTGTTGAATCAGCATTATAATAATCACGCCAGACAGCGAGGTCTAATCAATGGAATTGGATACATTGCAAACGATCTTTTCGGAGTATTGGATACCCGATTCGCAGAACAATACACGAGAGACATTGAATTGATAAAACGCAATGAACGGCATTTGTCGAACTTGTGGAGAAATCAAACGTCAGTTGTAAAAGCAGAGTTTAATTTGCTCAAGAGAATGGAAGAAACAGTAGATAGGCAACACAAAATTATTAACAGAAAGCTTAATTCGTTAGAAGAAGTATCGAATTCAGTCCAACGAAAAATATTTAATATGTCACAAATAGAAGATTTTACAATTACGGCTATAGCAGGGAATAATTTATTACTGAGTTTAAAGAGATTACAAGACACTCTATTAAACACAATAGCTGATATTTATCATAGACAGATCAGTGTGCATCTCCTCACACCAGAACAACTCCGAAAGGAATTAGAGATCATTTACAGACAAATGCCTACTGGGAGTAGATTACCTATAAAAGATATTAATACAGATTGGCGTTTCATCTTAAAACTACTCAAAGTCAAGGCACGTGTAACACCGGAGTACATCATATTCGAAATAATCTTTCCACTCATTGGGAGAGAAGACTTCCAGCTTTACAGATTAATAGCAATACCTCAACAATCCCAAAATACCATGGTCAGTGTTGTGCCTATATCAGATTATATAGCAGTTAATTTAAGGAATGATGCATATTTTACAACAACCAGAAATGATTTACAAACATGTTTATACAATGAAGATTCCTACATTTGCGCATCATCTAAGCCAATCAATAACCTGCAACAAGATGAAGATTTTTGTAAGAAAGATACTTTAGCAAAAAGGTGCATTGTCCAAAAATCAATATGTACAAACAAATGGGTAGAATTACCATTGGGATCAAGATTTTTCTATTTCTGTTGCAATACTTATCCTATCAAAATCATATGCGATGACCAGATTTCGCAACAATATCTTAGTCGAGCTGGAATAATAACAGCGGGACAGAACTGTATTGTAAAAAGTAAAGACTTTACGTGTAGTGTACACCTTATTCAAAACCATTCCAATCAAATGCGTGTAGAATCAGGTATTTTTGTACCAAAGTTTGATATCATTAATGAAATAGTCAACCTGAGCATTCCGGAAGAAGAATTTGTCAGGACTCGGAAGTCAATAAGTCGATTACCCTACTAAACGAAGAGTTACGCAAATTAAAATCTAGTGTATCAGACGTGAACTTGGATGAATTATCGCAGCACGATGTGCATCAGTATATCATATGTTATGTGATATTAACACTAGCAGTGATAGCAGCAGGACTTTAGATCTGGAGGCGTTCGCGACGCCGCCGCTCCCGGGAGGAGCGAGACTCTCATCAGTCTCCTACGCCGGCACTGCCCGCGGCCGCAGCCGCGTCTGTGTGTAGTGAAGTAAAATCGCGAAAGCAGAGCACAGCTGACCGTCAGCTGAGTGGTAGTGAATAAATTTGTATCAGTGAGCGGTTACCTAGTGTGTTTAGTAGCATTCGCAAAAAAGATACCGCCACCTCCCGAAATGTGCGTAAACCCAAACCTATCGAGGTAGAACATTCAAGGGTATAAAGGTCGTTAAGCAATCCAAAATTGTTCATTGTGTACCTCAATCCTTGAAGATTGTTAATCATTTTATTTGTAAGTTGAAATTGTTAAATCACCTTGTATCATCTGTTGTCATTTTTATCATTTCATCATCATTTTTCTCATTTGTGGCCCGGGAAAATGTTCGAGGTAATCGAACACCGAGCTCGCGTGGCACATTTTCGCCAATGCAGTCTTTTACCCGATCATCATAGGTTATAATTTAAATTAGTGTTCAATCAGACCGCGTAGCACTCAAACGTTTATCATTAACCGTATCTTAAAATCATTAACTATCATTTAAATCAATCATTATCATTAAACATTAAATTTAACTTTGTGGAAACTGAAATAAAATAATAATCACTGCAATCTTAGCATTTCATTATTTATCAACTATCAAACATAAGTGTACGGTAAACGCCGAACACTATTCCTAAACGTTAAAACTTGTTTTATTTACTGTTCTGTTTTGATACAAGGCTCAGCCACGTTAACTAAAGTATTATTATAACACTAGTACTTCATGAATCAGACAAAAGGTAACAGAACCTTAATTAGCGTAGCTTTTGATGTGATTTTCTATTTACTTTTTGAAAAATGTTTGTTTTATTTTATAGTGGTACTACGTAAGTTTCTATAAAAATGTGACATCTAAGAAAGATACCAAAACTACCATCAATAGTTTTACTGTTTATGCCTAATTTTTCTACGTATATTTTACCTGTCATAAGACTCGATGTGACATTGTATATCCTAATTCTATTTTTTGTTACATAACTTATTCTGGTAAAAAAATGGCCGAATCCATAGTATGACTGGTAATGAAGTGGTCAAAACTTACTAGTTTGAAACAATAGTAGTTATTACAGTTTGAAACAATAGTAGTTATTACAGTTTGAAACAATAGTAAACCTTAATCAGCTCCCTTGAAAAAATAGCATTTTTGAGTTGCAACAGTATTCTTCCAAGGCAGCGGTATTTACTAAATTTTTTTCAAGAAAATGTATAGAGTATTTTTGCATTGAAGCAGCAGCCCAAACCGAACAAAGATTTCCTTTCAATGACAAAGAACGTCAGGCCCTAAAGTGTTTACAGATGTTAAAGATATGATTTGAGAGAAGAAAACAAATAACTTCCATTTATGAGCTATATTATTATTTCCCAAGTATCTATATTATTTCCCAAGTATTTGTTCAGAAAATTGGACAGGGAATGGCAAACTCTCGCAATACCCACTTGAATTTTGACGAGCCAGATACACTCAATATGGATCAATTTTATAGTCGTTTCTAAATAAAAAAAAGGTGACGGATCTGCAAAATTTCCACTTTTATCAAATTTGTCCAAAATGCTTTTATGTCTGCCACACAATAGTGCTACGGAAGAACGCTTGTTTTCGAGCATTAATGTTATAATCATTGCAGAATATAGATAAAAGTATTATTTACCTCTACTTAACTATTTTTTCAACTTATAACCTTTACATAACCTATTGTGGAATTAAGTGGGAATAATTGACAGCAATTATTCCCACTTAATTCCACAATAATTCATGCCTCGACAGGTTCAGATACGTTGAATTCTTCGTAAGACAGTCATTGTTATTTGATGATAAATAATGAAAACACTGCTGTTTGTAAATTGTTAGTTTTAAAGTTGCAATGGCTGAGTAACGAAAAGGGTGTTCCTTAACTGTCGCAGAAAAACGAAAAATTATTAAGTGTGTAGATGAGAATCCTACATTGCCTAAACTTCTAAAATATAAATTTTCCGAAGAAAGTGGTTTGCGTGCATACAGTAAAAGATTAAAATTATATGTATACACGGATATAGAGCAATGTGTTTTGAAATGGTTAAAACATTGCCGGATAAATATGTGGCAATCGGAGGCCCTGTTCTCCAGGAAAAAGCTCAACAGTTCGCAGTAGAATTGGGACATGCAAAATTCCGTGCTAGCTACATCATCATCATCATCATCATCATCTCAGCCTATACTTGTCCACTGCTGAACATAGGCCTCCCCAATCGCTTTCCAGCGTAACCGGTCCGATGCCACCTGCATCCAACGACTTCCTGCCATTTTCACAAGATCGTCGGTCCATCTGGCAGGCGGTCGTCCCACGCTGCGCTTGCCAATACGTGGTCTCCACTCTACAATCTTTCTGCCCCAACGCCCGTCCGATCTTCGCGCTATGTGGCCCGCCCATCACCACTTCAGCTTGCTAATCTTAAGGGCTATGTCGGTGACCTTGGTTCTTCTACGAATCTCCTCATTCCTGATTCGATCACGTAGAGAAACGCCGAGCATAGCTCTCTCCATAGCTCGCTGAGCAACTCTGAACTTTTTTATGAGACCTATAGTAAGAGACCACGTCTCTGATCCATATATCATCACTGGTAACACACATTGACTAAAAACTTTAGTCTTTAGGCACTGAGGTATTTTGGATGAGAAGATGTTGCGCAGTTTCCCGAACGCTGCCCAGCCGAGTTGGATTCGTCGATTGACCTCTCTCTCAAAGTTGGACCTACCTAACCGGACTACCTGTCCCAGGTAAATGTATTCGTCGACAACTTCAAGAGTAGAGTTCCCAACGGTGAGTGCGGTGGGTACGACATGGACGTTAAACAATATTTTCGTTTTGTCCATGTTCATTTTAAGACCCACTTGTTGAGATACTCTGTTGTGGTCGCCGAGCATTCGTCTTAGACCTTCCAGCGACTCCGCCATGACCACAATGTCGTCGGCAAATCGAAGGTGAGTGATGTATTCGCCATTGATGTTAATGCCAAGTCCTCGCCATTCCAAGAGCTTGAAGGCGTCCTCTATGGTGGTCGTAAACAGTTTCGGAGAAATGACGTCTCCCTGTCTTACTCCTCTTTTTATGGAGATCGCCTTCGTGCACTGCCCCTGTACTCGGACTGACATGGTGGCGTTATTATACAAGCACTTCAACACTTCAATGTACCGACCAATGCGGCATCGCTGGAGAGAACTAAGAACCGCCCAAGTCTCGATCGAATCGAAGGCTTTCTCATAGTCCACAAACGCCAAGCATAGTGGCCGATTATACTCCTCGGTCTTCTTCCGGCAACTTGTTTTACTACCGGGAGGGCGAACAGCAGTCCCAAGGTGGTGTCGGATTTATCGTCCACAAGTCACTCATAAACAACGTTGTGTCCATCACTAGTGTGTCGAGCAGGGTAGCGTACCTGATACTCAGAATATCCAAAAGATATTCGCTGAAGGTCATACAGGTCTACGCACCGACCTCGGCATACTCAGATGATGAGGTCGAAGTTATGTATGAGGACATTAGTAGAGCCATACATACTTCCAAAGCACACTTTACAGTAGTTATGGGTGACTTCAATGCGAGACTGGGTAAACGGGGCGATGATGAGTTGAGAGTGGGGCAATTTGGATATGGGCAGCGCAACCCCAGGGGTCAGAGGCTGGCCGAATTTCTGGAGAAGGAGGGACTCTTTATGATGAACTCTTTCTTCCAGAAGCCGTCTCATAGGAAATGGACCTGGATGAGCCATGATGGTTTCACAAAAAATGAGATAGACTTCATCATGAGCACCAAGCGACAAATATTTAATGATGTCTCCGTGATTCACAGGGTAAAAACCGGCAGTGATCACCGAATGGTCAGAGGCACATTAAATATTAATATTTAATGTGCCATTCGGTGACATTAATGTCAAAATGGAAAGATGGCGTCTGATGAAGTCTACGCTCCAAACTTCTAATGCACATATCCAAAACCCCGAGAACTTTCAACTCGAATTGTCAAACCGCTTCGAATTGCTAGACAGCAGCGCATCAGTGGACGAAATCAACAATAGGTTGGTAGAGACTGTCCATACGGTCGGGTCCAAGCATTTTAAGCCCCACCGTAAAAATAGATCTCAAAAGCTATCTGACTACACCCGAAACCTTATGGCTGAGCGACGTACCATGACACTCCAAACCTCCGATGATGCTAAGTCCTATAGGCAGCTCAATGGACAGATATTGAAGTCCTTGCGACACGATTTACGGTCCTTCAATACAAGACGTATTGAGGAGACCATAGAGCAGAACAAGGGCTCCAAAGTGTTCGCAAGAGACGCGTCTATTGGGCAAAGCCAGTTGACGAAGCTGAAGACGGAGGACGGAAACGTAACGTCGAATAGGTCAGAGGTGCTCAGGGAGATAGAAAGGTTCTATGGGCAGTTGTATACCTTAGTAGCTGAACCTGTTGTTGACTTGGTAAAAGACGCAAGAGCCAAGCTAACCCGACACTACACTGAAGATATCCCGGACATCAGCCTGTACGAGATTAGGATGGCTCTCAAACAACTTAAAAACAACAATGAAACACTAGCTACAGGTGGCTTCAAAATTATAAAAATAGAAACGAGAATATTTTTCGAAAAATATGTGGTGAAAGTGCAGAAGAAATTGAAGAAGTATGTGATGAGTGTGTAGAAAGACAAACTTGCAGAGCAGACCGAGGTATGTGACCCCGAAGATATCTATAATGGCGATGAAACAGGACTTTTCTACAAGTTTACCTGACAAAACCTTATCATTCAAAGGCGATAAGTGTCATGGCGGGAAAACAGCAAACTATGCTTAACAGTGTTGCTAGGGACAAACTGTACCGGGACATACAAACTTAAACCATTGGAAAGTACAAAAGACCACGATGTTTTAAAAATATCAATAATTTGCCAACAGAGTACACACACACAAGACTTGGATGACCTGTAATGTTTTTAACAATTGGCTTAAAGTCTTGATAAGGAGATGAAGGGAAAAAAGCAGAAAAGTCTTATATTCGTCGATAGTTGTACTGCACATGGAGACATTACTTATTTGACAAACATAAATGTAGCGGACGAACAGCTAATCTAGATTCGCAGTAATTCCTGTATAGAAATAGTATATAAGGTTTAGCACATAAGGACAGGAAAGGGATGGCCGTATTACCATCTCTTTCCTGGGCGAGCGGCCGGGACGTTATAGGCTCCGGCCGGTCGCTCTCCGTACAACTCTCGCTAGTTGTAAACCCCAAAGAAAGTATATTGTAGCGCACTTTCGCGGCCGCGTCGCCGCACGTCGAAACTGGGGAAGCAACTAGTGAGAAGAAGTATTGTAAATTATCGAGAAGAATTGTAAATTAGAATATAAGAAGCCCTGTGAACTAAAGTATAAGAAGCCCTGTGAATTAAAGTATAAGATGCCCTGTGAATGAGAACATAAGAAGCCCTGTGAATTAGAACATAAGAAGCCCTGTGAATTAGAACATAAGAAGCCTTGTGAATATAGAAGAATACAGTCCATTTTTATTATTTGTGAAGTCGGGAGTTTTATTTACAAGCCCCCCACAGTTTGTTGGTCCATCGAGCGCGGATAGAAGCCAGCAAGATCTGCGTACCACAGCATCGAGCCGAGAAGCCAGCAAGATCTGCGACGCAGGACATAATTAAACGTCCTGCGTCGAGCGAAAAAAGAAAACTGCAAGTGAGAAGAGGCCAGAAGTGGCTTTGTTTCAAGGCTCAAGAAAGAATAGGCCAGAAGGGGCTTTGTGGAAGACTCGCGGTTTGCCGCGGCATTAATCTCGCAACTCCTTGCGGTGTTAAACGGTACGAGACGAGTGCTAACGCCGAGAGGCAGTGTGGCTTCTTTGAGCGGAACCACCAGCCACCAGCGGCTGAATAGCTCAGTCTCGGCGGCACGAGAGCTGCGTGGAACGGGGGCCGGACTGTAGGCGCTGCCTATGGTGGTCGGACACTCCAGCCGGCTACCGAGCACTCCGTTTTCCACCTGCCCTCCTCTGTCGAGTGACACCCCCCTATCCGATCCCTTGCCATTTTCATCCCTGACGGAGCGTATATCGGTGTAACCGAGCCATCCGGAAGGTCTGTTAGGGTTGTGTAGGGCCGTTAGGGTGTTAGGGGCGTTGAAGAGCCGAAGATGCCGACGACGAGGAGCCAAGCAGCCGACGAGAAGATGACGCCGCGATTCTTCGACAACCCCTTCGCGTCACCGTCCGCACCCGCGTCCGTAAGTACCGCACCACCGCGCAACACGACCGACCGTGCCGCGATAGAGAGGGCCGTCGTCGCCGAACTACCGACGACCGCCGTCCCGTTTTCGTACCCCGCGCCGAACAGTGCCGGCGTAGTAGACGCGACAGAAAGAAGATCGCGCGCCCCGTCCGTTCGCAACGATCGACTGCGAGCGCCGTGGAGAGAATTAGAAGAGCGGAATTGGAGGCAGAAGAGCAGCTTGCCGAGATTAGGAGGCAAGAGCTGCAATTACAGGCGGCGTTGATAAGGAAACGCCTCGCCGCGGACATCGCTACCATTCGGGAAGAGACCGACAGAGAGAGCGAGGGCGCGGACGACGCGGGCGAAACTGAGAAAAGAGTCACAGAATGGCTGAAAGATACCCCTGTACGAGGGAAGGCTCCGAAAAGACGCGCCACGATCGTTGAGCAGACCCCGCGGCGTGCGGCCACCGCCCAGGGGAATCGTCCACGATCACCGACACCGGCGAGATCAAAGGACCGAGAGATAGACAGACTTGTGGACGCCTTGGAGAGAATGATGCGGAGCCGAGCGCCGCCGCGACAGACGATGGAATTACCGGTGTTCAGCGGCGCTCCCGGAGAGTGGCTACCGTTCAAGGCGGCGATGCGCGAGTCTACGACGTTGTACGGATTCTCGCCGGCGGAGAATCTCGCGCGGCTAAGGACGAGCATGCGCGGAGAGGCGAGAGAGTCCCGTGTCCGCGCTTCTGTACACATCAGCGGAGCCGTCGACTATCATGAGGACCCTGGAGCAATGCTACGGCCGGCCCGAGGTCATCATAGACCGAGCGATGGAGAATATTAAAAGATCACCTCGGCCGGGCCCGTCAGCGGGAGAGTTAAATGCGTTCGCGATCCGACTACAGAACATAGTCACGGTAATCTCGTGTATCGATGAGAGGGGATACCTACAGAACCCGATGTTGGCGCGATATGTAACGGAAAACTGAGCCCGCATACGCGAGCGCGTTGGTGTGACTACGCAGAGGAATACGGGAGCCGGGACGAGCCCGAGATAGTGACGCTGTCCCGCTTCCTCATGCGAGAGGCCGACCGCGCGGTGAAGCATACATACTGACCGCGTCGGCGTCGGTATCTACACCACAAGCGGGGCCGCCCGTGCGAAACGCGGCTCGCGCGAGACCGCCCGTACCAAGCAGACGCGCGGAGAATAAACCGAGGGTAATGCCGGTGTACGTAGCTACGGAAAGTCCGCCGATCGCGGACGACGCGAAGAAAAGCGTCGAGTGCTACTGTTGTGGAGCCCGGCATAACACATACGAGTGCGGAAAGCTGAAGAAGATGCCCGTGAACGAATGATGGGATTGGGCGAGAGAGACGGGGATATGCTTTCTTTGCCTCAACAGCAAGCACCGTAGAGCGAGATGTAAGGCGAAGAGGTGCGAGACAGATGACTGCCAGTCGAGCCATCACGCCCTCCTACACTCGCAGAGAGAGAAAACGATAGTCGCCCCGCCCGCGGAGGAAGGAAATGTGAACGCGATCGCGGCGAGCGCAAACGACCAGGTGTTATTGAAAGTATGTCCGGTCATAGTGGAAGGATCGAACGGAAATCAATTGGAGACATACGCGTTGTTGGATGAAGGTTCTACGATAACGTTGGTTGACGAGAAAGTGGCCAGGCTGGTGGGCGCGAACGGACCCACCAGGGAACTGAACTGTGAGGTATACTAGAAATAAATACGTATGTAGGTAGACGTACAATAAAAAAATTCTAAACGTGGAAACCTGTAATTGGCTTTGTATTACCTTTATATGTTGCCTAATATTTTGTACGTAGCTGTTGGTTTTCCTTAAAATAAATAAATAAAAACAGTTGTATCGCAAACTCCGTGTTTAATTGATCGCTCCTCTCAAAATTACCCAAATACCCCACTAGCGACGAGTATTAGTGCCATAATAGATTGATAATTAGTGTACTCAGTTCAATACGACAAAATGCCAATCGGAAAAGTGGAACAATTTGATTTATCAAGTAAAAAGTGGACGGCGTATATTCGACGCGTAGAACAGTTCATGGCGTTAAATGAAATCAAACCGGAATTGTACGTAGCTACGTTAGTTACTCTAGTGGGAGGAGCGGCATACGATTTAATGTGTGATTTATGTGCACCGATTGATCCGGAGGAAAAAAGTTTTAAGGAGTTGGTGAAAATAGTCGGCGATCATCTCGAACCAAAACGCTCCGAAATCGCGGAACGTCATGTGTTTAGGCAAAGACGTCAAAAAATGGACGAACCTCTCAGTGAATACTTACAAGCACTGAAACACTTAGCCAGTACGTGTAATTTTAATACGTCGCTTGAAGAGAACCTACGTGACCAATTCGTGTCGGGTCTGGGTAGTGATGACATGAGATCTCGCCTTTTTGCGGAACCGGCGATAACATACAAAAGGGCGGTAGAATTGGCTCTGGCGTTGGAAGCGGCCGAACGGCACGCGCAGACGAGCGGCGCGAACGCTCCCACCGCAACGGGATCGGCGGCCGTGAGCTCGACGCGGGCGTTCGAACCGCTGCATCAAGTAGCCACGGCGGCGCGGGCGGCCCGACCGCCAGCGCGGGCGCCGACTAGCGGCGGCAGCTCGTCTGCCGAGGTAGCATCCGAGCGCGCGGCGCGTTCGTGCTGGCGGTGTGGAAGAGATCACCGGCCGGATTGGTGCAGATGTAAAAACTATTCTTGTGATGTGAGCGGCCTTAAGGGTCATATTAAAGTGACGTGTAAAAGAAGCTCCGCTCAGGGGGCTAAGCGAGTGTCTACAACGCAACGGCGCGTTAATAACTATATAGGTGAAAGTGATAAGGACTCAGAGGGTGAATTTTATAATCTAAGTGTACGGGGAGTGAACAGCAAGCCATATATGGTGGTGGCGATGGTCAATGATAGACAAGTAAATTTCGTATTGGACACTGGAAGTAAGTTATCTGCTATAAGTTTATTTTATTACGATAAATATTTTTACGACCTGCCAATCACGCGTAATGATGTTTCATTATATTCGTATGTCGGCACACCGATCGAACCTGTTGGGTTTATTTACGTTAACGTTAGTATTGGGGAACATACAGCCAAAAATCTTAAATTATTTGTTATTAGAAACGGCGGGCCACCACTTTTAGGCAGATCATGGCTGACTAAATTAAAAATAAGTGAGATAAAGGAATTATTGTTTAAAATTAATGATAGCAATTTAATAGATGAGTTCCGACGGGAATTTCCGACTGTATTTTCACCGGGACTAGGAACGTGTAGTAAGAAAATTTCTTTGAATTTAACGGACAAAAATCCCGTTTTTGTTAAGGCTAGATCATTACCATTGGCGTTACGTAAACCTGTCGAACGCGAATTAGAGCCACTCGAGGCAGAGGGTACGATACGGAGAGTCGATTACTCGGACTATGGAACACCCATTGTACCCGTAATAAAAAAAATGGTGAAATTCGAATATGTGGTGACTATAAAGTGACCATTAATCCAAAACTCATACGCGAACCTTATCCGCTGCTTTGGATCGAGGAACTCTTTGCTACTTTAAGTGGAGGGGAACAATTTTCAAAAATTGATCTCACGAATGCCTACCTACAATTATTTTTGGAAAAAGAGTCTCAGCCATGTACCGCAATAACTACGCATGTTGGAACATTTGTCTATAGTCATACACTCTTTGGGTTGACATGTATACCTGAAAAATTCCAAAAGTTTATGGAAGAAACTCTCAAGGGACTCAAAGGAGTCGCGGTGTTCTTAGATGACATCGCCTGCACTGGCGGCTCCCGTGAGGAACACATTGATAATTTGCGCGCTTTGTTTAATCGCTTACGTGAGGTTGGTTTGAGAATTAAATTGGACAAATGTGTATTTATGCAAGATAGCATTACTTATGTCGGCTTTGTGATTGATAAACATGGCTTACACCCTGACCCAAACAAGGTAAGCACAATAGTTGATGCGCCCCAGCCAAACGATGTTACCCAGCTTAAACCATTTTTAGGTATTATAAATTATTAAGCAAAGTTCATAACCAATTTAAGTACTATACTTACTCCTGTGCACCGGCTGCTGCGCAAAAATACCGTTTGGGTGTGGTCTAAGGAATGTGAAAGAAGTTTTAGGCAAGTTAAAAAGGCTATAATCGATAGTAAAATTTTGGTGCATTATAGTCCGGAGCTTCCATTAGTGTTATCTGTTGATAGTAGTTCCTACGGCATCGGTAGTGTGTTGTCACATCGATATCCACACGGCGATGAGCGCCCGATTTGTTTCGCGTCGCGGATTTGAACTCAGCTGAGCGAGCCTACAGTCAATTAGACAAGGAGGCATTTGCCAATATCAGTGAAGTTATTAAACATCATCAGTACCTTTACGGTCGACATTTTATTATTAAAACCGACCACAAACCTTTGGCTTTTATATTTGGACCGAAATACGGATTACCACAAACCGCAGCGAGCCGGCTGCAAAGATATGCAACCAGGCTAGCTGCTTATGATTTTGAAGTTGAATTTGTTAAATCTAAAGATAATTGTAACGTGGATGCGTTATCGCGCTTACCGCTGCCGTACGAACGCGAGGCCGAAGCAAGGCCGGATGTGGTGTCATATATAAATTACGTTGAAGAATCTTTTCCTATTAGTGCCAAAGACGTGGCAAAGAAAACACAAGAAGACGAAATCTTAAAGGAGGCTCCGCTCACCTATAGAGTGCGTGTCTCGAACGGCCTCGAGTGGAAGCGCCACATTGACCAGTTAGTACCTCTTACCAAGCGTACATCCAGTGTGAGACATTCAATTGCCGATGATAATAATAGTAGCTCCCCAACTGACACTAGTGTCACGACCACTCAGCGAGCTTACCCAGCAGAAGATGCCAATTCGATCGCAGTCGGCGATATGGATCAAAACGCTGAAGAGTCGAGTGGTAGTTTGACCGGGAATTTAGAAAATATTGACTCGCAACCTGCATTGTTTTCCAAAACAAACCCGAGTAGACCGAAACGCACTTGTGTATTTAAAGGGAAATATGTCGAATAAATAGATTATATTTATATAGAACTTATATTATAGTAGTGTAATATTCCTTTCTTTTACTATATGATGGTGTTATGGAAGTCGTTTAATGAAATACTTCTTACCTTAATCTTCTTACACATGTAAAACGATTGTTTGCAATAAACTTACATTGGTACCCAATATATTTTTATCGCATAAAATATATTTGCTGTAGTTTAGGTAAAGCGTGTATAGCCTATTGATATCATTCTACATACATTTTTCTCTTAAAATATAAGTAATTTATTCTAACATTTTTCTTTGTTTGTGTTCTTTGTTTGAGTTAGCATTTTTTTTTTCTCCAAATTAAGAAGGGGAAGTGTGAGGTATACTAGAAATAAATACGTATGTAGGTAGACGTACAATAAAACAGTTGTATCGCAAACTCCGTGTTTAATTGATCGCTCCTCTCAAAATTACCCAAATATCCCACTTGAACCTGCACGGAGTAACGTCGAGTCAACGGGAACCGCACAGTCAAGTGGTGAATCTCACTATACGGGGCCGAAGCCAACCGAGTGCCACACGATAAGGGCGCGTACTGTCTGAGGAACAGGAACTGCGAGAACCTGAGGCTAGGGAAGCAAACGATTGCGAGGCATCAGGTTGAAGGGAAGCACCTGCGTACGTTGAAAGGAGAAGAGCTGTGCAAGAAGGATGCGCAACCGCGGATACTCATCGGCTCTGACAACTGGCCCCTAATAGTCACCCGCCGGCTGCTCACCGGTAAGAGGATCGAACCGGCCGCGTTGCTCACGCGCCTGGGTTGGGTCGTGCACGTCTCCGCTCCCCGTAGCATAGTAACGTCGGAGGACGGGACGGTACTATGCGTGCGCACAACTCAGGAGGTGAGACGACGAGAGGGTACACAGCAGGACGTCGCCTGTGACAGGTTGGCCGAGCTGGTAGAGGTACACTTCAGGATCGACTCACTAGGGATCGCGGCTAAGCGGAAACCGGTCGCGAGTGAAGAACATGCCCTGCAAATATTCCGACAGACGCTCAGATACACCTCGGAGAACAGGTATGAGGTCGGACTGCCGTGGGTACACGACGATGTCAGCCTGCCGCCCAGCTACGACTCGGCGATGCGCCGGCTGGCGGGAATTGAGAGAAATATGGATAAGTCGCCCGAATTTCGTGACTCGTACACGGCACAGGTGAAAGGATTATTGAAGAAAGGATACGCCATAGAGTGCCGGGAGAACCACGGTAACGAAAACCGGTTGTGGTATTTACCCCATTTTGCCGTGACAAATCCGAACAAGCCGGGGAAAGTAAGGATGGTGTTTGACGCAGCGGCTCGAGCGAACGTCGTGTACCTGAACGATGCACTACTAAAAGGACCGGACCTGCTGCAGTCGCTCCCAGGAGTGCTGTTCCGATTTCGAGAAAACAAAGTGGCGGTAACCGCCGATATCAGAGAGATGTTCCTGCAGGTACGGATACGGCAGGAAGATACGGCGGCGCAACATTTCCTCTGGCGCGGTGACCAGCGAACCGGGCCGCCTCAGAAGTACGCGATGAAGTCCATGATATTCGGGGCGAAGAGTTCGCCATTCATCGCCCACAGTGTGAGGGACGCCAACGCGACCCGTCATAAGGAGACCCATCCACGAGCCCATGAATCCATCACAAGGAGTCATTACATGGACGACTGGGTCGAGAGCTTTCGCACGGAAGAAGAGGCTGCGGAAGCTATAAGACAGGTCAGAGAGGTACACGCGAGCGCCGGATTCTCGCTGGCGGCATGGAACTCGAACTGCCCGCGTTTGCTGGAACGTGTACCGGACGAAGACCGGGCAAAGAGGCCTAAAGAACTAGGAGGGAACGCTCGTCCGTATGAAAAGACCCTAGGCGTGCTGTGGATCGACGGCACGGACGAGCTGGCATTCAACACTGCGATGAGCCGCGTGCCGCAAGACGTATGCGACGGAGAGCAATCGCCGACAGAGAGAGGCGTTGGGTGCCATGATGTCGTTATTTGACCCCCTGGGACTGTTAAGCCCGAACACCGTGACAGCAAAGATAATATTACAACAACTCTGCCGTAGAAAGACCGGCTGGGACGACCCGCTGCCCGAGGAGGAGGCGACCGCCTTTAGAGAATGGCAACAGAGTCTGCAAGGGATAGCCGCGCTTCGACTACCGAGATGTTACGACGATAACGACGAGGTGATAAATCGTCAGTTACATGTATTCTGTGATGCGAGCGAACAAGCGTACGCCGCCGCCGCCTATTGGAGAAATGAGCATGCCGACGGAACAATAAGTGTGATGCTGGTCGCGGGAAAGGCCAAGGTGGCCCCGCTGAAGACGCAAACGATTCCGCGATTAGAGCTACAAGCCAGTCTGATAGGCACCCGACTCGCCGCCGACATTGTTGCGGGACATTCGTGTGAGGCGCACGATGTCGTATTCTGGAGCGATTCAAAAACGGTGCTGTGGTGGATTAGAAACGAGACGGTTCGTTATCCACCGTTCGTGGCGCACCGTCTGAGTGAGATCGCCGAGTTAACACGAGTCGAACAGTGGCGATGGATACCTACTCGATACAACGTCGCGGACGATGCCACCCGCGCTGGACACACCGACCGTCGGAGCCAAGACAGATGGTTCACGGGACGCGCATTCCTCCGGTGCGAACGAAAGGAGTGGCCGCAGGAGGTCATAGAAGATGCGCCCGAGGAAACGGCATGCGCGATAACACACGCCGATCAGCCCGCGCCCTTGGTGGACCTCAGTCGCTTTTCCAAATACGAGCGAGCGGTCCGCGCGCTGGCTTACGTGATGTTGTTCGCGGATATATTTAAATGTAGACGACGCGACGTAACGATGGGAACCGAGCTAGTGGAGCGCGCCGAACGCGCGCTTATCCGGGAAGCGCAACCACAGAGCTTCCCGGCGGAAGTAGCCCGGATAGAGAAACGAGAGAGTGTCGAC
The DNA here is from genome assembly GCA_905147815.2 of Phalera bucephala. Lineage (NCBI taxonomy): Eukaryota > Metazoa > Arthropoda > Insecta > Lepidoptera > Notodontidae > Phalera > Phalera bucephala. The sequence goes on along the minus strand of LR990628.1, from coordinate 14,192,985 downwards.
CGACAGAGTCGACTGTTCAAGTTGGACCCCACGATCGGGAGCGATGGAATATTACGCTTGCAAGGCCGCATAAACGCCGCCACAGTGCCGGAGGCGTATAAAAGCCCACCGATCCTGGATGGAACACACCCGCTGGTGAAACTGATCGTGCGACGAGAGCACGAGAAGGCGCATCACGCTGGGCGGGAATACATAGTGAACATTCTGCGCGAGAGATATTGGATACTACGACTGCGTCCAACGGTTCGATCGACCCTCCGACAGTGCGTAAAGTGCAGAATTAGGAAAACCGCCCCCGTGATACCGGTCAAAGGAGACTTACCCAGCGCACGATTACACCCGAGAGCCAGACCCTTCTCGAAGTGTGGTCTAGATTGCTTCGGCCCGATGTGGGTGACCGTCGGGAGAAGACGTGAGAAGAGATGGGGAATGATATTCACCTGCATGGTAACGCGCGCAATACACTTAGAACTCATTCCATCGCTTAGTACGGACTCCGCCATCATGGCCCTGCGAAGAATGGCCGCGCGAAGAGGATGGCCGAGCACTTTCTGGTCGGATAACGGCACGAACTTTCGCGGAGCAGACGCCGAATTAGACGCCGCGTACCGGGAATGGATGCCCGCGTTATCAACATTTGGTCAAACGAAGCGAATCAGCTGGCGATTTATCGATCCGGGAACGCCCAATCAAGGAGGGGCGTGGGAGAGGATGATAAGGAGCGTAAAGGCGGCACTGACGATGGTGCTCAACGACCGCGCACCCAGGGAGGAGGTCCTGCAGACCATGGTGGCGGAAGTGGAGTACACCGTAAACTCGCGCCCGCTGACGCACGTACCGGTGAGCTCTCCGTACAACTCTCGCTAGTTGCACAGGACAGGAAAGGGATGGCCGTATTACCATCTCTTTCCCGGGCGAGCGGCCGGGACGTTATAGGCTCCGCGGCCGGTCGCTCTCCGTGCAACTCTCGCTAGTTGTAAACCCCAAAGAAAGTATATTAGTAGCGCACTTTCGCGGCCGCGTCGCCGCACGTCGGAACTGGGGAAGCAACTAGCGAGAAGAAGTATTGTAAATTATCGAGAAGAATTGTAAATTAGAATATAAGAAGCCCTGTGAACTAAAGTATAAGAAGCCCTGTGAATTAAAGTATAAGAAGCCCTGTGAATTAGAACATAAGAAGCCCTGTGAATTAGAACATAAGAAGCCCTGTGAATTAGAACATAAGAAGCCCTGTGAATATAGAAGAATACAGTCCATTTTTATTATTTGTGAAGTCGGGAGTTTTATTTACAAGCCCCCCACAATAAAAATAAAGTACTTGCCTGCAAACACCATTTCAAACCTTCAACCACTAGACCAAGGCTTCAAAGCTTCAAAATGCACTATAGGAAGGAAGTTGTCAGACAGTATGTTGCTGATATTGAACACCAAACGCCAACTACAATTGATGTGTTACAAGCCATGTGGATGATTGCCAAAGCTTGGAATCCAGTCAGTGAAAAAGCCATCAGAAACTGCTTCAAGAAGAGTGCATTTAAAGTTCCATGTGCTGATGAGAAGGATGACTTACCACTCGCAGAACTTGCTAAGACTTGGCAAAGAGTTCAAGAAGAATTCAACCTGCAAGCGACTGCGTTCGAAGAGTTTGTTACCTTTAATGACGATTTAGCCGTCTGTGGAGAACTCGCTGATTGTCACATGTGTATTGCCAGTTGCTAATGAAGAAGCGGAAGAAGGCGAGGAAGAAGAGTAAAATTAACCAACGTGATTTTACAATAAAAAATGCTCGTAACTTACTAGATGTAATAAAATGTGCATTTCTCAAAAAAGGTGGTTTAGGTGACAGTGTAGTCAAATCCAACACGGAATTGGATCGTGCTTTGCATATAATAAGTAACGCCGTTGGTAAACAGACATCAAAAAAAACAAAATATAGACTATGCTACCAAAACTACATTTTTGATTTTCTATTCTGATACAAAATTGTGAAAACTACTGTTTTCCCAGTACGAGTCCGGAGTCCGGAATTGTGCCCGGTATATGGCAATAGGCTCGCCCCCTATTGCATGGGACCTAACATCGTCGGCGAAACGTGGGTGTACTCAGTACACCTTTGCTACGGGGGTAGCAGAGGTGTACTGAGTACACCCAGTTTGGGGAATATAGGCGTGACGGTGTGTGTGTTACTTACTGTGTTTTCATTAAAGTGTGTTCTCATTTATTAGTGGAAATTGTTTGGTTTAACAGGGTAAACAGATGAGTATCTATGTAATGTTGAGGTTAATAAACAAGTTTACTTACCTTGTTAAAACGAATCATAGTCCAACCTAACCTCTATATAACAAATCTCAATCTATACATAACGAACTACTTGGTATAACTTATATTTTCTAATTCCCTTCAGTTTCGTTATATCGAGGTTGCACTGTATTTCTTCTAGTAGATGCCAAAGCATGTTATAGTTTAAATTTAGAAATTTATGCAGGAACACAACTGTACTAAGTCAGCTATAATCCACATGACGTTATTATCTTGTTATACCTATTGCACTATCAGGACGTAATATCACAAGTTATCCAACTTTTGAACATCTGCCAAACCATCTTAACCTTTCTTTGCATCGTGATAGAAATTTTATCAAACCATTTACAAGAAAAAAAGGTAAAAGACCATGGATTCATTGTTTTTTTTAAATTTCACATCTTGAATAGCTACTGAACGAAATCGAAGGCACCGCATAAAAAACGAATAAACGTCACGTGACATTATGTCAAAAAAAATGTAAATGTACCCGTAAGCAATGATGCCAACTTAGTGCTTTCGGCACTAGATCTACTACATTTCTAGATATTTTAGCACCCAAAATTCCATTACAGTGCCGTTGATTGGTTTATCACGTTGATAAACCAATCAATGGCACGTTCAAAAACACAGTTAATTATTACCTGACAGTAGTATATCTTATTCGCCCTCCGTTTGAATAAGCTATCCTGCTGACAGGCAGCGATTGCCTAATTTCAAACTTAGTAGGAGACTACCGATTTTAGCATAAATGAACCTAATTTCTTCGCAATTTTGTAATTTTCAATTGGAAACTGATTGCAACAGACCTAGGTTATAGGCCGTCAGAACCCAACTCTAATTATCTATGGAAATGCGTGTCGTGTATCCGATTTCTAGACACATTGTGACAGTAACATGGAAAAATACGAGAAGAATAGCACAAGCTGTTTCCATGCAGAGAACAAGGACGTCCGATCTGAGTTTTGTTCTCTAGGGGAATTCCCGAATCGTTTCTTAGCTGGTCTATATTTCTCCTCCTACTTATCTATCCATAAGTCATTTATTAATTGATTATCTTCTGATGTTATCGCATTAATCAAATAATCACCAACACGGGTCTTTGAGAAATAATAGTGTCCGTTATTTGTTTGTGTTGTGTAAAATAAACAATAGCTTTTGATACACAACATGAAGTTGCCGTTTTCGAAAAAGAACTATCAACAAAACTATCGGAAGGAGTGGCAAAGTGTTCCTGAATTTAAATCCTGGTTACAACCAGTCAGTGGAACCGCGACGAAAGCTATGTGTGCATATTGTAAGGTAGAAATTACTGCCAGGCTGAATGATATAAAACGACATCCGGACTAAAAGAAACATTTAGAATAATCTAAACCTTTTCAGCCTTCTCAGACAAAACTAATGATTGAAAAAGATGATAACACCGCCACCGTCTTTTCGCACACTGCTGAAACTTTGCTGTCTTTGTACATCGCTGAACATTCATCTGTAACCTCCGATTAACCATTTGGGTGAGTTATGCAAAAAGGCTTTTACTGATTATAAAGGCGTACAGGATATGAAATTGCACCGTACAAAATGCGGAGAAATTATACAAAATATGTTGAGTCCACATTTTATCTCAGCTTTCAAAACAGATATTGGTGACAGCAAATATAGCCTGATCATAGATGAGTCAACGGATATATCGGTTCACAAGTATTTGGGTATGGTCATTAGATATTTTAGTGCGAGCAGAAATCAGATAGTTTGCACATTTTTTGCTTTAGTTTAACTAAAATTTACAGATGCAATAGGTATAGTGACTGCAATTGTGGATAAAGTAAATGATATGGGTTTACGTCTGAAAAATTTGTTTGGTCTTGGTACTGAACATGCCAGCGTAATGGTAGGAGTGAATAATGGAGTTTACAAAATTCTCAGAGAAGAACATGATTTACCACATCTGATTTCAGTGAAATGCGTTTGTCACTCCTTGCAGCTGGCTATTTCACATGCCTCTGAAGAGACAATTCCTCAAAATATTGAGTTCTATAACTGGTTTTCTTGTTCACCATTACGCCGCCAAGAGTACTCAAATGTCTACGAAACTATAAATTGCTGAAAAAGCCCGATCTTGCAGAATATTTTTTTTTTTTTCTTTTCTTTTTCCTTCCCTGCAATCAGTCTCGTGCAACTATAATCAGGCTGGTTTAATAAGATGGGTTTTAGGGAATTAGAGCCACTGCCCCAACTCTCTTCAGTCATCAAACACATTGGCTCTTTTCAGACGATTGATGTTATTTCGTTGCAGTAGCACATTTGTTAGAGGGTTAGGATGGTCCATTTGGCGGTTTGAGTATTTCTCTGTGTACTGTTTTGCTTATTCCATCACAGTTTTCATGTCTAGGTACTCATGAATCTCTGAGTTGCGAGTGAACCAGGCTGCGCCACTTATGGTCCTTAGTATGTTGTTTTGGGCTCTTTGAAGACATTGGATGTTTGATTTGCTGGCTGAAGACCACAGTTGAATTCCATAAGTCCAAATGGGCTTTATGACTGAGCTATACACTCTAAGTTTATTACTAAGGAATAATGTTGATTGTTTTCCAAGTCGCCAGAGCAGATTTCTGAATCGGTTATTAACTTCGTCCCGTTTTTTCCGTATATGGTCTTTCCATGTCATACGTTGGTCCATGTGGAATCCCACACTTGGATTGCGGCAGCGGATCCTGGCCGAGGATAACTGTTGGGCATAACTTCTTTCTTAGAGTAAATGTAGTATGGTGTGATTTAGTGGCACTTGCTTTAACGCGCCATTTCAGCAACCAGTCATTTGTTAGATTCAATTGAGTTTGTAGCGTTAAACTGGCATTGCCTGGGTCAGTGTTAGACGATAAAAAGGCAGCGTCGTCCGCGAAGGTCGCCACAGTTACATTGGGAGCCTGTGGTAGGTCATGAGTAAAAATATTGTACAGCACAGGGCCAAGGACTGAACCTTGTGGAACCCCAGCATAACAAGTGTAGATAGATGATCTGGCGTTTCGTTGCTTAACTTGAAACTTCCTATCCCTAAGATAGGAAGTCATCAAAAGGTAGCACGAGTGTGGAAGTGTATTTTTAATTTTGCACAACAAGCCTTTATGCCATACTCGGTCAAACGCCTGTTGGACGTCCAAGAATGCTGCAGAGCAATACTTCTTTTTCTCTAGGCATTGCCTTATAGTGTGGTAAACTCTATGCACTTGTTCCACAGTTGAATGGTCTTTTCGGAATCCAAATTGATGATTAGGTATGATGGCATCTTCATCGAGGTGCGACTTAAGCCTGGTAAGGAGGATTCTTTCCTAGAGTTTTGACAATACTGGCACAAGGCTGATGGGTCGGTATGATGTCACTTCATTAACAGGTTTACCAGGTTTATGGATCATTACTATTTGCGACATTTTCCAGAGGGACGGAAAGTAGCAAACTCTTAGGATGGCGTTAAAGAGGTATGTAAGAAAGACGATGCACTTTCTGGGCAGCTCCTTCAGTACTCTTGGGGTGATAAGGTCAAATCCAGGAGCTTTATTTATGGCCAGAGTTGATATTTCCTTGGCAAGTTCACTTGGAGACGTTGGACGTAAAGGGGGACCCAACTGAAGATCCTGATTAAGGATGGCTTCTATTTCAGGGTCATCAGGGCCATCGGCCGCGTTTGGCGTAAATACTTCGGCCAAGTGAGCTGCAAAGGCTTCAGACTTTTCTAAGTCAGTACGAGCCCAAGAAATACCAGACCTGATAGGAGGAAGGCATTGTTGGGGTTGAGCCACTGACCTGGTAGCCTTCCAAAGGGAGTGACGGCCACTTGAATTAGGAGACATTATTTCCAATTTCCGTTTGAGTGTTTCATTAGCTGCTTCGGCCAGAGTAAGTTTTAGATTTGCAATCGCACGGTTAAGTCGAGTTTTATCTTCCTTGTTGCGAGAAAGCTGCCACACTCTGCGTAGTCTGCGCTTCTCTGATATTTTTTCACGAATTGTGATAGGAATCGCAACGCTCCTGGGGGGTATGTCTATTGCGGGTGTATTAGTCCACGCGGCAACCTGTATTAGATTTGTGATGTATAAGCATGCTTCATCAATGTCCGCGTCAGATTTTAGCGGAAGATTGAGGTTAATAGTGGACTCGAGATAGCTTCGAAAGTTGACCCAATCACTTTTCGCGTTATGTAGGTTATCGTTATTCGTCTCACTAAATATGATCGTAGTGCTTAACATCAGCATTACTGGAGTGTGGTCTGAGGAACCTTCAAGGCTTGATTTTAAGTGGACATACAGATGACTTATATTTTTTGTAATATAGAAATCAAGCAGATCTGGGGTCTTATGGTTGTCAGTGGGCCAGTACGTCGGTTCTCCAGTAGATAGAGGCATCAGCTTAATGGAGACGATGCTTTTTTTCAATTCGCGACCTCTTGTTAGGGTAGTCCTTGCTCCCCAGTAGGTGTGCTTGGCATTCCAGTCACCGCCTGCTATGAATCGATTCCCCAGTGATTGGAAGAACTCCGTGAACATGCCTTCTTTTATGGAGTGACGTGGTGGGCAGTATACCGCCGAGAGATTAATAAAGCCCGATCGGTCTTCTATTCGGACTGTAGTGGCTTGCAGATAATCCGTGGAGAACGGTTGCAGTAGGCAATGTTTTACGTTGTTTTTAATAACGATTGCAGAGCCAGCATGTGCTCCACCATCTGGATGGGAGGTAAAGTATACGCTGTATCCCGCTATGCATATTCGACTTCTTGAGGTTGTATGAGCTTCAGATATAAGACACGCATCAAGTTTATTATAATTAAGGAATATTTCTAGTTCCTGAGTATTAGGTGCGAGACCGTTAATGTTCCATGTTGCTATGTGAAGAGAGGTCATTTTGATAGTTTAGACACTAGTGTTGTGATAAGACCCAGCATGGAACTTATTTGTTGAATTAGAAGATCAATCTTCTCGCTTTGTTTCAAGAGGATATTTTCGAGAGAATATTTAGTATGATGATGATTGTGAGAGTCAGAGCTTAAGACTGTTGTTGAAGCATTAGTGTTTCCGAAGGCTACAGCTCGTGCATAGGTCTTTTGAGGAATTCCACCTTCTTTAGGTATTAGGGGAGGTGGAATAAGAGACTCGACAGAGGTGGTTGGTGGTAAGGTTTGTGAGCTGGTGTTATGCTGGGTAGAAGCTCGTTCTCTAGGTTTCGGATGGGAGTGCTTCCGAGCAATGAGCTCCTTATAGACCTGACAGCCTTTGTAGTTTGCTGGGTGGTCACATGAACATAAAGCGCATTTTGCAGGTAAGTTTCTGTCTTTTTTGTTACACTCTGAGGTTTTAAGTTTCTCTCCACATTTGACACACCTATAAGGTCTCATGCAATTGTTCTTCGAGTGTCCATAGACTTGGCAGCATTGAACGATGGTTTTTGATTTGCGGGGATCTTCTATTTTCACTTTTTGGTAGTAGATATACATAATTGATTTTGCTGCGGGATTGTTATTACCTGGTTCAAGATTCACAAAGAACGTAGAGGTGGGAATCTTCTCAGGTCCATATCGTGCATTAATTATTTCACCCCTCACTTTGTTACCAGTAGCTTCAATAGCATCAGTGATAGCTTCGTGTGGAGTGGTGTGGTGGAGGTTTTTAATAACTATGCGGTAGCTTTTTGAGTCCTTTGGAGTAAATGTATAACCAATGAGTCCATTAGTTCTAATGGCAGTTATTATTTTTTTGTATTCCTCCACACTACTAGCAAGCACATGTAGTACAGTTTTGTTAAGTATTTTAAGCTTGAATTGGTCATTGTTGCTGACTGTTTCAATCAGTTTGGATAGTTCCTTGACATCTTGGATGCCATGCAGAACAATTGGCGGGGGCTTACTGGGTTTTTTAATGTTCATCTTTGGTCCTGAATCATCTGCCGGGTCTAGAGGCAAATTCTTGAACCTGTTGCTTGTTGTTGTCCCTACCGCCTGTGGAGGCGAGTCGCTTATCTTCCTCTTCTTTTTGGAGCGAGGAGAGGGGACACGTTGCCAGGGTGGAGGAGCCGGGTATTGCGAGTCAACATCATCTGGGGTGATTGTTGGGCGGGATTCATTCTCTATATCTATTATTTCAGTTTGCAGTGGTTGATCAATGTTGGTGAGAGATGAAGATCTTGGTCGGTTGAAAAGTCCAGGATGGAATACTTGTTGAGTGAGTGTTGGTTGGGTTAATTTAGTGGTGGTATTGTTTTTATTGTGGCTCATATTTGTTCCCACGAGTAGGGTTGAATTAAATGGTCACATTGCAGAAGATGGCTCTCAATAGAGCCAGCCATAAATAGAATACTAAACCTGTGACCTGACGTCATTCAATTGATGTTCTCACCGAGATAAATTTGGAGCAATATTTAGATTTATCACCGCACCTTGGATACAATTTCGAAATTCCCGGTGGAGAGAGTATTAGCAAAACGTTGCATTGAATTTAAAGTACAGATTACCATCGAATATCAACATTTTTTAAAATATTAATTTTTTAAGCGTATCGCAAGTCCTAAAATCGAACAAAAGACTTAAGACTTCTTGTAAATTTAGTTGAAAAATTTGGTGTGAATTCAGATAAAATCGATAAGATAATTAATCAGTGGCGGAATATACACATTCATAAATGGATCACACCAATGACACTGTCAAGTTTTGGCTTAAAGTATGTGAATACGAGTATAGTAAAGATGCTGCAATGAATAACCCATTCCAAGAATTAGTTGATTTTGCATTTCTCGTTTTAGTATTACCACATTCAAATGCAGACGTGGAAAGAGTGTAGCCAGATAAACATAATAAAAACAAAGCAACGAAATCGAATGAGTCTTCACTCACTTAACTCAATATTATATAATCGATCTGGGCTACGAGCAGCAAGTAAAAGTTGCTACAATTATAAAGTCAAAAAAATAATGTCGGTTCGAAAGAGACGTACAAGTTCAGATTACTACAACAATAACACCAGGTCCCTCAGCTTTACAAACAGCCACCACATCCACCGTGAATTCAGACCCTGATTCCAACTCTGATGAAGACGATTCGGACGATGATCTAATTTTGTAACAAAAACTAAATATTTATAATAAAAACTATTTTAAAAATATTTTAATTAATTTTAATTTATTTGGTGCTCTTTCAACAGAATTAGCACAATCCTAGTGCATTTTCGGGGATGGTTTAGCGCATTTCTTACGATAGCAGTTGGCAACACTGCCCGTAAGTTTAAACTTTGTTGTGTGATATTTGCGAACATTGTGTGTGTAAATTCTGATGAAATGTTGTGAAAAATGAGTAAAAGAGGTTAGTCCTACGATATTTTATACACTTTATGATGCGCTCAATTATACAGCTTTTAAAATTGTGATAATATGGGATGTAAATTTACATAATTATGCAGTAACGCCAATGTTTACTCTATGGACAGTATATAAACTAGTAAAATTTCATTTTTGTTATTTTTTCATTATTTTCAGCATAATTTGAAAGAGAATGATATTGAAAATTATCTAGCGCAGTTGGAGGCAAAGAGTTGGAGGATGGATGGTTTGGAAGACGGGCAAGTCGTTGAAAATTCTGATGAAGAGCAGTTTTAGGAGGCTTGTTACGCTAGAGAAGAATTTCTAAGTAAAATACTTATACTACTACAAGATGCAAGCGATTATGAAGATGATAAGAAAGATGATGGAAACAATCCATCCCTTGTCCAAGAAAGACACATGGAAGTGCAAAAAGATCCTGATAGCATACCCTGTGGTGTGGATAGCATACCCTGTGGTTGTGTGTTGTTAGACAAAAGGAAGCTTATATGGAAAAAAAAAAGATTTATGAACTATGATCCGGATAAAATTATTTTCCTGGGAAACTGATTATCCACCTCAAAATCCGAACTTGAAACTCCATGTCAGTATCTTACGTACTTCTTTGATAAAACGGTTATACAGAAAATCGTAGAACAAACCAATTTATACTAAACTCAAAGAGATCCTAACAACTCAGCAATCTATGATGTATCTAATATGAAAAAGTTTTTCAGTATATTATTATACATGTCTGTTAAACGATTTCCAAGTACAAGATCCTTTTGGTCACCAACATTTAGATATGGTCCCATTTCATCTGTAATGCCAGTCAATAAATTTGAAAAACTGAAACTATCATTATATTTCCAAAACAATGATGATTACAGACCTGTGAGACATCTGGAAATTGACCGGTTTTTCAAAATTCGTCCAGTGATTACACATCTCAATGAGATGTTTTCTAGCATACCAGTGGAACAAAGGCTTTCGGTGGATGGACAGAAGTGTGCTACTAAAGTAGCACACTTCTGTCCATCCACCGAAAGCCTTGTGTGATGAAATGAAGTGTGCTACTAAAGTAGCACACTTCATTGCTACTTTAGTAGCACACTTCATTGCTACTTTAGTAGCACACTTCATTGCTACTTTAGTAGCACACTTCATTGCTACTTTAGTAGCACACTTTGAAACAAGCCCCATAAATGGGGATTCAAACTATATATGTTCTGTGTAATTAATCTGGATTGGCCCTCAAATACGAGATTTACGCAGGGCAAGAAAATATGGGGCGATTAGATGGGGAGCCAGACATTGGAGCAACTGGAAATGTTATGATTAGTAAACTTAGAGGAGTGACAAGATTCCAAAACCACATTGTCTACTTTGACAATTTTTACACTTCATTGCCATTGGTTCATTTTTTAGCAAAGGATGGTATTCACTCAGTTGGTACAGTACAACAACATCGTACCCCAAAATCAAAATTGGCAGAATAGAAGGAATTTATGAAAAAGTCTGTAGCAAGAGGACGTCATGAAGATAGGGTTTCTTTATATGATGGTATTAAAAAATCTTTTATAAAAAAGGTAAACCGACTTCAAAAAGCAAAAAAATAAAAATATTTGAAGTCGGTGCTGGTTGGTGCAGTCGGTTACTTGGCACCGACTTCAAATATTTTTATTTTTTTGCTTTTTGAAGTCGGTTTACCCTTTTTTATAAAAGATTTTTATTTTACAATTTTAAGTGACCAGTGAATTATTCTATAGTAGGGTACCTATAGGATTGACGTAATACCCATAATATCTCAATTTACACATGCCTATTGTTTGTCGTTAAGGAGTTCCCTGGTGTATCTTCTAAGTCCAAGGTCCAATGGATATATACTGAACCCAATGCAAAAAAAAATATCAAAATCGGTCCACAATTGATGGAAATATCGCTGAACATACATAAAAAAAAAAAAGAAGCATACATACAACCAAACATAGAACCTCCTCCTTTTTCTCTCGTCTGTTAAAAATGGCTTGTGTTGTGTGGAAAGATAACAAAGTGGTTTCATTGGTATCAACATATGTCGGATCATTACCAGTATCTACTGTTACAAGATATGATAAAAGTAAAAAAGAAAAAGTAGCAATTTCATGTCCACATATAGTTCAAGAATATAACAAACACATGGGGGAGTGGACCTAATGGACAACTTTCTGGGCATATATCATATACCCATTAGGTCAAAAAATGGTACCTAAGAATATTCTTTCATTTACTGGACTTAACTGTTATATATTACCTGTCGATTATGCTAACAATCGTAGACCTTAGATGACGTCAGAACTTTTTGAAAAATGGCTTCGAGATTGGGATCGTGATTGGGTGAAGAAGAAAAAGATTTTATTGCTGGTTGATCCCTTTATCTTTGTGGTCACGAAACCTAAATTCAGATTCTTTAGCAGCACCGGAAATGTGGGAAGATTACCTTGACATCGATAGCTCTCTCCTCACATCCGAAGAACCCACCAATGAAAATATCGTACAGAACATTAATGCTAAGGAACAACTCGAAAGTGATGGGGAAGAGGAAGTCGAGGAAGAACCATTACCTACCCCAGAACTTGAAGAAGAATTTCATAATACTATTGCAAAAGCATATTGCCTTAAAATGCAAACAAGGTGAAGTATTTCTTCCGTCCAATAAACAGCCCTTGCATTTCGTTTCGGCAAATACCATGGTTTTCATTTTGTAGTTTATTTACCTAAATTTTAGGTTATACATCATATGGCTAGTCATGTATTTGTATTAATATATCTCATTATATGATATCTTCTTCTCTTCTATTCTTTCTTTACTCTACCTCGTTTTGGTAACTTGGTCAAGGTCCTCTCAGAACATTTTACTTACCTACTGTATATTGTTTTTGTGCCTTAATTTAGTTGTAATAAACAATCACTGCTCAAAATCACCTCAAAATTGAAGCCCATAGAGTAAGGAATATAGCATTTGACTTTATACAAATATCATGAGGACATGAAATTTTTTCATTTACTATTTTGTTTAGTGATCCATATTCCATTTTGTTTTGTTATGAATTTGACGTAGATCAGCAATAGGCATGTCAATTTAAAATAGCTTGATCAAGTAATCAATTCCTTGAGTCAAATAATCGATACTTTTAATCGATTTAACCACTGAATTGATTCAGTAGTTCTATTCTGAAAGCCGTTGAATAGGATCGAATCACGATTCAATCATAAAAAAAGTGGTAATCGAAAATATGACCCAAGTAGGTTGTGTAAATCAGGGATATAAATAATGGCAAAACACGGTTAGCGGGCGTTCGCACGCACCACTTTTTCAACACGCGTTTATATTTGTAAAGCACTGGAATGAAATAAATAACAGATCATAAATATTTTTAAAGTGTTGTACAGCGCTTCAGCAACGCGCGTTAAAAAAGCGTCCGTGCCAACGTCTGCTTATGGTTAAAAATACTACGTTCTAGTGGTAGGCGATTATGAGATACTAATGGAATCATTCGATTATGAAAATATCTCGAGTTATCTCGATTATAACCATGAGTAATGAGTTAGTAGTCAATAACGCCCCACGCGCGGTGGCATGGCCGATGCGAAAATTCGAATGACGCCATAGATAATATATTAATATGATGGCACTTGGCGCGGGCTCACTGTATACCTGCTGTGCCAGCGGCGTAGGTTCCTGAAAAATAGAGTTGTAAAAGTATTTTATACATATTTATTTAGGTATTTGAAAAAATATTACTATTCATGAACTTGCGCTTAAAAGGTATCCTATAAGATATTTAATCATAGTTTTTGGTTCAATATAAATAAAAGACAAAGTAAATTACAACAACCAAAAAACAACTGTGCTACGCAAAGGATAACAAACGATTGACTTAATGAAGAATTTTTTCCGACGGGATTATGACTGAACTAAAATTAGTAATACTAATTAGTAACATCATTCGATTATGAAAATTAGTAATTACTAATTTCATGATAGATTATCAATATGAGTAATTTGTAAATGTATCGATTATGTAAATCATTCATAATCGCCCACCTCTACTACGTTCCAAACATGAGTTTAAATCAGTTGTCTTTTAAATAATCTCTTCTTCTTAAAGTTATGGCTTCACACTAATTTTAAGTGTATTTTCCCAGTGTCCAGTGAGATACATAATGTATTGTTTATGATTTCATTTATTAATACAAATGTTTGTTTAAAATAATTCAACTCCCCGTTAAACTTAATGACAACGATGATAATGAAATTGATGATACCCAACTGGACAGTAAAGCGATGGATACATACCAATTGCGACGCCCGTTTTGAGGGAAATCGAAAAGACACGTTTAGTCACTTTGTTTTAATTACCTTCAATCATGCACATTTAAGAACACATAATGGTTAATATTCCACAAACATTACACATTATTAGTCGAAATAACACAAGTTTTGGAAATTAAGACAAATTGACAACATCACTCTTCGACTTCCCACCAAAATTCCTTTAATAATCTGTAAAATTTATAAAAAGGAATGAATCCAAAAAAAACTCATTCAATCGGCAATTTAATACGAATTGATTTCAAATCAATTACTCGAGAATCGATATTTTGATATTACATGTTTCTTGTCTTAGATTTAATCGCGGACTGAGTATAACGCATTCGATTCGAATCGATCCAAAAATAGATTTTCTTTAAATGAATCGACTTTCCTAGTTCCATTTTGTTTGGTCATAAATTTGACGTTGGTAAGCAACAGACAATGGCAAGTGCCAAGTAGACTTACAATTGATTGATAAAAAATCGATTCGAACACTAAATCAACCCAGTAGATCGATTCATAAACTCCTCAATGCGATGTTTCAATAATTAAAAAGTGCTAATCGACAATATGACTAATTGACGTCGTGCGCATCGAATATTTAGATAGAAACGTATACGTGCACCGAACACATTTCAGTTCTGGCTGTGCCCCCCGCGTGTTCGGTCGTGTCACTGCGCAGCCCGCCCGCTCGCTATCTCTCGCGCGTATTTAGTCTCGATCTAGTTGCGTGGTTGGTCTCGCCCGCGCTTGCGTGATTACGTGTTTTACATTTGCTCGCGCATATGTAATTAACGTCTTTGCGTTTGGCTCGCGCGTATTAATTACGTGAGTCGACAGGTAGACGCGCCGTTCTAACGGCGGTCGGCCTTCCCGCGTTTTCCTAACGGTTTTTCGGGTCGTGTGCCTACGTAGTTCGTGTTCGCCGCGCTTACGTGCTTGCGCAATTGCGTGTTTTCATTCGCTCGCGCGTATGCAACTACGTCTTTGTGTGATCACGTCTGTGCGTTTCGCTCGCGTGTAACTAATTACGTGGGTCGATAGGTAGACGCGCTGCTGTGACGGCGGTCGACTTTTCCCGCGTTTGTTGTAACGGTTTTCGGTTAGGTAGTAGTGTTTAGTTTTAAAACCACGACTTTTGTCCGTTCGTGGTAAGACTGGTGGACGCCTAACGGTGTCACTAAGCCCGTCTTGAGCGGGACCCGAGCGCTCGCCTCCCTCCGTGCGGCGGTTCTCTTCGCCCCGGAGCAGCTAGGGTTTGGTGCTAGCCCTTTCGTCCATAAGGCGAAAGGACACACCTGGTCTCCCCGGTGGTACCCTTTGGTGGTGGATTTGGGCATGATCGCCCGGGTCATAGGACCCGTTAAGTCCACCCGCCCTGCCATTTCCCTTCAGGAAATGGCGGACGAGTTCTCGCCCGAATTCGTGAGGGAGTTCCTAAGGTACGTCACGGCGAACTGCCCGGACATCGTCCGGCAGTTCTCCGCGACGTACTCGCCCGCCTCGCCCGACGCGTCGCCCGCGCACGCGTCGCCCCCATCTCCCACGCACCCCGCGCCTTCTGCGCGCCCCGCGACCCCATTTGCCGCGCCGATCACCGCGCCATCCCCGCTGCCCGCCCCGTCTCTGTATGCGGGTCCGAGCCTCACTCGGACTCTGACATGGACGTTGACCTCGCGACTGCCCGCCGCGCGGCCCCCTCTCGTCTACTTCGTCATCGCCATCCTCGTCGGAAGACGACTTTATTCCCATTTCTAATGGGAAGCGAGCGCGTAAACAGCACGACTCGCCAACTCCAAAAATTCAAAAGGCCGGGAACGACGTCGTTCGTCCCGGCCCCTCCGCCCCTCAGCCGTCTCATAACGCGGCCGCGAGATCCTCCCCCCCCGCGCGCCCCGCACGTTCGACTTTCACTCCCCCGCCGCTTGTCATTCAGGACAAGAGCGCCTGGGAGCGTATATCCAAGGCGATTTATAATCGCTAAATTAACTACACCCATGCGCGTTCAACCGCGCAAGGCATAGCCGTCAAGGTGGCGTCCTCGGACGACCATCGACGGCTATCTGCGTTCCTGCGATCTAAGAAGATCGCTTATCATACTTGCGCGTTAGAGGAGGAACGCGAATTTCGGGTGGTCATTTGCGGCGTCCCTAACGAGCTGGACACCGCCGTCATTAAGGAGGACCTCCTGTCCCAGGACCTTCCTGTGCGCCGGGTGCACAGGATGGTCAATGGCCGCTCTAAGGAGCCCTACGACATGGTGCTGGTCGTTTTCGACCGCACCGAGTCCGTACGTAAGGTATTTAACCTTACGGCCGTATGTCATATTTCTGACCTCACAGTCGAGCCAAGTGTGAAATGTATCGGGGAACACGCGACGTCCCAATGCCCCCGCGCTAGGGAGACGGCGGTCGAGGCCCCCAGCTGCGTCCTCTGCGGCGCCAAGGGGCACACCGCGAATTATCGCGGTTGCCGGCCACTAGGCGCGGCCGCCGCCACCCTCGCGCGGATTCCCGTCCCCCTGCGCCCTCAGCGCAACCCCCCTGCGCTCCCGCGCCCCAGAAGCTGAAGTCCTCCCCTCCCTCTTAGGCCGTCGCTCGGCGCCAACGCGTAGGTGAAGCCGCTTTCTTACACCGTGGCCTCCCACCCGCCAGTAGGCCCTGCCCGCCCCCCAAAAGCGCTCGCCGGCGTTCCCGCCGGCGGCGGCTTGTACCCCTCCGTCCACAAACGTCAGCCAAGACTTCACCCTGATCATGAACGTTTCGGCAGCAATAAGCCCCGCGTTGATCCCCAGAGGCCCTGGCGTTTTTTAACGCCAATGGCCTTCGCTCCCAGCGAGATCAGGTTGCTGATTTCCTCCGAGATCACCAGTTTGATATCCTCCTAGTGCAGGAAACATTCCTCAAGCCCGCACAACGCGACCCTAGGATCGCAAACTACAACCTCGTGCGTAATGACAGGATCGGCTCCCGTGGAGGCGGTACTCTCATTTACTACAGGTCCTTTCACTGCATCCCTCTCGATCCCCCTGCGCTCACCAACATCGAAGCCTCGGTCTGTCGCATCTCTCTCATTGGACACCAGCCCATCGTGATCGCCTCCGTATACCTTTCCCCCACTAAGCTCGTCCTTAGGAGTGACTTTGAAGCACTCCTCAATCTGGCAAGCGTCGTCATTCTGGCGGGCGACTTCAACAGTAAGCACGTGGCCTGGAATGGTCTCACCACTTCCCCTAATGGTAGGAGCCTTGACGCCCTGGTCGACCTTCTCGACTTTGACGTCATCGCACCTATGCACCCTACCCACTATCCCGGCAATCCCAACCACCGACCCCACGTCCTGGACACGGCGCTTCTGAAGGGCGTTACGTTATGGCTGCACTCTTTAGAAGTAGTCCAGGAGCTCGACTCTGACCATCGACCTGTAGTCATGAGACTAGGTTCCCCCCCTTCCGCCCCTCAGCGACCCAAAAAGACGGTGGTGGATTGGCATGCGCTAAGCACGGCCTTGGCGGATGCCGACCGAAGGATCGAGAGGGAGAAGGGGTGCCTCCTCCCCCTCAGCTCCGACTCCATCCCGTCCCCTCAGGACACCGATCAGGCCGTTGATGCCTTCACCGACTACATCCGATCGGCTGTCAGTCGATCGTCTAAGCAAGCCGAGGCGAAAGATCTCAACCTCAACCGCTTTCGACTGCTTGACGATGTTAGGGATCCCATTCGTTTCAAGAATGCCTCAATCCGAGCGCTCGACTCTTACCCCACCGAAGCCAATCGGGCCCGGATGCGCGCTTTACAACGTGAGGTAAAGTGTCGTGTCGCGGAGGTCCGGGAGGAACGGTGGGGTGACTTCCTAGAGGGCATCGCGCCATCGCACCTGGCCTATTGGCAGCTAGCGCGTAGCCTCAAACCCGACTCCACAACTGGCATGCCTCCGCTGTCCCGCCCTTCAGGCGCACCCCCAGCCTTCGACGACGACGTAAAGGCTGAGTTTCTCGCCGACTCCCTCGAGAGCCAGTGCACCCCCAGCTCTCAGTCCGTCGACCAGTCTCACGTCGACGCGGTCGACAGGGAAGTCGAGCGCAGGGCATCCCTCCCCCCCGCCGATTCCTTACCTCCTATCACCCAAACGGAGGTCGAAGATCTCATTATGGGTCTCAAAACCAAAAAAGCCCCCGGCTCTGACGGCATTTCGAATTGCGTTCTGGGTGTGTGAGGGCAATTTGTGGTTTGAAAATGACAGATAGTTGTGTACCCTTCTTTTAACAATTAAAAATTCTAACAATGCCATCACTATATATATTGGAAATGGCAATTTTCGTAAATTTAACAATATAGCAGATGTGAGAAAACTACCAATTAGAAAGCAATATGAATACCAAATCACAAATAAAGCTGGTTGTAAAAGTGCAGCTGCCAGAAAAAGCGGATTAGGTATGGCCGTCCATATATTTAATAAGGTTCCGAATGAATTCAAAACCTTACAAATAAAGGAATTCAAATCTAAATTGTCAATGTTCTAAGTAGAAAAATGTTGTTATAGCATAGGCGACTTCTTAAATGACCATGACATTTAAACGGTGTTTGAGTTACATGTTAATTTGACATTATACAATGACTTTTTGCAGTATGACATGTATAATTTGCTGTTGTTGACATAATATTTTATTATTGTATTATTTGCATTTCTTTTTAACCAAGTATTAATTTCATTTTATTATTACAATGCATTTCTGTATACCCTTAGCATGCACTTTGTATACCTGTGTTACTTTATTGTTTTTAACCGAATAATGTTTCCATTTTATTATTAACATGAACCTTTGTATACCCTTAGGGTGAAACATAGTGAGACTATTCATAGTATTAAGATCTAATTCCATAGCTATGTTATAACAAATAAATAATTCATTCATTCATTCAAAGTTTCGGCTGACCTAAAAGTTTTACAACAGAAGTTAACGAAAGAATAGCGGATTTAACAGGTATGTTCATGTGTGTTATGTTCCTGTGTGTATGTTATATTATTACCGATTTATGTAATATATCTTCCCACGAAAAGTAAGCTGTACAATACAATCTTTTATATTGTGAGGGAATTTATTAAATCGTTTGAGATAATTTAGAATAATATATTCTAAATTACAATGTTACATGGCGCCTAATATAGTACGGCTTAATCAATCTTGATACTTACGAATTTTTACTTTTATTTTAAATATAAAATTAAGTATTAGATTGCATCGTTGGTCTACTCATAAATAATGCACTTTACGATGCCAAAGTCCTGAGTTGAAATCCTAGGTCAGACCAAAGTAGTTTTTCTATCGCCAAATGCCATATTAATCGGAGTCTGGAATTTAGCATAAGGAACCCCCAAGTACTTAGACCTAATATAGTCGGCGAAAAGTTTGTGTACAAAGTATCTGCTACCCATGCTTGGGGAATATAGGCGCGACGGTGTCTATTTGTTTATTTTATTTATTGAAGTTTTTTATTTTAGGTTAATTGATAGGACTTGGCATCATCAGAAAGTTTGCCGAGGAAAGATTTAGACGATTTCGATGTTTTATAATTTCTTACACGTATCTATATCATCACGCCAGATCCCTTGCGGGTCAGGCAGAGAGTACAGAGTTCTAACAGGTTCTTTCCTTACATACCCCTCTACTCCACTCTCATAGTTCGTCTGATATACGCTCGCCGATAATTTCCTACACACCACTATTAAAATATTTAATATTTAAATATCTGACTCCAATTTAGATGATTCTAAAGAAATGCCTGTTTATCATCAGGCAAGATGTTTCTTCTTCTTTCCTCTTCTTTAAGTTATGGCTTCACACTAATTTTAAGTGTATTTTGCCAGTGTCCAGTGAGATATGTAATCGTGTTTGTTTAAATTAATTCGATTCCCCGATGAACTTGATGATAACGATGATAATGAAATTGATGAAGTATCCCATACTTGATAGTAAAGCGGTGGATACTTTACATACCAATTGCGACGGCCGTTTTGAGGGAAGTCAAAAAGGCACGTTTTATCACTTTGTTACAATTACCTTCACTCATGCACATATAAGTACACATAATGGTTAATATTCCACCAACATTATACATTATTTGTCGAAATAACACAAGTTATGGAAATTAAAACAAATTAACAACATCACTCTTCACTTCCAGCCAAAAAAAAAAAATAAAAAAATCAGGCAAGATGTTTGTTTGCGACCTACGTGATGTAAAAAAAAAACATTTTTAATTTCACAAATTTATTGGCTAAGGAAACTGACCTACCTTTACATTGATTCAGTGGGTTGATTCATTGCGAAATATCGACTATAAACCGATATTTTATTTTTAAAAAAAAGATATTTATTTTCGAAAACAATCGTTTGCTAGATTAATCGATTTCAGGTCGCATCCATAGATGAAATGTCAAACGAATTGTGCGTACAATACGGAGTTGTTTATTTGACATTTCATTCCAAATCTCAATAATGTTATGTTAATTCATTCCATAGACGAAGAATGCTTCATGATTCATTCCATATAATTTATTTATAACCTACTTGTGTGCTACTAACCCATTTATTAACCAATTTTCAGAGTGTACGTGAAGTTTAACAAAATTATGTTATGGAGAATTCATTTTAATAAAATGGTATGGTATGGTCAAATGTAAACATAAAATAAGTTGTTCAGTCCGGCGATTATAGTTTGGTTTTATGGTGCTCTTCTGTTTTATTATTGAACATAACATGGGTAATCTGAAGAAATACCTATATATTTCGAGTGATACGTCTATAGCATGCATTTACAAATTCATTTGGCTGGTTTTGATGTTAGGTTGTAAGAAAAACGTGAAATATGATGGACAGAATTAATTCATAAACAAAAGTGCCAGACATGATATGTAAGAAGCTAAAGCTTTTAAAGCTACGCTGTTTCTGGCACATTAGTATTGATTAATCAACCAATTTACAGGTGTTCATAAAATATGCTCTCACGCAGGTCTACTACCCAAAACTGCATTACCCCATTGTATTGTGGTCTTATTTCATATATCTGGTTTATAATTTTTGTTGTTGTACAGTAAAGAGTATTCTATTCTAACCTATTTGAAATTGTTATAGTTCCTAAGACTAGTCTCGAATATTTCCAGTTGACACCAAGTGAGTTTCCTCTTGACAAAATCTTTTCCTTGTTATGATTGTGTTGGGTTAAATTAGTCCTGGCTGAATCATAATAATCTTATTGTGTTTGTAATTCTCTTTTTGTTTATTCAGGCTTAAAGTTTATTGTTTGTCTTTGTACAGCTCTAAGAATAAGCCAACTTGTTAATTTAATTGTGAAGCTTTTTTCTTGTCACTCTTAACTGATGCAATGGTTGTGTATAGCTTTTTCGTCCAATACAGATCATAACCTCAAATTATTACTCAATACTCCAAAAGTTATGGTGTTTGAATCTTTTTAGCCTTAAGTGTCATCTTAATAGTCATTAATACCAATTATGAGGAAAAAAGAGTCGCCAGTGGCTAGGAATGTTCTATCTATATATCATCATGCCAGATCCCTTAGAATGTAGGTCAGAGAACAGAGCTCCAATAAGTTCTTCCTTACAGACTAGGAATATTAATCTGTCTGTATGGTCATTCCTGTTACGATGTAGGGCAGGCAGAGAGAATAGGGTTCCAAGAGGGTCTTTTTAGACATCTATGTCCGCTCAAACTCAAAATATTAATTCCAATTTCTACATGTTTTTTCTTATTTTCTAAGTGGAACAATTATCCCTATATTTTTATTCGGACAATAACACATCAGAATTTGAATTTTACTCATAGCAGATTTTGTTACTATATTTGGAATTGAAATATATATAATAAATAATGATTTGTTTAGAAATAAATTAGTAATTCAGTAGATAGTTGAGAGTTCTTTCAGAAAATTAATTGCTAGGAATGCCAGCAGGATTACAGGTCCATTCCTCAATTGAATTAAAGTCGCTTAAATTGGATTTTCTGGCTGTGCTAAAACATGCCAAAGTCATAGTCATATGCTTGTTACATATAGAATAATAATAGAATATTTGTTCTTACTAATTATAACAAAAATAGGGACAGATGTTCTATTTCACTGTTATTTAGTCATACTTGTCTAATGGCCAGTTTCAATATTCATCTCAAGGATAGATTTGCTTACTGTCAGTAGATTTTTCATACAAAATATGTCAAAATACTATCCATAGTCGGAAAATCTATACTTCAGTTGAATATTGAAACTGACTGATAGTAAAGTGTGTCAATAAGTTGGGTTAGAAAAAAAGAATAGGTATGTTAATCTTTTTTTTTTATTTGAAGTACATATGGATAATCAATATTCAATATGTGCAAAAAGGTATTAAGAGAAAAACATAAAAGTTGATAAATGAATTCATACAGGCTTGGTTTGGTTTGTTTGGTTTTGTGTGATTTAATTACTATCATATTGTGAGGTGGTGTGCCTGTCGTCGGAATCTTCTTGCAAATCTATTGTTTCTTTGGGAATAATAGTCAATGTAGAAAGAAAATATTTTTAATATTTTCGCTGGTGACATAGAAGTCGAATAGGACAATTGGTACTAACATAATAAACGTTATTCGTTTGCCTGTGATATACGCTTTTAGGTTTATACAATGTTGAATCTTAATTAAATTATCATTATTTTCTGGATACATTAATTTATCTATTTTCTGAATGTCTTTAAGAGTTGATAATAATTCATTTATATCTAATATGGATCGGTGTAAAATATTCAATCTACTAAACGCAATTGCTGTTTCTGCCTGATTTAACCTAGTTAACAAAATTTAAAAGTTATGTATAATTAAATAAATAAGTATTTAAAATGCTTTCCATGCTATGTTTGAATTGAGTTTTGTTCAAGATGGAATTTATGTCATTAATCGTTTTTTCTATTTCGATAACATTATTTCTTGTAGAATTTGTTATATTAACCAATACTCCAATTGTTTCGGAAACGAACATTATTTTATTATCAGTAGCATTTTTTTTAGATTTTATATCTTCGGTTAACAATCAATAATGTCTATCTCAAAAAAGTTAACTTTACAACAGGTAAAAAAAACGTTTCTGCGTTTTAAATTTAAAGCAATTAAAAGTGTTTATACGTAACAATAAAGATAAAAAATAGTAGGATATGGCAGTAACTGACCAATTGTCGTAATAATAGCAAACGTACAAGTCACTTGAGTTATGTTATTGGTTCAGCTAGCGTAAATGGTTGCTTAATATGTGGAAGATAGGTGTTATTGAAATAAAATACCTTGATCACAAATCGTACTTACTTTAATTATTATTATTATCCATTAACAAAAAAACGTTAAGAAAAATAGAAAAAAATATAAAGCTACTCATTTACAAATGAGGCAGTGTGTCGTCATAATTATGATGTTGGTATTTTGAGGCTTATATAGGAATCATGCTGGTGTGTAAAGACGAATAAGACACGTTGGGGTTTGAAGTATATTCAGCCGAAAAATAACTAAGACGCACGTTCACGTAAAGCATTTATTCACAGACAAAAATAATGTACAACAATTTACGACTACCCCCTATACAATTATTATTTCCATACCTTACACCTCCACTCTTAATCTAACACCTTCCATAAACAATAAGTCGTAAAGAAAATATTAAAATAAAATGTGTCACAATCCAAATAAATACCTACTCACTACATTTAGTTTTCCATTACAAACAATTGCTATATGCGATATCGGTCGACCGGCTTACGCATACGCTTGGGGTACTTTACCGACGGCAGGTCACAGCTGGGCGGCGTGGTTGCCGCGGGTGGTGGCGAGGACTGTGGAGGCGTCCCGAAAACCTCAACAGGCTCATGCACAACGTCGTGCTCACCGCTATCGCCTTCCTCCCCACTTTTATCCCGATCTACTGCAGATGGACTTATTCGGGTGCTGGATGCGTCAGGAAGTTGAGCTTCCTCATGTTTATCTGTAGTTTCCACAGTTCCACCGCAATCCCCTGGACAGGGAACATCAGACATGCGTGATCTTTTTCGTATTTGGTCTATGTGTTTAGTGTGCTGTCGACCGTTACCTTCCCTAACACAGAACCGACGTGATCCATCCTTATGTACTACGGAACCCTCTTCCCATTTCTGTTGACCTCTATATTTTCTGAACCATATAGGGTCCCCCGGCTCGAGTTCGCGTAAGTTGCCCCGCGCGTATCGGACCTGTCGCTGCTGCGCCTCGCTCACGCGGTCCGCGACTGCACGCTCGCCTCGCAACAAATCTAACCGCGAACGTAATGAACGTTTCTGCAATATATTTGCAGGAGTTTCCCCCGTCGTCGCGTGTATTGTGTTTCTATAAGTTAGTAAAAATGTTTGAAGAGCTGTATCGATATCAAC
This sequence comes from Phalera bucephala, assembly GCA_905147815.2. Taxonomy (NCBI): domain Eukaryota; kingdom Metazoa; phylum Arthropoda; class Insecta; order Lepidoptera; family Notodontidae; genus Phalera; species Phalera bucephala. The sequence continues at coordinate 14,168,555 of LR990628.1, read as the reverse complement.
TCCATCCGTGAGAGCTTTCTTGATCGCATTTTTACACAATTTAACCGCGTTCTCCGCTGCTCCGTTCGACGCCGTATGGTACGCGGGGGAAAAAGATTGTCGGATTCCGTTATTTTTAAGGAATAATTTAAACTCTGTGCTCGTGAACGGTGGGCCCTGGTCTGATACCAATTCTATTGGCAGCCCGAACCTCGCAAATGTACTTCTCAATATTTTGATAACTGCCCCTGCCGTAGTGCGTGACATTTCAAAGACTTCTAACCACTTCGATGTGGAATCAATAATGACGTGAAACGTCAAACTACGCAGAGGACCCAAGAAGTCGACATGTAGCCGCGACCACGGCTGCGCCGGGTAGGGCCAGGGTTGCGGGGGCGCGCGTGCCGGCGCCGGTAGTTCGGCCGCACAGGTGCTGCACTGGCGGCACAGCTCCTCTATGTCCCTATCGATATTCGGCCACCACACGTAACTACGAGCCCACGATTTGTTTTTTACTATTCCCATGTGGCTACTATGTAGTTGTCGAAGGATTTGTGACCGTAACGTTCAGGGCACAATAATTCTGTAACCCCACATGAGACAATTTCCTTCACAATAAATTTCATTGCGCCGTATAAAATACGGTCTCAGACATTCCTCACTACACTGTGCCGGCCATCCCGTCTGAGTGTAAATAAGTATTCTACTTAACAATGTATCCGCAGCCATCGACTTGCGAATATCATTGTGAGTGATCGGTAAAAAGTCCTCAACAAAGTTGAGATAAGTGATTTCCTGCAAGTTAACTTCTTTACTACGTTGCGAGGGTAAACGCGATAGGGCATCTGCGCTGTTCTTAGCCGACGATATATACTGAATATCGTAGTCGTACCCCGATAACAATACTCCCCACCTTTGCATACGACTAGCTGCCATCACGGGAATGCCAGCTTTACTTCCAAATATTGATGTTAAAGGCTTGTGATCGGTTCTCAAAGTAAATTTACGACCATATAAGTACTGATGAAATTTCTTTATTCCATAAACAATAGCCAAAGCCTCCCTTTCTATTTGTGAGTATGCCCGCTCGGCCCTAGTGAGCGACCGCGACGCGTAGGCCACGGGGCGCTCCCCGCGCGGCGTGTCATGCGATATCACCGCGCCCACCCCCACGCTGCTCGCGTCTGTCGTCACTATCAGCGGTAGGTCTGGCGAGTAGTGCGCGAGTACTTCGCTGGAAACCAACAAACGCTTCACTTCCTTAAATGCCTTTTCGCACTCCTTACACCATGCGTACGTAACCCCTGATCGCAACAAATTATGCAATGGAGCTAAAATAAAACTTATATTCTTCACAAATTTGGCGTAATACATCACCATTCCTAAAAATGATCTCAACTCTGTCACATTTCTAGGTACAGGGGTGTCTGTTATAGCCTTAACCTTGTCCGGACAAGTATGTACTCCCTTGTTCGATATCACGTACCCCAAATATGTGATACGCTCTTGAAAGAAACTACATTTTTCTTTTTCTACCTTGAGACCGTTCGACTCCAATATTTTAAAAACCTTATCCAAATTATCCAAGTGGGATGCGGTATCTAATCCCGTAACAATAATATCATCTAAGAAAACTCCTACATAGGGCAAATGAGCAAACAGTTGTTCCAACTTCTTTTGAAAAATACCCGGGCTGGATGCGAGTCCGTACACTAAACGGTTATATCGGAACAGACCCTTATGAGTGTTAATTACCGTATATTTGCTACTATCGTCGAGCTCGAACTGTGCGTATGCTTGCGAAAGATCAATTTTTGAGAAACGTTGCCCACCGTTTAGGTTCGCCAACAAGTCCTCAACCCTGGGCAGAGGGTAACGATCGACTTCCAGCACTTCTTTAAGCGTTAGTTTGTAATCAGCGCATATCCTAATGTTACCGTCCTTCTTAACGACTGGCACAATAGGCGTGGCCCAGTCGGAGCGGTCCACAGCCGTGAGCACACCGTCGCGCACCAGCTGCTCGAGAGCGCGCTCCACAGGCTCGCGCAACGCGTACGCGAGTGGACGCGCGCGCATGAACACCGGCCTCGCCCCCTCGCGCAAATGTATGCTGACCTGGCCACCGGTGAAGCGCCCCAGCCCGTCCGAAAACACTTTAAAATATCTGGAACTATACGTTTCGAAGTTAAAATTTCCATAAGATACATGGTTTACATTTTGATCGTTCTTTACGCTAGGTATTTTTATGCCTAGGTCCGCTATCCACTGTCTGCCCAGTAATATAGTTTTGCCATTATTTATCACATACAAATCCAGGTACTTACACTTATCTTTATATTTTACCAACGGTTTAATTACACCCAAGGGTCGTATCGTTTCCCCTGTGTAATACCTAAGTACTAAATTACATTTTTCTAACTTGATATCTTTAAAATGTTTGTTATAAAATGCGTGACTTATACACGACACTGCACTCCCTGTGTCACACTCCATAGCAATGTTTATATTATTAATATTTATAAAAATCGGTGGATAATTACCTAATGCTAATTGATTTATTGTCCCCACCTCGTCATTGCCGTTACCCAATTCAGCCGTGTCTTCAATATAGTTGTGTCCGGTATCCCTCAGCCTCGGACACACTCGTCGTAGATGCCCGGCCTGGTTGCACACGCGACACACGTAGCGCACAAACCTACAGGACCACGCGTCATGATCTCCGCCGCACGCCTGGCATCGCCAGCGCCCGCCCGCTTGGCTGCCGAGCTCGGTGGCACTCGCCGCAAATCCGGCCACTTTGTTGCTTCGCGTAGCCATGTCACGTATTCCGCTTGTTGACCTCGTAGTGCGCATAGTACTTCTCACCCTCGTACGTCCATAACCTCGTTGACTTTTAATTGGTACACTTGCGATCGCCTGACATTCCAATGAAGTGGTATTACGATTATCTTCAACTTGCCCTTTTACCGCGGCCGCATCTTTCTCAGCTGCTTCCATATTGAGCGCCAAATTACAGGCTCTTTGGAAATCTAACTTCTCTTCCGCAAACAATCGTTGTCGAATGGTTTCGCTCATCAAACCATAAACTAACTGATCACGCAAACTTTCGTTAAGCCACTGTCCAAATTCGCATGATCTCGACAACTTTTTTAATTCCGCGATGTAATTACTTATTTTCTCGCCAGTATTTTGATTTCGATTATGAAATTTAAATCGTTCTGCTAAAATACTTGGGCGTGGCTGCAGGTGCTTTTCCATAATGACCGTTAATTCTTTGAACGCCTTGGCGGTTGGTTTATCCGGTGTGCACAGGTTCACCAGCAACTCGTAACTTTTAGCTCCCATCACAGTGACTAAAGTCGGCACTTTCAGCTCTTCAGATATTTTATTTACTATAAAGTATTGTTCGAGTCGTTCTACGTACAACGGCCAGTTGTCCGTTTCGACGTCAAATTCGGTACTTTTGCCGATCAACATCGTTAATGTCTACAGCTCGTTCTATTTCGTTATACACACGCGAATTCGTAAGTAATCGTCGCCAATGAAGTATATTCAGCCGAAAAATAACTAAGACGCACGTTCACGTAAAGCATTTATTCACAGACAAAAATAATGTACAACAATTTACGACTACCCCCTATACAATTATTATTTGCATACCTTACAGGGTTAAACATTTTTGGTCTCTGTGGCAAGACAAATCATCAAAATGAAGTTTCACATTGATTGTGTCTTCCTGGTTATACAAAATAGCGCGTAGGTCTGTTACAGTAGGGTCTCCTGCTTTACGTCTTATATATTGCCAAGTGGATGGATCGGCATAATTTTTTTAAAATAATTGTGATCTATCTGATTGACTTCATAAGGTTTTGATGCCCTTGCTTCCTTTGTGGCCGAAACGTAATCACATGGCAAATGTATTTCGCGAATAGTGTGCTTCCGTTAAATCGCAGTGTGCACAGAGTCACTCTATATGAGTGTGACCACGTTCAAGAAACTTTTGAGTGATGTATTTTTTTATTAAATTTTGAAATGATGTAAAAGTACTCACAGTAAAATCCGCGGCAATTTCAGTGAACCAATAACATGTGCAATGGTGTGATGTCAAGTCAAAGATGGTAAAGTATAGCATGCCAATTGGGTTTTAAAGTAAAAAACACTAGCGGTGCAATATGGACAGACTTTTACAGCTTCCGAATCAATAGCCAGCAAAATATCATCATCATCATCATCATCTCAGCCCATACTTGTCCACTGTTGAACATAGGCCTCCCCAATCGCTTTCCAGCGTAACCGGTCCGATGCCACCTGCATCCAACGACTTCCTGCGATTTTCACAAGATCGTCGGTCCATCTGGCAGGCGGTCGTCCCACGCTGCGCTTGCCAATACGTGGTCGCCACTCTAGAATCTTTCTGCTCCAACGCCCGTGCGATCTACGCGCTATGTGGCCCGCCCATTGCCACTTCAGCTTGCTAATCTTAAGGGCTATGTCGGTGACCTTGGTTCTTCTACGAATCTCCTCATTCCTGATTCGATCGCGTAGAGAAACGCCGAGCATAGCTCTCTCCATAGCTCGCTGAGCAACTCTGAGCTTTTTTATGAGACCTATTGTAAGAGACCACGTCTCTGATCCATATATCATCACTGGTAACACACATTGACTGAAAACTTTAGTCTTAAGGCACTGAGGTATTTTGGATGAGAAGATATTGCGCAGTTTCCCGAACGCTGCCCAGCCGAGTTGGATTCGTCGATTGACCTCTCTCTCAAAGTTGGACCTACCTAACCGGACTACCTGTCCCAGGTAAATGTATTCGTCGACAACTTCAAGAGTAGAGTTCCCAACTGTGAGTGCGGTGGGTACGACATGGACGTTAGACATTATTTTGGGTTTGTCCATGTTCATTTTAAGACCCACTTGTTGAGATACTCTATTGAGGTCACCGAGCATTCGTCCTAGATCTTCCAGCGACTCCGCCACGACCACAATGTCAGCAAAATATACTGTCCTAATATTGCATTTTCCTTATCCCAGTTTTTCTCTTCTCTAGCTCTATTTTCTTGATAAGGTGCTCTTGGTAAAAGTGCTCATTTTATGACCAATACAAATATTACACATATCTTTTTTGAGAGTATATAATGCTAAATTATGATTATTAAATGCTTTGTCAAATGTGAATCTAGATACAGCAGGGATATTGGTTTCAATGCAATACTGTTTATAAGCATTAAAAATATCAGACACAGTACGATAAACAGGTTCCAAGTATAATTTTCTTGTTTCTTTACGAGCATAATGTGATGGCATTTTTGGAATACTTTTCAAATAGTTATTTAAAGCCACATTTTTTTGCATTTCGCCCAATTCCACTTTCCTAACCATTTTCATCTTTTGCCTCTACATTAAAATCCTCTTTTTTGGCCCACATCTGAACAGTTGTAGACTTTATTGACAAAGTACTTAAAAACATTAGCTTACAAACTTGAATCTTACTTTCATTACCTTTCTTAGGTACAAAATAAATTAAAGTACGTTCTCGGCGAGAATGTTCCTCACCTGTGGTTATTTGGCTAGTTGTAGTACGGCTCACAAGTCCCTTAACAAATATTCTTTTTTCGTTCCAGTTTAATTTTCTGCAAAAGTAAGCATGTAGAGATTTTCCTGTCTCTTCGTCGCAACTACTACAACCTCTTGATTTGCTTTTTTACAAAAGTCAGAAGTGCAAGTTTTACCCAGTTCCTTGGGTAGACGCATCTTGTCTTGCCGCATTTTCTGATTTCGAGGCTTTGAATACTCTAGAATCTAGAGTCTAGATGTTCTTCTACACGCATTCGATTTTTTTGGGCTTTCTATTTCTTCCACAATTAAATTACAATTACAATTATACCACAGGTAACTGCTACGAGGCATGCCTTTTAAGTTTTGTCGTTTGAAGAAAAAAACAACCAGAATCTTATAGTACTTTTTATTGTTTTTCAAAGTATTCACCACGTAGCTTAATACACTTTTCCATTCGCTCAAACCAGTTATTATAACATTTATTCCACTCTAAAGTGGGGGTGTTCAAAATGGCTGACTTGAAAGCGTCGACTGCTTCTTCACCGGACTGGAACCTTTGACCACGAAGACTTTTCTTAATTTTAGGAAATGTAAATAAATCGTTAGGGCTTAGGTCAGGACTGTATGGAGGATGGTCAAGAATTTCTACTTTTTCCTACTTCAAATACTCAATCGTTTGACGAGCGCTGTGTGAGCTTGCGTTGTCGTGGTGCAGGATAATGCGTCGCTTTTATATAGATTTTCGAAGTTCGGCGATGACTTGTGGTAAACAAACTGTGGTATACTACTCTGCGTTAACCGTTCTACGATCTTCAAGTGCTATAGTCGCAACATGGCCGGTTTTTCTAACGAACGTGGCCACCATCTTCTTTGAAGTGCTTCGAGAACGAACAACTTTAGTCGGCTTTGGCTCGTCTTGAAAGACCCAGATTGTAGATTGTTGTTTGGAATCAGGATCGTAGGCATAGATCCAAGATTCGTCACCACTGATGATGTCGTAGACGTGATTTGACTCTCCTTGGTTGAACCTTTGCAGAGTTTTCTTACACCATCTGACGCGGGCCGCCTTGTGATCGTCGGAAAGCAGATGCGGTATCCAACGGCAAACTAGCTTTCTCACACCAAGCGCTTCATGCAAGATCTTCTGAATGGTTGTCCCTGAGATGCCTAGAGTTGGTTATACCTAGAGTTTTAGAAATTTGCATTGTGTATATTCACTGATCTTAACAAACAAATACAGGCTGAAACACCAAAATTACATTTACTGTATGACAAGATATTGGCTGCATACACAACAATTTTGGAGTGCTTTATAAAAAACCAATACATACAGCTCACTGAAACCGAACAACTAACTAAGAGAAATTGATGTGAAAAAATGCACATGAAGAGACATGCCTTTTAAGTTTTGTCGTTTGAAGAAAAAACACAACTAGAACCTTATAGTACTTTTTATTGTTCTTCAAAGTATTCACCACGTAGCTTAATACACTTTTCCATTCGCTCAAACCAGTTATTATAACATTTATTCCACTCTAAAGTGGGGTGTTCAAAATGGCTGACTTGAAAGCGTCGACTGCTTCTTCACCGGACTGGAACCTTTCACCACGAAGACTTTTCTTAATTTTAGGAAATGTAAAGAAATCGTTAGGGCTTGGGTCAGGACTGTATGGTCAAGAATTTCTACTTTTTCCTCCTTCAAATACTCAATCGTTTGACGAGCGCTGTGTGAGCTTTCGTTGTCTTGGTGCAGGATGATGCGTCGCTTTGAGTTAGATTTTCGATGTTCGGCGATGACTTGAGGTAAACAAACTGTGGCATACCACTCTGCGTTAACCGTTCTACGATCTTCAAGTGCAATAGTCGCAACATGGCCGGTTTTTCCAACGAACGTGGCCACCATCTTCTTTGAAGTGCTTCGAGAACGAACAACTTTAGTCGGCTTTGGCTCGTCTTGAAAGACCCAGATTGTAGATTGTTGTTTGGAATCAGGATCGTAGGCATAGATCCAAGATTCGTCACCACTGATGATGTCGTAGACGTGATTTGACTCTCCTCGGTTGAACCTTTGCAGAGTTTTCTTACACCATCTGACGCGGGCCGCCTTGTGATCGTCGGAAAGCAGATGCGGTATCCAACGGCAAACTAGCTGTCTCACACCAAGCGCTTCATGCAAGATCTTCTGAATGGTTGTCCCTGAGATGCCTAATAGAGCCACTATCTCTCGATAAGTCACATGACGATCTTCGAGAATTAGTTGTCTCACAGCAATGATGTTATCTTCAGTGAAGGCGGATTTTGGGCGTCCTTCGCGAGATTTGTCACTAACACTAGTATGTCCACGCTGGAATGCTAAATACCAGCGTTCGACAGTCCGCAGACATGGAGCTTCATCACTGAACACAGATGTTAGCTCTTTAAAACACTGAAGCCGTGTCAGGCCTCTTCTAAAGTTGTAGAAAATTATTGCACGAACATTTTCCTTAGAAAGATTTATTTTCGTACGTAACCTGACAAGAGTCCAATCGACGCTGTGACTAAACAATAGCATTAATCCTAATACTTTCAACTGTTTTGAGATTCAAAATTTAAACACATTCGAATATAGAACAGTTCAAATTCAAAATTGCCGAGAAATATGGAAACGACAGAACTTAAAAAGCATGCCTAGTATATCAAAGAATTGTTTTATTTCATTTTTAGAGTTATATCGTTTTCATGCAACTACCCTATTCACGCATCAACGGTACTTGCGAAAACTAAAAGAGTTGTATTTGTTTGTATAATGAATCATCATCAACTAACATACGGTACAGGATACCGTACGAAAATACGAAAAATGCGAGTAACGAAATGCATTCATGAGTAACGTTTCGGTACTCGGTACTAGATGGCGTACCCGTTACTCGGTACCGAATACATACGGTTTGTTACAGCTCTACAGCTAATCTTACATGATTTTTTTCATAATCATGAACAGCGGATTTTTTTTTTAAATTTTAATACAATTTAACATTTGCTGAGTAAGTGTCGGACCACTTGGTGGAAGCATAGGTAACCCTAATTGGTTCTGAGGTGGTGGCGGCTGCCAAATGATTTGTGACCTAGATGGTCCGGCCATATTAAAATTAGTTCTTACTGAAGGTGTCGGTATTATGTTAGTCTGGCTAGGCATTTTGAAAATTTGTACAATTGATCTCTATCTATCTATCTATAACCTCACGCCAGATCCCTTGCGGGGTAGGCAGAGAGTACAGAGTTCCAACAGGTTTTTTCCTTACATACCTCTCTGGCTTCCTCGACTCTCATAGTTCGTCTCATACACGCTCGCCGGTTACGGAGACTCTTGACTTTTCCATCAGATAAGACTCGGTTTATTTGGTCGTGGTAAGATAGTCTAGGTCTTCCCCGGTACCTGCATCCTTCCACTTTCACATTGTATATCTGTTTTGTCATTCTTTCCTCTGGCATTCTTTCTATATGCCCGAACCAACGGAGCATGCCCTTTCTCATCTTTACACCGATACTATCTTTCATACCTACTCGCTGTCTTACTATGCTGTTGCTAATGCGGTCGGTCAGCTTCACTCCGCACATCTTCCGCAGAGCTCGCATTTCTACCGCATTTATCCTACTTTCATTCTCCTTCTTACATACCCAGCTCTGGCTACCATATAACAGCGTTGGGACAAGAACTCCGTTATGTATGGCCAGCTGCACCTTATGGCTTAAGTGCCGGCTCCCGAATAGCTTTCCCATCGCACCATTCACTCTGTTCCCTGCACTCACTCTTCTCTCTATGTCAGCGGTGTATTTCCCATCCTTACTGAAGGCGCATCCAAGATATACAAACTCACTCGTGGCCTGTACAATTGATAGAGGTGGCATTTGAATCAAGATTTTCTGTCGGTTAAGATATCATTCCTACTCTGCAAAAACATCATATTAATCTCTTCCTGTACAAACTCTTATGCCTTTTCAATAGCCCCCGGACGCATACACCTTATGTGACCCTAAGGGGTCCTTTAACCCGCGAAGATACGCCTGTAATATTAGCTTACGGTACAAATCACGTTGACCTGTAATGTTTGTCTCTATTGTATCATGCAATGAAACATAAGTCATTATTATACTGAAAACGTTACGGCAGCGTTCGTAAAATTCCTGGGGTGTGCCTGAATTTTGTGTCAAAAGATCCAAATCGTTATAGAGTGCTGTTTTGTCCCTCTGATCAGCAAAATTATTAATGAGGGCTTTACGAATATCCACCCAAGTATCCGGGATGCCAATCGCATTGATACGACGGGCGGGCGGCCGGTCCTGTAATTTTATTGAGTATGCCATTCAAAAGCGATAAATTGTTTAACTCTGATTGCCCCTGACCATACTGTACGGATGGCTTATTGGTTACAAAGTTAAGTAAATCTGATAAGTACGTGTGGGTTTCCGTCAAACTCCAGAGCCACACAGGGCTTTGAAAATATTGTCTAATTCAAATATATCTAAACTATTATGTGACTTTATATTACGTCTAGAATCTACAGCGCTTTCTCTACTGGTAATCTTATCTTATCTTACCGGACCGAGGATACCTCTGGCGCATTTCGACCCATGGGATCTTTTGGGCTGTCCTTGCCCTAATGCTCTTACGTACCTGAAGTGTCTAGTACACCCTGTATTAGGTTGTAAATTCCAGCAGGGGGACAGAGCCGTAGTTCTTCTGGGTTTAGATAGGCCCCTCCCAGCAGTTCCATTCGCCGCGCAGCCGGAGCGTCGCAGTGACAGAGGACGTGTTTCATGGTTTCATCTTGGTATACATAGGTTCATCTTGTGTAGATGTTCTTTCGTGCCATAGTGGCCTGTAAATGCTCCAGTTATTGGCCTTAGTTGTAGTCTACTATATTTTAGTAGTCTCTTGCTGTCGCTTTCACACCATGCGAAAAGAAATTCCTTTGAGTGTCGAAGCCCTGTGTGTGTTTCCCATTCTTTCTTGTGTTGTTCTTGGGCATATTTGAAGAGTGCGCCTCTATAGGCACCGTCTGGTATGCCTATGAACGGTTCTGGACCAACGGGTTTTTCCATTGCTCCCTTCCTGGCTAAGTCATCCGCACGCTCATTGCCATCAACTCCCGTGTGCCCAGGGACCCAGACTAACCTGACCGTGTTGCGCGCTCCACATCTGTCAAGAAGGTAAGCGCACTCCGCAGCCAGTGCTGAGTTTAGCTCATAGGAGCAGACGGCTTTGAGGGCAGCCTGACTATCGCTACAAATGTAGACTTTCTTGCCCGTGATTCGTTTGTCCAATATCTCTTTTGCACAAATGTTTATCGCATAGGTCTCTGCCTGGAATATTGATGTAAACCTGTCCATGCTTTGACTAAGGCTGTATCCTTCCGTGTATACTCCGGCTCCCGTTCCAAACTTGGTTTTGGATCCGTCAGTGTACCATATCATTTGCTCCTTGCCTTGCTTATTTAGACCACTTTGCCATTGTTCCCTAGTTGGGATGTGAGTGCTAAATCTCTTATTGAACATGTATGTGGTTAAGATTTTGTCACTTCTCATGTCCCTTATGTCATTTAGTTCCTTGCCCGGTTCTAGCTTGGTGTGTTCGAGGCCTGGCGCTGTTATGCTCCATAGTCCAGCTTTCTCTAGCCTATAGAGTGCCTTCCTTGCCTCAGTTTCAAAAACGATATGTAATGGAGTCAGGTTGAGTAGCCTCTCCATAGCTGCCGTCGGTGTTGTTTTGAATGCACTCGTGATGGCCAGGCAGGCTGTCCTCTGCAGTTTTGTTAAGGAATCCCTGCACGTCTGTGTTTTAGTTCTAGGCCACCACACGATGCATCCATACGTTAATATCGGTTTTACCATAGTGATATATATCCAGTGCATTATTTTGGGCTGTAGTCCCCATGCCTTTCCATACGCTGACCTACACATATTCAGCACTCTCAATGCTTTGGCTATGGTTTGATCAACATGTGTATGCCACTTTAGTTGCTTGTCTAGGGTCACCCCCAGATACTTGACCTCAGTGGCCCATTTAATTTTACTTCCGTACATATGCAAGTCCTGTAGACCCGTCAGTACCTTTTTCCTTGTAAACAGGATGACATTAGTCTTCGTCGGGTTGACCGAGAGGCTATTTGTTGTGCACCAGTTTGTTACTTTATGTAGAGCTTCCTGCATCAATGTCGATACTGTGTTAGGAAACTTCCCATTGATTGCTATCACTATATCATCCGCATATCCTACTCCGTAGAACGGACCTTTGTTGAGTCACTACCAGGCTCCACAGAGTCGGCGATAAGACCCCTCCTTGCGGGCATCCTTTAGTAGTTCTTACGGATAGCCCTTCTCCTAATAAAGTGGACTGGACTATCCTGTTCTTTAGCATGTTTTTGATCCATCTGATAAGAGTTGGTTCTATCCCATGCTCTATAGTGGATAATCCTTTAGTGGACCATCCTTTATGTGCCTATCTATCATTTTCTCTAGAAATTTTATAAAGAATGAGGACAGGCTGATTGGTCTGTAGGATTTGGCATCCTCATAGTTGGATTTCCCTGGTTTGGGAATGAACGTCACCATCACCTGCCGCCAGATTCTAGGGGTATGCCCAAAGGCCACGCACGCCCTAAATAGTCTGCACAGATGTTGGCGGAGTACTGGTTCCCCTTCCTGTAGGAGGATGGGATAAACCCCATCCGGACCAGGGGCCCTAAATGGTTGAAAGCTCTTTAAGGCCCATTTGAGTTTGTTTTGTTCCACGACTTTGCCTGCCGTCTCCCAGTCAGCTCTAATTTTCTTTAAGCTTAGCTCATCTATATGGACATCACACATGGTATCCTCTCCCTGTAATGTTACCGAACCCGGGAAATGCACGTTGAACATTGTTTTCAGTGTTTCTTCCCCATTGTTTGTAAGTTCCCCTACCTCATTCCTCACTGTAGTAAGTGAATTTAATTTGGCCATGGATATTGCCTTAGCTAACCTCATACCCTCAGGGAGGCTGTCTATGCTTTGGCAGTGTCTTTTCCAAGCCCTTCTTTTTGCTCTCCGCACTTCTGTATTGAACCTCGTGAGTATCGTAGAATATTCCCCAAAGTACTTGGTTGCTTTCGCAGTGTTGAATGCAGGTCGAGTTTCTACTCTTAACCGCGCTAGCTCTGGTGTCCACCATGGGTCACGTTTCGCTATGACTCTGCTCTCCGGACAGTTATTAGTCCAGGCGGTTTTTACTGCCCGAGCTACGCTATCCGCTTCGAACTCTATATCCAATACAGAGCTGAGTCTGCCTCGGACCTTTCCTAACTCTGCTTTAAGGTCACTTTTATATGCGGCCCAATCAGTGTTCCTTGGGTTCCGCCTTCTTGGGTTTATATTAAACGTTTCCATCTCATACTGAAAACATATATAATTGTGATCGGAGGATGAGATCTCATTGGAGACATACCAGTTGTTTACCTGTCTACTCGCTCTATTAGAGGCAACTGTAATGTCAATAACTTCCGCCCTACGTCTTTTTACAAACGTGGGCCTATTGCCTCTATTGAGAATTTGTAAAGGAGTGCTTACCAGAAAGTCCAGAAGTTTTTCCCCTCTTTGATTAGTGTCTAAGCTGCCCCAGACGACGTGATGCGCGTTTGCGTCACATCCTACGATTAGCTCAAACTTCTTAACAGGGTCCGCGCTTTCGTAGGGCAGATAGGCAGCCGAGAAGATGAATACTCGGCTGCCCTTGTTACCTTTCAATTTTAACTTCACCATGGTGAGGTCCCTATAACAGAAAATGGACAGAGGCAAAGCGTTTATGCCATTCCTGACAAAAATGCAGGCCCTCATGTCATTAGTTGTGCAATTGTGAAACAGGTTTCCCCCCGCTCCATCAAGGCCCTTTATCTGTCCCCTATAAATATAGGGTTCTTGAATAAGTGCTAAGTCAAATTTAGCTCTACGCAGCTAGCGATCTAGCATCGCCGTAGCCGCCTTAGAATGGTGCAAGTTGATTTGTACGCACCTTAAGCAAAGCTCCTTTGTTGCCTGGTTGTGTTTAGTTAGTAGTCCACTCTAGGGACTACCCACCTTGCAGCTCTTCTCCGGTTCGCTGCTATCTGGGGCTTCATCGTCCTCCCTTATTGGGGAAGATGTGATGCCCAGCTTATCGAAGCCGCCCGCTAGTCCATCCGATCTCACCGACATGGCTGGCGATGGGACCGGACAGTCCGCAAGCAGTGCCTCCTCCTTGTCTGTTGCAGGGGTGTTTCCCCCCTGCTGATGGTCTGGTTGTGTTTCCACCGGAGTAGTGTGGGGTACTACCGCTGGTTTATCGGACCCGACCGCAGCCTCCTCTTTGTCCTCTGACGTTTCGAGGACTTTGAAGTAGCTGCGGTCAAGCCCGGCGTGCAGCATGTACCCGGCTTCTTTGATGGCATCAGCCGAGGACTGATCCATCAGGATGATGCTTCTAGCCTGTCGTCGTGTTCACGACTCTCCAGCGGTCCGTGAGGATAACCTTATGGAGTCGCTGGAGCATCTGAAGCTCCATAGACAGAGAGACCTTCTCACTCACGCGTGTCCTCTTCCACGCCAATTTTACAGGACGGGGTAAGTCCCTATCCCTGATCACCTTTACCTTGACACCACCGACAGTTTGACCGTCGTAGTGCCTCAGCCAGGTGATCGCCTCGTCGCTGGAGCATGTTAGGCTGATAATGTCGCCCTTGGACCCCCTTCCATTCAATGGTGAGGACCGGATCGCTCCACATCCTCCTCCAGATGACCTCCTTGATGTTCCAGGCAGTCTCCTCATCAAGCATTGTTTTGGGATAGTCATCCGCAATGATGACCATCCTTGTTGTGGTCAGGGCATCCTTAAAGGAGGACCCGAGGCGAACTCGCTTCAGATCCCCTGCCGTATCCCTGGCTTCATTGCTGACCTCTCTCGTCCGTTTGGAGAGCGTCGCCTCCTGTACGGTCGTCTGAGAGACAGCCGATTGCCTTGCGAGCTCGATTCGCTTCCTCCGCTTAGCGAGCCCGATGAGGCTTTTGCGTCCCTTAGGGCAGACATGGTCACGCAGTCCGCCAGCACCGGTCCCCTGGGTGGTTTGGTTTCCGGGTCCAGCAAAGCCAGACGCCTTCGCCTCCACCTTGGCAATTGGGGGTAGACCGGAAGACGCTGTGTCTCCTCCAGATCCGCAACTCATAAGTGTAATTTTGGGGACCAGACTGGCGCCACCAGTGGGGTTCGCTGCCGTCGCTTGTCCCGTTGCCTTTTTCGTGCCCGAGGGCCTTACACTTTGCCCCGAAGGGCCTTGTGTGCATGACGCACTTTGTCCCTTTTTGGGGATTGGTTTGGGGTTTTTCTTTTTACCTTTGTCCATGTGACTTTATGATATTCTTCACTCTGATGACTCCCCACCCGCCACGGAGTCCTCACCTTTGGGGATGCTTTATAAGCACCAGGGCTATCATCAGAGTATAGGGTTCCAGGGTGAGTTGTCCACGAGACTAACGGTGTTCGCTTCCACTCCCACGTAGTGTAGGCTCACACCGCCGCGTGCGGACCCCTTCACCCCAGAACCCTAGCCTAGCCCATCTGAAGGATGGACTTCAGCCGATTGACTGCCACGCGGCTACGTGACAGCCTCCCGTTTGGACAGAGATCCAGACCGAAGAGGCGTGTTGCCGGCGACAGACAACTACTAAAAGTTCTGCTTCTTACTTATTTTGAGCATACTAAACATAACTTTTATTGTTATTATATACCTCGTAGTCTCCGTTTTGTAAATGAGAGGACTAAATACTAATTAAAACCATGAATGTAATCATTCTGAAGTGGTCTCCCAAACCCCATAATTACACAAATAATTGTAAGCCCTCATTCTTAAAAGAGCAGCTATAGTAAGCAGTATCTCATATCCTGCAAGGTCTTTGGCGTGATGATATAAGATTAACCATGAAGTTACCCCCCCAAAATGACTGACATTCCAAATGGGTGGAAGTATTAAGTCACTAACCTTTCCTTTTTTGCCTATTCATAAGTACTAAATCTATATGAATAAAACCTTTTGATTTTATCTTTGTATGTTTTATATTTTGCTTTTATGGTTTTTTTTTTGGAAATATACATATTAAGTACTTCTTTCTCTTTATTTGCATAACATTTACCTAAAAACTGTTACATAAATCAAACAAATGATATAGGTAAATCAACAACTTTTATTTATGATAACAATTCAATGAATTAAACTTCAAAATAATCAATAATTTTAAAATCACAGCCATATACTATATATATGCCTTTAACTAGTTTTGTTTATAATAATAAATCAAGATGATATAACCCAAAGATGATGTCAGGGCAAGGTTTCTACAAGGAGGAGCTTCTCTGGGATGCAATGATTTCTAATGTAAATGTATGTAAAATAAATTAGAGATATTATATTATTATTCTCTGCCTACCCCAGAAGGGATCTAGCGTGTTAATATAGATAGCACATTGTGTACTAGATACTAGTATCACAAACTGAATCTGCATTATTGAAAAGTAACCTAAAGTTATCAGATCATCATTATCTACATACCTACTTAAAACTGCATTCCGGTTCTTTAAAATCTCATTATGCTCCATTTTTAGTTGAATTTTTTTTCTTCATTTTATTAAATTTGTGTCAAAATCATCTGAAATTAACAAATATTACACAATAGATTACACCTGATTGTCTAATATATAATATATTCTCACTTTGTTACATCTCACAAGATACATAATTTATTTATACTCATCAAAATACACAGGCAATTGTTTTGTCTGGGTAAACCCAGGCTCTAGACAGCGGGCGCAATGGACTAGTGTGGCCTGAGCCTATTGTTGGCAATATTTTGTCACTTATGGGCTAAAAATAAATATAACTTATAATATAGCCATTTAATGGGTATATTTACGGACGATTTAGCGCAGTGGTTAAGAGCTTAAGCCGCTCCGCCCACTGTGTCTAATAGTCTCGGGTTCGATTTCCGCACGGGACAAATCTTTGTGTGATTCACAATTATTTGTTCCGGTCTGGGTATTTGTGTATGTAAATTTTCATGTTTGTAAACACACCCACGACACAGGAATAAGTCCTAGTGCGACCACGGTTTTTTTTTAAAAAGAAGAAATAAAAAAGAAAAAATTTATTAGTACATGAAACTAGAACCAATAAATAATAATAAATTAACCTACACTGTTCCACTGCTGGGCAAGAGCCTTTTCTCATAAATCTAGGTGAGAGATGCGATCATACCTATTCCACCATATGGACCCAAAGCAGATTGGTGCAAGCAGTTTGTGGCCAACTACGGTTGGAACTTATTAAGCTGTCCAAAAGGTATCCAAATTGGCTTAATTAAAAAAAAAAAACTTTTATTTTACCGCAGTCACAATTACATCATCCATGCCATAGACAGCCGCATGATCCATGAAAGATAGCACCTGTTCACCGCTGACATAGGTTTTAGAGTGGAGGGCCCGTTGCCAGTGGTACCAGGGCCATAACCCCGGAACTCATTCTTATTATGCATGGCCTTTTTTAACATTATTATTCCTGAAATCCCGCCATGCTTATAATTAGAATTGGAAAAAACAGCCTTAATGATAGGAAAACGAATATTTTATACACTATAAACTTAGAACAACACAAATTATAGTTGTAATTTAATAAATCACACTCGTTTTAGTAGGTGGACAAAACCTACCAGAGATGGGCAAAAATTAATCGTAAAAAATTTCGTCGAAGCTTCTTTGTGGCTTAAAAGTGCCCGAGGTTTCGAGTGCTCTACAGCACCACGTGATCACGGAAGGGACTGAGGCGATTGACGTCCAAAAGTCATTGTTATTTTGGCGTACCTCAGGGGGATAAATTTAATTGCAAATGAACATTCAATTGATTGATCCTACAATTGAAAAATGCCCAACACTGGTACCTATCTGTTTCCATTTGATGACAGTTTTGATTGGACCTCCTAGCGCATTTAACTGCTTGGCCAGGTCAACCCACATTTTTTCTAGATCAGCCCTTCCTTGATGGAAATTAATGCGCCCAGATGCCATTTCTGGGTGAGCATTCATGTGCTCCGTCATGAAGGCCAATTAGGCTGTTGATGCTTTCGTCCGCATCATTGTGACTACAAACCGAGAAAAAACCATACACCAAAAGATGAAATTTCACACAAACTAACGAGCTACCACAATTTTCGAATGTCACCGATTATTAAAAATCGACAATAAAATAAAATTATTTTAAAATGTTTATTTACATCGAATTACCTTAAACGTTTTTAACGTGTTTACGATAAAACGCAAGCGCGGAGCGCGTTATTATGACAGTTCAAAATATGGCGTGTGACGAGCCTTGTCATGTTATTAAATTTGACAATGGCATACAGAATTCCATTCCACGCCAATAACACGTATGTTTAATAACACGTCTTGTTTCGTGTTTAAATGGTCATAGCGAGTAAGGGCCCTGTCTGTCATTTAGTACGTAAACAAGAACTTGCCAATAAAAAAAATACATTCTACTTTCGATCCATATAAAAAATATACCAAAGTAAATACGCTTAAATAAAAAAAATGAAATCAATTACGGTCCATTTCATGGACATTGTACTGTAAAGGGTTAATACTCGTATGTTGCCAAAATAATAAGGTATCTATGTACGAAATTAATAAATGTAATTATTTTAGCCTGCCTTACTTAAAGCGCATCGCTTTGTGATCACGAGGTTATTCAAATCCTAGGTCAAGGACAAATGTAATTTTTCTAACGGAAAATTCCCAGTATGAGTCCGGGGTCTGTAATTGTATCCGATATATGGCAATAAGCCTGCCCCTATTACATGGGACCTAACGTCGTTGGCGAAACGTGGGCGTACTCAGTACACCTCTGTCACCCCCACTTGGGGAATATAGGCGTGACGGTGCGATTGTGATTCTTTTAGCTTAATTTGATCTATGTATTTAATAACTCCACGACAAAACTGTCGTGTGGTGGCATCCCCAGAAGTTGAGTCCACACATTATAATCTGCATCGCAAATCTACTATGAATAGAATACATCATATTATGTTAATCCGGAATATTTTTGAACAAATTTGTGTATATAAAACAAGTTTATAAAAATAATTAACAACTAAACATTCCTTAAATTATAAGAGTGTGATTACACTTGTCGACCGACCACGACTCCGACCTGAAAGCCTTGAGACGCCATTACAAGGCCATCAGGTCGTAGTCGGAGTTAGGAGCGTTTGGAAGCTAGTCATACGTCGGATCCAACCTAGGACATTTAGTGATGCGGTCATCGTTATTTATTTTACACGTGCATCATCGATGTATGATTTGATGTTTTGTAAAAAAACAACATCGCTTTGAAAATATCGACGTATCGATCAATCGATGTTTTACAAGTTTTTGTTACACTTCTTTTTATGCGTATCTCTGTTTGTCCTTGTGCTTCAAAATTTATGATTCATTTTTCAAACGCTTGCATCTGCATGAGCTGAAATTTATATATACAAGGTCTAACATATACAACGCAAGACCTCAGACACCCCAATTAGATTATTGCGTTACGAATTCAATACGAAAATCAAACTTCCAATTTTAAGCTGTTTTCTACCATCTTTTTAAGCTCTTTGATACTTAAATTAACCATAACATTTAATAATTAATTAACTTTTGTATGCTTATTGAGGTTAGGTAATAGAAATACATTTAAAATAGCCATAATTCTTTAAATAATAATTAATTTTTGTTTAATAAAGCGAACAGAACGAGTAACAGCATTTTTTGAAAATTAAAAAAAAATAACACTAGCAATAGTTGGAGTCGATTCAGTTGCCGATTTAGAACAAACTACTTTCAGGTCTTGCGTTGATTATCTTACACCTTGTATACTAGTTGTGCCCGGCATGAGTTGCAATGCCAGATAAAGAGAAAAGTATTTGTTTTTATAATCGGTTTATTGAAGTTGTCCGTTTGTACTAAATTCAGATGCATATTGGTATGTTTTATACCTTACCTATTCGGCAAGTATCGGCATAATCTGTAAAGAAAGTATCCTGTGTATTTTTCGGGACAAATTTTCATTAGGTCCGTGCAGCTATTTTAGTATTGAATAACAGGTATCCCGCAAGATCCGTGACTTTTTCCATTCATATTGAGTTAAATATATAATAATAGCTATCACGCAGAAATAATGTTTTTTTTTTATGTTAAATGTAATTGTATAATTGTTCGAGACCTTATACCTTCCCACTAAGTTCTATTACAATTATTTCACAATTCTTCTTATTTTGTAAATTATTAGTATTTGGTTAGTTAGTATTTGGTTTTTGTATAATATGATTTTATTCATATTCATGATTATTTTATTGTATGTTTGAATTTGTGGTTATATAACTGCCCTCTGATTGACCTTCTTATCTCTCAGCACTTAAAGGTTCGCTGGAAGAGAACTCATATTTTAAGTTAAGCCTTTGTATATCACCTGTAAAATTACAATCCTTTTGTACTGTATACTATAAAGGATTAAATTAAATTAAATTATTTTTGCCGTTCATACGTTATACACAATACTTTCTTAATCATTATTATTCGTAGAATGACCCTGATTGAATCCCTCTCTCCTTACCTAAGATTTGGCGTGGTGATATAGATAATAGTATAAAAGTGAGTAAAATGCCAGTCGACATCGTGCACCACTAATTATTTTTTTAATTGTTTGTTGTACGCTCGAGTATGTAACAAAATTTTTGTCAGTCCTCTTGTAAGAAGACGATTGTCACTGTGTCAACAGTTCATGACCACAATCAAGTTTAGGTATCTTAAATAAACAGATATGCAAAGTTTCGTACTCGATGTACACTCCCGATGAGGATAAACTTATTGCATCATCAATTCATGCACGAAGTTATGTTTGAGTGTTGATATATCCTCCTCCTCGTAAGGTAAGAGGTAAATTTGACTGTATGTATGCAGATTGTGAGGTATAAGGTGATTTTAGCTGATGGTGTGGTGATTGTGAGGTATAAGGTGATTTAAGCTGTTAATATGGTGATTGTGAGACACGAGGTGAATGTATCTGATGGTGCGGAAAATGTGAGGGATGATATGTTTGTAGGTGAGATTGTTGTGAAGATGGAGAACTTGATGAATAAAATGGCAAAGACGCTAAAGATGATTGATTGATAAGGAAATGGTCAAAATTTAAGTCTGATAATTGAGCATGTGTGCGTTGAAATGATGCAAAAGAAGAAGCTCCTACATCAATATGTAATTCTTCGTTTAATTTGTCAAGTGTAGCATAATAAATTACGTCTGTTATTAATATACGGCTTATAGCAAGTTGTCTTTTGTTTAAATCTCGAAGTTGGAGGCCTATAGATTTCCCTAACACCTCAAAGTCATCCTCCTTCCTTGACATTAACTGATTTGGCATATCAATAATGCTTTCTTGTTTCGAAGGTAAAGAATTTTTCTTTTTTTTTCTTCAATGGTCTTGGTCCAATAGGATTTTTTTTTTCGTTTGAAGACATGAACAACCCTTTTTTTTTTTTTTTCGGGGGGAAATGCCTAGCGCATACCCCCGGGCCGAGGGCACGGCCCGGGTGGTAATGTGGGGCTCGCACCCACTAAAACCCCCCGGCGTCCTACTGCCCTTTTGCCGGGCCACAGGAATCGTCACTGGCATGACCTCTGTGGCACCGGCGGGCTCGGTCCGCAGTTACGCGTGGACCTCGACAAATGTAGGGGGGAGTTCGGTCTCCCCCTACCGCCTGTTGGAGGCTGCGTGGACGCAGCGCTATAACGACGCGGGCCTGCTATGTGCTAGGGCACCGGGGTGCCCCCCCCGACGCCTGCAGGCCGAGATTACGGTGGGCGAAGGTCGTTCCGGGCGTAGTCCCTGCGCCTTCGCCCAACGCGCCGTCTGCGAGCGGGATTGGAGGACGTCTCCTCCCTCACCCGCTCTGCCTCCTCCTTCGCGGACATGACGGCCTCGCAAAAGGCCGCCATTGCCGCCCAGGCGCTCTCGCTCCCAACCATGGATGATATCACGGTCGGGAGCGACAGCGCCTGTACCCCTGCACCGAGCGCTCCGGCGAGCCGGCGCCGCTCGGCATCCCATGCCGGGCACACCAGCATCGTGTGCGCCGCCGAGTCTTCTGGGGCTGCACAATGGTGGCAGCGCTCCGCCTCCTCACGACCGATCCGCCACAGATACCGCCCGAAGCAACCGTGCCCGGACAGTACCTGCGTCAGACGGTACGTGAGGACGCCGTGTCGTCGCCCCAGCCACTCCCAGAAGACCGGCAGCAGCGCAGCGATGACGGCGTGACCGGCAGTGGGATGGGCGAGCTTGCACCGCCAGCTCTCCAGCGCAGCTCGGTGCAGCTCTGTCCGCCTCGCTCTCGGGGCGCCGGGATCCCGGATGTTGTTGGGATCCCTACGCCAGGCATAAAGCTCGGAGAGCGCCTGGGCCTCCAGCTCCCACGGAGGCGTTCCGGCGAGGATCGTAGCCGCCTCAAATCCGATGGTGCGGTACCCTCGGATGACCCTGACGGCCATGACTCGCTGCGCGCGGTGCAGCAGCACCACGTTTCGGGCCGTCAGAGCACCCGCCCAGATTGGGGACCCATACAAGGCCTGGGACCGCACCACCCCCGCATACAGCCTCCTCGCCGAGGCCTCTGGCCCGCCCAAGTTCGGCAGGAGTCTCGACAGCGCTCCAGCCGTCGCCATCAGCTTGGGCACTAGGGCGACAAGATGGGGCCTAAAAGTCAAGCGCCCGTCCAGAATGAGGCCCAGGTAGCGTATTTGGGTCTGGACGTTGATGCGCTGTCCCCCGACAATGATGTGAGCGTCAGGGGGAGGCCGGTTTCTGGGGCCGTGAAAAAACATGGCCTCGGTCTTATTGAGGGCCACCTCCAGGCCAAGCCGCCTAATGCGCCCCACCACCTGGGCCACGCCAGCTGTGGCCAGCAGCGCCGCCTCCCTGTGACTCCGGGCCCTCGCGGTGACCAGAGTATCGTCCGCGTAGCACGTTACCGCCAGACCTGGTAGCAACGCGCCACGCAGGACCCAATCGTAGGCGATGTTCCACAGGAGCGGTCCGAGGACAGACCCCTGTGGAACCCCGCGCCCGACGTTACGCTCCTGCCACCGCGACGGCCCGGGGTAAACTACCCGCCTGTTCTCGAGGTAGTCCCGTATGGTCAAGTGGAGGTAATTAGGGACGCCATGGTATCCCAGTGCCGCCATTATAGAGGAGTAGGGCACTGAGTTGAAAGCATTGGCGATGTCCAAAGACACCGCCAACACGACCTCCTTCCGCCCGACAGCTTTCCCCGCCATCAGTTGGACGCGCCTTATCGCGTCCACCGTGGATCTGCCCCGCCTGAAGCCGAACTGGCAGTCCTGCAGGTCCGGCCCCGTCTGCGAAAGGTGCTCGACGAGTCTGTCCACAATCACTCTTTCGAAGAGCTTGCAGACCTCGTCGAGCAACACAATGGGGCGGTAGGCGGACGGCGAGTCTGCCGGGCGCCCCTCCTTCCTGATCAGGACCAGTTTCCCCAACTTCCAAAGCTGGGGAAACCGGCCCTGCCTGAAGCACTCGGTCCAGAGAGCCCTGAGACGGTGGCCGAGCGGACCGTGGGACAGAACCCACACTCGGCCGGGGACTCCATCTGGTCCGGGTGCCACCTTCTTCGCCCGCATTCTGCGGACGGCGGCGTTCAGCTCCTCCTCCGTGACTTCAGGAGCGGCTTCACTCGACGGCATGTTGGTTCCGAGTGTCCGGAACATTGCCGGAGCACTGGGAGCCGCTCCTTCTGGGAAAAGGGCCGACAGCACGACATCCGCAAACGCCGGCGGCATGGTCTGCGTAAGAGGGGGCGTCCAGGGGCGGAGCTTGTTCCGCACCATGCGGTACGGGCGTCCCCAGGGGTCGGCGTCTATACTCGCCAGGAGCTCCTCGCGGGCACGCGTCTTTGCGTCCGCGATCGCCACCTGCAATGCCGCCTTTGCCGCCCGGTAGACGGCATACAGCTCCTCCTCCCTGGCCGTCAGACCCGGTAAGAGCGGTGGGTTCTGACGCCTTCTTCTCCGCTGTCTGGTGTACTGGCGGCGCGCAGCGACGCAGGCGCGTCGAAGTTGCGCAATTTCGCGCGACCACCAGTACACCTGTCGTCTGCGAGGAGCTGCATGCCGCACACGGGGCATGGCGGCATCGCAGATCGCCGTGGCTGCGGCTCTACACCACTCGGCCTCCCCTTGGATGTCGAACGGGGAGACCGGCGCCGGTGTCCAGGCCTGGATCTCTGCTGCCTCAACTGCTGCCTCCACATCCAGGCGCGCCAAGGCCCACCTCGGCCTACCCCCAACTACGTCAGCCGGCGCGGCGGCCTGAGACTCGGCGGAGACAACAAATCTGACATACACATGGTCAGACAGGGTCTCCACCGAGTCGACGACTCTCCAACCTCGTATCCGGTTCGCCAGTGTCGAGGTGGCGAAGGATACGTCCACCACCGAGCCGCCGCCCCGTCTGACGCATGTATAGGCAGTGCCTCTGTTGAGGACCGCCAGTCCCTGCCCATGCGCCCATTCTTCAAGGGCTTCCCCCCTCGCGTTGTCGACGCGGGAACCCCAGGCCGAGGACTTGGCGTTGAAGTCCCCCGCAACGAGAACGGGACGCGGCCTACACCGCACAATGAAGTCGCCGAGTCGCGACAGGAGGGCCTCGAAATCGGGTAGTGGTCGGTTTGGCGAAAAATACACCCCGACCACCACTATGGCCCCCACACGAGCGGCGACAAAGCCCCTCTGCCTCTCGACGTCTTCGAGAGACAGAGAGCCTCCACTCCCTGGCAGCAGTATGGCCACCGTGCCGTCCGCGTCGCCAGCCCAGTTGCTGGCGGGCAGCACGAAGTACGGCTCTGCCGCCACTGCCACGTCGATCGACCACTCTGCCATGCTCTGGAGTAGAAGGTCCTGAGCCCTGGCAGAGTGGTTGAGGTTCGCCTGCAAGAAGCTGATTGCGGGGGGACGACTACCCATTGGCGGCGTCCATGGGTTCTACCACCCGGGTCTCTCGCGGCCTGGACGGCACTGGCCACTCGGAGGTGCGCTTCGGGGCCCCCTTGCCTGTGGGACGCGACCCACAGGTCTTTGAGCCCGCCCGGTGCTCGGCGGGCTTGCCTGCCTTGTTACAGCTCAGGCAGTGTGCGGGCTCCGTACAGTTCCGCGCCTGGTGCCCCGGCTGCCCGCAGTTGTAGCAGCGCTCCCTGTGGTCCGCGATGTTTGCCGGACAGAGAGCGCCGACATGCCCCTCCACCTGGCAGCGAAAGCAGCGCAGCGGCCTCGCCCGCAACAGGGCCACGTCCGCGGACACCCAGCCCACGAGCAGCCGCCTCGCATCGGCCAGCTTTTTGGCGGCCTCCACAGGGCAGGTCACAACGGCCGAGAACAGGCCTCCGTAACCCGCCCGTATTTCGCCGCACTTTATCCGCTGCAGGTCGCAGCCTCCCACCTTGGCCACCGCGGCGATGAGCTCGTCCGACTGAGCTGAGTCGTCGAGCCCACTGATGCGGAGGCTCGCCGACTTAAAGGGCCGCGAGATTATGACGTCCTCTGAGGACAGCCCTTGGCGGAGCTTCTCCGCCAGCGCGTCCGCCTTTGGGGAGCTGGTCGCACCCGGGATTTCGAGCAGGCGCGCACCTGTTACGGTGCGCTTGACCCTGACTCCCTCGATCCCGAGCTCCCCGATGTCAACCGTCGACCTGGCGAGATGTAAAATCGTCGCGTATGTGACATCGTGCTTCTCTGCCCCAGGCGTCAGGGTCAGTACGACCGCCGCCGAGTTTGGAGCGCGGAGTCTCCGGCGTTCGCGCGCTCTCGCCTTTTTGGCCCTTCTGGCCGCCTTCTTTCGGGCGCCTTTGGCTCCCGCAACCTCCCACTGGCTCCCCTCTCTGGCATTGGGAGGTGCTGGCTGTCGTTGCGGTGGCTTCGTTTTCTGCCCGGCAGCCGTACCCTTTTTGGCCTTAGCTTTTTGAGCCGCGGGAGTTTTGGGGGCGGCAGGTGCAGCTGGGGTCGGCACGGGTTTGGAAGTCCGCGCTGACGTCGACGGCACGGCGTCCCGCCCCGAGAGGCGACTCGGGGTTTTCGGCGGCGCCTTCTGCGCGGCCTTCTGCGCGTATGTCGTCGCAGGAACGGGCACCGCCGACGTCTTCGAGGCCAAGGGAGGGCGCAATACTTTGCCCTCCAGAAACGAGAGTCTCTGGAGGACTTTGCCCATCTCCTCCCTGATTAGCGTTGCCAGGTCGGCGTCTGGCGCTTTGGGAGCCGCCTTGGGAGCTGGATCTTGTAACTGGTCCTCGTCGCCAAGGAGCATTGCCTTGACCACGTCCAGCTCCTTTTTCATCTCCGCCATCTGCTTGCGGAGGCGGATGTTCTCCACCTGCAGACGGCGGACCTCGTCCGAGGCGGTGCGGGAAAACGCCTCCTCCACCACTTCAGCGATGGAGTTGGCCGCCAACTTAAGGGTCTTTTGGGACGTACCCTTGAGCCCCTTCGATATACGGGCGACGTCCCTTATGTTTTCGAGGGACTCGGCCGCTCTGCCTTTAAGTCCCTCGAGGAGCAACTCGTCCGGGTCGGGATTTGACGAGGCTCGCGACGCCGCACGGGAACTACTCTCGGCGGCCAGTGCGGCCTCGGCACTCGTCTGGTTGGTCAGCTTCCTTCGATCCAACTTCTTTTTTGCCTCCCAATATCCCACGTACTGTCCAGTGGTGGGAGGTCGTCCCTTACCGCGTTTGGGCAGGGGTTTCGGCGGGTCGTCAGGGTCCGAGCCCTCGCCTGAGCCCGAACGACTGCCTTCCGGCCTTCTGGGTCGCTTTTTGCTCCACATTGTGGTGCTTCGAGCGAAGCTGCAGTCCGAGGTGGACATTTCGCTCACTTCCAGCTCCTCCTTTTCTGTCGCAGAAGCGACCTGCTCTAACCGTTGCATGACAACAACCGGTTCGTTGGGTCTCATCACCTGCAACTTGATGTCCTTTGTTCCTTTAGGAACCTTCTCCTTCTTTTCATCATTATTATTTTTATTTAGGTTTTCCATATTAGTCCCACGAGTATGGGGGAAATAAAACGTCGACCCGGGCGGAGCCCCCTGCACCCGGGCAAGCCTATATACACCGAGGGGTCGGCCGGTACCTCGGGTTGCCGCACCTGCAGCTGGTAATTTTTTAAAGTGGTTTTCTTCCACGTGGCCCAGCCGGCGAAGGCAAGGCCCCCGTCCCAGCGTAGAGCCGAAGCTCATCGTTGCCGGTTACGGGTTCGCCATCGGTGGTCAAGACCGTGTCTGGAGGCGGGTAAGCGCACCCCAGACCCGACGACTAGGAGGGGAAGGGAGAGGATTGGGAAGGAAGTTAGGGATGGGGATAGAGATGGGGAGGGAAGGGTTATGTTAGGGCTTCGCGCCCTCTCCCGACTGTCGTTGCCGCGGGGTCTCACTGGTCCTCTCTGAAGCCCAGAGAGGTACCTAGAACCCCCGGGCAGCGCTTCTCCAATTTGCCCGCTGCGCCCCACCCTCTCCGAAAGCCAGAGATTATGAGGGGCAGCATGGCGACTCCCGCCACACGACTCCACCGAATTTCCGGACAGAACCGGGGGACAAAAGGATGTGTTATTCAGGAAAAAGGATGGGGAGGGATGGGACCGAAAATTGGGGAAAGGTAGCGCATGACTGTTTCTGTTATGTCTGTTCAGAAGGACCAGACCAATAGCAGGCAGCAACCGCGAGCAGGATACAGTCACACTTGCCTTGGGGATCATCGCGACCGTGCGCTACTCCCAAGACCACGCCAAATTGCTTGCCGGGACAGACGAGCAAAATAGGCGAGAAGCTATGCCACTGCGCCTCGAAGGACGCGTGTGGTGGGATAGCCTTTCGCCCGCCCGACATGAACAACCCTGAAAAATAATAAACGATATTTTATTTTGTTTTCAAGCTACTTCAATCGGAAGCAGAGTGGGAAGAGACAGCAGTTCAATTTGAAACTAAGTAGAACTTCAACCACTGTATTGGAGCATGTGATGAAAAGCACATAGCCATTGAAAAACCACGAGGCAGTGGTTCATTATATTATAATTATAAAGGATTTTTCAGTTTAGTATTAGAGGTATGTAAGGAAAGAACCTGTTGGAACTCTGTACTCTATGCCTACCCCGCAAGATATCTGGCGTGATGATATATTATTAGTAGTAGCTGTTGTCAATCCCAACTACGAATTTATGTATGCCCACACTGAAACTAATGGATCTGTTGGTGATGGGTTTATACAGAAATCTACTCGTTTTTACAAAAAAACTTGAAAATAATGAGTTGAGTTTACCCACTTCTTCATCACTTCGAGGCACTGATACTACAGTTCCATATGTACGAGGAGGGATCAAAAAGTAGTGAGAATGAGATAGAATATAATGACTATTGATAACTTAATAATTTATTTTTCTACGTAGTTTCCGAGTCTCTCTACACACCGAGTCCAGCGCTTTTCCAAGGCTTCAATCCCTTTCACAAAAAAAGTTTTGTCTTGGTCCTGCAAAAAGCTCTCCACGGCATCCATCACCTCGTTATCGTCTTCGTACCTGTTTCCCCTTAAGTATTTTTTCAATTTGGGGATCAGATAAAAATCGCTAGCCGCCAGATCTGGTGAATAAGGGGGGTGGTCAACCAATTCGAAGCCAGCTTGCTGAATGGCAGCCATCGCAACTGCCGACCTGTGTGCGGGTGCGTTGTCGTGATGAAACAGCACGCCCCTTCGAAGTTTCCCTCTACTTTTCTCTTTGATGGCATTCCTCAACTTAGGAATTAAAGCTGCATAATATTGGCCTGTAATAGTGGTTCCACGCTCCAGGTAATCAATCAACAATATTCCTTCTAAGTCCCAAAATATTGAGGCCATAACCTTGCCAGCCGATGCCACGACACGAAACTTCTTCTGGGTCGGTGATGATGGCCGTTTCCATTGCGAAGATTGCTGTTTTGTCTCGGGATAAAAATGATGAACTCATGTTTCGTCCATTGTTACGAAACGAGAAAAAAAGTTTTCAGAATCATCATGAAACTTGTCCGACAATATCTTCGAAATGTCAAGTCGATTTTGTTTGTGACTGTCGGTTAACATTCTCGGCACCCATCTTGCGGAGACTTTTCTCATATTCAAAGATTGTTTCAATATGGATTGAATACTTCCATATGAAATGCCCGTTTCTTGAATTAAGTATCGGATGGTAACTCTGCGATCGGTCAATACAATTTTCTCGACTTTCGCAACATTTTCTTGGGTGACTGACGTCGATGGACGGCCGCAACGATGTCCGTCTTCCGTGCTCGTTCTCTCTACTCGAAATTGAGAAGCCCACCTTGCGACAGTGGAATACGGCGGAGCAGAATCTCCTAATGTTGCCTCCAAATCGCAATGAATCTCTTGCGTCGTTAACTTTTTTAAATACCTCTGGTATTTAATAACGGCTTGCACTTCGTTTTTCTCCATTTTCGAGAACACGTTCCGACACGAAGCAAACAAATGACTACATTCAGAAAAAAACAAAAGAGAATTGAAGATTTTGTTTTTATTAATATTACAAATATGTATCTGAGCTATGCTATATTTTTTTACCAAGGAGTATGTCGTTCTCACTACTTTTTGATCCCTCCTAGTACACTGCACGGTTTGTAATAAATTATTATAAATAAAATAACAAACATCGATCAAATTGGCCGGTACTAGTAAAATGACAGGCTACTAGTAAAGTGGCGGTACTAGTAAATTGTTTGTAACAGGACCTTGAAATCTTCTTCTCGTAAACTCTTACTAAAATATTTTTTATCTGTTTTGTTATGTAAGTATGTCATATCCCTATAGATCTCTATTACCTGCGAGATAACTTTACGTTCTATAGCTGTCGCCGCACGTCCATCTTGAACAAAGCGTGCGCACCGACTAGCCACAGACTAGACATGTCGATTTAAAATCGATTAATCGAAAAATAAATTCTGTCGAGACAATCGAATTCGACAATTCTGAAAGCCCTTGAATCGGATCGATTCACGTTTCAATAATAAAGAAATGTAATCGACAATATGACTTATTCAAGTGCAAGCAATTATGTTGTTAAAAATACTAGGTACTAAACTGATTTTTTTTTAAATTCTGTTGTCTATTTGATAACCTCTTAATGTGATGCGTTGACGCATCCAAAAATGGTACCAACGGAAGGATTCAAAAAAATATTTTCATGTTATCAGCACATTTATTAAAATCGACTTCCATTCGATTAATTGAGGGTAGATTATTCGATAATCGATTTAATCAAGATTTGATTCTAGTGCATTCGATTCCAATCGATCCAAAGTGAGAGCGATTTTTTTTAGAATGGAGCGACATGCTTAACACAGACCAATATAGACAGCTTAGTAGGGATATTCGGATATTAGTTAAAAACACACACTCTCTCGCCTTTATTCCCCAAGCGGGGGTGGCAGAAGTGTATTTATTGAGTACAGCCACGTTTCGCCGACGACGTTAGGTCCCATGTAATAGGGGCGAGCCTATTGCCATAAACCGGGCACAATTCCACACTCGTACTGGGAAGTTTTCGCTAGAAAAATTACACTTGTCCGACCTAGGATTTGGACCCAGGACCTCGTGATCACGAAGCGATGCGTTTTTCCACTAGACCAACGAGGCAGTCAGTCGTTAAAAACATTAATGTTCCGATGTTTTACATCGAATATAGGGATGATCGATATTCGAAAAACATCGATGTCATAATCGAAAGCCCAACATCGATGTTCGATATTTATTGAAAACTGAACATCGATGTTGGATACCATCGATGATTTTTGCATTAATAATTGACAAAGAAGTAAAACACAGTGTAAAGTTCGAAATTTATTAAGAAACAGATCAAATTATTACATATTCCAATATTTTTTATCAATTGACTGAAGGAAAAGTAATTTTGATAAAGAAGAACTTTTTAATCTATTTCTTTGTTGATAAAGAGTAGAGCCAGCTTTTGAAACCAGTCTTTCGGATGGCGTTGATGTCGCGATAGTACTCAAATATTTTACCGCTATGTTTTTTAATTTCGGGTAAGCTGAACCGATGACATTATTCCAAACTTGGATGGGATCTTGTTTTGACACTGGATTTTTCAAAAAGTAGCTCAACTCGGAAGGCATTTCGTGATCACTAGGGGAAGGCGTAGAGTTTTTGTCATTTACAAGTTTATAATGTTCGCTCCACAAATTAAATTCTTCTGTTGGATCTGGCGAACGACTAATAACTTCTTCAATTACTTCTGTTTCCGTCGTGGTAGTTAGTAATTTTTTGACATATTTGATTGCTTTCGAACATGCTATGGGATCTTGAAAGTGAATATTTTTGAATCTTGGGTCTAACAATGTAGATACAGCAAGTATTTGTTGTTCCGAGGGTAACAAGATTTACTGATTTCAGTCATTATGTTCTGCTTAAGATCCTTACCCATAGAACTGTTTGTTTTGATGTAGTTCATTTTTAAGTTTAGCATTCGTGTTATGGGAATGACTTTGCTGCTGGTAACATAGTCTTCTCCACATATTTCTTTAGTAGCAACTTCTATAGGGCGTAAAACTTCAAAATTTCAGTCAACTCTTCAATACTTTTTGCAATTATCATTGCACTTGTATGACGACTAACAATTTGATTAATTGTTGGTCACAGATCTAAAAATCTTTCCACCATATAAAAGGTGGAATTCCAGCGAGTGCTGACATCTTGTATTAATTTTAGATCAGAATGCTTTCGTAATTCATCACTCGCCACTACACTATGCTTGAACCAGGTGACAATCCTTTTGACAGATCCAATCAATTCTGGCAATTGTTTTTTTTGTTTTTGCAATTGATTTTTGAGCTACCAAATTAAGTAGGTGAGCAAAACAAATAATATGGCATTTTCTTCCAAATGAGATATCTACAGCTTTAACAACATTTGCTCCTCCATCAGTTACCATAGCGGATACTTTTTCTGTATCTATGCACCATTCATTACATGTCTGCAACAACATTCTTCCAATGTATTGAGCAGTATGTGATTCGGCTAACTCATAAACTCCTAGAGACACTGATGTCATGCGTTCTTCGTCATAAAAGTGTATAGTGACACCAAGAATACTCCTAGTCTGCATGGTATCCGTCCATATGTCGGTTGTCAGGGTTATATTGCAACGTAGGCCTTTTATTTTATTTTTAAAAAGATTCTGTGTAACTTCATATCGGTTCTCTAGCATTCTCTTGAAAGTATGCCTGGATGGGACTTTATACAGAGGTGCAGGTGCTTTCATTAAGTTTAGAAATCCTTCATTTTCAACAATCTGTAACGGCTGTGAATCTTTGCAAATCATAAACAAGATAGCATTTGTAATGCGAATTCCTTTAGCTCCATTTTCAGAAAATTCAGATATGCTCCTGAAACTCTGATTTAGTGTCGGCTGGAATATTTTTTTGTGAAAAGGCGATGCACTTATGTCACTTGCATTAAAACTACAATCAGAATCAACTGAACTGTTTTCATATAAAGCAGAGTCGGGTGCGATTATCTCAGCAGAAGTAGAAGCAGTTGACATTGAAAGTTTTACGAATGTCTCCTTACGTGATTTCTTTGCGCCTGTTTTATGAACTGTGTTCTCTTCGTTGCTATTTTTCCCTAATAATGAACTATGCATTTTATCAATGTGTAACTTTAGATTTGTAGTGTTGCCACAAGTTTTTATGATTTATGGCAAGACCGACATCTGGCTTCATTATTTTCAAGTCTTTCAAAAAGTTCCCAAAAGCGACTTTTTGGCGGCATTTTTAATTATGTTCCTGTATCCCTGAAAACATACAATAAAGTGTGAATAAAATTCAGACATGAACTCGAGATAACCATAACATGCAAAAATATTCATTGGAAAGTACACAAAATAAAATGTTCTGTCCGCTTATTATACTATTTTCAAAGCAACCAAAACAGCAAGCAACCACACCACAGCCGTAAAAAAAGAGAAGTGTGAGAGAGAGAGCGAACGAGACGACGAAGAACGTACGAATGAAGGGAACGACCGGTGCGCCGTGAATGAATACGCGTTCAGAATTAATAAACTTGATTTGTGGATGCGTTCATAGAAGACATAATTTGTTTCGTAAGTTGCATTGGTCGTGTCGTGCGTGAGGCCGTGAGTTAACATCGATGTTACAATATTTTTCGTATAGCAACATCGATGCTCAAACATCGATGTTCATCGAGCATCCCTTATCGAATAAAAACATCGATGTAATTAAAAATTGATTAATAGAAAAATCGTTTTAAAGTGAAATAATCAATTTTTAGATTGATGTGAAACACTCGAAGCGATTTAAAACATTTCGCATCGGATTAAACTAAGCGATCTGGCGTGATGCTTTAGGTAATGGATGATATAGATACATACAGATAGATTATATTAGTTTAAAAAAAAAAACAAAAAAAACTATAAAAATTTGTCACATAAAGTGCAACTATTTTACCAAAATTACCACTATTACTATTCTTACTAAACTATACACAATCAAAGTATGCACAATGGCGTTCCAGTTGAGTGCACAACAAGTCAATAGTGCTGTGTAATGTTATTGCCATGTATTGTTATCGATTTTTATATGATCTATTTAATAATATTACTATTCATAAGAAATAAAAATAGTTATAAATCATAACGTTAACCTATATTTTCCAGATAAAATGCCACCTAATTTAAAAAGAGTAAATTTTGGAGTTATTTAAAAAAAAATTACAAGCAATTTGTAAATTATGTTATAAATGCCTGAACACATCAGTTAATACTACTAATCTGCGGGGTCATCTAGAAAAACTACACGTAGATGTTGTTCAGAAGTTAATAACAGAGGAACCAGTTCAAAAAACTAAATTTAGTGACAAAACCAACAAGAACGTTCAAAATGTTTAACCAGTTATTGAACTTATAGCGATAACGGGTTTGATGACTAAAGGAGCTAGCTCTTCTGCTGGCAGTTCAAAAGTTACGATTACGGATATTCTATGCAAAACTTTCAACAACGAGATGAGAAGGAATTGATCACTAATTTTAACAGCATAACAAATATTGAAGGTAAATATAAAAATAACTGAAGCGATTATACATTTCATTATCATAGACCATTAACGGATTTACACAGCCCATGAGAGAATTGATACCTTTATACAAAATTCCTTTTAGATAAGCATTTACAAAACGTATATGTGAAAAATAAATGTCAGAACAAATTAAAAATTATTTAAAAATACCAGAACATTATTGCATATGACCCAAGACAATGCAGAATAAGTCGTTAGTAGGAATCTTCATCTTATATCAATTGCTTAAAAAACATACAGCCGAATATATACAAAACAGACGTACAGATATCTTCGACGAATGGAATATTACTATCGAAAAAGTTACTGCTGTAGTGACTGACAATGACAGCACGTTTATGAAAGTAAATATAGACACTTAGGTGACAAAAAATAATACCATACTTTGCCCACACGGTGGATTTAGTTGCCACATACTCATTGGATAAAGCTAAAACTGCATTAAGATCATAAGTGCGCCAAATTGTAAAATTCATAAAACGAAGTGTAATGCCAGTGATTAGTTGCGGAAAAAGCAAAGGGAGACTGAAAAGAGGGAGGTCCCAACAAAGAAGGAAGAATAGGGTATGAGGCATACGAAGTCAACATTATTATTTTGACATTTATTGAATACATGTAAGTTGATGTGCGATGAAAGGTTATCACCAATTAATACCTTTCTTCCTGTCAAAGACTTTGCGTGAGGCAGAAAAGCAGTCCGAAACCAATCTCGGAAAGTAACGCTATCAATGCACCAACTGACAGTTCTATTAATTTGAGAACCCTGGGAGCAACAAGTTTTCTGACAGCATGGAGCATCGCGTTGTCGCCTTTCCTTCCATGTCTCGTAAAGGTAAACACTTTTATAAATTATATAAGGTGACAGGAGAACACCGTCTTCAGGTCCGCATACCATCACTGATGTTGCACTTCTGGAGTAGTTTATAATTTTTACGGGGTATTTTACTGCACGCCTGAATGTACCTTATTTTTACCAGGTTCATCACTCATATCCATTTCATCGAAATTAATTATATTTGATGGAGGAAGACCTTCAATAAGAGGTGTTATATTGTCAAAATATGCATTAGAGACCGTTATATTTCTTTTCTTTTTTTTTCTTTTTTTTTTTACTTTTTTTTTTTTTTTTTTAAAAAAACGTTGCCCCACACTAGGACATTTGTTACATAAAGTTCCATAAGATATATTATGTATTTCCGAAGCACCTCTAATCGATAAGTTTTCATGAACTATTTTATCAAGCGCTTCTTCGAACTTCTTTTTGTATACACGCGGCATCTTCCTGATAAAGAAATTAAAAGATGATATCCTAAAAAGTCAAAAATCACATAAACATTCAAGTGTGTCGTTGTCTCTGGGGATACTTTGATCATGTGATCAATCACACACCATATACCCTAATAAAAACGATACGAACGAGCGATAAAGAAATTGGCGCAATTGCGTCCATTTTTCTTTCCTAAATTATGATTGGGCCGCCTTGCTGAGGGGCTGTATGATGTGGGGAGCCGCAGATGCTGTTAAAGGGGCCTGGATGGTTACCCCCTGCATTCTAGCCTCCTGTAGAGATGAGGTTAGAAAAAGTAACGATTTTTATAATTAGTCGAAAACAGGTCAATTAAAGAAGTTCACTTAAATATTTAATTCAAATATTAAGTAATTCGTCAGTATCCCTATACCAAAAAATATTCTACCATAGTATTTTCTTTGTGATTATCACTTTATGATTTCGGTGAACGAAAACGTCGTGTAGAAGCCTACATGCCTAAGAGTTTCTCAAAAGTGTGTGTATTTGCTTCGCTATTTAATATGTCAAATAATCAAACCATTTCGTTCACGTGATATGCTGTTACAAAAGTATCGGCAGGGAGCATACGTGAGATATAATTATATTACCTATTTTAAATATAGTTATTTAATTAGCCGCTGAAAACACAGTCTAGTTTCAGTCTGTTAGCGTTGTTAAAGTTGGCTAAGAAATTAACAGTACCACATTAGATTACAAATAAGCTACATAATAGAGAATGAGCATATTATTATGATGGACTGGCTGACCGATGTTAAATGATTTATACTTAATAATCTCCAAATGATCTAATTTCTTCAAGATTCCTGGCACCAGACAACAGCTATTTTCCCATTATGTAGATCGTGCAAGGGCCTAATAGTAAATATTGCGGTCGACTTCCTCTATCCGCAACAAGGTATCTGCGACTACGTTCTGTCTACCTGGAATATACCGTATGTCGGTCGTAAATTGCGCTAAAAATTCCAAACGCTTGTGTTGTCGTGGCGAACATTTTTCTTTTATAATTCTGAAGGTGTGAGAGGCTTATGATCTGTAATGTTGCTGCAATCACGAGCTTCCACCATGAATCGGAAATATTTAATAGCTTCATATATCGCCAACAGCTCTCTATCATGCGGGCTGTACTTTCGTTGTGGGTAACTTAATTTCTTTGCGAAAAACGCTAGAGGTTCCCACTGTCTGTTTTTCTTTTGTTGTAAGACAACGCCGATGGCTATTCGAGGAATCTGTAGCAATACTCATCTCAGCTTCTGGATTAGGATGGGCAAGCAATGCGGACTTCGCTAGTGCTTATTTACAGTCTTCGAATGCCTGTGACAACTTTGGCGTCGAATATACAGGTGTAAAACATTTCACATTTGACTCAGACAGGTGAGCATTTAATGGTGCCTGTGTGTTAGCAGCATTAGGCTCAAAACGACGATAGAAATTAAGCATACCGAGGAATCTTCTGAGCTCTTTCACGGTCTTGCGCACTGGGTAGTCCATAATGGTCTGTACTTTAGACTCTAAAGGCTTGGTACCAGCTGCTGAGACTTTGTAACCAAGGAAAGTGACTTCCGGTTTACCTAGAACACACTTTGTTGTGTTGATAAGTACACCATATTTCGTGAATCAGGTAAATACTTGACGTAGATGTTCTTTGTGACTCTCTTCTGAGGCAGAGAAGATCAAAATATCATTACAATATCCATATGCAAAATCTGTGTAACACTTCATCAACAAAACGTTGGAAGGTTTGAGCAGCATTCCTTAATCTACAAATAATCTACTTAATAATTAATATCTTCTTGATTCAGGTGTATTTGGTTATATGCTTTGACCAGATTAATAGTGGAAAATATAAAACATCCTGATAACTGGTGTGAAAAGTCTTGTATGTGACGTACTGGATATCTGTCTGGAATTGTCCGAGTGTTTCTTCACCAGATCTAAGGGTGAGGAGAAAGGGCTTTCTGAACGTCTAGCGGTTCCGTTAGCTCATCTCATGAAACTCTTTCTTTGCAGCTTTCAGACGGAGAAGGTCCAAACGTCTAGGTCTGGAGGCAACTGCGAGTCCTGGCGTCGTTCTGATGTAATGCACCGTGTTGTGTTGTACTGTCCTCACTATTCCTGCTGGACGTGTTACTTCTGGAAACTCACGAAGAAGTTCATGATAAGCAGAATTCCAAGAAACAGCCTTAATAGACGCTATGTCCTCCGAGGTCCTTTGTTTTGTGATAGTGAGCGTGGTCGTACCATCAACAAGATGTTGCTTCCTGCAATCCACAAGCCATATGTCCATAATAACTTAGGAAGTCCATTCTAATGATAGGTTTAGACACATCGGCGTTTGTGAATTACCATGAAAAATCCCTTTGTATTCCTAGGTCTAAGTAAAGAAGTATAGAGCCGTTAGTATTTATGATACTTCCAGTTGCAGCGGTCAGGCAATATTCAGCTTTTATTACAGGGCGTCCTAGTAGCAAATTTTGGAAAAAACACATAGATCTGAACCAGTATCTACCAGGATTTGCGTTTTTGAGTTGCGCCGTGGTCGGTTGTACTTAAATCGCGACCTCGAGTAGGAACGAGAATGTCGTCGTCTGGCATGCTGAGGTCAACTTCGCAACTACTATTCTCAAAGCACATATTTCCTCGCTAAGTTTTTCAACACGGGAGGAAGATCTATGTTGATTGGTAGTGTTCGTCATAGCTACCTGATGAGAAGGCGTAGACCGTGCTATATCGTGAACACGTTCCGCTAACTCGGCGAGATCATCAAGCGAAAGGTTAGGCTGTGAAGCTATTACAGTTTGTAAGCTATGCGGTAAGCAACCAGACCATAGTGTGAGCAAACACATCGTCGCAAACGGAGGGGCCAGCTAAATTCCTTAAATGACATAAATATTCTGAAGGCTTCCGGTCTCCAACATCTTCATGAATGAATAGCTGTTTGAGTTTCTTTTCTTTCGAAGCTCTTAATCGTCTGACCAACTCAGCTATCAAATTTACCCGTCGCAGGTGGTGCACACAAAATATGTTTAATTTGCGAAACATATGTTTGTTCTAGCTGTGATACCGCGTAATAGAATTTGGTGGTATCGCTTTTCACCTTCCAAAGTTATCCTTTGGCACTCCAACTGAGCAAACCAAAGTTCCGGATCGTCAGCATAAAATGGCGGCACCCACATACCAACGTGACAAATACCACTTGTTTCGCCTTCTGAAACCTTCTTTCCGACAACCTTTGCCTCGCTTTCCATCTTAGAATCTACCATTTTTCGTCGGCTGGTCACCAGTTATATACGCTATGTTCTATATAAGGTTGTCAGGATGATTAAAAGTCCAATAGATTTTTGGCCAATGGTTATTAATGAAGGTAGAAGAAAGTACAGTGAAGATAGAAGAAAATACAGCGAAGAATAAGTTTAAGACAACACGAGAGCATTAAAGTATAAGAAGTCAAAGATGGATAGACTAGCGAGAATAACAGATTCGAAATTATTAACGAAAATATACAAGCGTCTTTCACTTAAAATTTGCCGTGGTATAACGTTCCCTGGCTGTGACTGACGCTTGTGACCCCGCGCGATAACGGATCGCTGCTCGCGTCCACGCAACCGGTTTTGCGGGAGGCCGCGCGCGTGCCGCGCATCAGGATAGCCAACGTTCATATGATACCACAACATGTACTGATCTTAAATGAATAAATTATTATTATTATAATACTTTTTGTTTTATTTTCTCTGCTTGTGTGCTGGCAAAGTAATGTCATTTAATTAATGTCAAGTATATCGAGTTTAATTATTATAGGTTCTATAATAATGAAACTCGATATAGGTCAGTCTGTCTGTCTGTTGGTCTTGTTGGTTTCTTCCGCTATCTGTAAAAACTTGCGCAAAGTTCGAAATGTGTTCAATATGGCTTCTTTTTGAAGTTTAATGTATGTGACAAGATTAAGCAGTTTTAAGCTGTTGGAGATGGCTTTTGGGATAATACCCGTAGTTGATATATTATTGTCTATTTATATCATCACGCCAGATCCCTTGCGGGGTAGGCAGAGAGTACAGAGTTCCAACAGGTTCTTTCCTTACATACCTCTCTGGCTTCCTCTACTCTCATAGTTCGTCTCATAGACGCTCGCCGGTTATGGAGATAAGAACCGGTCTATTTGGTCATGGTAAGATAGTCTAGGTCTTCCCCGGCACCTACATCCTTCCACTTTCGCATTGTATATCTGTTTTGTCATTCTTTCTTCGGACATTCTTTCTATATGCCCGAACCAACGGAGCATACCCTTTCTCATCTTTACACCGATACTATCTTTCATACCTACTCGCTTTCTTACTACGCTGTTGCGAATACGGTCGGTCAGCGTGACTCCGCACATCTTCCGCAGATATCGCATTTCGACCGCATTTATCCTGCTTTCGTTCTCCTTCTTACATACCCAACTCTCACTGCCATATAACAGCGTTGGGACAAGCACTCCGTTATGCATGGCCAGCTGCGCCTTTTGGCTTAAGTGCCGGCTCCCAAGTAGCCTTCCCATCGCACCATTCACTCTATTACCTGCATTCACTCTTCTCTCTATATCTCATAATTTCTTTCTTCATCTCTGTCATACTGGCATTCAGGTTCAAAGAAGAAAAATAGTCCTGCCACGCTTTCTTCTTACTTTCTACGGATTGTGTGTGTGTGTATGAATGATCTACGCTGTTGGCCTCGAGGCCTCTACAGCTTCACCGGATTTTAACGGCGAGCGTGCAATCACTACGCTCCAGCCAGCCAGAAGGGCAAGAGGCGACATACTCGAGGGCGCCCTCGGTTGGGACAGTCGCTGTAGGGGGACGGGTGCACTACTAAGTGCACCGGTAAACCGCCGGCTATGGGAGGGGATCTACTACTACGTCTACGTCGTCGTCGCCCGTATTCTGAGCGGAAAGAAGGGATGACAAGGCATCGGGGGGGTCGGTGAGAACATGTCGCGGCCGGCGGTGGCGGCAGGGGTCGGGAGGGAGATCGTAGTCGGCGGTGAACTTTCTACGGAGCTTTGTAACTCCGCATCCCACCATGCATCACCTTTTGCTGTTCTATGCTTCTTTGAGCAACCACATACTTCTTTCGCGGAATCTACTAAACTTTCTTTCAGGCTATTCCAGCATTATTGTTATTATAATAGAAATATTATTATATTGGCTAGGTACTTATTAAACCTTGCTAACTTGACATAATGTCAGATTATGTAAAAAATTGCAAGTCTCTAGCAAAGTGAAAATAAAGAGGCGCCGACTGTATAAAAAGGTGTATTTAGAATGTACAATAAACATGTGGATGCAAGTGTAGTGGGCCGCCGCAGTAGTGGTAGGGGCTGTCGAAGGTCGATTGCGGCTGCGTTTAGTTTACGCGTGAATATGCTCCCGGAAAGCTCCTTATTATTCGTCCAAGAAGCCATTGAAGTGGAGGTTGCGTCTTGCCCCTCTTGAGAACCAGTGTTCCTTCTGTCTAGGCTGCACTTGGTCTTCTGCTGTAGCACACAAACATATTCATGATTAAAGCTCTGCCAGAAGTGTTTTTTGACGTATTGAACTCGTCGATAGCGCTTCAGCCGGGTGATGTTAACGTCAGTCACCTGTGGGTGGGGCACAGCCGTGAGGGATCGTCTAATCAGGAAGTGAGAACGAGTAAGAGCAGTAAAATCACAAGGATCAGAAGAGAAAGAACTCAAGGCGCGTGCCTTAAAGAGTTGCTAAGTACTACGTACCGCAGCTTTGGCAAGGCCATTAAAATGAGGTGAATAAGCCGGAGCGAATATTAAATTTGATGCCTTCCTGCCATGTCGAGTGAGGTTTGTAGGCGCTTGCAACTACAATTATTCGACAAATAATTGTGGCTCATTGCAAGCGCCTACAAAATTAGTGCCACTATCTGACAAGATAGTCTGCGGCTTCCCTCTTCGAGAAATAAAGCGTGTTACGGCTGCTAGGTATGCCTCCTTTGTAAGGTCCGTAACAAGCTCTAAGTGTATCGGTTTTTTTTTATAATGTTTGAAGTCAGAATTTCCCCCAATATTTGTTGGAGACCTTGTTTTGCATATTGTCTTGCTACAATTTTATGTGATTTTTAAATTGGTAAATTTAAATAATCATTTTTGATTAATTTCCAAATATATGTTGTATTCTTAATTTTTACATCTTTCTATCTATCTATCTATCTATAACCTCACGCCAGATCCCTTGCGGGGTAGGCAGAGAGTACAGAGTTCCAACAGGTTCTTTCCTTACATACCTCTCTGGCTTCCTCGACTCTCATAGTTCGTCTCATACACGCTCGCCGGTTACGGAGACTCTTGACTTTTCCATCAGATAAGACTCGGTTTATTTGGTCGTGGTAAGATAGTCTAGGTCTTCCCCGGTACCTGCATCCTTCCACTTTCACATTGTATATCTGAAATTACATCATTATCATTTTACATCTTTGTGTTTTAGTTTTTATGTATTTAGTAAAATGTGACTTTTTCTTATTATTTTACATTTCATCTACTTTTTCTATGATATATTTCTATCAGAAACTGAGGATAGAATGGTTTCGTTTTTTATTTATGCGCTATCATCTTTTTTAAACTTTCGTTCTTTCTAGTACGGCCTCGAGTCCCCGAATATCGGTTAACATCTATCATGATGTTGCTTTACAACGGAATGTTGACTGACGACTCGAGGTCGTACTTGATTGATCTATGTATAGGGTGTCTGGATGTTAGCCGGTCGTCGTATCCCCTTCCCTCTAATTTTACTATGCTAGCCCGCATAGTAAATGCAAGGGAGTGGGACCTTCCGGTGCATTGGATCGTTTTTAGGATTCCGGTTCAGGGCTCTTAATTTTTAAATGAAATTTATTTTCATTATAGAAATTTTCCTCCGGGCTTGATTTCGACGTCAGCGTATCAATCGGACGTTTCTCTTTTCACCCAGTTTGGCTTTCTTCTCTCTGATGTTCCTTTTCTTCTTCTTTCCCGTGGTCACCATTCTATGGCGTGTTATTTTACATGAGGCTTGGGCTTCGTGATATTTTTTTAATATAAATTTTAATAACTGCCTCGTTGGTCT
Source organism: Phalera bucephala (assembly GCA_905147815.2). Taxonomy (NCBI): domain Eukaryota; kingdom Metazoa; phylum Arthropoda; class Insecta; order Lepidoptera; family Notodontidae; genus Phalera; species Phalera bucephala. The sequence continues at coordinate 14,126,345 of LR990628.1, read as the reverse complement.
GGTGGCAAAGCGCATCGCTTTGTGATCATGAGGTTCTGGGTTCAAATCCTAGGTCGGACAAATGTAGTTTTACTAACGAAAAATTCCCAGTATGAGTCCGGAGTCTGGAATTGTGCCCGGTATATGACAATAGTCTCGCCCCCTATAACATGGGACCTAACATCGTCGGCGAAACGTGGGTGTACTCAGTACACCTCTGCCACCCCCTCCGGGGAATATAGGCGTGACGGTGTATATAATATAAAACGGTTTTTTTTTTCAGGTTTCCGGCGAGTGCGAGGGGCTGACGGCGTGGAGCGGTATATCGGCTTCGGTGTCCATTGGTGTTTATTGCAACAGTGAGAATTCTTTTTATGTTTTCCCTTTTTCCCGATTTGTCCTTTCCCATCATATCCCGCGCGCTTGCCGCGACTCTTGTCATTATTCGGCTTATTATCTGTTAAGTGTCTTCAGCAATATGCGACACTTGACCTGGCTAAGTTGTCCCACTCTTTTCTTGTGAGACATTCTTCACTGAATGCCTCGTGGTCTGAGTTTTGCAATTTTTCTTGCGTGCACTTTGCCTTTTGTCCAGTCGCCACTTTAGGACAGTCCGCCTTCAGGTGTTGACCTCCACAGTATGCGCACGATTTCGCCACTTCCTGGCATGCTTTACGGCCGTGGCCAAACGCTAGGCATTTTGTACACTGGAGAAGAGGCGACTGGTCTACGACTTGCAGGTATTGCAAAGCCACGTGCAGCCTGCCCGTCGTCATCCGCTGCCATATAAAGGGTACCACCTGCAGCACTATGTGGCACTGCAGTGGGATAAGGGGTGCCACCTGCAGTACTATGTGACACTGCAGTGGGTTCCTCACTCTGCTTCTATATTTAAAGGTGGTGGCAGATATTTCATCGACGGACAGGCTCCGCGTCAACTCTTTATTATGATTACTGATGGCCTCCACCACCTCTGCGTCGGTGTTGTATGCCATCATGTATTTCAGAATGACCAGTGGGTTTTTGCTTTTAGCTTCTTCTACCTTTAGCAGATAGTGCACTCTCAGCCTGGTCGCAGTGTTGGCTGCTTCTTCTTTTGTTTTACAACTGAGGATCCACATCTTCTTGTCCTTGACCTTCCTCAATGCCTGCATTTGGAGGCCAGTCTCCTTTGCCTGTAAGGTGGTCCTCAGTTTCAGAATGACATCTTCACTGGTGTCCTCCACTTGAGTAGAAGACGGCAGAAAAGAGTGATGAGGCTTCGACGGAGGTGGCTTTGCGGCGGACAGCATCTCCGCATACGTCGGGTTTGCTGCCGCCGTTTCTGTTATAGCCTTTGTGGCTGTTTCCACTTTTTTGCATAACTCCTCCGTCTCTTTGCGATGCTCCCTCCTTTAATAATCTGCCATGTTCCTCTAATTTTTCTTGCCAGGTTTTTGTGTTTTTCTCTGACACCGTCGTGTCCTCCTTTTTGAAGTTTTTAGTCTCCTGGTTCTCCTTTTTTCTATTATCCTCGGCTTCCACCTCTTTAACCAACAAGTACATACTATCCACGGCCTGCAACACCGCGACTTTTATCTCTGTTTTCAGATTGCGTGAATTGGCAAGATGTATGGCGCGGTTGAGGCAGGCCCTGGTTTCGGCTGCTTTGGTCGGGCAAGTGATTATATTAGGCGTCCCCTCTGACACATCGGCAGCTTGCTCCCATTCACCGATGCTCCGCCTGACGCCCTGTGGGTTGACGGGGGTGCGGAAGCCGAACATATTGGGGGTTTTTAGCTGTATAGGGGCTGTTATTATTAACTAAAAAGGGTTAAAAACAATGGATTTTGGTCCAATTTAAATTTTTCTAAATAATATTGGTTTTATTTGAAATAAATTGAATTAATATAATTTTAGTTACGCTATTTTTATTATACAATATTTATCTATTATTTAAATAATCTTTGTCAATAATTAATCAGCTAAGTTACAGCTGCGTCTTTGGGTTTTTAATACTTATTCCAACTGTAGAACGGTGGGTCAATAGGACTTCATTAGAATTTTTCTTATATTAAAAATTGTTGGTTTACACCTTCCTTTATTTATGTCAATATTAATATTGCTATTTGTTTGTTTCAGGTGCAGCCGTCAGTTGAAGTCAAGCTGCTGTAGATTCAGCAGGTCGTCGCGCGTTTCTATGTCAGCACGTTAGTATTTCTATTGTCACTTTTATTTTGTTAGGTAATTCTACCTTCGTACTAAATGTTTGATTTTAAAAGTTATGATACCCTATTTTTACCAGCTGTATAACGGTTGGTCTGTGTTTTTAGCTTAATTTGCCCTTTTGCAAGTAAGTCTTCGATGGCTCTCGCCTTTATCCGGGTTTGTTCAAATATTGGAATTTATTGGTCTCGTGACCTTGAGAATTTTTAACGTAGTGCGTGACAATTGGGTGGGTAGGGGAACGATTTTTCGCGCTAGCCCTACAAGCGGAGTGTCCAGAGTCCAGGTCTCGTTGAGGCGATTTCAACGGTATATAAAATGTATGAAAAGTTTAAAACTTTTCTTCGGAAAATCATATATATATATATATATTGTTTGAAGCGGCTTAATTAGCCCGAAATATTTCAACACTTTTCCGACGATTTTCCGAAGAAAAGTTTTAAACTTTTCATACATTTTATATACCGTTGAAATCGCCTCAACGAGACCTGGACTCTGGACACTCCGCTTGTGGGGCTAGCGCGAAAAATCGTTCCCCTACCCACCCAATTGTCACGCACTACGTTAAAAATTCTCAAGGTCACGAGACCAATAAATTCCAATATTTGAACAAACCCGGATAAAGGCGAGAGCCATCGAAGACTTACTTGCAAAAGGGCAAATTAAGCTAAAAACACAGACCAACCGTTATACAGCTGGTAAAAATAGGGTATCATAACTTTTAAAATCAAACATTTAGTACGAAGGTAGAATTACCTAACAAAATAAAAGTGACAATAGAAATACTAACGTGCTGACATAGAAACGCGCGACGACCTGCTGAATCTACAGCAGCTTGACTTCAACTGACGGCTGCACCTGAAACAAACAAATAGCAATATTAATATTGACACATATATATATATATATATATATATATATATATATATATATATATATATATATTGTATAGTCACAGACTTAAGGTATCAATTGTACAGCAATGTACAGGGTTTGTTGTTTCTTCATTAAAACAATGAAGCTATTGTGTAACACTGCTGTTTATTATTTATTTTAATTTTATTTATAAAAAAAGGTGTGTGCGGGGCGGAAACAGTAGCAGTAATGCCACAACACACATTTCTTGTCTATAGTCAAATATATCAAAGAAAATCAATATAAAGAATATAAACACTTTTACTTAATGTTGCCAACATATTGGGGGCCTGGAGAAAATCCAACATAGTTTGACCTGCAACATTATAAATGCCTATGCACAAAAAAATAAAGAAAACAAAATTAACATAATGACATGTGATGTCTAAGTACATTCTTTGGACACACAGTATATAGTAATGAACTGAAATATATATAAACCTCTAACTCGCTATGACATAATATATAATGAAACATAAAACATATGACATCATTAAAATACAACATTGTATTGTGATGTTCCTTTTTTGTTAATCTTATATCTAAGTAAATATCTGATGATCTAACCGTGCATAATGAAATGCCTGAAACATTTACCTTTTGCTTACATTCTTATAAAAACTATTTATTTATTACTTTCAAAACAATCGTACTTCTTAGCTTAATCTTAGACTAATTTTTGTTTTTGTTCTTGGCGTCACAATTAAATAATCAAGAATTTAAATTACACATGATATTCATGGCCTACGAACTTATGACACATCGTCACAGTTAACGAAATAGGCAAAATTTGGTAATTGACTTTATATGTTTTCTCTTGTTAGAAGTCCTTACTTCAAAGGCTCTTACTTTATCATCATTTCCTGGGCAAAGTTTAATTATGCGACCCATTGGCCATGTGAGGGGTGGCGTATTTTCCTCATCAAAATTTTATTTCCCTATATCTATGTAATGACCATGTCCTAATTCAATTATTTCGTTTATAAACTTTTTATAGTGTTGAAATAAGCATTCATCTTTATGCAGCTTTTTCTCTAAATTGACAAATCTATTGAGAGCAAGATTAAAAGAAATTATTGACTTGATCTAGAGATACCTTTAGTGGCAAATATACTTGAAATTGCTGATTATTTAATTGCACAGATTTTTTAAACATATCTTCATACAGTTCAGTTTCTGTGGAGCTTTCATTGAATATCTGTGAGACCTTTGCCAAAACTGCTTTATTGTTTTGCTGACACTCGAATCACAAGAACTACATAAAAGCGATACCTGTTGTGAGGAATTATAAGTTGGTATACTGCCACCTACTACATAGCCGAAATGAGTGTTGATGAGGCACGGAGCTGCAGCAGCATTGGCAACACCATTCACCTCACGCAGCTGTGTTTGTGGTAGAATTATCTGAAAAAATAGGTCACATCCCATTAACATATTAATATTGCTTAGATTATTATATTGCTTGTCTGCCAAGTGTATTCCAGGTGGTAGAGTAAATTATTTAAATCTCTTTTGTGTTTCTTGCATGAAATTTGTTCCACAACATTGGATTTGATTGGACTTCAAGACTAATACTGTATTTGATTTTATTATTAACATTAGTGATGCCCACTATGTCTAAGTGGTTCTCTTGTGGTCTCAGCCCTAATTATTGTATTACCTTCGAGGTAATAAAGGACACTTGTGAGCCTGTATCCAACAGCGCTTTTATGCGCAGCTCGGATCCATTGCTACCAACAAGTTTAACCATAGCTGTAGGGAGTAAAGTTTGATTATTATTATGTGCTATTAAGACTACTAGGGGTATCGTAGTTTTATACATTGCAAGAGTCTCTTCATGTAATAAAGTATTGTGTGATTTCTTGCAAGTATTACACTTAAATATATATCTACATCTCCCTTGGTGGGAATTTAAACAAACTTTGCATAAGTGTTTTTTGTTTACGAAGTTAATTCTCTGTTCTATTGGTAATAATTTAAATCTGGGACAATTGAACAATTTATGTGAGTTATTAGTGGTATACTTACAATATAAACATGATTGGGACACGGGTTGGTAGTCAAATTTACCGCTGCTCTAGAACCTGTTGTCTTTGTTCAGTGGCTTGGCAAATATGACTGACCATTGCTGTCCACACTTTCCAGTGCCAAAGCCCTCTTCTGTAGGAATTCTAGAAATTCGACCAAAGTCGGTTGTTGCTTAACGTCTCTGTCCAACCGAAAAGCTTTAGCTGTAAAATTGTCTATCTTTCACAAAAGTATGCACACTAAGATTGAATCCCAGCTGTCTACCTTTGCCTCTAAATTTCTTAATGCAGCAATATGCTGTTTAACTTGAGAAACAAAAGTTCTAAAACATGATGCAGTAGACTTAATATTAGGTAAATCAAGTATTTGGTTAATATGATCATGCATAATGAGTGAATTGTTGGCATATCTGTCTTTCAAAATATTTACAGATTCTGTATAACTTGCACACATAAAGGAAGATTATTAATTAAGTCATATGGTTCACCTTTTACGCAAATAATAAAGTCGTTGTACATTATCAAGATTAGAATTATTGTAAATTACAGATGTAAATATATTTATAAATTGTGTGTATTCACTATATTTCCCAGTGAACGTTGCAATTTCCACATTTGGTAGCTTGATTTGTGCCATTGATTGCCATTTTTGATCGTTTGTGGCTATTGCCTCGCTCAGACTTGCAAGTGATTCTATGTACTTGTCTTCCTGATCGGCAACATTTTCAATGTCGTCAGGATGAATACTCAAAATTTTTATATTTAACTTATTATATTCATCATATGCTGATTTTAAGAGCTCTTTCTTTGATACTAAGATAGACTGAGAAGCATTTTGAAAGGACTTCGATACCGTAAAATTGTATATACGCGTTAAAGTACCCTTTGTGTATCCTCTTGCATTAATCAATAAGGATAATTCGGCTTTTACACCCTCCATTTTTTACAAAATAAAACGTAATGCAGGGGTTTACAACAATAAATACGTATTTGGCACGTTTGCCCAAATTTGTAAATTGGTAATTGTTTTACATAGTTTCCATTTATAATAAAATTATTACTGAGAATTACACTTAGAAGTTAATATATACGAGGGCGGGTCAATAAGTCCGTGACTTTTTGAGTTTCCCGCCTCTTAATTGGAATGGCAACACTGCTCCTGTCAACAGGCAACTGTCAGTTGATTCCTGTCAAAATTGGAACAAGCTGCGTCATTTAGTTTGTGTTAGGCAGCCGTTGATAGCAGACTACCGCGCGTTTTGAGAAGAAAATGGAAAAAAGTGAATTTCGTGTGCTCATTAAGCATTATTTTTTGCTGAATAAAGCCATCACTCAAACCAAGGCTAAGCTCGATAAATATTATGGGGACTCTGCACCATCCATTTCCATGGTTAAGAAGTGGTTTACTAAATTTCAAAGTGGCCGTACAAGCACGGAAGATGCCGAACGTTCTGGATGCCCAGTTGAGGTCTCTACATCCCAAACAATTGAAAATTATTAATTTGAAATTACAAATATATCAACGCAACAATCGAGTACAAAATGGCTTCCAATTACAACATTTTGGCTTCCACTATCTATAGACGTCAAATATAGCAGATGTCGGTAAGGCAGTTCGCTGCTTCCGGCGCGCACACATTCACCAAATTAAGTTTGACGTAAGCGTCGTAGTTTCTGGAGTGAGCCAGTAGATGGTTTCCAGTGCGACGGAAACTATGAAGTCGAATATGTTGTATTGTTGGTAGACATTAAAATTTCTATTGCGGGTGCAAGTGCAGTTTGCACTTATAACAATATTGACCACTGTCAACCATTACTTAATTTCTGCCTAGTGAGGCATACGACTCAAAATGGCCACAAATACATTATGTATCCACAATTTGTTCAGGATCCTGAATAGCTTCTGAGAAAAATAATCCTGCTTTGGTTGTAGTAACACACCGGAGTGATGTGAGTGTTTTACAGCAAACTCGCAGATTGATAGAAATAATTATGACACTCACGTACTTCTCGGTAATCTTTTGGTTGAAAATGTAGCAACACACCGGAGTGATGTGAATGTTTTCCAGCAAACTCGCAGATTGATAGAAATAATTATGACACTCACGTACTTCTCGGTAATCCTTTGATTGAAATGTAGTAACACACACCGGAGTGATGTGAATGTTTTCCAGCAAACTCGCAGATCGATAGAAATAATTATGACACTCACGTACTTCTCGGTAATCCTTTGATTGAAATGTAGTAACACACACCGGAGTGATGTGAATGTTTTCCAGCAAACTCGCAGATCGATAGAAATAATTATGACACTCACGTACTTCTCGGTAATCCTTTGATTGAAATGTAGTAAACACCGGAGTGAATTGAATGTTTTCCAGCAAACTCGCAGATTGATAGAAATAATTATGACACTCACGTACTTCTCGGTATTCAGAACTCCTGAGCTTGAATACTATACCGGTTTCGCTGATTTCCTTCTCGTGCTCGATGGACCATGTATAGCAATGTACAGCGGTTGATGCTCGCTGGGCCATGTACAACAATGCACAGGGTTTGTTGTTTCTTTTATTAAAACAATGAAGCTAGTGTGTAACACTGCTGTTTATTATTAATTTTAATTTTACAATTTTTTAACCGGTTTGGTATGAAGAAGCACCTAGAAGATGTTACTCTCACTACACACAGCTCTGCATCAAATATTATTTCAACGGTGCCTACGGTGACAGCTTGTCGTGGCTCTGATGATTGCGCGATTGCCGATATGACGCGAGCCCATGTTGTTGGGCGGGCCCTAAGGACGCGTACAGCGTGTCGATTGGGAACCTTCTCAGGGTGATGGCTGGTGCCGGAGTCTTGTAAAAATGATGGTATGACTCCTGCATCGCAAGTTGAGAATTTTATTTCATTTTTCTGTTTATTAATAACTTTATTACGTAGTTTCTGATCGTCTTCGATCTTCGATAGTCTGTTGTTTTGTGAAACTAGAGGTTGGTTTTCATTACCAGACATAGGCCGGATAATTTCTAGTAGATTGTTGCTTCAGACGATCTCTATGCGGTCTAGTTTTTTCTCTCCATATTTTACTAATAATAGCCCTTTGCTCCCTTTTAATCATGTCTTTAATACTCATAATTTGCCTGCTTTTCTTTTTTTTTTAATTATATTTATGCTTTTCATTTTTAACTCTTAGGTAACGTAATCTCTTAGACTCATGTTTTTTTTTTCAAACTCTTTTCCCTCGTTGCTTTTTTATGTATTCGCTATGATACTGCAGTATATTTAGTAGTAGTGAATACCTAGAATAAATAGAAATAACCGTTATAATAGTAAATAATAATTAAACAAAATGTTTGTAACTCCCCTGAGTCATATGTACTACCCCTGGCATAAAAACCGCCCGAGAAGTGACGCCAGAAAAGTGACAAAATCACACATAAGCTACGATAATAGCATCACGCGTATTTCTTACCAAATATAAACGAAAACCATGACATCTACCCACAATAATCATTGTAGAAAGAATATTCTTTAAAAGATCGACAAATTTTGAGATCGGAGCCATTCATTGTTTTTGTATGCATCTTAGCAGTTTTTTTTAATACTCATGTACCTTTTTGCGTAAACGTTTTATTTCATTTTTCTGTTTATTAATAACTTTATTACGTAGTTTCTGATCGTCTTCGATCTTCGATAGTCTGTTGTTTTGTGAAACTAGAGGTTGGTATTCATTTTTCAGGGAAGTATACATTAATCACTATTTTAACTCATTAATGTCTCGATAGACCCTATATAGGATAGGATATGACTATGTGGACCAAATAAAAGACTATATTCTTTATTACTTTAGCGTGAAGTAACCATAAAGAATAAGTTTCAGATAAAATTAACCAACGGACCGTTAAAATCTAAATACCGTATATTCACCCATATTTTTCACGAGTGTTTTTTAAAGGTCTGCCCCAATGCTAACAAATGTACATAATTGAGACAAGGTGGGAACTGAAGATAAGGCGTTACGATAGTCTTCCCAGTGCCATTTTAGGAGGGAATTTTCTGAATGATGATGAGATCTGCCACTACATACACACATACCTAACTGGAATAAAGGAACTACTGGACAATATAGAAGTCAAAGTGCGGGAATTTACAAATGTTACATAGGAACTTAACGAGGGTGTTCTTATGTGATAAATTATGATTGACAGCTGAATAATCTGATGAGCTTCTCGATGAAGAATTCGGCTCAAGGCATATACAATCAAGCAATGCGGACGTGCCGCCGTCAGGAGAGGCCGTGTAAGAAGACTAGCGAGCTAAGTGGGTATGGCTTGGCGATCACGTGACTGTCACGCGACGCAGATTTCTGCCCGGCCCGTCATTACATCGCGCACTTTGGAGCGGGCGGTCTGAGCGAACGGACGTTTTAGGCTAATATTTTCCAGTGTTGATTTTGTTATTTTTTAATGACACTTATAATGTATAAATTATTTATATTAATTTAAGTCTACGGTGTTATACTTTGGTTTTTTTTTAAAATAAATTTAGCTTCTGGTTGATTATAATATTATATCGGGATTTTCATTTTGGTTAAAGGGTAAGTTAGTATTTCTCAGCATTTGCCATTCTCTATCCAATTCCGTTATGTTGTCTGGACAAATCTTTGGGAAGAAGTAAAGCACATCAGCAAGCGATGGGATATCATTTCTCATCTCGGAATCCAAAATTGCTCCAGGATTAAGCAGTTTTAGAGATTTCAATGCTTTACGATCTTTATCGTCAAAAAGAATCCTTTGTTTAATTTGATTCGCAGCCACAATGTAAAAGAAATTTTTCAAATTTTCATTATCTATTTCACCAATTTCTCGTTTCATCCTGATTAGATTTGGAACCATTCCTCCGACATATACGAGGCATGCCTTTTAAGTTTTGTCGTTTCCATATTTTCCGGCAATTTTGAATTTGGAACTGTTCTATATTCGAATGTGTTTAAATTTTGAATCTTAAAACAGTTGAAAGTATTAGGATTAATGCTAGTGTTTAGTCACAGCGTCGATTAGAATCTGTCAGGTTACGTAAGAAAATGAATCTAAGGAAAATGTTCGTGCAATAATTTTCTACAACTTTAGATGATGCCTGACACGGCTTCAGTGTTTTGAAGAGCTAACATCTGTGTTCAGTGATGAAGCCCCATGTCTGCGGACTGTCGAACGCTGGTATTTAGAATTCCAGCGTGGACATACTAGTGTTAGTGACAAATCTTGCGAAGGACGCCCAAAATCCGCCTTCACTGAAGATAACATCATTGCTGTGAGACAACTAATTCTCGAAGATCGTCATGTGACGTATCGAGAGATAGAGGCTCTATTAGGCATCTCAGGGACAACCATTCAGAAGATCTTGCATGAAGCGCTTGGTGTGAGAAAGCTAGTTTCCCGTTGGATACCGCATCTGCTTTCCGACGATCACAAGGCGGCCCGCGTCAGATGGTGTAAGAAAACTCTGCAAAGGTTCAACCGAGGAGAGTCAAATCACGTCTACGACATCATCAGTGGTGACGAATCTTGGATCTATGCCTACGATCCTGATTCCAAACAACAATCTACAATCTAGGTCTTTCAAGACGAGCCAAGGCCGACTAAAGTTGTTCGTTCTCGAAGCACTTCAAAGAAGATGGTGGCCACGTTCGTTGGAAAAACCGGCCATGTTGCGACTATTGCACTTGAAGATCGTAGAACGGTTAACGCAGAGTGGTATGCCACAGTTTGTTTACCTCAAGTCATCGCCGAACTTCAACAATCTAACTCAAAGCGACGCATCATCCTGCACCAAGACAACGAAAGCTCACACAGCGCTCGTCAAACGATTGAGTATTTGAAGCAGGAAAAAGTAGAAATTCTTGACCATACAGTCCTGACCCAAGCCCTAACGATTTCTTTACATTTCCTAAAATTAAGAAAAGTCTTCGTGGTGAAAGGTTCCAGTCCGGTGAAGAAGCAGTCGACGCTTTCAAGTCAGCCATTTTGAACACCCCACTTTAGATTGGAATAAATGTTATAATAACTGGTTTGAGCGAATGGAAAAGTGTATTAAGCTACGTGGTGAATACTTTGAAGAACAATAAAAAGTACTATAAGGTTCTAGTTGTGTTTTTTTCTTCAAACGACAAAACTTTAAAGGCATGTCTCTTCATGTGGATTTTTTCACATCAGATTTCTCTTAGTTAGTTGTTAGGTTTCAGTGAGCTGTATGTATTGGTTTTTTATAAAGCACTCCAAAATTGTTGTGTATGCAGCCAATATCTTGTCATACAGTAAATGTAATTTTGGTGTTTCAGCCTGTATTTGTTTGTTAAGATCAGTGAATATACACAATGCAAATTTCAAAAACTCTAGGTACAGTTCTGTCGTTGGTTTAAGGGCCTTGGTGAGAATTGTATGAGTAGAAAGTAAGCGCTCAACATGTACTGCGGCTTGGAAATATAATTTTATAGACCGCAGGTGCTCTAGAATTCGGTTTACCACCTCAATAAGTGACAACCCTGTATAACATACAAACGCCTTGAGATTTCTAGGTGGTGTTCTGACCCATCCTAGTACTACCGTAGAATCGGTCCATAAATATTTTCTTGTCATTTATTTATTTATTTATTTATTCTCAAATTACAACAACTATCTTTACAGGTTTTTTCCTAATACGATAGTGTAATCAACTTATTTAAATACATTACAGTACATTCATTACATTAGTTCGTCCATTTTATTAGAAACATTAACTTATTTACTATTTAATATTGTACATTATATTTAATTATTTTTGAATTATATATTAAATTATATTATAAGATAAGACATATAAAGTTGCTTTCTGAAATTCGCTAATGGAACAGATAAATAAGTCAATTCTCTCGGCAACTTTATTTAGTGTGTGCAAAGCACGCGTCAGAGGCGAGTTGGCTAGCAAGCAGGTCCTGGCGCGCGGCACCGCCAGCAGCCGCGGCCGCCGCCGCCGCGCCGCGTACCCGTCGGGCACGCACAGGCCTAGCCAAAGCAGTATGCTGGGATTGCAGAGGATGCCTCTCAGCACCCTAATTAAATAATATGCGAGAGCCAATTCCCTTCTTATTTCTAATTTATCGTATCCAACCATGCCCAAAACGAACAAGGTTGGATACATCAGAGGGTAGAAAGGATACACTCCATATAGCTTGAGGTACAAGTATCTAGCAAATTTATTTTGTATGCGCTCCATCATTTGCCTGTATTTCTCTTCATGTGGAGCCCATACGAAGGCATTGCACTCCAGCTGACTCCGAATGAGCGTGTTGTACAGGACCGCTATTGCTCTCATATTTGTGAAGCTCTGAGATTGTCGTAAAACAAAGCCTAAAGTTCGGAAAGCCTTTTTGCAAACGTTGGTGATATGATCCCTGAACCTTAATTTTGCATTCAGATGTACACCCAGATCTTTGACTACTTCTGTCCGGTTCATTACTGAGGAGTCAATTGCATACTCGTAATGAAGTGGAGCTCGCGATCTACTAAAAGAAATTACAGAACATTTGCTGATATTAAATTGCAATTTATTTTTCCTACTCCACTCTGCGACTCTGTTTATGTCCTCTTGCAAGCGTTCGCAATCACTCTTGTCTTTAATTGCTAAGATCAATTTGAGGTCATCGGCGAACAGTAAGCACTGGGCTTCCCTGACAGTTTGCGGTAGATCGTTTATCATAATGATAAATTCCAAGGGCCCTAAGTTACTACCTTGTCCTACTCCAGTTCTAGTGAAATAGGTGTCAGAGCGATATCCAGCGTATTCCACATACTGCATCCGGTCCCTCATGTAGCTAACAAAAAAATTCAAGAGCTGTGTAGTGCAACCTACTGTCGCCAACCTTGACAACAATATATCGTTATCGACTAAGTCGAAAGCTTTTTTGTAGTCAAAGTAGGCGGCGTCAACTTGCGTTCCCGCGTCCACGTGTGGTACTATGTAGCTCATCGCGCCGAGTAGGTTGCTGGTGGTGCTGCGCGCCTGTCGGAACCCGTGTTGCGCATCAGACAACTGCGCCGACACCTGCGATTGGACACTCTGCTGTACCGCTCCCTCAAAGACTTTAGCCGGTGTCGACAAAATTGCTACAGGTCTGAATCCACTTACGTCAGAACCCCCTTCACTTTTTGGTATGGGAATTATAATATCACAACGAAGTGCCTGCAAAACCTTATCACATAAGCGTGTGTTAGATATTTAATATTTTACTAGGATTGATTACTAAGATAATACCATAATATTAAGTATTAAATTGATTAAAGACTTTTGAGTAAAGACTTTATGATGTATTTTGGTTAAATACCCAATACATACTTAGAAAAAGTATTTATAAACTTCCGTTATTTTTGAATTTATTTAAATATGTGATTGTATTGACAACTTGATAATTTTATAAGATGATTTAGAATTGTAAATAATTATTGTGAGTATTACTATATATACTACTATATATACTTATAACTAACATCAGAAGTGGGATTCTTCTCATGTGCCTACATTTAATTAATATTTTTGGTTTTAGTATTCTCAACGACGTTACGGCAACCATGGACGCTGATCAGTTGGCGGGACTTTTCACTTCCATCCGCGATGCCGTGTCTACCCACCATAGCCATGACAACATAGCTTTGGCAGTCTTCGATCCAGAGAAATGTGACTGCGGTGCGGCGACATGGTGCGCTGAAATCGAGAAGCTACGAAAATACCTCTGATGGAGCAGTATCAAGACTGCTGCTAAAGCCGGTAAAGCCCGACGGGGCTCTTCTTTAACATGGTTCGAGACCTGGGAACCTGAGTCTGGGCGGTCTTGGTACATTTCTGCAAGGACATTATTTCTTAGTTTCCGAAAAAAAAAAGAAGAACTTTAAGAAGAAAATACCTTTTGATAATATTAGTAAACCGTTGATCCGTGTTTCCGTGAGAATGTTAATTTGGTTAATAATTGTGATTCTGGCTATAGTTTTTCCGATCTTATAAGTCACCTTGATTCTGACGTGCGAAATTATATAATATATTTTCCAAATATCCATCTGTAATACCCTCTGAAAATAATGTTGGTTTTGTAGGAATAGGTCAGACTGGCCGAGCGTTTTGTGGAAAGTCCAACAATCTTTTAACACTACGGTACAAAAATCAAACTGGGTTTTCGCCTATAGGCTTACTAATAGGTCGCGATGCTTACACCCCTGCAGTACAGGCTACATTAAATGATGTGAAGAAATAATACCACGAATATTATTGATGTACATACTGAAAGGCAAATAGCAGAGGAACAATTAAAAAAAATATTGCTGACAAGTTTAAACTCGTTCTGATTCTACTAGCATTGGTGATACGGTTTACTGTAATAAGGATCATTGTAGACACAATAAATTAAAACCAAAGTTTAAGGGTCCGTATGAAATAATTGATACGTTAGACAACGGCTTAGGAGCAGAGGAAATCTAAGAAATATAATTGTAGCAAAGGAGAAACTAAGGCTTTGGCCTTGAGACTGGGTAGAGGAAAAAGACAGCTTGGTCTTCACCTTGAATGGGTGATGGAGCTGGTAATGATAAGTAGATAGTTAGCAAGACAGCTTGGTCTTCACCTTGAATGGGTGATGAAGCTGGTAATAAGTAAATAGTCAGCAAGACAGCTTGGTCTTCACCTTGAATGGGTGATGGAGCTGGTAATAAGTAAATAGTTAGCAAGACAGCTTGGTCTTCACCTTGAATGGGTGATGGAGCTGGTAATGATAAGTAGATAGTTAGCAAGACAGCTTGGGCTTCACCTTGAATGGGTGATGGAGCTGGTAATAATAAGTAAATAGTTAGCAAGATATCTTGGTCTTCACCTATAAATGGTGATGGAGCTGGTTCTTAGTTTTATAACTGCTGGTTGTAATCTGTTAAGCTTGGTCTTCACGCACAGCAGGTGATGGAGCTAAACAGCAAACTTAAATGGGGTTTATCGTATGTACATACGAACTAGAATAGCCAATACTTATATGTATTTCAGGGAACGAAGTACATGTCAGTATGGCCGTGTTAGATATTTAATATTTTACTAGGATTGATTACTAAGATAATACCATAATATTAAGTATTAAATTGATTAAAGACTTTTGAGTAAAGACTTTATGATGTATTTTGGTTAAATACCCAATACATAATTAGAAAAAGTATTTATAAACTTCCGTTATTTTTGAATTTATTTAAATATGTGATTGTATTGACAACTTGATAATTTTATAAGATGTTTTAGAATTGTAAATAATTATTATTTAATGATTATTTAAATAATACAGAGCTATTTTTGGTATCACTATATTCATTGCCGTTCTTTTAGTTCTCGTTAAAAAGACTCTAAATTGTAACTGTGCTCTGATTGGCTTATATTGAAATTGTATTGGCTTATTTTCAAATTATAACCTTTTAACGTTCTCATCTATATTTAAAAACTGATGGGTATAAAAGGCCACGTAATTTGAGAAACAGTTCAGTTTTTAATCAAGAGCGGATAAGCAAGTTAAGTACCTTTTTATTGTGACTACTGTTATATATTGTTACTATGCCCGTCTTGGCATCTGATCCAATGATGTCCGTATATATTGTATTTTATTGTGTGTGCCATTTGACTTGAGTAGTGCCATTTGACTTGAGTAATAAAGTATATGTTTCATGTCGATAATCTGGGTTTCTTTAACTTCTAAATTGCTGTACCTTTTATTTCCTTATAACATAATTTAGTATAATCAGTAAATAACAATACTAGTGACTTAACATAAAACATTAAATAACTTAGCCGATATCTTAATTTTACCATTTCTAACACGTGCATCTAATAATGCGCCGCATAGTTCCAAACGCGGGATGGTAACCGGTTTGAGAGGTGCGACGAGCTCCTTTGCACACAGCAACTGTACTGTTATGTTATTTTTCATATCTACGCTACGAATGTATATACAAGCTCCGTACGCACTTTGTAAAGCGTCGACGAAACAATGCAACTCAATATCAGTACAAGGTAAGTTACTATTTAATACATATCTAGGTATTTTTATTTCAGATAAATACGGTAGGTTTTAGATGAAATTAGACCATACCTTTAGAAAGTTGAGTAGAACAAATTCGTCCCAAGTCAGCTTCGCATTCCATAGCTGTTGTAATAAAATTTTTGCCTTAATTAAGCATGCGCAGAATAACCTAGCGGATCGAATATTTTTGAAGTTATAGATACAATATTTCTCTTGTTTGCTTGCAAAGACGTACCAATTTTATGCGGAAAGTGTAATATATCAATCGTAGGTGCCCAATTAAGACCTCACACATTCGAGTCTTTATTTATATCGAGAGAATTGGAGGTACATAAATCCTTAGCATGAAATTCCGGGCAGTTAGTGCGAAATTTTCGTAACGGAAAACAAGCTAATAATAAAACACGTTTGATATTGTTGTAAATATAATGCAACTCATCGATAGTATCGCACCCTGTAGTGACGTCATCGATATACACATCATGTTTTATAATATTAGCTATTAGACTGTCTGCACATTCTTGTGCTAACTGTACTAAACACCTAGTGCTCAAGAAAGGAGCTCACGCGGTACCATATGTTACTGTATTTAATCGATATATTTTTATAGAATCCTCGGGAGTCTCCCGCCATACATTTTTTCGATGTCCCCAGTTAAGGCGTATTTATGCGTGCGAAAACGTAACAAAATAGATAGCAAATCGCTTTGTACTACTGGTCCGACTAATTGAATGTCATTCAGGAATTTTCCATATGAAGTCTTAGAACTAGCATCGAAAACGATTCTTAGCTTCGTGGTTTCGCTCTTCTCCCGGAAGACGGCGTGATGTGGCAGGTAACGACCAAATTTAGGACGTTTTATTTCTGACAAATGACCTAACTCACCATACTCATTTATAAATTCCGCGTACTTATGTTTAAAAATTGGGGATTCGTTTAGCTTTCTTTCAAAGTTAATCAAACGATTTTTAGCAATTAAATAGGAATCGCCTAGTACTTCTTCTGGATTTTCCCTAAATGGCATTTTTACGGAAAATCGCCCGTCGGGTAGTCGACGAGTGTTTTCCAAATAATGTTTTTCACATAGGTTTTCGTCTATAGAATTAGAATTTGTGTTAGTGGGCAATTCTTCAACTTCCCAAAATTTCCTCAATAGGGAATCTACTTAGTTTGATTCCTGAACGAAATTGCAATGTATAATTTGTTTATCATCAAAATCTCCGATAGGTCCTACTACTAACCATCCGAATAGTGAGTCATGTAAAATAGGTTGGTGTGCGCCCAGTCTTATTTTATTACTACCTATAACATCCCAGTATATATCGGCTCCTAAGAGTAATTCAACCTCCGCGAGACATCTAAATGAAGGATCAGCTAATGAAATATTTTTAGGTATATTTATGTTCTGCTTTATTGCTAAATTTGGTTAATAGTTTGTAATGTTGGGAACAAGTAAACAAGTGGTTTCTAGACTGAACTGATTAGTACGAGAATGAAATTTGACTTCACAAAGCTTGGAATTATTCATAGCTACATTATTGATACCTGCTATCTTTATAGGCTTAGTACTGATGCACGCACGGCTCAATTTCCGTTGCAATCTTTCGGTAATAAAAGACGATTGACTGCCCGAGTCTGAAAGTGCACGCGCAATGTAAGTGTTTGATCCACTTACTATATTTACTAACGCCGTGCACAAGAGTACTTGGCCCGCTCCCACAGCTGAGAGCGATACCGGCAGAGCAGACACGTTAGGATTTGTACTGAGGTAAGTATCTGTAGGGTTAGTATTTATATTATCTTTATGTACTAATGTGTTGTGTCTCTTTTTACAGGTGTGGCATGCCCCCCGCAGACGACATTGTATAGAAGCGTGACCACTGCGAAGACAATTCTTACATAATCCTAATCTATTTACCTCACTTATTCTATCATCAATGTTCATACCTTTAAATTTAGAACATTCATACACTAAATGATTTTGCTTACAAATGAGACAACTATGATCATTTTTTAATGCAGACATGACAAATGCCTTAGATGCCTTTTGATTATACTGATATGAGGATAAACTATGTTTGTTGTTTATTGGATCTCCCTTTATACTCTGAGTAGTCTCCAATTCATTGGCACGGCTGCGATGAAGTCTTCTGGAGTAGGCAAGTCGGTAAAACAATTTCTATGTTCTTCCCACTTACGGCTCGTGTGAAGGTCTAACTTTGCGGATACCATGAAAATAATTAGGGTGTCCCATTTATCAGTAGGTTGACCTAAAGTGTTGAGAGCGCGCAAGTTTTTAGAAATATGATCTATGAGAAATCGTAATGCTTTATAGGATTCCCTGGAAATAGGTTCTATACTAAATAACGCCTTTAAGTGATTATTAATCAATAAATTCTTATTTTTAAATATTTCGCATAAAAGTTTCCAGGCAAGCATATAGTTATCAGAAGTAAACTCAATCGACTTTATTACGACACTAGCTCCACCTTCTAATGATGATCGTAGATAGTGAAATTTGTTTATATTTGGTATTGAGCCATTAGAGTTTATTAATGAATCAAAGGTGTCTTTAAACTCGAGCCACTTTAAATAGTTCCCATCAAAATTAGGAAGTTTTATTGTAGGTAATTTTAAAGGATTCGTTTGAATACTTACTGACTCAGTACTATCCTTCAACTGTTCTTTAGTGTGGCTAGTGCATGAATCAATCAACTGTTGTGCAGTGCAAAGATAAGAATAGAAAAGAGATTCAGTATTTTCACGCTCTGTGAATTGTTCTTCCATCTCACTACATAGTAACTCAATATCGGATTGAAGATTATCAAATGTTTTAAATAATTCTTGCATAGTACTTGTACGCATCGAAAATTCCTTTATTTGAACATCTGTTAAAGTTGAAAATTCTATTTTTTGGAAATTATCTATGCAATCTTTAAATCGCGTCAAACGACCTCTAATTGCACCTCTTTTTTTGTTAATTCTTTTTGTTCTATCACTGCACTTGCACTGCTGCTTGATTCATCTTTCAGCATTTTGATATGAGACAGAAATTATAGACGGGTAACACAATAAAATAGGCAAATGTTAACTGAACACAGAACTAGGCAAATAAATAAATAACCTTATTGCACCCGTTTGGTGCACCGTCACGACGCTGCACTGATAACTCGACAAACGGGTAGGTAAGAGAACTTCTCGACTCGCCTTTGTTTTACGTCTACTAGGCCGAATGATTGAATAGTTATTAGATAATTATAGGTATTCATTCGGCAATACGTTATCTGTAAAACATTGGAACATTTGGGATAAGTTAAGGACGAATTTGACTCGAAAATGTAAGTACGTAATTATTACAAGAACTCAAATAGTTGCTAGATAATGAAACAATTTGTGGATTAAATGCTTTAAATTTGGTAGCTACGCTTTTAGATAGCTACGCTTACAGCTAGATAGCTACGTTTTCAGCTAGATAGCTAATGAAAATGATGAACTCTGCCACTACTCGCACAAATTGAAGTTGAAAATTAGGAAAAATTATGGGGAGCGATCTTACTCCAAGCACTCCTTAACCTTCTCTGACGAGAATTTCTGATATCCAAAATCAGTTGGCGTCAAAAATGGCGTCTTGGATTGGCTCGTTCTTTCCTTTCTCGCTGACAGTTGCGCTTATTCCAAATATCTAGCAGTAAAGTGTCCTGTCACAGTCGTCACTTTGAATGTGCGAGATTACTCATTGAAGAAACTAATTAAAAGTTTTAAAATGAAAACGTTTATTGGTTATAATATTACAAAATGAGTGTCCGTCTTATTAGGCCGCGCTAGGTGTATCTATTAAGGCGGATGCTTCTATCCGCTTTCCTTTCGCTCGCTTCCTTGTCGGTGTTGGCCCAGGTAAATATTTCATTTAGTTTATGACTAGGCGTCAACACGCTAAAGGGAATTTCGGTGACGCAGCAGCTCGTGTATTCTACATTTTCTATCACAATTGCAAGCCGAACAATAAAAGAAGTTATTTACCTTTGGTGCTCTTATAACCAGCCACTGAATCTGTCATCTTTTAACCATGCATCAATGAACTTTTGCTAGTATTTAAACACTTTTCGTTCAGAAAATGAATCGATACTCATTGTTTTAAAATGATAACTTTCGAATTAACGTAATAATAAACCAATGCGTCGACTTGCCGTGACTAGAGAAATAAAATGTCAATTTACCCTTTCCCCCTAAATTAATATATTAGATCAGTTCAAGAGGCAAGGGGATTACCCTAGAATAATGTAGTGGCAACTTTTTTTATGCGCGATGAGTGTTTATTGTAATTTGTAACAGATGGTACACCTCCTCGGTACACACTCATCCAAGACACAATTGAGCTTATCATAAAAATAATGTATTGAGCAAGAATATAAATTAAAATCACAAGTATTTCTCTATACTTAGTACACAGTTCTTATATTATCCTAAATAAAAGCATATAGTCATTTTCAGAATATAAATTACACAACATAAAAACAAAAATCTATTATTCAAATAAACCGTTGCACAAACTAACACGCAGGTGTCTACCTAGTCAAATATAAAGGCCGGCGTGACTTTATAAAAATATATTTATTCACAATACAAATAAATAATAGATACTCAAAATATTAATGCAGTCAATTAATATTACTTAACGTTAGTACGAACGGTAAGAGAGCTGAGTCGATATTAAATGTACTTTGCTTAGCGATGGCTTTTTATAGGCATCGTCAAGTAAACAACTCTTTCTAGAATGAACCCACGCGTTATACGTCTTATTAATTGATATCTGCTTATTTAGCAAAACAGTTATGAGAATTGGACTGAGACTAAACAAGTAACCTGATATCTGTTTACATGATAAATACGCAGCTGAGGCAAGTTAAGCAGATTAAGCAAAACAGTACTTGGAATTATATTCTATGAGCAATAGTGTGTGTGTGTGTGAATGATGTACGCTGTTGGCCGCGAGGCCTTTACAGCTTCACCGGACTTAAAGGCGAGCGTGCAACCACTACGCTCTAGCCAGCCAGAAGGGCAAGAGGCGACATACTCGAGGGCGCCTCGAAGAGGTGCCCTCGGTTGGGACAGTCGCTGTAGGGGGACGGGTGCACTACTAAGTGCACCGGTCAACCGCCGGCTATGGGAGGGGATCTACTACTACGTCGTCGTCGTCGCCCGTATTCTGAGCGGAAAGAAGGGATGACAAAGCATCGGGGGGGTCGGTGAGAACATGTCGCGGCCGGCGGTGGCGGCAGGGGTCGGAGGGGAGATCGTAGTCGGCGGTGGCTACGATTAACGGATTCGCATGGGTAGATGCGTTCGCGAAGTGACGTGTTGACGCCTTTTTAATAAAGGCGCGAATAGGTTCGAGACCTAGATCGGAGTGGAGGTCGACGTTCCGTACGAACCAGGGGGCTCCTACGGCTTTACGGAGGAAGCGGTTTTGAACCACTTGGAGTTTATCGATGTGAGAGGGGGCCGAATGCCCGAACACAACACACGCATAAGTCATGATGGGTCGAACGCAAGTTTTGTAAAGTGTCACCTTATTTCTAAGGGACCCGCTTGATGTGCGGGCCGAAGGACATGGTACTGTTTAGGGTGACCCCTAGATATTTGACCTCTTTGACCCAGGAAATGGGTCGGTCGAACATGGTCACTTGGCCGAGATTACTTCTAGGGCGGCGCAGGGAGCGGCGCGGGGTGGCACCTCTGGAGAAGAACACCGCAGCGCTCTTGTCCGGGTTCACCTCAATACGCCACTTCCTGAACCAATTCCCTAGGGAATTGGCGGATGCCTGAAGGTGTCTGGTAATGAAACCCTTATTCCTATGCGAGACGTAGAGAGCGGTATCATCCGCGAATAGGGCTAGATGCGCCTTACTCGAACGAGGAATGTCGTTCGTGTAAAGGCTAAACAGGAGCGGAGAGAGAACTGAGCCCTGTGGGACTCCAGCACTGATGGAGTGGGAAGTGGAGCGCGTCATTTCGACGCGATAACGGAAGGCGCGATTCGACAAGAAGTCTCGTAAGATGAGCACGAGTCTGTCCGGCACACCCAATTGGTAGAGCTTGTAGATCAAGCCGTTGTGCCAGACTTTGTCGAATGCCTTCGCGACATCTAGGAAGAGGGCGCCCGTGTAGATGGGTTTGGGTCTATTGAGACCGGAGAGGATGTGCTCCGTGATGCGGTGCACTTGGTGGACGCAAGAGTGTTTGGCTCGAAAGCCAAACTGCTCGTCGATAAGGATACCCCTGGACGTTACGAAGTCTTTGAGCCTCGCCAGAAGTAGGCGCTCGTATATTTTGGCCAGGGAGTTGAGGAGACTGATAGGGCGGTAGCTCGCGGGGAGATTGCGAGGTTTGCCGGGCTTGGGAATGCCTATGACGTCCGCCTCCTTCCACTTAGCGGGGAAGGTGCAGTTCGTCATGGCGGCGTTCAAAATGGCCACCAAGAGGCAAATGAGCTGGGCGGGCAGGCATTTCAGAACGCGATTCGAAATGCCGTCAGGGCCGGGGGCTTTTTTAGTTTTAAGACCCATAATCAGATCTTCGACCTCCGTTTGCGTGATAGGAGGCAAGGAATCGACGGGGGGGAGGGATGCCCTGCGCACGACTTCCCTGTCTACCGCGTCGACCTGGGACTGGTCAACGGACTGAGAGCTGGGGGCGCACTGGCTCTCGAGGGAGTCAGCGAGAAGCTCGGCCTTTTCGTCGTCGTCGAAGGCTAGGGGTGCTGCGCCTGAAGGGCGGGACAGCGGGGGCATGTCAGTCGTGGAGTCGGATTTGAGGCTACGCGCCAGCTGCCAGTAGGCCAGATGCGACGGCGCGATGCCCTCTAGGAGGACACCCTACCGTTCCTCCCGGACCTCCGCGACACGACGCTTTACCTCTCGTTGTAAAGCGCGCATCCGGGCCCGATTGGCTTCGGTGGGGTAGGAGTCGTACGCTCGGATGGAAGCATTCTTGGAACGAATGAGATCCCTAACATCGTCCGGCAGTCGAAAGCGGTTGAGGTAGAGATCTTCCGCCTCGACTTGCTTGGACGATCGACTGACAGCCGATCGGATGTGCTCGGTGAAGGCATCTACGGCCTGATCAGTGTCCTGAGGGGACGGGATGGAGTCCGAGCTGAGAGGCAGGGGGGGAGGGTCGGCATCCGCCAAGGACGTGCTTAGCGCATGCCAATCCACCACCGTCTTTTTGGGTCGCTGAGGGGCGGAAGGGGGGGAACCGAGTCTCATGACTACAGGTCGATGGTCAGAGTCTAGTTCATGGACTACTTCCAAGGAGTGCAGCCGTAGGGTGACACCCTTCAGAAGCGCCATGTCCAGGACGTCGGGTCGGTGATTGGGATTGTTAGGATAGTGGGTAGGGTGCATGGGTGCGATGACGTCAAAGTCGAGAACGTCGACCAGGGCGTCAAGGCTCCTACCGTTAGGGGAAGTGGTGAGACCGTTCCAGGCCACGTGCTTGCTGTTGAAGTCGCCCGCCAGAATGACGGCGCTTCCCAGATTGAGGAGTGCTTCAAAGTCACTCCTGAGAACGGATTTAGTGGGGGAAAGGTAAACGGAGGCGATCACGATGGGCTGGTGCCCCGTGAGAGAGACGCGACAGACCGAGGCTTCGATGTTGGTGAGCGCGGGGGGATCGAGAGGGACGCAGTGCAGGGACCTCCTGTAGTAAATGAGAGTACTGCCTCCGCGGGAGCCGATTCTGTCATTGCGCACGAGGTTATAGTTTGCGATCCTAGGATCGCGTTGTGCGGGCTTCAGGAAGGTTTCCTGCACGAGGAGGATATCAAGTTGGTGATCTCGGAGGAAATCAGCAACCTGATTTCGCTGGGAGCGAAGGCCATCGGCGTTAAAGAACGCCAGGGATAGGTTGTGGGGCTTTTGGCGGGGAGATCGTAGATCCATTATTGGGTGCGGGGGGGTTGGGTTTTGAGGGACGTCATATACGTCCCTGTATTCCGCGGCCAGGAGAACCTGGTCCGCCAAGTTGGTGGCGGCGCGGAGTCGAAGTGCGAGTTCGCGGACTCTGGGGAAAAGTGCGGGGCTTATAACCGCCGAGACGCTCATTATTAGGTCGACGTCCTGACTGACGTTAGAGGGCGGAGGGGGACAAGCCGCCACCGGCTGGATCGCCGGCGCGCGCTTCGGAGGGCGAGCAGGGCCCACTGACGCAGGGTGGGAGGCCGCGGTGTAAGGCAGCGGCTTCACCCACGCGTTGGCGCCGAGGGACGGCCTGAGCGGCGGGGGAGGGGGGGTTAGCTTCAGAGGCGCGGGAGCGCGGGGAGCCGTGGTTGCTGGCGCAGAAGGCACCGGACGAGGGTGCGCTGAGGGCGCGGGGGGGTGTTGCGCTGAGGGCGCAGAGGGGGGGGGGGCAACCGCGCGGGGGCGGCGGCGGCCGCCGCGCCTCGCCCGGCCGCGCTTCCCCTTCGGGGCCTTGGGGCAACCGCGATAGTTCGCGGTGTGCCCCTTGGTGCCGCAGAGGACGCAGCTGGGGGGCTCGGCCGCCGTCTCCTTCGAGCGGGCGCACTGGGACGTCGCGTGGTCCCCGATGCACTTAACGCATCGAGGGCGCGCGTGATAGTTACGGGCAGAGTGCCCGTACAGCTGGCAGTTGTGGCACTGCCCGGGCGTGCCACGTTTGTGGGGGGCCTCCACGGAGAGGCCAGAAATGTGGCACACGGCCTTCAGGTCGAAGACCCTACGGCCGGACTCGGTGCGGTCGAGGACGACCAGCACCATGTCGTACGCCTCCTTGGAGCGCCCATTGACCATTCTGTGCACCTGGCGCACAGGAAGGTCCTGGGACTGGAGGTCGGCCTTGATGACGGCGGTGTCCAGCTCCCTCGGGACACCGCGGATTACCACCCTGAGCTCCCTTTCCTCCTCCAGGGTGTATGTGTGATAAGCGATCTTGTTTGATCGCAGGAACGCGGATAGCCGTCGGTGGTCGTCCGAGGACGCCACCTTGACGGCTATGCCTTGCGCGGTGGAACGCGCGTGCGTGTAGTTGATTTGGCGATTATAAATCGCCTTGGAGATGCGCTCCCAGGCGCTCTTGTCCTGAATGACAAGCGGCGGGGGAGTGATGTTCGGACGTGCGGGGCGCGCGAGGGGGGAGGCCCTCGCGGCCGCGTTGGGAGACGGAGACGGCCGGGGGCCGGAGGGGCCGGGAGAAACGGAAACGTTTCCGGCCCTCTGGATTTTGGGTGGCGGCGAGTCGCGCGGTTTGCGCGCCCGCTTCCCATTCGCGATGGGAACGAAGTCGTCCTCCGACGAGAGCGACGGGGACGGGGACCGGGCGGGGGCGGCGCGTCGCGCGGACGCGCGCTCGACCTCCATATCCGAGTCCGAGAGAGGCTCGGACCCGCATGGCGAGACGGGGCGGTCGGCGGGGGTCTGGGGCTGCGCCCCTACATCAGTTCGCGGCGCGGCGAACGGAGTCGCGGGGCGCGCAGAAGGCGGGGTGCGCGGGGCCGGGGGCCGACGCGCGCGCGGGCGACGCGTCGGGCGAGGCGGGCGAGTACGTCGCCCTGAATTCCCGGACTATGTCCGGGCAATGTAGGACGATGTACTTCGTTAAGTCCCGGACAAAATCGGGATGGAAGTCTTCGGCCATTTCCAGAGGGGAAATGGCAGGGCGAGTGAACTAAAATAGGGCCCTAAGACCCGGGCGTGAGCTATGCCCTGATCCCCCCACCGGGCGGCGGCGGGGGGGGTGGCACTACCGGGGAGACGCGGTGTGCCCCTTCGCCTTAGGGGCGAACGGGCGGCACCAAACCCTAACTGCTCCGGGGCGAAGAGAACCGCCGCACGGAGAATAGGATAGCGGGATGGGTTAAGGTAGGGTCCTGGTGGAATCAAGAGCCCTGACTAGGGAAGCCCCCAAGGCCAGAGCTCAAGCCCTTCCGAGTTGGCCGCCCTCTGAAGGAGGGAGGCGAGCGCTCGGGTCCCGCTCAAGCCGGCTTACGACGCCGCTAGGCGTCCACCGGACTTACAACGAACGGACAAAAGACGTGGATTTACAATAAACATTAATATCGAAAACAGTTATGAAACTAACCGTTGAGAAAACGAAAACCGCGGGAGGGCCGGCCGCGCCGTTAGCCGACGCGGCTGCCTAGCAACCCACGCGATTGGTCACACCGGGCGATACGCGAACCGTACCTACACGTGACGCAAAAGCA
The DNA here is from genome assembly GCA_905147815.2 of Phalera bucephala. Classification (NCBI taxonomy): domain Eukaryota; kingdom Metazoa; phylum Arthropoda; class Insecta; order Lepidoptera; family Notodontidae; genus Phalera; species Phalera bucephala. Next base: position 14,099,923 of record LR990628.1, on the reverse strand, counting down.
TACGCACAGCGAATGCAATTACGTAAACACGCAAGCACAAAACACGTAAGCACAGCCGCGACAAACCACGTAGGTCACGGAAAACGACCGTTACTAAAAACGCGGGAAGGCCGACCGCCGTCAGAACGGCGCGTCTACCTAACGGCTCGCCTTGTTGCTACGCGCGAGCCAGACGCGGAGAAGTAACGTCGCAAGCCCGTATATGTGTACGTATACACGTATATGAGCCAACCAGATCACCACTCCACGCAAGCGCAGGCGTTTCCAACAGGGTAAGTCGAAATCGAATACGTACGTAATTACGAAAATAGCGAGCGGGCGGGCAGCGCAGCGACACGACCGAACGCGCGCAAGGCACAGCCAGAACTCATGAGCAATAGTCTGTTTATATTGCATCATCTTTTAAAGTACTTGCACTGAGCTGTGTACTGGTCTAGTATACATAACTAGGTACCTATAGTTATGTATAGGCTAGTGAAGAAAAAGCAAAACTTATACTTATACCAATATCGATAGCAGTGGTGTTCGTATTTTATCGATAAATATATGGGATTCTGCCATGGGTACATATACTTGTTTTTAGTTTTAGTAAATATTAAATAAAACCAAATAAAATTGAGTCACTTTTTTATTGCTTTCTTTCTTGATTTGTAAGTTTTATATTTTTTAAGGGCCATTTTTTGGGGCTGTCCCATTCTGGATACATAAGTTTCTTCGATAGCCCTTTTAATATTTTATTAATGGTATTGCACCAGTTATGGACATGTATGCGTATAATATTTTTAGTAAATATTTTCTTTAATGGAGTACAGTGATAAGGGTACCCCCAACCAGGAAAAACTCAAAGTATTCATTATTTGTGACAACTCCCGTTTTAATAATTATGTATAAAATGTACTAGCATCCCTATATAATATTAAAAAAATTTGCATTAGGATTTGCTAAGTTTTTTAAAGATTTATGTTCTCTATACTTAATGTAAGCATGGATATTATTCTCGGTAGAACTTATATATGATTTCGTGCAGCTCTGACATTTTATGGCTTTTGTTAGTTTTCTGCATATGTATCCAGCAGTATAGGCAGAACATTGGACTTTTACTTTTTCTAATATTATATCATGTTTCAAAATGGACCCACCACTTGGACGTTCCTGTTAAGTAGATGGGAGAGAACCAGGATTATACAAGGTGTAACATAATAAACGCAAATCCTGAAAGTAGTTTGTTCTAAATCGGTAACTGAATTCATTCCAACTATAATTAATGCATTTCATATTCCACTCCGATCTAGGTCTCGAACCTATTCGCGCCTTTATTAAAAAGGCGTCAACATGTCACTTCGCGAACGCATCTACCCATGCGAATCCGTTAATCGTAGCCACCGCCGACTACGATCTCCCCCCCGACCCCTGCCGCCACCGCCGGCCGCGACATGTTCTCACCGACCCCCTCGATGCTTTGTCATCCCTTCTTTCCGCTCAGAATACGGGCGACGACGACGACGTAGTAGTAGATCCCCTCCCATAGCCGGCGGTTGACCGGTGCACTTAGTAGTGCACCCGTCCCCCTACAGCGACTGTGTATGTCGCCTCTTGCCCTTCTGGCTGGCTAAAGCGTAGTGGTTGCACGCTCGCCTTTAAGTCCGGTGAAGCTGTAAAGGCCTCGCGGCCAACAGCGTACATCATTCACACACACACACGCATATCATATTTTTTCAAAATTTGTAAAAAATGCTGTTACTCCTTCAGTGCGCTATAACAAACTAAATTTATTATTGATTCAAAGCAATATGGAGATTCCAAATGCATTTCTAAAATGTATTTCTTAATATGCACACATACACGTACAAGTCTCATTGTTAATTGGGGTATAAAATGCTTAAAAAAATGGGTAAAACACTTTTAATTTGCAAATTTGGTTTTCGTATTGAATTTGCGAAGCATTTAAAACATTGTTTTTAAATAACACGCGTGTCTCTTCAAAATACTTATGAAAAGCCCGTATTGTGAGATTAGGACTTTTTATTGTATTAAATTTAAACGTTTTGCTTAGTTAAAAAACCCTAATTGGTAATTGCGGCCTTCCAGACTAGCAATACGAAAATACTAACGCAGAAGGCCGTTATTGTGTAATTAAGGCTTTTCAGATTCAAAAACCAGAAATTATATCGTAGTTAAGGCTAAAATCCTTTTGATATCTCTAATCTCACACGACTTACAGCTTTATGTGTATAAGATGGCATTTTCTCTGCTGATTCCGAATATGTTAATAACTCATTTTTGACAAAATCGACAGTTACGGCCTTTTTTTTATGACGGCAGTTTTGTAGTTAGTAACATAAATCGCTTAACATTTCCAGTTTTTCAAATTTGTAATTTAATCTGTTTTACAAACGTTGGTGAACATTGTTAAAACCAAAGTACAAACTATTCAATGCAAAAAAAAGTGTGCAAGCGATTATGACAAGTGCTGATAAAAGTAAAGCAAAATAATAGTTTATGTAATTATGGTATAATTTCATAAAGTATTATTTTTCTCTACTTTGTTGCCGAGTTCGTTTTGATAAGTCTGCGTTCTCATTTTTATCTTTTTTGCAGTGTTATTTAAAATTAGATATTGTTTTCAGATACCCATTTTACTTATTTATTATTAAACTAGCTGTTTCCCGCGGCTTCGCACGCGTTAATTTTGTAATTTGACATAGGTAGGTAGGACTTTTTGGGATAGCGTTATTCTAAGACTTAAGAGACCCCTTATATTCAGTTTCTTCTAAATCCGTTTAGCCGTGTTAATATGGAGAAATAAAAACAGCTATCACCCATGGAACCTGCATTTCCCGAGCTAAAAAGTAGTCTTAAACAATCTTTGAGAAATCCTCCATTTTCCAGTGATAGTGTATTCAATCGGTTCCGCCGTTCTGACAATTAACACGGTCAAACATATTTTTTATTGGCCGTATGCGAATAAAATATCTTCTTTATTTCAAAATCACAAATCCCAAATGAATATTCCCGTGCGCTGTGCGGGAATCATACCTGCGACTATTTGACAAAGTATGTTAATCAGTCTACCTTTTTCCACTTAAATCAAGTCGTTTTTGTTTTGCAAAATTATTTATACAGTCAACTTAAATACTACTAAATTTTCGTTGTAGAACAATTTCAGCATAAGCCCAGGCTTTCAGTCACCTGTGAAGAGGAAGAGGGAAATCGAAAGATGATTGAGATGATTAATATCTTCGGGCCTTCATGCAGGCCGGTAAAACCCAACAAAAGGAAATTGGTGTGATTTTATATACCACTTAGATGGATAATATCGGTATGATCTAGTGCGCAAATAAAGTTACCTATTTCAAATTTAATAATTTCACGACTTAAGATACTTTAATACTATCTAATAATCTATATCATCATGGCAGATCCCTTGCGGGGTAGGCAGAGGGTGCAGAGTTCTAACAGGTTCTTTCCTTAAAGACCTTTTTATCTCTTTCCACTTTCATAGTTCGTCTTATATACGCTCGCCGGTTACGGAGACTCTTGACTTGCTCTTCGGATAAGACATGGTCTATTCATGGTAAAATAGTTATAGTTCATCTGTTCTAGGTACACTAACATCAGACAAAGGCGTGTAAATATGTATATTTCTTCTGTGCTACCGTTTTTTTTATTAATAATTCTTTGCTGTTGTTGTTATATATAATTATAAATATTGTATATAATTTGTGAAACTATCAATAGTTGTTGTTCTATCCGTTCTGTTCTTCCACTATCACTAAGTTTCAACATTCAACATTTCAGTTCGGGACAAACAGTAATAAAGTTTTATGGTTTATTCCGCGACAATGTAGTAAGTTGATTTAGAAATAATGAATGATTTATCAAAATCGACTCTCGTTTTCTGTCCTCAAAAACTGTTAGATTTTACGAAACTATAAGTATGCAGAGATGTGATCTTTTGTACAGGCTACAATTATACATTATATTATTTCCTAATAAAAATATTCCATGTGTAGACATGATTTCCTTACAGTTTATTATATGTAGTATGTATGGATATAGATGCTCTACTTTTCCATACAAACCGTTTGTTTTCCTGAAAACTTAAATATTAACTAAATTGTCTGTCATATGAAATATCTCCGTGCTAAGTTTCACTGACTTCTAAAAAGTAGTTTTGGCACAATTAATGATTTATCACAATCGACTTTTTTGTACTTTCCTCAAAAACTGTTAATTTTTTCGAAAATATAAGTACACAGAGTTGTGATCTTTTGTTCAGGCTACAATTACACAAAATTTCATTGAAATCCATCGAACAGATTTCAAGTAACATGTCTTTTTAGAAATCCAATGTTTTGCTTATTTTTGCCTTTTCTGGAGAAACCTTTTAATTTTCCGAAATAAATACTATACAACATGTTAGCCAACATTATAAGGTATCCGCATGCAAAGTTTCATCAAAATCCGCCAGGTAGTTTTTGCGTGATGCTGGTTTATACCCTCCGACAGACAGACACAAACAGACACGAAAGCCAAAAATTGCAGAATTAACTTCTACATCGATAGTATTATACCCCTGGGTTGTTATTTCCTAAAAATATTCCATGTAAAGACACGACTTCCTTACAGTTTTATTATATGTATAGATAAAGTTTTCGGTATTATTTCACGGTGTTCAGAACAAGTAATCCAATTTATATTGCAATCAACCATCAATTCCAAGCTTGTGATGCAGCATATATTTTGTTTGTGTAAATCTTTAGCAACATTATTTTGTAAGATATTTTGTGCTATTGCAATTGTGTTGCAAAGATATTTTGTGGGGTATGTAAGTGATTGTTTGTCATTCCACCATTCTCTTAGTGATATATAATTGTACAGCCTATCTTGATTTTTAGGATTCTCGTTTTTGAATTATGCTTTACAAATGCCACTCGAATTTTTATACGGAAGTTTAGCAGCAACATATCCATTTACATATACTATTGGTTCCTTTTTGAAATTTGTTAGATCGTTTTCATATTTATGGAAAACTTCAGATAATGATATTATTGGATATTCTATTTTTTCTATTTCTGTGTGTTGACCTTGTTTGATTTGCAAGCTCCATACTGACTTTTTTTTTCTTAGTATATCTTGAAAATTAAAATAAAATTTGTTCTGATCCTCTTCAGTTTGTTGTCAGTCTCTTCAGCCTGTTTGACAGTTTGATCCGCGACTAACTGACGCAGTATAGCTACTAAAACAGTTTTAAAGCAGCCGTAGGGTTTTTATTAGTATCGCCATGCTGACGTATTAAACCCAAACGGTTTTCCAAAACATCTTGGTTCAACTCACTTCAACAGACTTCAATTAAGAATATTAAAACAACTCGTGTCTCTGACTATTAACCTACAGTGTAAGGATAACGAAAGTGATATCTTTAAACATTGTAAAGCTTTGCCAGTCCATGTTCAGTTTAAATACAACCTACTAAAAGAACAATTTTTTAATTTACAATTACGACACAAAATTAATCATCCTATATTTACGAGGGCAGTGGCTTGTGGGTGTTTTTGCCTAACACGAGCAAACAATATGTACGTCGAGACAACTGCGCGGTTCCTCGTTCCTCGATTTATCAACAAACTACCCTCCTCTATTAAAGATAATCTAACGCAAAATAATATTAAATCTAAGCTAAAATGTTATTTCCTAGGTTCTTAGTTCGACTCATTGTGTGTGTGTGTGTTTGTTGTACCAATTAATGTAATCCTACGTAACTCTTTAGGTAGGTTGATAACGGTTGATTTCTTTTTTATTTTGCTATCAAACAGTATGAAACATTTAAATTAATTTAAATTATATACTTTGTACACTCATAGGCCTGATGTAGATTTATTTATTTATTCTTGGTATAAGTCACAAACCTCAGTGGTTTATATTGTGCCAATTATTTTAACGTTTTATCTTTAATATTGATAAATTAAAAAAAGAAAAAAAACCTGACGCAAATTTAGATATTTTATTCCTATTGAATTCAGTAGCTACCAAATATCTTTTTATGATTTTAGAGAGATTTTAAAGCCATTGATACATCTCACATGACTAAGCTGCAGCTGGGAATCTGACTTCATAAATTTAATTGTATCCAATTTTTTTCAAATAGTAGTTTTATTTCTCCACATGGTTGGATTGATTGGAGACATTCTCACGGAAGCCCTTTTTCACATTTTTGTGAGATGATGGCCCATTAGTGGCATCGAACAATCGATCCAGCTTCTCTATAATGGAAGCTGTTTCATTTATTTCGTTTTCTTCTGTATCATGTTCAAGAGCGATCATCTTTAAAACTGCTGCCATCGTGTTGCTTAGTGCATATGCAGCATATTTGACCCTCATCTTAATTTTGTATGTAGGGTTTACCACAGTTTGGTTTAATTTATGAAATTCCTATTTCTTTCTTTTCCTTTTATAAGGTGACGCCACTTTCCCGTTTTGACACTATATTTTATTGCTCTTGCCCTGTTAAAAATATTTCTTACAGATTGGAATGAATGTGGTATGTCATAATTGGTAAAAACTTTTTCTTCCTCTACTATGAAAAAAATGGTTTCTGCAGTTAAATGTGAGAACTTTTATAATAAATTCAGAGCGCCAACATATGTTGGAGCTTGGTCACATACAGTGGTTAGTATGCAACTTCCCGCATTTTTAAGGTTTATATTATTTTTTTTATGATTGCAGCCAATTTTTCAGTTGAAATGATGGTACCTTCTACAAAATAGTAGACCATAGGCTGCTTGACTGATTTACAAATTCCTTGGACCATAAATACTAGCACATGATCGGCAATATTTGGATATTGTCCCATATCCTCTCCTAGATCGACATATCCCTCCGCCTTATCTGTGGTGTTATTGTAAATTAATCGCTTTTTCAAGGTCATCTCGTCGAATAATAACGCGAATATTTTGTCATAAGCAGGTGAATCCGCCATTATTTTCTTAAGAATGTCTATAATTGTATGTTTTAAACCTATTTTTGATTATTGGGTGTAAAGTTTTCGCACTAGGCAGCGGTATTATTTTTGCAGGTATCTAAATATTCTAGGAGAATGTTTGAATATTGCTAAAGACTTTTCAAAATGTGTGACTCTTATTTGTCTAAATCAATGGACGTCTTAGCTAGAACCTTCAGGGGATTCTTAGCAGTCTTGAGACTTTGCAAAAGCTTTTCTTGTTTATGTCCAATTAAATGCTTTTGCCTAACTGCAACAAAAATAGTACGAGTGTAATACTTGCGGTATACAACTTGTTTTCAAGCCGCCATCATATTCTACAAAAAAATATAGCATAAACAGATATACAATGTGAAAGTGGAAGGATGCAGGTACCGGGGAAGACCTAGACTATCTTACCACGACCAAATAAACCGAGTCTTATCTGATGGAAAAGTCAAGAGTCTCCGTAACCGGCGAGCGTGTATGAGACAAACTATGAGAGTCGAGGAAGCCAGAGAGGTATGTAAGGAAAGAACCTGTTGGAACTCTGTACTCTCTGCCTACCCCGCAAGGGATCTGGCGTGAGGTTATAGATAGATAGAAAATATAGCATAGTCAAATTCTGAAATGCGGCAATATTTTTATAGCAATTAAAACTGAAAATTAGTATGAAGTAACTGTAACGCTATCTTTTTACTTACTAGTATCGCGGCTTTATCGGTTAATTTACTTGTAACACTATGGTAAATATACAATTGTTGCGCGGCATTATTTTCCCTTGAAAAGCTTCTAACTACATATTCACACCTTTGGATGTAAAGATTTAGTAATTGATCGTTACCGTCGTAACGCGGAATTATATCGAGAATTTCTTTCGGAATAATTTGAATTTGATTCATTTTGAATATTTTGAACACTTATTATTCACTTTTACAAACACAATAAGATAAATATTACACACAAAATAATAAAAAAAAATACAATTTAAAATAACACACACAAAAAAAATACAATTTAAAAATAACACATAAAAAGTTTACAATAAAAATTTTTTTTATAATAAAAGAAAAAGCTTATAGATTCGGCGATTTTTGTCCGAAAAGATAACTCTTATCAATTATTATTCAACTTAGCCTTTATAGGCAGAACAACGTTTATTATTTCTTTTTTTTTAAATATTTTATTTCTTTTCATTAAGATTTATTTTCTTTTCAATATTTTACATTCTCAACTGGACCTTGTGATCGACCCACTGGAAGTAATTTTCTTTTTCAATAAAATACGACAATGTTTTACGTAAGTTCAGCGATGCTTGTCTGATTCTTACGGCCCTAAGTGGTGATCTACGGCTTAGCGATGCGTGTCTAAATCCCGTGAGATCCTAAATTCTAATCACAAATTAGCGATGCTTGTCTAATAATGCGATATCCTTTTATCCAAATAATTCCCGTGATTTAGACCGGAATTGCAGGCTCGGGGTCTGAATGAAATTAGCGATGCTTGTCCAATTAAATTCAGAATAGACAGAAAAATAGGAACATGTGGGAAAGGTCAGAACTCACACAATGCTGCAATTTTTCATGCCGAATATCCGCTCTTTGAGTATCTGCAGGCACTTCTTGACAAAATTTCTTTGTTCGAAGGTAGGTCCTTTTCTAGGATTCAGCCAGGCGATTGTGGTCCGGAATCGATGCTTGTACTCCTGCACGGCGTTGAGCTTGTCTGGTATGACTACTGCAACACTTATCGCGACTGAAATCCTACCGTTCGGCTGCGCCAGTCAAATATAAAGGCCGGCGTGACTTTATAAAAATATATTTATTCACAATACAAATTAATAATAGATACTCAAAATATTAATGCAGTCAATTAATATTACTTAACGTTAGTGCGAACGGTAAGAGAGCTGAGTCGATATTAAATGTACTTTGCTTAGCGATGGCTTTTTATAGGCATCGTCAAGTAAACAACTCTTTGTAGAATAAACCCACGCGTTATACGTCTTATTAATTGATATCTGCTTATTTAGCAAAACAGTTGTGAGAATTGGACTGAGACTAAACAAGTAACCTGATATCTGTTTACATGATAAATACGCAGCTGAGGCAAGTTAAGCTGATTAAGCAAAACAGTACTTGGAATTATATTCTATGAGCAATAGTCTGTTTATATTGCCTCATCTTTTAAAGTACTTGCACTGAGCTGTGTACTGGTCTAGTATACATAACTACCTATACGTTTGGCACAGGTACTCGTCGCAGCTCGAATCCGTGTGTGGCCACTAGAAACGCGCCTACCTGTTTCCGACCATCCATTCGATCACAACGTAGTATTTTATACTGAGTTCTTAGATTTACGCGAATATTACACATGAAAATAAAAGTGCTCTCGCCACTCAGAGGACACACAAGAGCACATGTTAAGGATTCATACCATTTTGTTAGTGTGATCAAAAATCTACATCTTACTGACAATGAAACTATGGTCAGTTTCGATGTCCAGTCACTATTCACATGCTTACCTGTACAAGATTGTGTCGAAATTGTAGAAAGGAAACTACCGGAGAACAACAGGCCAGCGGAATACTTAGAACTATTGAGACACTGCCTTACATCTGGCTACCTACTGTGGAAGGAGCAGTTCTACAAGCAAGTAGATGGTGTGGCGATGGGCTCCCCTGTATCTCCCATTGTTGCCGATATATTCATGGAAGACTTTGAGGAGACAGCCCTTCGTGCCTTACCTGTAAAGCCAAGTTTCTACAAGCGGTACGTAGTATTCCTTAATCATCTTAACTCCATTAACCCTAAAATTCAGTTTACAATGGAGTTGGAGGCAAACAATTCCCTAGCTTTCCTAGATGTCTCAGTAATCCGTAACCCCAACAACACCTTAAGCAATACGGTTTATAGAAAAAAGACCCATACTGATAGGTACTTAAACGGTGAATCTCACCACCATCCATCACAGTTAGCTACCGTGAGTAAATCTTTGTTTCAGAGAGCACAAGGGATCTGTGACAAGAAACATCTGGCTGCCGAGCTTCAACATGTCAAGCAAGTCCTGCACGACAATAAGCTTCGAGTCCCACGCCAACGTCACAGTGACCGAGTGGAACCAGCCACAGTCGAGCGTCTCCCTGCTGTACTACCTTACTTAAGAGGAGTCACAGACAAGATTGGCTGCATCTTGAAGCGTGCTTCAATTAAAACATTTTATAAGCCGCCGAAGAAGATCAGTCAGTTTTTACCATCTGTCAAGTGTCACATCACTCTACAAGATGCAGGAGTATACAAGCTTGATTGTGAATGTGGTCTCTCTTACATAGGACAAACAAGAAGACCAATAAAAACTCGGGCTAAAGAACACATAGCTGACCTAAAACACCGTCGCTCAAAGAAGTCTGCAGTCTGTGAACATGTCCTTGACCGCACCCGCCATAACATCAGATTTGATAGAACACAAATCGCCGTGAAAGAACACCGGTTCCTACCAAGGATAGGTCGCGAGGCTATTGAAATTAAAAAAAACATCCTAATTTCAATGGAGAAGATGGCTGGGTGCTTCCATCGACTTGGGATCCAGTAATTAATATAATCAAATCCAAAACCAAGCATAACACTGCAAGACCTCAAGACACCGTGAGCTCATTCTGCGTAGATCGGACCAACAAAAACAAAAATAATTAAGAAGTTTGAGGGTACCCCGGAACAACTATGCCTTTTGGACGTCTAACACCTCAGTCCTTCCCGTGACCATGGGTGCTGCAAAGCACTCGAAACGTCGGGAACTTAAAAATCAAAATAAACCGCGATGAAATCCTAAAAAAATTGTTTTATTTTCAAACGTAGTATTTTGTTTGTTTTTCAATTGAACCACACTAGGATTTATTCCTGTGTCGTGGGTGCATTTACAAACATGAAAATTACATACACAAATACCCAGACGGTAACAAATAATTGTGGATCACACAAAGATTTATCCCATGCGGGAATCGAACCCGCGACTATTAGACACAGTGGGCGGAGCGGCTTTAGCTCTTAACTACTGCGCTAAATCGTCTGTCAATCCCAATGGAACTATTTTCGAATCTTGTATGGAATCATTACATCCAGTTTCTGTTATCGCGTATAAATCTGAATTAAATGACTGAATGTTATTCTTTTAAATATAATTAATTAGTAATAAATAATTTATCTATCTATCTATCGATGACCTCGAACATTTTGGTAAAATAATTCAATAATTTTATTATTTGGATGTTTTTGTGGTAGTTTTTCGAAACCAAATCCACTCATCGAATTCGACATTCAATGGCCATATATCAACTTGGTTCAGTTTCTCAACTAAATGGTCAGGTACACCTACGATAAACGAAGAATAATTCCGTTCCCGAAGATTCCCGCTTCCTCTCATAGAATACCAAATAAACCCATTGAAGAAAGCAAGGATGTTCACGTCACTTCACTTACAGAATGGTTTCTTACATGTGAACGTTGATAAAGACTCAAAAGTACACATCATTTGTTACCTCACGAGGCCAATAAGAATTTTTAAAAATGCCCCTCCGTTTTTGTTGTAGTAGAGGGCCTCGCCCTCTGTTTTCCAAAGATTTGTAAATGATCTTTTTCAGGATATGAATTTATATGGCACCGTGTTAGCATACCTTGCTGATTAAATTATACTATTTTAAACTAAAGAAGAAGGAATGGAAAAGATTAAGATAGTTTTCAAAAGAGGAGAAGAATATGGTTTACTTTTTAACTGGCAGTACTCTCTATTAACTAACTCGCTTCATGCAAAGGGTGATCACCTACTTGGGATACACCGTTTCCGAAAGTGAAATTAGACCTTCTAAACAGAAAATAGCTGCAGTTACCAAGTTTCAGATACCACAGAATATAAAGTCACTGCAATCATTCTTAGGACTTACTGGATAGTTCAGAAAGTTCATATAGAGTTATTCCCTAATAGCAAGGCCTTTGACTGACCTCTTAAAGAAAGGCGTAATGTTCTGATTGGATATGGATTGTGAAAGAGCTTTTGAAGAGCTGAAACGTATTTTGTGCCAGTCACCAGTCTTAAAAATCTATGATCCTAATTTAGCAACTGAACTGCACACTGATGCAAGCGCTGAGGGATATGGGGCGGTTTTATTACAAAGAAGTTAGAAAGATAATTACATGCACCCCGTTTACTAAATGAGCAAAAATACGTAATTAGCTAAGAAAAACGACTTGACGAGGCCTTGGTCTACTATTAGATGACTGAGCAGGACGGCCGTGTCGTAAATGAATGCCTGTTTCATTCATGAAGGTCCTACTTTATTATTTTACTTTTAATTACTTAGACAGATGTGAAGTGTCAGTTGTGTCATGCGGGACTTATTTCATTTGTACTACAATGAGAGGTTGTTATTTTTATAATAAAATCAGAATAATTACTCGACCCGCTTATTTCGACAGCCATCCCAGATATACTATACTTGATTCTAATTTAAATTTATCTTATCACTTTGACATGTTTACCCAACGTTACGGGGTTTTGAATAAAAATGGAGTAAAAACTGTAATACATGATTTAATTGTCCTTTTTTTTGGTGATCGGTTTGGCTGCTGTTGGTCGCGGCTCAGTTCGCGATAGGCCAGCGACTGGAGCATGCTGTGCCACGGCGAGTCAGGCCTCATCCTTTTGTCGGGCATCACCGGCTAGCCGCGGGCGGATGCGCTTTTTCGGCAGTAGCCGTTCCTCCAGGGCTTCTAGGCGCGCATTCATCATTGTCCCTACCTGGAACATCAGTGCGCGCGACCGCTCCTCCCATTCGGGGCCGGCGTCATCCTTCTCTCGGCCGCTGCGTGAAAGAGCTCACAGGGTTTCCTCCGACTGTTTACCTCCGTCGTTGGCTCCTCATGCTGTTTTCGGAGCTGTGCCACATCGGTTTGCAGTCGCGAGTTTGACTCCTACAGCCGCGAGTTCACCGCCTGCAGCTTGGCAGTCTCGTCACTCACTGAGCGACCGTACAACATCCTGCTCGCCTCTTTGATAGAGGATGCCGCTTGGTTTAGAGCCTGTTGGCTCGTCCCATTTAGATGGCTCGAACACGCGAGATTTGCCGTCAGCCTCTTTCTCTATTTGCTCACAGAGCACCAGCGCCGTGGGTTCATCTTCGGAGGCCGCGAGGTTGACCCGCCCTACTTTTTGCAGTGTCTTCGGTGAGGCGCTCAATGGTCAATTCGACGTCAGCGAGAATCCCTAAGTTTACTATTATTAGGCGCAGACCCCTTTCCTATGAGCCGCGCAGGACCCAATCGAAACCGATGCTCCACAGGAGTGGACCTAACACCGACCCCTGTGGAACACCGCACTTCATGGGACGGCTTAAGAACCGCCCGTCGCGCAGACGACACACCTGCCTGTAAGGTAGATGCCGATGATATGGCGCAGGTACCCCGGTACCCTATGAAACCGCAGGGCCTCCGCAATGCACTCAAATGGCAGAGTGTTGAAAGCGTTGGCGATGTCTAAGGACACCGCCAAAATCACCCCGCGCTTCGCTACACTTTCCTCGGTGAGGGCCTTCACACAAAGCACTGAATCGACCGTGGATCGGCCCCCTCGAAATCCGAATTGGCTGCTGTTGAGGTCTGGCCTCACTGTGCGGAGGTTCTGGACGACGCGGCCAGCGAGCACGCGCTCAAAGACCTTGCCCGCCTCGTCCAGCAAGACTAGCCGCTAGCTAGACTAGCCTATGGGTCTATACGTCGACGGCGACCCTGCAGGACGCCTTTCCTTTTGCAGGAAGACGAGCTTTCCCCTGTTCCATGCCGTGGGAAACTTAGCATCAGCAGCCAGAGGTGGGCGCAGTCTCTTCTCCGGCAGGAGCCGCTCCTCTACTGCCGCGAATCGGACATAGAGAATCGTGCCCACTGTTCTCAGGACCGTGGACACGATCTCCTCCGTGGCCTGGACCGGAGCAGGCTTTTGGTGGCTTGCTGAGACCCTCGGATCCGCGACGTATTTGCGGAGCTCTGCCATCTCTTTTCTCAGGCGGGCGTTCTCGGCTTGCAGTATAGCCGTCTCCTGGCCTACCGTGCGGCTTCTCAGCAGCTTGCCTGCTTTGCCTACTCGCTTGGCCGCGTCTTTGAGGTAAGTCCCATTTAGGTTTCCCGATTTTGAGGCGATCCTAACTATCGTGGCGGCTTCGTCTTGCAGCTGCCGATATAGCACCCCTGTAGGCACACCCTCCAAGGCCTCTTCCTCCATAAAAAGTTTGTCGAGCTGCACCGCAGCGTCGGCAAAGTGCGATAGTCCTTATAGGTAACAACTCGATCAGAGGAGGAGGCTGACTCTCGTAACAGTCCTAAGACAAGCCTTACAAGTCTAGAGTACACTTTTTCAGCATTGTCAGGTGACTTCTCCACCAACGCAAGATAACCCTCATCCACCTATCGGGTGACAGCTAAGTAAAACGCAGATTGTATTGTTTTTTCCCTTGTAGAGGCTAATACCCCCACATATGCATAAAGTTCTCCGGCTTTTCCACAGACCATGACTGTGTCCAGAAAAACATCAAAGGAAGTCTTCTTAGGAACAAAAATGTCATCAAAATAAGTTAGCGCCTGTGGCAGAAAAGTTCTGTCATAAATCAAAGGTAAAAGACAAGGCTTGGTATGAGCTGGGATATAAACACCTCCCGAAACTCCGTTAGATTGAGAAAGGAGGCATGGACACTCTGAGATCGCGCGGTTCTCCAATGATGAGACAAACTCGAAAAGACAACGTTTTTGAATGCTGCGCAATAGAACTAAAAAGTCATGGTCTTATTGTATTATGCATATATAGAATACCTAAACACCACTATTTAACTGCTTTTTATGACAAGCTTGACAACATTCTTATGAATGAAATGAATATGAATAAAATTATTAACTTTCAAATCAAACGTAAAAATTGTTTTGTGTGGTGATTTCAATATCAATCAAAATCAAATAAGAATAATATTGCAAGTGAGCTTAGCTATAATCTTAAACTAGTCATAAACCAACCAACTAGACTATCCAGTCGCACCTGTATTGATAATTTTGCACATAACTTACGTTATGAATGTAAGGTTGCAATTTTAGATTTTGGCCTTTCAGACCACACAGCTCAGATCCTTGAAGTGCCGACAAATAAGACATTCAAATATAAATATTGGAAAGTAAAGAATAGAGATTACTGTATTGAGAATTTAATTAAATTTAAAAACTGCCTCCAAAATCTTACGTTCTCCGAGGTGTTTCATATAATTGATCCAAATATAGCGTATGACGGATTCCTAGATACTTTTACCCTTTTCTTAAATTTATGTTTCCCTTTTAAGACTTTCGTCATAAAAACTGATAAAAAGATTAATTGGATATCTCGAGGGATAAAGAACTGTAGTAAGAAACAGAGACAGCTATTGTGGACTTACAGACGCACACCCACTGAGCACAATAAAAATCCATTTAAAAATTACTCTAAGCTCTATAAAAGAATCATCAATTATACACAAAAATCACAAAATAATTACTTTATAGAAAACTTCAAAAACAAATCTAGTGCTACGTGGGAAATAATTAACCAGACTAAACTAAACATTTTAATAAATCAAATATAAATGAAATAAATAAATAAAATAGCATTTATTACTGAGAAAAGAAAATAACAACAATGAAAAAGAACAAATAAGAGAATAAAAAGTTATTACATAAGATATCTTAACTCAGTGTGCCTCTTGGCAAAGGCCTCCTCTAATTCCTTCCAATGCGATCGGTCTCGCGTAACTCCTCTCCAATTCGGGCCAGCGGTGAGCTTTAACTCATCTTCCCACCTGCACAATTGTCGGCCTCCACTTCTTTTAGAGTCTCTAGGGTGCCATTCAGTGACCTTTCTACTCCATTTGTCTGGCTTGCCTCGCATTAGGTGTCCTGTCCTCCTCCATTTGAGTTCGTCTATTTTAAGTAAGATGTCATAAACTCTGGTTCGTAGTCTGATATTGACATTCCTTATTCTGTCATTTTTCTTTAATCCAAGCATGCTTCGTTCCATGGAATGTTGACATGCGGCTAGTTTGGATCTGTGTAATGCAGTGAGAGCCCACGTTATGCAACCATAAGTGAGACACTGTAAGATACAGCTGTTGAAAACTTTTCGTTTTATGGGTAGATTCAACTCTTTGCTCTTCATTATACAAGGTGTAACAGAATAAACGCAAGGCCTCAGACACCCCAATTAGAGAATTGCTTAATAAATTCAAAACCAAAACCAAATTTCCAAATTTAAAGGTTTTTACCCCTTTTTTAAGCACTTTTATACCCCAATTAACAATGAAACTGGTATGTGTATGTGTGCATTTTGAGAAATACGGGTTAGAAATGCATTAAAATCTCCTTATTGCTATGAATCAAGAATAAATTTAGTTTTTTATAGCGCACTGAAGGAGTAAAAGCATTTTTTGCAAATTTAAAAAAAAATGTAACGTACATTAAAAATAGTTGGAATCAATTCAGTTATCGATTTAGAACAAACTACTTTCAGGTCTTGCGTTTATTATGTTACAGCTTGTATATTTATGTGCCCAGTATTTTTTCCACCCGCATGCTATCTGTTATACTTTGAATTAAACACTTTAATTAATTAATAAAGGTTTATTGTAAGAGGAAAATGTTTACATTTAGCCTTGATAGTTTCCCAAGGAGTTGCCACATCGAAAATAAAATATTACGGGGTATGACACTACCCGCCTTAAAAAAAAAATTATAAGAACATGAACTAAATGAAAATACTTAAGACTAAAAATACGTTTTCTAATTAATTATTTATAACATTAAGTTTAACCGCCTTAAGAGATATTTAAATACTATGTAGTTGATTTACATGTCTTTTCCGAATAAAACCTTCTACTTCCACTAGATAAGTACAGCCTGGGACTAATTCACTGACTATTTTGCCCCTAGACCACCGTCTTTTCCCAAGTTTAAAATATAAAGCCATGACCTCCATTCCTTCCATCAAATTAGGTTGTCTATTACCTTTTGAATATATTAACTGCTTTTTTTATGACTCAACTAATGTTTGATATATAGGTGCTGGTCTTAACAACGATAACCTATTTCTTAACTCCCTCATTAAACTAGCTGGGGATACCCCTGTGCTCTTGTGGGTTGTTGTTCTGTAATCAAATAAAAATATAGTTAGAGCATAAGTAAGTGATTGACCACTTTCTACGATCTTCGTTAAATGTGATTTGAAAGTTTCAACAAATCCTTCAGCCGCACCATTGGTCGCAGGGTAGTGGAGTGGAGTGAAACTTTGTTTTACTCCAGTTATTTGACAAAAAAATTTAAATTCATTACTGGTAAATGATGTACCATTGTCAGTGACCAAATGCACTGGGAAACCGTATCGAATATATATTTCTTTAAATTTAGTAATGGTTAGACCAGAACCTATATTAGCCATTTGAAATGCCTCTGGCCACTTTGAGTAGCTATCAACAATAATCAAAAACATTTTTCCCTGGAAGGGACCCAAAAAATCTGCATGAATTCGGTACCAGGGTCCAGGTGGTATGGGCCAGCACTTTGGGACAGCTCTAGAAGGGTTATGGCGGTTTTGTAGACATAATTCACAACTTTAAGAAATATTTTCAGTATCTTCATTTAATTTAGGCCCTCAAAAATATGCTTTAGCCATGTAAATCATCCTGGAGCTACCAAAATATGTTAAATGAAATTCTTTTAACACTGACTTCCTTAGAATAGTAGGTATTACAATTCGGTGTCCCCACATTACACAATCTCTATCTACACTAATTTCATGTCTTCTTAAATAAAATGGTTTTACATTGTCCTCCAAATTTTTTTCTGGCAACCTATCACAACCGTACCTTATTATTTTAGGGAGAACAAGATCTTTTTTAGTTGCCTTTTGTATCATTTTCCATCTAAAGTTTGTAGTTCAGATTTATTTATATAATTTATATTGATTTCATCATTATATAATATTTCATTTATTTTACTATTGTCCGTAATGGGTTATCTAGAAAGATAATCGGCTGGATATCTACGAGTACTTATATGTTTGATCGTATAATTAAAAGCTGATTTAAATATAGCATAATGTTGAAGTCTCTTTGCGGTTTGGTATAGACTTGTATGGCCCAAATATCCTAACAAGAGCTGCATTGTCGGTTTCAAGCACAAAATGTCTACCATATGTGTAATTATAAAATTGTATTATTCCGAAAATGACTGCTACTGCCTCTTTATCAAGGGCTGTGTACTTCTTTTCCACATCATTTATCTGTGTTTATTTACTAGCAAATGCTATTGGTCTTACTACATTATCAGATCCTCGATTAGAGATAATTGCACCTAAGCCGTGAGGTGATGCATCACAAGTTAAAATTAAAGTTTGATCAGGGTGATAATGAGATAAATTTTTGGCCGAAGCTAATTTCTATTTTACTGCAATAAATACATATTAACAATCATCTGTCCAAATAAATTTTCCCTTCTTTGTGCATTCATATAATGGGTGCAGGTCAGATGCTAAATCTTTCAGAAAACGACCATAGTAATTGACCTTACCCAGAAATGATTTAAGCATAGTCAAATTTTGTGGTACTTGTAATTCAAGAATAGGTTTGATGTTTTCTTTAATTATTTCAACCCCCTTTTTACTAATTCTATATCCAAAAACATCAATACTTTTTCTGAAATAATTGCATTTTTCTGCCTTCAGTTTAAATTCACATCTTTTAAGTATTCTTCAAACTATTTCCAATGTATCTAAGAAAAAAAAGAAAGAAAAATGTTTTATTTGCCACAGCATCAGAGACACAGGCAGAGTCATTTAGCTAATATAACAACATCTTAGCAATTTAACCATTAATTTAAATAAAGTACAAACGATTAATATTGGTCTCTAAAAATACACATGAGAGAAAAAAAATAAAAAATTACAAAAATGGAACAAAACAAAGTAAGTCATACACATGAGTATGTGTCTCACGGCTGAGCCAAATAGGTATCCAGATCAGCTTAATGTCAGGCACAAGTGCGAGATGCTGATTTTCATCTGGACCCTCCTGAGTCTTCACCGATTTCAATCCAGTATTCATTGCTAATAAAAAAAAAAAAATATATATATATATATATATATATATATATATATATATATATATATATATATATATATATATATATATATATATATATATATATAGCTCGGAAATTAAAATTATATATCAGTGCGCATTTGTCAAGTGCAATAAAGTGAAATGTGTTTAATAAATATTACAGATAATATAATACAATATATAATATAACATATGTAATATAGAAATTGAAAGGGTATGATAGCAATATTAATAATATTTTTCAGGAATGATAAATACCTAGTCATCAGAAATCGTAGTCATATAAGTGTAAGCGTGTATTTTAATATAATAACCAATGATAACTAATCGTTCTATATAATCCTATTTATGCAGTTTATATTAGTCTACGTACGGGGTTCGCATTGATTCTGCTACCAGGTGGGCCTCAGTAACGCTGCGGTGCGAGTGACAGGCAAGCGCATTCCATTCCCATATTATTTTTATTTGGAATTTAATTATTTAGATAATATTATATTTTTCTAATTATAAGGTTAGCTAGTTTTGTGATAATACGATATTATAACTAATGATCAATGACATCTTAATAAAAACAAAAAAAAAATAAAAACTTACGAGTTCAAAAGAAACAAAAGAATATCTCTCATTTTAGAATAATTTTCACAGCACATATATATATATATATATATATATATATATATATATATATATATATATATATATATATATATATATATATATATATATATATTATCAATAAATACAATAACATTTGGAATGTCTGACAGCTTTTGAAAAATTAGGCGTTGGAAGGAACCAGGACCTGTAGTAACTCCATAAGGAAGATATTTATATTTAAATGTTCCCACCTCTGTTACAATAACTATTAACTCCTGTGATCTTTCATCAAGTGGTGTCTGTAAATATGCTTCTTTTAAATCTAATTCACAAAAATACTCTCAGTCTTTCAGGGAATTGAAAATGTCATCAATCCTAAGAAGGGGAAAATGATCAATTTGAAGATAGGGGTTTAACGTTATTTTATAATCACCACATAATCGAACGGATCCATGTCGTTTCAAAATGGGTACAACTGGTGTTCCCCAAGAGCTATATTCAACAGGTTCAATACGTTTATTTTAAATTAACCTTTTAATTTCATTATTAACTTTTTCTTTTAATGCTAATGGAACTTGTCTTACAGGTAAAAATTTTGGTTGTGCATTCTCTGTTAATTTAAGAGAAATGCACTCCCCTTTAACATTGCCCCACCCTGGGCTGAAAAGATCTGAAAATTTGTTTTTTATCACTGTGACTGGATTTTCATTCAAGTCACATGAATTTATATTTAATTGAAAAGGCCACATATTGAAACTGTTTAATACATCTCTACCTATAATCCTTGGTTTATTGTTTTCAACTACAAATAAATTTACCCATTTTTTATCTTTATTTAGGCACATTTCAACATTTTTTATAATACCCAATGGTTTGGATACCGTCTGATCATAGTTCCTGAAATATGTATTACATGCTTCAACTTTATTTACTAAATTTAAATTTGTAATATCACATTCATTAATGGTTGATGCTTCAGACCCTGTATTTAACTCAACATTTATTTTTTTACTGTTCACCATGGCATTTATAATACAAGGAGGTACTTTTGACTTAGAATCATAAGTATAAACATTGAAATGATCGCTGTCTTTAGGAAATAATTTTTGTATGGATTCCTCAACAGTTATGTTATCTACGGAATTATTGTCCTTTTTTTTATCACAGGGAAAACCCTTTATGGGTACCCGTCCGCGTTTGGGGGACGCGGAGGGGTTATGTCGGAGTCCTTGATCCACTGACGGTCAGGCTGACCCGGCCGTCAGTGGACCAAGTGTACCGACTAAAAACCCTGCGGTGACACCGTCTTTGTCGCGAGTGTCGGGGATCACGGGATCGCCGTTAGGCACGCTCCGCGATCCCGACACGACCTGCACTGTTGAGGGTCCACCTTTGGAGTAAACTCCCTGGCGTAAGTACGCCCTCCCTCTACGTAGACGCCGCGTTGATGTCACCCAACGCGGCATCTCCCTCTCGAGCTGGGAGGCAGACTCCCCCGAGTCTGCCACCCAGGTGATTCGGTAGAGACACCCATGTACCCGGACTTTGACATCCGAGGCCATGGGTATCTCCACATCCCCTCGCGTCAAAGGTGCGCGACCCGCCCAGCCGCCGCCGCGCCGCCCCTCTGGCGGCATGCAGCAGCAGCCGGTCGGCCCGGTTCGGCCGGGCTAGGGACCCGAAGGGGCCCCACCGCCCAGCAGGTGGTCGGGAGATTACGCAAACCTACACTGACCACCGTACCACCAAGCCGATCTGCGCCACACCCCTAAGGGCAGGCGCCCGAACGGCACCCTACCAGGGGCGGCGCCACCTGCTGCTCCCAACTCTCTCTCCCAAGGGAGACCGAGGGGGCAACCAGGCGCCACACCCACACCCTTGCGCCTAAAAGGCGCGTGAGCCTTCCAGCCACCACTGCGCCGCCCAGCACGGCCGGGCTAGGGACCCAAAGGGGCCCCACGGCCCAGCGGGCGGTCGGGAGGTCCTTCCCTCTGCAAAAAATGCACGGCGCACAACAGCGCCGCGCTGACCTCAACCGACCACCCAAACGACAGGCACCACCTGCTGCACCCCACGGAGGGGCGCAACCAGGCGCCACAACCTTCCGGCTAAAGCCGGGGGAAAAGGGGACCGGGAAGGAATAAGGAAAGGGAGGGACGGGACGGAGTGGGGAAGGGTAAGCGCATGACTGTTTCTGTTATGTCTGTTCAGAAGGACCAGACCAATAGCAGGCAGCAACCGCGAGCAGGATACAATCACACTTGCCTTGGGGATCGTCGCGACCGTGCGCTACTCCCAAGACCACGCCAAATTGCTTGCCGGGACAGACGAGCAAAATAGGCGAGAAGCTATGCCACTGCGCCTCGAAGGACGCGTGTGGTGGGATAGCCTTTCGCCTGCCCACGGAATTATTGTACTTGTTTTATTTTTTTTTTCGGGGGGCAATGCCTAACAAATACCCCTGGGCCGAGGGCACGGCCCGGGTGGTTATGAGGGGCTTGCACCCCCACTAAAACCCCCCGGCGTCCTACTGCCCTTTTGCCGGGCCACAGGAATCGTCACTGGCATGACCTCTGTGGCACCGGCGGGCTCGGTCCGCAGTTAGGCGCGGACCTCGACACGTGTAGGGGAGTTCAGTCTCCCCCTACCGCCTTTTGGAGGCTGCGCGGACGCAGCGCTTGTCCGGCGCGGGCCTGCTAAGTGCTAGGGCGCCGGGGTGCACGGAATTATTGTCCTGCCCTAACTGGTAAACTTTGCGCTCTTTCTGACAAACTCTAAATAAATGCCCTTGTTGTCCACACTCGGAGCAATATTTATTTTTTAACTTACATTCGCTTCTTAAATGATTATTATTACCACAACAAAAACACTGTTACTGACCTTATATCTTGTTCACCCCAGCACTTTTACTGTGGAAAACACCTTTCTTCTTTTTAGGAAAATTTGAATTGCACTGAACCTGGAACATGCTGTTAGTACTAGCCTCTTCAGATGTTAATAATAGTTTAGAACTAGACCAAGCTGCTTCAACTGTTCTTGCTAAGGTAATAAGCTCATCTAATCTCTTATCAGAATTTTTAAGCAGTTCGAACTTAACCAAGGAGGAGTGAACTCCATCTATAATTTTTTCCTTTATTTGATCATCAAAATCTTTAAAACCACACTTTTTCCTAATTTTCTTCAATCGTATAACTTAATTTTCAATAGTTTCATTGGAGTTTTGATTACATTTTCGAAACTCAGCCCGGTCAAATGCCGTAGACGTTGATTTTGCATAGCGTTCTTCCAGTATAGTCATAAGCTCTGTATATGTTTTTTTTGTGGGTTTAAGCGGCGCACATGTGTGATTGAGCATTTCAAAGACCTTAGGCGATAGTTTCGTGATCAGTAATGCCACTTTTTTTCCTCGGGTACATCATTAAGAGTTATCAGACACTCCAATTGTGCCTCAAAAGTATCAAAGTCGTTTCCGTTAAACATATCAATATTGTAATCACCGACATCTTTGGTTGTGGTGTGAATCCAAATGATATTAGCTGTCTCAGAATTATTCTTATTTCTTCCACTGTCTTATCTTCGGAATGTAAACCAAATTCAGCAGACAATGAAATTAGTTCTCGTTTATTCAAATTTTGGATGAAAGATGTTTTTTTGGTAATAATTTCTTCTCAAAATTGATTTAGTAATGACATTAGACGTGAAGTTGAACACAAAATGGCAGCTAAATTTTCTCGAAGCGTTCTTCGCGTCACTTATTAATCCCAATTTCAAAATTTGCATGAATTTTAAGCACATGTGTATTTCGTTAAGTTTTGCTCGTCGCCAAATTGTTATACTTTGAATTAAACACTTTAATTAATTAATAAAGGTTTATTGTAAGAGGAAAATATTTATATTTAGCCTTGATAGTTCCCAAGGAGTTGCCACATCGAAAATAAAATATTACGGGGTATGACACTATCCTATTGTTGACTTCCTTTCTCATCTGGTTCTTCTGTGATATAATTTGACCTAAATACACGTATTCTTTATTACGTATTGTAACGGGTTCCCATTTGCTACTATCTCTATTTCGGTGCTGTTTGTCAGTAATTTTGTTTTGTCAGTGTTCATCGTAAGTCCAAATTTGCTACTTTCTACTGAGAGTTCGTGAATCATTTGCTCTAGATTTAGGGGTGATTCCTCGAACAAGACTATATTGTCAGCGAATCTGAGATGATTAAGCCGTTATCCATTTATGTTTAGCCCGAATTTATTCCAGTGTAAGTTCCGGAAAATGTTTTCCAGTACAGCCGAAAATATCTTAGGTGAGATAGGGTCACCCTGCCTGACGCCTTTCTCTATAGGGAATTCTTGCCCTTAGGTCTCTAATTGTAGCCTGGATTTGCTATGTATGTAATAATAATAATAATAATAATAGCCTTTATTCAGATCAACTTAATCTATTAAAATTATTCTAAAACAAATATAAAACAAAACTTCTTCTAGTATTTCCTGCTTTTTTATTTTCTGTAGATCTGTTTGCCAATCGGCAAAGGCCTCCTCCAACCTCTTCCACTCTGATCTTTCTTGAGCCACTCTGTTCCACATAGCTCCTGCCACTTCTCTGATATCGTCATCCCACCTTTTCTGTGGTCGACCTATTTTCCTTTTACCTTCCCTGGTATACCACCTTGTCACCTTTTTACTCTATTTGTCATGACCTCTTGTTGTGTGCCCTGCCCATTTCCACTTGAGTCTTTTAATTTTCTGTACTACATCTAAAGTTCTTGTTTTATCCCTGATTACACGATTTTTCAGTCTGTCTGATCTTTTGACATTCAGCATGCTCCTCTCCATAGCGTATTGGCAAGTTGCTAGTCTGTTTGTCATTTGCTGAGTTAAAGTCCATGACTGACAGCCATACATAAGGACTGGCAGTATGCAGGTGTTAAATAGTTTGCTTTTTATGTTTATATGAAGTTGTTTGTCTTTCATAGCCTCTCTCAAGCTCCAGTATCTTCTCCAGCTGTTCGTAATTCTTCGCTTTACTTCCTCGCGCATAGGATCTTTTTGGGTTATAACTTGTCCCAGATAGACGTATTCATCGGTGTAGTTGATTTCAGTGTTTTTTATCTGTATCGTGGTTTTCTTTCCATTTGTCATCACTCTAGTCTTTTCTGGGTTAAGTTTTAATCCTACTCTCTCACTTTCTATCGCTAGGTCTTCTATCATTTTATTGATGGTTTCAGGTGTTATGGCGAATAGCACTATGTCATCAGCAAATCTTAGATGCGTCAGTGATGTGCCGTCTATATTGATCCCGAAATTTTCCCAATGGAGTTGTCTGAAAATTGATTCCAGTACAGCCGAGAATAATTTTGGAGACAGGGGGTCTCCTTGTCTGACGCCTTTTACTACTTTGAATGGCTGACTTTTCTTTTCTAACTGGATTCTGGCTGTACTATTGCTGTATACGTTTTTTATTAATCTAATGTATTTAAGTTCAATCCCTTGTTCCACTAAAGCTTCCCATATGGTTTTATGTAAAAGAGAGTCAAATGCTTTCCTGTAGTCGATAAAAGCAATGTAGTATATAAGCTGGTATTCGTTGTATTTCTCTACAACTTGACGAACTACATGGATGTGGTCGATCGCCGAGTAGTCCTTACGAAATCCCGCCTGCTCGATGGGTTGGTGTTCGTCTAGCGTTCTTTCAATCCGTTTTAAAATGATCTTAGCGAAGATTTTGTAGATGTTTGACATAAGACTGATGGGGCGATAGTTTCCGATTTCATGTTTATCTCCTTTCTTATACAACAGGATAATGTTAGACTCTGTCCATTGCTGGGGAATTATTTCAGTGTTTATGATATTGTTGAACATATCTGTAAGGACAGGTATTAACACTTCTTTTCCTTGTCTTAAAATTTCGTTGCTTATACCGTCAGGACCTGGTGTTTTGTCAACCCTTTGGGTATCTATAGCTTTCTCGACTTCAGCATAAAGAATGCTAGGAATGTTTGAGGTATCCACCAAATCAATTTCGCCTTCTGTTGCGTTATTTTCATACAGTCTCTTGTAATAAGATGTTGCTATATCTAATATTCCTGTTCTACGATGATTCCATTTTCCACTGTCATTTTTCATTTTAACGATCCAATCCTTTGAATCCTTCAATTCTCTGTACGCTTTTTTTACTTCACCCGTTTTACTTATATACCTTTCTAAAATTTTCATTCTGTTTTGTTTTCTATCCTTTCTTATGCTATCTTTAATTTGTTTACTAATTTTCGTTAAATGTTTTCTTCTGTCCTGTGTTTCTTTAGCGCTAATTAAGTGGTTTCTCGCTTCCAGTAGTTTTGTGGCATTTTTTCGGTTCAGTTTTGGTATTTGCAATTAATTGTATTTGGGTTTTTATGGTATTCTCTATCCAATTGTATTTTTCTTGTGTTTCTAATTCTTTTGTGTCAGATTGGTATTCTGTTAACTTGTCTCTCTAATTGTACCCTGGATTTGCTATGTATGTATATATGTTTTATTATATTTATATAGATTTTAGGTATTCCTTGTTGTTCCAGGCTTTCCCAGATTTGTTTGTGAAATAAACTATCAAAGGCTTTTGTGTAATCGATGAAAACTACATATAACTTCTTGTTGTATTCATTGTACTTCTCTAGTATTTGTTTAACAGTATGTATGTGATCGATAGTAGAAAAAATTCTCCGGAAGCCAGCTTGTTCTACCGGTTGTTGTTCGTCTAGTCGTCTGCTTATTCTCCCTAAGATTATTTTTGCAAATATCTTATAAACGTTGGACATCAAGCTGATGGGTCTATAGTTATCAATTTCTTCTTTTGGTCCTTTTTTATGTAGAAGTATTATGTGAGATTTAGTCCATTGTTTCGGTAAATTACCTGTGATAAGGAACTCGTTAAAAATTTCGGTTAACATGGGGCTTATCTTATCAATAGTACCCCTTAATAGCTCGTTCATGATTTTGTCCGGTCCTGGGGCTTTTTCTGTCTTCTGGCTCTTTATTGCATATCTTACTTCGCAGAGTAATATTTCAGGTTCTGAATCAGCATTTATATGAGTTTTACATGAGAGAAATTGCCTAGATTCGTGCTGGTTCACCGGATCTTCTTTACCTGCAGAGTACAATTGGCGGTAAAAGGTGCTTGCATGCTCATGGATGTGTTTCCTCTGTGAAAGGATCTTGTTTCTTTTCTTCATTTTAGGAATCCATTCTTTGTCCACGTCTCTTAGCTCTTTTAAAGCCCTTTTCAAACTGCCCGTTTGAGTTAAGTGTTTGTCCATAGTTTGAAGTCTATTGTACCTGCGATCTTTTCTAAAACTTTCTCTTATCGTTTTACTTATTTTAGCGATTTCCTTTCTTTTATTTTTCTTGTTAGGGTTTGATAGTAAGTTTCTTCTTTCGTCAAAAAGTTTCATAGAGCGCTCGCTTAAGTAGTCTGTGCTTTTCTTTTTTCTCATCAAACTCTTGTTATGTGTAAGTTTTTGTTCCAGGCTTTTGTATTTTTCAATAACATTTGTTATTTTATTGTAAGAATTTTTAAATTCTTTCAGTAAGTTACATGTTTTTTTAATAGTTTCTTTGTTTATTTTTACTTGTTTATTGTCCAAAATAGTTTTCCTGGATAATTTGGATTCAAATAATTTTATAGAGCTTCGTACCATACGGTGATTTGTGTTAAAGTTGAGGTTTTGGATTGTTTCGGTGTCTGTGAAGATTTTTGGCTGGTTAGATATAATGTAATCGATTTCGTTTTTGTATTTTCCATCTGGGGAAATCCATGTCCATTTATTGTTGTGCTTCTTCTAAAAGAGAGTGTTGAGAATGGTAAGATTATGTTCTAAAAGAATTTCTATTAGTAATTACTAATAGAAATTTTGGTTTCGGTAAGAGAAGTCCCCATGGACAATTGTCCATTACGACTTGTGCATTAAAATCTCCCATAATTATTATGTAATTGTTAGAGTACCTGGATATGCAATCTGAGAGCTTTTTGTAAAATGATTCTATGTCTTGTAATGTGGCTTGTTCTGGATTAATATCCAGAGTTTTTTGTGACTTGGAATATTTACATTGAAGACTATTATTCTCTCCGAAATACTCACAAATTCTTGAATTTTGTTCTTATGTGTCGATTTTATCATGAAACCAACTCCTTTTTGCCCAGCGGTTTCGCCCTTGTAGTAGAGAATGTAGTTGTCGCGCTCTTCAATGAGTTCTCCTATCCGTCTCAACTCGCTTATTCCTAAAATATCCCATTTCATACTGTCCAAAGCAAGCTCTAGTTCATGTAGGTTTTCTTCAGTTCTCAAAGTTCTCTTATTCAGTGTAGCGATTTGTAGAGTGGGGCATCTCCTTGTGATAGGTATATTCTTGTGATAGTTTTTCAGTTGTAAATGAGCCAGCTTTTTTATTAGAGGGAGAATAAATCAAATATTGACAGTTAAAAAAGAGACAACATTAACAAGCCCTGATGACATAGCAAATGCTTTTAATAATCATTTCATAGATAACATTGAGAATAATTCAAAATCGAACATTCTTATCCGTAATAAAATGTACAATAATAAGGTTCAATCATGTATGGATGGATGTAATATCAACTATCAAAACACTAGCACTGCAGGTTATGATAACATTTCTACAAGGGTTGTTAAATTCGTAAGTGAAACAATAGCTCCAGTTATAAAACATATATTAAACTTATGCATTATGGAAGGTGTATTTCCAAACAGTCTTAAAACAGTAATCATAAAGTCACTGCATAAAAAAGGTGACAAAACAGACGTGAAGAACTACAGACCGATTGCGAAAATTCTTGTATTTTCAAAAATATGTGAAAAACTTATATATAAATCTATCTACGCGTATTTTATTAAATATAACATACTATGCAGTGAACAAAAAGGATTTAGAAAAGACACCACCATCAATATGGCAATTTATGAATTAGTTAATACTGTTATGACATCTGTAGATAAGAAAACACCAATTTGTGCTATTTACACTGATTTGAAAAAAGAGTTTGATCATGTAGATCATGAAATACTACTTAATAAATTACACTGTTACGGCATTAGGGGTAATATATTAAAGTTCATAAAAACCTATTTATACAAAAGACGTCAATATACGGAAATATGCCCAAAGACAAAAACGGAAATAAAATACCTGGTTCGGCTCAGTGGTAATGTAATGAAAGGCGATGGTTATTTATTGAGTGGACTGTATTTATAGTAAAAGAGCCGTATGTCGCGCGTGCTCCCGTGACGCCAAGTGTCCGTCCTTGCGCCGCTGATGCCGGCCGGACCCCTCGTGCTAGTGGTGGGAGGCCCCTGCTGTCCCCGCAGTCCCCGCTCGCCCATTAAGGCACGGCGTGGACAACCTGCCCGGCGTTGAAGACTCCTTCAACCTGAAGATTTGATGACTCGACGGGAAGTGGGCAGATGTTGTTGCATGCCCGGCGTAGAATGCCCTAAGCCGTTTGAATGTCAGCCACTCTGGCGATTCCGTCGTCGCCGAGTATGAGCCGGACAATTCGCCCCAACAACCACATCATTGGCGGCAATGCCTTGTCCTTTATGATGACCATGGTCCCGACCCGCAGCTGACCTGAAGATGTCTTCCATTTGTATCTCTGTTGTAGGAGAGAAATATATTCGTGAGCGTATCTCTGCCAAAAATGCTGTTTCAGTTGTTCCACTCGTTGGAAGCGTTGAAGACGAGTGATGTTGGCCTTGGTGATGTCGGGATATGGTACCGAAGTGAGTGACCGACCAATAAGAAAATGAGTAGGTGTAAGGAAGGTTAAATCTGATGTGTTCTGTAGACATTGGGGTTAGGAGTCTAGAATTTAAAATAGATTCAATCTGCGCCAAACAAGTTGTCATCTCTTCATAGGTTAAATGTGACTGACCTAATATTCTTACTAAGTGGAATTTCACAGATTTAACAGAAAATTCCCACAGGCCGCCGAAATGGGGAGAAGAAACGGGAATAAATTTAAACCTTATACCTTGATTATTGATGTCACTAATGCAATTATGAAGCATATAGTTGGATGCTCCAAAGAACGAAGTCTCATTAATGCACTATATGTTTTGCGGTTTACCTCGACGGGCGATGAAACGATTTAGTGCGCTAAGGAAACCTTCCTTGGTAAGATCCGAAACGACTTCCAAATGCAACGCTTTGACTGCAAAGCACACAAAAACACAAATATATGATTTTATTAACCTACTGCCACGCCCCTTTCGATTGATAATCATCACCGGGCCTGCGTAATCTACGCCAGTATTGAGAAATGGATATTCTAACTGTAGCCTATCGCGTGGCAAATTACTCATAATAGGCTGTATAGTCTTAGCTTTCTGCCTAGCACAGCGAATATATGACCTTACCACATGCCTAGCTAAGTTCCTGCCACCTAGTGGCTAATATTTTTGTCGTATTTGTGAAAGCAACAGCAGAGGGCTGGCATGTAAGGAATCTTTATGTTGTTTATCGAAAATAAGTTTTGAAAGAATGTGTTTACTGCATAAGAGAACGGGATGCGTAACATCATAAGTATAAAATGAGTTTTTAAGTCGACCTCCGACACGAATAATATCATCGGAGTTGAGAAAAGGAGAGAGAGATAAAAGCCTATTTTTCGAAGGTAAATTTTGTCCTGATTTGAGAATATGATATTCTTCTGGAAACATCTCCTGTTGTGCAACACGAATCAAGGTATTATGAGCTGACGATATTTCTGTAAATAATAAATAATTCTTTGTATTACGATGGCCTTTAGTTTGCAGATTATATATAAACCTTTTTATATAAGCTGTCAAGAACACCACACTTCGCTCCATGACGCAAATTGCCTACGTATGTCAAAAGGCCGCCAAGCTTAAGTGGGACTGGGCCGGCCATATCTGCCGCATGAAAAATAACGAATGGGCCAAAATAATAACTGACTGGTCCCCACGAAATACAAAAAGGCGCGGTAGACCCAGGCGGAGATGGCTGGACGAGCTGAACCACTTTTCGAGGGACTGGCCTGACATGGCAACGAACGGAGAGGAGTGGAAAAAGTGGAGGGAGGCCTTTGCCCAGCAGTGGGACACAAATGGCTCGTAATAATAATAATAATATATAAGCTGTAATCCTTAATAATTTTGAAAGGTCCGATATTTTATTTATTAAATTACTAAAAGAATTTTCTATTTTGTAAATGACATTTCCGGAAGAATCGTATATGTTTTTGTGTTCGGGTTAGTTGGAAATTGTGTATGTATTGAATATAAAAAGGCTGGACCAGTCCACCATAAGCTTTCCAGCTTATGGTGGACTGGTCCACCATAAGCTGGCTTCCAGCTTCCGCTTCCGCGCTGAGTGTATCATCCCTCGCCCCGCGAGAAGCCAGGTCTGCTGGGTTCTCTTTGGATGGCACATAATTCCAACTATGCCCATTCGTACTTTCTTGTATCTTATTAACTCTATTCCGAACAAATGATTTTAAGCGATTAGAAGCTGCGGACAGCCATCCCAACACAATAGTGGAGTCTGTCCAAAAAAAAGATTGATCAAATTTGATCGTGATCGACTTGGTAATCTTTTTATATAGTCTAGTACTTAATAAGGCCCCGCATAACTTAAGACGAGGTATGGTACATGACTTTATTGGCGCAATCTTATTTTTAGAAGCTAAAAGGCGAACACGAACATTATCGCTACTCGTAATTGTTTTAATATAACAACAAGCCCCGTAAGCTCGCTCTGATGCATCTGAGAACATATGTATTTCTGTAGTGACAGTATTGTGCGGGGCACATCGCTCGTAGAACTGACGGCCGTTGGGGCAGAAAGGTTCTCGAATGGCGACCACGTACCGGAAGACGTGGAGTGGGTAGGCCCCCTACAAGATGGACCGACGACCTGGTGAAGGTCGCGGGTAGCAGTTGGATGCGTACAGCACAAAGCCGGTCGTTGTGGCGGTCTTTAGGGGAGGCCTTTGTCCTGCAGTGGACGTCTTTCGGCTGAAGAAGAAGAAGAAGAAGAAGTAATAATAATAATAATAATCATTTATTTCACTTCCACAAAGGTGACTTACAGTAATGCTTACATTGTGATTTAAATTTTAAACCTTTGTGGGAGTCTGGTATCCGCACTAGGAAACCCTGTCACACAGATTACCAGGCCCCCCATAAAACAATTTTATCTTTTATTAACAAATTTTGAAACCTTTGTTGTGAACTTGCTAAAATTATTATTACAATGTTAAATCTGTTTATATGCAAAAGTAAGAACAGTTTGTGCCCGAGTGGTGGTAGAAGAAAAAAAAGAAAATAAAAGGAAAAAAAATAAAATAAAATTATGTATGTGCGTGCGTGTGTGTAAATGTGTATGTGTGCGTGCGTGTGAATGTGTGCGTGCGTGTGAATGTGTGTGTGCGTGTGTATGTGTGTTTATTCATCTTATTTTTGTACGATTAAAAGGTTTTCAGTACTATTGTAGTCTTGATTGAGTAGGTATGTGTTAAGTACTTGCTTGCACTTGGACTTCGTCAAGGGGTATATATTTAACATAGAATTTGTTTTATTATATAGATAGGAACTAAGAAAACAGTAGGTGCTATGTGAAAGGCTGGTTTTATACAATTTTGTCTGGCAAACTTTAGCTTTCCGGCGTCTATTGGCGTATAGGTTTGGATTATATGTGATTAAAGAATGTTTGCGCAGAATAGTATTAAGGATGAATAGTTGTCGAACCGTTAGAACCTTGCTTTTTTATATAGTTCAGACGTGGGATAAAAAAAGGGTAAAGTGTAGGCTACTTTGAGCACTGCTCTTTGTGCTCGTTCAATTTTCAACATAGACATTTTGGAGGCGCCGCCCCAGGTAGTGACACAATAGGTTAGTAAAGATTGACATAATGCATAATAAATTGTTTTTAGAACATTTTCGTCTGCAACATGGCGAAGATTTTTAAATATGTAGATCAGCTTTCTTATCCGTTTTGATAGCAGTTCTATGTGTGTACTAAAAGTTAAGTTTTTGTCGATAATTACACAGAGGTACTTGATGGAGTCCACTTTTTTAAGTTTAGGACATGCGCACGTGTTGGACACATAGCCGTCACAAGAATGAGCTCTCAATATGAGAGAGGGGCTATGAATGAAGTGGGGGTTTGATAGTGAAAACGCGATGTACTTAGTTTTATCTGTGTTGAGGGTGAGTAAGTTATTATATAGCCACCTAGTTACCATCAAAAAACCTCTTTGTGCAAATTGGTACACTTCCTCCCAAGTATCACCATAGAAAAGAAGATCCGTGTCATCTGCGAATGTGATGATTTTACCATTGGTTAACTTCAAATGACAGAGATCGTTGATGAAGATTAGGAACAAGGTAGGTCCTAGAATGCTCCCTTGTGGAATTCCAATAGTGACATCACATTCATCACTGAGCCATTCGTCTACAATTACACGTTGACCCCGGCCGTTTAGGTAACTTTTTAATAACTCAAGCTGATTGCCACGAATACCAAGGTTTTCCAGTTTTTTTATCAAGAGTGGTGCAGAGACCGTGTCAAAAGCCTTCGCCAAATCTAGGAATATTGTCAGTACTTTTTTTCCTTTCATCTAGTTTATTTACAATTGTATCAGTTAGTTGGTGTACTGCGTCACTAGTTGATCTGTTTTTACGAAACCCGTATTGGTTGTCTGATAACAATTCTTTTGACTCCAGATATGCAATTAGTTGCATGTTAATAACTTTTTCCAAAATTTTTGATAGTGTAGGCAAGATCGATATTGGGCGATAGTTACCGACACAATCCCTGTTGCCACTCTTGTGGATTGGATGAATAAGGGATTTTTTGAAGTCCACTGGAAATACTCCTGTGGATAGGCTAATATAACATAAAAATGTTATTGGATCTGACAGTAATTCTGAATACCTTTTTATTAAACTACTAGGAATATCGTTGTACCCTAGTACGTAGTTGGTTTTTAGAGTGGATATAATGGTTTTTATCTCCGATACATCAACAGGTAAAAGTCCAAAGGAAAATTCACACGGTTTTAGTGTTGGGAGTGGGTAGGTGATACTGTGTAATCTAAAGTTGTAGCCAGCGAGTTTTAAGCCTATGTTTGCAAAAAACTGGTTTATATCGTTAACCGATTTTAGTGGGTTTTCCAAATTAATTAGATTTGTAGGTGGCGTATTTTGTTTGTTGGTATATGTAATAGTTTTAATTTTCTCCCACATTTTTTTTATATTTCCTGCACATTTAGCAAGTTCGGCTTTATCATGCTCTTGCTTAACCTTTTTTAGTAAGTCATTACAAAAATTACGGTAGCGAGTGTATATTAGTTTTAAATTGTTATCATAAGGATATTTTTTAAACTTAAGGTGCAAGTTGTCCCGGTTGCGCATACATCTCAATAATCCTGGTGTAATCCAGGGCTTAATTATACGCTTGCGTCTTGGGATAGTAATGATTTGGGTACAACTATTTATCGTGGTAGTAAGTGTCTCTAGAAATAAAGACACAGCGTCATTTGCACAATTCATGGCATAAATACTATTTAAATCAATTTTACTCATTTTATCATCCAAAGATGTGTAGTTTATACGTTTAAGAGATTTCGTATGACGTCGTAGAACATTAATATGTGACATACTTATGATAACACTATAGTGATCCGTTAAAGTCGTGGGTGAAATTAAGCATTTAATTTTGAGTTTTGACCTCGCTATAACATGGTCAAGACACGTGTATGAGTGGGTCGGTATGTAGTGAGCTGGTAACATGCCATGAGACGCTAAGAGATTGAGGTAAATTTCGGCTCGCGTATCTGTAGTGGATGCTGAAATGTCTATATTTATATCACCTGTAAGAAGAACGTTTTTATAATTTGAAAGAGTGATTAAAAGATTATTAAGGGATTCGAGAAATTTTGAAGCATTTCTTTCACCTGGAGGGCGATAAATACCAAGTATCACAGTTTGATAATTAATTTTAATTATTAGACAATTTGCGTCTTCCAACTGGGGTTCGTATACATTATAAGGCTGGGTAGCCTTATAATATACAATTATACCTTCATTTTGTGACCTGTTACTGGTTGTGTGTGCAGTATGGTACCCACTTATGGATGGTATAAGCTTGTTTTTTGTAATCCAGCATTCAGTTAAGATTATTACATCCCAATCTATTTTTGTACGTGTAATCAAAGTAACAGTATCGTCATTAAAAGACCAGCAAGGTATGTGTATACTGTTAAGTGATCAAAGCGCTTGCATTAGACTTAGATAGTGTTTTCAAGTCGTTAGGGACGTCTTCATCCCAATCAGACCTGATTCTCCACAACTGTTGTATTATTAATTTGACCTCAACAATGCACGGCCCGACGAGCCCCAACAGATCAAAAACCTGACTAATTGCGGACAGGATAGTAATCAAACTTAAAAAACAAATTATCTGATTCCGCATTCAAAGTAAAGACCAAGGGTTTTGCTCGATGCAGAGTTACTCAGATTTAACGTAAGATCTTTATCGCCTTTATATTCGGAAATAGTTTGTAATATATCGGGATTATTGGACCGCCATTTACGCAAGTTGAATTTTGCCGATTCTAATATATTAATAAGACTATGACAGACCTTTATGACTGCTTCAACTGAATTACCTCCCCCTATATAGTCGTCCATATAAAAATCATGTGCTATTGCTCGTTTTGTTTCTGGATCCGTGCATTGTTCAGCCAGAGCCATTAAACAACGAGAAGCTAAGAAAGGAGCAGAATTTGTACCAAATGATAGAGTATTCAGAGTGTAGGTGTGTAACGGTTCTGAAGGATGAAATCTAAAGACTATTTGCTGTAAGTTACGCTGCGATGGTTCTACCTGTATATCCCTATACATTTTTTCTATGTCGCTGTTTGTCGCTGGTGACCACATATTTGTGACAAAGAAGATCGTCCTGTGTTGTAGGACCAATATACTGTATGTCATTGAAGGATTTACCAGTGGATGTAGCCGCGGATGCATCAAACACTACTCGAAGTTTAGTGGTTGTGCTGAATTCCCGTACTACTCCGTGATGAGATATTATTATTATTACGAGCCATTTGTGTCCCACTGCTGGGCAAAGGCCTCCCTCCACTTTTTCCACTCCTCTCCGTTCGTTGCCATGTCAGGCCAGTCCCTCGAAAAGTGGTCCAGCTCGTCCCGCCATCTCCGCCTGGGTCTACCGCGTTGCCTTTTTGTATTTCGTGGGGACCAGTCAGTTATTATTTTGGCCCATTCGTTATTTTTCATGCGGCAGATATGGCCGGCCCAGTCCCACTTAAGCTTGGCGGCCTTTTGACATACGTCGGCAATTTGCGTCATGGAGCGAAGTGTGGTGTTCTTGACGTGGTCTGTGAGTTTAATATTAAGAATACTACGCTCCATGGACCGCTGACAAACCGCTAGCGTGGACTTTTCATGTTTGGTCAAAGACCAAGTCTGTGCGCCATAGGTAAGGATTGGGAGAATACACATATCCATGAGCCTGCGCTTTAATTTCATAGGGAGATCGCCTTTCAGCCGCTCCTTCATAGACCAAAAGCTCCTCCAGGCATTTTCAACTCGGCGTGAGATTTCTGCTTCTTGCCTTGCCTGGAAGGAAACTATTTGGCCTAAGTACACATACTCATGGACATACGCAATCTCCACATTCTCTAACCTAATTTTTTTTTGGACGCTGTTTGTCATGACTTTGGTCTTTGACATATTTATCTGCAGTCCGACCCCGCGGCCTGCAGCACTCAGTTCGCAAAGCATTTGCTCTAAGTCAGAGGCTGACGAAGCGAGAAGGACAATGTCATCGGCGAAACGTAGATTTGTTAGTCTTTTCTCTCCGACGACAATGCCCCTCTTGCTCCAGCCGGCTGCCAGATTTTGAAACACGTCTTCAAGGGCCGCGGTAAAAAGTTTAGGGGACAGAGGGTCTCCCTGTTTTACTCCTTTTTCGATTCGGAAGGACGGTCCTGCGCAGGTATGTATTTTGATTGCAGCTGTGCTATTTAAATATATTTGTTTTAAGAGATGGATGTATGTAGATGGTATGTTTTGTGACTGTAACGATTTGAATAGGGCGCTATGATGAATACTGTCAAATGCTTTGGAATAATCTATAAAGCCTAGATATAATGGTAATTTGAATTCATGATATTTTTCGATTATTTGATTAATTGAATGGAGGTGGTCGGTCGTCGATAAGCCGGGGCGAAATCCCGCTTGCTCGGCAGGCTGATGGGTGTCCAGCTGGTGGGCAATTCGATTTTCGATAACTTTAATAAAAGCTTTATAAAGATGTGAAATGAGACTAATAGGGCGGTAATTTTCGATATTGGACTTGTCACCTTTCTTGTGGAGCAAAATTATATGAGAGTGGCAGAACTGATCGGGAAGATTTCCTGTTTGCAGTATTAAATTAAAAAGATGAGTGGATATATGGAAGGAGCGATGTTTCCCCAATCTTTAATATTTCGGTAGTTATCCCGTCATCTCCAGGGCTTTTGCTGAATTTCATCTTTTGTAATGCGTTGTGGATTTCTTTGGAGGTTATTTGGGCTATATCCGGGGTACAAATATAATCGTTGTTAGTTTGGTGTAGTGTGGAATTGGTTGAGTAAAGATTTTTATAAAAGTTTGTACTAATATTCATTATTTTATCTTTACTGGTTTGTTTCAGTCCATTTTCATCTTTTAAACATGTTATTTGTGGCTTCCCTTTATCGATTCCCTGTTTTGCTATTTTGAGTGAGGTGTTTCTTTCTAAAGCGTTCCTTATTAATTTACTATTGTAATTTCGAATGTCTTTCCTGATGTTTCTCTTAACTTTTCTATCAAGTATTTTATAACCTATAGTATAGTGTGATAACTGCTGTCTCTCTTTTGCTAACTTTTTTGTAGTATCACTTAATTTTATCTCTTTATTTTTAATTAATCTAATCTTTTTGGTGGATTCTCCTACTACATGTTTGATATTATTATAGCTTTCAGTGATATTTTCTGTATACATATTAAGTAAACTAAAACTGTTACGAAGTTCGAGATTAAATTGCTCTTTAGCAATTATTAGCGATGTTTTATTTAATTTTTTTAAGGAATTTCTAATCATATTAAGCCTGTGTATTTTCATATTAAAACAAAGACTTATTCGTATTGGTCGGTGGTCAGAGCCAAAGTGTAAATTATTTAAGATGTTTACATTAGTTATTATCTGTTTAGATGAGATAAGTAATTATTTATGTTTGTATTAGATGTAGTATGTAGATGCTTAGATGTGGAATGTAGATGTTTAGATGTAGAATGTACATCCCGTAACATAGGTGACGGTGTGAAAAAAACAAGACAATGATAAATATAAAAGCTTTAAAAATAAATTTACATGGACAGGCAGTTAGAGCATTACTCCTACGAGACTGCAGGTGGTGGTGATCTAGCTTCTACCTGTAATTCAAACATTTTTGAGTATAATGGCCACAGTAATTGTATTGTCAATAAGATAGATTATTTTTAGGATGTGTTCACCTGTTCAGCATTTGGCTAATTTTCCGTTAGCACAGTGTTTCTATGTTGAGATGGGCCAGGCTGTACATTCTGCAATTATAAATATAATTTATCATGTTAATATTCAACAATTGTTGTGTTATGGGTATACTTACTGGTATAGTGGGCGTGGACTGTTCAGTCAGAATTAAGCCTGCAGTACCAGGTTCCACAGCAGCACAAGGCCATACAAAATTAAATAACACATTCACTGTATACATTTATGATGTTGTTATGATATACTAATTGAAAATATCTGTCATGTTATACCTGCAGTATGCTTTCGTATGTTGACGGAACATCTTGTATGCACTGTAAACAAATTCAAATTCAAGTCATTTATTTGCTTCAATATGGGTTACAATATGGGATCTTATTATTATATCATTATGTTCTTAAGCCATTTTCTACCTGTTAGGCATGCAAATATTATTATTTTAGAAGATGAATGTACTTATAAGATTAGTCTATGTCATTGTCTATAGGAATTAATTAATAACATATGGTTTAAATTAATGAAAAACGTGATTAAAAATTATATTAAATTGTCATTACATTATATATTTCTTAAGCATAATACATTAGTCAAGTAAATATTCGTTGATCGTATAATAGGCTTTATTTAATAGACATGTCTTTAGATGATATTTAAATAGATTGAAATTTTGTATATCTTTAATATGTTTAGGTAATGGTAACTTTGGTAACTATCTTGTACTAATAAAATTAAAGTAAGCATAATTAAAAAAAAACATAAATACATGGCACGGGTTAATTTCCAGCTCTCTATTACCACAAGCAAAACCTTCTCCACCTATTATTGAGACAATTTTCTCATATATCTCAGAGAGTAAAATTTGCTCAGCTGCACCACCACCAGTTCGCTGCCTAGCTATCTGGATTTGGCTAGGCTGCCTTCTTATCCTTCCAATATTAAAAAGATTTCCAATATTAAAATATCATTTCTAAACAATATGCAGTTAATTATATCCCATGTTATAAAGAATATGCAGGTTTTTAACACTGATGCATTCCACCAAAACAGCTACAAAACTTTGCCCATTGCGGCCAACTTTTAATGCAGCCACTTTCACCATTGTTCAGCTTGACAGCTATATCTTGCCAAGCTGCTCGTGTGCGATCTCGGGCATTTGATGTCCGGGCATGCCCTGTGGCAAGCCAACATTTCTTTAAGTAATATTTCTACTTGCGCTTGCGATGGGACTGCGCTTCTCGACATGCTTAAAATACACAACAGTGTCGGTTAGAACAATATAAGTAAGGGAATACATACAAAAACTACATGAAACCTTCGTGAAACAGATAATATTCAATAAGAAACTATCACAATGTGTACTTACATTACAGTTGATTTATCTTTTATTCAGCAATATTAGTAACTTACACAGCAGTAAAACTTTAGGAGCGTCTAAACGTTTACAAGTTGGGCAAGTCCAGTCCATTATATTTAAATGAATAGAACAATACAAATAATATATTATAAACTTAAAAGTTGAAATTAAAACAAAAAAGACAATTAAATAAATGGACAGATACACAAAACAATAATTATAAATATCTTAACAAAGTACTAGATTGCAAGTTTAAAACAGGTTTCCCAGGTTTTGTTGTTTGTCTGGAGAGTTCGAAAGTTTTGTTTACAAGTTTAGTTGAGTTAAATGTTATAAAGTACATAGCGACATATCGACTTTATCAAGATCATCTAGAATTATTTTTTTGTTGTATCCGACAAAAAGGCGGTTATAATAATAATCCCAACGTTCTACAGTTTAGATCAGCGTACTAAAAGCTATTAAATCACCTTGAACTAAAAATTACTTTCCGAGGCAGTTGTGTATCCCTAGAGAATATTAATGTATTGAGCTGCGCTGTAAGTTTGAGAGACCATGTAAAAGAAATTAATAAGTCTTCCCTTTATCGCCGTGATGACAGTGAGTCAGAAACCATTAAGCAGGCTGAAGCTATTTTAGACGAGAAATGGGTCGATCAAGAAAAAAAAAATCACAAATGTCACCAAACAAGTGGTGGGATACATTTCCGGTTACGTTGTTAGCAGTATTGGCAATGATTTAAACTGTGAAATATGCATTCAAGCGTTGTTAGCCACGGAGCTGAAATAGTTTTATAAACTTATAATTATTAAAGATAAAGGAGGATT
This sequence comes from Phalera bucephala, assembly GCA_905147815.2. Taxonomy (NCBI): domain Eukaryota; kingdom Metazoa; phylum Arthropoda; class Insecta; order Lepidoptera; family Notodontidae; genus Phalera; species Phalera bucephala. The sequence goes on along the minus strand of LR990628.1, from coordinate 14,059,397 downwards.
ATGATATCCATCAGAACTGTTTTTGAATTTATTTAATATGTGAAGTCATCATTAGGCATGCTATAGCTCTTTCGGATCAGAACTCTTTGTCTTCAAACCCGCATATTTAACAACTAAAACTTTCGAAAAACTTCAAGGCAATAATATACTAAGACAATTCGCGTTACATACAGGAGCTCACTTGTTATCGATACAAATAGATCATTCACTTTTATTAATTAATGTATTCATCCATAAATATATTAAAATTAGATTATACTATGAGAACAAATTGTTCAATCAAACACACAAAAGTGGATACTAAAAAACAATAATATTAAAGCTCGTGTTACATAGCGGAGTTTGATTGTTTTTTATATAGTTTCATTATACAGTACACATACTGTATATTCGACATGGTGTATTTTATTTTTTCCCTATACAAACTTATACTATGCAATATTAAAAATAAGCGTGTCTTTGTGTGATTGTGCCCAGACATAATTTCGCTCTTTGGTTTTAAACTCAGTTTGATGCCTAATATTATAATATATTACACCATCAAATGTGTGTTAAAACGTAACACGGTTTTACTTACGCTCATCAATTAATGTCGTTGTTTGTCTTTTAATTAACGCATTACGACCTAGGTGGGGCAAAAATATGTGTTAGGATGACATATTAGACTTTGACCACAGAATCAGTAGCGACTTATTACCATCACACGTATATCAATGCTTATTACTATCCAAATAATACAAATTACAATTTTTGATTCAATATGATGACTAACGACTTCAACGAATAAAATCAATTTATTGAAATTGATTTTATTCGTTCATGTAAACTATTCTATTTGAAACGTAATAAAAATTATATATTCAAATAAAAATATTTATTGTGAGTATAATTTTAATTATGGAAAAAAAATATATAACAAGCAACACTGAGCTTCCCACTGCTAATAATATTACTACCTCTATCGGATCGACATAATGTCGGTATGGTAGGGAACAAGAGCAAAAGAGATGGATATATGTTTACTCCAAATTATTTATCGGGTTCAAAGCTAATATACGAGGAGGGATCAAAAAGTAGTAAGAATGAGATAGAATATAATGACTATTGATAACTTAATAATTTATTTTTCTACATAGTTTCAGAGTCTCTCTACACACCGAGTCGCTTCTCCAAGGCTCCAAGGCGAGGTCGAGCGCTTTTCCAAGGCTTCAATCCCTTTCACAAAAAAAGTTTTGTCTTGGTCCTGCAAAAAGCTCTCCACGGCATCCATCACCTCGTTGTCGTCTTCGTACCTGTTTCCCCTTAAGTATTTTTTCAATTTGGGGAACAGATAAAAATCGCTAGCCGCCAGATCTGGTGAATAAGGGGGGTGGTCATCCAATTCGAAGCCAGCTTGCTGAATGGCAGCCATCGCAACTGCCGACCTGTGCGCGGGCGCGTTGTCGTGATGAAACAGCATGCCCCTTCGAAGTTTCCCTCTCCTTTTCTCTTTGATGGCATTCCTCAACTTGGGAATTAAAGCTGCTTAATATTGGCCTGTAATAGTGGTTCCACGCTCCAGGTAATCAATCAACAATATTCCTTCTGAGTCCCAAAACATTGCGGCCATAACCTTGCCAGCCGATGCCACGACACGAAACTTCTTCGGGGTCGGTGATGATGGCTGTTTCCATTGCGAAGATTGCTGTTTTGTCTCGGGATCAAAATGATGGACCCATGTTTCGTCCATTGTAACGAAACGCGACAAAAAGTTTTCAGAATCTTCTTGAAACTTGTCCAACAATATCTTTGAAATGTCAAGTCGATTTTGTTTCTGACTGTCGGTTAACATTCTCGGCACCCATCTTGCGGAGACTTTTATCATATTCAAAGATTGTTTCAATATGGATTGAATACTTCCATATGAAATGCCCGTTTCTTGAATTAAGTATCGGATGGTAACTCTTCGATCGCTCAATACAATTTTCTCGACTTTCGCAACATTTTCTTGGGTGACTGACGTCGATGGACGGCCGCAACGATGTTCGTCTGCCGTGCTCGTTCTCCCTTTCACCTTTCTTGAAAAACAGTACCACCATACCCCTGTTCCATGCTTCCGCCGTTTTCTCTTCGAGCAAGACGGAATTAACACAGGTCATATAACCTAGCTCAGGAGTCAGGGACTTCATAGGGTTATGTCAAAATATTTTATGTGAATAAAGATTATTATTATTATTAATTAAACACCCTCTGAAGGACTTTAAGTACCGGCGTTCCGCCCGCTTTCAGAAGCTCTGCGGTAATTCCGTCTTCGCCTGGCGCTTTGTTATTTTTGAGTTGTTTGAGAGCCATCCTAATCTCGTAGAGGCTGATGTCCGGGATATCTTCAGTGTAGTGTCGGGTTAGCTTGGCTCTTTGGTCTTTTACCAAGTCAACAACAGGTTCAGCTACTGAGGTGTACAACTGCCCATGAACCTCTCTATCTCTCTGAGCACCTCTGACCTATTCGACGTTACGTTTCCGTCCTCCGTCTTCAGCTTCGTCAACTGGCTTTGCCCAATAGACGCGTCTCTTGCGAACACTTTGGAGCCCTTGTTCTGTGCTATGGTCTCCTCAATACGCCTTGTATTGAAGGACCGTAAATCGTGTCGCAAGGACTTCAGTATCTGTCCATTGAGCTGCCTATAGGACTTAGCATTCAATGATATACTAGTGATGAATTGGTATCTTCCCTTCATACTTTTTACTGGCTTAGGATGCAACGGACTAATATTCCGCAAAAGTTTAGCGTTCGCAAGATGGCTTGGGATGGTTATTTAAAAGATTTCAATTTATTATATTTACATTAAAAGGAGGGGGAGACCTTTGCCCTGCAGTGGGATACAATAGGTTAATAAAAAAAAAATATATATTTACATTTGTTTTATGTACATTACTCTACATTATTTATATTTGTTATTTTTGTCTTTTTTTGTTATCTTTTTAGCTTTTATTTTGTATTTTTTTTCTTTTTTTGATACATATTTTTACATACATTACATATAATTATTATTTCAGTTGTTGTTGTTTTTTAGAAATTTCTTGCGAAATAAATATTTTTGATAAAAATCTAGTACACCGTGCTTTTAGAACTTAACTGCGGTTTACTAATTTTGCACACCGCCATCCATCGACCTTTCTCCTTTTATCTAGAAAATGGTCCCAAGCCGCACTGCTTCCCTTTGGGGCCATTTTCTGGTACGATAACTGGTAAGTATTCGTTAGAGATACACACAATTACATTAGGTACGTAGATTAGTACAATAATATGATGCCACTATCATGTCACTCAGAAGTCAGAATATTAATCTAAATTATCTTAATGGCGTAAACTTTCACCTTAAGCAAACGGCCACAAAACAGAAACAGAAAATCAGTTCCCTATCATGAACAAATAAACTTGTGTTAGGAATACCCTGCGAGAAGGCGGGGCCTAGTGGCGCGTCATGATGACGTAACGTCTGTCATAGCGCTGCTGGGCGCACCGGCCGCGCTCTTTACTTCTTGCTGGCTCTCGGTCGTGGCGGACGTCTCATAAATATTGTCGTAGCTTAGTTTTGATTCCTTTGTTCTATTTTTGCATTTTAATTATTAGAAGTGATAAATGTTTTAAGTTGTTCACTTCAGGGTGTTTTGATATTTATTTTAAAAAAAACCTATTTCTATCCTGATCCATATTATCAGGCGTGGGATAGCTGCGGCGCCTTACGCTAACGGCATCCGATAATTTTTCTCTTTTCGTGATTTTTGTGTGTGACCTACCAACACATTTTCGGTTAAATGTTATCTTTTAAGCAATTAGTGTCCGTAGTGCAGTACACAGGCATTTTATTAGAAAGTTTTTATGTTTTGGAAAATACGTAAGTACATTTAGAGATCCAATAATGGCAGGGCGATGTTCTAGAAAGAATAAAAGCCGCGATCGTTCAGGTTCCCGTAGTGGTACTCGTAAGAGGCATCGCGATGCCTCACATAGCAACTGTGATAGTTCCGCTAGTTCGGCATTAAATGCAATTCTTGCTAGACTGAATGCGATTGGAGATCGGCTGTCTGTTCCTTCATCGTCATCAGTATCCATACCCCCATGTCCGCCACGAGAGTGCCACACCCCACAACTGCAAACCTCGACGCCCAGTGTGATACATTCCACTGCGGCTGAGGTTACGGCAGGACAAACCACCCAGGAGCTTGTCGTTAATGATGTAGCGGACAAGATTGTTGGCGCGTTAGCACCTTTGATACAAGTAAGATCGAACCATTACTACATCTATCTTTGATCCCAGCATCCACAATTTCGATGTTTGGTGCACTGAGGTTGACCGTGGTCGCGTAATGAACCGTTGGGCTGATCATGAGTGCCTGTCACGCATAGATGGCTGTCTGAAGGGCGATGCGCGCACGTGGCTACATGATTGGGTTACCAACGATAGAACTTGGACCAATTTCAAATTAGAGTTTAGGTCCCTGTGCCCACAGAACATCGACGTTGCAAGTATTCTTTTTGATGTTATGAGTACTGATTCGAAAGGATTTGTTACATACCCAGAGTATGCACGTAAATCTTTGTTGCGCTTAAACATTGTTGGCGGTTTATCAGATGATTTGAAAACTGCTGTAGTCATTCGAGGCATAACAGACCCACAAGTAAAAGCTGCCGCCAGCAATGCTAAGCTGCAACAGAACCAGCTAGTCGAATTTTTATCGGTGTACATTTAACCCAAATTAGATTCTCGAACTACCCACAATCTTGCCCGGTCCTCAAACCATGAGAATCCGTCTCATTCTCGCAAACGCGAAATTCCGAAGTCCGATATGCGCGTAAAATGCTTTAGTTGCGGTGGTGCAGGTCACAAAAGAGATAGTTGAAAAAACGGCAGGCGCAAGCTGCGGCCGCCCCGAGCGCCTCGTTCGGCGGCAGTGTCTATCAAGCTGCAGCCGGACGCGGCGGCGTGTGGGGTTACGTATGGAAGCGTGATCCTCCGGGCGAGGGAGCTAGTATCAATAGGGGAACTGGGCATCGGCTCCCTCGGGTTCAGGGTCGCGGCCACCGGAGCCCGCATGTTGGAAGTCGCTGGGCAGGAGAGCGGCCCTAAGGCGGACGCCCTAGCGGCTGCTTTGACTGCGGCGTTGCCCGCGGAGGATGTGGTCGTCTCCAGTCCCATCAAGCGCGCGACTATGCGCTTGGTGGGACTGGATGATTCGGTCACGAAGGAGGAGGTGGTGGAGGCCATCGCCCGAGCCGGGGGTTGCCCGGTGGACGTGGTCAAGTCGGGTGAAGTTTTGCGTGACCGGACACCCCTCGGCACCATAGTAGTTAGCTGTCCACTTGAGGCGGCAAAGAGGGTGGCTGCAGATCGGCTTTTGGTCGGCTTCACTTCCGCGAGAGTCAATCTCCTGGAGGTGAGGCCGATGAGGTGCTACCGCTGTCTCGAACCGGGCCATGTTCGAGAGCAGTGCAAGGGGGGATGGGACCGTATCGCGCTATGTTTTAGGTGCGGAAAGTCGGGCCACAAGGCCGCCGGCTGTAAATCCGCGCCGAACTGCGCGCTATGCTCTACGACCGGGCGAAATCCCGGTCATGTGTTAGGCGGCAGGGCTTGTAAAGCCCGTAAGTCCGGTAAGAGGAACGCGGATCGGTCTCCCGCTGCTGTGCCGACTCCTGGGACGCAGGCGCGGTCGACCGAATCAAGCGCCCTCAGGGCGCAAGATGCGGAGATGCCCATGGCCTCAGATCTTACAGTCTGAGTACATGGGTGTCTCCATCGAAATCACCTGGGTGGCAGACTCGGGGGAGTCTGTCGCCCAGTTCGAGAGGGAGACGCCATGCCGAGTGACACCGGCATGGTGCCTAGTAGGGAGGGGGGGAGAAAGGGGGCGCCTAACGCTCCCAGAGGGGCCTGCAAAGGCATTTCGCGTCGGGGCTGCAGTAGGCGTACTATCGTAGTTCCTGTTGTCCCCGACACTATGCGACTATGGTGTCACCGGAGAGTTTTTAGTCGGTACACTTGGTCCATCAACAGCCGGAGCTACGGCGTCGAGTGTTGATTGACCAAGGACTCCGACATAACCCGCTCGTGTCCCCCGAGCACGGGCGGGGTACCCATAAAGGGTTTTCTCTTCGGCAAAAAAAAAAGGTTAGGTTGCTCGGCATGCATCAGCGAAGAGGAAACGTCTCTTACACGGAGAAGTATCCACTCCAAAGTCAGGATACCGGCCCGCTGTTTGAGAAGATAGAGATGAAGGCCTCCGCATGGGCATCCACCAGTTCATCGATGTATGAGACCAAGCCCAGAGAGTTTTCCTACGATGATCTCACCCATCCCGTGACCGACAGTGGGAGAAGCTGGCTGGAAGAAGAAATGGAGAAGACTTATCCTATCATGTCCTACATGGTACATTTGAAAGCCGCATATATCTGCTGGGCAGTGGCATTTACCATCCTCTTAGTTACCATAATCAGATACCTTCGTCAGCTGCAAGAGAAGGTGAGGAGGATAGAAAACGCAATGTGCGACAGCATCCTCTTGCGAAGCCGCACAAGAATATAACATCCTATAAAAAACTAACAAACCAACCATGGAGGAAAAAGACCCCAACCCTCGCTACGACACCCCTAGGCGAAAGCCCATCTTCCGGCGGGATCGACATCTCTAGTCCGCCCTACACAAGGGTGAAATAGACTACATGTTCAAGAACTGGGGTAACCCAGCCGGTCTTAAGAAAGAGCACCTGATTCTGCAGAGGGACACCAAGGGGATAACATTCCTAGGTTCTGACCAGTACATCCACTGGGCCCTCCTCCACATCAGTCAACGTTGTAAAGAATCACATTTAGGTGGTGAGTTATCTCGACACATCAGGACTGCAAATGAGGCTACAGCTCTGGGTGCGCAAGATTACTGCAATGTACGTGTTGATGGGCCGGCTCTTCGGCCCCCACCACTGTTACGTCAAACCTACGCCCTTAAGAAGATGTCAGCAATAACTCAATCCATCACCTTCAGCGACAAACATACCGCAACATACTTCTTCGGGTGCAAGGAAAAATGTTACGGGAACCTTCATGTAGTGTGGCCGTCAGATAAATTTGCATACGTCATCACTCACAGCCACTTCCTGGCGGTAAGGGACTGTATAAATGCATGGTTCTTATCCCTTTGTTAAGGACTAATAGCAGCAAGTATTATCCCCTATACACATTATACAATGAGGTAGCCAATGTTGTATACGCAGTCTTACATGACATTAGCGTATACAAAGACGATACATATGACATATTGAAATGCTGGCAGCCCCTGGTGATAGCAACCATTTTAAAAGACATAGAGGGTGACCCGAGCTTCCTAGAATCGCTAGGTGAGACTGTACGTCGGTTCAATCACTCACTCCTTATAAAGATAGCAACGCGAAGGATTTCCACATCTGTCGATGTACATGTAGCGTTAGAGCTCACCGGACTTACCAAGTGCTTCGGCCATCCCGAGATAATGATGGACGAGAGTGTAGCAGCATGGATCGAAAAAGGAACTCTCCTGAAATCAGATCTTCAGGATGTAGCAGAAGAGATCAGACGAGCATTCATTCTGGAATTCTCTCGCAACTTCTTCAAGCAAAAACGGAGATGGCCCAACTTGACCTTCCATAACGGGCACGACCCCTATATACGCCAATGTTATGAGGGCGGGTACTGGGGAGAGAAACAGAATGAACCATGGACCACAGCCCTATTTAGAGGGGTCAGATTCGCAAAAACCTTAGAGTTTGATTACCAGATTTATACAGCCGACCTACTGGCAGATAAAGCCATAATACCCGGACGAAACCACTGGCCCCACGAATACGACTTACAAGCTCATCGGACCAACTACGGGAGATTCCCGAGCAAGCCCCCGAGGCAAAGCAACAATGTGATCATGCAATACATTGAGAGAGAGGAGGTAAACGTGAGAGAGATCATAGAAACAGTATCAGAGGAGCGTGTGCCTGAAAAGTGGAAAGTAACTGTGGGAGTGGCCAAGGAGCGCGAGATGAAGAAATGGAAAGCAAGGTTTTACAGGAAACTGACTGAAATACGGCTGTTCCATGTGGCTACAGAAAACAACATAAAACACGTGTTCAAATACATACCTCACCAAACAATGACGAAGTCAGAGGACGACTTGTTTAAACATCTTATAAAGATATCAGAAACATCTTCCACTGATGAAGGGGGTGCAGTCTTCATGTCAATGGATTTTTCAAGCTGGTGTACCAGTTTCCGATACGAAGGCGTTAAACCACTGTTTGAGGAGCTGGACAGGCTACTAGGTGTAATCAACGTGATGGCATACACACAGAAATTTCCAATGGAGTCCATATTCCTGTTTCAGGACAGATTCTGTCCGCCGAGACAAGGGGTTGATGGACTGCCAGAAAACGGATCCAGATGCGTCCACGGTCCGGAGGCCTGGATGGAGGGCCTTAGGCAGAAGGGATGGACTCTGGCCACTCTCCTGCTCATCTTGATAGCATCGTGGACATGCGGGACAATAGCCACACTAACAGAACAAGGCGATAATCAGGTGATATACTTAAGACTTCCCAATGTGGCCACGCTGGAAGGTCTGCGAATGAATCGAGCACAGTATATCGCATGGTTTCAGGAGACTCTCTTGGATTTATGTACCAAGGCGGGCATCACGCTCAAGCTAGAAGAAACCTGGGTATCATCTGCCCTACTTGAATACGGGAGAGAGTTCTTCTTCAAAGGGGCGCAGGTGAGCTCAACACTAAAGAGAATATCCAGGATGGCAAGTGAGGCGAACCAAACAATACCTTCTTTCAATGGGGATGTGGCAGGCATATTTTCTGCAGGAATTGGAGCGGCACAAAAGGATCACTTGCCGATACCGGCCTACTGGTGCACAATTCTGGAGGCATATATAGCTGCTCAGGACAGATTCCCAGCCCTCAGAAAGTATCCCGTGGAGTACATAGTTTCTCTTCTGTCGGTGCCTCCGACCTTGGGTGGTTGGCCCATAACCCTTTTCCCTAATTTCTGTACTCGATCGGTTCAGGATCCTCTCACATGTGCACTACATCTTGTTAGGACATTATCTCAGTCTCCAAGGCATAGATAATAATTCTTAATTCTTTATTTCTTGCCATAAAGTATAAACCAAGTAAACAAAGTTATATAAGATTATTTCGTTATAAAAAGGATAGTATATAAAAGAAAAGAATCAACGATACAATTAGCAAAACAATACTATTAACAAAACAATACTATTAAGGCTGATATGGTACTAAATTGAGAGTCTTCTGTCTCCCAAGCTAGAGTAAATCTGTGTTATGGGAGACAGTGATCCTCAGTTCAGCAGTGAAATAGCCAGTGCATAGTTTAGCTACATTCAGTGTCAGTCATAGCTATCAATCAGTGCTATATTTACGGGTATCATACAGATGTTGTATAAATAAGTAAGGAAAAATAGATAACGAAACAAGGAAAAATGATGTGTAGTGTATGTCAGTGAGTCACTGGGTGATCATTATATCTTGGGTTGTGTTATTAGTGTAAAGTCCAACAGTGCCAAGGCATCCAATTCTACATACTGTTATGTAAAAGTTCCTCAGTCGAATCAAAATCCAGGTGCAACAGCCACTCCTTTAATATCTCAGCTACTTTAAATTTCACAAGTGATACAATGTGTAATTTTTCGTCAATTTTGTTATATAAACTAGAACTTAGGTATTCATATTGTCTAGAGGCAAAGGTCGTGCGTACTTTTTCACGTAGGCATGGTATAGGTCTTCTTCGGCGATTTAAGATTGTTAGTGGATAATGCACAACAGAGTGGTGTCGACGTGAAACTGCAAGGAGCACAAACAATTGTCTGACAGTCAATATTTTGCATTCTTCGTATAGTTTTAATGTGGGATATCGAAAATGTTTGAATAACATCACCTTTAGGACAGCCCTTTGCGCCCTCTCCAACTTAATTAAGGCGGTTTTATCTACACCACCCCATACAGTAATACAATAAGAGATGATAGACTTGGCTAAGGAATCATAAACCATAAATAAGGTCTCACGGTCGGCTGAGGGCCGAAGTTTTCTCATGATAAATATCAATTTACGGACTCTGGAGCACATATTGTCAATATGAGCATGCCAGTTTAATGCGTCATCAATAGTAACTCCCAGATAGTTGGTTGTACAACACCTTTTTAAGTTAAGGCAAGAGCAGTTGTTAGATTGATCGCAGGTGTGTGCCGTTATGGTAAAGGAATCTGGTGGGCTGGTGGATTTTTTTAGGGAAAATGTTAGGAAATTGGTTTTTTCAATGTTTAGCGTTAGTAGGTTATTGTTCAACCACTGCATCACGATTCTTAGTGCATATTCTGCGTGAAGTTTGGTATCATTCCAAGAGACCCCGTCTATGAGTAGAACTGTGTCGTCGGCATAGGATAGAATTTTGCAATGAGGTATCCTTAGTTCACATAGTTCGTTAATATATATTTTGAACAAGGTGGGACCTAGAACACTGCCTTGGGGCACGCCGTAAGAGAGAAATTGTTTATCACTGGCATAGTCGCCGATTTTGACAATCTGAGAGCGGTTCAGTAAATAACTAGTGAGTAGTTTCAGGCAGGAACCCCTAACACCAATGTTTAGTAGCTTGGCTAAAAGGAGCTGATGAGAGACTGTGTCGAAAGCCTTAGAGAGATCAAGGAAGATGCCTATACATTTAATTTTTGAATCAAGATTGCTAGTAACGTTTTTGGTGAACGATTCAACCGCATCTAGCGTAGATTTTCCAGAACAGAAGCCAAACTGGTTTTTTGATATAAGGTTATATTTATCTAAGAAATTATTTAATTGAGTATTTATTATCCTCTCTAAGACCTTCGACATTGCCGATAGAATAGAGATGGGTCTGTAATTATTAACAATGTTTTTGGGGCCCGTTTTATGTATGGGATGTATTAATGCTGTTTTAAAGGTGCCTGGAAAGATCCCGGTAGCTATGGATAAGTTACAGATGTGTGTAAGAGGGGCAACTAGAACTTTACTACAGGTTTTTAGTAATTTACTCGAGATTCCATCCGAGCCAACTGCACAGTTATGACGGAGGTTCCTAATTAAAACATCTATCTGGGATGCATCCGCGGGTAGTAATACAAGAGAATTACTTATTCGAGAATTGATAGTGCCTCCAGATACTTGGTTATTATGAGTGGTCAGTAAAATATTGTTCGCCAACCGTTTGCCTATATCAACGAAAAAGGTGTTTACTTCAGTGAGAGATACCATTGGATCATTTCCCGAACAAAGAAGCTCTGTTGCTGAGGACCTTGTGCTTTGAATACATGCAATTTCTTTTAAAATATCCCAGGTGCGTTTTGGGTTACCTTTAGCTTTAATAAATTCGTTCCTTTCGTACTCTCTTTTAACTTTACGTAAAATAAGGTTACAAAAGTTCCTGTATCGTGTGTAACTTTTTTTCAAGATAAGGTTATCAGAAAATGCTTTGGCTTTCTTATGAAGTTTATCCCTATGACGTATGCATCTTAAGAGCCCAGCCGTGATCCAAGGTTTTAGAATGGTTTTCCTTTTAGATACCAGAACTGTTTTTGAGTTTTTGTTAATAGTCGCACCTAGCATATCTACCAGAGTATCGGTAGCAAAATCCACATCATTCGTGTTTAAGACCACCGAAAAGTCAAGGTTATTGATGTCATATACAGTAGCATTGTGATCGTAGTGCAATTTAGTGGGTTTGTTAGTTCTTTTCAGGTTCATCAATTCGATACATATAATTATAGGTATATGATCCGTAATATGCGATTCCAGTTTAATGATAGAGGTATCTACGTTAGTTTTGAGTAAGACATGATCGAGGCAACTGTCTTGTCTAGTAGGAGAATAGTAAGCCGGAATCATGCCGTGAGCGGAGATTAGATTAAGATAGTGATCTTTGTCCTTACTAATACTATCAGAAGCAATGTTGATATTGATATCGCCAACTAAAACAAGATTCTGTATGCAACTATGGGACGTCAGTAAGTCATCTAATTCATTATAGAATGTGTCTAATTTTATAAAAGATGGAGATCGATAGATAGCGATAATGCCAACCTTACCAGCAATAACCAGAAAAAGACAGTTGGCCTCGGAAAATGAGGGTTCGGTTAAGTGATAATCAATGTTTGCACGAATAAAAACAACCACCCCATCATTTTGATTTCTATTATGCATCGTTTTACATACATTAAAACCATTCAACGTTGGTGTGTTATTGGTCTTATTAAGCCAGCACTCAGACAATACTATAATATCATAATCCAGTTCAGTTGTTTGGAGCATGGTGAGAAATTCATCAAAGTTTCTACCGATACTGCGGATATTCTGGTGAATTATCTTCAAAGATTTGCTAGCAGGGTGGACATAATTGGAACAACACGATGGTAGGCATGTGTATACATTAGAGATTTCAAAACAGTCCAAAGCATTTTGTAATGAATTTATGTTATCAGCCATTGAATACATTTAAAATGCAAGAGAATATGTAATTGATGACATAAGGTAGCAAAAGGAACATACTAACCGAAATAAAAATTGGATGCGAGGCACACCTGGTAATTGAAGTAAAGGTTTGCATAGAGGTAGTGATTCGTGGACTAAATAGGAATGTGCTGTTAAAATATGTAGTTGTAGAGTGAGACATATTGAGTAAATTACTACTATAAACACAATATGCAAGGCAAAAATTGGATCCCGCATTTATATTACACTGACAAATATCTATTATAAACACAAAAATAAAAAATAAGCTGTAAAAAACATAAAAAAAAGATAACAGATTAGGAGTTAACTGCAGCATTACTGCTAGTGGGCAAGGAGCGGAGGGATTCCTCAGAAACAATGCGAAAAAGCTCGCCACCGTTTTGTTTACGCAAGTAAATTCTACCATTTGTTACCCAGCAGTAGTTGTAGCCATTATTAGAAGCATATTGTTTAGCAAGGAAGAATAGTTTCTTCATGGATGGAGGAAGATATTCAGTGATGAAAAGGGGTTCGGCTTTACCCGGTATTCCCAATACACTAGTATTCAACTTGCAGTTGCGGTCTTTGCTTTTATTGTACAGTTTGACTGATGAGAGGAAGGAATCCTTTTTTTGTACCGAGGTGAATTCAACTACAATCGGTTTGTTTATATTGGTCTTAGTCGGAATGCGATAGGTGTCTCGTATGTCCGATGGTTCGACCTCAGTGCCGAGTTCCTTGCCAATAGTACAAACCGTTGTCATCAGGTCTTGGGTTTTCTCTGCCACACTTGCCGGAAGATTTCTTATCTCAATAGTAGATGAACGGGAAGCGTGTTCCAAGTCTTGCAATTTATTTTCCAATTTGTGTATATACTCTCGGTCTATATATTTTTGTTTTTCCAACGCCTCGATGCGTATCTTCATGTCCTCGTAGTTACTATTTATAAATTCCATACCCTTTTGAATTTCTAAGTTAGACTTACGGATTTCCTCGTTTTGAGTTTTTAATTCCTTTAGTTCTTTAATTACAGATGAAAACATATCTTTAATCTCGTCGTAGTCTCTTAAAGGGGAGGTAAAATAGTCCGGTTTGGAGCGTTTATTGCGTACCGCAACATTACTTTGGAGATCCCCTGCGGATGGCCGCGTGAGGTCCGGATCAGACATCGTTTTCGACATATTAAGTTCTGTATGTATCGAAGTCGGAGGGCTGCGTGCCAGTCTTTGCATCTTCGGATAAATCGCGGGTGGGTTTCGTTACCAAGAACCACGCAATAAACAGTCGAGTGTCTCAGCGTACAGCGGTGCGCGTAGTCTATTGTTATATCAAGTAATCGTAACAGCACGTGATTATCGTAGCTGTGCGCGTAGACGATAAGAGCGCTACGGCCTCGATGACGTCAGACGTGCAACAAGCGAGCGCTGGTTACGGGGAACTACGATCGGTTGCCTTGGCTAACCGGTTATGGCGGCCGGCCCCACTCCAACAGCCGCGAGATCGTCACTCGTCACGTGACTCGGCGCTCCGCCAATTAAGCGCGCCGCTACTTCACACGTAGGGATTACGTAGTTGACAGAATCTCAGCTATCACTTTCACACACACCCCGAGGGGGGAATTAACAATTAATACTTATTAGGAGTGACAAGGAATTGAAAGTTCGAATATTGTACCAATCACAGATTAAATTACAATTTTAGTGACAGACTCCGAGTGGGGTCTAGCTAACGACTGCACACCGTCACTGCGAACGGAGGAATGAGCGCCGCGATGTTCCCATTCCAACAGCTATAATGCATGTTGACCCAATAGAGGAGACCCAGTTGCCATACATTGCTAAGAAGAAAGATATAGAGAGTTCTTACGGGGCTCACATCGCATATAAATTTGCAATATGGGTTCTAAGTAGGAGAGACACCGCACGTATATCCACGTTGGAGCACAGGGCAGTAGGAGACACATCCACATCTCCGTTTGTAATTCTGTCCGAGATGTCTTCGACCTCAGTGCACAGTTCCCCAGGACCTGAAAAAGGCCGAGGAGGAAAACTCTCGGCTGAAGAAGAGAGTGGAGTTCCTGCGCTGCCAAATGCAGCGGATGCACTCCGAACATCAGCCGGGACCCCGCCCCGAGGATAGGAGGTCACCCGCACTGGAGGCCTTCGCTGAGGCCGCCAAAGCGGCTTCCGCAAGGGTAACTCCTAGGAGCCCTAAAGCCGTTATCAAGAAAGTAAGATTGAAGCGACCACCTGCACCTTGGATGACAAGTGGTATCCGTATGGCGATGAGAAAAAAAAAGAAACCGCGTTTTCCGGAATTTTAAAAAAGATCGCTCTGAGGACAATTGGTACCATTTTAAAATTGCTAGGAACCGCTGTAACAAGATGATACGCGACGCTAAACGCCGACATATTCTAGACAATATTACTTCTTCTTCGCCTGCTGACATCTGGAAATTCTTAGGAACCCTATGTATTGGCAGAGCGCGACGTGCAGATCTCCCAAAAACAATAAGTTTAGATGATCTCAATTGCCATTTCTCCACTGTCCCTCTCGTAGATCGTCTAACTATTGATCATACCTTAACCTATCTAGGTGGTCTTGAACATCCCATCATCAACACTTTCCACTTTTCTCCAATCGACTCCCGCGAAATCAAGAAAAATATCCTATCCATTAAATCCAAGGCAGTGGTGGGCTGTGACAAAATATGTCACTTTATGATCGTAACAATTCTGGACAATCTCCTTCCCGTAATCACTCACTTTATCAACTTTTCTTTAGAGTCCGGGACTTTTCCGTCTTTGTGGCGTAAAGCCTTTGTTCGTCCCCTTCCTAAGATCCCCAACCCCTCCCTTCCAAACCACTTCCGTCCAATATACATTCTTCCTTTTGTTTCAAAAGTGCTCGAGGCCTGTGTTTATAAACAATTCTCCCACTTTATCTACACCAATAATCTTATTAGTCCTCTTCAATCTGGATTTAGGCCTGGCCACAGTTCCCCAAGGCGGTATACTTTCTCCTCTTCTTTTTTCTATTTTCATTGATCTAATAACTCACGAATTTCAGTGCGCGTATCATCTTTATGCGGATGACTTGCAATTGTACTCGCAAGACAGTGCCGATCAAATATCAGACGCCATTTGCAAATTAAACCAGAATTTGCGTGCAATTAAGAACTGGTCCGACAAGTTCGGAGTAGCAGTGAATCCAGCTAAGTGCCAGGCAATTTTGGTGGGTAGCTCTAGAAATATAAGCAAGGCGAACGTTGCAAATCTACCTGCAATTGTTTTCAATGGTAGAGTTATTCCCTTTAGTTCCAGTGTCAAAGATCTTGGCTTACATATTGATGATAACACACTCAGTTGGCAAACCCAGTGCCGTCGGTCAAAAGGTCACCAGTATGTTGCGATACCTGTATCGGTTTAAGAACTTGCTCCCGTCAAATACAAAAGCAATGCTCGTGCAGGCCTTGATTTTTCCCATTTTCGACTATGGTGATGTGTGCTACTTCGACCTGAATGCCGATAACCTCAACAAACTTGACCGTCTTCTTAATAACTGCATTCGATTTATTTATAACTTGCGTAAATTTGAACATGTGTCTGTGTATCGATCTCTCTTAAACTGGTTGCCTATTCGCCAACGCCGAACTCAGAGGGCTCTGACAATGTTGTTTTCCATTCTTAACTCTTCCACTTCACCTGATTATCTTTCATCTCTTTTTCAATATATATGTTCCAATCATAATAAAAATCTTCGATCCCTAAATAATCGTCTTCTTCAATGTTCTTCTCACCGTTCGGACTTTATTCACTCTTCTTTCTTTACTCAGTCCATCTTGCTATGGAATGCGCTACCACTGGATGTCAGGATGGCAAACGATCGTTTTTATTTCATAACAAAAGTGCAGGATTATCTGCACAAAACATTGGTAGAATTATCTCAACGTTAACATATTATAAGTATTGTATTTTTTTTTATATCTATAATATATATGTATATATAGCTATTCGTATATATTTTATGTTTATATAATTATGGATGTATGTATTATATTATAGATCTATATATATTTTTAACTCAGTTAGTAAGATTTAATATTTATTGTTTTCGCTATTTCTATCTTTCTTTCTTACCCAACTCGGATTTGCACCTGCTTTCACTAGTTTCTGCATCACCCAAAGGTAGACTGGCAGAAAATGCCTAAGGCATTAAGTCCGCCCATGTACCAACTGTGCATAAAGGATAAATAAATAAATAAACCCCGCGAGCGGCTGCTCCTGCAGCGGCGGTCCCCGCGACAGCAGGTCCTGGAGCGGCGGCTCCGACGACGACGGAGCTGAAGAGGGTCCATCGCGCCATTGTGGACCAGGTCGGGGCGATGATGGACGCCCGTTTTGCCGCCTTGGAGGATAGGCTCCTTCCGGAGCGGTGCCTTCGGCCGCCCCTGGATTCCGACAAACCAGTCCCGCCCAGACCGGAGGTTGCTGCCCCGGAAAAGGAAAAAGGAAGGAAGGGAAAGGGAGCGAGGAAGCGCAAAGAGCCCCCTACGCCGGCACCTGCAAGGCCGGCCGAGGCGGAGCCCCGATCTGCCCCGCCGCCGTCAATAGCTCCAACCACGGAGGCGCCGTGGTCTTTTGCCTGGCGTACAGCAAGCGGGGACTACACTGACTAACTGTGCTAAAGCGCAGGCGCCTCAGCGCAAGCGCGGAAAATACGGCAGGCGCAAGCTGCGGCCGCCCCGAGCACCTCGTTCGGCGGCAGTGTCTATCAAGCTGCAGCCGGACGCGGCGGCGCGTGGGGTTACGTATGGAAGCGTGATCCTCCGGGCGAGGGAGCTAGTATCAATAGGGGAACTGGGCATGGGCTCCCTCGGGTTCAGGGTCGCGGCCACCGGAGCCCGCATGTTGGAAGTCGCTGGGGAGGAGAGCGGCCCTAAGGCGGACGCCCTAGCGGCTGCTTTGACTGCGGCGTTGCCCGCGGAGGATGTGGTCGTCTCCAGGCCCATCAAGCGCGCGACTATGCGCTTGGTGGGACTGGATGATTCGGTCACGAAGGAGGAGGTGGTGGAGGCCATCGCCCGTGCCGGGGGTTGCCCGGTGGACGTGGTCAAGTCGGGTGAAGTTTTGCGTGACCGGACACTCCTCGGCACCATAGTAGTTAGCTGTCCACTTGAGGCGGCAAAGAGGGTGGCTGCAGATCGGCTTCTAGTCGGCTTCACTTCCGCGAGAGTCAATCTCCTGGAGGTGAGGCCGATGAGGTGCTACCGCTGTCTCGAACCGGGCCACGTTCGAGAGCAGTGCAAGGGGGGATAGGACCGTAGCGCGCTATGTTTTAAGTGCGGAAAGTCGGGCCACAAGGCCGCCGGCTGTAAATCCGCGCCGAACTGCGCGCTATGCTCTACGACCGGGCGAAATCCCGGTCATGTGTTAGGCGGCAGGGCTTGTAAAGCCCGTAAGTCCGGTAGGAGGAACGCGGATCGGTCTCCCGCTGCTGTGCCGACTCCTGGGACGCAGGCGCGGTCGACCGAATCAAAAAAACAGAAAACTGAATCTATTTCATCCAATACGCTTCCTGCTGCGCAAAATGAACCTTCTGTGACATGTACCTACTGCAAAAAGGTAGGACATTTGGTCGATACCTGTTACGTTAAACAACGTGCCGAAATAAATAAGAAAAACGCTAGTACGGTAAATTTTTGCCAAAAATTATGTGATTCTCAGCAAAATGACGTGATATCTGCGGTCACAAAAAGGGTCTCAGTAATGTGTTGATCGATAGCGGCTCACTAATCTCTAGATCGGTTCTGAAATACATTGATTGATTGGGTGTGTGGGTGTGTATTGGACTTGTCACCTTTCTTGTGGAGCAAATTATATGAGAGTGGCAAAACTGATCGGGAAGATTTCCTGTTTGAAGTATTAAATTAAAAAGATGAGTGATATATGGAAGGAGCGATGTTTCCCCAATCTTTAATATTTCGGTGGTTATCCCGTCATCTCCAGGGCTTTTGCTGAATTTCATGTTTTGTAATGCATTGTGGATTGGCAACTATTCGCAAAAATTACTAGCCCTTGCAGGGTAAAAATCTTGCAAAAGAAACTGTAAAAGGTTGTCTTAAATGTTTTAGGTTTAAAGCTTACAATGTGCAGTCAACCACTGTCTAGAATTTGTCTTGAATTTCCTTTTATGAATGTTTCTTTGGACTATGCTGGGCCTATATTGATAGCTGACCGGAAAGGACGGGGTGCCAGACTCTTAAAATCATACCTGTGCATATTTGATAAACCACGCTCGATATTGTAAGACAACACCAGCACCAATTTTGTGGGCACTTTTAACGAATTGTATACATTTTTATAGAAATCAAAGGTTGCGTTTGATATAGCCCAGGAAGGTATCGAATTCACCTTTACACCAGCTTATACACTACAGGCACCATATATCGCTGAGGCTGCTGTCCGATCTACAAAACACCATCTCAAAAGGTTGCTTCAGCTTACTCTTCTTACATACGAGGAAGTGGCGACATGCCTAACTCAAATAAAGGCCATATTAAAATTTCGCCCACTAACACCTATCTCTACTAATCCTATCGACTTCACAGTCCTTACTCCTTCTCATTTCCTTATTGGACGCTCACTAATGTCTGTTCCAAATCCACAGATGAATGACGTACACATTAATCGATTGGAACGGTACCAACGAGTACAACTAATAGAACAACATTTCTGGAAAAGATTTTGTCTAGAATATGTTTCTTTGCTTCAACAGAAAAGTAGATGACACTCCTCTTCAGGCAACATCGTGTTGAGGGTCACTGGTTCTTATAAAGGACAAGGGCCTCCCTCCACTATGCTGGCCGCTGGGACGTGTGACACAAGTATATCCAGGCAGCTACGGCGTCACGAGAGTAGCAGAGTTGAAAACCAAAACCGGTACTGTTCGTCGTGTCTTTAATAATATTTGCCCTTTGCCACTTCTTTGAAGTTTCCTTCAACCCGGGGAGCTTGTTGGTGCGTGAGCTGCGGACGAGGGGAAGAAGATGTGAGGGGCGCAGGACGAGGAACCGGTCGGTTGCGACGGCCACGCAGCCCCTCCACACAGGACCGGACCCTACTTCTATTGGACCACCGACGAGAACGCACACGGCCACCGAAACCGTTATTCCGTTAAATATTATAAATTTTAAAACAGTCTTAATTGTTTAATTATTTTCGTCACGATCACTGTATTTGTAATTTCTTAGCGTTAGGGCAAAAACCGTTTCACAACGTCGTCGTCGTCAACGTCACAATCGTTCACAAGTGGTAAGTGCCACGGGACCATAGTGATCGATCTGTCAAATATAAAGGGCGGGATTTCAGAATATTGTTCGTACCATTTTGAAAAAAAAATTGCGCGGGACACGTTAAACGGGCTTATTAATGTTTATAATATTGAGTTCTTAAATTTACGCGAATATTACACATGAAATAAAACTATTTTACGGATTTTATCGCGGTTTATTTTTTATTTTTAGTTCGCGACGAACTAAAAATAAAAAATAAACCGCGATAAAATCCGTAAAATACACCGAAATCCGATCCTGATACAGATGTTACGCTGAAATATTTGGGTAAAAGTTAATTATCGCTAGACGTTGCTTTTCCGGCACTGCTAAAATAGTTCAGCCATATGTCCCTTAGACGAAGAAGACAATTAGAACATGTGGAGAGCTAAAGGGAGCCCTTTTGAAAAAAAATCCAGAGCTCCAAGTTACTTTAAACGATACGAACGTAAACGTTTTAAATGATACGAATATCATTAGAGTGCTGAATGACACTAATATTCAAAAGAAGAAAGGCTATTTTGCCATAGAAGAAGACTTACGACGTAAGGAAAGAACCTGTTGGAACTCTGTACTCTCTACCTACCCCGAGAGGAAGCTTGCTTGATGATATAGATAGATAGAAGACGACTTCCGGGCTATGGAATGAGGTGACTAAATTTTCTAAGTTTGATCTATGATCTGTTTAGTATTAAGCAAATATTATTTATTTGTTTTTTTTTTCTCTATTCTAGTTTTATGTCAAATCATTAAATAAGTTAAAAAAGCAAGTTCCTAGCTGTGGGCCAAAATAGTATATTTAATAAAGAGAGGTGTTAATTTTTCTATGGCGACATTTTATTCACCCCTAAGAACCTAAAAAAAAAGCAAGGTATCCAAAATTATTGTCTATGGCTCTCAGAATGTTATCTCTACTATTTGAATTACATAAAATAAGCAAAAACAGCCTAAAAATGGGGCCAATCCAAGCCCAAGACATTATGTAACTTTGCCCCCGAAGTTCCACGAATTTTTCATGACTATTTTCATAAGAATGATCAGCACATCTAAAAGAAGGACCCCAAAATCCACGAAAATAGACATATATATGCACGTCTAGCATATTATTTAAATAATTGGTATAACTTATTTTGCGAAAAGTGGGCCAAAGATAGCCCGATTGACCGTAATTACAAACCTTTGTAAATTATAGATGCACCAATTAAGTTCAAAATATTGTTAAAAGATACCCATTTCCCAACGACCTAGAAGATAAGCTTTAACAGAAGAGGAGGTGAAACAGCATATTAATGAATGGTTAGCCAATGGTGTTATTCGTCCAAGCTATTCTGAGTATGCAAGTCCATTAGTGCTGGTAAAAAAGAAAGATGGAAGTACCTGTGTGTGTAGACTATAGAAAATAAATAAGAAGATGATGAAAGATGATTATCCACAACCTTTTATTGAGGAACATATCGATAAATTGAGTAAGGTGAAAGTGTTAGTACTTCAGATTTAATAATGTTTTTTTTTCATTTACCGATTGAAGAACCGAAAACTTCCCACTATGAGTCCGGAGTCTGGAACTGTGGCCGGTGTATAGCAATAGGCACGCCTCCTAGGGACGGGATGGGTTTACATGGGGCCTAACATCGTCGGCGAAAAGTGGATGTACTCAGTACACCTCTGCCACTCCCGCTTGGGGAATATATGCGTGACGGTGTAATAAGAAAAGGAATTACATTGATATTCATCAATAATTTAATTATCCTTTCCAAAGATGAGGAACAACGTATGGCCAGACTTAAAAATGAGGTAGCCTTTTTTAAGGTAGAGGCAGTATTCATACCACCAACAAAACTATGTTTTTATTCATGTCTGTATTATTGGCGGTACGGTTTATTTTCACTGATGGTAACATTGATATTTTTGACGTCAAAGACATATGTAACATTGACAGATAGTTGAAAGCTGTTAAGCTTATGTCAGCCATTATTGTTGTGGTGAAAGCGAAAGAAAGTGGTGTTTTACAGATGATCATTTTCATCCAGTTGGCTCTTGTTACATTTTTGCTAAAATGGTAAGATTTCTGTTTTATTATCATTTTCTAGGCTTATTGCTTTCGCTTTGTGTGTGTCTTAACATAGTGTAACTTATAATATTTCAATTTTTATTGGTGGCAGTATGGATGCCACTGCCCGCTCACTGTCTTATTTTGGTGGCAGTATAAATGCCATTGCCTGTTTGCATACCAGTAATACCTGAGAGATGAAGATATTAAAAATGAGCTGGAGTGATTGTTTGGACTTCCTAATGATCTTGACAACTCGGTAGATGAAGATGACGTAGAAGCCCGTTTAGATGTACGTGCTGTTATATATATTCTATGTACCCAGTACGATACACCAGACACCTTTTCTATCCCGTCAGCATTTCTATCTCAGTATATTTGCATCCCAATCAGAAGCCGGCAGTCTCATCCCATCCATCCAACTAGGCGGTTGTGTTTAACCAAATCTATGTGTTCTTTTTTAAAAACCCTTTTTCTTCGAGACTCATAGTTGGTGGCAACGGAAAAGAATGAATAAAATCTCCGGTATTACGTCTGTTAGTTTCGCGCGAGTTTTGATTGCGCGTGAGTGCAGCCAGGCCCACCTGGACGTCAACAGTGACCTGTCTGCAAAAGGTTGCAGCCAGTCTTCGAATTAGCACAGTTTACATCCATTGTCACCCGCGTGATAGTGCTGTGACCGGTGTAATCCGTTCGTCTCGACGACCCTAGACTTATCGACGCTACATATACGTATGTACTTACCTGCGGCCGATATCCGTGGGAGGAAATGTTCGTCATTATCGTTTTATCATTCCTGTAAGTGATTCAATAACATTATTTTGTTCATTACGAACTCTTTTATATCCTATTGTCTTGATTCCATTGTTGTGTCATAATTATTTGTATAAAATAGCATAATGGCTGAAAGTACGTCACAAAGCCCTAAACTTGAATGGTCTGAACTTATTGTACCAGAAATTGTGGAAGACGATGGCCAAGGCCACTGTTCTCCTCCTCTTGGACCTGTTACTAGATACAGTTAAAAGAAAACACCAGTAATAAAACAAGTGTTAGAACTGAATATCTTATTAAAATTCATAAAGCCCTACGATGGCTGCCGAGAAACACTTAACTCATTTCTAGTAAATTGTAACAATGCCAACGAGTTAGCCTCAGATAATCGGAAAGATATTCTTTTTAAATATATATTGTGCCAATCACAGGGCAAGGCGGAAACTGCCTGCTCTATTAAGAAGTTTACCAATTGGCAGCAACTCAAAGAATTCCTCAAGACCCAATTTAGCGAGAGGAAACATTATGCTCATTTAATTACCGATTTGCAGGAATGTAAACAAGAAACCAATGAACCTGTGAGCACTATGCTCTAAGAATAGAGACTTGTCTTTCAGAACTTCTCACAGTCCCTCCTTACAGAGTCATAAGAGTACAGAAATGATAGTACGTATAGCAGCAGTGGAGGAATTAGCCCTCCATCACTTTCAAATGGGTTTGCTTGTCCATATTTCCAATATCGTTAGATGTAGGTCGCCTAAAACTCTTAATGAAGCTATAAATATAGCAATTTCTGAGGAGAAAATCCAAAAATCGCCGTTCTTACGAAACCCGCCTAGCACACGCCAAGAAAAATCAAACCCTTTAAAATCTTATTTTCCGCGTCGTGATAACGCAAATTCTAATCCTTCTAATCGACCTACTTACAGTTATTCTAGCAGTCGATTTTGCCGATACTGCAAAACCCAAGGTGTACCCCAATATGTTTAATGTTCCTCATATACCACAATTCCAATCACATCCAATTCAAGATCATCTTAGGACTAAACCCGCTCGCGTAACTACGTGGCATGCCTTTAAAGTTTTGCCGTTTGAAGAAAAAACCACAACTAGAACCTTATAGTACTTTTTATTGTTTTTCAAAGTATTCGCCACGTAGCTTAATACACTTTTCCATTCGCTCAAACCAGTTATTATAACTCTTATTCCACTCTAAAGTGGGGTGTTCAAAATGGCTGACTTGAAAGCGTCGACTGCTTCTTCAGCGGACTGGAACCTTTGACCACGAAGACTTTTCTTAATTTGAGGAAATGTAAAGAAATCGTTAGGGCTTAGGTCAGGACTGTATGGAGGATAGTCAAGAATTTCTACTTTTTCCTGCTTCAAATACTCAATCGTTTGACAAGCGCTGTGTGAGCTTGCGTTGTCGTGCTGCAGGATGATGCGTCGCTTTGTGTTAGGTTGTCGAAGTTCGGCGATGACTTGTGGTAAACAAACTGTGGTATACCACTCTGCGTTAACCGTTCTACGATCTTCAAGTGAAATAGTCGCAACATGGCCGGTTTTTGCAACGAACGTGGCCGCCATCTTCTTTAAAGTGCTTCGAGAACAAACAACTTTAGTCGGCTTTGGTTCGTCTTGAAAGACCCAGACTGTAGATTGTTGTTTGGAATCAGGATCGTAGGCATAGATCCAAGATTCGTCACCACTGATGATGTCGTAGACGTGATTTGACTCTACTCGGTTGAACCTTTGCAGAGTTTTCTTACACCATCTGACGCGGGCCGCCTTGTGATCGTCGGAAAGCAGATGCGGTATCCAACGGCAAACTAGCTTTCTCACACCAAGCGCTTTATGCAAGATCTTCTGAATGGTTGTCCCTGAGATGCCTAATAGAGCCTCCATCTCTCGATACGTCACATGACGATCTTCGAGAATTAGTTGTCTCACAGCAATGATGTTATCTTCAGTGAAGGCGGATTTTGGGCGTCCTTCGCTAGATTTGTCACTAACACTAGTATGTCCACGCTGGAATTCTTAATACCAGCGTTCGACAGCCGCAGACATGGGGCTTCATCACTGAACACAGACGTTAGCTCTTCAAAACACTGAAGCCGTGTCAGGGCTCTTCTAAAGTTGTAGAAAATTATTGCATGAACATTTTCCTTCGAAAGATTCATTTTCGTACGTAACCTGACAGATTCCAATCGACGCTGTGGCTAAACAATAGCATTAATCCTAATACTTTCAACTGCTTTGAGATTCAAAATTTAAACATTCGAATATAGAACAGTTCCAAATTCAAAATTTCCGGGAAATATGGAAACGACAGAACTTAAAAGGCATGCCTAGTATGTGGTTAACGAACATGATCCCGATGAGCCTGTACCGCAATTTTCTACCAGCGTAGGCGATACCCAATACGATCACGATGAAAATAATTTAAACGAATGGTGGGTCCACGGAGGTGCCTCGTGGAACCCGAACGACCGTTAGCTATATCCTTAAATGATAATGACACCTTACATACAGCTTGCCGCCTAGTAACATCCACTGTATCACGAGTTACACAACAGGATAACCAGCCCCAAATCGGAAACTCGTATTCTAAATCCGCTGTATCACGAGTTACACAACAGGGTAACCAGCCCAAATCGGAAGCTCGTATTCTAAATCCACTGTATCACGAGTTACACAACAGGGTAACCAGCCCCAAACTGGAAACTCGTCTCCTAAATCCAACGTCTTTAAAATAACAAATAATCCTGCAGTAATGCTTTTACCTCATGTCCTTGTGGACTCCTCTGTATCAAATATTCCAATATCCTTACTAGTCGATTCAGGATCCTCTATAAGTGTGTTGAAATATTCTTGTATTGAAAGATATCCTAAGCTTATTACCATCATCATCATTCATCAGAAGACTCTATCCAAACCCGAGGCCACTTCCAATTAAAATTAAAACTTCCTAAATCTACTATATCTCACAAGTTTCATGTCATCGACAAGATTCATTTACACTACAATGTCATTATAGGTTCCGATATGCTTAATGCACACAATAGCAGCATAGATTATAACAATAATTCACTTAACCTTAGTAAATTCTCTTCAAAATTACTTTTCGCGACCTCATATATAATTCCTCCTAGGACTGAAACCATTATGGGATGTTCCGTCCTTAATCCAGAAATAAAAGAAGGATTAGTTTTGCATCAACATGTATCTAAAAACATTGCTGATTGCAAATTGTCTAGTGCACGTAAAGAAAAATAATAAAATAAATAATTCCGTAACAATAAATAAATACATCCGAAGAACCCATTACCTTAAAATCAAATCTTAATCTAAAACTTACCTCAGTTATTCGTTAGAATTTGTAACAAGCTTGTCTGCTTTTGTAAATCATATAGGTGTTTCGTCTAACAGCTTTGCACGTACAGAAGAATTCCTGAAACAGCTGCGCGTCTCACACCTCAACGGTGAAGAAAGATAAGTTCTTTGGCAAGTATGTTACTCCTTATCATCTCCAAACGCAAGGAGCGTTGGAAAGGTCACACTCTACGCTTAAAGAATATCTTAAATCCTATGTAAGCGAGAATCAAGATAATTGGCCTCGTTATGTTTATACAGCTATGTTAGCGTATAATACGGCTACTCATACAACCACACACTACTCGCCTTTCGAATTACTATTCGGGCATAAAACTCACATCCCTGATTTCTTTACTGTGTAGCGGTATATCGGGTATAGAAATGTTAACAATATGATTTATTTGAGAAACTTCTGGTAAAGGGAGACTTGAGCTCACTCGTAACTGACTGGCGTCCTGTCTGTGGGAATAAACGAGGGAGTCTCCCAATTTGATAATACATCATTGATCGATGTGAAAAAACCCTGAATTTGCCAATTGCAGAGGAGTTATATGATCATCACATACGAGTTTCAACTGACATGACTCGCAGCAAAAGTAGAAGTATGTGTTAAGTTTATTTAACTCAATCCATCTGTTGTTGCATACAGTTACACTAGTTTTGCATCTTCTTTGATTAGCTAGCGTCTCACAAAAACTCTGATCGTCTTTAATAACTTGAATAGGACGCTTAAGATGACATAAACTAAGTTGTGGGCTTCTGGAGTAACAGGACAATAAATCTTCTTGCGTTACTTCAAAAAACATGTCATGTTTTAAATTGACGGCGACGTAAGTCGCAACTGGCATCACCACAACCTCGTGACCATCATATATTGGTCGAGGTATCGTGATTAGTTTCAGAATTTCATACATATCATCGCCAATAAGCGGAATTCTTAGTTCCATTAAAACAAACCTGTCAGTCACTCTTGCTCGGACTTGAAGTAAGTTATATATAACTGATAAACTGTCGGTTTTCTGTATTGGTAACGACAGATCCTTGGGCAATTCTTCAGAAATAATTCTGAGCTCATACCTTAACTGTTCTGGAGAAAAGAGGTGGAAATCAAATTTTCCATTATAAATATTTGTGACAGCATCAAGCAGGATTTGTTGTATATTTTTTAACTTAAAAAAAAGATTGTTTGTAATAATTGCAGTCGTTAGAAAACTGCTGATGATGGATTCAATCTCAGTTTCAAACTTTACTTCATTGATTGCGCTCTATAAGGTGATCAATTTCTGATTAATTAGCTTATGATATAAGTAATTCTGTGCGTTTTAGAAGGTTGAAATCCGCCTTGACTACTGATGTCTGATTTTTCCAGAGATTAGCCAAGTGGTTCTGGTTTTCTCGGATCTGATTTATGTCTGATTCATATTTATCAGCGAAGTGATCATCCAGGACACCAAACAGACTATTGGCCAGGTAGCCTATCCCATTGATTAGTCCACGCCAACGACGACGTACCTGTTTGTTTACGTTGTGGTTCGTAAGCATATCATTATAGTACTGTAGTTCAATAACCTCATGACGTATTTGCCACATGATTTCACTGCAATGTGATCGCTATTCAATTTTATCGCATAACTGTTCTAAGTACTTGATATTCTTTTCGAGGACCTTATTGCCTTCTTAATACGGTTGAGTGTCGTAAAATACAACTAGTTTCCAATCGTCGCGAATTATTTGTAAGTCTTTAACACGGTCAAAATAAATTCTGTTGTTTCCTTGCAGTTGTGTAATATTATAAAGGCATTGCGCTGATGGGACTGATAGAAAAATTAACAATAACAAAGAAATTGCCATCGTTGCAAAATTAAAGGTTTTCTTAATTTTGGGACTTCTGTTTACTTTCTGCTTCTTCTCGTCATCTTTGTTATTCTTGCTTTCCGGTCCCTGATCGTAAACTGGTAAAATTGAAAGCTTTACAACCGGCCGTTGAATTTTACCATTCTTGGTTTTTAAAGTGACGACTCTAATAAAGCCGTCGCTTCCGGGGTGTAGCTCTATGACGCGGCCAAGTGCCCATCTCCCCGGTGGTAGGTTGTCATCCTTGATTACGACAACGTCATTTATCTTGATGTTCGGCTGGGGTTTTTGCCACTTACTTCTTGTCGTAAGCAGTGCTAGATATTCATGACGCCAACGGTTCCATATATGCTTGAATATCTGCTGAGTAAGATGCCATCTTGTTCGAAGATCTTGTTCTGTGTCATATAATGTTAACACTGGGCCACTGCCTAAGAAGTGGGACGGTGTTAAGACATCTAAGTCATCGGGGTCCTCGGTAAGTGGGCATAATGGTCGTGAATTTAAACATCCCTCCAAGCTAGCGAGAATTGTAGTGAATTCCTCGAACGTAAGGTTTTGTTCGCCCACTACTCTTTTCAGGTGATATTTAAGGCTTTTTACCGCAGTCTCCCATAGGCCGCCTGCTGAAGGCCAAGAGGGTGCGTTAAAGTGCCATTCTATGTTTAAACTTGCTACTTCTGCCATGAATTCTTCGTTAAATACTTGTTTGATTTGTGCTAGTTCCTGCTTTAGCACCTTATCTGCTCCTATGAAATTCGTCCCCTGATCGCTGTACATGTGACTGGGAAGTCCTCGCCTGGCAGCCATTCTACGTAAGGCTGCGAGGAAAGCTGCTGTTGTTAGGTCTGATACTAATTCTAAGTGTACTGCCTTGGTTGCCATACACACAAATACAGCTACGTAACCTTTCGTGGTCTTGATTCCACGGCCCTTGTTGGCTTTGATGTTTACGTGTCCTGTATGTCCACGCCGCAGTGCTGAAATGGGCGCGATGCATTCGTTCGTGCGGAAGGTAGGTCACCCATTAACTGATATACCGTCCTAGGATTTTGTTTCTTGCATTTAACACGAAATCTTAGTCGTTTTTTTTGTAGCATTGTTTCCACCAATAAGCCAATATTTGCGACGGATGTATGCGGTAGTCAACCGAGCTCTCCCGTAATAAGTGAGCTCGTGCGCCTGATCGATGATTAGATCTGCTAGTCTTGTGTTACTAGGGATTATAGCAGGGTGTTTCATTTCGAGATCTATATGCGCATGCTTGAGTCTACCTCCAACTCTCAAGATACCGTTCTCGTCTAATATGGGGCTTAAATTAAATATCTTACTTGTGCTGCTGATGCTCTTGGAATCCTTTAGGCGATTTATTTCTTCTGTAAAATTTCCCTGTTGGATATTTTTTACTATAATATCTTTAGCCTTGTTTAACTCTTGCTTGCTTAAATAAACGCGCTTTTCGCCTTTCTTGCTGAATCTTAATGCCCATGCTATTATTCTTACTGCTTTACTGAATGAGCTTTGCTTATTCAGTACCTGTTTTATAATTTCATGTCCACATGTTACTATTACATTAACTTGTTTAACATTTTTCATTTCTTGATTTGTCATATAATTTTGATGTTTCTTTTCCGCTACGTAGGTAGGTAGCCACGTTGGACCTTTCCACCATAGGGGATGCTCCTTTAGCTGTGGAGCGCTGAGGCCCCGGCTAGCACAATCTGCCGGGTTCTCTTTGGAGGCTACGTATCTCCAACACTCGGCTGGCATGGATAATATAATTTGTCTCACTCGGTTGGCAACAAATGGCTTCCATTTCTCTGCTTCGCCATTTAGCCAACCTAATACCACCATGGAATCTATCCATCCGTAGGTGATGATATTATAATGTACCAGACATTCCTTGATTTTAGACATTATCTTTGAAAGCAGAACTGCGCCACATAGTTCTAAACGGGGCAGTGAACATTGTTTACTAAGTGGTACTAATTTAGTTTTTCCCGCTACTAATGCGACTGAGGTACTGTTATTTCTGTTAATTTTGCAGTAAAAAACACAACACAACTGTAGGCTTTAGTGCTTGCGTTACAGAAGCCATGGAGTTCAATTATATCGTGTTCCAGGGTTTGCAGCCACCTTGGTATTTTTATCTGATTGATGTTGGAGAGATCTTTCTGTATTTTGATCCACTCATCCTGTATTTGTTGGGGTATAGGCTCATCCCACTGTACTTTTGACTTTCAAATGTCTTGATATAATATTTTTAATTTTGTTGTAAGTGGAGAGAGCCACCCAAGAGGATCGAATATCTTCGATATATCCGATAAGAGTGATCTCTGTCTGTCTTGATGTTGTTGGGACATCTGTATGAAAAGTGAAGTAATCCTTCTGGGGATCCCACTTAAGACCCAAAGCTTTAGTCGACTCGGCTTGCTTAAAGTCGAAAGCTTTTTGTTGTTCGTATACTGTGACGTTTTGTAGTAATTCGGGAGAATTCGACTTCCATTTTCTTAAATTAAATCCCCCTGCTTTCAAGATACTGATCAAATCTTTCTGCAACTGCTTTCCTGACTAAATCGAATGACTGCCATGAACCAAATCGTCCATGTAAAATGCTTCCTGGAGAACACTAGGCGCCACGCTAGTAGGATAGTTGATTTTCTCGTCCTGCGCAAGTTGTTTCAGCGTCATCATGGCAAGAAAAGAAGAAAATCATTTGTAAATATTGATCGTTCTTGTTGACCCATATTTGCCGGAACATTTTTTCTACGTCGTAGGTTAAAGCGAATCTGTATTGCCTCCACTTTAGGATAAGGCCTTGAAGATCTTGTTGCAAGTTTGGCCCGCAATAAATTACGTCATTCAAACTAAGTCCAGATGACGTTTTATCGGATGCATTAAAAACAACACGTAATTTGGTCGTAGTGGACTCTTCGCGTGTGACGCAATGATGAGGTAAATAACATTTAAATGCTTTGTTACGATTGTCAGCTGATATCATATGTCCGAGCGACAAGTACTCGTCCATAAACTGTCTGTAGTCTTCCGCGATAGTTGGATTATTATTGATTTTATGTTCTAATTTATAAAACTGAGCGACTGCTTTTGATTTAGATGTACCCAATTTTTTTTTTATAATCCGGTTTTAGCGGTAGTCTGACTTCGTAGCGACCGTCAGCCCGTCTATTGGTTGTTTTCTGATACAACTTTAGACACTGATGATCTTCTGATGATAATTCTAATGGTTCGGTGATGTCCTCTATCTCCCAAAACTTCTGTAGCTCTTCTATATTATGTAAAACTACATTGCATTGAAACGACTTGACGTTTCCACTCAAAATCCATCCGAGCTGTGTTTGCTGTGCGGTCGGTAGATTTGAGTCTGCTCTGCATATGCCATCCATTAGGATAAGTGAATATATATCTGCGCCTAGTAATATATCCACCGGGCGGCTCCTGTAGAATTCTGGATCAGCTATATTAATATTATCTAGGTATGACCAATCGGGCTTTGAAAAGGCTTGACTTGGTAAATTCTTAATTAGTGTTTTCATTATTATAACGTCTGTCTCAAATGTGAAATCACTAACTGTGGATGAACATCTGATAGTAATTATGCCCTTGATATTGGTTTCTTTATCTCCAATACCTGTGATTACTCCCATGCATTTTTTCCTTGGTAATTTCAGAAGCTGGGCGGCGTGTTCCGTTATCAGGGACGTTTGTGAACCCTGATCTAAGAGAGCGCGCATAACGTGTTGAGACTCATCATTTGCTTGAATTTTAATTAAAGCGGTTGGCAACAATACTTGTAAAAACAGTCTTCTTGTAGTGACACGTGCGAGCTAGTTCGGAAGGTTTTCCTTGCGTTTGCGTTTCCATTCGGGGCGAGTTCATTGCCTTTGCGCATGCTCGTGCCTTCCCCGTGGCCGCTTTGCACCGCAGTGCGCGTGTATTGCGATTGCGCAAATGCATCATGTAGTAAGCGATTACGATCCTTATTACATTCGCGACATAACTTAACTGAAAGGCATGGTTTCCCATGATGATCGAAAAGACAATTTGGACAAAGATTTAATTTCTAATCTAAACTAATCGACTGACAGGATTCATTCTGTGTCCGACCGTCGAAGCGAGCGGAGCTCTGCTTATAAATATAATTATTAAATTAAATAACGTTACTGTACATTGCAAGGGGGGTTACTCTGAAGGAATATACAAGTTAAGTATTTATGTAAATTATTATAAAATATAAACGTAAGTAATACCTTAAAAATAAA
The DNA here is from genome assembly GCA_905147815.2 of Phalera bucephala. NCBI lineage: Eukaryota > Metazoa > Arthropoda > Insecta > Lepidoptera > Notodontidae > Phalera > Phalera bucephala. The sequence continues at coordinate 14,027,187 of LR990628.1, read as the reverse complement.
TAATGTGTTCAGACTTTACCTGTTTCCTTTACCTGGATATCTGTGGATTATCTTCTACCTTATCATTTACTATTTGAAAATTATAAATAAAAATAAATATTCTGCCTATATATGGAATAAACTTTAAATAAATAATAAATAATCTATTAAATGCGTTTTAAATGAGCGACTGATTGCTGTTGCATAACAGGCAGGTTTGATAAAGTATTCATGTGCGAGATAAAGATGAGATACTTGTTGTTAAATCGTTGATTCAATATATCCCAGCACACTTGATAATTATCTGCACTGATGTGTAAATGCTGTATCAATCTCTCTGCCTCTCCTCTTACCTTAGACTTAAGGTATTGCATTTTTTGTGCATTCGACATAGAGTTATTGTTGTGGATTGTTTCTTTGAACAAATCCTTGATTCATTCAAGCCTGAAAGTTCCCAGAAAATATCGGTATTTCCATCTGAGGCGTGGCTTTCTCCATGTGAGCTGCTGAATACAGCTTCTTGTTAATGGCTCTCTTGATATCACTGTACTTTCGTTCATACTTAGCGAAAGTATTCTCGTACTCTGCATTGGAACCGTCAATCTGGCTGACCAAATCCCAGTGCAGCGAGTCAATAACGGCCCATCGATTCAGCACGGTGTGAAGCAAGTCTTGTAGTTCCCACATCTCACTGATGGATTCCAGATCGATGCCTACTATTTCATGGTGAAAGGCCTTAAAATTGCTGGACTGCTTCCGCAACATTTCTTCTGTTTTACTGACTGTCGCACTCGTTGTATGAGTCAATCAAAATCAAAATCAAAAGTTTTTTATTCATGTAGACCAAAAGGCACTTATGAATAGTCAAAAAGAGAAAATTATTAATTACTTAAGACTCTACCACCCGTTCGGAAAGTCATTCCTGTGGAGAAGAAGGGCAAGAAACTCCACGGTTACTCTTTTTAAAAAATGAGTTTTACAATTCTTTTTGTATACATTGCATTTATGGAGTATGGGAGAACAAGGCAGAACGAGCTAAATAGATGTGCTTAAGTATAGATTAATCATAAGTGTACTTAGATTCATGATATTGGTCAGTGTCTACATAGTCCTCTCATTTACAAAATAGAGATGTTGTAGAGGTATATAATAAAAAGCATAATAATAATAGTAAGAGAAAGTGTTACTATAAAATATGTAAAGAGCGCGTACAAAACAACTGGTCATAGCTCCAGTGTGATGCCGAACGAGACAAAATTCAACAGCATTATGGTACACTTTCAGTCAGACAAAGGGCAGGGGACGGACCAGTCCCCACCAGCAGCACCCGTTCACGAGTATGACCTGAGAAGCAGCCATCACTCTCCTCAACCATTTTAGAGGGAAAAGAATGATCCGCTCCACAGAGCCGCCACTAGCAAAGACATTTTAGTGAGCATGACCAATCCACGACCCTGTCGACATCGTGCGAGAATAATATTTAAAATCAATGAACGCTCGCTAGGCAGGAAACGCTGCACTTAACATTATATTCTTCTAGATTTCAGTTAATTTGGGTAAATGCATTTTTATCATTTAAAAAATCATTTAGTGTATAATATCCTTCACACATTAGTGAAGATTTAATATACTTTTTAAATCTGTCAAGTGGCAACTCTAACATGGGCTTTGGTATCTTATTGAAGCAGCGAATACCGACTCCTACGAAGGAAGTAAATACTTTTTTAAGCCTAACAATTGGTAATACCAGTTTATGTTTATTTCTAGTGTTTAATTTATGAACGTCACTCACTTTATTAAATAAATGAATATTCCTACGTATGTACACTATGTTGTCGTATATATACTGTGAAGCGACCGTGAGAATGTTGATCTCTTTAAAAAGTTCTCTGAGGGAAGCCCTAGGTCCAAGATTATAAATGGCACGGATAGCTCTTTTTGCCAGTATGAATACATTTTCCACGTCAGCAGCGTTACCCCACAGTAGGATACCATAAGACATAATGCTATGGAAGTAACTAAAATAAACTAGACGTGCTGTATCCATATCCGTAAGTTGCCGTACTGTCCACACTGCATAAGCAGCGGAGCTAAGTTTACCCGCAAGTGATGAGATATGGGCCCCCCATTGGAGTTTGGAGTCTAGGGTAATGCCTAGAAAGACAGTGGAGTTCTGAAGGTCCAGCTTTGTGCCATTAATAAGAATATTCGTAGCATTAACTTTTACATTGGGCATAGTAAATTTAATACACTTTGTCTTAAGTGAATTAAGCAATAGATTGTTTATTTCGAACCAATTTGATATCCGTGAAAGAGCACCATTCACATCGTCAAAATTAAGCTTAGCTCTGTCAACTTTGAAGATCAAGGAGGTATCATCTGCGAATAGTACAATGTCACAGACATCACGGACAAAGTTCGGCAGGTAATTAATATATACTAAAAAAAGAAAGGGTCCTAAGATGGAGCCCTGTGGAACACCAATTGAAATATTAACTTCCTGAGACTTGACCCCGTTAATCTCAACACATTGAGATCTTTCACCTAAGTATGAAGCTAATAAATTAAGGGCAGTGTTTTTAATACCGTAATGCCTTAGCTTTTTAATAAGGGTTGCATGCTCAACCAAAAAGTTGCCTTGCTACCTCCCCCCTGTGGGTATTCTTGAATCAACCCACTTGTTGACGGCACAAAGGTGGACGAACTGATTTGTTGCATATTAAATTTGGATTATAAGTAATTTGCGTATTGCACTAAAGTGATGATTCAGCTGTTGTAAGGCCATAGTGCATGCTCGTACACCGCAAATAAAGATTAAAGTTGCAAATGGGCAGTATTTAACATGTACTAAAAAGAGAGAGTTGACAGTATATTACAATAAACATAAAGTGGATATAACAGCTCTGATTGTACCAGACTTGTGTCACAATCCAGTGTCTGTCCAACAAATAATGAGTAAAGGATTTACAATAGTATTTAAACGCGGAACTTTTAAAATATATGGATTTGGAAATACAATGTATGGAGAACCAAAAGGAAAATAGTATGTAATGAATATGAATATTAATGTTGTAGAAAATTGTACTTATGCTAATGAAAATAATGATTTATGGCACAAGAGATTACGCCATACAAAAGGTTTAAAAAATAATGTCACTTCCAGTAAGTAACAAGGTTTGTGAAAGTTGCATTAAAGGAAAATCAACAAGGTTGCCTTTTAGGACAGTTATGAAACGAAAGTTACATAAAATAGAAGATTTAATACATAGTGGTATATGCAAACCATAACAGATGACTATTAACATTTTACCTGTGTGTATTTGCTGAGAAATAAAAATGCAGTTAGGCCGATGCCTTAATGGTAAGCGGTCGTGTTCACTAGAATCATAGTCGTTATTTTTGTGAAAATCAGTGGTGCTCAAAGTTTTATCTACTGTTGATTTTTATCTTGTATACAATTTATCTTTCCTCACAACTGCTTCGAAATGGATACAAGCCAGTGCAGCGTCTGTAATGATCTGCTATCTGATGGTGTGCATTGTACAGCATGCAATCAAGTGTTGCATTTTCACTGCGCGGGTATTACTGAGGCTGGCTTCCGGAAGCTGGGAGAAGCTAGGAAGCTCAATTGGCGCTGCCCTAAATGTAAGCAGATTGGCCTCTCTCATACGCCAACCTCGCCAAGATTGGAATCCACCGATCCATCCGTTTTACTTGAAATACGTGCTCTGTTAACAAAATTATCTCCTCTGGAGGGATTAAAGGATGAAATCTTAGCGTTGAAAAGTGAATTTGCTGACCTGAAATCCTCCATCACCAAACAGTTTGCCGAAGTCGTTAAAGAATTTAGTAACAAAATTAGTAATATAGAACAACGTATCGTACAGGTCGAGAAAGTCCAAGGTCAGGTGGACCAAATTCAGGTGCGATTGGATAAATTGGAAGAAGACTCTCACAGTAGGGACCAATGGTCACGTATGAATAATATCGAAGTCAAAGGCTTACCACAAAATAGTAACGAAAATTTGTTTGAAGTCATCAGCAAAATAGGGACAAAGATAAACTATCCCATCACCAAAAACCAGATCAATTTCGTGACCAGAGTGCCAACGCGCGAAAAAGATCATGTAAAACCAGTTATAGTCTGCTTTAGTAACCGGTATGTGAAGGAGGATTTTGTTGCGGCGGCCAGGTACGAATCCAAGACCTCTCCCCTCACAACTAGTCAAATGGGACTGTCAGGAAACCAACGAATTTACATTAATGACCATCTTACACCGATAAACAAACTTCTATTATCGAAGACGAAAACGGCGGCTGCCGAAATGCATTTTCGTTATGTTTGGGTCAAGCATGCAAAGATACATGCAAGAAAAACAGACACGTCACCAATAATAATATTAAAATCAGAAAGAGACTTAGCAAAATTAAAGTGAATTCTATTAAAACTACTCTTTTATATCCGTTCAAATATTTATTTACATCTAACTTAATTATAAAAAAATACAAATGGTCACTACAGTTTGAGAATCACTTGCCGCAGCGTGCTAGTTGCGTTTATCAATTAATACTGTGTCGCATCGTGGTGCATCTATGTAAGTACTTTAAACATTATCCTTATGCAGACAAACTATCTTATTGTAATTACAGCCTTATATCGTGCGTGTATCGCCTTGTCGTTTAGGCCTATTTGTCGCTGGATGTCCTTATCTTTGCATTTTTTTATGCCTTTTGTTTTTATTCATAAGTCATTAGACGTGTGTTATTCAAAGTTATTTTTTGGTGGACACTGTGCACTGCTGTGCTCGCTGCATTCCATTCTTACCTGCAAATTATATTGTCAATTTGACCGGAATTTTTACTTCTTTTACGTATTTTTACTTATTTTTATTATAGATTTCTGTAGAAATGGCCACCCTTAGTATTTATTACCAGAATGTGCGTGGTCTGCGTACGAAAACGAACAATTTCTTTCGTAGCATTTGTATTAATAGCTACGATGTCATTGTTTTGACAGAAACCTGGTTGGATGATAGTATTTACAACGGTGAGTTATTTGATGACCGGTACCTAGTATGTAGGAGAGATCGTGATTACTCTCGTACTGCACAAAAACGTGGTGGTGGTGTCTTAATTGCGGTTAGAAGCGACCTGGTGTCAGTGGAAAAACATGACTGGCGTAGCTCTGCTGAGGATATTTGGGTAACACTGATTTTAAAAAGGTATAAGCCCTCTGTGACCTATAACCTACATATTTGCGCCCTTTATTTATGTAAAGAAAACCTCGGGAATACGTACAATACACAGTTACATAATTTTACAAATAAACTTAATTACATAAATTCCACTCATCCGCTTGATAAATTTGTGGTATTGGGGGATTTCAACTTTGGCAGTGATGTTGACTGGTGTCATTTAGATACTGACAGCACTGAATTATTTCCCCAAAACATTACATGTCAGCATATAGTTGAATTCTTTGACACGGCCCTCACTTGTAACTTGTCGCAGTACAACAGTGAACGTAATATTAATGGAAGGTTACTAGATTTGGTGTTCTCTAACGACTTAGTGTCTGTTAATAAATGTGACTGCCCGCTGGCAGTGCCTGTTGACCTTCACCATACACCTTCAATTTTACGTGCCGATTTTGTCGAGATTCATAAACTTTGTGCCACATCAACTAAAAGGTTTCTTTTCCATCGGGGTGACTATATATCAATTAGTGCCGAACTAGACAAGGTGGATTGGGCAAAGTTGTTGAGTTCAAAACCGCTGGATGATGCTGTCAGTACCTTTTACGATAAACTATATGACTTCAGGGATAAATATATCCCGACAAAATCAGTACGTCAGTCTTCACATCCACCTTGGTATAATTCTGCTTTAATCAAAATTTTAAAAGAAAAATATAAATATCACAGGAAGTACAAAATATATGGTAATTTATCAGACTATCACTCATTTTCAATACTACGTAGTAGAGCTATAGAAGTAGAAAGATCCTGTTTTGATTCTTATATGGAGAGTATTGAAACCTTAATTACAAAAAATCCCAAGTCTTTCTGGTCTTATGTCAAAAATAAAAAGAATAGCAGTACCTTCCCCAACGTAATGTTCTATGGTGACCTATGTGCCACTACAGGTGAGGAGATCACTAATTTATTTGCCACCTATTTCCATTCAAATTTTCAAGAACGCCCCTCATCTCTTGATGCTGGCACATCCAGTGAGCCTTGTCTTGGTGTTGGTTTATCGGGCATTAGTTCAATAGAAGTATCACATTCTCGAGTTTTAGAGTTATTGAAGTCCTTGGACCTCAGTAAGTCTGGAGGCCCCGATCAGATACCGCCAATATTCATTGTTAAATGTAGTGACAGCATTGTCATACCTCTATGTATATTATTTAAGAGATCGCTATCCGAGGGTGTAGTACCTAAACTTTGGAAAACTGCTTTTGTTACACCGATTTTCAAAAAGGGAAACAGATCGAACATTAAGAATTATCGGCCAATCTCTAAGATATGTCTGTTCTCGAAAATCCTAGAGCGAATTGTGTACACTGATGTGTACGCAGCAGTAAAAAGTTATCTGGGTGATGAACAGCATGGTTTCCTCAGGAAGCGCTCTACTACATCTAATTTAATCTTATCGCATGAATTTATTTCTGAAGGAATGGCGCAACATGCACAAGTAGACGTAATTTACACTGATTATAGTAAATGTTTCGATCGTATTGACCACAGAATGCTCCTGAAAAAATTGACTTTAGCTGGAATACACGGAGACTTATATCGTTGGTTCTCTTCATATGTAGAGAAAAGGACTCAGGCCGTGGTACTTCTTGGATATATTTCTTGCTGGTGCCCTATTCCATCAGGTGTGCCTCAGGGCTCTATCCTGGGACCTCTTTTATTCACATTATTTGTCGCTGATATCAGATATTGTTTTGAACACTCCTATATCTTACTTTATGCTGATGACATGAAGATTCATAAAGTAGTGAGAAATATTTCTGACACACATCTGTTACAAGCTGATCTTGATAGATTCCAAGACTACTGTTTTCTTAATAAACTCCAACTAAACGTCTCTAAATGCTTCCATGTTACTTTCACGCGGCAAAAGTCTATAATTGAGTCAGTCTATACTCTTTCCAACCAAAACGTCAGTAAAGTCAACAATATTAGGGATCTAGGAATTATACAAGACAGTAAGCTCCTCTTTGACCAACATATCGAGGGCATTGTCAATAAAGCATCAAAAGCTCTAGGATTCATTATGAGAGCTACGGCATGTTTCCGCTCGCTTAAGCCTATTAAGATCCTATATTGTTCATTCGTACGCAGCCACTTAGAGTATGCATCTCAAATCTGGAACCCTCAATATGAAATTTATAGGTCTCGTATTGAAGGTATTCAGAAGAAGTTTCTAAAGTTCCTTGATTTTAGGGCTCAGCAGTGCTCAGATGACTACACACATCGTTGCAGAAGGTATCACTTCCTGCCACTTTACTGTAGACGTCAAATTAGCGATATATGCTTTTTAATGAAAATTGCTAATGGCTCAGTAGATTCTGTAGAACTTGTATCCAAATTAGAATTCAATACTAATCAAATTGGTTTTCGACAAAGGCCATTACTGCATGTACCTTTTGCTGTGGCTAATTACAGACGTAACGCGTTTTTCATACGAAGTGCAAGTGACTTCAATAAGATACACCGGGACTTAAACATAGATTTATTCTGTTCCAATATTAGTACGGTAAGAAGGATATTAGCGAAACATATGTTTTAATATAAGGTAAGTATATATACTTATTTTTTTCTCGCTGTTATCTTTAACCTAAGTTACTTATAGTTGCACCTATCTATCTATTTATTTATTTTTGTCTGCGGCACGCGGCTGTCAAACTGTAGTATGCCTTAATAACTTAACCTTGCCTTAAAAATATCTACACTTAACTATAATTTAGATATTTATGTGTTTTTGCCACTAGTTTGTCCTACTAAGTTTTTTTTTTTTTGTAAATAAGTAGTTTTGTGTTTGACTGTAGATTGTAGACCACTAGTTTCTCGAACTATGTTTTGCGAATTCCTAGAATAGAACACAGCTTGTCTTTATCTTATTATCTGTTTGTAGAAGCTTGTAATTAGCAACTTGTATAACATGTTACATTACTATAGATTGTTATTAGTCTGTAAGCTTCTCTAAAATAATAAAATAAATAAATAAATAAGACAATTTTAGACAAGAATAAGGGTCAAGGGTTATTCGTTGTGATAAAGGTGGAGAACACACTGTAAAATGGTTTAAAGATTATTCACAATACACAACATATAGTCCACAACAGAATGGTAAAACAAAAAGAATGAATAGAACTCTTAATGACAAAGCAAGAACAATGATAAATGAATCTGGTTTACCAGAATATTTGTGGAGTGAAGCAATTCTATGTGCAGCATACCTTTTAAACAGGCCACCTTTAGCTGCTATTAACTTCAATATACATGCAAAATTATTTGGAATGCCAATGGATCTACATAAACTAACAGTGTTTGGTTGTAAAGCATGGATGTTAAAGTTACCTAAAAAAAAGTAAAATGGAAAATAGATCAAAAGAAGTAATAATGATATAACAAAGAACATAACCTATGTACAAAATGGATATAAACGATGGGATATACAAAACGGTTCTATAGTTACTTCAAGAGATATGAGGTTTAGGTGTATGTAGGTCTGTTGATAAAATATTGATATTTCGAAATATCGATAATATTATTAAGAAATATCGATATTTATTACTAATACTTTTTTGGACGATTATTGATAGTTCGATATTGAAATATAGATATCGCGATCGATATTTTCTTAAAATATGTGTTAATTTTTTTATCGCCAATTATTGAAACTACAACATCATCGTAAACTTAATCTACTGTACCTTATTTACACTATATTAGGTTTTTCCTCTTTTAGTTTATTTGCATATTCTCTTAAAACGAAATGTCAATTTGTTTAAAAAAATACTATAGTCTAATACATCAACATCCCTAAAGACCTTCGACGGGACGATTTAGCGCAGTGGTTAAGAGCTTAAGCCGCTCTGCCCACTGCGTCTAATAGTCGCGGGTTCGAGTCCCGCACGGGACAAATCTTTGTGTGATCCACAATTATTTGTTCCGGTCTGGGTATTTGTGTATGTGAATTTTCATGTTTGTAAACGCACCCACGACACAGGAATAAATCCTAGTATGGGGCCAAATTTAAAAAAAAAAAAGAAACAGAAGAAAAAAAAAAAAAGAAGATATTAATCTTCCTAATAAACATTTCTCGGCTTCTTCTTACTTTGATAAGACAATGAAAGCGACCACGCTAAACTATCTTTCGTCTATTCCGACGCCCGATTATGCTTCATTTTTCTCAATTTGCTGCTTGTGATTTTAAAAGGAGCGTAGAATACATCGAATGCAGTCGGCAGCGATTGTATCAGCCGTAATATCATTCTCCCTATCCTTGATGAAATTCTACCTATCCTTTGCCACATTTTAAATCACTCTATTTCCAACGGTCAATTTCCATCTTCATGGAAAGAAGCTCATGTGACACCATTACCTAAAAAATCAAAACCTACGTCCTTCTCTGAATATCGTCCCATTTCAATATTACCCTTCCTATCCAAAGTTCTTGAGCGCCTCGTCCATGACCAATTAAGTAGATTCCTTAATAATAACTCCCTCCTCAATTCTTTTCAGTCCGGTTTTGGTCCTGGTCACAGCACTGTTACCGCTTTGGTGAATATTACGGAGGATATAAGATTGGGTATGGAAAATAGTAACTTAACTATACTCACCCTGCTTGATTTCAGTAATGCTTTTAATACCGTGAATTTTAATATTCTACTCGGAGTTTTGCGATCTATTAACATATCTCCAACGGCAATTGACTGGTTTCGTAATTACCTGTTTGGTCGCCGACAACGTATATGCATCGAAGAAACCTACTCTTCCTATTGCTATACTACTGCCGGTGTACCGCAGGGTGGCGTTTTGTTTCCGTTACTTTTCGCTATCTTTATTAATTCGATTTCCAACCAATTACTTTCTTCCTACCACCTTTACGCAGATGGTCTCCAAATTTACACTCAAGCACCGTTGACCAGGTTGTCAGAGGCTGTCAATACTATGAATAACGATCTAGTAAAAATATGCGAATGGAGTAAAAGCTATGGTCTTAAAGTCAACCCAGCTAAGACCCAAGCTATTATCATCGGTAGCTCTAGACTTACTGCACGTCTAGATTGGTCAAGACTTCCCCAAATTATGTTTGACGGTGTCACAATACCTATAAGTAAAACAGTGAAAAATTTGGGGATCCATATTGATACCAATTTCACGTGGGGCTCGCAAATTCAAGAACTTAGCCGCAAGATTTTTGCTTCCGCTGGCTCATTAAGAAGGTTGCGAAATTTTCTGCCCACTGCTACTAAAATTGCGCTTGCACAATCCCTTCTACTTCCTATCCTCGATTATGCAGACGCCAGCTATCTTAATATAACTGAGAGTCAACTTAATAAACTTGAGCGACTTCAAAATTTCTGTATAAGATTCATATTTGGTTTGCGGAAATATGATTATGTGTCTGAATTTCGTGCTAAGCTCAAGTGGCTACCAATTCGCTTTCGCCGGAATGGAATGCTCATATACTATCGCTTCTATACAGCATTCTGTTTGATCCTAATACTCCTTTATTCCTCAAAAAACGATTCGAGTTCCTCCGTGAGTCACATTCAAGGTTCTTAAGGTCGTCGGAAAATCTCAGACTGGAAACACCAATGCATTCCAAGATATTTCTTGATAAATCCTTCTCAGTCCAAGCTGTTCGTCTATGGAATGCATTGCCTGTGTCAGTAAGACGCGCAGAGTCTTTGGTCATTTTTAAAAGAATGGTTAAGGACCACTTTCTTTTGACTATTCTCTAATAAGTCACCTATTATCATGCCGTTTCTTCATACCTATCTTCATTATATTTATATATTGTTATGTATCATATATATTTATAAGCATATGAGCCTGTACCTGTTAGAATAAAACTAACTAATAAATGTACGCCACCTACTGCCCTCTATTTTTTGTATAACTTTTTTTCTTTCAGTTTTGGTTGTCTGGAAGAGATCGGTATTAGCGATAAGACTGCCAATTGTGCCTTTGTTTATTTTTTTTTTCTCTATGTATTGGTGTACAATAAAGAGTAATCTATCTATCTATCTCTAGTACCTACTTTACCTACTGTTGTTGTTACTTATCACTTGTGACAGTGTCAGCGTTAACAGTGATATGTGTATAATCTATGGTTCGTGATTAACAACGAGCGAAATTAAAAAGAGAGGTCATGAAAAATTACTGTCTTGTTGTAATGTAGCGGAAAATCACGTGCTTATTCATATTAATTTATTTAAAATGTAGTTATATAGAAAGAGTGAAGTGCTAAAATATGTCGTCTTCGAAAAATTTGTGCCGTATGCACAATGTGTGATATATATTTGCATAGTCAGCTAGCGCAGCCTATATATTGTGAATGCTGCTATAATTTAGAGCAGTGTGTGAAAGGAACAATAAACGGTACAGTCGGCTTAAGTGTTTAATTGCAAATCACCTGACACGAGAACAAAAACCCAACAAGTGGTGGATCCGACGTGATCCTTTATCTATTTGGGATCAGCTTTTTGAAGATGATTACCCCATCTACTCACACCACTCCATCTGGACAGCAGAGCATTCCAGTTGCTCCGATGATTCAAAACGAGGACGCAGCAGAACTCGCTACGGTTACAGTCTCATCAAGGATACCGGAATTTTGGTGCGATCAACCGCGACTTTGGTACGTGCAATGTGAGGCAATACTTGGACCTCAAAAACTCGGTGACGAAATCAGATATAATTTGGTTGTCTCAAAATTGGGCATGGAATGTATTCAGCAAGTCTCAGATATTTTATTAAAACCGCCAGAGAAACGTAAATATGATGCTTTAAAGACAAGACTCTGACTACATTTCGTATACGAAGAATTTGAGAATAGGCAATTCCAGAAACTTTTGAGCGAAATGGACCTCGGCGATCAAAAGCCTTCACAGCTTTTGCGTCGAATGCGTGACTTAGCGCGTGGAAAAATAGTCGATGGGACGCTTAGCATCATGTGGCAAAGACATTTATCATCGTCAGTGAGAACGGTATTGGCAGTTTGTGACACAAAGGACTTGGATAGTCTTGCGACTATCTCAGAAAAAGTGATGGAAACAGCACAGCCACTGAATATTCCCAAAGTACGATCTCCAACTCACAATGATAATGCATTTATTATGGCAGAAATCGCCAAATTAAGTGTACGAATGCGAGAATTACAAAGAGGCAGATCTATTTCACGGAATCGCATGCACTTCCGAACATGATCTCGTTCCGAATCGCGCGGACGTAACCAGAATCGACGTACGCGTAAAAACGCTGACTGGCTATGTTTTTATCATTACAGTCTTCGCAATAAAGCAACGAAATGCAGAGAACTTTGTGCGTGGAAAAAATCTGGTGTTTCAGAAAACCAGATCTGGTGCAATCGTCGGCGTAGATATGCGCCGTAAAACCTTGTTACCGCCTTTCTGTTACGGACCAAAAGACTAAACTTAATTTTTTAGTGGACACTGGTGTGAATATTTCTGTACTTTCTGTGCTTAAAAGAACATTTATTAGTGATAAGTGTAATGACTATATACTCTATGCAGCGAACGGAAGTGTGATTAAGACTTATGGTGTAAAAACCCTAGTGTTAGATGTTAAATTGCGCCGGACTTAAAAATGCAGCACAAACATTCCAAAGATTCCTTAGCAACGTCGTATTTTGCGACTTTGAATGTACATTCCAGGTCGCAAAATACGACGTTCAAAAACTAAAGATGACGAAACATCACCTTTTTTGTTCAATTATATCGATGACGTCATAATTGCATCGTCATCAAGATCCAGTCATGAGAGACATCTAAGAAAAGTATTCGAACGTTTACAGAATTTCGGATTAACTATAAACTTGGCTAAATGTGAATTTGGGAAGAAAAAATTAAGCTTTCTGGTTTTTTTATTTTTCCGAGGACGGTTTGCGACCTTTAGACGATAAAGTTAAGGCAATCAAAGAATATCCTAAACCGAGAACGGTAGATGAGCTAAGACGTTTCTTAGGAATGGTTAATTTCCACAGACGTCATTTACCCCGTGCAGAGGAATAGGATAATCCGAAAAAGAAGGATAAAACAGAAATACAATGGACCGAAGAAGCTAGTGAGGCATTCGAGAAATGTAAGGAGAACCTTTAAAGCTCCGTTACATTAGCGTTCCCTTTAGCTGACGCGAAAATTGCATTGATGACTGACACTGTGCTGGCGCAGTACTGCAACAGCAAGAAGAAGACTCTTGGAAACCAATAGGATTTTTTTTCACAAAAATTAAATGATGCGCAGCAATGCTATTCTTGGGGAGGCCTATGTTCAACAGTGGACAAGGGCTGAGATGATGATGATGAATGCTATTCTACCTTTATAAAACACTTTAGATATCTCATAGAAGGTCGATTATTAACAGTGTATACAGGCCATAAACCTCTGGTACAAACCATTAAGATTAACGCTGTTAGCAAAAACGATACACCCAGAAGATTACGTTATTTAGATTTTATTTTGCAATTTTGCACATCAATCAAACACATAAGTGGTTCCGAAAACATAGTTGCTGATGCATTATCGAGAATTAACACTATCGATGTACCATCACCCATAGACTATAAAAAATTGGCTGTAGCACAAGAAATAGACAAAGAATTGAAACAACTGCTGTTATCAAAACCATTAAATTTCAAGATTATTATGCTAAATAGCTGCATACCAATTTTCTGCGAAGCATCAACACGAATCGCCAGACCTTATTTGCCTAAAGAATTTCGAATATCAGCTTTCGACGCAATACATGGAATAAGCCATCCTGGCATTCGATCAACTCGAAAAATGATACGCGATCGATTTATATGGAATTCAATAAACAAAGATGTTACTATGTGTACAAGATCATGCTTAGATTGTCAAAAGTCTAAAGTCCAAAGGCATACTACATCACCTTTCGGAAATTACGTGCAAAGTAATCGGTTTGAACATGTTCACGTAGACATTGTAGGACCTCTACAGTACTGTAATGGCTACCGATATATCGTCACTATGATAGATAGGAGTAGGGGTTGGCCAGAAGCTTACCCAGTCAAGGATATAACTGCTGAAACAGTCGCTAATATTATATATTCAGTATGGATTACAAGATTTGGATGTCCTGTACGTATAACAACCGATCAAGGACGTCAATTTAAGTCAAATCAATTTCCGATTTATCAAAACGAATGGGTATTGAAAAAATTAGAACTTGTGCTTATCACCCGCAAGCTAATGGTGCAATAGAACGATGGCATCGAACCTTAAAAAGCACTCTTATGTGCAGGCGCTTCAGTAAAAAATTAGGTTGACGAATTGCCTACGGTATTACTTGTTGTGCAAGTTTCAGATACGATTCACAGATTAGTGCCGCAGAAATGATTTCATCATCATCATCATCATCTCAGCCTATACTTGTCCACTGCTGAACATAGGCCTCCTCAATCGCTTTCCAGCGTAACCGGTCCGATGCCACCTGCATCCAACGACTTCCTGCGATTTTCACAAGATCGTCGGTCCATCTGGCAGGCGGTCGTCCCACGCTGCGCTTGCCAATACGTGGTCTCCACTCTAGAATCTTTCTGCCCCAACGCCCGTCCGATCTACGCGCTATGTGGCCCGCCCATTGCCACTTCAGCTTGCTAATCTTAACGGCTATGTCGGTGACCTTGGTTCTTCTACGAATCTCCTCATTCCTGATTCGATCGCGTAGAGAAACGCCGAGCATAGCTCTCTCCATAGCTCGCTGAGCAACTCTGAGCTTTTTTATGAGACCTATTGTAAGAGACCACGTCTCTGATCCATATATCATCACTGGTAACACACATTGACTAAAAACTTTAGTCTTAAGGCACTGAGGTATGATTTACGGAGAAGTGATTTACACAGAAATGATTTACGGAGAAGTAATTAGATTACCCGGAGATTTTTTTCAGCTATCAAAAACTGATATCTCCGAAAAAGAAAACATCTTGGAAAATTTACGGAAGAGAATTTCGGATATATCGTCAATACCAAATAGAGAAAGAAAACATGACAAAATATTAGTGCATCCAGAATTATAAAATTGCTCACACGTATTCGTTCGTTGCGATGAAGTTACAAAACCTATAACACCGCCTTATACGGGACAGTTCAAAGTTTTAGAAAAAACATATAAGTATTTTAAAATCATGCAAGGTGATACACACAGAGTTATTAGTATAGATCGCCTTAAGCCTGCGTTTACAGTTGACGAAAAGGAAAGCATACTCTCGCCTAATATGGAAAAGGCAAAACAAAACACCGGTTATGTGACACGAACAGGTCAGGCTGTTATTTAGTATTTTTTTAAAAAACGTAGCCCCACACTAGGAATAATTCCTGTGTCGTGGGTGCGTTTACAAACATGAAAATTCACAAACACAAATACCCAGACCGGAACAAATAATTGTGGATCACACAAAGATTTGTCCCGTGCGGGAATCGAACCCGCGACTATTAGACACAGTGGGCGGAGCGACTTAAGCTCTTAACCACTGCGGTAAATCGCTGTCACGATTTACCGACAGTACGCTTCACGTTGTAATTTATTCGTTATTAGAATCTCTAGCAGACATAACGCAGTTATTAATAGTGAATCATATCATCGCAAAGGAATAAATTGAGTATGGGCAAGTTGCACATAATGGTGCAGGAAAGCCTCTGCCACCGCATCCAGTAAGAGCTTGGCAGATGTATATCCCTTAGAAATCTATACATTATGTATAATGTTAATCGGGATGCTAAACATCAGCTATTTCCTATGGAAAGCATGCAAGAGAAGAGTGAGACGCCAGAACAGCCAGACCATTACCAATAGTTCTGCCAGTCTGCCGCAGCAAGTGATAGTAAAGTGTTGTGAACTTTGTAAAAACAGTGAGAAGTTTTAAACACTTTTTGTTTTATGTTAAATCTGTAATCTTATATTATACTATTGTATCCAGTATAGTGATTTAATAATATAAATTGCTAATTAACTTATATACCTGGTACACTTTTAATTGTTTTGTTTATTTTTTTGATTTTTTGGTCATTTACATAATGTATTTGTTATTTAAATGCTATATTTTTCTGTAATGTATAACTATTTTTATAATGTTTTGCTTAGTATTTTTTATACTTTTTAACCCTTTAATACCATTGTTTTTTAAAAAACAATGGTATTAAAGGTATTAATTTTCGAGAGTCATTACGAATCGTCTCGAACGAAGGCTTGATGACTTCCAGCCTCCCGAACAAGCCGGTTTCCGGAAAGGTTTTAGTACCATAGACCACATACATACGGTTATACAGAAGACTGAGGAGTATAATCGGCCACTATGCTTGGCGTTTGTGGACTATGAGAAAGCCTTTGATTCGATCGAGACTTGGGCGGTTCTTAGATCTCTCCAGCGATGCCGCATTCACTATAGGTACATCGAAGTGTTTGTATAATAACGCCACCATGTCAGTCCGAGTACAGGGGCAGTGCACGAAGGTGATCCCCATAAAAAGAGGAGTAAGACAGGGAGACGTCATTTCTCCGAAACTGTTTACGGCCACCTTAGAGGACGCCTTCAAGCTCTTGGAATGGCAAGGACTTGGCATCAACATCAATGGCGAATACATCACTCACCTTCGATTTGCCGACGACATTGTGGTCATGGCGGAGTCGCTGGAAGATCTAGGACGAATGCTCGGTGACCTCAATAGAGTATCCCAACAAGTGGGTCTTAAAATGAATATGGACAAAACAAAAATAATGTTTAATGTCCATGTCGTACCCACCGTTGGGAACTCTACTCTTGAAGTTGTCGACGAATACATTTACCTGGGACAGGCAGTCCGGTTAGGTAGGTCCAACTTTGAGAGAGAGGTCAATCGACGAATCCAACTCGGCTGGGCAGCGTTCGGGAAACTGCGCAACATCTTCTCATCCAAAATACCTCAGTGCCTAAAGACTAAAGTTTTTAGTCAATGTGTGTTACCAGTGATGACATATGGATCAGAGACGTGGTCTCTTACAATAGGTCTCATAAAAAAGCTCAGAGTTGCTCAGCGAGCTATGAAAAGAGCTATGCTCGGCGTTTCTCTACGTGATCGAATCAGGAATGAGGAGATTCGTAGAAGAACCAAGGTCACCGACATAGCCCTCAGGACTAGCATGCTGAAGTGGCAATGGGCTGGCCACATAGCGCGAAGATCGGACGGGCGTTGGGGCAGAAAGATTCTAAAGTGGAGACCACGTATTGGCAAGCGCAGCGTGGGACGACCGCCTGCCAGATGGACCGACGACCTCAAAAAGGTCGCTGGGACAGACTGGATGCGGAAGGCGGAAGACCGTGTGCAATGGCGCGTGTTAGGAGAGGCCTATGTCCAGCAGTGGACTACGATAGGCTGATTGATTGATTGATGCGCAAAAAAAAATATTGACCGGTGTAATTAAAAAAAAAAAACAATTTTCAATCTACATACCTATTTCGTACTCTCATTTGTTTACTCCATCAAAATCTACCACGGTAAGATTCTGAAAGAGGTCTGTGCTGCGTCTATGCAAGAGGCGACCTCTACGGCAGTTTCTACGCTCCACAAGTTGGTGTTCTTGAACATCAACGACGTGGGCTAATCCGAGAATTTTCCACCTTAACATTGTTTTGTTTTTCTAATTGTTTTTAATACAGTTATTTCATCTACCACTCTGGCACATCATGATAAAAAGCAATGTCTGCACAAAAGTTGTACAGAGGCGTTCCAGTTGCCAAATGAACTGCCAAAATTAATAGCAGATTACGAAATACTACGCTTACCAAGTCGCGGTCTCCACTCTAGGACACGCTTGCTCCATCGGCCGTCGGTCCTTCTGCAGATGTGACCAGCCCATTTTTTTGCGCATGGGTTTCACTTAATATATTCTGATTATATAAGCAAATATATATGTAAAAAGTGCGATTACAAATCGAAAATATTTGCTTCTTAAGAAGTTATAGCGATTTGACCATTTTTGATTTTCGCGCCCAATGAATGTCGGTCTTTGCGCGCTATCGCTGTCGAAAGAGAGGTAAGAGGTCGACCTCTTGATCTGGTGCCGTTTGGCCCAGACCACTTTACTGACCGTAGAGTCCATCTATCGTCCTTGTAACGGGCTACGTGACCCGCCCACTTCCATTTAGCCTTCATTGCAAAAGTTAAGGCATCGCATACTTTTGTCTTCTTTCGGATGTCAACGTTCTTTACCTTATCCTTCAATTTTATACCTAGGCAACTTCTTTCCATTCTTCTCTGGGTAGTCTGAATTTTGTTCCTGGTTTTGAGATCAAAGGTCCAAGTTTGGCATCCATAGGTGAGGCACGGTAGAAGTCCTGTATCCATGACTATTTTCTTGGTCGGTAGCGGAAGTTACGATTTTAGTATTTCCTTATGGTGCCAAAACTTGATCCAGGTAATCGCCACTCTTCGGTAAAGTTCTTCAGTGTTTCTTTCCTTACTAAACGAGATTTGTTTTCCTAAGTATATGTAGTGGTTGACAAACTCGAGAGGTGTGTTATTTATTAGGATGGACGATGCACTGCGGTTAGACATAATTTTAGTTTTTTCCAGATTCATTTCCAAACCAATTTTTATACTAGCCTGGTTTAATTCATTTACCATTTTGTTTAATTGGTGAGGGGTTTTTGAAAATAAAATTATGTCATCGGCAAATCTAAGATGACTTAAAAAAATCCCATTTATATTAATACCTTGATTGGACCATGGCAGCTCTCCCAACGTGTTGTAAGACGGCTATGAATAATTTTGGTGAGATCGGGTCTCCTTGCCGGACACCTCTCTTTATGTTGATAACTTCGCCTACTCTATCCAGCTTGACTCTACTTGTGCTGTCAGAATAAATATTTTTTAGGATATAGATATGCTTTTCATTTGTGTTTAGTCCTTTCAGCGATTCCAGATGCTCTCGTGTGAAATTGAATCAAAAGCTTTTTTGTAGTCGATGAAAGCTAAATACAGGGGTTTATTAAATTCTGAATATTTTTCTATCACCTGGCCAACCACTTGGATATGACCCATCGTGCTGAAACCACTTCTGAAACCGGCTTGTTCGATCGGTTGGTGAGCATCGATGACTGGGGCTATCCTTTCAAGTAGACAGGAGGCAAAAAGTTTATAAAAACAAGGCATTAAACTTATAGGACGGTAGTTGCCTATATCAGCTGGGTCACCTTTTTTATATAGTAGTATAATTTCCGATGCCATCCATTGATGTGGTATAGCTTCTTCGCCAAGTATTTTATTCCATAGGATAGTGATTGATGTCAGTAGTAGAGTTTTCGCAACCTTGATACATTCGTTGGTGATTCCATCCGGTCCTGGGTTTTTTTCTGGCTTAAGTCTCATTATTTGTTTTAATATTTCATTTTCTGTAAACTGGTGTATTGGAGAAGTATCCGTGTAGCAATAGGAAACCATGTTTTGATTTTGTGTGTCTGATTGTCTGTATAGGTTAGCGTAGAAGTCAGTAGCAGCATTTATGATTTCTGTGCGAGATTTGCATTTGTTGTTGCCAGTCTTGAGAAAAGGAACCCATGTTTTGGCTTGATTTAGCTCTTTATAAGCTTTTTTGGCAGATCTAGTATTATTGAGGTGTCTTTGTATAGTTGTTGTTCTGTAGGTAACGTAGCACCTTTTTATTTCTTTATTGGTAAGTTTATACAAAGTTTTTAGTTTTTCTTTGTCAGCTACGCTTAATTTGGGCTCATTTTGCAGTTCGCTTCATGAGTTCTAGCGCTTTCGCGGATAGGATTTTGTTCTTATGTGTTCCTTTTATGTTTTTTAGACTTATCTTGATGTAGTGCATGATTTGTTGGTAGAACTCCTCCGCATTATAGTTGTTTCGATTCTTTATAAGTTCTGGTATAAAGCTGTAGAAGTTTGTAAGGTACATTTCCTGTTCTGCTAGAGTTTTTGGCTTAGTGGATGTATTAGAGAAATTGCGCCTACTTTTTTTGTTGAATTTAGGTGTATTGTTGCTCTTAGTAGTATATGGTCCGATCCAAAAGAGAAAGATGGTAGTACTTCATATTTAGAGATCATGTGGTGCTTCGTGGTCATGATAAAATCATTAATGATTTTATCTGGAGAGATCCATGTCCAGCGATTTTTTGGTTTTAATTTGAACATTGTATTCATAATTTTTAGGTTGTACTCTTGCGCATATTGAATTAGTCTCGTGCCTCGAGCGCTTCTGATGCCGTAACCATACTCTCCTGTAGCGGGACGTTCGTACTTTTCTGGAATTCCGATTTGAGCAATTTAAAATCGCCTATAGAAAATACGTACTCAGTAGATGTGGAATCATGAGCTGTCGCTAAGTCCTCGTAAAAATTGTCAATTTCCTCCTATGATGAGTTTTCAGTGGGGGCGTACGCTTGAATTACTGCAAAACACAGGTTTTCCATTTTAATTTCCAGTAAGCACACTCTTTTAGATATTCCAGTGAATTTTATGATGTTATCTTTGTGTTCTTCCTTACTAGAAAACCTACTCCATATAGACCTTTTGTTTGGCCGATGTAATAGAAGATGTATTCGTCGTCTTCGATTGTCTTTTCTCCTAGGCGGCGAACTTCGCTCAAACCATGTTTAATATCATCCAGTGCAGCTTTGAGCTCAATATATTTTTGGTCGGAAGATAATGATCTTACGTTGAGGGTGCAAATGTAGACGGTATTTTTCGTTTTGATAGTTGTTCTTGGGGGGTTTCGGTCGAACTCTCCCGCGGTGACCGGCCGTACTGGGAGATTAGGGGTTGGAAGAGGGTCCGATTTTGATTGCTATGCTGTATGCTGAGCGAGAATTAGTTTGGGTTTTTGTATTATATAGTTCTTTATGTCCCCTTTATTTTTTTGGTTGTTCGCTAGTCTGTTGAACAATTTGGTTGTCAGGGTGGAGCGTTTCCGGGGACTCTGATAGGTTTCTTTTGCTTGACTGTTTCTGTGGGGTTTTTTTGTTGTTCAGTATAATAATTATGTCTTATTTTATAAAAGCGGTGTTTCCTGCATCTTTTTCTTTCTGTAGTTTAACTTGTAGCTCTTTACGCTTAATTAAGACTTCGATTGGGTAGTCTTCTTTTAAGTAATAGGAAGTATTTTGTAGAACATTGTACAACATCGTAGAGAAGCATATGGCAGTGGGGCGGAAGGTTTTCTGCAGTTTTGTATATCTGGAGAAGGCATTTGACAGAGTTGTGCGAAAGAGACTTTGGGACATTTTGCCAGAGTATGGTATAGATGGCACTCTGTTGCGAGCCGTCCAGCCCACTTATGTGGACTGCAAGGCATGCGTGCTGCAAGGGTGGGGGTGGTAACAGGTCACCCTGGTTTGACGTTAAAATCGGCGTCAAGCAGGGTTGCGTGTTGTCCGCTAGACTGTTTATAATATATCTGGACAAAAGTCTTCAAAGACTGAAAGCGATGAATGAAGGTGTACAAATGGGTGACTTAGTGGTAAACCATCTACTTTATGCAGATGACGCGGTTTTAATAGCGCCAACAGCCACTGATCTGCAAACACTAGTCACAGTTATGAAAGACGACTGCATGATCAATGGCTTACACTTGAATGTGAAGAAAACCAAGATTATGGTTTTTGAAAGGGAAGAAACCAGAACGAATGTAAGGATTGTGGTTGGTAACGATGTGCTGGAGCAAGTGAATGAGTTTGTATATCTTGGATGCGCCTTCAGTAAGGATGGGAAATACATCGCTGATATAGAGAGAAGAGTGAGTGCAGGGAACAGAGTGAATGGTGCGATGGGAAAGCTACTCGGGAGCCGGCACTTAAGGCATAAGGCGCAGCTGGCCATACATAACGGAGTTCTTGTCCCAACGCTGTTATATGGTAGCGAGAGCTGGGTATGTAAGAAGGAGAATGAAAGAAGGATAAATGCGGTAGAAATGCGAGCTCTGCGGAAGATGTGCGGAGTGAAGCTGACCGACCGCATTAGCAACAGCATAGTAAGACAGCGAGTAGGTATGAAAGATAGTATCGGTGTAAAGATGAGAAAGGGCATGCTCCGTTGGTTCGGGCATATAGAAAGAATGCCAGAGGAATGAATGACAAAACAGATACACAATGTGAAAGTGGAAGGATGCAGGTACCGGGGAAGACCTTTTTTTTTTTTTTTACCTGGGGAAAATCCTGCATAGGACTTCCGCGAGCCTTGGGGGAAGTTCGCGGGGCGTGTCGGATTCCTACCGACTAAAACCCCCAGGGTGGCCGACATCAGCACTTTGGAGGGGCTCCGGGATCTCCGTATGGAACGCACCGGTGCCCCTCTTGTGCCACGCTCTGAAGAGCCCGCCTTCGGGGGAGACTTAATGACACGCTCCCCCCCGCACCAACGCGGTGCTCACGGCAGCGTGGGCCACACCACGCCGCTGTCCTCCTCGGGGTCGCTCGTGAAGAACGCTCAAGGCCCCCGCCCCTTGCGTCCGCGACCCCGAAGGCCCCCCTGCTGATGTTGGTGCAGGGGGGGGGGGGGGGGCCCCCGCCAGATATTACGGCGGGAGACGCGAGTTAGCTCGTATTCTTAAGCCCCGGTCTATCGGGCTGTGCCTCCGCCCCGGCGCCGTCGCCTTCGTCGAGCAGGATCGGCCCTCTCCCGAGCCCGCTCAGCAGAAGGAGGAGTCTTTCTGGGACATTACAGTCTCGCAGAAGGAGGATACGGCCCCCCACGCCGATCCCCCTGCCAGCATAGCCGCTACTATTGCCGGCAGGGAGAGGTCCGGTCCGATCCGGTCGACCAGGATCCGCCGCTCGGAGGCCCACGCTGGGCACTCTTCGAGCGTGTGCTGGGCGGAATCCTGGTCCCCACTGCAGTGGTGACAGGTCGTCGTCGCCTCGCGTCCGATCTTCCTCAGATAATCACCGAAGCAACCGTGACTGGTAATTATCTGAGTAAGTCTATAGGTGACTCGCCCTCTCCTCCGCTGTTGCCAGGCTTCGAAGGACGGCAGAATAGCTTGGACGACACGCTTGCGCGCGATGTGCTCTTGACTGAGCCTCGCGCGCCACTCCTCCAGAGCGCGTCGTCGTTCCCGCCGTCTCACTTCTTCGAGCGCAGGCACGCCCTCACCGCTTTGGCGGACGCCACGAGTCTGGTCGTAGACCCTCGCGTCCATGTCCGCCAGGATGTCGAGCGGCGGAAAGCGCGCCAAGAGAGTTGCCGCCTCAAAGGATATGGTACGGTATACTCGCGCGATGCGGATGGCCATCTTGCGCTGCAGGCTCTGGATCTTCATCCTGCTGCGCCGGACGCCCGACAGTCGGTGTGACCACACGGGCGCCCCATAGAGGGCCACCGATCGCACGACCCCCCCGTAGAGGCGGCGCACCTCCTCCGACGGTCCCCCAAGGTTGGGCAGCAGTCTATGCATAGCACCCACTACCCTTTCGACCCGGGGGACTAGGCGCTCAAAGTGCTCCTCGAAGCCCCAGCGACTGTCCAGGGTGAGGCCTAGGTACTTTAGGTACCTCCCCACCCGGACTGGCGAGTCTCCAACGCGAACCCACGAGTCGGGCGGTTCCCTGCTCCTTGGCAGTTTGTGGAACCATAGCGCCTCGGTCTTATGAGGCGCTATCTCCAGGCCTAACTCGCGGATCTTGGCGACGACGACCTCTGCCCCAAGCTCGGCGAGCCCTATGGTCCTCTCGAAGGTGTCCCCCTCAGCCAACACCAGTGTGTCGTCAGCGTAACATACGACGCTGACACCGGGGGGGAGATCGACACGCAGGACTGCATCGTAGGCGAGGTTCCATAAGAGGGGGCCCAACACGGACCCCTGCGGAACCCCGCAAGACACTTCCCTCCGGTGCAATGTACCGCCCTGTCCGATGTACTAGACGTATCTGTCGCACCGGGGAAGACCTAGACTATCTTACCACGACCAAATAAACCGAGTCTTATCTGATGGAAAAGTCAAGAGTCTCCGTAACCGGCGAGCGTGTATGAGACGAACTATGAGAGTCGAGGAAGCCAGAGAGGTATGTAAGGAAAGAACCTGTTGGAACTCTGTACTGTCTGCCTACCCCGCAAGGGATCTGGCGTGAGGTTATAGATAGATAGAAGTATTTTGAAGGTTGTTTGTTTTTTTGTATTTTTAATTTGAAACCTAAAGTATTGAATGTTATTACTATCGGTCGAACTTTTTCACCCTTTTTCCCCAACCTTCTAACAGCTTCTATGTTGTAAGTGTCGCATGAAATTTTTATGTATGTATTTATTATATTTATTACCATTTTTTTCCAGTTCATCGTACGACTTTTCTGTCTCTTCTACGCCAAAAGAGATCAGATTTTTGCGTCTACACTGTCTTAGGTAGGTTGTTAATTTTATTTGATTGCTCTTCTATTTTTTTCTCCTAAGCTCATTTTTCAGTTCTAAGCTATTGAACTTCTCGTTGAGGCTGTTGATTATTGTACCTTTAATATCTTCTTTCATCTCTATCATGTCTTGTTTTTGCTGCTTTTATATCTTGCTGCATGCTAATTAACATATTTTTTATTTCATCCATATTTGGTTATGCTTCGTTTAGCGCCCTCCTTTGGATTGGATCTTGGCTTAGTGGCGATCGAGTTATCTAAGCGTATTAAGAGGTGTCCTAGCGGTTGCGAGATATCGGAGTGCGCGTCGAACTAGGACCTGGCTAGAAAGTTCTGATGGATCATAATAGATGGCGCTAGTAGATACTTTGATCGATGGTTTAGGAACGGAGATATTATTATGATTACTTAGCACTTTTGAGGTTATAGTTCCTGATGCTTTTGGTTTACGTACTGTTTCAATGTAATTCAAGTTCCAGTTTTGTCGTACATATGCTACACTGATAATTTTGCACTTGAATAATGATATATTTTTGGTATCTTAACGAATTCCTAGTGTCATTTGATAGAACGATTTTATGCACTTTTTATTAGATTTTATTGTATATGCACTATGTTTTATGTAGTGTTCGAAGTAATTTATGCACTGGTTTTAAATTTTGATTGTAACACTTTGCTTTGGAACACTTAAATAATTTTAAAACTTATTTGATAGCGACTACGATGTTGACAGTGTCGCAGTCGTGAATTCTATTTTTTTTTATTAAAATAATGTTATCGATTGTTCAGTGGATATAACTTCGATTGAAATAAACGAATAGATTTGTCAACAAACATTTTACAAATGGCCGGCGCACTTGTCTTGCGGCTTATGCGCGTACGCTTGTGATTTTTATTCATCTGCTGATTGTGCGGTTCTTTACTGCTACTACGTTGAGTTAAGCATCTGCTCATCAGGAAAAGAGTCAATGATCCTAAACAGCTTAAGAACATTATTCTTGCCGGCGCCTAGTGTCGAGTTTTCAAACTTCACTGAACGGTGGCCAGCGGGCTTTAGTGTTTGTTTTTTGGAAAGTTTAAATAAATTACTGTTAAAAAACATTATAAGGGATGTTAGACATAACGTCAAAAGCACAGGGCTAAATATTGTGGCCACGGTCTGCGACCAAAGTATGGTCAATGTTGGTGCCATAGAAAGTGTTATAAATGATACAAAAGCACTATATCTAAGACAAGGTAAAACTTGGACAAATTTTACGATAATCGTCGATAAATCTATAATAATACCCTTATATGACACACCACACCTATTTAAGGGTATTAGAAATAATTTGATAAATAAAGATTTAAAATATATTGACATGGAAGACAAAACAGAAAAAATTGACAAACGGGAATCCTAAAAATCTGAATAAAATGAATGTTAAGACAGCCACTCAGTTATTCAGCGACTCGATGGCAGCTGCAAATAAGCATCTAGTAGATGCAGGGAAGGTGGATTTGTATTTAACTGTGTAATACCATTGATATTGTTATTAGATAAGTTGTTTGACAGCTTAAATACTCGTAGTAACACATTTACAATACAAAACAGAAAAATGTACAGGTCAGGTGTTAAACTTAACACGCCCCAACATGAGCTTGAGAGGGAAAGTTATATTTTAAAACAATATTAAATTTAAAGAATATATGTAGCAACAAAATTCGATTGACTGGGAAGGTAATTCCATTCCAGATTTTTTTAATAGATAAAAGCATAGCAAATACGAATTTGACGTCATGTTATGCCGCAATTTTAACCAGGACCGCATCGAAAACTTCTTTGGAAGTATAAGAAGTCTCGGGATGAGAAATGTGTCTTCTAATACAATTAGCTTTGAGAGGGCCTTTAGAGCACTTTTATTAAGTAATTTTTGTTCAACTCACTCCCTCAAATCCAATTGTAAAGATGATATGAGCACTTTTCTACAATCCCTGGACTTCTTGCTGATAGAGTAAGTGATAATTTTAGTGTAAATGAAGAAATATTATATAATACTAATTAAGATCAATTACAAGGCATTCATTCATTCCCAACATTTTGTTTGCAGTTGGGTCCTAAAAAATTTTTGTCAGGTCTAAATTGGAGAATGCAGGAAAAGCAAGAAAAAAAAATATTTGCGTCACCGCATGAATCGTCAAATTCTTCGAATTTTATTAAGTGCAAAGAATATGCAAACTGCGAATATACTCTCTGCCTACCCCGCAAGGGATCTGGCGTGAGGTTATAGATAGATAGATAGAATATGCAAACGCGAAATGGCTGTGCTATCCGTCGAATGTAACAATGGAATGTTTTAAAGAAATCCAAAATATTGTTGTTGGCTCTTTAATTAGAAATATATGTGTAAAAAAACTTCAAAAATAACGTTCAATAATTTTTGAATATATTTACTGAGTTCTTAGATTTACGCGAATATTACACATGAAATAAAACTATTTTTATCGCGGTTTATTTTTTGTTTTTTAAGTTCCCGAAAATAGTTTTATTTCATTTGAATATATTTGTCAAGTATTCCATATTCGATTGTAAAAAAACACAAGAATGAATTTATTAAGTGCTTTGAAGAGACCACAATAAATATTATCATATATAGTCAGTGCCGCTCAGTTAACAGGATTTTGTGTGGCAAAATAAACCATAATGGGGGCGACCAAATAAAGAAAGAGGCTAAAGCTTATTTTTTTAAACATCAACATCATAAAAACAAATAAATTCATCTGTTTTATTTTATACCTTACAATTTTGTTCTCCCTCTTAAAAAAATCATTACAGTATATGTGCGTGCATGCTACTTGTGGGATTGTATAGACACAACTGTCGGTAAAGCTCCTGCTGTGAACCTCCTCGGCTGTCTCTATACAATCCTGCAAGTAGCATACACCTATATCCTAAACTACAATGTATTTATAGCTAGCTATATATATGAACATATCGTACCTAGCTATATAGAGGTAT
The DNA here is from genome assembly GCA_905147815.2 of Phalera bucephala. Taxonomy (NCBI): domain Eukaryota; kingdom Metazoa; phylum Arthropoda; class Insecta; order Lepidoptera; family Notodontidae; genus Phalera; species Phalera bucephala. The sequence continues at coordinate 13,999,595 of LR990628.1, read as the reverse complement.
ATCAATGTTTGGGAATATCAGTACAAGATGTCGCTACTTGCTTATTACGAATTAGGTTGGAGAAAATAATTGCTGAGTCGGCTCTCCATTTCCAGTATATTACTTTACTCTATGACGTAAATTATCTGCTAGACGTTGCAAACATTGTAACAAACGTTGCAGACGGACAGGCAAAGGAGACAGTGACCTTCGAGACTAGTGTTGTAAAAAAGAGAGCTGAAGTCGAGCGTTCAGCGCTGAGTCGATGCTCACGAGCTTGAAACACATAGAAGACGCGGGCGTTTTAAGCGCCGACTGGAGCGTTTTTAAAACAAGAAAAAAAATATTATGTCCTTTTCACTGTCAAATATTATTGACGCAAATAATTACATTGCTGATTGTCGTCATCCAATGGACAATTTGAAAGCGCTTGCTGCGCGGCGTACCGGCAGACATGTCTGATGAAGAGGCGATGTGCAGCATTTCTCTTCCTACAGGATGTGGTTAAATAATTAAAATTCGGCAATAGAATTATAAGGTGCCAGTAGTAGGTGAAAAACCAAAATGGAACCCTTCATAAACTATTGTGTTAACTGAACTTGCATTATAATTTGTGTTATAAAAATGGTATACTTCTTTTACACAGCGCTTCCAGTAGACTTATCGATTTTCCTTACTTTAAAATGTTACAGATGTTTTCGTTTTGGTCACACTCAATCCAAATGCCGATCTTTTCCGCGATGTTACAAGTGGGGTCACAAACACACTGGCTCATCTTGAGACATTCATGACGAAGACGCGTCCTGCTGCTTGTGTTCTGGCGATCAATTAGCTATTAATAAAAAGTGTCCTGAATATAATCGACAGTTGTGTATTAAAAGATCAATTTTTTTTTTTTTTTTTTTTTTTTTTTTTTGTATTTTTTTTTTTTTTTTTTAAAAACGTTGCCCCACACTAGGATTAATTCCTGTGTCGTGGGTGCGTTTACAAACATGAAAATTCACGTACACAAATACCCAGACCGGAACAAATAATTGTGGATCACACAAAGATTTGTCCCGTGCGGGAATCGAACCCGCGACTATTAGACACAGTGGGCGGGGCGGGCTAAGCCCTTAACCACTGCGCTAAATCGTCCGTCAATGGCACATAATTGTATTTCATATGTTGAAGCAACTAAATTACATGCATTAGTTTCAAAACCTTATGCAGATATTGTTAAATCATCTAACACTAGATAAGAAACTGGTAACTTTCTTATCCTTCTTCCACATTATCACCTTTAGTATCTTATAAAAAACTGTGTTTCTGAAACCTCGTACCCTTCCTTGATTTTCCAGAGATACAGGGTATGGGGCGATCCATAATGACCTTATTATGGATTACAGTTGTCCATTATCTTCCACTAACGGTCAGGCTATGAAAGCTAAAGAAAATAATGCCTCGCAGATTTCCGTTACAGATATTATAATTACTCATATCCAATTATTGACTGGAAATAAAGACAAAATTATTCTAGACTCACAGTTTAATGCTCCCCTTTTAAAAGATAACAATGATACAAGACACAAGATAACAATTAAAAAAGAAACTTAAAGTTCTAGAAGTTCTCCCTTTGCTTACAAACTTTTTATTAATTTGTTGTCAAAGAGGTCTTTTCGCTTATCTATTGGTAACTCTAATGTAACACGCCTTGTTTAGAAAGGCCAACCTCAGGGATCCGTACTCAGTCTTGTATTATACTATATCTAACCTAACCATGACTTAGAAGCATTTTTGGTTGGCTCCGTTAAGATTCTACAATATGCCAATGACTTACTGGTTTATGTACAAGATATATCATTTAAGAATGCTAGTTATAGTTTATTTTCTTCTCTACAGAACCTTAAATTATGCCTTGATTAAAATGGCCTTTAACTCTCTCAGTACCTAAGTGTTCAATAGTTTTATTGAACACTTAGGTAAACCAGAAACGCCCTCCTCGTCCCGTCTCTGTTACACAGATAACAAGGTTATTCCAATAAAAACACAAATCCTCTTCTTATTGGACTGTCGAAAGAACAGATGGTCAGTAAACGTGTTTGTGAAAAACACTTTGACAAACATCAGTTTAATGCAGAAGGAAAAAGACTTTGGTTTTCGTATCCTTGTTTATTTACTGACGATGAAATAGCGCAAGGTCAACCTCTTGCTACAGCGGGAGCCGGTAAGTACCTCTCCTTGAGTATTACCTTATCCAAGTATGTAAGGTAAAATAAACCTTATGAATTTATCCATTTGACCCATGTTTTCTTTTCAACTTATCTTTGTCCTTTCCCAAGAATACGATGCAAGAAAAATAATTAATGACAGGCAATAAACAAACCAAAATTAGGTACTATTAGGTAATATTAAAATATTCTACTTGGTAGTAGTAGCTTTAATTAAACTATTAAATTGTTTCCAGTGCATGATGTTCGGAGTGACCACAATTATTGTAAACAGCGAGATGATGAGGAAGACATTGCAGGCACTTCATTGGTTATTGGAAGAGCAGGTATACACTTAACAAGTGATACTGTTATTTATAAACTGAATGTGGATACATATGCATCTAAGCCTTCGACTCTATCGAAACCTGGGCGGTTCTGGATGCTCTGCAGCGATGTGGCATCGATTGGCGCTATATCGAGGTGCTGAGATGTCTATATGATACCGCCACAATGACCGTCCAGCTCCAAGACCAAAAGACCAACCCGATCGAGCTGCGTCGAGGTGTAAGACAGGGGCATGTAATATCCCCCAAGCTCTTCACCAATGCACTCGAAGACGTCTTCAAGACGCTGGACTGGACTGGGCGGGGCATTAACATCAACGGCGAATACATCTCACACCTTCGGTTTGCCGATGATATCGTCATCGTGGCAGAGTCACTGGAACAGTTACGCGAAATGCTACGCATAGCCTAAATGGAGCCACTCGAGGTGTCGGTCTCGGCATGAACTTGGATAAAACCAAGATCATGTTTAATGAACATGTCACGCCGGGACCGATCTACGTCGATGGTTCGATGCTCGAAGTTGTTCGGGAGTATGTCTACCTTGGACAAGTTGTCCAATTTGGTAGAAACAACTTCGAGAAAGAAATCAACCGCAGGATCCAATTGGGTTGGGCAGCATTTGGCAAACTACGTCACGTTTTCCCTTAGCCTATACCGCAATGCCTGAAGACTAAAGTGTACAACCAATGCGTCCTACCTGTTATGACCTACGGGGCCGAGACGTGGACACTCACAGTGGGACTGGTCCACAAATTTAAAGTCGCAGAGCGGGCTATGGAGCGAGCTATGCTCGGCGTCTCTTTGAAGGATAAAATTCGTAACGAGGTAATCCGACAAAAAACCAAAGTTACCGACATAGCTCGCTAACTCAGTAAGCTAAAGTGGCAATGGGCTGGACACATCTGCAGAAGGACCGACGACCAATGGAGCAAACGTGTCCTAGAGTGGAGACCGCGACTTGGTAAGCGTAAGGTAGGACGGCCCCCAGCTAGATGGACCGACGACCTCAAAAAGGTCGCTGGGACAGACTGGATGCGGAAGGCGGAGGACCGTGTGCAATGGCGCGTGTTAGGAGAGGCCCATGTCCAGCAGTGGACTGCGATAGGCTGATTGATTGATTGAGTACCAGTGCTTTATTAAAATAAAAAAATAAAAAGTTTTAGATTAGCAACATTTTTCAACTTAAACGTAAATTCCAATAGTTCTGGTTGCTGTTTACTAATTTTTCGTGTCTGGATTAATTCGATTACTATTCAACAAGTGATTTCTTCTACCTTTTAATAGTGTATTTTTCTATGGCTATATATATTTCTTAATAGTGGGTTAACAACGTAACAAAATGTGACAGCGAGTATCTTAAAATTGGTAAAATATAACCTTATCTATTTAATCATTCCGATAAGTTTTGAATATGTTTCACCGCGGTATTTTTCTTCATTACTATTATCATATTAATTTCGTCCAAATCGGTCCAGCCTTCACAAGAAACCAGGAGAGATATGGCCGCGATAATTAATTCCCACTGTGTATTCCACACGTGTATTATTAACATCGGTGGCTTGTGAGTATCTATTGTTCTAAAATATTTGTTGTTAAAATTCTGTAAATGTTGAAATTCTATACATACATAAAAATAATGAGCTTTTGGTTTTTGTTAATCTATTAACATTTGCCACCGAAAAATCATATAATGTAACACAAATTTATTTGCTAGATTAGCGTGACGTCGCGATAAGAGGGTTTTCTCGATGTACCCGACGAATAAATCCCAGATGTCGCGCCCATAGGGTTTTTTTTGTTTGACCAGAAGGCTTCCTTGTGCCGCGACTTCACACCCCGGGTGTACTAAAATTAATGGTCATTGCTTCGCTCGATGTTTTTATAGAACTACCGTATTGTGTAAATATTAAAATCTTTTGTACCTCATAGCGTAGTGGAGTGGTGATCGTCCAAAATATAAACAGTTGGGGTTTTGATTTGGGTAATAATGTTTTATTTAAATATTTGTTTTTTTCTTTGTATTATGTTTTAACCGGACATAAATATCACCACTCCATTTCGTGTAATTTTTAATTGCTTCGCGAAAGATGCCGACGCCCACTCCTGGTCTCACCTAGTGCCTGGGGGTCGGATCTTTCGCGCTACAAGGTCGTTTCGACGCGTTCCAGGAAACTGGGGGTCCATCGTACGGGTTGCAAAAGTACGGTTTGGGAGACAGCAGGCCACACTTCTGCCCGTCGACTCCAGCTGACCTCGGCGGCTGAGGGTCTTCTATAGGGCACCTCCAAGTTCCCCACCTAGCCGGTGGAAGCTTATCACCGAAGACCCTCACGCGTCACGGGATCGAACAGCCGAAGTTAAGTCCCCAGCGCCCATAGGGTTTTTTTTGTTTGATCAGAAGGCTTCCTTGTGCCGCGACTTCACACCCCGGGTGTACTAAAATTATTTTATTGTAATTTAATTCTTTTTCCTTTTTTTTGGGATTTATATTTTTTTTATTTATTTAAATTTTTTTATTTAAATAAACAATTGTATTTTCATATTTGTGTTTTTATTTGTACCCGCTGTCAGGTTCTTACCTGACGGCGACACCTGGTCTAAATCCACAGGTTTTTCAATACATTGAAAACAAAATAAAAAATTGAGCAACAAAGCAAAAACTTTGTACCATTGTTTATGATGAAATTTCATTAACTCCACATTTAACATTCAATGAAAAAAATGATGAAATTTATGGGTTTGTAAATGTAGCTGGAGAAAGAAATTGAAACTCTGGGACCGTGCTCTAGTTTTTATGTTGCGAGGGATATGTTCTCATGGCGCCAAAGTTTTGCATATTACTTTTGTGAAGGAAGTACTTCCGCAGCTGCGCTGTAAAACATATTGAAACAGGTTGTGTCTCAAGTGGCACTAACTGGCTTAATACCATTTGGACTTGTCTGTGACCAAGGGACAACATTTAGGACCGCTATCAAAAAATTCAGAGAAGGCACTATATGTATGCGGAATGTTCAGTATGTCAAAGATGGTAAGATTTAACTACCATACAGTTAACACAAACCTTTTAATGATAGTTTCTATATCATATGCATGATTGAGTTTTATATGAAAGTCCTATGATATATGGAAACTGGACGATTAATAATGGAATGATAATGATTCCATGAAAATGACACATGAATAATAAATTTTGATGTTCGATACTTACCAAACCTAGACTGGCAAGAATGCACAAATGAATTGAAAATGCTTATGCAACAAATTGTACATGCCTGCCCATACAACAACATCAAAATTTTCCTTCTTTATTGGTTCCTCTAAGTAAATGTAAATGTTCCACAAAAGTATTAATTGAATATTCATACAGTGCAATTTTTTTTGCAATTCTACATTGATGCTAATTTAGCCATTCTGTAATGATATGACATGACTGCAGCTAAAAATTTTATTTTCTTTTTCAGATAGCTCAATTAACATAGCTGGGCATGATATAAGTATATTTTATGACCCGCCGCACCTGCTAAAAGGGTTGAGACATAATATTCTAACAAAAAATATAATTTGGGGAAAAAACACAGATTCCTGGAAAGATATACAATTTATCTATGACTTGGACAGCAAATTAGGACACACGAGGCATTGCCAAAATTAACTGCACACCATGTCCACCCAAAGAAAATGAAAAAAAAATAAGGTCAAGCCTTAAGTGCTCGTACTGCAGCTATGTTAAAACATAGTAATGCACTCAGTATATTTGAATTAATTATGTTCCTTATTTATTTATACAGTATCCATTATCATATTAACCAAGGTTGTCCTAGCTCATATGCTGTGTGTACTTATGTGTGTGAGTAGTTATACTCAAAAAGTATTCTAGCATTCGTACCTTAACACTGTTGAAATAAATTTTAGGAGCAGACTCTCCTTGGCTGAAAGTAATCTATCTCTTGATTAAACTAATAAATTATCTAAATTAATATATAAAATGTTTATTATAGTCGTTGCTCAATATGTTCTTGGTACTCTAGTACTTTGAGTCTACTGTGCCTATATTAAATATCTACTTGTATTATTTTCAGATCACTTTCTTACTAGGTCTGGTAGCAGCCTGGAAACAACAGCTGATGTTGTTGAATTAATTGACACGCTTTTCGATAGCGGCAATTGTTACCCCGGCGGCGCGACAAATGGCAAATTAAGAAAAGCTATACAGTGAAATTTGCCACATCATCCATTTTAAACAGAAGCCATAAAAAAATTGAAAAATATGAAGTTTGAAGACAGTGGTAGCAAAATAGCCATTCAAGCAGGAAAACCTCGTCTTGTGCATGTGCCATCCCTAGAAGGTTGAATCACAACCTTGGAAAGCTTCATAAAGATATCTAAGTTATTGGTTGAACAATATAGCGTGGAATATTATTAAACTCGAAATATTAATCAAGACCCCACTTGAAAATTTTTTTGGTCGTAAATTTTAGGGCTATTAACTATCGAAACGTAAATCCAGATGCCAATACTTTCATACATGCGTTTATGTCTTCGATTTTATCGAACTTATTGAGCCCTCATTCTAAATATTCTAACTGTGAAGTAGATCATCATCATCATCATCGTGTATCGTAATTAACGCAAGACCTCAAACACCCCGATTAGCTAATTGCTTCGCAAATTCAATACGAAAACCAAATTTGCAAATTAAAAGTGTTTTACCCATTTTTTTAAGCATTTTATACCCCAATTAACAATGAGACTTGTACGTGTATGTGTGCATATTGAGAAATACATTTTAGAAATGCATTTGGAATCTCCATATTGCTTTGAATCAATACTAAATTTAGTTTGTTATAGCGCACTGAAGGAGTAACAGCGTTTTTTACAAATATTGAAAAAATATAAAATGCATTAATTATAGTTGGAATGAATTCAGTTACCGATTTAGAACAAACTACTTTCAGGATTTGCGTTTATTATGTTACACCTTGTATAATCCTGGTTCTCTCCCATCTACTTAACAGGAACGTCCAAGTGGTGGGTCCATTTTGAAACATGATATAATATTAGAAAAAGTAAAAGTCTAATGTTCTGCCTATACTGCTGGATACATATGCAGAAAACTAACAAAAGCCATAAAATGTCAGAGCTGCACGAAATCATATATAAGTTCTACCGAGAATAATATCCATGCTTACATTAAGTATAGAGAACATAAATCTTTAAAAAACTTACCGAATCCTAATGCAAAGTTTTTAATATTATATAGGGATGCTAGTACACTTTATACATAATTATTAAAACGGGAGTTGTCACAAATAGTGAATACTTTGAGTTTTTCCTGGTTGGGGGTACCCTTATCACTGTACTTCATTAAAGAAAATATTTATTAAAAATCTATCTATCTATAACCTCACGCCAGATCCCTTATTTTATTAAAAATATTATACGCATACATGTCCATAACTGGTGCAATACCATTAATAAAATATTAAAAGGGCTATCGAAGAAACTTATGTATCCAGAATGGGACAGCCCCAAAAAATGGCCCTTATAAAATATAAAACTTACAAATCAAGAAAGAAAGCAATAAAAAAGTGACTCAATTTTATTCGGTTTTATTTAATATTTACTAAAACTAAAAACAAGTATATGTACCCATGGCAGAATCCCATATATTTATCGATAAAATACGAACACCACTGCTATCGATATTGGTATAAGTATAAGTTTTGCTTTTTCTTCACTAGCCTATACATAACTATAGGTACCTAGTTATGTATACTAGACCAGTACACAGCTCAGTGCAAGTACTTTAAAAGATGATGCAATATAAACAGACTATTGCTCATAGAATATAATTCCAAGTACTGTTTTGCTTAATCAGCTTAACTTGCCTCAGCTGCGTATTTATCATGTAAACAGATATCAGGTTACTTGTTTAGTCTCAGTCCAATTCTCATAACTGTTTTGCTAAACAAGCAGATATCAATTAATAAGACGTATAACGCGTGGGTTCATTCTAGAAAGAGTTGTTTACTTGACGATGCCTATAAAAAGCCATCGCCAAGCAAAGTACATTTAATATCGACTCAGCTCTCTTACCGTTCGCACTAACGTTAAGTAATATTAATTGACTGCATTAATATTTTGAGTATCTATTATTAATTTGTATTGTTAAATAAATATATTTTTATAAAGTCACGCCGGCCTTAATATTTGACTACCTACCATAAGAAATGTATGTGCTGTCAAACTACGATTGCAGCGTCAAAACGGAAAAATTGGAACAAAGGCGAAATTTTTCACTGTCGCATCTGTTACGGAGTAAATAATACCTAATCTGTGTCTACTACCGACCAAGCGCATCGGTTCGGTTACAACGGTCGTCGCATTTTGAATTTATCCACGTCTCCTCGTGAGACCTTCTTATCCCGCTTAAACGCTAATGCTGTGAGTAAATGCTTCGTTCTTCTTGCTGCCTGCATAGCCACCGCCCTCTTGCATTGCGTGGAGCCGGGGACTTGACTGACCGGTAAGTGCATATGCTTTGATTGCCGTTTGTGGATTTATGTGTGTGTACGACCCTCCTCTCTGGCATCTTCCATTGTAAGAACCCTTTATTTTCCTTCGTATCGCATACTCTTCAGCCACTTCTAGGCTATTCGCATGCCCGCACGCCGCATACCATTACAGTTCACCCGCATCGCTCATATTTCCACCCGCAGTCGTCATAGTCTGGTCTCATTTGTGCCGGAATTACCAGCGACTTTTACCCTTTCATACCATAGTTTTAGTGCTTCATCCCGCATCACCAATGGGTTTCCATGGGCATTCCACTTAAAAATATGTTATAATCTTATTATTTGGAAATCTGGTAAACAATGATAACCCAATTGTTGGTTTATTCAGTAATCTGTTATTATTTTGACAGCTTTTTTGTCATTTGAAATGCTTTTATACAGCCTTGGTGCGGACATTGTTACTCCTTGAAACACTTTATAGTATTTCGTAATCTGCTATTAATTTTGGCAGTTCATTTGGCAACTGGAACGCCTCTGTACAACTTTTGTGCAGACATTGCTTTTTATCATGTTGTGCCAGAGTGGGAGATGAAATAACTGTATTAAAAACAATTAGAAAAACAAAACAATGTTAAGGTGGACAATTCTCGGATTAGTCCACGTAGTTGATGTTCAAGAACACCAACTTGTGGAGCGTAGAAACCGCCGTAGAGGTCGCCTCTTGCATAGACGCAGCACAGACCTCTTTCAGAATCTTACCGTGGTAGATTTTGATAGAGTAAACAAATGAGAGTACGAAATAGGTATGTAGATTGAAAATTGTTTTTTTTAATTACACCGGGCAATATTTTTTTTGCGCATGGGTTTCACTTAATATATTCTGATTATATAAGCAAATATATATGTAAAAAGTGCGATTACAAATCGAAAATATTTGCTTTTTAAGAAGTTATAGCGATTTGACCATTTTTGATTTTCGCGCCCAATTAATGTCGGTCTTTGCGCGCTATCGCTGTCGCAAGAGAGGTAAGAGGGCGGGGAGTTGTTTCTTGCGTCGCTCGTTGTGGACGACAGTATGTGTTTGCATATTACAGCGGAATAACGAGAAGTTATAAACGAGACGCTGACTCGTTTTGCTAAATTTGCGGCGAATTTATTAAAGTAAGAGAGAAAAAGTATGATTTAAGTACAAATTTAAAGATGTCCGACGCATATCAAGCTAACTTCCATCTACCTGTTAAAAATCAAGACAAAATATGGGTTTCACATGTGTCATGTAACTCTGCAGATACGTTCTGGACGGTGAGTTTATTTTCTCTTTTTTATTCCATTAACTATTTTATAATAAAATGAAAGAGGTAATAATACGTTACGTTTTATTGTAGGTTGGTACCGAGGTGAAAAAAGAGCAATAAAGTTTGCAGCGCCGAGAATTCGGAGGGAACCCAGTGATCATCACACAGACTGTTATTTTTGCATTGTGAATCCACTCAAAGGTAAAAAATCAAAGAAAACATCTTATTCTGATCTATCATCGAAATCCGCTCCAATACAGAAAAAAGTCCTGTACCTGCTCCGCCTGTGTTGGAAAATCAACTACTCTCTCAAGGCAGCCATCAATCACGGAGTTCATCTGTATCCGTACATTCCGAATTCGTTCTTGAATCTGAACCAAAAATACCATACCTCATCAACTCTGAAGATCTCAATGACTTAATAAGAGACTTAAATCTACCAAAAAGTAAAGCAGAGTTATTAGCAGCGCGGTTCAAACAATGGGATTTACTTAATTCTCATGTCCGAATATCCCATCAAAGAAAACGTCATAAAGAATTTTTCCGCTTTTCCAGTAAGGAAGATGGACTCTGTTTTTGTTATGACGTGAAAGGTTTATTTGAAGAAATTGGTATTCCATGTCATACAACTGAATGGCGCCTTTTTATTGACAGCTCAACAAGAAGTCTAATAGCTGTTCTACTACACAATGGGAACAAATTTTCACCTATTCCCCTGGCACATTCCAAACATCTCAAAGAAAATTATGACAGTATTAAAATACTATTAACTGCAATTAAATATATGGAATACAAGTGGGAAGTTATTGGAGACTTCAAGATGGTGTGTTTTTTGACTGGAATGCAAGGTGGATATACTAAATACTCCTGTTATCTTTGCCTGTGGGATAGTAGAAATGATGCCGCTCACTACCGCCAAAAACATTGGCCTGTACGTACGAATACGAAGTGAGAAAATGCAATATTAAATGGGAAGCAATTGTCGATCCTAAAACTATATTAGTGCCGCCATTGCATATTAAATTGGCTCTGATTAAACAATTTGTAAGGGCTCTTAATCATGAGTCTGAAGCTTCAAATATTTGAAGATTTTTTTTCAAAGCTTTCAGAGGCGCAAATTAAAGATGGAATCTTTGTAGGCCCTCAAATAAAAAAAAAATATGGATTGTGATATTTTTCCGGAGTTACTTAGCAATGAGGAAAAAATAGCCTGAAACAGTTTTAAGTAAGTAGTTCATGGTTTTCTTGGAAACCATAGAGCTGAAAATTATGACGGCCAGATCACTGACATGATTATGAATTTTTCCATCATCGGATGTAGAATGTCTCTAAAGATGCACATGTTACATTCTCATTTGGAAAATATTTAATGATAATATGAGCTTGTTCGGAAGAACAAGGGGAACGTTTCCATCAAGATATAATGGAATTTGAAAAACGTTACCAAGGCCAGTATACTGAAAGCATGATGAGGGACTATATTTGGGGGGTTAATAAGATAAACTTCTACTGAACATGACAGGAAAAGTAAAACTGTTCATTTTTGAACATTAGGACACTATTTTAAAACTTCTATTGTGAGAATGAATCATAATTGATGTTTGGTATCTTTTAATAAATCTCTATGTCCATTTTTTATGTATTTTCATTGATTTGAATTTTTCCATATTTACACATAAAAGCAAATTCAGAACTATTTTTTGTTCTTATTCTTATTTCTAGGTGCAAAAGCAATAAAAATAACGTATGTATAACCCATGCGCAAAACTGATGTAGACCGGTGTTATGTAATCGATTTTTTAGATTACTGTGAAACAATAAATGTATACAAAAACCCCTCGCATCCATTCGCGTTATAAAAACAACATTGAAGTTGTGTACGACGAGTGAATAATACTAAGTATTTAAATAATCACAAAACACGTTATAAATACTGAGGACATTGAAAATCGGTTGTTTTTATAATTTTTAAATTGTAGGAATTTAGTAATCTTTGAAACAGACGGATAAAAAGGATATTTTTATGCAACACATTAGGAAAAAGTGACTAATATATTAATCGAGAATGCATTGCGACTCGATTCCATCTAATGATCGATTTTTATAGCAAATCGAAATGCTTACCAAAAATCATATTAGCTTAATGTTGCATTGTCAGTTACAGATTAAATAATAAAAGGACATCATCGAAAATGGCTCTAGAACCAACTATGTAGTTGCAAACATCCATATCGAATGGACAATTAGCAATTCAAAACGAATATATCAAAGTACTGTAAGTACTTAATTCAAAGTCGCAAACGTCTTTTCCGAATGTCAACGAATTACGGTTATAGATGTCAATCATATCAATCGGTTATATTTAACCGATTACATTAAATAATGATAGATTTGATTATTGCTAGTGTATTTTTACATAATGATTTTGACAAATGTGTTGTTGGCTACAAAATTATAACCTCAAAATCCAATACGTTTTTTGCAATTATGCAATTTCCCCACTTTTCCGTTTAATAATATATGCATGAAGATAATTTGCACGTAATTTGAAATCATACACGCATTTTTTCATTGCTGTTGGTTCTGGGGCAAATCATTTATGGACGCAGAACAATATCCTTTAGGCATCTTCTTTTTTCATGTCACACTTATAATATAGTTTTAGCTTTTATGAACACTTAAGTAACTTACCTAATATGTTCAAACATAAGTCAATCATCTTTAACAATATTTACAATTAAAATCCCGCTTAAATAAAGGTTTAAAGTTAGTAGTTGGTTTTGGCAATGATTGTCCTTTACCATGAACCTAAAATTACACGGACGGCATCATATGATGTTGTCGCTCCGCCGGTCATCGTTCAACAACTTGTCTTGTTTCTCTCTCAGTTACACGGATCGCGGTTTTGAGTGAATGAGAAAGCTATTGTAAGATTGGCAACGTTGCCCTGTACGTGTGCTTGGTGTAATGTTGTGACATATTATTAGGCCATAACACATGGGCCCCATCCGCTTTAAAGGTAAAATTATGAATTAAAATCATTGTGAATACTGAACATTATTTTACATAGTGAAAATATATCGTGTTGACCAGTGTTCTGTTCATCAAGAACAACTTAAGAAGGAATCAAAGAACTAGAATCGTCATTTTACATGTATGTATTTATTGCCTAGTATTGCATTCATAACGACGTTTTATAGCAAAATATGCATTTCATATTAAGAATTTCCATCATTGGCGATATTTAATTACCACATGGTGGTCATATACTACGGATGTAATGTTTTACGTCTCCCGAACAGTGATGTACCTACAACGCCTGAGGTTTGTTATCGATATTTGCCAAATCCATACCCTTCTGCCTTGAATATTAATCGTGAAAAATTAACCATCCCTCTTCGTGTCTACGCGACGCTTTTTCAATTGGCGGTGCTAAAGCACTTTCAATAAATTGTACTGTGAGTAATTTATTTCATTAGAGCTTTTTACTAACTTGCATTGAAAAAGCGCTTGTGCGAACATAGGGTAAAAGTTACTGAACGAATCTGGATAAAATTGTCTTAGAATAAAATATCTATTTGTTTTGGTAGTCAAAACAAATATAAACACCGTCACGCCACGTACACGCCACATATTCCCCAAGTGTGAGGGAGTGGGATTGTGTATTGTGCATACTCACGTATCGCCAACAATGTAAGATCCCATGTAGTAGCAAACGACCCTAATGATATTATACCGAGCAATATCAGTATCAAAACCAATATCAGTCCGGAAACTGGCAGTATAGTCTCCGGACTGATATTGGTTTCGTTTTAATAAAAACCTTACTATTTTCTAACCTAGGATTCGAACCGAGGGCCTCGTGATCGCTATGCGCATTACAAGACCAACGAGGCCTTACAATTGTACTAAATTGTACATAGTAATATACGATGTTTAATTATAATTTTTAAGATTTGTATTATTATACGTATGTGTGAAATTATATACATTACCCGTAGAAATTCTCATGTAAATTATAATGACCGATAAGTCCTGTACTATTTATCACTTGCCTACTTACGTACACTAACGCAGATCCACAAACTCACACCGATATAAAATTGACATGTTATCTCAGCGATATGCGCTGTCCATGCTACCTAGGTGCATGCTTTTTACATAATTCAGTCTTATGGCCTTAAAAGGCTAGTATTCAAGGATGATTAACTATTAAAATGTAACACATTTCTGACTTTTGGCACATATGTAATTAAAAAAATATTGTATCCAAGAATAATGACCAAACACGTAAAACGAAACCGCGCTTAAATAAAGATTTAAGTTTAGTAGAATTCACTCGACAAGGGCTATTTGTACTAATTGTACAGCAATGTTCAGGGTGTGTTGCTCGCTGGGCCATGTACAATAATGTACAGGGTTTGTTGTTTCTTCATTAAAACAATTGAGCTATTGTGTTACACTGCTGTTTATTATTTATATTAATTTAACAATTTTTGAACCGGTAAGATATACATGGAATTCGACGTGTTAAGCAAGAGAAAAAGTGTGGCGGAAACGGTAGCAGGTAATGCCACAACACACATTTTTTGTCTATACTTATAATAATAATATAATAATATCAGCCTATACTGCCCACTGCTGGGCAAAGGCCTTCTCTCACAAATCGAGGTGAGAGAGATTAGGTCGTACTCCACCACGCGGACCCAGTGCGGATTGGTGGAGGCAGGTTTGTGGCCACCTGCTGTTGGAACTTATTAGGCCGCCTTAAGACTTCCAACTCGGCTTAACGACTACCACATTAAGTGGTAACCGGGACCAACGGCTTAACGTGCCTTCCGAAGCACGGAGACGCTCGAATATGAAAATGCCACAAACGGTCACCCATCTCAGGCCGACCGAGTCGAACGCTGCTTTACCTTGGTGATCGGTAAGAACACCGCGGTCGCATAGCGCTACGAGCGCCTCGCCGCGTCTATACTTAATCAAAGAGAATATTAACACTTGTACTTTATGTTGCCAACACTAATGACAATAGTCGCCTTTTTCACACAACTAATTAGAAATCATTTAATGGCACAATACCAATTGAATGGTTATTGCAGTCTGTAATAATGAAAAATTACGTAAAAATAGCAGAATTGAGGTCCTGAGCCCCGTCTGTTATTTCAATTAATAAAATTGTTGAATATGACATCATAATTGCTAGTTTTGACAGTTTTCAATCCCCTCATTGGATGCTTTCCAATTTTTATGGTACCTATCAATAATTCTTATGGATTTCCATAATCGTAGGTACCAGTTCAAACAATTGCCGACTTTTGGCACAATTGTAATTGAACAATTTTTGTAGCATGTCATAATTACAAAACACGTAAAAAATAAAAGACTTAGGGCACTGACTGTCCATATAAAACCTTGTATGGTACAAGGTTTGTTTGTTTCCCTATGGACAGCATTGGCCCATTTCTTTACCCATATAGTCCTATTTTAAAATTACTGTATATTATTATAATTCCCTTCCATACATTTCAGTACTTACCTATTCATATTCATTAAGAAAGTTTTAAGTTAACATTAAAACAATAGTTTTTACAACTTTTCTTTATTATGAACTCTTACAATTTAAGTACAATTTATTAAAGTATATCCTAGCATTTGTTTCTATGGTACATTGTGGTAGGATGATAGGTACACACATTTAGAGCATGATATTCATTGATCCATTGTTTACATCTGGAGGCGTGTCGTTTACTTTTATAATTTAATAATAATAAGTCGAACTTCTTGATTTCACAATTCTTGATTCGAACTGAAGTAACAGGTTGTTAGGATGAATTTTTATCATACCAAGTGATTAAATGTTATAACTACATTTTCTTGCAATTTAGTTTCGCTGAAATCATAATCATATATGAAATACAATATAGGTATTTTACAATTAACCTTTTTTTAAGAATTAAAGTACTTTCAAACTTTTAAATCCTAGGTCAGACAAATGTAGTTTTTCTAACGAAAAATTCCCAGTATAAGTCCGGAGTCTGGAATTGTGCCCGGTATATGGCAATAGGCTCGCCCGCTATTACATGGGACCTAACATCGTCGGCGAAACGCGGGTGTACTCAGTATACCTCTGCCACCCCCGCTGGGGAATATAGACGTAACGGTGTTAAGGTACTACTACGATACTTTTTTTTGTAATGCAGTACGCAGATAGCGTATTCAGCAAAATTTAAAAACGAGGACAGTTAAAAGTATGAAAGGGTCATGGTAAACGGAATTTGCAATAACAAATATAATAATATCAGTAAAACATTCTTAAGCGCTACTATTATTTTCTTGAATCGAAGTGCAGTGCAGTGCGCGCTCGGATTCGGACATGGCACACTGCATATTCGAATTATTACAGTTACAGTTCGCGATTTGCGACAAACTCACAGCCAACAAGTGTTGGCGTCTTTACAGCACGCCATCGATACCATGAAAGAAGTTGGCATCAAGCAGATATGCAACTCTAACTTCAAACAGAAAGAGATCTGCAATGCTAAGGTCCTGCTGTACGAATCGCTCTGTATGAGCCATCGCATGCCGTCTCGTAGAAGGGACAAAAATGGCGAAAGAAGTCTGGGACATAATAAGGAGACAGATCCCGACGACGTGCAGCAGCTTCATAGGCTGCCCCCCATCACATTTGACCACGTCGATGTCACCAGGCTGCTGCCTTTAGCAGCCTGGTGACATCGACGTGGTCGTGGTGGTTATATCCTTATATAACCACCCTGAAGTCCAGCCTGGCCGAGGTACAATTTAGGTTAGCCTTCGGAAAGTACTATCGCAAACTACGAAAATAGGTGGCATCATTGCGTAACGTTGGCCCGTGAAGTAGATCGCACGAGGCCTGTAATGTAGACGTTCGTCGCGGGGCGCAAAATGCATCCGTCGGCAGTTTCAAGTCGGCCGATGCGTCGCCAGCTGTTGCTATGGCCCCACAAATAGGGACCTAAAAAATAATAACATAGGGTCGTTAACTTTTGATATCATTATTTACAGTAAACGATGCTAAAGCTTTATATACATTTATATTTTATATATATCAAATAAAAGGCTAGGAATGAAAAGGGAAAAGGGTATTGGAGTGAAATTAATTTATTAAACAATAAATATTGGTCGTACCGACAGGCAAAAAAAATGTAGATTCCCGGGATCAGAGCTAAACCCCGATGAATCTATAATCTGGAACCTAGCAAGATGCACAGGGGTGCAAGTGTGACCCAGACGCATTCTGATCAGAATGGTTGTGACACGCTTGGTATTATTTATTTAATTATTTTATTCTTTATGCACTTATGTACATAGGCGGACTTAATGCCTTTTGCATTTTCTGCCAGTCTACCTTGAGTTGGTGTAGAAAGAACTGTGGTAGGCGCTAAACTATGAGAATTTAAAAAAGGAGGAAACAAAAGTATCTTACATACCAATAACACATTTGCAAATTAAAAGTGTTTTACCCATTTTTTTAAGCATTTTATACCCCAATTAACAATGAAACTTGTACGTGTATGTGTGCATATTGAGAAATACATTTTAGAAATGCATTTGGAATCTCCATATTGCTTTGAATCAATAATAAATCTAGTTTGTTATAGCGCACTGAAGGAGTAACAGAATTCTTAACAAATTTTGAAAAAATATAAAATGCATTAATTCTAGTTGGAATGAATTCAGTTACCGATTTAGAACAAACTACTTTCAGGATTTGCGTTTATTATGTTACACCTTGTATAATTCTGGTTCTCTCCCATCTACTTAACAGGAACGTCCAAGTGGTGGGTCCATTTTGAAACATGATATAATATTAGAAAAAGTAAAAGTCCAATGTTCTGCCTATACTGCTGGATACATATGCAGAAAACTAACAAAAGCCATAAAATGTAAGAGCTGCACGAAATCATACAAAGTTCTACCGAGAATAATATCCATGCTTACATTAAGTATAGAGAACATAAATCTTTAAAAAACTTACCGAATCCTAATGCAAAGTTTTTAATATTATATAGGGATGCTAGTACACTTTATACATAATTATTAAAACGGGAGTTGTCACAAATAGTGAATACTTTGAGTTTTTCCTGGTTGGGGGTACCCTTATCACTGTACTTCATTAAAGAAAATATTTATTAAAAATATTATACGCATACATGTCCATAACTGGTGCAATACCATTAATAAAATATTAAAAGGGCTATCGAAGAAACTTATGTATCCAGAATGGGACAGCCCCAAAAAATGGCTCTTAAAAAATATAAAACTTACAAATTAAGAAAGAAAGCAATAAAAAAGTGACTCAATTTTATTTGGTTTTATTTAATATTTACTAAAACTAAAAACAAGTATATGTACCCATGGCAGAATCCCATATATTTATTGATAAAATACGAACACCACTGCTATCGATATTGGTATAAGTATAAGTTTTGCTTTTTCTTCACTAGCCTATACATAACTATAGGTACCTACCATAAGAAATGTATGTGCTGTCAAACTACGATTGCAGCGTCAAAACGGAAAAATTGGAACAAAGGCGAAATTTTTCACTGTCGCATCTGTTACGGAGTAAATAATACCTAATCTGTGTCTACTACCGACCAAGCGCATCGGTTCGGTTACAACGGTCGCCGCATTTTGAATTTATCCGTCTCCTCGTGAGACCTTCTTATCCCGCTTAAACGCTAATGCTGTGAGTAAATGCTTCGTTCTTCTTGCTGCCTGCATAGCCACCGCCCTCTTGCATTGCGTGGAGCCGGGGACTTGACTGACCGGTAAGTGCATATGCTTTGATTGCCGTTTGTTGATTTATGTGTGTGTACGACCCTCCTCTCTGGCATCTTCCATTGTAAGAACCCTTTATTTCCCTTCGTATCGCATACTCTTCAGCCACTTCTAGGCTATTCGCATGCCCGCACGCCGCATACCATTACAGTTCACCCGCATCGCTCATATTTCCACCCGCAGTCGTCATAGTCTGGTCTCATTTGAGCCGGAATTACCAGCGACTTTTACCCTTCCATACCATAGTTTTAGTGCTTCATCCCGCATCACCAATGGGTTTCCATGGGCATTCCACTTAAAAATATGTTATAATCTTATTATTTGGAAATCTGGTAAACAATGATAACCCAATTGTTGGTTTATTCAGTAATCTGTTATTATTTTGACGGCTTTTTTGTCATTTGAAACGCTTTTATACAGCCTTGGTGCGGACATTGTTACTCCTTGAAACACTTTATAGTATTTCGTAATCTGCTATTAATTTTGACAGTTCATTTGGCAACTGGAACGCCTCTGTACAACTTTTGTGCAGACATTGCTTTTTATCATGTTGTGCCAGAGTGGGAGATGAAATAACTGTATTAAAAACAATTAGAAAACAAAACAATGTTAAGGTGGACAATTCTCGGATTAGTCCACGTAGTTGATGTTCAAGAACACCAACTTGTGGAGCGTAGAAACCGCCGTAGAGGTCGCCTCTTGCATAGACGCAGCACAGACCTCTTTCAGAATCTTACCGTGGTAGATTTTGATAGAGTAAACAAATGAGAGTACGCAATAGGTATGTAGATTGAAAATTGTTTTTTTTTAATTACACCGGGCAATATTTTTTTTGCGCATGGGTTTCACTTAATATATTCTGATTATATAAGCAAATATATATGTAAAAAGTGCGATTACAAATCGAAAATATTTGCTTTTTAAGAAGTTATAGCGATTTGACCATTTTTGATTTTCGCGCCCAATTAATGTCGGTCTTTGCGCGCTATCGCTGTCGAAAGAGAGGTAAGAGGGCGGGGAGTTGTTTCTTGCGTCGCTCGTTGTGGACGACAGTATGTGTTTGCATATTACAGCGGAATAACGAGAAGTTGTAAACGAGACGCTGACTCGTTTTGCTAAATTTGCGGCGAATTTATTAAAGTAAGAGAGAAAAAGTATGATTTAAGTACAAATTTAAAGATGTGCGACGCATATCAAGCTAACTTCCATCTACCTGTTAAAAATCAAGACACAATATGGCTTCCACATGTGTCATGTAGCTCTGCAGATACGTTCTGGACGGTGACTTTATTTTCTCTTTTTTATTCTATTAACTATTTTATAATAAAATGAAAGAGGTAATAATACGTTACGTTTTATTGTAGGTTGGTACCGAGGTGAAAAAAGAGCAATAAAGTTTGCAGCGCCGAGAATTCGGAGGGAACCCAGTGATCATCACACAGACTGTTATTTTTGCATTGTGAATCCACTCAAAGGTAAAAAATCAAAGAAAACATCTTATTCTGATCTATCATCGAAATCCGCTCCAATACAGAAAAAAGTCCTGTACCTGCTCCGCCTGTGTTGGAAAATCAACTACTCTCTCAAGGCAGCCATCAATCACGGAGTTCATCTGTATCCGTACATTCCGAATTCGTTCTTGAATCTGAACCAAAAATACCATACCTCATCAACTCTGAAGATCTCAATGACTTAATAAGAGACTTAAATCTACCAAAAAGTAAAGCAGAGTTATTAGCAGCGCGGTTCAAACAATGGGATTTACTTAATTCTCATGTCCGAATATCCCATCAAAGAAAACGTCATAAAGAATTTTTCCGCTTTTCCAGTAAGGAAGATGGACTCTGTTTTTGTTATGACGTGAAAGGTTTATTTGAAGAAATTGGTATTCCATGTCATACAACTGAATGGCGCCTTTTTATTGACAGCTCAACAAGAAGTCTAATAGCTGTTCTACTACACAATGGGAACAAATTTTCACCTATTCCCCTGGCACATTCCAAACATCTCAAAGAAAATTATGACAGTATTAAAATACTATTAACTGCAATTAAATATATGGAATACAAGTGGGAAGTTATTGGAGACTTCAAGATGGTGTGTTTTTTGACTGGAATGCAAGGTGGATATACTAAATACTCCTGTTATCTTTGCCTGTGGGATAGTAGAAATGATGCCGCTCACTACCGCCAAAAACATTGGCCTGTACGTACGAATACGAAGTAGGAAAATGCAATATTAAATGGGAAGCAATTGTCGATCCTAAAACTATATTAGTGCCGCCATTGCATATTAAATTGACTCTTATTAAACAATTTGTAAGGGCTCTTAATCATGAGTCTGAAGCTTCAAATATCTGGAGATTTTTTTTCAAAGCTTTCAGAGGCGCAAATTAAAGATGGAATCTTTGTAGGCCCTCAAATAAAAAAAAAATATGGATTGTGATATTTTTCCGGAGTTACTTAGCAATGAGGAAAAAATAGCCTGGAACAGTTTTAAGTAAGTAGTTCATGGTTTTCTTGGAAACCATAGAGCTGAAAATTATGACGGCCTGATCACTGACATGATTATGAATTTTTCCATCATCGGATGTAGAATGTCTCTAAAGATGCACATGTTACATTCTCATTTGGAAAATATTTAAAGATAATATGAGCTTGTTCGGAAGAACAAGGGGAACGTTTCCATCAAGATATAATGGAATTTGAAAAACGTTACCAAGGCCAGTATACTGAAAGCATGATGAGGGACTATATTTGGGGGGTTAATAAGATAAACTTCTACTGAACATGACAGGAAACGTAAAACTGTTCATTTTTGAACATTAGGACTCTATTTTAAAACTTCTATTGTGAGAATGAATCATAATTGATGTTTGGTATCTTTTAATAAATCTCTATGTCCATTTTTTATGTATTTTCATTGATTTGAATTTTTCCATATTTACACATAAAAGCAAATTCAGAACTATTTTTTGTTCTTATTCTTATTTCTAGGTACAAAAGCAATAAAAATAACGTATGTATAACCCATGCGCAAAAATGCTGTAGACCGGTGTTATGTAATCGATTTTTTAGATTACTGTGAAACAATAAATGTATACAAAAAC
Organism: Phalera bucephala; assembly: GCA_905147815.2. Taxonomy (NCBI): domain Eukaryota; kingdom Metazoa; phylum Arthropoda; class Insecta; order Lepidoptera; family Notodontidae; genus Phalera; species Phalera bucephala. The sequence continues at coordinate 13,977,329 of LR990628.1, read as the reverse complement.
CCCTCGCATCCATTCGCGTTATAAAAACAACATTGAAGTTGTGTACGACGAGTGAATAATACTAAGTATTTAAATAATCACAAAACAAACAATTCAAAAGGAATAAAATAACTGACGGAATAAACAAACTGTCAGACCGACCGAAGAGACTGACAACTGACTGACAACAAACTGAAGAGGATCAGAACAAATTTTATTTAAATTTTCAAGAGTATATCTCGACAAAAAACAGTCAGTATGGAGCTTGCAAATCAAACAAGGTCAACACACAGAAATAGAAAAAATAGAATATCCAATAATATCATTATCTGAAGTTTTCCAATAATATGAAAATGATCTAACAAATTTCGAAAAGCAACCAATAGTATATGTAAGTGGATATGTTGCTGCTAAACTTCCGTATAAAATGTGTGTGTGTGTGTGTGAAAATGATGTACGCTGTTGGCCGCGAAGCCTTTACAGCTTCACCGGACTTAAAGGCGAGCGTGCAACCACTACGCTCTAGCCAGCCAGAAGGGCAAGAGGCGACATACTCGAGGCGCCCTCGTTTGGGACAGTCGCTGTAGGGGGACGGGTGCACTACTAAGTGCACCGGTCAACCGCCGGCTATGGGAGGGGATCTACTACTACGTCGTCGTCGTCGCCCGTATTCTGAGCGGAAAGAAGGGATGACAAAGCATCGGGAGGGTCGGTGAGAACATGTCGCGGCCGGCGGTGGCGGCAGGAGTCAGGGGGGAGATCGTAGACGGCGGTGGCTACGATTAACGGATTCGCATGGGTAGATGCGTTCGCGAAGTGACGTGTTGACGCCTTTTTAATAAAGGCGCGAATAGGTTCGAGACCTAGATCGGAGTGGAGGGTTCCGTATAAAAATTCGTGTGGCATTTGTAAAGCATAATTCAAAACGAGAATCCTAAAAATCAAGATGGGCTGTACAATTATATATCACTAAGAGAATGGTGGAATGACAAACAATCACTTCCATACCCCACAAAATATCTTTGCAACACAATTGCAATAGCCAAAAATATCTTTCAAAATAATGTTGCTAAAGATTTACACAAACAAAATATATGCTGCATCACAAGCTTGGAATTGATGGTTGATTGCAATATAAATTGGATTACTTGTTCTGAACACCGTGAAATAATAACGAAAACTTTATTTAATATAATAAGTAAAATGTTTATATGAAAACAATATCTAATTTTAAATAACACTGCAAAAAAGATGAAAATGAGAACGCAGACTTATCAAAACGAGCTCGGCAACAAAGTAAAGAAAAATAATACTTTATGAAATTATACCATAATTACATAAACTATTATTTTGCTTTACTTTTATCAGCACATGTCATAATCGCTTGCACACTTTTTTTGCATTAAATCCATTATTTTTGATTATCTGAATAGAGGTGAATAGATTATATTTTGGTTTGGACAATGTTCACCAACGTTTGTAAAATAGAGTAAATTACGGGTTTGAAAAACTGGAAATGTTAAGCGATTTATGTTACTAACTACAAAACTGCCGTCATAAGAAAGAAGGCCGTAACTGTCGATTTTGCCAAAAATGAGTTATTAACATATTCGGAATCAGCAAAGAAAATGCCATCTTATGGCAAAGTTACAAAGCTGTAACTCGTATGATTCTTATATAAATTCTGGTTTTTGAATCTGAAAAGCCTTAATTACACAATAACGGCCTTCTGTGTTAGTATTTTCGTATTGCTAGTCCGGAAGGCCGCAATTGCCAATTAGGGCGTTTTACTAAGCAAAACGTATTCCACGCGATGCGAAAAAAATGGTGTAAGATGATGAGAAGGGATAATGTATCTCCATTATCCTGAGGCAGTGTGAATAATATTAAAAAGCTGTAAGTCTGTCCAACACTGGTGATCAATGGGAAGGTTATTAAAAAGTCATGTCACTGTCCACCAGTAGTGGTTAATGGAAATAACTCAACAACTTGTGTCAACGTCCCTTACTGGTAGTCAATGGGAATAGTTTTTAAAAGTTGTGTCACTGGCCACCACTATATTAGTGGACAAGTGGGTGGTCATACATACCCAGTGAGAGAGTCATATTTAACTTTTATGGCAATAGGCTTACCCCCTATTACACGGGACCAAACATCTTCGGCGGAACGTGGATGTACTCAGTACATCTCTGCCACCCCTAATAATAATAATAATATCAGCCTATACTGCCCACTGCTGGGCAAAGGCCTTCTCTCACAAATCGAGGTGAGAGAGATTAGGTCATACTCCACCACGCGGACCCAGTGCGGATTGGTGGAGGCAGGTTTGTGGCCACCCGCTATTGGAACTTATCAAGCCGCCTTTAAGGCTTCCAACTCGGCTTAACGACTACCACATTAAGTGGTAACCGGGACCAACGGCTTAACGTGCCTTCCGAAGCACGGAGACGCTCGACTATGAAAATGCCACAAACGGTCACCCATCTCAGGCCGACCGAGTCGAACGCTGCTTAACCTTGGTGATCGGTAAGAATACCGCGGTCGCACAGCGCTACGAGCGCCTGCCACCCCTGCTTGGGGAATATAGGCGTGGCGGTGTATATATAGACCCTATCCTATTTCAGGTTTGACAGCTAATATGAGTCAGTCCCTAGTGTGTATGGAACTTAATGAACCAATTGCTTCAACATCTGCTATTGTAACAGAAAGTGCACCTAATGTTATTTCAACAGGACTGGATTTGTAATAATTTATGTTGATATAATTTTTTTTAACATATATTAAGTGTTTTTTTGTTTGCAAGTACCATTGACTCTCAGGTTGAACCAAAACCATCCATCAGTATGTTTGTGCATAGTTACACATGAAAAGTAAAATCTACCTGTAAGTTTTCAGTATTCTGTTAATAATATAAATGTCTATATTGGCTGGGCTGTATTTCAGAATTTGACTATGCTATTTTTTTGTAGAATATAATGGCGGCTTGAAAAAAAGTTGTATACCGCAAGTATTACGGACGATTTAGCGCAGTGGTTAAGAGCTTGAGCTGCTCCGCCCACTGTGTTGAATAGTCGCGGGTTCGATTTCAGCACGGGACAAATCTTTGTGTGATCCACAATTATTTGTTCTGGTCTGGGTATTTGTTTGTGAATTTTCATGTTTGTAAACGCACCCACGACACAGGAATAAATCCTAGTGTGGGGCTACGTTTAAAAAAAAAAAAAAAAAAAAAATTACAATCGTACTATTTTTGTTGCAGTTAGGCAAAAGCATTTAATTGGACATAAACAAGAAAAACTTGCCGACAAAGAACCAAAGTTACCGACATAGCTCGCAGACTCAGTAAGCTAAAGTGGCAATGGGCTGGTCACATCTGCAGAAGGACCGACGGCCGATGGAGCAAGCGTGTCCTAGAGTGGAGACCGCGACTTGGTAAGCGTAAGGTAGGACGGCCCCCAGCTAGATGGACCGACGACCTCAAGAAGGTCGCTGGGACGGACTGGATGCGGAAGGCGGGGGACCGTGTGCAATGGCGCGTGTTAGGAGAGGCCTATGTCCAGCAGTGGACTACGATAGGCTGATTGATTGATTGATTGATTGAAGAAAAACTTTTGCAGCGTCTCAAGACTGCTAAGAATCCCCTGAAGGTTCTAGCTAAGACGTCCATTGATTTAGACAAATAAGAGTCACACTTTTTGAAAAGTCTTTAGCAATATTCAAACATTCTCCTAGAAATTTAGATCCCTGCAAAAATAATGCCCCTGCCTAGTGCGAAAACTTTACACCGAATAATCAAAAACAGGTTTAAAACATACAATTATAATAATTATACACTTTATTGTACACCAAAAAAATCAATACAAGAAACAAATTTAATACAAAAACAGTACAAATGGCGGTCTTATCGCTTACAGCAATTTCTTCCAGACAACCGTTGGAAGCAAAACAAATAAAAATAAAATGGGCAGTTGGTGGTGTACACTATTGATGATAATTTACATTACATTCACATACATATATAATATTAACCTAGTCATATATATATACAGACATTACAATATACACTATTACATACTATACACATTTTATAGCTAAACACAGATATGGATAAATAGCAAATAATCATATTATTGACAGATAGTGACTCTTAACCATGTTTTCGAATGAAACCAACGACTTTGCACGTCTAACTGACACTGGCAATGCATTCCACAGACGGACGGCTTGAATGGTAAAGGATTTATCGAAGAAATTTGTGGAATGCATCGGCATTTTCAGTTTTAAATTTTCCGATGATCTCAGGAACCTCGAGTGTCTCATGAAGAAACTCAAATCGATCTTTGAGGTAAGAGGGGGTTATCGGATTATACAGGACACTCTACAGAAGCGATAATATATGAGAATTCCGGCGAAGGCGAATTGGCAGCCACTTGAGCTTTGTACGAAATTCAGAGACCTGATCATATTTACGCAAGCCAAATATGAACCTTATACAAAAGTTTTGAAGGCGCTCAAGTTTATTAAGTTGCTGCTCTGTGAGGTCAAGATAGCTGGCGTCTGCACAATCAAATTATAGGGAGTAGAAGAGATAGTGCGAGTGCAATTCTTGTGGCAGTTTGAAGAAAATTGCGCAACCTTCTTAATGAACCTGCAGAAGCAAAAACCTTTCGGCTGAGCTCCTGCAGCTGTGGACCCCAAGTGAGATTGGTATCGATGTAGACCTAATGTAGACATTATAGATATTCTTAAGAAAAAAAATGAATGATTCACCTGCTTGTGACAAAATATTCGCGTTATTATTCGACGAGATGACCTTAAAAAAGCGATTAATTTACAATGAAACCACATATAAGGCGGAGGGATATGTCGATCTAGGAGAGGATATGGGATAATATCCAAATATTGCAGATCATGTGCTAGTATTAATGGTCCAAGGAATTTGTAAATCAGTCAAGCAGCCTTTGGTCTACTATTTTGTAGAAGGTACCATTTCAACTGAAAAACTGGCTGCAATCATAAAAAAAAATATATATACCTTAAAAATGCAGGAATTTGCATACTAACCACTGTATGTGACCAACAAATGTTGACGCTCTGAATTTATTAAAAAAGTTCTTAGATTTAACTGCAGAAACCATTGTTTTCTTAGTACAGGAAGAAAAATTTTTTACTATGTATGACATACCACATTCATTCAAATCTGTAAGAAATATTTTTTATGTCGGTGTAAGGACCACCCCGACACGTAAACAAGGCGATAAGGAGCCGCCTAATCACCGCTTCCTCGTATTAAACAGTAATTTAGAGGTAATGATACCCATTATATCAAATGACCTATTGTATTCAGAAATATATAAATATTGGATATAACAATAAAGTCTTCAGTCTTGCTCAACTCTTTAAGCTGAGCGCATGCCAAAATATTGCTTTTTAAAAACCTCTTCGCCCCTGCCCACACCATAACTCAGGGCAAGAGCAATAAAATATGCTGTCAAAACGGGAAGGGGGCGTCACCATATAAAAGGAAAAGAAAGAAATAGGAATTTCATAAATTAAACCAAACTATGGTAAACCCTACATACAAAATTAAGATGAGGGTCAAAAATGCACTAAGCGACACGATGGCAGCAGTTTTAAAGATGATGGCTCTTGAAAATGATACAGAAGAAAAAGAAATAAATGAAACAGCTTCCATTATAGAGAAGCTCGATCGATTGTTCGATGCCACTAATGGGCCATCATCTGACAAAGATGTTAAACTACTATTTGAAAAAAATTGGATACAATTAAATTTATGAAGTCAGATTCCCAGCTGCAGCTTAGTCATGTGAGATGTATCAATGGCTTTAAAATCTCTCTAAAATCATAAAAAGATATTTGGTAGCTACTGAATTCAATAGGAATAAAATATCTAAATTTGCGTCAGGTTTTTTTTCTTTTTTTAATTTATCAATATTAAAAAAAAAAAACAAAATAAAACGTTAAAATAATTGGCACAATATAAACCACTGAGGTTGTGACTTATACCAAGAATAAATAAATAAATCTACATCAGGCCTATGAGTGTACAAAGTATATAAATTAAATTAATTTAAATGTTTCATACTGTTTGATAGCAAAATAAAAAAGAAATCAACCGTTATCAACCTAACTAAAGAGTTACGTAGGATTACATTAATTGGTACAACAAACACACACACACACAATGAGTCGAACTAAGAACCTAGGAAATAACATTTTAGCTTAGATTTAATATTATTTTGCGTTAGATTATCTTTAATAGAGGAGGGTAGTTTGTTGATAAATCGAGGAACGAGGAACCGCGCAGTTGTCTCGACGTACATATTGTTTGCTCGTGTTAGGCAAAAACACCCACAAGCCACTGCCCTCGTAAATATAGGATGATCAATTTTGTGACGTAATTGTAAATTAAAAAATTGTTCTTTTAGTAGGTTGTATTTAAATTGAACATAGACTGGCAAAGCTTTAAAATGTTTAAAGATATCACTTTCGTTATCCTTACACTGTAGGTTAATAGTCAGAGACACGAGTTGTTTTAATATTCTTAATTGAAGTCTGTTGAAGTGAGTTGAACCAAGATGTTTTGGAAAACCTTTTGGGTTTAATACGTCAGCATGGCGACACTAATAAAAACCCTACGGCTGCTTTAAAACTGTTTTAGTAGCTATACTGCGTCAGTTAGTCGCGGATCAAACTGTCAAACAGACTGAAGAGACTGACAACTGACTGACAACAAACTGAAGAGGATCAGAACAAATTTTATTTTAATTTTCAAGATATACTAAGAAAAAAAAAAGTCAGTATGGAGCTTGCAAATCAAACAAGGTCAACACACAGAAATAGAAAAATAGAATATCCAATAATATCATTATCTGAAGTTTTCCATAAATATGAAAACGATCTAACAAATTTCAAAAAGGAACCAATAGTATATGTAAATGGATATGTTGCTGCTAAACTTCCGTATAAAAATTCGAGTGGCATTTGTAAAGCATAATTCAAAAACGAGAATCCTAAAAATCAAGATAGGCTGTACAATTATATATCACTAAGAGAATGGTGGAATGACAAACAATCACTTACATACCCCACAAAATATCTTTGCAACACAATTGCAATAGCACAAAATATCTTACAAAATAATGTTGCTAAAGATTTACACAAACAAAATATATGCTGCATCACAAGCTTGGAATTGATGGTTGATTGCAATATAAATTGGATTACTTGTTCTGAACACCGTGAAATAATACCGAAAACGTTATCTATACATATAATAAAACTGTAAGGAAGTCGTGTCTTTACATGGAATATTTTTAGGAAATAACAACCCAGGGGTATAATACTATCGATGTAGAAGTTAATTCTGCAATTTTTGGCTTTCGTGTCTGTTTGTCTGTCTGTCTGTCGGAGGGCATGAACCAGCATCACGCAAAAACTACCTGGCGGATTTTGATGAAACTTTGCATGCGGATACCTTATAATGTTGGCCAAAATGTTGTATAGTATTTATTTCGGAAAATTAAAAGGTTTCTCCAGAAAAGGCAAAAATAAGCAAAACATTGGATTTCTAAAAAGACATGTTACTTGAAATCTGTTCGATGGATTTCAATGAAATTTTGTGTAATTGTATCCTGAACAAAAGATCACAACTCTGTGTACTTATATTTTCGAAAAAATTAACAGTTTTTGAGGAAAGTAAAAAAAAGTCGATTGTGATAAATCATTAATTGTTCCAAAACTACTTTTTAGAAGTCAGTGAAACTTAGCACGGAGATATTTCATATGACAGACAATTTAGTTAATATTTAAGTTTTCAGGAAAACAAACGGTTTGTATGGAAAAGTAGAGCATCTATATCCATACATACTACATATAATAAACTGTAAGGAAATCATGTCTACACATGGAATATTTTTATTAGGAAATAATATAATGTATAATTGTAGCCTGTACAAAAGATCACATCTCTGCATACTTATAGTTTCGTAAAATCTAACAGTTTTTGAGGACAGAAAACGAGAGTCGATTTTGATAAATTACTGTTTGTCCCGAACTGAAATGTTGAATGTTGAAACTTAGTGATAGTGGAAGAACAGAACGGATAGAACAACAACTATTGATAGTTTCACAAATTATATACAATATTTATAATTATATATAACAACAACAGCAAAGAATTATTAATAAAAAAAACGGTAGCACAGAAGAAATATACATATTTACACGCCTTTGTCTGATGTTAGTGTACCTAGAACAGATGAACTATAGCTATTTTACCATGAATAGACCATGTCTTATCCGAAGAGCAAGTCAAGAGTCTCCGTAACCGGCGAGCGTATATAAGACGAACTATGAAAGTGGAAAGAGATAAAAAGGTCTGTAAGGAAAGAACCTGTTAGAACTCTGCACCCTCTGCCTACCCCGCAAAGGATCTGACATGATGATATAGATTATTAGATAGTATTAAAGTATCTTAAGTCGTGAAATAATAATTTGAAATAGGTAACTTTATTTGCGCACTAGATCATACCGATATTATCCATCTAAGTGGTATATAAAATCACACCAATTTCCTTTTGTTGGGTTTTACCGGCCTGCATGAAGGCCCGAAGATATTAATCATCTCAATCATCTTTCGATTTCCCTCTTCCTCTTCACAGGTGACTGAAAGCCTGGGCTCATGCTGAAATTGTTCTACAACGAAAATTTAGTAGTATTTAAGTTGACTGTATAAATAATTTTGCAAAACAAAGACGACTTGATTTAAGTGGAAAAAGGTAGACTGCTTAACATACTTTGTCAAATAGTCGCAGGTATGATTCCCGCACAGCGCACGGGAATATTCATTTGGGATTTGTGATTTTGAAATAAAGAAGATATTTAATTCGCATACGGCCAATAAAAAATATGTTTGACCGTGTTAATTGTCAGAACGGCGGAACCGATTAAATACACTATCACTGGAAAATGGAGGATTTCTCAAAGATTGTTTAAGACTACTTTTTAGCTCGGGAAATGCGGGTTCCATGGGTGATAGCTGTTTTTATTTCTCCATATTAACACGGCTGAACGGATTTAGAAGAAACTGAATATAAGGGGTCTCTTAAGTCTTAGAATAACGCTATCCCAAAAAGTCCTACCTACCTATGTCAAATTACAAAATTAACGCGTGCGAAGCCGCGGGAAACAGCTAGTTTAATAATAAATAAGTAAAATGGGTATCTGAAAACAATATCTAATTTTAAATAACACTGCAAAAAAGATGAAAATGAGAACGCAGACTTATCAAAACGAACTCGGCAACAAAGTAGAGAAAAATAATACTTTATGAAATTATACCATAATTACATAAACTATTATTTTGCTTTACTTTTATCAGCACTTGTCATAATCGCTTGCACACTTTTTTTTGCATTGAATAGTTTGTACTTTGGTTTAAACAATGTTCACCAACGTTTGTAAAACAGATTAAATTACAAATTTGAAAAACTGAAAATGTTAAGCGATTTATGTTACTAACTACAAAACTGCCGTCATAAAAAAAAGGCCGTAACTGTCGATTTTGTCAAAAATGAGTTATTAACATATTCGGAATCAGCAAAGAAAATGCCATCTTATACACATAAAGCTGTAAGTCGTGTGAGATTAGAGATATCAAAAGGATTTTAGCCTTAACTACGATATAATTTCTGGTTTTTGAATCTGAAAAGCCTTAATTACACAATAACGGCCTTCTGTGTTAGTATTTTCGTATTGCTAGTCTGGATGGCCGCAATTACCAATTAGGGTTTTTTAACTAAGCAAAACGTTTAAATTTAATACAATAAAAAGTCCTAATCTCACAATACGGGCTTTTCATAAGTATTTTGAAGAGACACGCGTGTTATTTAAAAACAATGTTTTAATTGCTTCGCAAATTCAATACGAAAACCAAATTGCAAATTAAAAGTGTTTTACCCATTTTTTTAAGCATTTTATACCCCAATTAACAATGAGACTTGTACGTGTATGTGTGCATATTAAGAAATACATTTTAGAAATGCATTTGGAATCTCCATATTGCTTTGAATCAATAATAAATTTAGTTTGTTATAGCGCACTGAAGGAGTAACAGCATTTTTTACAAATTTTGAAAAAATATAAAATGCATTAATTATAGTTGGAATGAATTCAGTTACCGATTTAGAACAAACTACTTTCAGGATTTGCGTTTATTATGTTACACCTTGTATAATCCTGGTTCTCTCCCACCTACTTAACAGGAACGTCCAAGTGGTGGGTCCATTTTGAAACATGATATAATATTAGAAAAAGTAAAAGTCCAATGTTCTGCCTATACTGCTGGATACATATGCAGAAAACTAACAAAAGCCAGAAAATGTCAGAGCTGCACGAAATCATATATAAGTTCTACCGAGAATAATATCCATGCTTACATTAAGTATAGAGAACATAAATCTTTAAAAGCTTAGCGAATCCTAATGCAAAGTTTTTAATATTATATAGAGATGCTAGTACATTTTATACATAATTATTAAAACGGGAGTTGTCACAAATAATGAATACTTTGAGTTTTTCCTGGTTGGGGGTACCCTTATCACTGTACTCCATTAAAGAAAATATTTATTAAAAATATTATACGCATACATGTCCATAACTGGTGCAATACTATTAATAAAATATTAAAAGGGCTATCGAAGAAACTTCTGTATCCAGAATGGGACAGCCCCAAAAAATGGCCCTTAAAAAATATAAAACTTACAAATCAAGAAAGAAAGCAATAAAAAAGTGACTTAATTTTATTTGGTTTTATATAATATTTACTAAAACTAAAAACAAGTATATGTACCCATGGCAGAATCCTATATATTTATCGATAAAATACGAACACCACTGCTATCGATATTGGTATAAGTATAAGTTTTGCTTTTCCTTCACTAGCCTATACATAACTATAGGTACCTACCATAAGAAATGTATGTGCTGTCAAACTACGATTGCAGCGTCTAAACGGAAAAATTGGAACAAAGGCGAAATTTTTCACTGTCGCATCTGTTACGGAGTAAATAATACCTAATCTGTGTCTACTACCGACCAAGCGCATCGGTTCGGTTACAACGGTCGTCGCATTTTGAATTTATCCACGTCTCCTCGTGAGACCTTCTTATCCCGCTTAAACGCTAATGCTGTGAGTAAATGCTTCGTTCTTCTTGCTGCCTGCATAGCCACCGCCCTCTTGCATTGCCTGGAGCCGGGGACTTGACTGACCGGTAAGTGCATATGCTTTGATTGCCGTTTGTTGATTTATGTGTGTGTACGACCCTCCTCTCTGGCATCTTCCATTGTAAGAACCCTTTATTTCCCTTCGTATCGCATACTCTTCAGCCACTTCTAGGCTATTCGCATGCCCGCACGCCGCATACCATTACAGTTCACCCGCATCGCTCATATTTCCACCCGCAGTCGTCATAGTCTGGTCTCATTTGAGCCGGAATTACCAGCGACTTTTACCCTTCCATACCATAGTTTTAGTGCTTCATCCCGCATCACCAATGGGTTTCCATGGGCATTCCACTTAAACATATGTTATAATCTTATTATTTAGAAATCTGGTAAACAATGATAACCCAATTGTTGGTTTATTCAGTAATCTGTTATTATTTTGAGGGCTTTTTTGTCATTTGAAACGCTTTTATACAGCCTTGGTGCGGACATTGTTACTCCTTGAAACACTTTATAGTATTTCGTAATCTGCTATTAATTTTGACAGTTCATTTGGCAACTGGAACGCCTCTGTACAACTTTTGTGCAGACATTGCTTTTTATCATGTTGTGCCAGAGTGGGAGATGAAATAACTGTATTAAAAACAATTAGAAAACAAAACAATGTTAAGGTGGACAATTCTCGGATTAGTCCACGTAGTCGATGTTCAAGAACACCAACTTGTGGAGCGTAGAAACCGCCGTAGAGGTCGCCTCTTGCATAGACGCAGCACAGACTTCTTTCAGAATCTTACCGTGGTAGATTTTGATAGAGTAAACAAATGAGAGTACGCAATAGGTATGTAGATTGAAAATTGTTTTTTTTAATTACACCGGGCAATATTTTTTTTGCGCATGGGTTTCACTTAATATATTCTGATTATATAAGCAAATATATATGTAAAAAGTGCGATTACAAATCGAAAATATTTGCTTTTTAAGAAGTTATAGCGATTTGACCATTTTTGATTTTCGCGCCCAATTAATGTCGGTCTTTGCGCGCTATCGCTGTCGAAAGAGAGGTAAGAGGGCGGGGAGTTGTTTCTTGTGTCGCTCGTTGTGGACGACAGTATGTGTTTGCATATTACAGCGGAATAACGAGAAGTTGTAAACGAGACGCTGACTCGTTTTGCTAAATTTGCGGCGAATTTATTAAAGTAAGAGAGAAAAAGTATGATTTAAGTACAAATTTAAAGATGTGCGACGCATATCAAGCTAACTTCCATCTACCTGTTAAAAATCAAGACACAATATGGCTTCCACATGTGTCATGTAGCTCTGCAGATACGTTCTGGACGGTGACTTTATTTTCTCTTTTTTATTCTATTAACTATTTTATAATAAAATGAAAGAGGTAATAATACGTTACGTTTTATTGTAGGTTGGTACCGAGGTGAAAAAAGAGCAATAAAGTTTGCAGCGCCGAGAATTCGGAGGGAACCCAGTGATCATCACACAGACTGTTATTTTTGCATTGTGAATCCACTCAAAGGTAAAAAATCAAAGAAAACATCTTATTCTGATCTATCATCGAAATCCGCTCCAATACAGAAAAAAGTCCTGTACCTGCTCCGCCTGTGTTGGAAAATCAACTACTCTCTCAAGGCAGCCATCAATCACGGAGTTCATCTGTATCCGTACATTCCGAATTCGTTCTTGAATCTGAACCAAAAATACCATACCTCATCAACTCTGAAGATCTCAATGACTTAATAAGAGACTTAAATCTACCAAAAAGTAAAGCAGAGTTATTAGCAGCGCGGTTCAAACAATGGGATTTACTTAATTCTCATGTCCGAATATCCCATCAAAGAAAACGTCATAAAGAATTTTTCCGCTTTTCCAGTAAGGAAGATGGACTCTGTTTTTGTTATGACGTGAAAGGTTTATTTGAAGAAATTGGTATTCCATGTCATACAACTGAATGGCGCCTTTTTATTGACAGCTCAACAAGAAGTCTAATAGCTGTTCTACTACACAATGGGAACAAATTTTCACCTATTCCCCTGGCACATTCCAAACATCTCAAAGAAAATTATGACAGTATTAAAATACTATTAACTGCAATTAAATATATGGAATACAAGTGGGAAGTTATTGGAGACTTCAAGATGGTGTGTTTTTTGACTGGAATGCAAGGTGGATATACTAAATACTCCTGTTATCTTTGCCTGTGGGATAGTAGAAATGATGCCGCTCACTACCGCCAAAAACATTGGCCTGTACGTACGAATACGAAGTAGGAAAATGCAATATTAAATGGGAAGCAATTGTCGATCCTAAAACTATATTAGTGCCGCCATTGCATATTAAATTGACTCTTATTAAACAATTTGTAAGGGCTCTTAATCATGAGTCTGAAGCTTCAAATATCTGGAGATTTTTTTTCAAAGCTTTCAGAGGCGCAAATTAGAGATGGAATCTTTGTAGGCCCTCAAATAAAAAAAAAATATGGATTGTGATATTTTTCCGGAGTTACTTAGCAATGAGGAAAAAATAGCCTGGAACAGTTTTAAGTAAGTAGTTCATGGTTTTCTTGGAAACCATAGAGCTGAAAATTATGACGGCCTGATCACTGACATGATTATGAATTTTTCCATCATCGGATGTAGAATGTCTCTAAAGATGCACATGTTACATTCTCATTTGGAAAATATTTAAAGATAATATGAGCTTGTTCGGAAGAACAAGGGGAACGTTTCCATCAAGATATAATGGAATTTGAAAAACGTTACCAAGGCCAGTATACTGAAAGCATGATGAGGGACTATATTTGGGGGGTTAATAAGATAAACTTCTACTGAACATGACAGGAAACGTAAAACTGTTCATTTTTGAACATTAGGACTCTATTTTAAAACTTCTATTGTGAGAATGAATCATAATTGATGTTTGGTATCTTTTAATAAATCTCTATGTCCATTTTTTATGTATTTTCATTGATTTGAATTTTTCCATATTTACACATAAAAGCAAATTCAGAACTATTTTTTGTTCTTATTCTTATTTCTAGGTACAAAAGCAATAAAAATAACGTATGTATAACCCATGCGCAAAAATGCTGTAGACCGGTGTTATGTAATCGATTTTTTAGATTACTGTGAAACAATAAATGTATACAAAAACCCCTCGCATCCATTCGCGTTATAAAAACAACATTGAAGTTGTGTACGACGAGTGAATAATACTAAGTATTTAAATAATCGCAAAACACGTTATAAATACTGAGGACATTGAAAATCGGTTGTTTTTATAATTTTTAAATTGTAGTAATTTAGTAATCTTTGAAACAGACGGATAAAAAGGATATTTTTATGCAACACATTAGGAAAAAGTGACTAATATATTAATCGAGAATGCATTGCGACTCGATTCAATCTAATGATCGATTTTTATAGCAAATCGAAATGCTTACCAAAATCATATTAGCTTAATGTTGCATTGTCAGTTACAGAATAAATAATAAAAGGACATCATCGAAAATGGCTCTAGAACCAACAATGTAGTTGCAAACATCCATATCGAATGGACAATTTGCAATTCAAAACGAATATATCAAAGTACTGTAAGTACTTAATTCAAAGTCGCAAACGTCTTTTCCGAATGTCAACGTTGTTATCGAATTACGGTTGGAGATGTCAATCCTATCAATCGGTTATATTTAACCGATTACATTCAATAATGATAGATTTGATTATTGCTAGTGTATTTTTACATAATGATTTTACAAATGTGTTGTTGGCTACAAAATTATAACCTCAAAATCCAATACGTTTTTTGCAATTATGCAATTTCCCCACTTTTCCGTTTAATAATATATGCATGAAGATAATTTGCACGTAATTTGAAATCATACACGCATTTTTTCATTGCTGTTGGTTCTGGGGCAAATCATTTATGGACGCAGAACAATATCCTTCAGGCATCTTCTTTTTTCATGTCACACTTATAATTTAGTTTTAGCTTTTATGAACACTTAAGTAACTTACATAATATGTTCAAACATAAGTCAATCATCTTTAACAATATTTACAATTAAAATCCCGCTTAAATAAAGGTTTAAAGTTAGTAGTTGGTTTTGGCAATGATTGTCCTTTACCATGAACCTAAAATTACACGGACGGCATCATATGATGTTGTCGCTCCGCCGGTCATCGTTCAACAACTTGTCTTGTTTCTCTCTCAGTTACACGGATCGCGGTTTTGAGTGAATGAGAAAGCTATTGTAAGATTGGCAACGTTGCCCTGTACGTGTGATTGGTGTAATGTTGTGACATATTATTAGGCCATAACACATGGGCCCCATCCGCTTTAAAGGTAAAATTATGAATTAAAATCATTGTGAATACTGAACATTATTTTACATAGTGAAAATATATCGTGTTGACCAGTGTTCTGTTCATCAAGAACAACTTGAGAAGGAATCAAAGAACTAGAATCGTCATTTTACATGTATGTCTTTATTGCCTAGTATTGCATTCATAACGACGTTTTATAGCAAAATATGCATTTCATATTAAGAATTTTCATCATTGGCGATATTTAATTACCACATGGTGGTCATATACTACGGATGTAATGTTTTAATCTAGGTTTATAAAATGCAATGTTTTACGTCTCCCGAACAGTGATGTACCTACTACGCCTGAGGTTTGTTATCGATATTTGCCAAATCCATACCCTTCTGCCTTGAATATTAATCGTGAAAAATTAACCATCCCTCTTCGTGTCTACGCGACGCTTTTTCAATTGGCGGTGCTAAAGCACTTTCAAAAAATTGTACTGTGAGTAATTTATTTCATTAGAGCTTTTTACTAACTTGCATTGAAAAAGCGCTTGTGCGAACATAGGGTAAAAGTTACTGAACGAATTTGGATAAAATTGTCTTAGAATAAAATATCTATTTGTTTTGGTTGTCAAAACAAATATAAACACCGTCACGCCACGTACACGCCACATATTCCCCAAGTGTGAGGGAGTGGGATTGTGTATTGTGCATACTCACGTATCGCCAACAATGTAAGATCCCATGTAGTAGCAAACGACCCTAATGATATTATACCGAGCAATATCAGTATCAAAACCAATATCAGTCCGGAAACTGGCAGTATAGTCTCCGGACTGATATTGTTTTCGTTTTAATAAAAACCTTACTATTTTCTAACCTAGGATTCGAACCAAGGGCCTCGTGATCGCTATGCGCATTACAAGACCAACGAGGCCTTACAATTGTACTAAATTGTACATAGTAAATTGTAATATACGATGTTTAATTATAATTTTTAAGATTTGCATTATTATACGTATGTGTGAAATTATATACATTACCCGTAGAAATTCTCATGTAAATTATGATGACCGATAAGTCCTTTGAAGAGCTTTTTCAAAAGTATGTCCGTTACTGACAAAAGAGGAGTAACGATTAGATCACATATCTATAATGGACTTTGCAAGTTGGAGCTTCCAAGACCGGGAGGATGTTGATGCACCAACCAGGGCGCATCATTGGCGTCATCCGCCAATGTAGGCCTGCGGTACGGTCGTGCGGCACCGTCGACCAATCACAGCGGCCGTTCGCATCGTCTACCGGAGCGCGTTCTTTCTTTTTCTTTTGAATAATAACGTTTTTGCTCCTTGTCGCAACTGTTGTAACTAAGGCACGGAATTATATTAAAACTATCAAATTGCTGCAGTTTTATTGAAAAGGCACATTTGTTCCCAGTTTTATGTCACACGCAAAGACACTGTGTAAAAGATCTTACCTTAACACGGCGCATTCGGTCAGACCTACAAATGAGAACTTTGGGTGTGTACCACTTAGATAAAAGACATACTTCCGAATATATTGCACATATGCTCACTAAAACATGTGAAAAATGGGGATTCAATACTGATAGTTACAGCAGTAGTAACAGATAATACTGCAAATATGGTAAAGGCTGCTGAAATTACATTTGGAAAAAAGCATATCCCTTGCTTTGCGCATTCACTTAATTTAGTCGCTCAACATATTTTGGGAAGTCCAGAATGACAACTAATATTAAAGAAAGTAAAATTTTTTTTTACTTTTTTTAAATAAATAATTTATGGCAAGTGACTAGTTGCGTAAATCAGTTAAAGCTGACACAAAATTGAATTAGGATGTCGCTACACGTTGAAATAGCACGTACTATGTTTTCTTGATTTACGAAATTCTGTAAGCAAATTTTGATTCGCCATAAAACAGCACCGCCGATGTTAACTGGTATAGAGTTGACAATATTAACATCGCTTCTTAACATATTACGCCCACTGGCAGCAGCAAATAAGGAAATATCTGGCGATAAATATTGCTGTAGCAGCAAGGTCAATACATCAAGGTTATAGTGCACTGCATGATATCAAAACACAAAAACCTAGTAATTGCAGAACCTTTAATCAAGGAGGTACATTAACGCACTCTTACCGAGATTAACAAAACGAATGGACGCCATCAAGCAGGTATCATCATTAACTATTGCTACAATACTGGAACCGAAATTTAAAAACAACTTTATTTTAAAGATCCGTTGGCCTGCGCAAACGTCGTTAGTTAAAGATATGATTTAAAAAAATCAGCAAGATGAATTATGTACTGCTACGGAATCTAACGCTGACAATTCCGACAAATTAGTCTGTCGGATTATAGCCTCCGGAGTGATCAGCACCAACTGATCCAGCGGAATTGGAAAACTAATAAAACAGACGAGTCTTTCAGATGAGTTATCACTTTATTTGAGGGCTCCAGTCTACTGACTAACGAAACCCCATTAGAAATGTGGGTAGATTACAAAGTACAGTTCCCAAAGCTTTACAATATAGCATTTCAATTAAAGCATTTAGCATTTATTTACTATGGTTGCTAGTTCTGTTCCATCTGTAAGACTTTTCTCAAAAGGCGCACAGGTTCTAACCCAGCCGAGATGCAGATTGCAAGTCAAAAGAGTTAATAAAGTGTTGTTTTCGCAAGGTCTAGAGAAAACATATTAGGATTTATAAATAAATTAAGTTGATTCGTTTTTCACCTTAGGTGTTTTTACTCATATTAACCTGCACCCTATCTAATATTTAATATTATAAACTAGTTAAATACAAACAAATTACTTACGATACATAATAGAAAATATCGATATATTTGTACGATATAGTAAGTATTTAAAAAAGCAAAAAAGACACTACAATATATTATATCAAAAAAAAATATGGATATTTTTTTAACATGAACATCCCTAAACAAAACATCATATATATATATATATAAATATATATATATATATATATATATATATATATATATATATATATATATATCTCTTTTTATTACGTGTATTGTCGGTCCTCGGTGGGCTCGTAAACATTCGGTTTGACGGTATTGTTCATTCCGTGTCGGAAAGCTCTCGTAGAGACAAGTTGCCGTTATTGTTTGTTAAAATACTGCTTATCGTTAAAGGATTGTTATTTATATCATTTGTGATTTCATTATTGTTAAAATTGTTCCTAACGGAGCCACAACTAAGTACTTCACAAGGAAATCCTACTGATGACTTCTCCAAAAAGAAATTGCTCAAAGGTGAGTGCATTATTATAAAGAAATCCTTTATTTTGTACATTTGTGTGAGTGTATTAGTGTATATTTGTTTATTTTAAAGTTTTCTTCATAATTTTCATAATAACAAAAACGTAAACACTTGACATGCGCAAAATAGTGCAGTTTAAAGTAATGGAATATAATATGTATAAAGTAATTAATTTGCTCGAGTAATATGCACGGACATATTGTTAACGTTACACTAAACATAAACCAGAGCGGTGTAAACAAAGGCGGTGTAGGTAAAAAACGCATAATCAAACTTAATTTAGTTTAAGTTTAAGGTGACGAGTTTTAACATCAATGAAAAAAATATTAAGCTACCTAATTGTCTCATTACCCACAATGCAATGGGGTCAGTATTATTTGAAACATACCCCAAATACACAGAACCGTATAAAATTTCTGTCGTCCTCATTTTAAATTGAGATTGTTATAACGTGTAAATCATAGGTTGATACTGAAATAACATTAAAACGTCAAGCATTTTTGAAGGTCTGAGTACAGGGGCAAAGAATCCCACCTCAAGGGCCGACGATTAAGAACACAGAGCGCGGGGACGGGCAGTCTCTTCTCGGTCAATTATCGCTCCCTACAATCCAAGAGAGCGAATTGTGAAGAAGATAAACAAATGTCTTCAAAAACTCAATGTTTTTTTAACAGTATAACCAAGATTTCTTATATTACCATAGAATGCAAGGATGCAGGTCAAAGAAATTATGTATGTGGTTGGGTTATGACAAAATGTTTAAAAAATATTATAGTTAGACAAGACTTAATATATATTGACGAACAAAATAAAGACAATATGTTTTTAAAAAATTAAAGGAATATAGCAATAATGCTATCCTTCCGAAAAACTGGAAAAATGCTTTCATGATCCACAACATATTACAACATCTTTTTTAAAGTTAAACGTTCCGAAAAAATCATTAAAAATATATAATATCTATTTCAGATGTATTTATAGACTACCCTTTTAGCTGTACGGTGCACAAGGAAAAATTAAAAACATATTTTACTAATATTACTGTAAATGCAATTTCGTACAGCTGGTGCCGTTCAGTTAATCGAATCGAATGACAGAAATTAATTGTGTCGTTTATAACTACCGCACGCTTAATTTTTTATTATTTTTTTATATTGGAACTAAAAAACTTTTATGTTTCTTTCACATTCTGAAATTATCACCATTTTGAGAATGTTACAAGGAATAGAACGGAATAAAAGAGTTTCAATACAGTAGTAGGTATAGATATATAGACATGTAGATTAGTTTGGGAACCAACGTACAGATGGCGCTTCAATTGAGATGCTCTCAAATATACCACGAGACGGCTCTCTTTTCCCTATAGTTTACTCTGTGGACTCGAGACGACTCAAAAGGATAACCAAGTCGCGCTGCCAATATTTACCCCGACAAAAGTGTTTCCGCAAAGGCTGTTGCACGAATATTGAAACTTGCCAAGGAATTCAACTGGGGCAGTATTGAGACAGCAGCGGAAACTAGTAAAACTCTGATGGCTGTGTCGATATTTGAAACCCGGGATTCGCCGGGATCAGGTCGTGGGAAAACTTTCGTACCGATATTATTGATGCCTACTCTGATATAAAAAAGCCAAAAAATAGATTAGCCGTGTTGTTGACCTCTAATTCAGCAAACTCATATAGTTATTATGCTAAAGAGAAGATATTTACAGTATACTCAAATTACTTTTTTGGATTCACAATTACTAGTGTTACGACTTCAATACACCCCGATATCTCGTAAACCCCTTATCGGGGAATGTTAATTTTAAAATGCATTACATACTCTTAGGTCCCCAAGCGATCTGTTTAGAAAAATCTAGAATCCGCGCTCAAGTGCTTAAACGTGTAGAAGGTTCCACCCCTATAATTATAGCCGGCGCGCGGTCGCGGTATAAAAGTACATATTCGTTCCCGTACGAATATATATGTAATAATAATACCGCTTTGTGGGCCGCTCCGGTAATTGTTCGATGTAGTTCTATCGATGTACTTAGAGGGTTCGCGTCCGTTCTAGAACTTTCATACGAGTATAAAAGGAACACAGAGCGCGGGGACGGACACAGTCTCTTCTCGGAAGCAATAGTGATCAAATCGGAGAACAAGTGATCTAAGTGGAATACACCGGCGACTTCAGCAACGATATACGGATACTACGAGTGACTCAGCGACCTGGAAGCAGTAATTGGGTACTAACGAGAGTAGTACTAGTGTGTGATTAGTTCGCTTGTGTATTTGCATTCGACGTACTGTTTTGTGTGTACAGTTATTCGGCATTTAATTACCCCGCAAACGTAACACTAGAATTAATTTGTAGCGATACCTATTAGAATTGCCGATCTAAGAATGGCTTCACTTAGTGGCGACACTACCACATCTGCTCTTATTTCTGTGGTTTCATCTTATGTAAAGGCTAATAGGAGGCCTATAGAAAATAGTGGTTCGGGTCTATCAATTATTGCAACACATTAGTAGTTTTAAGTTGGCAACACTCCTGCCCTCACTACTTCACGACTGTACACAGACTGTTGGCATGGTACACACTAATTATAACTTATATTAATAGTGACACAATCGTGTTTCGATTATTTAAAAATCTGCTGCTGCACACACATAAATAGTGAATACCGATACAATTTTGTTTTTTTTTTTTTTTTTTTTTTTTTTTTTTTTTTTTTTTTTTTTTTTTTTTTTTTTTTTTTTTTTTTTTTAGCCCCACACTAGGATTTATTCCTGTGTCGTGGGTGCGTTTACAAACATGAAAATTCACAAACACAAATACCCAGACCGGAACAAATAATTGTGGATCACACAAAGATTTGTCCCGTGCGGGAATCGAACCCGCGACTATTAGACACAGTGGGCTCAAGCTCAAGCTCTTAACCACTGCGCTAAATCGTCCAACTATCAAACAGTATCGCTCGGAAAATAAGCCGATTAGGGTCAATAAGGATTAAAACATGTTTTAATTACAGGCAATGTAGTTATTTACAATCCCAGGGTAAGAAAAATTATTAAACAATTGACAGTTATTTCAAACTTTATTATTAGAGATATGCACTATCTTTTACCTACTCTACATCCTTTCTTTTCTTCGTTGTGCGAGCAAGAGGACAATGTAATAACATAGTCCTCTCGCTCGCACAACGTTTTAAACATAAGCGGCTGCGAAAAGCATGTTCGAATACTTTCAAACGAAAATATTTAATAAATTATTATAACTTCAAATCATCACAATTATCGATGAAGATAGTCATATAAGCGGATTATACCACATAAATAAATAATTCTGGGCTGTAATTAAAATACCCGGATAAATGTAAAATTCTTCAAGCTGCTTTAGGCAATATTTTTAAAAAATTATTCAACAATGTAAATTATGTACCTATTTAAGCACATCTTTTTCTACGGACGGACAGCAAAATAAGGGTTTCGTTTTTCGGACGATTCGAACCTTCGGCCAATTATTTATTACACATCTTCTGAATTTATTTCATATTTGGCCAAAGAAGGGATACATACACTACAGACCAAGATCTTCAAATACCTTCTCTAAAGGAACTAAAAATTTAACATGGATAGTAGATTTTTCGAGGAATTAGTGGCTAATATTTAAGAAACATATCGTGACAGAAATATACTGTCATACTGCCAAAATCAATATATCCATTACAATCATTACACAGTGTTTTATTTTACATTCAGAGCACAAGATTTTTTGGATACTGCAAATGGTTGGAAAAATGGATAATATGTTCGACTCCATGAATGATGATACGCCAGATAGGAAGAATGGAAAACCTTTCCTAACAAATAAAACCTCAAGAAGCTCAAATAAAGATTTCATTAGAATTACAATTTTTGGGGGCGATGAATATTTTAAACTGCCGTGAGTGCTCTATGTATATATATATATGTATACTTATATTATTTGACATTTGGTTGGCTTTAATATATTAAAAAGCCAAAACGATATTTTACTACTTTTTCTTAGTTTAGAGGCAGTATTTGAAGTATAAAGCAAAGAAATCAGTTGATTTGAGTTTCTCAACTTTATAGAACCTAATTAAGACTGATAAATTAGAAAAAACAAATGTTGAATTTGCTACAATATTGAAAAATGGCAAATATTATACATAAAAATGTTGTCTAAAGTAGAACCTGAGTCAGTTATTGTATTAGACAATTAAATGTACCATTCCAGACTAGCAGACTACATGCCAAATATGACTTGGCAGAAGATAGACATAAACATCTACAAGCTTATAAGCTCAGCTGTCAGAAAACGTGTTGGAACTCTGAACTCTCTGCCTACCCTGCAAGGCATCTGGCGTAATGATATAGTTAGATAGAATACTGAATAAATAATTAGCAAAAATGAACACTTCTTTTATTTTATTCACATCTGATTCTATAGTCTGATTTTTAAGATTTTTCTTATAAAATATAGGTTGGGTTAGGTAAATGGCACATTGTAGCGGATCGGTCGGGTAAAGCCCATGAATCTCAGCGAGGTACATAATGAAAATAAAGTAAAAATTATATCAAAATAAAATTTAAGAAATTATTTCCTTGTCAAAGGCAAAAATCTTTTATTAGTATAGGTCAACAAATGCGATATTCAGACGTCAATTTTTCTTTTACAACTACCACTGGAACCTGCCCTCAGACTGAGAAGATCCAGCGAGAATAAGCATACTCAACATTCAGCCTTTTTGTTTATATCTTTGATCATGATCACATATTTTTTCAGAACTTTAGATAGATAGATAGATAGATAGAGTACTCTTTATTGTACACCAATGAAATTACAATTAATAAACAACTAATTACAGACTAATATGTACAATTGGCGGTCTTATAGCTAAAAGCTATTTCTTCCAGACAACCAATATAATCATAATCACAGAAATGTGCACCATGTGCAATACACAACAAAATCCTGACAAATTTCTAGGTATTGTACTTTACAAGTCTATTCAGCATTTCCTCAGCACACAAGCATTCTAGACAAAGCAATTTGGATATCATCCTATAAAACGAACGACCTATGTATAACTATCAGAAGAAATCAAAAAGCATATCCATTTTAGTTACAATGATAAACATAAACCAGAAAACGAATTATCATATATTCTAATTTATTCTATAATTTTGTTTCACCATTAGAACCTATTTGATTAATTTTCAACTTTGTTCTGCTAGTCAATTCCATAGAACAAAATTGAATTTGTATTTTACAATGTACTACAAGTTTGTTTATTAACTGAACATACAGGATATTTTCCCATTTTATCTACTAGTAATTTTCATAAAACAATTTGGGATTTTGATTCTACATTGTTCTACAACTCTCACTTTGGTTATTGCCAATAATTTGCAGGATTTCTCATTTGTTGAAGTAAACAGAGGAATCAGAATATTTTTTATTCATGTAAACCAGCCATGTCAAACTCAGTCACTGGTGGGCAAAAAGCATGAAGACCGTAGACTAGGTGGGCCACATGATTGACATGCCTGATCTAAACCAATATAGTATTTATAAGCTATCAGAAAAACAACACAACCACTTCAGAACGACATTCCTATGAAGAAGAAAGACAAGAAACTCAATGTTACACACTGTCACTCCTATATTTCCCAAGCAGGGGTGGCAGAGGTGTACTGAGTACACCCACTTTTCGCCGACGATGATAGTAACTCCGTGTTACTATTTTAAAATAGTATATTCACCTTTTTTCCATCTACATTTTGCTGTGGGGTCTTGAAGAACAATATAGGCTGGTCTATCAAGTTAA
Organism: Phalera bucephala; assembly: GCA_905147815.2. NCBI lineage: Eukaryota > Metazoa > Arthropoda > Insecta > Lepidoptera > Notodontidae > Phalera > Phalera bucephala. The sequence continues at coordinate 13,952,633 of LR990628.1, read as the reverse complement.
ATTAATCAAATAATACTATTCATGGAAATGGCTACATGGTTACCTCATTTACATAGAAAGAAATAAGAAAAAAATTGATGAATTTTACAAAATTGATTGAAGGAAGAGGGAATATAGACAGAAGCGACATACCAGCACACAAAAATGAATACCAAGTTTCACTAAACACATAAATTACAATAAACATTAAGCACTATCATGGTCTTATCCCCTAGGTGAGGATGACAGAAGTATTTTGTCTATACCCAGTCATTTTGCAGGCAATATCAGGCAAAATGTCTTTTACCCAGTTTCGAACATAATGTTTTGTTTTATATGTAATTCTGTATATTTTAATATATATATACTTATAACACGACTCATACACGTATCCTCCCCTGCAGCATGACTCTGTGAACTGCGAACACTCATAAGCTTGTGCCATAGAGGGGGTATAAAAGGTTTACACATTTCCTTTTATCCTTAAACAGCCTTCATAACTTCACCTCCTAACCACTTAGATTCCACAATCCCAATTCACTCGAAAAGGGAACATACATACGTCAGTCGCCTTTTCGAGTGCAATGGTAGAAAAGGGTAACGCTTGTAATACTACAAGCTTTACCCTTTTCTACCTTCTAACCTTAAAAGAACCTATTGACATTATTACACTGGGCATAATTCCAAAAACCACCACCTACAATTTTTCGATAGATAGAAAAACCGTGATTAATCTATTGTTCTATCTCAAACACATCTGAAATTAAAACCCCGGTCCTATTGATCACTAAAAAACGCCACTTGTCCAACAATTATCATTATTTCAGTAACCCTAAACAACAACAATAACACAACAATATACTAACTTCATTTAAAAGTTATTTTACAATAACGTCTCTTAAACGATGTTGAATTATTTGTGCCAAAAATACATATTGAATTATTATTTACTTAAAGGTAAAAATAAATATGAAAAGAAGGTACTTTTAGGGAGCGTACACACGTGAGCGCTTCTTCTTCTTCAAGTTATGGCTTCACACTAATTATAAGTGTATTTTGCCAGTGTCCAGTGGGATATATGATCGTGTTTGTTTAAATTAATTCGACTCCCCGATGAATTTGATGACAACGATGATAATGAAATACCCCACCCTAGATAGTAAAGCGGTGGATACTTTACATACCGATTGCAACGGCCGTTTCGAGGGTAGTCGAAAAAGCACGTTTTATCACTTTGTTACAATTACCTTCACTCATGCACATATAAGAACATATAATGGTTAATATTCCACCAACATTACACATTATTAGTCGAAAAAACACAAGTTTTGGAAATTAAAACAAATTGTTAACATCACTCTTCGACTTCCCGCTAAAACTCACGTGAGCGCTTTTTTATCGCGAACGATTTTAATTGGTGTTGCGGTGATAGTCTATCGATAGTATCGTGATAGTATCGTGACCTCGAAAACTTTACGTTACATCAACACGTGGCAATTAAATCAATATTATCGATAGTATTGACGGTACAAAATGAGCAATACTATTGATAAACGGTGATACTATCGCTAGTAATACGAATTCATGTACAATGCAACATTGTTAACGCAAAACCATCGACATTATTGCTAGCATTAAATACTAATATACTATCAATAGTCAGTAATTCTTCGATACCATTGCTCCTTTTTGTATAGCAATATAGGGTATTTGATCATTCAAATTCTGCCTTTTAAGAAAATATTAAAAAAGTTTTTTATTGGTTTTGTAGTCCTTCTGTTATTAAAATCCACGTTCCACTTAGTTTGGTACTCAAATATTTTGGTATTTGCATTATGATGGATATTGCCAAGCTGAGGAAATATGGAATGGGGTTAGTTTTCGAAAAAAAAAATAGTAACTCACTTGTTGTTTTTAAACTAGGTCAACAAACATATAACAAACAAACATGTGGCAAAACCCTAAATTTGACATTATTAATTTAATATAATCCACACTAGATTTCGCTGATTAATGTAATCTGTGGAGGTTAAAACATACACACTCACATAAACAACGTTTCTTTCGTTATTTATTGTAAATCGATATTTTTTAATCATTGTTAAAACATCGATGTTGACATCGATGATTTTTTTAAATTCGATGAACGATTTCGCCAAAACTCAAAAGCCATCATATCGGATCGATTTAATATTAAAAATATAAATGATTTGGACAAGCCCACAAACTAAAAAGAGGGCGAGGTAAACCAAGGATTTTTTCTTAAAGATAACCTTTATTTAAATGTCATCCAAGAAGAAAATACCGAGGTTTTTTAGTGGGAAGTCGAAGAGCGATTTCGTCAATTTGTTTTAATTTCCAAAACTTGTAGTATTTCGAATAATAATATGTAATGTTGGTGGAATATTAACTATTATGTATTTTTATATGTGCATGAGGAAAGATAATTGTAAGGATGTGATAAAACGTGCCTTTTCGATTTTACTCAAAACGGCTAGCGCAGCAGGGAATATGCGTGTATTTTTTTATATTTTTATACGATAGATTACATTAATATATAACTGTAAAAAAAATTAAGTGTAAAGGGCAAATGTAAAGGGCAAAAAAAAATGTTGAAGATAGCAAACAGATAAGAGCATTTTAAACGCCTGCCATTTTGGCGCGCTTGGCGTGACGTCAAAGTCAATTAGTGATTAGAATTATTTTATTCAGTAATTTATTTTTATTTTGTATTTTGCGACTATTATACAATGGAACAACACTGTGCTGTGCCTAGGTGTAAAAATACAATAAGAAATGCACCCGATAGGTGCGGACATAAGGAGAAAGTGGTGTAAAATCAGAAAAAAAGACATGGTATCTCCATCAACTTGTTTATGTTGCTGCGAAGATCACTTTAACGTAAGAATTAACTTAAATAATTTAAACTAAAATTTGTCTTTGTGTCAATCGACAATAAAAAATAACTATAAAACTAACTCAATAATAACCAACATCCAACAAATATGCACTTGATGACATTTGTATTGTAGACTTTGACGTCATATTCGATCTGACCAATAGCGTGGCGTTCCCGCTCCTTTGAATTTCCCACTCATTTTTTGTACTTTCAATAATTATTTTCTTAATAAAAAAGTAATGTTATTAAATAAATATTGGTAAAGACATTATTCTAATGCGATAAAGTTTGTAAAAAAAAATATTTGACCCTTATTTGAATTACACGCATATTCCCTAGTGGTAAGTAAACTATCCATCGCTTTACTATCATGGGTACTTCATCAATTTCATTATCATGGCTGTCATCGTTCTTCATCGGGGAGTTAATTAATTTAGAAACAAGATTAGGCATGTCTCAATGTTTTAACAGGAGGGGCCGCACAGTATAACTAACTCGAGAGAGTTGACGCACTTACTCAACGAACTTAATCAAGCTGCACCATGTGGACATAGTAAACCAAATTGAATTATAGAACAAAATAAAAATATTTTTGAAACATTTCTACTAATTAAAAAAAGATCCTTATCGCACTATATCACAAACCTTTACAGTGCTCAATAAGACTCAAATCAGACGTTAACGTTCTGTTTCACGTATTGCTTAATTCAAACTCCTTGTACGAGGCATGCCTTTTAAGTTTTGTCATTTAAAGAAAAAAACACAACTAGAACCTTATAGTACTTTTTATTGTTTTTCAAAGTATTCACCACGTAGCCTAATACACTTTTCCATTCGCTCAAACCAGTTCTTATAACATTTATTCCACTCTAAAGTTGGGGTGTTCAAAATGGCTGACTTGAAAACGTCGACTGCTTCTTCGCCGGACTGGAACCTTTGACCACGAAGACATGTCGTAATTTTAGGAAATGTATAGAAATCGTTAGGGCTTAGGTCAGGACTGTATGGAGGATGGTCAAGAGGAGGATTTCTACTTTTTCCTGCTTCAAATACTCAATCGTTTGACGAGCGCTGTGTGAGCTTGCGTTGTCGTGGTGCAGGATGATGCGTCGCTTTGAGTTAGATTTTCGAAGTTCGGCGATGACTTGTGGTAATCGAAATGTGTGTTACGACCGCCTGACGGCGGGTACAAATAAAAAACACAATTATAAAAAAAATACAATTGTTTATTGTTAACTGGAAAAAATATATGTAATTACGCAAACAATTAAAAATCGTAATAAGAACAATCCAGAAAATTAAAATAAGTAATAATATTAAAATGGGGCGTGAATTCCCGGCACAGGGGAGTTTTCGGGTCACAAAAAAAAACCTATGGGCGCTGGGGACTTATCTTTAGGCCGTTCGATCCCGTGACGCGTGGGGGGTCTTCGGTAAACAGCCTCCACCGGCTAGGTGGGGAACTTGGAGGTGCCCTGTAGAAGGCCCTCAGCCGCCGAGGTCAGCGGGAGTCGACGGGCAGAAGTGAGGCCTGCTGTCTCCCAAACCGTACTTTGTCAACCCGTACGGTGGACCCCCAGTTTTCTGGAACGCGCCGAATTGGACACATGTAGCGCAAAAGATCCGACCCCCAGGCACTAGGTGAGACCAGGAGTGGGCGTCGGCATCTTTCGCGAAGCAATTAAAATATTCACGAAATGGAGTGGTGATATTTACGTCCGGTTGAAATATAAGGAAAAACAAATATATAATAAAACTTATTACCCAACCCAGAATCAAACCCCAACATTATATTTAGGACTATCACCACTCCACTACGCTATGAGGTACAAAAGATTTTAATTCTTACACATTACGGTAGGTCTATAAAAACATCGAAACAATGACCATTGATATTTTTTTTGTCGGGTATATTAAGAAAACCCTCTTATCTTGACATCAATCCAGCAAATAAATTTGTGTTACATTATTAGTGATTAAACGAACTTACCTTAAGTGACGTTCTATCATAATTATACGAGGGCTTCATCCGAAGAGATTAGAGAACAATTGTAGTTACGCATATTGACTCGCTAATCTTCCACTATAGTTAAAAGTAGTTTTTATTTATATTTTTTACTTTTTTATACTAAAAAAGTTTTAACACACTAGCAACCCAGAGTCTATCTACCAAACTGTGGGTGTTTCGAACATCATTTAGTTTAAAGTAGAACATGCAGAGGAATAACCTGTAACAAACCATTTACAACAAAACAAACAAACAGGTAGTTATGTTTCGCTATTGAGGGTCATGTTGGGAGGGCGGGTTCTAATCTCTTCGGATGAAGCCCTCGTATAATTATGATAGAACGTCACTTAAGGTAAGTTCGTTTAATCACTAATTATACTTCGTGCTTCATCCTCGAGATTAGAGAACATTTGTAGAGCTTGAAAGATCACGAAACATATTCAAAAATAAAATGCATATATTTTAGTTTCATACACTGTAGGAATTGTTTTTATTAAGCAAAAATAATATTATTTTATGTAACACAACTAATTGAATGTGTACTTCACATTATCATATCATAATGATTTTTATATAATTAAACTTAATTTTGTAAAATGGTTAACGCAAAATCATCTGTATTTTGGTTATCTATATCCCTATTGTAGAATTTTCCAAAAACATTGGAAGTTCCACTCCAGCCGGCAGTGTTTCTAATGATGTCAATGTTCACGCCTAGCCTACTGGCGGCGGATGTGCTAGCGTGCCGGGTAGAGTGGGCAGAGAATATAGAAGTGTCAATTCCACTTTCGTTTAGGGTACTCTTAATCCATTTGCTTATAGTTTGACTACTTACTGATTTATGAGGCTTTTTGACGCTAATAAATAAATAATCACTATTATTTCTCAGAGGTTTAGTAATGTCTAAATAGTTTAATAAGGTATTGGCAGGACAGATCTCGGGTTTTGCTTGATAAAACGGTATGCTTAGGCATGGTTGATGAACCCCTGGTCTGGATGTTTTAATCATGTCTGATATTTTTATACGAATTAGATCTGTACCGCACTGTATATTTTCAATTTTTATTAAACTCAGAGTCTGGGCTCTGTGGGCCGTGATAAGTGCTAACAGGGTCACGGTTTTCTTAGCTAACTGATCTAAGGATATCTGGTTATTAGGATATAGATTACCTAGAAAGTCCAGTACAACAGAAGTATCCCATGTGATCTTATACTTGGGAATAGGTGGGCGGAGTCTAAAAAAGCCTTTAAACAGTCTGATAATTCGATCATCAGAGGCCACCCTTGTGACTATAATTAAGGATAAAGCAGAACGATAACTATTAAGCGTTCCATACTGAGCTCCCGTACGAAAAATGTGTGTAAAGAAATATATAATATTCGGAATTGACGCTTCATAATAATCTATGCTATTAGTATCACAAAAGCTAAACCATCGTCTATAGGCTACGGTGTATTGTGCTACTGAACTGTCCGACAAGGATGCACACATGACATCTAAGGAATTGAGTGGTACACTTCGCCTTGAAAAAGCTTGCCTGATAATTTCCCGGCCATAAGTTTGAGCTGCGGCATCGCCAACGCACTGCTGGGGGCGGAAGTTAATATTTTATTAATAGGTTCAAGAATAATAGGCTCTGATAAAAGAAGTCTATTGAATAATGGGAACCAAGCTTGCGTAGGCCAGTGTGGGACTATGAGTACCCCCTGTGCCGAATCAGTGGTAATCTTTCTAAGCACCTTCGTAATGACTGAGAAAGGAGGAAAAGCATAAAAGTTTAAGCTGTGCCAATTAACAGTAAAAGCGTTGACAGCGTAGGCTCCAGGATCTTTACGCCACGATATATACTTGGGGCACTTTGCATTTACTCTTGTCGCGAAAAGATCCACTTCTGGATTATCAAAAGTATCTGATATAATTTTAAAAGCGTGGTTGCTAAGTTCCCATTCTGTGTCAGGGTGAAGACGTCTGGATTCCGCGTCTGCTATATCGTTATCTTGTGAGCTGATATACGAAGCGTATATGAAAATGTTTCTATCTTCGCAGAAACCCCAAATATCTTTTGCTAATTCATTGAGGTAAGGAAAACGAACTCCTCCCATCCGATTGATATACGATATAGCAGTGGTGTTATCAATCCTTAACAGAATCTGACAGTCTCTTAATTTTGATGCGAATATTTTTAGACCGAAAAAGGCAGCTAATAATTCAAGAAAATTAATATGTTTAGTGACTTCCTGTGCAGTCCATTGGCCGTTTGCGGTCTCTCCGCCACATGCGACCCCCCACCCAGTTTTGCTAGCATCAGAAATGATTTCTAACGTGTAAATATCCTCCCTTATTGGATTAAAGGAACTCTTTATAGAATTAATCCACCATTTAATATCACCTTTTAAATATGTCGGAATACTCATGAATTGGTCGTAATCGCCTGATTGCAACAGAGCAATATATTTACATCTTTCCAGCTGTTTTGTATAGAGCCAGCCGTACTGGATACCGGGACAAGCAGCGGTGAGAAGACCGAGCACGCGTGCGAAATATCGTATGGAACAACGCTGTTTACGACTTAGTCTAGTTAGTTCTGTTAGAACATTGTCTCTTTTTGTATCGGTTAAACATATATGAAATCTTTGGGTGTCAATGATAAATCCGAGATACGTGCATCTATTTGATGGCATAAAGCAACTCTTTTCTTCATTTATTATGAAACCTAGAGATTCAAAAAGAGCTTTTGTTTGGACTACGTTATCCAGACATTCCCGATAAGTACGTGCTATACAACAGACATCGTCTAAATATATAGTTGACATGTAACCTAATGACCTTAATATAGACATTACAGGTTTAAGTAGCTTAGTAAAAACATAAGGTGCTGTGCTTAACCCAAATGGCAATACATTAAATTCGAATAAACTATCTTGCCATCTAAACCTCAAGTATTTTCTGTATTTTACATCTATTGATATTAAAAAATAGGCATTATTTAAGTCTAAGGAAGCCATAAAATAATCTTTAGATATTAATTTTAAAGTTGTTCTAAGGTCCTCGAGTTTAAAATGTTCAGTTTTAATAAATTTATTTAAAGCTCTTAAATTTAATATAAACCGAGATTTCCCATTTTTCTTTTTTATCAAAAAATAACTAGACAAAAATTGATTAATATGTGGCACACACTTGGATATAGCACCAGAGGTCAGAAGGTGATCTATGGCTTCCTTATAGTCAACTTTGTCTTTTGCTGATAATTTAGGTAATTGTGGGATATCCTTTTGAACCACTTGTTTGTGGAAGGGGATACTGTATCCTCGCACCCACGATAAAATGTTAGGTTCATTAGTTATTTGGCACCATTGATTATAAAATAAGGAAAGTCTGCCTGAGCAACGTACCGGGTCTAACGTCGTTGGTACGGGCGCTGCCTGCACGGCTGCTGCGGTAGCGGCGGCGGCGGTGGAGGCGGTGGAGGCGGCAGAGGCGGCGGAGGCGCCGAGTAATAGCGACGCTGTGGAGCACGTGGCGGTAGCATTTGGCATTTGTTGCTGTAGAGCAGGGTCCTGCCTCCTCTTGACTGGCTGCCTGCTGTTCGCCAGTTGAGGCCTCGAGTTTAAATTAAGAGTATGGACTCTAGATGCTGTGACTTTAGGTTTTGTTGCTTTAATTTCAGATCCAGACTTACTTATGGCTTTCGCTGCCTTTAGGGTATCTGTTAATTTTTCGCCAAAAAGGTAATCTATCTCTGTCTCGTAGAGTTGAGTCTTAATGTCCTTCTTAATTGAAGAACATATAAGACTTCTCCTTTTCATGGACTCTGAGAACTGTAAATCGCAAAGCAACTGGGCTCCCTCAAGCAGTCGTTTTATAATTAGGGCATCCTTATGTTCAGAATTAAACATTTTTGAGAGAGCTCCCCCAATGCACGAGAGTACCGAGGTAATTTGATTCTGTTTACTCTCTGTGGCCTTGTCCTTTCCTATTATGGTGTCCGACATGGCAGCTTTTATTTCTGGATTTAAAATTGGACCAGAAAGTTTGGGGCAATTGCCAGGTAACAAATGTTTGTCTAGTAGTTCTTTTCGAGTTTCTTTTGTAAGACCCGATGTTACGATATGTTCCCATCGAAGGGCAATATCTTTTTGTATGTTGTCCCCCATTTTCTTATTTTTTGTGGGAGATGCACCCAGTAATTCGAGGATCTCGTCATCAAGGAGACATTCCTCTGGTTCAGCAAGGACAGGTGCGGACGGCCCTGGGGCAATTTCCAGATCCACATCCTGTGTGGAAATGCCAAGCTGTTCATTCCGAGCAATGGAATCAGTTAACGAAACTTCATGGCCATCTGGAATGTAGTGCATAAAATATGATTATTTTATTATTTTGCACTTTTATATTTTGCCAAATGCAATTGGACTTTATTTACGAATACAAAATTATGTACAAAGCATAGTTTCCTAAGTATTTGTATTATTTCGTAAAGAGGGTAGGTTAAAAATTATATGGAAAAAACCTTATCAGTTTATAACAATATCATTTTATCATGTGGGTAGGTAGGTATCTGTACAAAATTATTCACCAGGCGCAGGACAGGCTATAATTTGGCCAACTGTGCACTAGTATTTGTACATTCAGATACGTATTTGTATGATGGGTTTGTATTACTACGCACAATACACTTTAGGTTATATTTAGAGTTTCAGAATTATGCATTGTTATAATTAATATTATAAAGTTTACCTTCGGGTATCAATAGCACAGGCGATGAATTCTCTGCTCTCGACATGCTGCTATCCGAACTTATGCGGCGGCGCGAACGCTCCTTGCGTCTGCGCAATTTCTTTTCAATTTTTCGCATCTTACGCCTAATATATTCGCCACTGTCTTCATCTTGAGTTCTTTTAGGCATATTTTATAATTTTAATGATAGCACATTAGCGCAGAGGATGTTAGGGTAGACTAGCGGAGCACTAAAATGCGAATGATGTTCGAAACACCCACAGTTTGGTAGATAGACTCTGGGTTGCTAGTGTGTTAAAACTTTTTTACTATAAAAAAGTAATAAATATAAATAAAAACTACTTTTAACTATAGTGGAAGATTAGCGAGTCAATATGCATAACTACAATTGTTCTCTAATCTCGAGGATGAAGCACGAAGTATAATACAATTTGCGGTGGCAATATTTAATAAATTAACAAAATCAAAAGCTCATTATTTTTATGTATGTTTAGAATTTTAGTATTTACGGAATTTTGACAACAAATATTTTAGAAAAATAGATACTCACAAGCCACCGATGTTAAATAACACACGCGTGGAATGCACAGTGGGAATTAATTATCGCGGCCATATCTCTCCTGGTTTCTTGTGGAGGCTGGACCGATTTGGATGAAATTAATATGATAATAGAAATGAAGAAAAATACCGCGGTGAAACATATTCAAAACTTATCGAATGATTAAATAGATAAGGTTATATTTTACAAATTTTAAGATACTAGCTGTCACATTTTATTACGTTGTTAACCCACTATTAAGAAATATATATAGCCATAGAAAAATACACTATTAAAAGGTAGAACAAATCACTTGTTGAATAGTAATCGAATTAATCCAGACACGAAAAATTAGTTAACAGCAATCAGAACTATTGGAATAATTATATTAAACTTACCAAGGGGGTTGAAGAATGTTGCTAATCTAAACTTTTTTTTTTTAATAAAGCACTGTTTGAACTGAACTGAATTGTTGTCGTGCGAGCTCTGGCGTCGAAAAGGGGTTGTTCCTGCGCGAACTTGTTTTTATATACTGCCCCCCCAGGACGGCCTACTTCCTGCCTGGCAACAGTGCGCACTCCCCAGATCTCTTGATCCTTCGTCTGAGACGAGGACAGAGATATAGAAAGAACGGCTCAACCGAAGCAAGGCACGCCCTAAACTATTGTCTGTTTTTTATAAAATTTTTGTGGGACTAAGTTAGCAATAACCGAACCGAGCGAGATAGGATCATTGTCCCGTTGTTCGCTATTGTATTATTTCTAGATCCTTCTATGTTGTGGGCGTTTCTTATTAGGTGTTCTAGAAGGAATTTGATTTCCGGTGCCAACGAATACCTTATATGGTCATTATGATGCTATCACTAGTTAAGGCGCGCGGTTTCCATTCGATGTAACAACTAGTTATTTTGTTTGTTTGTGTGTAAAGTTTTTTTATTTTTATTTTATATTTTTAAAACTATGTTACGACGTAACATGTGGTATACCACTCTGCGTTAACCGTTCTACGATTTTCAAGTGCAATAGTCGCAACATGGCCGGTTTTTCCAACAAACGTGGCCACCATCTTTTTTGAAGTGCTTCGAGAACAAACAACTTTAGTCGGCTTTGGCTCGTCTTGAAAGACCCAGATTGTAGATTGTTGTTTGGAATCAGGATCGTAGGCATAGATCCAAGATTCGTCACCACTGATGATGTCGTAGACGTGATTTGACTCTCCTCGGTTGAACCTTTGCAGAGTTTCCTTACAACATCTGACGCGGGCCGCCTTGTGATCGTCGGAAAGCAGATGCGGTATCCAACGGCAAACTAGCTTTCTCACACCCAAGCGCTTCATGCAAGATCTTCTGAATGGTTGTCCCTGAGATGCTAATAGAGCCTCAATCTCTCGATACGTCTCGTGACGATCTTCGAGAATTAGTTGTCTCACAGAAATGATGTTATCTTCAGTGAAGGCGGATTTTGGGCGTCCTTCGCGAGATTTTTCACTAACACTAGTATGTCCACGCTGGAATTCTAAATACCAGCGTTCGACAGTCCGCAGACATGGGGCTTCATCACTGAACACAGATGTTTGCTCTTCAAAACACTGAAGCCGTGTCAGGCCTCTTCTAAAGTTGTAGAAAATTATTGCACGAACATTTTCCTTAGAAAGATTCATTTTCGTACGTAACGTGACAGATTCCAATCGACGCTGTGACTATACAATAGCATTAATCCTAATACTTTTAACTGTTTTGAGATTCAAAATTTAAACACATTCGAATATAGAACAGTTCCAAATTCAAAATTGCCGGGAAATATGGAAACGACAGAACTTAAAAGGCATGCCTCGTAAAAACGATTTTACTATGGTTTCGTAACATTTTGAAAAATAGGTAGATTTGAGCTGTAAAGTGTTAGATACCTATCTATCACTTTACAGCTCAAATCTACCTATTTTTTACCCCCACTTTAGTTTACCTAAACTAGAGGTAAAAGAGTTAGATCTACCAAAAAGTTGGTGGATGTGGCAAAATGAATATTTGACACTATAATCGGGGTCTATGTTTTTATGTTCATTCGCAGCACCAATTTCAATCGTTTCATTCTACACTACCAGGCAGCGTTGCCAATTTGTGGGGAATTCCCTAAATCGTGGGGAATTCCAAGTTGATTGGGGATTTAATAGGGATTGGTATTATGTGGGGAAAAAGCGGGGTTTTTAACATATTAGACTAACAGTGAAAAATGATTCAATTTACATAGCTTGTGTCTATTCTCTAACAATATTATGTCCTAGGAATTTACTAAGTGCGATCTGGATGCCACCTTCTGGACAAAAGATGAGGTTTTTTCATGCGGAATCAATTTAAATAAATGGCAGAGATTGAGAATCTTGTTTTATGCTGTATGGCTAAGAGATTTCGGAAAATACATTAAATTTTATACAAAAAAGGACCTAGTATTTGGTTAAATACTAGGTTTTTCTCTCGCAAGTATCAGGTAACATGGGACAAGGATGAACTCGAGTTGTGTTTTTTTTATTTTTTCCATGAATTCGACTACAACCTTGTACTCTCTGCCTAACCCGCGAGGGAGCTGGCGTGATAATATAGATAGATAGATTGATAGAAAAATATTTTTCATTTATTATCTAATTTCCCGTTTTGGCTATAAATAGAATTTATAAATGTTTAAATGAATTAGTCTAATATTAATAAACCTTATAATTTTATAAACAATAAAAACCGATTTGAATATACAATCTGATATATTTAAAATCACCACTCAATTTACAAGAAAGACACCTGAAAAAGTACCCTGGAACAAACTTATTTTGTAGGGAATTTGAGGGAAATCGGAATGTTGTTCTCCTTAAATTTAGGAAATTTGACCTAGAGTTCTTCTTCTTCTTCTTTAAGTTATGGCTTCACACTAATTTTAAGTGTATTTTGCCAGTGTCCAGTGAGATATATAATCGTGTTTGTTTAAATTATTTCAATTCCCCGATGAACTTAATGGCAACGATGATAATGAAATTAATGAAGTACCCCACCCTGGATAGTAAAGCGGTGGATACTTTACATACCAATTGAGACGGCCGTTTTGAGGGAAGCCGAAAAGGCACGTTTTATCGCTTTGTTACAATTACCTTCACTCATGCACATATAAGAACACATAATGGTTAATATTCCACCAACATTACACATTATTAGTCAAAATAACACAAGTTTTGGAAATTAAAACAAATTGACAACATCACTCTTCGTCTTCCCGCCAAAACTCTGACCTAGAGTTTTGGGAACTTCGGAGGATTGGCGTTGGCAACCCTGCTACCAGAGCTAGTGGTACCTACATGAGACCTACTAAACAAAGTCTATGGTTTTGAATTATTCATTCGGATATGCTCTGTGCTAGGCATGTCGATTCATTCTCTTCAAAATCGATGTTTGGCCCGATTTGAATTGAATGCACAAGAATCGATTCTTGATTAAATCGCGGATTAAAAGAACGATACACGATTAATCGATTCGAAGTCGATTTTATTAGTGTGTGGATTAAGTAAAATTATTTTTCAGAAAATAATAATTATAATTCTCGATGTTTTAAATCAATTACAAATTATCAAAAAGACAACTAACTTAGAACAAACTCGTGTTTGGTACGTAGTATTTAAACAATAAATGTGTTTCGCTATTCATTAAATCTTTGGTTCATTCAACTTCATTTAATTCGTGTTTCGATTGCCACTCTTATATTAATGAATCGTTAATCGATGCACTGAATCGATTCAGAGTTTCAGATCGATTATTTGGTAAGCAAAAACTGATTTTCAATTGACATGCCTACTCTGTGCATTTCATTCATTCATTTATTTGAGCTAGGTATGTCGACCCCCCCGATGCTTTGTCATTCCTTCTTTCCGCTCAGAATACGGGCGACGACGACGACGTAGTAGTAAATCCCCTCCCATAGCCGGCGGTTGACCGGTGCACTTAGTAGTGCACCCGTCCCCTTACAGCGACTGTCCCAACCGAGTATGTCGCCTCTTGCCCTTCTGGCTGGCTAGAGCGTAGTGGTTGCACGCTCGCCTTTTAGTCCGGTGAAGCTGTAAAGGCCTCGCGACCAACAGCGTACATCATTCACACACACACGCTAGGTATGTCGATTCATTATATGAAAAATCGATCTTTGTCTCGATTCAAATTGAAGGCGCAAGAATCGATTCTTGGTTTAATTGAAGATTAAATGATTGATACTCAATTAATCGATTCGAAGTCCATTCTTATTGATATTTCGATTAAATGTAACTATTTTTGGAGTTTTGGCGGGAAGTCAGAAGGGAAGAGAGATGTTGTCAATTTGCCTTAATTTCAAAAACTTGTGTTATATCCAACTATGTAATGTTGGTGGAATATTAACCATTATGTATTCTTGTATGTACATGAGTGATTGTAATTGAAACAAAATGATAAAAGGTGCCTTTTTGATTTCCCTTAAAACGACCGTCGCAAGTGGTATGTAAAGTATCCACCGCTTTAATATCCAGGGTGGGGTACTTCATTAATTTTCAGTATCATCGTTGTCATGAAGTTCATCGGGGAGTCGAATTAATTTTAACAAACACGATTATATATCTCACAGGACACTGGCAAAATACACTTAAAATTAGTTAACACTAACTAGCCATAACTTAAAGAAGAAGAAGAAACAAAATTTTTTCTGGATCCCCTTTTTATGATTTCTTAATGTATTAAATTTAGAGATTATTAAAAGGACAATTGAATTAAAAAAAAGAAACTGATGTTATGTACGTAAACAATAAACGTGGTTTGGTATTATTTATATCCCTGATTTACAAAACTTAAAAATCGTATTTTCGATTACTTACCACTTTTTTATTGAATCGTGAAATGGATCGCGGAATCAATCTATTGAATCGAATCAGAGGTTCAGATCCATCTAAAGTATATTGTTGTTGTATACTTTAGATCGATCTGAACCTCTGATTCGATTCCGAACCTCAAAATCGATTTTTTCTAGACAAATACATTATTGTATTTGTCTAGAAAAAATCGATTTCTTGTTTAATCGATTTTAAATCGACTTGCCTAATGTGAGCAAGTCGCGGGTCGCTGTTGGTACCTTTCTACAAATTGTGTTGATTTTTGTACAGTAGTACATTAAAACGTAGTGATTATATACTCTTTGTTATATACTCTTTGTATAGTATCTTATTGTTACAACGTGCCACTTCGTTAATTAGGCTCGCTGTTGTAGTGTAGTAGCTCATAAAATCTCAATAATTTGTTGGCGTCGGTTAATACGCCGTCGTGTTCTGAGGTTACAGTATTAGTATATTATCAATGGTTTGAGGTATGGCCGAAGACTTCAGATAAAGTAGTACCTAGTACAGTGATCTACGTGCGAATATCCAAAAATATAACTGTCTTTGTAAAGTACGGGAGGTTTAAGGGGTCTATAGCCGATGTTTTTTTATCGATTCTGATATTTTACCAATTTTCAGGTTGAACACGTATATTGTAACCTAAAAGTTGGATACGATTGCAATTGTTGTCAATTTGTGTAGATTGTAATCGATAGAACGAAAACTTAGGCTTCTGTGTTGTGATTGTGATAATTTTGTATTTTGGTCTCTCATTTGAAGGGTTTTAATTTGAAGTGACATAGTTCTTAGGGCAAAGGCTGACAATGTTTTTCTTGAGGCTTTATGTTGTCCATTGACTATCAACTTCCAAACTTTTGTTATTACAATTGGTTGCTTGTTTCTAATTCACTATTTATCTTATTACAAAGTTATTAATTTGTTAAGAAGCAAAACGAAATGTCTTTTGTCTGTCTTTTTGAATTCATAATTGGAGTTTACATTATCATGGTGTCTGGTATTTGAAGTTCGTACTATTGTTGTTGAAAGTATCATAGATAGTGGCTTGGTGGTCTTCTGTTGTCATCAGTCTTTGGATATCCACTGCGGCTTAATGGATCCCATCAAATATCACCGCAACAACTAACTTTGTCCTGCGTTCATTCAGATTTTACCCCTTACCTTTTCCTGGTCATCGCTCCACCTCGTAGGTTTTCACCAAGTTGTCTAAAATTGTTTACCTGCAAAAATAATTTTATAACACTAGGTTCTGCTGGCGACTTCGTCTGTGACTTGAGACAAGAGACTAACATTTTTCTGGAATAAAAAGTATCCTTTGTGTTAAGCCAAGTAACAAACTGTGTGTCAAATTTCATCCAAATTCTTTTAAACCGTTTTTGCATGATTGAGGCTTATTGTATGATTCAGTAACAAACATCCAACCATCTAAACATACAAACTTTCACATTTATAATATTAGGGTTAATTTTAATGTAAGGTCAATGTACTCAATATGAAAGAATATTATTATTTATTCATAAGTCCTGATGTGATCAAGGCTATGTAGTTAAGCTAGATTTACTTCACTTAATTGCTCTCTTTAATATTTATAGTTAAGGGAAACTATTCAAAACATAATTGGTTACATAATTATATGACTCTTAATTTATTCTTATTAAAGATGCCACCGAGGAAAGTGTCAAATTTATCAGCATCAACACGTAATGCCAGAAGGCTCCGTTTAGCTCGTCAAAATGAATCTAGCACTGAAAAGGAGATACGTCTTGCTAAATATAGGAAGAAGATTGCTTTGAATTTGAGGCATACTCGGCCTCTAAATAAAGACGAAAAGAGAGTTCTGAAATTGGAATTGGACAGAATACGAAAAGCAGAATGCAGAGCTAGAGAAACTAGTGAACAGAGATCCTTAAGATTGAAAAAAGACAGAGAAAGGAAAGCTCTAATTAGGGCGTCCAAGTCCAGACATGATAACAGTTTAGAACAGAATGGGATAGTAGATATTAAAATTACAGACATTACTTCACTGTGTAGACAGGTTGGTGAACCAACAGTTGTGTGGTTGGAACAGTTTAAAATTGACACAGATTCAGATGAAGATAGATTGGCTGTAATTAAATTTCCTAAACATCATAAAATAACAAAACCTATCCAAATTCCTGTTCAAATGGATCAAAAATTACACAAAGTTGATGTGGTTGTAGATACGAATGTTGTTGTTAAAACTGAGAGGTGTGATCAGGCTAATGAAGAAATGGACCATGATAGCGGTCTGTTGACACCTAAGATGGCAGTTCAGTCGAATTTCCATAATATAGCATAAATGATCAGAACCTTAAGTTATACAAGGTGTAACATAATAAACGCAAGACCTCAGACACCCCGATTAGAGAATTGCTTCATAAATTCAAAACTAAAACCAAATTTCCAAAAGTAAAGGTTTTTATCCCTTTTTTAAGCACTTTTATACCCCAATTAACAATGAAACTTGTATGTGTATGTGTGCATTCTGAGAAATACGTTAGGAATGCATTCGTAATCTCCTTATTGCTATGAATCAAGAATAAATTTAGTTTTGTGTAGCGCACTGAAGGAGTAAAAGCATTTATAGCAAATTTAAAAAAAAAATTAAGATGCATTAAAAATAGTTTGAATCAATTCATTAACCGATTTAGAACAAACTACTTTCAGGTCTTGCGTTTATTATGTAACACCTTGTATATAGAAATTTTCGCGTGGTAGTGGTAAAGTAAGTTATCATTGTACACAAAAAGAGTTCATCACAGTATTTATTTAGCCTCTTACTGCACCTTTTTTGTTTGTCATGAGAAAATCTATGCCATGGTAGAAATTAAATAAAGAATATTCAAGGAATTTTGATGTTTGTAAAGAAACATAATTGGAAATTAGTTTTCTTCCTTAGTAAATTTATGGCAGAATATGAAGGTAATTAGTGTTTATTATTGTCAATTCAAATAAAAAGAGCTACTTAATAAAATGAGCTACAAACAAAAGGTAATATAAAATATAGGTTCAGTTTAGTTTAATAAGTATTTTTTATATTATAGTATAGTATTCCACTATTCCTTTTTCATTCATACATAAATTGAAATTATGCATATTTTCTACATTTTGCATGTGATGTCTATTGAATTTGGTCCTAAAGCAGTGGTATCTATTTGTCAGCCATGCTGAGTCAGCATGATTTCCCCCTCTTTTTCCTTTTTCTTTTACTTTGTTTTAGTGACTATGAAACCAAACCCTTTAAAACTTTTGGTGGAGAAGATACTTGGGATTTAGCCTATATCATATTCCTAAGTGTTTAAGTGGAATTAAAACTGAAGTACTTTTATAAACATTAAAAGTCTTTTAATGTAATACTTATTTATTCAATGTGATCTGAAGCATTTCAATTTGAGAATATACTAAGACAAGTGTGTTAGTACATTCTCAAATCTAAATAGCTGCTGGCATTAAGACACATGCAATAGACAGATTCTTCTTCTAAGTTAGATATTAGTCAAATTGTAAACAAATACAATTTTAGATTGGTTCTTAGAGGTAAGAGTTGTCATTAGATTTCAAAAATATTGTTAAAGAAATAATTTGTCATTATTCATAACGGCTTAGCAAAATAACACATTATTTCTTATAGATCAGGGGTTCCCAATCTGTTTCAGCCTACGGCGCACTTTCAAGATAAGTATATTGTCTATTTATTTATTTATTTATTGGCACACCAACAGCTTATAGGCGTATACAGTATAAAAGTTATAGCCCAGTCATATTAGGGCTTTCACCTCGGAATGAAAGATAATAAGCTGCAAATTGGTATGAACCTTTGTTTTGTCATTCTAAATGTTGTCTCAAAAGTCACAATCGTTATCGTGTCCGCGTCTCAAGATATTCAAGGTCAAAGGTCACAAAAATCGGTTTTTCGCGAATATCTGGCTTCCTATCGGTTAAATGAGATTTGCATTTATTATAAAAGTTGTAGGCTATAAAATTCCCTACAACTTTTGTTTAAACTTTTTTTTCATACGACTAACCGTTTTGAAGGTAGAGCGCGAAGAGTGCACATCGTACAGTCATATACGGCCTAATGCAAGGTCAAGCGTGAGTTATGGTTATCAGTACGTTATAAAGTCAATTATTTACTTGGAAATTATAATTATTAAACAATGCCTATTATTTATGTACTAACTATTAATTATTTATATTTAATTAAAGTAAGTAACTTGATTATTTATATATAATTATTCATATTTAACTATTTAAGTATAAAATATTATTAATTCTGGATTATATATTTTAGTTTTATTTTAAGTTAAAATGATAGTAAGAGTATATATTTTACACATATTTTTATTTATTATTAAATACGGCATAATATACATTTATCAAAATGTGAGTTCAAATATCAAAAGTATATTTGTTGATTTTAATTGTAATGAAATTGGAAATGGAAGCTAATTATCTTCTTCTTCTTCGTCGTCTTCTTCTTCTTGTCGCTCAAAAATGTTCGATTCATTGTCATCATCCTCATTATCTGTCATGTTCATCTCCAAACCTTCCAGAATATCGGGATCATATGTATTTTCTTCATCGGGATTACTTGGATACAGTGAAGCGTTGAGGCAAGCTTGTCCGTTGCACTGGCCGCAAGCTAAAGAACATTGTAGCCCTGATTTTCTGCATCCACAGCGGGAACCACAACCATTTTTGCAATTGCAAAATATTACGTTTAGTAGTTCGGCTGGTGCTGGAGGTAATAACGTTCGTATGGGCTCCAGGATTTCATTTTCAAGCATCCAGCCCCATTCTTGAGGTTCTAAGTCCTTCCCTAACCACGTTTGAATCTGGTAGTAGACACGTTTTATGTGTTGATGAGCTGCTACACTTGTTGGTGGAAGTGTTGACAGTTGTACAGGTTTATTTAGTTTTGTAAATTTGATGAATTGCGTGTAGCGGAAATGATCAATGTTGTCCTCAGATTTTGGAGCATTATATAATGCCAACAAGATGCGCACTCCATTTTCTAATAATGTTTGTTTTGGGCAGTTTTCTTGTTGAAATACTTCCACCAGTTTATCTAAATCAGGAATTTTTTCCAATGCTCTAGTAACAGTTTTTTTTCCTTTTTTAAATAGCGCAGAAGTCGTGTCACAGCCACTGAATGCGTGTAAAAATAAAATGTGCTTTTTAGTACGAGGATATTGGTCAAAACTTTTAGTAGAATATATTTGTGTTTTGACATTGCCTTTGCCAACTTTTTTCAAAAAAATTTCCTGATGATGTGACTGAGTACGTCCAATTAAAATAACGAGCAAATCGATATCTTCTCCTATGATGACAGCAGTCTTTTGATGTTCTGATAAGGCAATAGCTGTGTCAATGATGAGAACATCAGCATCATCTCTGGCTTGTTTTGTTGTGATATTAACAGTTTTAAATTTTTCAACAAGCATGTCGATAAATTTTTTTTTATTAGACCGATTTGATAAAAATTTTTCTTGACTGATTGGCACAACCATTGTTTCGTCAAAACAAACTTCATATGATTTTGAAAGTGCAGCAGTTCTTCTTTGTTGTTCCAGTGCTTTAATATTTTTACTATAGTCCGAATATCCGTCAAATACAACAACAATTGCTGAGCCATAATGTGTTTGTAAATATTTAATGTACTTATTTAAAATAATAGAGAAAGTATCGTCTTTGCTCCATACGACGCGATGCAGAAGAAATCCACCATCGATGATGTATGTTACATTATTTTCATCAAGATCGATAACGACAGGCATCATATTGTCATATAATGTTGCTTTCGTGGTTTTTCTCATGCCATTACTATCAAATAAAGATGTCGGATACGGACTTAGTTCATACTGAAGATATTCTTGTAAATTACTTTCAAATTTTTTGCTTACAGTTATTCTCTGGAAAAGTAACATTGGATCTATAGAAACTTTACAATCATTAATTTTGACAGATTTGTTAATGGCTGAAAGCGGTAAAACCTTATCGACGCGTTTTAACTTTATTTCGTTGAAGTTCAAACCAGTTATCTTTACCATAGATTGCAATCCGATTTCATGGGCTCGGTGACAATTAATTTGGTCATTTCCAACGATTCCTGAAGCTAAGGATACCAACTGATTCGCATTTGGAAAGGGATTATGAAGCGTAAACCAACCAACCAGTTCATTTACATCAGTATCATCCCTTTTTATTCGTGAATCTCTAGCATCAACATGTTGGTCCACAGAATCGAAAGAAATGTTACAAAACCGTTCAATTTCTTCACAAATTGTATTCGTGGCATACATAGCATATACCCACTTACATAGAACACTTTCTTGTGTACTTCGGCCTCGAGATACTCCTCCTTCTGTCTTCATAGATTTCATCAGACTTTGCTCGATTACCATGTCTGTCCATGTACCAGAATTGAATTTTTCTGTTCGTTTTACAGTAAAGAATCCGTTTTTAAAGTTCCCAAAAGCCTGTTGATCCATTGTCTCCTCAAGTTTTAACATATCTTGAAGATACAAATGAGCTGACTTCGCATATAGGAAATGACCACCAGCATGAAAATAGGGCAGCATTTTTCGCACTGCATCCAAATGTTCTTGAAAAAGTCCCAGCCTTTCAGCGCGAATGAAATCTAGGGCTATTGATACCATTTCAAAATATTGCACCCATAACTGTGCCGTGGGACCTCGAGCTTTTAATTCTTTTAGTTTATCCTGAAATTGATCAATTAACGAGTTGGAGCTGCTCGTACATCCTTCAACATCTTCATAGGAAACATCGCGACTAGTTATCTGTTCAATTAACTCATCTAACACACAATTTTCAATTTTCATCTCTTCAAAAATCTTTATTGATAATGCAAGTCGTAATAATATATGGCCTCTGATACTTCTTGCATAAGCGTGACCATTCAACATTTTGTCGACCGAATTTGTAGCATATATTTTACTTAAAGCTTCCTTGAGACCACTACCGTCCATTACATGTCCTATGCATCCAAGAAAAGACATGAGCATATGAAATCCTCCAAGTTTGACAACTGTTTTAGACAAGTCTGAGTTTGCATCTGACGCAGCAACTATTTCACGTGCTTTTGAGTACAGGGGCTGATCAAATGTAATTATGCACGTTTTTTGTTGATGTGACTTGGCAATATTTATAGCACTATGTAAAGTTGTATAAATTGTGTCTAAATTACTGGCAGGATGATCAATGAAAGGTAGAAATATAACCTGAGAAGTTGAAAAATTTTGATTATTTTTCGTAAGTTGTTGAAGATAGCCATTCCACCCTGGCAACGGTGAAAGATTCTTCCATTTTCCGTATAACCACAACAAATCAACTGCATTAAATTTTTTTTCAATCAGTACTTGATCATCATGTAGATTTTGGACTTGAATCTTGCTGTACCCAGGTACAACTGGCTTTTCATATGCTAAAAGAGATACATGTGATATTGCTGCTAACTCTTTTGCACTCGGTTTAGTTGTACATTTTTTTATGCGATCATCATAAATTACAGCATCTTTCGGAGTAATTATTTTTATCATTCCCATAACGTGAAGAGTATTATTACCGTCAAGAGTACTGACATTAATATCTGCATTGTCTCCAACATATTGTACCAACGCACCAGACTCTGATGGTAAAATACGAGGTTGTGGATGGTAAACTGCTGAAACTTCATACTGTATGGTATTACTATATGATGCAGCAAATCCTAAAGATGATAAAACATCCAACAATTTTTTAGACCCATATCTTCTGTGAAGAAATACGGAAAGGCCCAACAGTAGCTGTGATGAAAATGAACGTTCTCGTATCGAAGCCATTATTGCGTGGCTAATAGATGTGCATTTCGTTTTTAAATGATCTACTTGTCCTTTTCTATTTTTTAATATCATTTCTTCCAAAAAATGTGATAATGTTTTTGGTATTTCTTCATTAATACAATCTAGCATTTTATTCGGAGGTGGATACGTTTTTGTTTCAACTACAGATGATCTGATGTCTTCCCTAATAATAGCCGCAGCAGCTTCTACAATCCGTAGACGTTCTTCTACAGGAGTACTTTTTTTATTTTCGTACCAAGCTTTTGATAATACGTTAAGCTGTGTATCACGGAAAGATATAATTGTAAATGATCCAATTTTTTTTGTGATTATTATATCAGTTAAATACTTTTGTTGTAATTTTGTAATAATTGTCTTATCGTCAGGTATGTATTCCGTAGGGACATCTTTAAGTTCTTTCAAAGTAAATTGAGAATCTTCATTATTTTCTATATAATAAAAAATCTCCTTCATTGCTTGAGTGACTTGATCATCTTGGCGAGGCTTTTTATCTGCAGATGGTACTCGGGTTAAAAAGTTGGTATAGCAAATAGTATGATACTTTGCCTCAGCAGCGATCAAATCATACTCGTAATATATACGTTCCTTTACTAATTCTCCTAAGGAATCGTTTCGTTCTTCTGCTCTCTTAATTACGTTGTCTTTGAATGCAAGAGTACTTACATTACTTATTGTCCGTCTATACTTTAATTTTTTTTTCTTTTCTGCTATTTCATCAGCTTCTTGGCCACAAAATAAGCATAACTTTCCAAAATCAAAGACTTCATTTCGTTTTTTACGAGGTGCACTTGACGTTGAAGGTTCACTCTCATCTGTGCGTCGTTTTGATGCAATAATAACATTTTTACTCGTGTACACTTTTCGACACTCGGAATGCACATTTACAGAACTTAAAGTATTTAAATAGTCTATATGTCCATCATTTCTTTCAATACTTGCAGTTTTTAAAGTTTGTAAACCACGTACGACATTCACAGAAACACCTTCTGAAAGTTTCTTATCACATATAAAACACAAATCAGCCATAGCTCTTAAAACCGTACGTCCGTAGTTGCAACGGTACAATTTCAAACTAACGAATAATCTTGACTCATACAAAGTGGAGAGAGTGGCCTTGAATACTATAGAACATCTGTCCCGGCAATGAATAGAAAAGGGCATAGGGTAGGGACAAGTATTTCCAGGTATATAAGTATTGAGAAATTTACGCGTTTTAAAGAAAAGATATATAATGTCGTGTTAACTTAAAATAAAACTAAAATATATAATCCAGAATTAATAATATTTTATACTTAAATAGTTAAATATGAATAATTATATATAAATAATCAAGTTACTTACTTTAATTAAATATAAATAATTAATAGTTAGTACATAAATAATAGGCATTGTTTAATAATTATAATTTCCAAGTAAATAATTGACTTTATAACGTACTGATAACCATAACTCACGCTTGACCTTGCATTAGGCCGTATATGACTGTACGATGTGCACTCTTCGCGCTCTACCTTCAAAACGGTTAGTCGTATGAAAAAAAAGTTTAAACAAAAGTTGTAGGGAATTTTATAGCCTACAACTTTTATAATAAATGCAAATCTCATTTAACCGATAGGAAGCCAGATATTCGCGAAAACCCGATTTTTGTGACCTTTGACCTTGAATATCTTGAGACGCGGACACGATAACGATTGTGACTTTTGAGACAACATTTAGAATGACAAAACAAAGGTTCATACCAATTTGCAGCTTATTATCTTTCATTCCGAGGTTGACCCCTTTTTTTACCTAATATGACTGGGCTATTATTTGATTTAAGCTTACGCTAGCCTACTCGCAAATAATAGGCGTGAAACAACATGCACATATTTTTTTTAAGTTAATATTAATCTGATATAAAAATTAGCTTCTGATAAACAAAAAAATTAAAATTATATGTGAATATAAATTTATAAAAGGCCAAAAACATGCAATGTATTTTTAGTGTAAGTTATTTTAATGGTTGCAGTATTCCACATTTCCATTGAAGAATCGTATCATTGTTTATATCTATATTCTCCAACTTATTATAGGTTTCTTGTAATCTGTTAAGAGGCGAATTTTTCCCGAGATTGGTTCTGCTATAGCTAGGCTGAAAGGTGATACCACGCGCAACTCTACTATTAATCCTCGGTACATAAAAATTCAGACTTTCCAATAAGTAGGGTTCTGCTATTGAACCGTTAACAATTTTGTGCAAAAATGTTATGTCCAGATACGAACGCCTCCTTTCCAGAGAGTTCATCCCAAAATACTCAAGTCTCTCATCATATCCGGCTCTCCAGCGTACAGCGTAGTTCTACCTTTTTGCTTATGCACAAGATATCTCGTAAAAGATCTCTGCACTTTCTCCACGCGATCAATGTGGACTCGATAGGCTGGGTTCCAAATTTGACTACAATATTCGAGACGACTGCGGACTAGTGCGCAATACAAGATTTGCAATGTTTTGGGGTTTTTAAATTTTTTGCCTACGCGTTTAATTAAACCTAGCATTTTTTGACTTTCCTTCACCACATTGTCTACGTGACTGATGAAATTTAATTTGCCATCCATTGTAATCCCTAAGTCCCTAATTGTACTAACTTCCTCCAATATATCATTACCCAGCCTGTATGCAGATCTAACGGGTATTTTCTTTTTTGTAAACTTTATATGATGACATTTGCTTGCATTCATTGTCATATTATTTGTTGCATACCAGTTGTTGATACTCGATAGATCTGCCTGAAGCAAGCTAACGTCATCAGGAGAATTAATAGTCCGCTATAGTTTTAGATCGTCTGCAAAAAGGAGACATTTGGAATGTTTTACTTGCGTTACTATATCGTCGATAAACAATACAAACAATAACGGGCCCAAATGAGACCCCTGTGGCACTCCAGATGAGGCTATGTAAGGATTAGAAACGCAACCGTCTTTAACTACATATTGAATTCTCTGCGTCAAATAAGATTTGAACCATGACAAAATACTACCCGTGACTCCAAAATTGTGTTCTAATTTGAATAATAGTATATTGTGGTCTACTTTGTCGAACGCACTAGTAAAATCTGTATAGACTGCATCTGTCTGACACCCGGCGTCCATTGAACAAGCTATATCATTTACGTAACACATCAAATTTGTGTTTGTAGACTTTCGAGCTACGAAACCGTGCTGTAAGGGGACAGCATTTCTTTAATGTGCCAGAATAGCATAGGAAAAATCAGAGATTCGAAGACTTTAGAAAATATACATAGAAGGGACACTGGTCTGTAGTTTTTTATCGAGCTGGGATCGCCCTTTTTATAAATAGGTACAACATTTGATTGTTTCCAATACCCGGGGAATGTTGAAGTTTTTAGAGATTCATTGTAGATAAGTGTAAGGGGAACGACCAGGCTTCTGGAACATGATTTAACAAATAATGAAGGTATACCGTCTGGTCCGGCAGTTTTGTTATTTTTTTTTTTCTCTTTTAAAAACGTAGCCCCACACTAAGATTTATTCCTGTGTCTTGGGTGCGTTTACAAACATGAAAATTCACATACACAAATACCCAGACCGGAACAAATAATTGTGGATCACACAAAGATTTGTCCCGTGCGGGACTCGAACCCGCGACTATTAGACGCAGTGGGCAGAGCGGCTTAAGCTCTTAACCACTGCGCTAAATCGTCCGTCAAATTATTTATTTGTTTCGTCCTGTAATAACTTTAGTACCTCTTTCTCCTGTAGATGGATTTTTGTTATTGTGTTGGAGTACCAATATTTAGGACTCTCTAAAAGTGTATCATAGTTGACACTTTGAGGGTATTGCAAAAATGTTGACGAGAAGTGAGTCGCGAATAAGTTACAAATTTTGTAATGGTCTTCCACTTGTTCGGCATTTAAGTGCATATTTCGCGGGTAAACAGAACGTTTGTTTTTGTGGTCTTTTATGAACGACCATAGTAATTTGGGTTTATTAGTGATCTTATCTTCAATTGAGACAAAATACTTATCATAATCCATTCTGATCTTTTTCTCGACTCTCTCGAAGCAACTCGAACTCAAAATGATCACGAGGGTTTTGAGTCTTTTTGAACTTCAAACGCTTTTTGTTCTTCTCGCGAATCATTTTAATTAGAGCAAAAGAAAACCATTTAGGATATTTCCACTTCCTGGGTCTCGATTTTGGAACGTGGAGATTAATAGCTTTTCGCAAGTGTTCGTAAAATACCGCTACCATTTCGTCCACATCATTACAAACTGACAATCCACCATGCCAATCGATGTCACCTAATTGGCTATTAATGGAGTCACGGCGCACCTACCCTACCTAGCTATTTGAAATAGATACAATCAACAGAATTAGGTACCTACAATAGTAGTTATTATAGGTTGATAGGCACAAAAATTAAAACATCCACAGTAAGAAACTGAGTTACTTATTATATTCGTATTTATAAAAATTCAGAATTAAAACAAAAAATCTACGAAAGAAACTTAAGAAAAACAAAAATAAAATACAATAGTTTCTCAATAATAGCCGACAAATTAATGTGACGGGTGAGCCTGGTGTTCTCCGCACAGTTTTTCGAAGCAGGGAATAAGGTTTGAGACTGCCACTCTCATTTCTTGCTCCACATTAATTCTTGGGCGGTATTTGTTCTTGATTACGGCTACTGCTGAAAATTCAGCTTCACTCAAATATGACGTTGCAAAGGTGATGAAAATTCTTAAAGCTTTTGATGTTAAATTTGTTTTTTTTTTATCCACAACAGCAGTTTCTTTCTAAATGCCGCAATCTTTTCCGATAGTTTCAGAATGTGTGTGTTGTTGCCTTGCAAAGACAGATTCAATTTATTTACTTTTTCAAATATATCGCACAAGTATGCTAGTTTTAGCAAAAAATCTGGTTCAGCAAAGTATTTGGCGTTTTCATGACGTTCTTGCTGTAAAAAAAATCGAATTTCTTCGTGTAATTTGAAGACACGAAATAAAACATTTCCTCGTGAAAGCCATCGTGAATTGCAATAAAATAGCAGGGCCGTATATTCAGCTCCCATATCTATACAAAGTTTTTTTAGTACATGTATATAAAAAATAATTTAAATAATAGAAAATGTATTTTTGTGCTGATAAAAACTTAAATTTGCATTAATTTTTTCGAAACTAATGAATTATATTAAAATTATCCGAAGAAAATGTTGAAAAATTAGTAAGAGCGATAAGTATTGAACTTTGATCATAAATATCTTTCAAACGCTTATTCTAATCGACTAAGCATAAGAGACCTTTTTTGTAGAGCATTTAATTTCCTGCAAAAATATGTATTGCGCATTTCATAACGTTCA
Source organism: Phalera bucephala (assembly GCA_905147815.2). NCBI lineage: Eukaryota > Metazoa > Arthropoda > Insecta > Lepidoptera > Notodontidae > Phalera > Phalera bucephala. Next base: position 13,924,344 of record LR990628.1, on the reverse strand, counting down.
TTTGTCAACGACTTACAAAATTCAGAAGCAAAAAAGAAATGTACCTTAAAATCTTTAAATTTCAATCTTGAATATCTTTAAAATGGCGAGGCGTGCGAAAAAAATGTAAGAAACTTTTTTTGTAGAACGTTCAATTTCCTACAAAAAACTCTTGAAAAATTTTGATGTACGAGCAACGAATGGTGTGATATGAATTTTTTTGTATGGGACTAAAGAAAAAAAGAAAAACTAATGCGCCACCTCTTAATATTAATATTAAGAGCTGAAACTTTAACACAATTTTTTTTCGTCATCTCAGACGATAATTTCATGCTACATAATAAAAAAAAAATTAAAAGTTTTTTTTGGCAGTACTTCTTCGACTTTTCGTTGTCGAGAATTGTAGTTTTTTCGATTCTACGTTCCATATAAATCTTTTTTTAAACGTATACGTGTGTATTTGTTCTTTGTTTTCCGTTAAGCCGGTTATTATAGCACTGGCCGCGGGTGTTGGTGGGTCCATGGTATACGATGTACTGAGGGTTTAACGGCTGTAGGGGTTGTTTTTATAGAAACACCTTTTGTGGGGTTAGTTTTTTTTTTATTTTTCAATTTTATGGTTTATGTCTATGTTAGTTATGACTACATGTTCACAGTTAGCGGTTAGATCTTATCTTTATTGTATATTACTGCGTTAGTCAAGCGAATTTACACACAGCTGCTTATTCTATATTTACATTCTTGTACAGGTAGATAACTCGTGTCCGTTGGATATGAATGTACATTTACATCTAAATAACCTAACATAATTACTATCACACGATACTAAATTATTCGTCCATGTCGTAAGGTTGGGTCGTTTGGTCTAAACACTCTGTTCGCCAACATTCTTCCCATGTCCATGGCGATAATTTGAAGTGGTCCACCGGCGTGTAGTTGAAGCGAAACTCGTGGGTTCTTGTCGCGATTGCTTCGTCTGCGTCTGGCATCTGCACATATGTGTTTATGGGGTAATTACTCGCGGTGTACAATACGCAGTCGGTGATATTGTGCCGGCTTTTGTATTTTATATCCGTACACATCGGTTGCCCGCCTGCCAGCAGTTTCCATTGTTCGAATTGGTTTTCTGTTAATTTACACTCATCCATAAAACATGCATTGGCATGTATCAGCGATGAGAAATTGAACGAAGATCCCGGTGTGAGACCAGTCAGGCGTTCATAATTGTAGTGCATGCTTACTAATGACTCCATGATCATTGTCTTACCACTACTCGGTGGTCCCTGGAAAAACAGATTGTTTTTCTTTCTGCATTTTCTATAGAAATGGTCTCTTGTGGTCCTTGCGAAGTCATGCGTTCTTATGTTTATATTCATGATTAGTAGCGATCTAAGTTTTCTTACGCTTTCCATAATCACATCTGGGTCGTTTGCGTCGGGGTTGTGTCTGATGTAGAGTGCTTTTGCTCTTTCGAGTCTTTTATCAATCGTTTCTGAAAATACCAAAATTCTGGATATTGCAATTGCTGTCTTGAGTCGTTCGTTGAAGTTTTTAGTAAATTGCATGGCAATCCCTTCAGGTGAGTGGCAAAGATACTTTTGTGCGTCTCCTTCGTTAAAAGCTCTGTTGTCACATAAGAGGATGACCAACTGACCATTTTGTTCGTTAGTTGCTGCGCTTCTTCTTGTGGGATTGTATCTTCCGTTTCGAGTGTTAATCGATTGTACTGCAACTGGCATGTCTCCTTGTTGACCGACCACTGATCTCCGTTCTCTTGCATTAAATAGACTTTCATCGGTTTCATCAGTGCTTTCACCCATTCCTCCGTAAATTTCATTTTGTGTTGTGCCTTGTTCGTGTAGTATTGCATTTCCCCCTTCGGCATTGTCAGGCAGACCTTCATTGTTTCTGCTTTGCCCGGGCGCAATTCCCAATTGACAAGAGGCGCATTGCACACTTCTTTTATCTTGTTGCGTAAGAATGTTTCGTAGTGTTTTGCGACCAGGGCAGGGAGCCAAGTACTCAAGTATATGATTAAGACATGTAATTTTCCGACACATAGGGTTTGATGTTTTAATAATTTTGCCAAGTTTGCTATTGGCCCCCCAGTTTTTGTTTGTGGAAACGTACACAAGATGGTAGTGGTCGAACCGCGTACCTGTATGGAAACTGATGACTTTCCAAGGAGTTCGCCGGTAGTATTGTGATCTAGTTTCTCGTCTCTGAGATTGAACGCAGAGTTTTTCATCAAGGGATTGACAGAATCTGGTGTCGGTGTTGCTGCCGTTGCTGCTGGTCTCTGGCTCGGCGTTTCGATTTTCCGTTTCTTCTTCACCGGCGCTGACGTGTTCGTTGGCTCCGGGATCGGTTTGATCGGTGTCTCTGGGGATTGACTCGTCGTCTTCTCCTCCTCTTCGTTGCTGTGGCTCTCCTCCGCTTCCTCCAGATTCATTTGAGACAATGCTTCCTCTTCGTCTGATGAATGAGACATCGTCGTCGTTGTCGTCGAACTCGAGATCTTGCGGCTTTAAAAATAGTCGGATATCCGCTCTTGTGCAGATGTGGTAGGCGTGTATCGGTGGTGTATACTCCATGAAGACACGAGGGATACTGTACTGAGTCTACGCACCGGGGCCCCTTTTTATACCTCTGCGAAATGCGTGTTGACCGTTACGATCGATCGTTAACTACGATTTCCTGTACAGTGTACTTGTTTCGGCCGCCCTTCGCTTTATTATTGTTATTGCACATGCTGTAGGTTAATTCCTTTGTGCGTTATTATTAGGTTTTTAAGCATTGTCTATGATTCCAACATTATTTTCTATCCATTATCCGTGGATCGCATGGTACGGTACGGTAAATTTTAAAGCCCAATATATATATATTTATATTGGGCTGTATAACCTTCTAGTAGTGGTAGTAACCTTTTTTTTTTTTTTTTTTGACACAGTGAAAACCCTTTATGGGTACCCGTCCGCGTTCGGGGGACGAGGAGGGGTTATGTCGGAGTCCTTGGTGCATCGACGGTCGGAGTGACCCGGCCGTCGATGCACCAAGTATACCGACTAAAAACCCTGCGGTGACACGCCATACTCGCATATTGTCGGGGCAGCAGGAAACACGCTTGCACGACGACTGGCAAACCCCGACGCGACTGCCTGTTTAGGCCCCTCTGGGAGCGTTAAGCGCCCCTTCTCACCCCCTTACTAGACGCCATACCGGTGTCACTCGGCATTGCGTCTCCCCCTCGAGCTGGGCGACAGACTCCCCCGAGTCTGCCACCCAGGTTATTTCGGTGGAGACACCCATGTACTCAGACTGTAAGATCTGTGGCCATGGGCATCTCCGCATCTTGCGCCCTGGGGGCACTTGCCTCCGTCGGCCGCTCCTGCGTCACGGGAATCGACACAGGAGCGGCAGACTGAGCCGCGTTCCTCTTAATGGCCTTAGGGGCCTTACATGCCCTGCCGCCTAACAGATGGCCGGGATTTCGCCCGGTGTTATCGCACAGCGCGCAGTGTGGAGCGGATTTGCAGCCGGCAGCCTTGTGGCCCGGCTTTCCGCACCTGTAACACAGCGCGCTGCGATCTGTCCCCCCTTTGCACTGCTCTCGGACGTGGCCCGGTCCGAGACAGCGGTAGCATCTCGTCGGCCTCACCTCCAGGAGGTTGACTCTCGCGGAAGTGAAGCCGACGAGAAGCCGATTTGCAGCCACCCTCTTCGCTGCCTCCACAGGGCAGCTCACCACTGGTACCGAGGGGTGTCCGGTCCCGCAGAACTTCTCCCGCCTTGACCGCGTCTACCGGGCACCCCCCGGCACGGGCGACAGCCTCCACCACCTCCTCTTTGGTGACCGAATCATCGAGGCCCACTAAGCGCATTGACGCGCGCTTGATGGGCCTGGAGATGGTCACGTCTTCCGCGGGCAGCGCCGCACTTAGTGCAGCCGCCAGGGCGTCCGCCTTAGGGCCGCTCTCTTCGCCAGCCACTTCGAGCATGCGGGCTCCAGTGGCCGCAACCTTGAACCCGAGGGAGCCGATACCTAACTCCTCTTTATTGATCAGCTCCCTCGCCCGGACGATTACGTTTCTATACGTTATGCCGCGCGCCGCGGCGTCCGGCTGCAGCTTAATAGAAACCACAGCCGAACGAGGCGGTCGCGGCGGTCGTGGCTTATGCCTACGCTTCTTTTGGCGCTTGCGCTGGGGCGCCTGCGCTTGAGCTCCCTTTGTCTGTGCAGCCTTCGCAGGCTGCATGGTATTCCTCTTCTTTTTCCTCCTGACCACTTCAGCCCACGACACTTCCCCGGTCGCGGCAGTTGACGGAGGTGGCGGAGGTTTCGGCTCCTCCTGGGCCGGCGTTGCGGGTGCCGGCCCAGGGAGCTCCTTGCGCTTCTTCGCTCCCCTACCTTTCTTTACATTTGGGGGAGCGGATACGTTGGACGGCCCAGGCATCGCCACTTCCGAAGCGGCGAGCTCCGGCTCGGGCGGAACCGGCCGGTCGGAGGCCAGGGGCGGTCGAAGACGTCGCTCCGGAAGAAGCCTATCTTCCAGGGCGGCGAAACGAGCGTTCATCATCGCCCCAACTTGGTCGACGATGGAGCGGTGCATCTTCTCCAGCTCCGTCGTCGTCGGGGCCGGTGCCGTAGGGACGGCTGTCGCGGGGGCCGCAGCTGCAGGAGCAGCCGCTGCTGGTTTCGCTGCCGCGGAGGTCGCTTTGGCGGCTTTAGCAAAGGCCTCTAACGCGGGCGACCTTCTATCTTCGGGACGGGGTCCCGGCTGTTGGTTGGCGTGCAGGTATTGGACCTGTTTTTGCAGCCACTCCACTTTCCTCTTGAGCCGGGTAATTTCGTCCTCGGCCTTCTTTAGCTCTTGGGGAACCGACAACTCAAAGATGCCGTCAACGGCCTGTGAAATGACCCTGGCGGCATCCTTGAGTGTTTTTACGAACGTCCCCTTTAAGTGCTTGGACGAGCCGGCCACTCGGAGGATATTCTGCACCTGCTGAAGTGCAGCCTCCTTGTGGTCGACCGGTCCAAGAGTCCCCGACGCTCTACTGGCCGCGCTTTCCTTTTGCGCGGCAACCTCTAGGGCAAGCTCCCTCTCCATTCGGAGCTCAAGCAGCTCCCTTTCGCGGGCTGCGAGCTCTGCCTTCGTTTTTAGGAGGCCGACATAGCCCCCCGTTGTTGGCGGCCGGCCTCGGCCACGCGGTACCTTGGTCGCCTTATTGGTGACCCCCTCCTCGTCCGTTGACGGCAACTCCGAGCTGCGCGGACGTTTTTGCCCCGCTGCTGAGCAGACAGAGTCTGTACACGACATATCAGTGTCGTCGTCCGTGGCTCTAAATCCCTCTTTTAGGGCGGCCTCCCACTCGCGCCTATCCGCCGCGTTCAATGCAGCGCCCTCTGGCGGCGCTTCGTCGTCATCCACCCTCACCTAACCTAACCCACCCCCACCTAACCCGGGACCATGTCGACCTATCGGAATTAGATTTTGAAAAACCGGTTTGTGGATGTGTCATCATAATTAATGGTGGTAATTAAGTTCTAATTAGTGGCGCGTGCCACCCTCGCCCTACTCTATCTTTTCCCACGATATGAAAAAATTGCCTTGATAACTTAAAGGTCAGCGACTTAAAAAAAAAAAAAAAAAAATTAAAAGGGCTCCTAACATGCTATGCTCGCCTGGTAAACTGACCCCGGTACACCACCCCGTGAACGTTACTTTACAAAGTCACCCGACTTTAGTACGTAACGTTCACACTAGTATAGCACACATATAGTTTAAGTCCACAGCACACATACAGTAGACTTAACAACTATATGTGTGCTCCGTTGATGGTATGGACGGCCGCTAGGCCCAAAGAGTATAGTAATTATATATAGAAAGAGAGGCATCTGGCGTGAAAATACGGATTCACAGAAACACTAGCGCTCCAAGCGTCTTTTGAGTGAAATTAAATTTATACACCTACGTATAGATAGCTATACTGTATTAGTAGACGTATATATAATATAAATCTGTGGTCATAGATCAGACAATGATAAGTACATTTTTGCTCCGTATGACTTATTAATAAAGGTATAATCGCCAAAAAATGCTCATTTATTTGGTCATATCAGGATAACTACATGCAAAATATTACTGTTTAATATTTTGCATGTAGTTATCCTGATATGACCAAATGAATGAGCATTTTTTGGCGATTATACCTTTATTAATAAGTCATACTGAGCAAAAATGTACTTATCATTGTCTGTTCTATGACCACAGAAATATAGTTATCCTGTTCACTATAGTAACTGCTTGTGAATCCGCTAAAGTAGCCATCAAATTAACGCCATCATGAGTTTACAAATTATATTGAGAGTAATCAAATTGTTGCAAGTCTTTCGAATAAATGCCACATGAGTCAAAGCTAAAAGTTTAAAAAACGAAGGATTTGATTTGGCCTACTGTTTGCGTTTCCACCACATTAGGTTATTATAATTTCTTAAAACTATAAAATGTCAATATTATAATAGTAAGAAATAATTACAATAACCCATGCTAGCAGTTATTTCTATAGTGAACTGATACCCTTTAAGCAACGCCATCCTATTCAAGGTCATAATTATTTACCACTGGGAAAATAATAAGAAATATAATTGCATTATAGATTTTTTATTTCCATACAAATATAATGAAAGTGTACATCTTCAATGTTATAAAATGTCAATGTCTGTACAATAAAAATATTTTAAGAATAATAACTCAGGTTTTGAAATAGAAAAGACTTGTCTTCTCATCTGTTTGATCAAGAGTCAGGCAATAAATAACTAGCGGGTAGATTTTAATCACTGTTGCAGTCTTAATGGTACTATTTCAACTTAAATACTGCTGCTTGTTTCCATCAAAAGTGGTCCTCTTAGTAGACCCTATTATTATAGTACGAGAATTCAATAAAATGATTAAAGGACTTTTTTGTAAATCTATAATTATTCAGGGATTTCCTATACTTTTCTATTTACTTAATATACGTAAATGTAATAATAAAATAAAATAATACTTTTAACTACTAGGGTATCAGTTCAAATATTTGAATAACCGGAATAATTTTACAAAACAATACCTGTTTCTACAAACAAACTTATAATTTTTTAGAGGTGTAACTAGGAACCTCCACAGGGAATTTATGATACAATACTGCATAACAAGACCCTACTATATACTATGAAATCATTATACCAAGCGCTTATCATAATTTTATATGAACTTCCTATAAGAAATAAGTTGTTAATTCGTCCGTCTTTTTGATATTTTACAATGTATCTTCAGCCCAAGACGCCCGATTTTAATAATATAAAATACCATATTATGACTATATACCATGAAATCATTATACCAAGCGCTTATCATCATAATTTTATATAAACTTCCTATAAGGAATAAGTTGTTAATTCGTCTGTCTTTTTGATATTTTACAATGTATCTTCAGCCCAAGACGCCCGATTTTAATAATTCGCTTTTGACTGAATATACATCTAGGATGTCAAAATATAAATCAGATTAAGATTTCATAAGGAGTTGACCGCTGTAGCACGGTACTCCTTAATTAATCTCCTTAATCTTAACTTAGGTAGCAATTGCTCACAAATCAATGGTAGTAGGGAATTGGTTTCTAAACTCTGTTAAATAACTAAAATAAATTATAGACCTTTGTCCACTATTTCTTATGTTTGTGAGTATTGTAATAAATTTGAGCGCTCACTTTAATTGGATCATTTATATCTCGATTTGAAATTTTTCCAGATAATATTCGATTAACATTTCTGCACCAACTAAATAACAAAATATTTATTGTTGTTTCTATGAAATAATCTCGGAGAGCTTCTTTATGAGTTTCACAATAAAATGGAAATGTAACAAAAGAATTAATAAGAAACTTAATACCTTCTTTGGGTTTATGTTTTTGAAAATTTTTTTTTAAATATGTCGTCGTAATATCTTGAACCTCATTAAAACAATTAACAAGTTGATTTGAAGGGTAACATAGCCACTGTTTATTTAAAACGTATTCTTTAGCGCGTATGTAACAGTTTTCTTGGCTATTTATATTTTTGGTAATTATAGTACTTTTGCATGTATTGCAACCTTTAACAATTTTTTTTAAACATTTGGTCAGGACCCAGCCACAAACATATCTCTTTGGAGCCATCGATATATCACCTTCTTCAGCCGGTACATTTAAAATTGCCTCATGCATTTCTGGACTAATGACAATATTTTCTTGAAATTGTATTCTTTTATTTTTATTTAATAAAAACGTAATTGTTTGTAAACATGAATTAAAATCTTCTTCACAATTTGCACTTAAAGATTGTCGACAACTGTAGTTATTTAATAAAAGTGTTTTGAAGGCACCTTCAAATGCTTGGCAGTTTGGTGATACGTTTCTGACTCCTAAGCTTCTGATGTTACCAAAAAAATTCTCTACCGGGTCCTGATTAAAATTTCTTGTTAACATACTATCGAAAGAATACTTTTTATTTAAAATATTCCATAATGCCTGTATGCCCTGTATTGTTTTAATAAAGTTCTTCACTGATGGTGCAGATGATTCAGTGAATCGGATATTATCACCATCTATTTTTTTATTAATGAATTTAATACTTTGCAAAAACTGTATAGCATCCTGCCATAGTTGATGGTGTGGTGAATTCCGTCTTACAGCTCCTCGATATAATTTTCCATTATGAATGTGAAAAGTACCGGCGTTTAAGCTATCAAATAATTTGTCTAACATTAAAACCATAGGTATTAACTGCCGGCACTCTTCGGGTAATAATTTTTGAGCTGTAAGATAATTTGCTGTCACTGCCACACTATGGCTAAATACTTGGGTAGCCATTTTTACCCTCATTTTTTTAATTTTGGGCTTCAAAATGTGTTCATCGGTAAGTTTGTGGAGGCATCTGAAATTAAACAAAAGTTGGTTACTAAACAGAAAGCATTTTAACAATTGTTACAATTAGCCAGATATATATTAAAAGGTTTAATTGGTGAATAAAAGTATGTACATAGAAGTTCAGCATTATCTGTTCCATGTTAGTACTGAATTTTTTCTAATCATCAACTTGAGCACAATTACTGCTGGAGATAAATTTGTGTACAGAATACACTTTTCTACTAATACAGACAAACTTTAATATTTGCGACACATACTTTCAAAAACTAAAATAAATGAAAGTAATGATGCAAGAAAGGACTATTTTTTTAAATATTGTTTTGCAACATGGCTTATTGTCTTGTATGTTTTTCAAATATTTATCTTCCAAGTTTATATCATGCTATTGATACTGAAATAATGTAAGCAAAATAAAATTAATAAACAAATGAATTATGACCACTCTAAGAAAAAAATTAATAACACGTCAAAATCTATTCAGATATTTTAGGAGTTATAAGGAAGTATATAATTATGTATCTACAAACTCATAAGTGACTAACCCAGATGACTAGTTATAACTCTTGTTTGTTAGAGGAATAAAATATTGAAAGTTAACAGTTTTAAAATTAATATTATTACTCACCTCAGCTCCCCACATAATTTGTCTGCTTCGTACAACATTTCAAAATACCCCCACTTCACATATTTTTCTTTATTTTCGTCTTTACGATCTATATATTTCATTTGTTTTTCCAGCAAATTATTACGCAATCCTTTAATCAAATGAGGGACATATAAGGGTATTATTTGCTTGCCATCAACAGAAAATATTTCGTAACGCCACTCTTTTCCATCCTTTAAAAATTTTTCTTTGGTTTCTGCGACTAAACTATTCACAGTACTGACATTTGATGCCCCTTGGTCACATACAGTACATAAAATACGCAGGCCAGTATTGTGCACATGCCGAATAACACCTTTTAATATTTTTTTCAGTTCAGGCATTCTAAGGTTACATGTAAAATGATAAGCCACAGGTTGCTTGAAATTCATTTTTATCCCTTTTACCATGAAGACAATGGCATGGTTAGCAATTTTTACTTCTTCACTGTGACTTATAAATCCTTTAAATTGGTCATTGGCAGACTCATACTGCACGTGTGGCTCTATAGATATTTCGTCAAATATTAAAGTGCACAAACGGTCTTGCTCTTGTAGTCCACTGACAATTTCTTTTAATTTTTCAAATAATGCATTATTTATGCCTGGAACTATTTTGATATCTCTTAGCAGATTTTTTAAGGACTTTGCTGATGGCATTTTAAAATATTTATAAAATAACGCGTAGCCCTTTGGACTTTTCTTATAAAGAGATAAAGCCATCACCTTCTCTTCTGTGGTGTATCTTCAGCCTTTAGGTTTCTTCAAGGCATGGCGAAACTGCATTTCTGTAAAAAGTTTTGCTGCCAAATTCATATTTTTTGTGATTTTATTAAGTGCAGCATTGTTTGATAAAGCACTGGCCATTGTTGAGAGACGTGATTTATAATTCAATTCATTTTTCTTTAACTTACGCAGCTGAGTTTTTAATTTTCTTATTTCATTTTGAGAAGTTTTTTGCGAAAGCAATAAATTCTGGGTTGACTTGTGATCTGTAAATATGACAGTAATTTAATATTTAAATTCTTTTAATCTTATCTATAGTAATTTGTATATATAAAAATAGAAACAAAAAATAGAGGTTAGAAAGTTGAAATTCTTATAGTAGGTAGCTTTTATATGATATATATTCATTAAGGAAGAATTAATGAAAATTCTACCCCTACAGGGGATGAAAGCTGGCAAGAATCTTTGGTACCGTAAAACAATGCGAGCTGGGGTAACTGTGATGATAACTAAAATTAATAGATTTATTTAGATTTAATACGTATAAATAAACGTAGGCGAAATTTTGTTTATTTTCTTGATCAGACTGACAGATTAGCCATGTTTTCCAGCAGCGCCCATAAGTAAACATCGTCGGAACTAAATGATATTCTCTGTTAAAGTCTAGTGTAAAATAGTTCTGAAAAATTCATCTGAATAACTTCAGTAGCTCATGTGAGAGTATGTTTTGTTAATGTATATTCTTTCACTATTTTAATTGTGCATTTAGTTAAGGTTCAAAACATAATCGTACATTTGGTTTAAGTCAGCTATTTCGTTTTGGACGAACATTTTTTTAACCGGCATTTAGCTACAATGATAGCATAGCCTACATTGGGGAGATAAGTTGATGACGTAAATTAGCATGGTTGAAGTATTGTAAGAATAAAATGGATTTTAGACTTACCAACACTGGTGCATCCAAACACACAGTATCGTCTTCCATAAGAGGACATTTCGATAAAAATAAAAGAAAAACGATCAATAAGTAAATTAATAACAATGACAAACACAACAATTTAAAAACACAACAAGTAGAAAACACAACAATTAACAAACACAATAATTAACAAACACAACAACTAAGAAACACAAAATAACGATAAAACAATGAAATATGGAACAATGAAAATTGGAAAGCTGAAAACGGTTGACTCGAATTCGAATAACGTCACAGACAGAGTAACTGTATATTTTTTTTTAGAGCGTGTCCTAGGTGTCATTCTTGTCAAACGTAAACTTCAAATTTAATTCTTATGAAAAATCAATAGATGACACCACTTTCCATACAAATCTGCTTTAGTTCAACTTTCCGCCGCCTGGCTAGGCCGTGCCCGCGCCGCCCCGTCGCCTAGCGGCGACACATAGATTGCAGTGCTGCGCGAAGCGATACGAGAACGAAACTTCGACTTTTAAAAGTTAAGTATCAGTTTTGTTAAGACTTTTATATCCTAATTAACTACGAAACCTACGGACGCACTACAAATACACTACAAGTGCAGTTGCTACGCACGCACACAGTCGAACACCGGGTCATTCGCTTGACTATCGATAGGTTGAGTAGTTCTGTTTTTGTAATATTGTCCTTATTACATGCGCATAAGGCACACTTTGCTTTACACCCGCATCGCAAATATTTAATAACCCTATTTCCCGATTTCAATGCGCGGCATTGTGCAGCATTTTGGATTCTTATCTTTCCATCACACTTTTCAGGCTTTGGACTGACAACTTTGAATAATTTTGTTAATTACAACAAAAGGTTACTAAAATGTAATAATTTAGTTAAGGAAAGTGGACTTTAGACATGTGTTTTTTATTTTATTTTTACTTATTAGATGTAAACAAAATTGAATAAAGTAGGCGTGTTTAAAAGATTTGAATTACAATAATTGATAATTGTTATTTTACACTTACACTACTTTTATCCAGATAGGGCTGGATAAACTAATCCAAGGCGCTATTAGGGCGTCCTCTCAAAACACTTTCAAAATGTCTACCACCTTGTTCTATGCACTTTAACGTCCGAACACGTAATTGGTATTTTAATTTATTAAGCACTTCAGTGTCATTTTTAATTAAATGAAAGGCGGTTTTAATTTTTTGTTTCAGTGAATGAATGCTATCAGATTAATTTACATGAACTATAGATTTAATATGTCCCCACAAGTTAAAGTCTAATGGAGTAAGATCAGCTGATCGTGGAGGCCATTGCACTGGCCCCCCTCGACCGATCCAACGATCACCAAATTCAGCGTCCAGATATTGACGCACAGTCCAAGTAAAATGAGCGGGAGCTCTGTCGTGTTGATAAAGCACTCCCGATAAATTCGCTAGCGGAACGTCTTCTAATAACATGGGCAGGGTTTCTCTTAAAAAATGTTGGTATGTTTCACCATTTAGCCGCGGTAAGAAAACTGGCCCCAAAACATGTGTTCCGATGATTCCAGCCCATACGTTGAGAGAAAATCTGCTGGAATGAGTCCACTCGACACCCTTTGGGATTATTATGCATCCACAAATGGGTGTTGTGTGGGTTAAACATTCCAACGCGAATAAATGTAGTTTCGTCAGTCCATATTATGTTGCACTCCGGGTTTTCTACTACCCATCTACAAAACTCTAGTCGTGGTAAATGATCATATGGAGTTAACTCCTGGCAACGTCGCAGATGAAATGGATGTTCGCCATCACCATGGAGAGTTCGCCACACGTTCATATGATTCACATCGAAAATGCGCCCGGCTTCTCTGGTACTGCTTTCAGGGTGCTCATCAAAATATTCGAGAATGTCTTCCTGTAATCTGGTAGACATTCGTATACTAGTCCCCCTCTCGATTGAAGTGTTGGTCTGAAAAGCGCCGTGATCAGGCAGTCTTTGCGTTGCTGCCAGCATGGTTCGAGCGGAAACTGCTGCCATGGGTCTGATTAAAGACTCGACACGCCAATTCCACGTTATCATTCCATCGAGCTAGTGTTCGCACCATTGCGGTGTATTGGATTCTGGCATACCTAAATGCCATAGGGCGCGATTTCGCTCCGATTATTGCGTCATAAATAAACACAAACAAACCGATCGAAACGTACAAGACAACTGCGCCCGCGCGCCGGCCGGTGCCGGCGTTTCTATTTTTTTTATTATTATTATCTAAATCTAAATCTTATTGCGTTTGAGTGGGGCGCGGGGATAGGAAGGTAAAGGCGCCATTTAATTTCGTTGAAATTTTCACGCAGAAACATTTTACTTAAATTGCAAAGATAATATGATGGAAAATAAAAGTAATTAAGAATTGATTTAGGTTTATATGGAAACAAAATAAATATTATTAATTGAGTATTGAAATGTGTAATTCTCGAATTTGTTCGATACCGCTTTTGTTTGCTACTGGTTTCTTTATTTACATACATTAATATTTTTTTGCCTTATTTTTTTTCCTGTTAGAACAATGTCGACGGGTTTCCAACTTCATTAATTTATTGTCTGATATTTATTGAATGTTGTCTAATGTTATAAATACTGTATCTAAATAGGATCTTTTAACCCGGCGAGAGTGTGGTAAAAAAATGTAACAAGGACTATGTGGCAGGGTATGACATACCCGTTTACAAATGTAGCAGTAAAACTTTATTCTTGTGAATAATAATATTATTTTTTATTTATAATTATAAAACAACTATATAATAAGGTATTAGAAATAAAACATTTTATTATTTTTATAAATCTTATTTGTTATTCAACTTTGATCAAATGTCTATGAATTTTTAACAAAAAAAATTAACGCCTCATAAAAAATCCAGAAAAAAAAAACAAAACAAACTTTATCAAAAATAACTTTAAACTAATATAGAACATGACATAAGTAACAATATAAAATATTAAAAAAACACAAATAGTCTTAGGAACATCTTAAGAATCGGAGTTCAAATCAATGCAGTTTTTGAAAATAAAAGTTGCGTGCTCCATACAAATAGCCTTTCCACAGCTTGCACACGCATGTTTTGTCATTCGATCTTTTTTATTTGGACAATCTCCGCATCTGACATAGCGACCAGGAACATTTTGAGTTGCGCAAGTGGTTCGTTGATCTGTATAGAGGTTCTCTGACGTATATATGTTGGGATATTCCTTTGGTCTCTTCGCAATTTGAGGTATCCGTAAACTGAAGTCAGGCCTAAATTACGTAAGAAATCTGTTCGTTTGATGTTTTTGTCTAGATTTTCACGCAAAATAATGGTTGCATTTATAGCAGCTATATTCAAAATGCCGTAAAAAATGGTTATAGGCTAACGTTTGTTATTACGCGACACATTGTAACTACCAGTCAGTTCATCGACCACGTCTACTCCAGCTTTAGTAGAATTGTAGAATGTTATCATCTCTGGCTTATTCTTTTCTCCTGTGGTGCTATCAATTTTATCGTCATGATGTAAGCTTGACATTACTATGACCACCTTATTCTTTTTAGGGGCATAGCATACCATAGAAACATCCTTTTGATGACCGAACATGGAACTTCCTGGAGCCTTACCAGTCTTCAAAAATGCAGCCGGAATACATCTTTTGTTTTTTCTTACAGTTCCAGTCGACGTAAGCCTGTGTTCATTGAGCAAATGCATTGTCAATTTGTGATTGGTGTACCAGTTATCAAAGGGTACATGGCGATTTGTGCACGATATGGGCTGGACCAGTCTTCCTACAACGTCATAAGCGTTGTTGCTTACGAAATACGGGCCTGTTGGTTGTTTTCCCGCATATACTTCCAGATTTACTGAGTAGAAAGATTTTGCATCAACAAGGGCTTGAATTTTAATGCCATACTTGGCAGGTTTGCTGGGAATATATACCCTGAATAAACATCGTTCCCTGAATGCTAAAATCATTTCATCTATTGTCAAATATTCGTGACGGGTGTAAGCTTTCTGGCAGCAGTCAACAAACTTTTCAAAGACCGTTCTAAAAGGAGCCATGTTATCAAACTTTTTACGTTCCTCTCTTGTTGATTTATCATCAAAGCGAATACAGTTTTGCAAAAAGTAAAACCGCTGAAGAGACATAGTTGTTTTAAATATGTCTACGCCTGTGCCATCTGTTCTCCATAAGTCTTTGAGACTCTGGCGACTCGATTTATTGAGACCAGCAAGGTAAAGCAACCCAATTAAAGCATCTAACTCGGAGGGTGTTGTTTCCTTTATACTGTATAATTTAGCAGGATCTTCGCATTTTTCTCGTATTTTCAATATTTCTTCGTTAGTGTTTTTCAATATGATAGCTTTCATTTCTTCAGTGATAAAATATTCCAACATTGTACCTCGGTATCTGTTTCTTTTGCTGCTCCTTTTACGCCTGGCTGTTCAGCAATTATGTTTTCAGATCTCGTACGTACGTTTGTTCGTAGAGGACTTTTATACCATATCTGGCCATCCTTTGACTTGTAATGCGGTGCATTGACTTGAAGTGTTGGACGGCGGCGTTTGTTCTAAACGGACAGCGGAATATTGTCTTCAGTGTCATCGGAATCAGCACTATTTTCTATTATCTCAGCTTCATCGTGATCCGAAATCTCTTGCTCGTATCCGATTGCAGGTCATGCTCACTGCAATGGTCAAATTCTTCTCCGGAGCTCGCTTCATCTGACGTATTCTCTAGTACATCTTGCAACATGGACCGAAGTCGGTTTTCTTCACGTTCAAAGTTCATTTTTAATTAAAATATATATTATAACAAAGAAAATAAGTCAAAATAGCACAAAAAGCACAGCTAGTTTTTGTCACGAAATATGTACATTAACTTTGTGGCAGGGTATCTCATACCCAAACGCAGTTTGCAAGCGTCTTACCCGACTGCAGGCTGCCACGTCACTGCGATCACGCCACTAAGGGTGCGGGAGGGGGCACCTTTTACCTCCAGCTACTCAGGGCGACAACAACTTTGAAGGTCACGAACAAAAAATATACGCAAATTAAAAAACTAAACTTTCAAAGTTTTGTGATCCTTGACTTTTTTCGAAAATATCGGAAATTATGTGAAAAACGATGGCGATGCTCTTAAGCTGGGTATCCATTTGCGCAGCCTCGTGGCGAGCTGCCTCATCCTGAGCGTGCCGCGGGCTGCGGAAAGTACATGCGTCTCCACTTGAGCACACATAATATCGTATCGAGCGACAAGCCCCAACCCGAGCCACGATTTTCTCAATTCCTCATTAACCACCAGGGTTGACGCACGTAAAGTCGCTGCAGCATTAGTAGTAATTAGTCACTACAAAAGGAAGCAACATAGGAAACGGATACATCGATGGTGGATTAAGGAAATATATCGTCAGCGAAATGTTCATGCAAAACAATTGTTGTCAGATATGACCTTTGAAGGCGTAGAAGAAACTATTAAAAATTTTACCAGAATGAACTCTGAAACCTTTGAAGATCTATGTATCAAGCTTGAACCAATAATTGGAAAAAAAGATACATCGTTTCGCAAAGCAATCACAACAAAAGAACGACTGGCCATTACCCTGAGGTTTTTAGCAAGTGGTGATTCGTTTGTTAGTTTGCAATACCTTTTTAGAGTGTCAAAGCAATCTATTTCAAAAATTGTTCGCGAAACATGTGATGCCTTGGTAAAAGTGCTCAAAGAATATGTTCAGGTATGTTAAAAATGCTTTATTAATCAAAATTTTAGTAAAGTACAAAGTTACAATAATGACAGAGTAGTAAATTGTTCAGTATTTCCAGTAGAATCTTGTGAGTTCACAGAAGTTTGCCCATATTGTTGGGAATTTTGTACGTTCGCAGAAGTTTGGCCGTATTGTTGCGTGTAGTATCCTTGTTGTCGTGTACCTGGTAACATCCCGGTATCAGCTTGAAATAAGATATCCATTATATCTTTTTTAACGTGTGCTAAAGTAATTGGATCATATTTCCTAAGTTCTGCAGTAATATGTTTACCAAACGTATCATAACTATCATCTGTATAATTTAACACTTCCATAGCTTTATCTAGATCTATATTATCTTCACAAGCATCAGTCATTTTTCTTTTATTTGATCTTGAAGTTTCGGGCTGCGTCTGTTGTTGATCATCGCGGGGCAAAGATGATCGCTCGGAAGAAGAAGTTTCACGCATCGATTCATTTTCTTCGAATAATTCTTCATTCAATAAATTAAAATAAATAAAATCATCAAATAATGTTTTAGCAGTACGATAGCCTAATAGTAAAATATGTGACATAATTTTCAGATACCATCATCAGAAGAAGAATAGTTAAAAGTAGCACAAGATTTTGAAAACCAGTGGCATTTTCCTCATTGTGTGGGGGCCCTCGATGGCAAACATATTATTCTTCAAACACCAATTAATAGTCACGGAGAATACATAAATTATAAAAACTTTCCCAGCATCGTATTGCTTGGCTTGGTGGATGCTAATTATAATTTTATGTATGTAGACGTTGGATGTCAAGGACGCATATCCGATGGTGGAGTCTTTAAAAACAGTGCATTGTACAAATCATTGGAAAATAATGAATTAAAGTTACCAGCACCCTGTATATTACAGACACCATATTTGATTAAAGTGCCCTATGTTATATTAGCTAACAAGGCATTTGCTTTAAACAATTATACTATGAAACCGTTTGAAGGAACCCCAGACAATGGTTCTCCGGAAAGAATATTCAATTACCGTCTATCTAGAGCACGAAGGGTAGTAGAAAATGCTTTTGGCATCATGAGTTCTGTATTTAGAGTGTTAAGAAAACCAAAGTTATTGGAACCAGAAATTGCTACAAAAGTGGTACTGGCTACTGTTTATTTGCATAACTTTTTACGAAAAACAAGGGCAAATATTTATACACCACCAGGAAGTTTGGACTCTGAAATCGATGGAAATTTCGTACAAGGGTCGTGGAGGAATGAACCAGATTCGACTTCTTTTGTGCCTTTACGTGCAATTCCTCGAAGGTCTGCAAATGACGCAAAAGCAATTCGGTCACACTTGGCTACACACTTCGTTACAAATGGACAAATAACATGGCAACATAGATATTAACTATCCGAATCAGAAGAAAACATTATGTACGTTTAAACACTGCGAGGTTCTGTTAAGAAATTAAAGAAATAACGCCAGAGCACGCCACGACACGACACATAAGTGTGCACACTCACCGTCACGACAGTAAGCACCACGACACGCCACGACACGTAAATATGTTTCCGCCTTTAGCCCAAAGCTTACTGACCCCAGATACTTACAGAAGGCGATGGTTCTGAATTCGTTGTGTCTCTTGCTGCAGAAGGCGACGATGTGTCGATAGACATTGAGTTTTGAGTCTCACGGGGAGAGAACTTGTCAGCCAAGAAGTAAAAGTGCTCTTATGAGCACTTTTACTTCTTGGCGAACCATTTCGATATATACACCTCATTACGACCTAGAATAAAAATCATTTTTAGAGGTACACTACACACGTGAGTAAAATGAGTATAAAATAAATGACAAGAAATATACAACTAATTTTCAAAAACCAATGAATTTTTACCTGATCCCGTGACGAGACTTTTTTTATGCCGAGATTTTTCCCTCCGAAAAGATCCACAAAGCGAAGTAATTTCTTTTTTACTTCGGAAATGGGTTGTTTCATTTCCTTGCTTATTATTTTCCAAGAATCTTCTTTCAATTGTTTATTATAATGATGCGGTGAAGTTGGATCCCACAAATGTCGGTGGTTTTCATATAACTTAATTAATTCGATACATTTCTCATTATCCATTTTGCCGCGTGCTGAGCACACGTACGTCCGTCTCCACTGAACGCACGCCTCACACTGAGGCGTCTTTGAGCATGGCCATTTACCGACACGATTTGGCTCGCTGCGCGGCTGCCTCGTTTGGTTCAAGTCGCGGCAAGCCTCGACTCGCGGCACGGTCTCCACTAGATCTGCCTTGGGTCGAGGCAGCCGCTCGGCCCGAAGCTGCCTCAAATGGATACCCAGCTTTACTTAAACTAGCGTGCGCGTAAGATTCATTCATATTTTATGAATGTGTGCGTTAATACAGCTGATTGACAAACGAATGTACAGACATTCGTTTGTCAATCAGCTGTATTACATACAGATGTATGTGTGCAGTTCCGAGAATGGTTTTGTAGTGCGATGGAAATCGCCGTTTTGCTTTGATTATGGTTTAATTTTCTTAAGCACAGCTGACTGAGGTGTTAGCATGTATATCAAAACGAACGAGTGACCGTAATTTAAGCTAATTTGAGTAATTTTGGGCTAAAACCTTACGTTTTTTATAGGTGGAATCGATTCAGCTGTCGATTTAGACCAAACTACTTTCAGGTCTTGCGTTAATTACGTTACACCTTGTATATAATTGTCACTAGGTTTATATTATATATTTATGTATTGTAAATTATCATCAATAGTGTACGCCCTGCTTATTCTTATCTGTTTTCCTTCCAACGGTTGTCTGGAAGAAATTGCTGTTAGCAATAAGATTTGTACTGTTTTTGTATTACATTTGTTTCTTGTATTGATTTTTCGGTGTACAATAGAGGGTATTATTATTATTATTACATGAGATTTTATAAACAAAATATTAAGTAAAAAAATGGAACATACAATTCTAAAATAAAACTAATGCTAGGGGCAATGTTTTAATACAAATAATACATGCAGTTGTGAAGTACCTTATGGACGCTTTTCGCAAAAAAACAATACGCTAAAGGCAAAGTACATACAAGTACTTCCAAGTGGCTGAGTTATTCGTTGAATGACCCTATATCGTCGCTAAAGTCGTCGGTGTACTCCAATTTGATCGCTTATTCTTGATTTGTTCGCATGTGCTTAAGTTTTTCTTTTATACAGATCTAACTGAAGATTACAGCTGGGTAAGAATTTGTCAAAGACAACTAACGTATTTCTTGTACGTATTATTACACAGATGCATCACCGCATTACAACAAAGTTATCTATTCTCAGCCCTGTCGCCTTTTTATGTATCTTAAATTGAAATAGATATGCGGTTTTTGCGTCATAACTTGACCTAAATTTGAAAAATCCTTTAACTTTCACTTCGACTCATATGCATGCATGCATGCATATGAAAAATAAGATATGTTATATCATAACATATCTTATTTTTCGATTAGAAATTGGATGATTTCTGTGTTGGGATAGAAAGAAACGTCGATCAATATAATTCCATAACCGGAAGAGAAGTTAGTTCCACTGTTATCAGTAAAACTTAATCAGGAAAAAACTTTGTTTTTGATGTGACCGTTATCAGTGAGATTTCTTTTACAGATGTCTCATAAAATCTCAACAATTTCAAGGTACAAAAACAGAAAAAACCGTTGTTTCGAAATATATTTTTATTAGTAAGATTTATACCGAACAAAACAAATTTTTATTTTTAATAATTAACATATATTCGAAGTGAGGTCCGTTGCATCGTAAATATTTCTCGTTGGCGTAGATTTTTAAACACTTTCTGAAGAAGAGGTCGAAAAATCGACGCCTAAGACGATTGTCCTCAACTCTGTTAAAGTTTGTGGGGCATTGCCTCAAGGTAACCCCAAAGAAAGAAATCGGACGAGTAAGGTCTGGGCTCCTGTAACCCTTGTTCGAAATTAATTTTTCCAAAGATCAATTTGTGTAGTACTTCATTTGAGTTTTTAGTTGTATGAGACGTGGGTTAAATCTTGCTGAGACCACGTTTCTTGGTTTTAATATAAGCATTCTTGAAGGATGGAAAAAGTTGGGGATCACGTTTACATAACGCGTCGAACTTTCAGGTACTGGTTCTGCCTCATGCGTCCTTGAAAAAATAAGGTCCAATGACGCATTTTGCCGACATAGCCGATACATACGGTAATAGGTGAGTGCGCCTAGCCACTGAAGATGTTTATGTAATGAACAAATCTTCTGAACATTGTATTGGCAAAATTAAGTCTTGAAACATAATGGGATTCATTTGGTAACTACACGATCTGAATGTTTTATGCCATAAAATGCAAATCAGAACGCAACATGCAATGTGTCGTTGCGCTTGATAGGCCTAATTGGGGCCGATGTTTTCTAATGCCCAGTCGAGGTTGACGACGCACAGAGCTCGCCAACAACTCCAATGTTTTCTGATGTTGTTCTTGCAATTCTTGGACGTTTAGATAGTGTGGGGGGCTTGTAAATAAAACTCCCGACTTCACAAATAATAAAAATGGACTGTATTCTTCTATATTCACAGGGCTTCTTATGTTCTAATTTACAGGGCTTCTTATACTTTAGTTCACAGGGCTTCTTATATTCTAATTTACAATTCTTCTCGATAATTTACAATACTTCTTCTCGCTAGTTGCTTCCCCAGCTTCGACGTGCGGCGACGCGGCCGCGAAAGTGCGCTACTAATATATTTTCGTTGGGGTTCACAACTAGCGAGAGTTGCACGGAGAGCGACCGGCCGCGGAGCCTATAACGTCCCTGCCGCTCGCCCGGGAAAGAGATGGTAATACGGCCATCCCTTTCCTGTCCCGTGCAACTAGTGAGAGTTGTACGGAGAGCGACCGGTCGCGGAGCCTATATCGTCCCGGCCGCTCGCCCGGAAAAGAGATGGTAATACGGCCATCCCTTTCCTGTCCTTATGTGCTAAACCTTATATACTATTTCTATACAGGAATTACTGCGAATCTAGATTAGCTGTTTGTCCGCTACAATCTCTATACAGGAATTACTACGAATCTAGATTGGCTGTTCGTCCGCTACAATTCTCCCCCCGGCGTAGTTCACGAGCCTTCCGATATCGGGAGGACGATCAGCCTCCTTACTGGCCTCCGGAAGACCCCCCCGCGAGTCCGCACCTCCGCGCTCCGCACTACGCCGTCAGGTCCCGTATAGGTCCGCTCTACTTGGCCCTTAGGCCAAACATTTCGTGGTAAGAGTCCGTCCGCAATCACCACGACATCTCCTTCTCTTATGTTTTCGGTTGTCCTGCGCACGTCGTTCCGCGGTGTTAACGTGGGCAGGTACTCCCTCACCCAGCGAGCCCAGAATCTTCCTATTGCCAGGCTCCTTTGGTCCTATTAGGGGTAGTCCCTCCACGGTCCCTAATAAGAAGTGATTGGGGGTGAGCGCCTCCGGATCATCGGGGCGCACCGGTACGGTCAACGGGCGCGAGTTTACGGTGTACTCCACTTCCGCCACCATGGTCTGCAGGACCTCCTCCCTGGGTGCGCGGCCGTTGAGCACCATCGTCAGTGCCGTCTTTACGCTCCTTGTCATCCTCTCCCACGCCCCTCCTTGATTGGGCGCTCCCGGATCGATAAATCGCCAGCTGATTCGCTTTGCTAGGCCAAATGTTGATAACGCGGGCATCCATTCCCGGTACGCGGCGTCTAATTCGGCGTCTGCTCCGCGAAAGTTCGTGCCGTTATCCGACCAGCAAGTGCTCGGCCATCCTCTTCGCGCGGCCATCCTTCGCAGGGCCATGATGGCGGAGTCCGTACTGAGCGATGGAATGAGTTCTAGGTGTATTGCGCGCGTTACCATGCAGGTGAATATCATTCTCCATCTCTTCTCACGTCTTCTCCCGACGGTCACCCACATCGGGCCGAAGCAATCTAGACCACACTTCGAGAAGGGTCTGGCTCTCGCGTGTAATCGTGCGCTGGGTAAGTCTCCTTTGACCGGTATCACGGGGGCGGTTTTCCTAATTCTGCACTTTACGCACTGTCAGAGGGTCGATCGAACCGTCGGACGCAGTTGTAGTATCCAATATCTCTCGCGCAGAATGTTCACTATGTATTCCCGCCCAGCGTGATGCGCCTTCTCGTGCTCTCGTCGCACGATCAGTTTCACCAGCGGGTGTGTTCCATCAAGGATCGGTGGGCTTTTATACGCCTCCGGCACTGTGGCGGCGTTTATGCGGCCTTGCAAGCGTAATATTCCATCGCCTCCGATCGTGGGGTCCAACTTGAACAGTCGACTCTGTCGGTCGACACTCTCTTGTTTCTCTATCCGGGCTACTTCCGCCGGAAAGCTCTGTCGTTGCGCTTCCCGGATAAGCGCTCGCTCGGCGCGCTCCACTAGCTCGGTTCCCATCGTTACGTCGCGTCGTCTACATTTCTCCGCGAACAACATCACGTAAGCCAGCGCGCGGACCGCTCGCTCGTATTTGAAAAAGCGACTGAGGTCCACCAAGGGCGCGGGCTGATCGGCGTGTGTTATCGCGCATGCCGTTTCCTCGGGCGCATCTTCTATGACTTCCTGCGGCCACTCCTTTCGTTCGCACCGGAGGAATGCGGGTCTCGTGAACCAGCTGTCTTGGCTCCTAAGGTCGGTGTGTCCAGCGTTCCTCGCCATTCTCGGTATTCTGTATCGTGTCCTTTCAATGGCCCTCTCACCGGTGCCGTACGCAAGCCGCGAAAGTCGGGCGGCTTTTCCATCTTCCTTTCTTCTCCTGCCAGCCGGCGCACCCTCTCTTCGTCTCACCTCCTGAGTTGTGCGCACGCATAGTACCGTCCCGTCTTCCGACGTTACTATGCTACGGGGAGCGGAGCCGTGCACGACCCAACCCAGGCGCGTGAGCGACGCGGCCGGTTCGGTTCTCTTACCGGTGAGCAGCCGGCGTGTAACTATTAGGGGCCAGTTGTCGGCGCCGATGAGTATCCGCGGTTGCGCATCCTTGTAGCACAGCTCTTCTCCTTTTAACGTACGCAGGTGCTTCCCTTTAACCTGATGCCACGCAATCGTTTGCTTCCCTAGCCTCAGGTTCTCGACAGTACGCGCTCTTATCGTGTGGCACTCCGGTTGGCTTCGGCCCCGTATAGTGAGATTCACCACTTGAATGTGCGGTTCCCGTTGACTCGACGTTACTCCGTGCAGGTTCAGTTCCCTGGTGGGTCCGTTCGCGCCCACCAGCCTAGCCACTTTCTCGTCAACCAACGTTATCGTAGAACCTTTATCCAACAACGCGTATGTCTCCAATTGATTTTCGTTCGATCCTTCTACTATGACCGGACATACTTTCAATAACACCTGGTCGTTTGCGCTCGCCGCGACCGCGTTTACATTTGCCGCGACCGCGTTTACATTTCCTGCCTCCGCGGGCAGGACGACTATCGTTTTCTCTCTCTGCGAGTGTAGGAGGGCGTGATGGCTCGACTGGCAGTCATCTGTCCCGCACCTCTTCGCCTTACATCTCGCTCTACGGTGCTTGCTGTTGAGACAGAGAAAGCATATCCCCGTCTCTCTCGCCCAATCCCATCGTTCGTTCACGGGCATCTTCCTCAGCTTTCCGCACTCGTATGTGTTATGCCGGGCTCCACAATAGTAGCACTCGACGCTTTTCTTCGCGTCGTCCGCGATCGGCGGACTTTCCGTAGCTACGTACACCGGCATTACCCTCGGTTTATTCTCCGCGCGTCTGCTTGGTACGGGCGGTCTCACGCGAGCCGCGTTTCGCACGGGCGGCCCCGCTTGTGGTGTAGATACCGACGCCGGCGCGGTCGAGTATGTATGCTTCACCGCGCGGTCGGCATCTCGCATGAGGAAGCGGGACAGCGCCACTATCTCGGGCTCGTCCCGGCTCCCGTATTCCTCTGCGTAGTCACAGCAACGCGCTCGCGTATGCGGGCTCAGTTTTTCCGTTACGTATCGCGCCAACATCGGGTTCTGTAGGTATCCCCTCTCATTGATACACGAGATTACCGTGACTATGTTCTGTAGTCGGATCGCGAACGCGTTTAACTCTCCCGCTGACGGGCCCGGCCGAGGTAATCTCTTAATATCCTCCATCGCTCGGTCTATGATGACCTATGATAGTCGACGGCTCTGTGTACAGAAGCGCGGACACGGACTCTCTCACCTCTCCGCGCAGGCTCGTTCTTAGCCTCGCGAGATTCTCCGCCGGCGAGAATCCGTACAACGTCGTAGACTCGCGCATCGCCGCCTTGAACGGTAGCCACTCTCCGGGAGCGCCGCTGAACACCGGTAGTTCCATCGTCTGTCGCGGCGGTGCTCGGCTCCGC
Source organism: Phalera bucephala (assembly GCA_905147815.2). Classification (NCBI taxonomy): domain Eukaryota; kingdom Metazoa; phylum Arthropoda; class Insecta; order Lepidoptera; family Notodontidae; genus Phalera; species Phalera bucephala. The sequence continues at coordinate 13,898,996 of LR990628.1, read as the reverse complement.
ATCATTCTCTCCAAGGCGTCCGCAAGTCTGTCTATCCCTCGGTCCTTTGATCTCGCCGGTGTCGGTGATCGTGGACGCTTTCCCTGGGCGGTGGCCGCACGCCTCGGGGTCTGCTCAACGATCGTGGACCTCATGAGGACGCCGGGGAGTGACTGCAGCAAGTCGGGACCCGTCAATAAATAGTCATTGAGTGACACTCCTTTCGTCTTAGCGGCGGCGTCGTGGACTATTCGCACTTTGTTCGGTTTTAATGCGTTCAGTACTGCAAAGTGCGGGAGGTACCACGTTCGATTCTCAGTTCTATTTTTCGGTGCGGGCTCGGCGTATCCCTTCTGGATAAGTGCGTCCATTTGTTCTGTGTACTTCGTTTTCAAAGTCGAATCTCGGTCAATCTTCTTTTCGATATTGTGTAAACGCTTCAGTGTATTTTCATAATTTTCGGGCATCTTAATAATGTCGGTTTTCCACAGTAGACGGGCTTCATATCTCCCGCCGCTGTCGATACGGACTTCTTTGTCGAGCTTGTCAAGCGCGCGTTGATCCGGGCTGTTCTTCGGGTTTCTGGGCTCGACGAAGAGTGACTCGAGTGCGAAGTAGTGTCTCAGCTGATCGTTCATGTCTTCGTCTTCACTCTTGTCCGCGATGAAGTTGACTTTGTGCGCATCTTGTACAGTGAGCCGTGAGCGCGCGCCGTGTAATACCCAGCCGAGAGGAGTCCGGGAGGCAACGGGTTGGTGTCGTTGTCCCCGGCGTACCTCCGACGTCACTAGCAGGTGCCAATTGTCTTGGCCGATGAGTATCTGGGGTTTCGCTCTTCTGTAGGTGATATCGCTTTCTATATTCCGCAGATGCTTGCAATCGCCGATGTCTTGCACGGTGACGGCTTGTGGTGACAACTTCATATTCTCAATGGTGCGCGCTTGAATCCGATGTGCGCGCTGGGACGTACCTCTCAACGTCAGCTAGACCCGATGTTACGACCGCCTGACGGCGGGTACAAATAAAACACACAATTACAAAAAAATACAAATGTTTATTGTTATCAGGAAAAATATATTTAATTACGCAAACACAATCCAGAAAATAAGAATAAGTATCAATATGGTTACAATCAATATCAATACGATTTAGCGCAGTGGTTAAGAGCTTAAGCCGCTCCACCCACTGCGTCTAATAGTCGCGGGTTCGATTCCCGCACGGGACAAATCTTTGTGTGATCCACAGTTATTTGATCCGGTCTGGGTATTTGTGTATGTGAATTTTCATGTTTGTAAACGCACCCACGATACAGGAATAAATCCTAGTGCGGGGCTACGTTTTTTAAAAAAGAAAAGAAAGAAAAGAAAGAATATTAAAATGGGGCGTGAATTCCCGGCACAGGGGAGTTTTCGGGTCCACAAAAAAACCTATGGGCGCTGGGGACTTATCTTTAGGCCGCTCGATCCCGTGACGCGTGGGGGTCTTCGGTAACAGCCTCCACCGGCTAGGTGAGGAATCTGGAGGTGCCCTGTAGAAGGCCCTCAGCCGCCGAGGTCAGCGGGAGTCGACGGGCAGAAATGAGGCCTGCTGTCTCCCAAACCGTACTTGTCAACCCGTACGGTGGACCCCCAGTTTTCTGGAACGCGCCGAATTGGACACATGTAGCGCGAAAGATCCGACCCCCAGGCACTAGGTGAGACCAGGAGTGGGCGTCGGCATCTTTCGCGAAGCAATTAAAATATTCACGAAATGGAGTGGTGATATTTACGTCCGGTTGAAATATAAGGAAAAACAAATATATAAAAAAAACTTATTACCCAACCCAGAATCAAACCCCAACATTATATTTAGGACTATCACCACTCCACTACGCTATGAGGTACAAAAATTTTAATTCTTACACATGACGGTAGGTCTATAAAAACGTCGAAACAATGACCATTGATTTTTTTTTTGTCGGGTATATTGAGAAAACCCTCTTTCGTGACATCAATCCAGCGAATAATTTTGTGTTTACATTATACAATTTGCGGTGGCAATTTCTAATAGTTTAACAAAACAAAAAGCTCATTATTTTAATGTATGAAGTTAGAAATTTAGTTATTACGGAATTTTGACAACAAATATTTAAAAAAAATAGATATTCACAAGCCACCGATGTTCAACAACACACGCGTGGAATGCACAGTGGGAATTAATTATCGCGGCTATATCTCTCCTGGTTTCTTGTGGAGGCTGGATCGATTTGGACGAAATTAATATGATAATAGAAATGAAGAAAAATACCGCGGTGAAACATATTCAAAACTTATCGAATGATTAAATAGAAAAGGTTATATTTTACAATTTTTAAGATACTAGGTGTCACATTTGGTTACGTTGTTACCCACTATTAAGAAATATATATAGCCACAGAAAAATACACTATTAAAAGGTAGAACAAATCACTTGTTGAATAGTAATCGAATTAATCCAGACACGAAAAATTAGTTAACAGCAATCAGAACTATTGAAATAATTATATTAAACTTACCAAGGGGGTTGAAGAATGTTGCTAATTTAAACTTTTATTTTTTTTATTTTAATAAAGCACTGTTCGAACTGAACTGAATTGTTGTCGTGCGAGCTCTGGCGTCGGAAAAGGGTTGTTCTTGCGCGAGCTCGTTTTTATATACTGCCCCCCCAGGACGGCCTACTTCCTGCCTGGCAACAGTGCGCACTCCCCAGATCTCTTGATCCTTCGTCTGAGACGAGGACAGAGATATAGAAAGAACGGCTCAACCGAAGCAAGGCACGCCCTAAACTATTGTCTGTTTTTTATAAAATTCTTGTGGGACTAAGTTAGCAATAACCGAACCGAGTGAGATAGGATCATTGTCCCGTTGTTCGCTATTGTATTATTTCTAGATCCTTCTATGTGGTGGGCGTTTCTTATTAGGTGTTCTAGAAGGAATTTGATTTCCGGTGCCAACGAATACCTTATATGGTCATTATGATGCTATCACTAGTTAAGGCGCGCGGTTTCCATTCGATGTAACAACTAGTTATTTTGTTTGTTTGTGTGTAAAGATTTTTTATTTTTATTTTATATTTTTAAAACTATGTTACGACGTAACAATACCCCCTCTCCCAGAGAAAGGATTTTACGTAGTAAAATCCGCTGCGGTAAGCGCCTAAGAAGGACAGAACTGCCCAGTAACTGTCTCACTTTCATACTTCCACTAACAAATACCTACCACGCGACCTAACATACGACCTGTCATAGTTGTCTGAGGAAATTTATAATCAACAGACTGCCATACAAACAGAGTACAACTCTATTAAAAGATTTGACTCGAGAACAGTACTGCTTGACAAGGAGCGTCTAAGAGGAAGAATACTGAAACGTGAAACATTCGGACGAATCGGCACTGTGAAATACATTTGGTCTTTGATGAATTTGTTACAGTCACGACCCGCTGTAACGAGAAAATTAGTGTAGGCTTACTTAAAGAGTCACTACCCGCTCTATACGCGCAGAACGCAAAACAATAAGACGAATCAGACCCATACAAGAGGTCGCAACCCGCCATAAATGCGCAAAACGCAAAACAATAAACGAACAGGCCCATACAAGGCTCATAATCCGCTATAACGCGCAAAACGCAAAAAAAAAACAATCTCCCAACTAAACGTCAACTTTCGTGTAGGTTTATTTTAATTCATCAAAGACAACGTAGACAGAGACCGAAACGCAACAACTTTTTAATTTAAAATTATTGTAGACGAGAGAGAGAAAGAAAAAAAAAATAACCAATATTCCGAAACACTATGTATCAAGGAAAACAAGAATCGAACCGTGGATGGTGACGACTATGATAAATATACGAACAATTGATTAAAACAAAATTAACTAAACTAAGCGGCATTGCGAGTATGTCTAGTCTTTAGCGAATTTGTTACAGTCACGACCCGCTGTAACTAAAAGAAGGCAGCAGACGAGTAGACCTATACCAAGAAACTGTCATACTCCGCTAAAAATTTGCAAAACGCAAATAAAACAAAACGTGTGTAAACCTATAAAGGAATCATACACACTAAAACAAAACTCCCAATCAAAACATCAAATTCGTGTAGGCTTGTTTTAATCCGCTAAAGACAAACATAATTAATTACTGAACGAAATAATGTTGAATTTAATATTTGCCGATACATGATAAAATAAAACGAATGCTAATATATCATAATAATGATTAGCAACCCTAATAAAGGAAAAAACATTTTATGAGTCGAACCCACGAAACAGAACGAAAATGATAAGGTAAATTCAACGTGTATAACCCACGTGAATATAACAACACAATAAGTGACTTGATATGAGGATCAGAGACACTATAAAAATATTACAACATACTACCAAAAAAAAAATTACGAAGGAGAGGAAACCGCGTTTGGCTACTTCATACGTGAGCTCCGGTTCAGTTAAATGTAATTATTTAATGGTACGGTCCATTTTTAAGCAAGATTATTTTTAAAGAAATTCACTCATCAAGCTAATTTAAATAAATATTTTTATTAAACATCTAAACTGAAGCTAAAATGGCTCAATATATTAAATAATATTTTGTGAGATAATTAATTGAAATTAAAATAGTGAACTGAAATGTTTGAAAACAATACGTGACGGAATGTGACACGATTGTGGGCAATGTTAAAAAAAATATTACAACGATTTAAAATAATGTACGTAACCGCAATTATCTTTTCAGAGTTAAAAAAAAATAAAATTGCAAAACAATAAATGATTGCAAAAATAAAAATTGAATGCAATAAATGCACCAATAAAAAATAAAATCTCTGAAAGGAAATGTCAATTACGCACAAACACAAATGCAAAATACCAATGCTAAAAAAAACATGAAATGTAATGCAATGTTATAAAAAAATAAAAAAACGAAACAAAAATGTAGTAGAAAAAATTATTGCCCACTGTGCAGTTCACGCATATGTGGGTAATCAGAGATGGTATTTGATTACCCGGCGGAGCCAGATGACAATAATCGGCTACTCGTTCCTCTTTAATGAGAAACGGGTCGGTGGTACCACCCCGTTCAGCCTCGTCCGCAAAGGCTTACCACCTGGAATTGAAAAATACCGACACCACAATAGTACGAAAACTTCTCTGTGCTTTGCCCTTCAAACGTTGGCGCCACTTTGTTACGACCGCCTGACGGCGGGTACAAATAAAACACACAATTACAAAAAAATACAAATGTTTATTGTTATCAGGAAAAATATATTTATTTACGCAAACACAATCCAGAAAATTAGAATAAGTATCAATATTAAAATGGGGCGTGAATTCCCGGCACAGGGGAGTTTTCGGGTCCACAAAAAAACCTATGGGCGCTGGGGACTTATCTTTAGGCCGCTCGATCCCGTGACGCGTGGGGGTCTTCGGTAACAGCCTCCACCGGCTAGGTGAGGAATCTGGAGGTGCCCTGTAGAAGGCCCTCAGCCGCCGAGGTCAGCGGGAGTCGACGGGCAGAAATGAGGCCTGCTGTCTCCCAAACCGTACTTGTCAACCCGTACGGTGGACCCCCAGTTTTCTGGAACGCGCCGAATTGGACACATGTAGCGCGAAAGATCCGACCCCCAGGCACTAGGTGAGACCAGGAGTGGGCGTCGGCATCTTTCGCGAAGCAATTAAAATATTCACGAAATGGAGTGGTGATATTTACGTCCGGTTGAAATATAAGGAAAAACAAATATATAAAAAGAACTTATTACCCAACCCAGAATCAAACCCCAACATTATATTTAGGACTATCACCACTCCACTACGCTATGAGGTACAAAAATTTTAATTCTTACACATGACGGTAGGTCTATAAAAACGTCGAAACAATGACCATTGATTTTTTTTTTGTCGGGTATATTGAGAAAACCCTCTTTCGTGACATCAATCCAGCGAATAATTTTGTGTTTACATTATACAATTTGCGGTGGCAATTTCTAATAGTTTAACAAAACAAAAAGCTCATTATTTTAATGTATGAAGTTAGAAATTTAGTTATTACGGAATTTTGACAACAAATATTTAAAAAAAATAGATATTCACAAGCCACCGATGTTCAACAACACACGCGTGGAATGCACAGTGGGAATTAATTATCGCGGCTATATCTCTCCTGGTTTCTTGTGGAGGCTGGATCGATTTGGACGAAATTAATATGATAATAGAAATGAAGAAAAATACCGCGGTGAAACATATTCAAAACTTATCGAATGATTAAATAGAAAAGGTTATATTTTACAATTTTTAAGATACTAGGTGTCACATTTGGTTACGTTGTTACCCACTATTAAGAAATATATATAGCCACAGAAAAATACACTATTAAAAGGTAGAACAAATCACTTGTTGAATAGTAATCGAATTAATCCAGACACGAAAAATTAGTTAACAGCAATCAGAACTATTGAAATAATTATATTAAACTTACCAAGGGGGTTGAAGAATGTTGCTAATTTAAACTTTTATTTTTTTTATTTTAATAAAGCACTGTTCGAACTGAACTGAATTGTTGTCGTGCGAGCTCTGGCGTCGGAAAAGGGTTGTTCTTGCGCGAGCTCGTTTTTATATACTGCCCCCCCAGGACGGCCTACTTCCTGCCTGGCAACAGTGCGCACTCCCCAGATCTCTTGATCCTTCGTCTGAGACGAGGACAGAGATATAGAAAGAACGGCTCAACCGAAGCAAGGCACGCCCTAAACTATTGTCTGTTTTTTATAAAATTCTTGTGGGACTAAGTTAGCAATAACCGAACCGAGTGAGATAGGATCATTGTCCCGTTGTTCGCTATTGTATTATTTCTAGATCCTTCTATGTGGTGGGCGTTTCTTATTAGGTGTTCTAGAAGGAATTTGATTTCCGGTGCCAACGAATACCTTATATGGTCATTATGATGCTATCACTAGTTAAGGCGCGCGGTTTCCATTCGATGTAACAACTAGTTATTTTGTTTGTTTGTGTGTAAAGATTTTTTATTTTTATTTTATATTTTTAAAACTATGTTACGACGTAACAATACCCCCTCTCCCAGAGAAAGGATTTTACGTAGTAAAATCCGCTGCGGTAAGCGCCTAAGAAGGACAGAACTGCCCAGTAACTGTCTCACTTTCATACTTCCACTAACAAATACCTACCACGCGACCTAACATACGACCTGTCATAGTTGTCTGAGGAAATTTATAATCAACAGACTGCCATACAAACAGAGTACAACTCTATTAAAAGATTTGACTCGAGAACAGTACTGCTTGACAAGGAGCGTCTAAGAGGAAGAATACTGAAACGTGAAACATTCGGACGAATCGGCACTGTGAAATACATTTGGTCTTTGATGAATTTGTTACAGTCACGACCCGCTGTAACGAGAAAATTAGTGTAGGCTTACTTAAAGAGTCACTACCCGCTCTATACGCGCAGAACGCAAAACAATAAGACGAATCAGACCCATACAAGAGGTCGCAACCCGCCATAAATGCGCAAAACGCAAAACAATAAACGAACAGGCCCATACAAGGCTCATAATCCGCTATAACGCGCAAAACGCAAAAAAAAAACAATCTCCCAACTAAACGTCAACTTTCGTGTAGGTTTATTTTAATTCATCAAAGACAACGTAGACAGAGACCGAAACGCAACAACTTTTTAATTTAAAATTATTGTAGACGAGAGAGAGAAAGAAAAAAAAAATAACCAATATTCCGAAACACTATGTATCAAGGAAAACAAGAATCGAACCGTGGATGGTGACGACTATGATAAATATACGAACAATTGATTAAAACAAAATTAACTAAACTAAGCGGCATTGCGAGTATGTCTAGTCTTTAGCGAATTTGTTACAGTCACGACCCGCTGTAACTAAAAGAAGGCAGCAGACGAGTAGACCTATACCAAGAAACTGTCATACTCCGCTAAAAATTTGCAAAACGCAAATAAAACAAAACGTGTGTAAACCTATAAAGGAATCATACACACTAAAACAAAACTCCCAATCAAAACATCAAATTCGTGTAGGCTTGTTTTAATCCGCTAAAGACAAACATAATTAATTACTGAACGAAATAATGTTGAATTTAATATTTGCCGATACATGATAAAATAAAACGAATGCTAATATATCATAATAATGATTAGCAACCCTAATAAAGGAAAAAACATTTTATGAGTCGAACCCACGAAACAGAACGAAAATGATAAGGTAAATTCAACGTGTATAACCCACGTGAATATAACAACACAATAAGTGACTTGATATGAGGATCAGAGACACTATAAAAATATTACAACATACTACCAAAAAAAAAATTACGAAGGAGAGGAAACCGCGTTTGGCTACTTCATACGTGAGCTCCGGTTCAGTTAAATGTAATTATTTAATGGTACGGTCCATTTTTAAGCAAGATTATTTTTAAAGAAATTCACTCATCAAGCTAATTTAAATAAATATTTTTATTAAACATCTAAACTGAAGCTAAAATGGCTCAATATATTAAATAATATTTTGTGAGATAATTAATTGAAATTAAAATAGTGAACTGAAATGTTTGAAAACAATACGTGACGGAATGTGACACGATTGTGGGCAATGTTAAAAAAAATATTACAACGATTTAAAATAATGTACGTAACCGCAATTATCTTTTCAGAGTTAAAAAAAAATAAAATTGCAAAACAATAAATGATTGCAAAAATAAAAATTGAATGCAATAAATGCACCAATAAAAAATAAAATCTCTGAAAGGAAATGTCAATTACGCACAAACACAAATGCAAAATACCAATGCTAAAAAAAACATGAAATGTAATGCAATGTTATAAAAAAATAAAAAAACGAAACAAAAATGTAGTAGAAAAAATTATTGCCCACTGTGCAGTTCACGCATATGTGGGTAATCAGAGATGGTATTTGATTACCCGGCGGAGCCAGATGACAATAATCGGCTACTCGTTCCTCTTTAATGAGAAACGGGTCGGTGGTACCACCCCGTTCAGCCTCGTCCGCAAAGGCTTACCACCTGGAATTGAAAAATACCGACACCACAATAGTACGAAAACTTCTCTGTGCTTTGCCCTTCAAACGTTGGCGCCACTTTGTTACGACCGCCTGACGGCGGGTACAAATAAAACACACAATTACAAAAAAATACAAATGTTTATTGTTATCAGGAAAAATATATTTATTTACGCAAACACAATCCAGAAAATTAGAATAAGTATCAATATTAAAATGGGGCGTGAATTCCCGGCACAGGGGAGTTTTCGGGTCCACAAAAAAACCTATGGGCGCTGGGGACTTATCTTTAGGCCGCTCGATCCCGTGACGCGTGGGGGTCTTCGGTAACAGCCTCCACCGGCTAGGTGAGGAATCTGGAGGTGCCCTGTAGAAGGCCCTCAGCCGCCGAGGTCAGCGGGAGTCGACGGGCAGAAATGAGGCCTGCTGTCTCCCAAACCGTACTTGTCAACCCGTACGGTGGACCCCCAGTTTTCTGGAACGCGCCGAATTGGACACATGTAGCGCGAAAGATCCGACCCCCAGGCACTAGGTGAGACCAGGAGTGGGCGTCGGCATCTTTCGCGAAGCAATTAAAATATTCACGAAATGGAGTGGTGATATTTACGTCCGGTTGAAATATAAGGAAAAACAAATATATAAAAAAAACTTATTACCCAACCCAGAATCAAACCCCAACATTATATTTAGGACTATCACCACTCCACTACGCTATGAGGTACAAAAATTTTAATTCTTACACATGACGGTAGGTCTATAAAAACGTCGAAACAATGACCATTGATTTTTTTTTTGTCGGGTATATTGAGAAAACCCTCTTTCGTGACATCAATCCAGCGAATAATTTTGTGTTTACATTATACAATTTGCGGTGGCAATTTCTAATAGTTTAACAAAACAAAAAGCTCATTATTTTAATGTATGAAGTTAGAAATTTAGTTATTACGGAATTTTGACAACAAATATTTAAAAAAAATAGATATTCACAAGCCACCGATGTTCAACAACACACGCGTGGAATGCACAGTGGGAATTAATTATCGCGGCTATATCTCTCCTGGTTTCTTGTGGAGGCTGGATCGATTTGGACGAAATTAATATGATAATAGAAATGAAGAAAAATACCGCGGTGAAACATATTCAAAACTTATCGAATGATTAAATAGAAAAGGTTATATTTTACAATTTTTAAGATACTAGGTGTCACATTTGGTTACGTTGTTACCCACTATTAAGAAATATATATAGCCACAGAAAAATACACTATTAAAAGGTAGAACAAATCACTTGTTGAATAGTAATCGAATTAATCCAGACACGAAAAATTAGTTAACAGCAATCAGAACTATTGAAATAATTATATTAAACTTACCAAGGGGGTTGAAGAATGTTGCTAATTTAAACTTTTATTTTTTTTATTTTAATAAAGCACTGTTCGAACTGAACTGAATTGTTGTCGTGCGAGCTCTGGCGTCGGAAAAGGGTTGTTCTTGCGCGAGCTCGTTTTTATATACTGCCCCCCCAGGACGGCCTACTTCCTGCCTGGCAACAGTGCGCACTCCCCAGATCTCTTGATCCTTCGTCTGAGACGAGGACAGAGATATAGAAAGAACGGCTCAACCGAAGCAAGGCACGCCCTAAACTATTGTCTGTTTTTTATAAAATTCTTGTGGGACTAAGTTAGCAATAACCGAACCGAGTGAGATAGGATCATTGTCCCGTTGTTCGCTATTGTATTATTTCTAGATCCTTCTATGTGGTGGGCGTTTCTTATTAGGTGTTCTAGAAGGAATTTGATTTCCGGTGCCAACGAATACCTTATATGGTCATTATGATGCTATCACTAGTTAAGGCGCGCGGTTTCCATTCGATGTAACAACTAGTTATTTTGTTTGTTTGTGTGTAAAGATTTTTTATTTTTATTTTATATTTTTAAAACTATGTTACGACGTAACAATACCCCCTCTCCCAGAGAAAGGATTTTACGTAGTAAAATCCGCTGCGGTAAGCGCCTAAGAAGGACAGAACTGCCCAGTAACTGTCTCACTTTCATACTTCCACTAACAAATACCTACCACGCGACCTAACATACGACCTGTCATAGTTGTCTGAGGAAATTTATAATCAACAGACTGCCATACAAACAGAGTACAACTCTATTAAAAGATTTGACTCGAGAACAGTACTGCTTGACAAGGAGCGTCTAAGAGGAAGAATACTGAAACGTGAAACATTCGGACGAATCGGCACTGTGAAATACATTTGGTCTTTGATGAATTTGTTACAGTCACGACCCGCTGTAACGAGAAAATTAGTGTAGGCTTACTTAAAGAGTCACTACCCGCTCTATACGCGCAGAACGCAAAACAATAAGACGAATCAGACCCATACAAGAGGTCGCAACCCGCCATAAATGCGCAAAACGCAAAACAATAAACGAACAGGCCCATACAAGGCTCATAATCCGCTATAACGCGCAAAACGCAAAAAAAAAACAATCTCCCAACTAAACGTCAACTTTCGTGTAGGTTTATTTTAATTCATCAAAGACAACGTAGACAGAGACCGAAACGCAACAACTTTTTAATTTAAAATTATTGTAGACGAGAGAGAGAAAGAAAAAAAAAATAACCAATATTCCGAAACACTATGTATCAAGGAAAACAAGAATCGAACCGTGGATGGTGACGACTATGATAAATATACGAACAATTGATTAAAACAAAATTAACTAAACTAAGCGGCATTGCGAGTATGTCTAGTCTTTAGCGAATTTGTTACAGTCACGACCCGCTGTAACTAAAAGAAGGCAGCAGACGAGTAGACCTATACCAAGAAACTGTCATACTCCGCTAAAAATTTGCAAAACGCAAATAAAACAAAACGTGTGTAAACCTATAAAGGAATCATACACACTAAAACAAAACTCCCAATCAAAACATCAAATTCGTGTAGGCTTGTTTTAATCCGCTAAAGACAAACATAATTAATTACTGAACGAAATAATGTTGAATTTAATATTTGCCGATACATGATAAAATAAAACGAATGCTAATATATCATAATAATGATTAGCAACCCTAATAAAGGAAAAAACATTTTATGAGTCGAACCCACGAAACAGAACGAAAATGATAAGGTAAATTCAACGTGTATAACCCACGTGAATATAACAACACAATAAGTGACTTGATATGAGGATCAGAGACACTATAAAAATATTACAACATACTACCAAAAAAAAAATTACGAAGGAGAGGAAACCGCGTTTGGCTACTTCATACGTGAGCTCCGGTTCAGTTAAATGTAATTATTTAATGGTACGGTCCATTTTTAAGCAAGATTATTTTTAAAGAAATTCACTCATCAAGCTAATTTAAATAAATATTTTTATTAAACATCTAAACTGAAGCTAAAATGGCTCAATATATTAAATAATATTTTGTGAGATAATTAATTGAAATTAAAATAGTGAACTGAAATGTTTGAAAACAATACGTGACGGAATGTGACACGATTGTGGGCAATGTTAAAAAAAATATTACAACGATTTAAAATAATGTACGTAACCGCAATTATCTTTTCAGAGTTAAAAAAAAATAAAATTGCAAAACAATAAATGATTGCAAAAATAAAAATTGAATGCAATAAATGCACCAATAAAAAATAAAATCTCTGAAAGGAAATGTCAATTACGCACAAACACAAATGCAAAATACCAATGCTAAAAAAAACATGAAATGTAATGCAATGTTATAAAAAAATAAAAAAACGAAACAAAAATGTAGTAGAAAAAATTATTGCCCACTGTGCAGTTCACGCATATGTGGGTAATCAGAGATGGTATTTGATTACCCGGCGGAGCCAGATGACAATAATCGGCTACTCGTTCCTCTTTAATGAGAAACGGGTCGGTGGTACCACCCCGTTCAGCCTCGTCCGCAAAGGCTTACCACCTGGAATTGAAAAATACCGACACCACAATAGTACGAAAACTTCTCTGTGCTTTGCCCTTCAAACGTTGGCGCCACTTTGTTACGACCGCCTGACGGCGGGTACAAATAAAACACACAATTACAAAAAAATACAAATGTTTATTGTTATCAGGAAAAATATATTTATTTACGCAAACACAATCCAGAAAATTAGAATAAGTATCAATATTAAAATGGGGCGTGAATTCCCGGCACAGGGGAGTTTTCGGGTCCACAAAAAAACCTATGGGCGCTGGGGACTTATCTTTAGGCCGCTCGATCCCGTGACGCGTGGGGGTCTTCGGTAACAGCCTCCACCGGCTAGGTGAGGAATCTGGAGGTGCCCTGTAGAAGGCCCTCAGCCGCCGAGGTCAGCGGGAGTCGACGGGCAGAAATGAGGCCTGCTGTCTCCCAAACCGTACTTGTCAACCCGTACGGTGGACCCCCAGTTTTCTGGAACGCGCCGAATTGGACACATGTAGCGCGAAAGATCCGACCCCCAGGCACTAGGTGAGACCAGGAGTGGGCGTCGGCATCTTTCGCGAAGCAATTAAAATATTCACGAAATGGAGTGGTGATATTTACGTCCGGTTGAAATATAAGGAAAAACAAATATATAAAAAAAACTTATTACCCAACCCAGAATCAAACCCCAACATTATATTTAGGACTATCACCACTCCACTACGCTATGAGGTACAAAAATTTTAATTCTTACACATGACGGTAGGTCTATAAAAACGTCGAAACAATGACCATTGATTTTTTTTTTGTCGGGTATATTGAGAAAACCCTCTTTCGTGACATCAATCCAGCGAATAATTTTGTGTTTACATTATACAATTTGCGGTGGCAATTTCTAATAGTTTAACAAAACAAAAAGCTCATTATTTTAATGTATGAAGTTAGAAATTTAGTTATTACGGAATTTTGACAACAAATATTTAAAAAAAATAGATATTCACAAGCCACCGATGTTCAACAACACACGCGTGGAATGCACAGTGGGAATTAATTATCGCGGCTATATCTCTCCTGGTTTCTTGTGGAGGCTGGATCGATTTGGACGAAATTAATATGATAATAGAAATGAAGAAAAATACCGCGGTGAAACATATTCAAAACTTATCGAATGATTAAATAGAAAAGGTTATATTTTACAATTTTTAAGATACTAGGTGTCACATTTGGTTACGTTGTTACCCACTATTAAGAAATATATATAGCCACAGAAAAATACACTATTAAAAGGTAGAACAAATCACTTGTTGAATAGTAATCGAATTAATCCAGACACGAAAAATTAGTTAACAGCAATCAGAACTATTGAAATAATTATATTAAACTTACCAAGGGGGTTGAAGAATGTTGCTAATTTAAACTTTTATTTTTTTTATTTTAATAAAGCACTGTTCGAACTGAACTGAATTGTTGTCGTGCGAGCTCTGGCGTCGGAAAAGGGTTGTTCTTGCGCGAGCTCGTTTTTATATACTGCCCCCCCAGGACGGCCTACTTCCTGCCTGGCAACAGTGCGCACTCCCCAGATCTCTTGATCCTTCGTCTGAGACGAGGACAGAGATATAGAAAGAACGGCTCAACCGAAGCAAGGCACGCCCTAAACTATTGTCTGTTTTTTATAAAATTCTTGTGGGACTAAGTTAGCAATAACCGAACCGAGTGAGATAGGATCATTGTCCCGTTGTTCGCTATTGTATTATTTCTAGATCCTTCTATGTGGTGGGCGTTTCTTATTAGGTGTTCTAGAAGGAATTTGATTTCCGGTGCCAACGAATACCTTATATGGTCATTATGATGCTATCACTAGTTAAGGCGCGCGGTTTCCATTCGATGTAACAACTAGTTATTTTGTTTGTTTGTGTGTAAAGATTTTTTATTTTTATTTTATATTTTTAAAACTATGTTACGACGTAACAATACCCCCTCTCCCAGAGAAAGGATTTTACGTAGTAAAATCCGCTGCGGTAAGCGCCTAAGAAGGACAGAACTGCCCAGTAACTGTCTCACTTTCATACTTCCACTAACAAATACCTACCACGCGACCTAACATACGACCTGTCATAGTTGTCTGAGGAAATTTATAATCAACAGACTGCCATACAAACAGAGTACAACTCTATTAAAAGATTTGACTCGAGAACAGTACTGCTTGACAAGGAGCGTCTAAGAGGAAGAATACTGAAACGTGAAACATTCGGACGAATCGGCACTGTGAAATACATTTGGTCTTTGATGAATTTGTTACAGTCACGACCCGCTGTAACGAGAAAATTAGTGTAGGCTTACTTAAAGAGTCACTACCCGCTCTATACGCGCAGAACGCAAAACAATAAGACGAATCAGACCCATACAAGAGGTCGCAACCCGCCATAAATGCGCAAAACGCAAAACAATAAACGAACAGGCCCATACAAGGCTCATAATCCGCTATAACGCGCAAAACGCAAAAAAAAAACAATCTCCCAACTAAACGTCAACTTTCGTGTAGGTTTATTTTAATTCATCAAAGACAACGTAGACAGAGACCGAAACGCAACAACTTTTTAATTTAAAATTATTGTAGACGAGAGAGAGAAAGAAAAAAAAAATAACCAATATTCCGAAACACTATGTATCAAGGAAAACAAGAATCGAACCGTGGATGGTGACGACTATGATAAATATACGAACAATTGATTAAAACAAAATTAACTAAACTAAGCGGCATTGCGAGTATGTCTAGTCTTTAGCGAATTTGTTACAGTCACGACCCGCTGTAACTAAAAGAAGGCAGCAGACGAGTAGACCTATACCAAGAAACTGTCATACTCCGCTAAAAATTTGCAAAACGCAAATAAAACAAAACGTGTGTAAACCTATAAAGGAATCATACACACTAAAACAAAACTCCCAATCAAAACATCAAATTCGTGTAGGCTTGTTTTAATCCGCTAAAGACAAACATAATTAATTACTGAACGAAATAATGTTGAATTTAATATTTGCCGATACATGATAAAATAAAACGAATGCTAATATATCATAATAATGATTAGCAACCCTAATAAAGGAAAAAACATTTTATGAGTCGAACCCACGAAACAGAACGAAAATGATAAGGTAAATTCAACGTGTATAACCCACGTGAATATAACAACACAATAAGTGACTTGATATGAGGATCAGAGACACTATAAAAATATTACAACATACTACCAAAAAAAAAATTACGAAGGAGAGGAAACCGCGTTTGGCTACTTCATACGTGAGCTCCGGTTCAGTTAAATGTAATTATTTAATGGTACGGTCCATTTTTAAGCAAGATTATTTTTAAAGAAATTCACTCATCAAGCTAATTTAAATAAATATTTTTATTAAACATCTAAACTGAAGCTAAAATGGCTCAATATATTAAATAATATTTTGTGAGATAATTAATTGAAATTAAAATAGTGAACTGAAATGTTTGAAAACAATACGTGACGGAATGTGACACGATTGTGGGCAATGTTAAAAAAAATATTACAACGATTTAAAATAATGTACGTAACCGCAATTATCTTTTCAGAGTTAAAAAAAAATAAAATTGCAAAACAATAAATGATTGCAAAAATAAAAATTGAATGCAATAAATGCACCAATAAAAAATAAAATCTCTGAAAGGAAATGTCAATTACGCACAAACACAAATGCAAAATACCAATGCTAAAAAAAACATGAAATGTAATGCAATGTTATAAAAAAATAAAAAAACGAAACAAAAATGTAGTAGAAAAAATTATTGCCCACTGTGCAGTTCACGCATATGTGGGTAATCAGAGATGGTATTTGATTACCCGGCGGAGCCAGATGACAATAATCGGCTACTCGTTCCTCTTTAATGAGAAACGGGTCGGTGGTACCACCCCGTTCAGCCTCGTCCGCAAAGGCTTACCACCTGGAATTGAAAAATACCGACACCACAATAGTACGAAAACTTCTCTGTGCTTTGCCCTTCAAACGTTGGCGCCACTTTGTTACGACCGCCTGACGGCGGGTACAAATAAAACACACAATTACAAAAAAATACAAATGTTTATTGTTATCAGGAAAAATATATTTATTTACGCAAACACAATCCAGAAAATTAGAATAAGTATCAATATTAAAATGGGGCGTGAATTCCCGGCACAGGGGAGTTTTCGGGTCCACAAAAAAACCTATGGGCGCTGGGGACTTATCTTTAGGCCGCTCGATCCCGTGACGCGTGGGGGTCTTCGGTAACAGCCTCCACCGGCTAGGTGAGGAATCTGGAGGTGCCCTGTAGAAGGCCCTCAGCCGCCGAGGTCAGCGGGAGTCGACGGGCAGAAATGAGGCCTGCTGTCTCCCAAACCGTACTTGTCAACCCGTACGGTGGACCCCCAGTTTTCTGGAACGCGCCGAATTGGACACATGTAGCGCGAAAGATCCGACCCCCAGGCACTAGGTGAGACCAGGAGTGGGCGTCGGCATCTTTCGCGAAGCAATTAAAATATTCACGAAATGGAGTGGTGATATTTACGTCCGGTTGAAATATAAGGAAAAACAAATATATAAAAAAAACTTATTACCCAACCCAGAATCAAACCCCAACATTATATTTAGGACTATCACCACTCCACTACGCTATGAGGTACAAAAATTTTAATTCTTACACATGACGGTAGGTCTATAAAAACGTCGAAACAATGACCATTGATTTTTTTTTTGTCGGGTATATTGAGAAAACCCTCTTTCGTGACATCAATCCAGCGAATAATTTTGTGTTTACATTATACAATTTGCGGTGGCAATTTCTAATAGTTTAACAAAACAAAAAGCTCATTATTTTAATGTATGAAGTTAGAAATTTAGTTATTACGGAATTTTGACAACAAATATTTAAAAAAAATAGATATTCACAAGCCACCGATGTTCAACAACACACGCGTGGAATGCACAGTGGGAATTAATTATCGCGGCTATATCTCTCCTGGTTTCTTGTGGAGGCTGGATCGATTTGGACGAAATTAATATGATAATAGAAATGAAGAAAAATACCGCGGTGAAACATATTCAAAACTTATCGAATGATTAAATAGAAAAGGTTATATTTTACAATTTTTAAGATACTAGGTGTCACATTTGGTTACGTTGTTACCCACTATTAAGAAATATATATAGCCACAGAAAAATACACTATTAAAAGGTAGAACAAATCACTTGTTGAATAGTAATCGAATTAATCCAGACACGAAAAATTAGTTAACAGCAATCAGAACTATTGAAATAATTATATTAAACTTACCAAGGGGGTTGAAGAATGTTGCTAATTTAAACTTTTATTTTTTTTATTTTAATAAAGCACTGTTCGAACTGAACTGAATTGTTGTCGTGCGAGCTCTGGCGTCGGAAAAGGGTTGTTCTTGCGCGAGCTCGTTTTTATATACTGCCCCCCCAGGACGGCCTACTTCCTGCCTGGCAACAGTGCGCACTCCCCAGATCTCTTGATCCTTCGTCTGAGACGAGGACAGAGATATAGAAAGAACGGCTCAACCGAAGCAAGGCACGCCCTAAACTATTGTCTGTTTTTTATAAAATTCTTGTGGGACTAAGTTAGCAATAACCGAACCGAGTGAGATAGGATCATTGTCCCGTTGTTCGCTATTGTATTATTTCTAGATCCTTCTATGTGGTGGGCGTTTCTTATTAGGTGTTCTAGAAGGAATTTGATTTCCGGTGCCAACGAATACCTTATATGGTCATTATGATGCTATCACTAGTTAAGGCGCGCGGTTTCCATTCGATGTAACAACTAGTTATTTTGTTTGTTTGTGTGTAAAGATTTTTTATTTTATATTTTTAAAACTATGTTACGACGTAACAATACCCCCTCTCCCAGAGAAAGGATTTTCGTAGTAAAATCCGCTGCGGTAAGCGCCTAAGAAGGACAGAACTGCCCAGTAACTGTCTCACTTTCATACTTCCACTAACAAATACCTACCATGCGACCTAGCATACGACCTGTCATAGTTGTCTGACGAAATTTATAATCAACAGACTGCCATACAACTAGAGTACAACTCTGTTAAAAGATTGGACTCGAGAACAGCACTGCTTGACAAGGAGCGTCTAAGAGGAAGAATACTGAAACGTGAAACATTCGGACGAATCGGCACTGTGAAATACATTTGGTCTTTGATGAATTTGTTACAGTCACGGCCCGCTGTAACGAGAAAATTAGTGTAGGCTTACTTAAAGAGTCACTACCCGCTCTATACGCGCAGAACGCAAAACAACAAGACGAATCAGACCCATACAAAAGGTCGCAACCCGCCATAAATGCGCAAAACGCAAAACAATTAACGAATTAGGCCTATACAAGGCTCATAATCCACTATAACGCGCAAAACGCAAAAAAAACAATCTCCCAACTAAACGTCAACTTTCGTGTAGGCTTATTTTAATTCATCAAAGACAACGTAGACAGAGACAGAAACGCAACAACTTTTTAATTTAAAATTATTGAAGACGAGAGAAAGAAAGAAAAAAAAAAAAACCAATATTCCGAAACACTATGTATCAAGGAAAACAAGAATCGAACCGTGGACGGTGACGACTATGATAAATATACGAACAATTGATTAAAACAAAATTAACTAAACTAAGCGGCATTGCGAGTATGTCTAGTCTTTAGCGAATTTGTTACAGTCACGACCCGCTGTAACGAAAAGAAAGCAGCAGACGAGTAGACCTATACCAAGAAACTGTCATACTCCGCTAAAAATTTGCAAAACGCAAATAAAACAAAACGTGTGTAGACCTATAAAGGAATCCACACACTAAAACAAAACTCCCAATCAAAACATCAAATTCGTGTAGGCTTGTTTTAATCCGCTAAAGACAAACATAATCAATTACTGAACGAAATAATGTTAAATTTAATATTTACCGATACATGTTAAAATAAAACGAATGATAATATATCATAATATTGATTAACAACCCTAAAAAACAGAAAAAAAACATTTTATGAATCGAACCCACGAAACAGAACGAAAATGATAAGGTAAATTCAACGTGTATAACCCACGTGAATATAACAACATAATAAGTGACTTGATATGAGGATCAGAGACACTATAAAAGTATGACAACATACTAACAAAAAAAAAAATATTACGAAGGACAGGAAACCGCGTATGGCTACTTAATACGTGAGCTCCGGTTCAGTTAAATGTAAATATTTAATGGTACGGCCCATCTTTAATCAGAATTATTATTAAAGAAATTGATTAAGTTCAAGCTAATTTAAATAAATATTTTTATTAAACACCTAAAGTGAAGTTAAAATGGCTTAATATATTAATTAATATTTTGTGAGACAATTAATTGAAATTAAAATAGTGAACTGAAATATTTTAAAACAATACGCGACGGAATGCGACACGATTGTGGGTAATGTTAAAAAAAAAATACAAACGATTTAAAATAATGTACGTAACCGCTATTATCTTTTCAGAGCATAAAAAAAAATTGCAAAACAATAAATGATTGCAACAATAAAAAAATGAATGCAATAAATGCACCAATAAAAAATAAAATCTCTGAAAGGAAATGTCAATTACGCACAAACACAAATGCAAAATACAAATGCTAAAAAAACATGAAATGTAATGCAATGTTATATAAAATAAAAAAAAACTAAACAAAAATGTAGTAGAAAAAATTATTGCCCACTGTGCAGTTCACGCATATGTGGGTAATCAGAGATGGTATTTGATTACCCGGCGGAGCCAGATGACAATAATCGGCTACTCGTTCCTCTTTAATGAGAAACGGGTCGGTGGTACCACCCCGTTCAGCCTCGTCCGCAAAGGCTTAGTATTTTTCAGATGCAGGTGGTAAGCCACCTGCATCTGAAAAATACCGACACCACAAGCGTACGAAAACTTCCCTGTGCTTTGCCCTCAAAACGTTGGCGCCACTTTGTTACGACCGCCTGACGACGGGTACAAATAAAAAAAACAATTATAAAAAAATACAATTGTTTATTGCAAACAAAACATATATGTAATTAAACGCAAACAAATAAAAATCGTAATAAGAAGAAACAAAGAAAATTAAAATAAGTAATAATATTATTTTTTTTCACCCGGGGCGTGAATTCTCGGCACAGGGGGTTTTCGGGTCACACAAAAAAACCTATGGGCGCTGGGGACTTATCTTTCGGCCGTTCGATCCCG
The DNA here is from genome assembly GCA_905147815.2 of Phalera bucephala. Lineage (NCBI taxonomy): Eukaryota > Metazoa > Arthropoda > Insecta > Lepidoptera > Notodontidae > Phalera > Phalera bucephala. Next base: position 13,877,738 of record LR990628.1, on the reverse strand, counting down.
TGACGCGTGGGGGGTCTTCGGTAATCAGCCTCCACCGGCTAGGTGGGGAACTTGGAGGTGCCCTGTAGAAGGCCCTCAGCCGCCGAGGTCAGCGGAAGTCGACGGGCAGAAGTGAGGCCTGCTGTCTCCCAAACCGTACTTTGGCAACCCGTACGGTGGACCCCCAGTTTTCTGGAACGCGCCGAATTGTACACATGTAGCGCGAAAGATCCGACCCCCAGGCACTAGGTGAGACCAGGAGTGGGCGTCGGCATCTTTCGCGAAGCAATTAAAATTTCACGAAATGGAGTGGTGATATTTACGTCCGGTTGAATCACAAATATATAATAAAACTTATTACCCAACCCAGAATCAAACCCCAACATTATATTTAGGACTATCACCACTACACTACGCTATGAGGTACAAAAGATTTTAATTTCTACACATTACGGTAGGTCTATAAAAACATCGAAACAATGACCATTGATATATTTTTTTTTGTCGGGTAATTTGAGAAAACCCTCTTTCGTGACATCAATCCAGCGAATAAATTTGTATTACATTATACAATTTTGCGGTGGTAATTTCTAATAGATTAACAAAACCAAAAGCTCATTATTTTTATGTATGTTTAGAATTTTAGTATTTACGGAATTTTGACAACAAATATTTTAGAAAAATAGATACGGACAAGCCACCGATGTTAAATAACACACGCGTGGAATGCACAGTGGGAATTAATTATCGCGGCCATATCTCTCCTGATTTCTTGTGGAGGCTGGACCGATTTGGATGAAATTAATATGATAATAGAAATGAAGAAAAATACCGCGGTGAAACATATTCAAAACTTATCGAATGATTAAATAGATAAGGTTATATTTTACAAATTTTAAGATACTAGCTGTCACATTTTGTTACGTTGTTAACCCACTATTAAGAAATATATATAGCCATAGAAAAATACACTATTAAAAGGTAGAACAAATCACTTGTTGAATAGTAATCGAATTAATCCAGACACGAAAAATTAGTTAACAGCAATCAGAACTATTGGAATTAATTATATTATACTTACCAAGGGGGTTGAAAAATGTTGCTAATCTAAACTTTTATTTTTTATTTTAATAAAGCACTGTTTGAACTGAACTGAATTGTTGTCGTGCGAGCTCTGGCGTCGAAAAAGGCTTTATTCCTGCGCGAACTCGTCTTTATATACTGCCCCCAGGACGGCCTACTTCCTGCCTGGCAACAGTGCGCACTCCCCAGATCTCTTGATCCTTCGTCTGAGACGAGGACAGAGATATGGAAAGAATGGCTCAACCGAAGCAAGGCACGCCCTAAACTATTGTCTGTTTTTTATAAAATTCTTGTGGGACAAGATAGCAATAACCGAACCGAGCGAGATAGGATCATTGTCCCGTTGTTCGCTATTGTATTATTTCTAGATCCTTCTATGTTGTGGGCGTTTCTTATTAGGTGTTCTAGAAGGAATTTGATTTCCGGTGCCAACGAATACCTTATATGGTCATTATGATGCTATCACTAGTTAAGGCGCGCGGTTTCCATTCGATGTAACAACTAGTTATTTTGTTTGTTTGTGTGTAAAGATTTTTTATTTTATATTTTTAAAACTATGTTACGACGTAACACTTGACGTAGGCCTGAGGTTCGCGTCGCTCTTGGTTTCCACCAGAACTTGTAGACTGCTGCTCCAGATGCCGCCAGGAAAAGTAACACATATAATTTCACTGATGACCAACTGGGTGTTGTAGTAATTGTAGCTAAGTTTCCCCGGGGAATTTTCCTGTAATTCTTCAGATTTAGTTATTAAAGTTTTCAGGTCGTCTAACTCTATGTTTTCTAGAGCTATCTTAATTTTTGTTGATTCAGGTGTTTTATGAGCCCTAGGAAGTGGAATTGTTTCCCTTATATTGATGATTTTTTAGTGGGTTTCTAATGTTTTGCCCATAGTTTCTATCTTACAATTGTTATCTATTGTTATAAAGGAGACGCCTTTATTTTGTTGATACTGTACTTCTTCGCCACAGGTAGTTTTCATAACTTCTTCCTGTTTCAAGATAACTATCCAACTATTGTCTTTAATTTGCCTGATAATGTTATTATTATAACTTGCTGTTGCGTATGTGCAATTGTGTGGTTCCTGATGTTGAATCAGCTGTGCGATGCAATCTTTGGAGTTTGATAATTATTGCCATTCTAGATGCTTGCAGATGGCTTCGTTATCCACGATGTTTACACGTGGCTCGTGAGGATATGCAAACTCGTTATTTCTAAAAATAAGGAAAGGATTCCGTGGGATTAGGATAGTGTTATTTTCATAAGGAATTTAATATATAAATGCAATAGGTTGTAAGGGTAGTTAGTCACTAATGGTATTTCTAATATGAAATTTAGTGATTCTTTGGTTCCGTATTCCTAACAGTTATCGCTTTTTCCCATACATGTATATTTTTTTATGTTTGGAGCAAAAAGTAAGCTGCTGGTGCTTAATTCGTTCTGAATATAGTTTAATTCCTCAATAAGGTAAGTGGGATCTATTATGCTGGGATGCATTCTTTCGAGGTGAGAAAATGTCATAGCATTTTCTAATGTGGTCAGTCTGTCATAAAGTGGCTGAAGTTAACTCTCTATTTCCTTAAAAATATTAATAGTATCCATTATTGAATTTTGTGTTGAATATCTATTAATTGTTGTCTCTATTTCAACTTGGTTTGATTTTATATGCTTTATATTGTTTTCATAATTTTTCATGGATCCCTTATGATTTTAACCGTATTTATTTGATTGTTTGCGTTATTATTCAAAGAAGGATGGACTGATTTTATTTCGTTTTCGAATTTAACTGCATCATCCTGATCTAGATTGCCTGTGACCGTTTCTAATGCCTACATTTTCTAAACCTAAGTAAACTATTTTGCATTCGACGTATCTATTAGATAGTCTATTTGCTTGGTTATAATAAGCTTATTAATACTTGTATTCAACTTAAGTTTAAATGTATAATAATTACTACAAATGTCTAAAAATGTTTCGCGTAAGCGGGTGGTGTTATAGATATAACCAGGTGATAGGTGTCTATTTGGTATTGAGCTTTCGCTTCGGTTAGTACCAGTATACCGTTGTGAGTATTCGTTGGCTGTATAATCGCTGTTGCTCCGGCGAATCCGAGCATTGCGATGCAGGTGATGGCGTTCCTGTAACATTTTCAGGGCGCCTTAATAAGCGGAAATGTACCCTTATGGTTTTAGCGTTTACATGCTTCTGGATTTATTCTAATTATGGTATAAGGTCCTAAGTAGGCGAGACCGGGGATGGTTGACTAACGTTTGACTGAAGCTCGTATATCTCTGATGTTTAACTTAACATAACAAAAACAACAATTGATATAGATAGAAGAACTATTCAGGTTCCTAAAATACTAATCTATAACCTATATATTTATCATTATAATACTTATTTAGTTCTATCTATCTATCTATCTATCTATAACCGCACGCCAGAACCCTTGCGGGGTAGGCAGAGAGTACAGAGTTCCAACAGGTTCTTTCCTTACATACCTCTCTGGCTTCCTCGACTCTCATAGTTCGTCTTATTTAGTTGATTTTCTTAACCCCTGACGCTTAGTCAACCTATTCCATATTCGGGGTAAGTTTACCATAAGCATTGGGTCGGTAGACCTAGGCAGTAATTAGTGTAAATAAAGAGGATTAGTATAAAATAAAACATTAAAATTTACTCAATGATAGAAACTTTTTATTTAATTATAAACACACTTAAATTTGAGATCAATTCTCGGTTAATAAAGAACTTTAATAAAGGTAGCAGTCTCATTTTAAACTATTAAAAAAAAAATTAACAGTAAGTAAGATTAGTTATTATATTCTGTTTTACAGAAAGTACAAAAACCTTAATTGTAACTTGAATTATTTTAATAAATCGCCAATCAAAGATAACATTGCTTTTATAAAAATATTATTCAACATGCATAAACTCGTGAGTATCTAATATTATAAACTATTAAAACAGAAAACTTCTTATCTAAAAATTAAATTATTTATGAAAATAGAACAATCAGTCCCATATTAGAGTTTTTAAGTATATCTCCTAACAAAATATATAGTGATTATCATAAACCACTTTAATCTTTTACCAAAACAAAAGTTTTCTTTTCTTAAACTAAACCTACCTATGAATACAACCTGTCTCATGTTATCTAGTTTTAGTACAGATCTATTTAAAATCAGACCGTCATATCAGTCTTCTAAATCAGAATTACAATTCTTACATTCGTAAAATAGCGAATTGCCTTTTGCATATTTAGCATGAGCCCATAACTTACACATAACGCACTGAATCCACTCTTCACCAGGTTTACTGGCTGAATAGGATGCGGTGCATTCCATACAAATTGCGACATCGTTGTCATAGTTTTCTTTCCTTTCCCCTTTCCTTTACCTTTGCCCTTGCCTGTTCCCTTGCTTGTTTTAAAGTATCCTAACTTATTTGCTTCATTTTGTTTTCAAGAAGATTTTCTTTCTCAGGAGTGTCTGTATATATGGTACTTTTACGTTTTCGTATATTTCTTCTACTTCCTAATCGTGGTGCTGCTTTCGGAAAAGGTCTAATCTCTTCAGGTAAAAGAACACTTTGGTTGGATTCAGGTGGAGGTGGTTTTACACATGGGTGTGGTTCGATATGACGAAGTATATTTTGATTAAATCCAAGTGGAGGTGGCGTTTCAAATGGACGTGCATCAATACCTGACTGATGTATGTTTTCTATTTCTGGTTCTTCTTGTACGTGTTCTTCATCAAGAATAGAAGGTAATTCGCAAACGGTACTAGATGACCTTGATCTTTCGGGCAATACAGAAACCATCAGATTACCAGAACCTCCGCCTGAATTTGATGGAAGATCTATGTCTTGAGGTAAAGTAACCGCAGCAGTGCAGCCGATAGCCTAGTGGTTAGACCGTTGGACTGCAAAGTCAGAGGTCTCGGGTTCAAACCCAGGCACGCACCTCTGTCTTTTCGAAAGCATGTGCGTATTTAAAATTAATTATCACTTGCTTTAACGGTGAAGGAAAACATCGAGAAGAAACCTGCATGCCTAAGAGTTTCTCGAAGGTGTGTGAAGTTCGCCAACCCGCACTGGGCCAGCGTGGTGGACTATGGCCTAAACCCTCTCAGTTGGAAAGGGGGCCCGTGCCCAGCAGTGGGACAGTTTCTTAAAAGGGCTAATATTATAAAGTAACCGATGAATTTGTTTGGGAGATTGGTGGAACAGCAACCGCAAAATAATGTCTACATTATTTTGCGAATTTGATGAAGCAGCTACCGCACTACCAGCGGTTGAGGATCTATCGTCAACTTGTGCGTTATGTCCGTAAAGGAATTCGAATGGAGTAAAACATGTTGCTGAATGAATTGAGTTGTAGCATATTTCATCAGGTTAATTGGTTCATCCCTGTCTGTGATTCTCTGAATACGTATGATTTCACCTAAGGTCAAGTATAATCGTTCTATCGGTGAGTGAGTATGGATGTTATGTATTGTGCATATTTCCGTAATCACGTCGTTATCAAACTTGGGGTCTGAATCTGTTGTAATTTTGATTGGTATTCCCATTACTGAAAATACACTTCATAGCGCCTCAGCAATATAAATGTCGGTTGATGCGTTTAAAGTTATTGCCTGTGCGTATTTTGTAAAGTTGTCTATTATTGTTAAGAACGTAGTTCCTCCACTGCTATAAAGGTCCATAAACATAAGTTCCATAGGTTTATGTGGTGTTTCATTTAATGAAAGTGGTAATTTCAACGGGTTACCCTCATATTTGCTTTTAAGACAACTATCGCATTTGTTAATGAATTTCTGTATTGTTAATAACATGTTAGGCCAGTGCTGATTTCTGTGTGTATGCTTATATGTTTCTTGAATACCTCTATGGATTGTTTTTCCTTCGTGGTATTTTCTAATTAGTTCAGTTTGTTTGTTCAAATTTTCTATTAAAGTTACTCTATTCATGCATCTTACCAGTTTTGGACCACGATCACTAAAAATGGTTTTGTAAACATCGCAGGATATTGGATAATATTCCTCGTGGTGGAAATAGCAATAAAATGTCCTATCCGGAACCGTGTGTTCTTTAAGGAATTTTATTATTTGTTCCTTTAATAATATTTTTACCTTTGGACCTATCGTCTATCCTATATGTATCGCCAGGTGTTTTCCTGATGTGAAATTGTTTTAATTGTTGGTCAATCGCGTCATCTATTTCTGGTAACTGATTTTCTACAACTGTTTGTGTAACGCCGGGCTCGGGTTGGTTGTCTACTTTTTCATTGTTGGGTGTTATTGGCATGTCTAATAACGTTCTAATATCTATATTACTTAAGTCCACGTCGTCATGTGATGTGCTCGGTTGCGGATTGTCTACATCTAACTTTGATTTGACTTTATTGTGGTACACTATTTGGACTTTAGATAATGCGTCTGCGTTGGTGGTAGTTTTACCTTTTTTATACTGAACGTCATAGTCGTATTTTGCTCGTCTTAGTCGCCATCTGGTTAGTTTAGAATTAGGGTCTTTGTTTGACATGATCCAAGTTAATGGTCTGTGATCTGTATAGATCGTGTTTTTTTCCGTAAAGATATGGTCTAAAATATTTAATTGCCCATACTATGCTTAATAATACTTTTTCTACAGTTGAATATCTTTGCTCTGTATCCAAAAGAGTACGTGAAGCGTACACAATTGGGTTATCTGATCCTATTTTTCCCTGTGATAATACAGCGTATATCGCTACGTCTGAAGCGTCCGTAGTTAGTATAAAAGGTTTATCAAAATCTGGGAACTGTAATGTAGGTGCATTAATTAATACTTCTTTACATTTTTCGAACGCTTCTATGAATTCAGGTGAGTTGCTATTAACTTTCGCGCCTTGTTTTAAACATTTAGTTAAAGGTTTTGTGAGTTTAGCGAAATCTAAAATAAATTTTCGGTAGTAGCCTACCAGTCCCAAGAAAGATTTAATTTAGTTTTGTGTTTTTGGTAGTGGGAATTTTTTAACTACCGCTATTTTGTCTTCGTTTGGCTTAAGGCCTTTATCTGTCAAAGTATGACCTAGGAATTTTACTTGTTTTGGTAAAAATTCCGATTCATTAAGTTGAATTTTCAGATTATAGATACGAAATCTTTCAAATACTTCTCTGCACTTCTCAAGATGTTCCTGAAGGGATGTGGATAGTATATTGTGCGAATCTATTATAAGTAATGAGAAATGTATTGTAATGTCAAATTTAATATTTAATAAGACTGCCAAATTTTGCACGCTTTGTGGCAAAGTGTGGAGTTCCATTTTATAATATACAAGAACTATTTGTTACCTACCTACACTTGCAAAATAAATGATTATGATTATGGAATAAATAATTACGTCGTCTAAATATGTTAATACGTTATCTAGGCCACGTAGTACTTAATCCATTAGTCTTTGGAATGTGCTAGGTGCGTTTTTAATCCGAAAGGCATCCTTAAAAATTCGTAATGACCTATGACCTCAGTCTATGGTGAAGGCTGTTTTTTCGATATCTTCCGGGTCCATTTCAACTTGATGGTATCCAGAAGCTAAATCTAGTGTAGTGAAATACTGAGCACGTCCTAGTTTAGAATATCGTCTATGTTTGGTAGTGGATACTTATCCTCTATTGTTTTGTCATTAAGCTTCCTATAATCTATAACTAATCTACATTTTTTCTCGCCTGTAGCGTCGACCTTTTTAGGTACTATATGTACTGGGCAAGACTATGGGGAATTACTTTCTCTGATTATATTCTGTTGTAGGAGTTAATTTTTTTTTATTTCCTCCTTTTGTTTGGGTGCTTGTCTAAAGTTTCTTACGAAAATAGGTTTCGTATCTGTTATTCGTAATTTGTGTTTATTTCATGTGTAAATGTTAACGGTATTTCTTCACAATGGAATATGTCTATAATTATAACATAGCTTTTTGATTTCACGTTTTTCCTCCGAGTTCATGTGATCCGTTCGTAATTTGTGCAAATTTTGTTTTTGTAAGGTATCCCTATCATTACTGACATCCATCTTATTAATTGATACTATTTTCGATGAGTGTTTAAGAGACTTAGTTGTTCTAATTGCTTGTAGCTGGATTTGCCAACTATTTTTGACAGCTACTTCTTTTTCCGATGTATTAATTACTGTCGTTAGTAAATTTCTGTTTTTTATTGACACTAAAGCTGCTGGGAATATTAAGCCTTCTTTTGTCTTTTTTTCGGCTAGAAAATATTCGCCCCCTGTTTCGTTAAAAGTAAATTGATGACTTGTTCGCACTTCGGTTTTACTTTAGTATATGACTTTATATCATCTCTGATCGGTATATCTGCATGTTCTGTGTGAAGCGTCATGTTTTTATATCTATTCTGCTCTTTAATGGTACTAAAAGGATTAAACCAAGTAAACCTACGAAATCCAGGTCAAAATCAAATATTAAAAATTTGTGTTTTTTCCTCATTGAAAAGTTTTTTAGGTAATTTAATGAATGCTACTTTATTATGTTTCGTAGTTGCGTGTGCCGTTTATATATAATGTGTCTCATTCTTGATTATATTTTATTTTATTTTTCCTTAAAACTTCCGGTCTTATAAGTGACTAGGAAGCGCCGGTATTTAATAAAAATCTGTCTCCGAGTTCGCTAGTATAGATATATGGTAATCGGCTATAGTTTTGCATGTTATTCATGAATACTAAATGGTGAATGTTATTCATGAATACTAAATGGGGATTCCTCTATTAGGTCTATGAGAAAATCTTGGTCATTGTTTCCTCCGACTCTACATTATCCTCGTTATGGTCGATATTTGTTGTAGTTTCCTCATCGTCCATTATTTCATTTTGATAATACATCTTATTTTTTTGGAATGGTTCACCATTGCTATTGACTCTATTTTTGGGCACAAAGTTAACATTATTTGGTCTATTGTATTTGTTTTGTGTACTAGACGTTGGTGTCCTATATGTATTATTTGCAGCGTTACTATGTTGCATTTTTTATTTCTTAATTTAATTTCCTCCTGTCTCCTCCTATCCTGTTTTAAGTTATCGACGTTTTTTAGTCTAACATAGCTGTTATCGGGTTCAATCTATTCAGGAATGTTGTTAGAGCTGTTTTCTTGTAATGTTGTCGCCTATCAGGGTTAATAGATATCAACGCGCAACAAAGGCTACGGACTTTGTCTCCGAATGCCTCTATGGAGTTATTCTCCCTATTTAAGTGTATTAGCTCTTCTGTTAATTGAATTTCATTACGAAATTCTCCAAATCTTCTTTATGAGAATGTTTTATATTTGGGGCCAAGTTGTAGCGCTACCGCTTTCAGAGAGCGCTTCAACTGCTTTTCCTGTTAATTTATTTCTAATGAGACTGAGTATACATTGGTCGTCTTTGTTTGTAATATAACCTAGTATATTTTCTACACCCTCGATGTAGAATGCTAAGGTTTTTTGTTTCCATCATAGGACGGTAACAAAATAAATACAGTCGTATATTCGATCTCTATTAGGTTTGTAGGTAATTCCTCGGATTTTTTTTTAATCGCTAGCCATTTTAATCTATTGCCTCAAAAAGTTCACCAATGATAAATACTAAATTGGAAAAACATGAAAATACACAATAGTAGAGTAAATTAAATGTTAGATAGAAAAGAAAAAGGAAGTCTCGGGAATTACAGAGTATATGCTTACCCCACGAGCATTGCTGATGTGAAGCAACGATGGAAAGTGAGTCCGCAGGTCTTCACCGCTGTTAGCTGCCACTGGAATCTGCTTCTTTTCTGCCTCTGCTGTCGCTGGCCCACCGTAGGATCTTTTGCTCGCGTCGCGGAATACGTAGTCTAAAATAGATCAGACATGAACCGAAACTGCGAGTTTCTGACTGCACGAGATAGGTCTAAAATAAATTAAACACGAACCGTAACTTTAACGAGCTACCGACTGCGCCAGTTAGGTTTTGGGCGCGGGCCACGAGGTTTTTAAAAAGCTATTTATTCGCAGGTTCGTTCAACGTGAGGCGTAGAGTAAGACTAAAGCGAGACTAAGTCTAGTGTATTACAACAATGGGTCGTTATACAAGATGACCTTTACTTAATGCTAATCATGTGCTAAATGCTGAGAAGCGACGATTAAGAGCTTCCTTATCTTCTTGTTTACGGGTTTATGTGTCGGTTACGTCGACATAACTCGTTTAGTCTTTCTCTTGTACCATCAAAAGGTTTAATAAATTTTATAATTACGTTAAGTGAAATCTTTTCTTTACCTTCTTCTTTTACTTTACTATCTGTGCTCGACATATTGAATATAACAACTTAAAAAAAATTAAAAGTAGTTAATTTGCAGGCAACCCCTGGGTATACAATAGCATTATTGTGTCGTCGAGACACGATATGCCTGAGATTTCTCGGTTATCGGAAGGCGCGAAGGATGTTTTGACTGCCGATGCGCGTGGACGCTCGTGCAGATAGATGCGTGATTTTAACTAAATTGAACCATAAGACACAGGTACAAATGTTACAAGGATTAAGTTTCGAATCCGATGATTAACAAAACACAACACTTTAGAAAGGACTGGATAAATAATTATGAAAATTTTAACTCACAAAATCACGATGCACTTCATGATGTGCTAGAACGAAGTTGGACTGGTAAGTGGACGATGTTGGTCGGTTCTGGGCTCGGAGTTCCCAGAGGAGGTGCACAGAGCGCTGCTGTTTCAACCGCTTACTGCACAGTGGACCAAGTGTCCGGAGAAAGTCTGGCTGGCTTTGGCCTTGGAGGAGACTTTCTGGAGAGGTCTGGCCAGCTTTGGCCTTAAAGGAGAACTCTTGGGTAGGTCTTTTTTGACCTTCGAAGATCCCTGTAAATGTGGATCTGGTAAACCGGTTCGGAGGTCAAGTTTGACCTTGGATATTTAAGCATTGACACTCACTACACTAATTTGCACTTTGCGAGGGTACCGAGGGATATTGCGAACCCCAGCGCTGCCGCCACTCTTATGATGGGTTCCCGGAATCGGTTTTAAAAAAAATACTCTATTACACTAGAAAGGATTTAATTTGGGTACCCGTTTTACAATGTATGATTATATCCGCTCTCGTTGGCGGTCCGACCCGAACTGGTCTTACAAAACGGTTGTAGCTGGACTTGAATGGATGTTGGGGGCGAGATGCTGGCTTAGCATCTCGTAATCATTAAGGGGTACATTTCACATGTGTTACATCGCGTTTAGTCTTCTGTAGTCTCCGCATGGCCGTACCTCACCGTTTCTTAGGTACATGTAAGGGGCTCGCCCATGCACTTTGTGAGGGTCTACAAATTCCTAATTCAACCATCAATCGAAATTATTCTTTAACCTTTTTAGTAAGAAGAGGTCTAGCTTTAGTGAGTACGGGAGGATCGCTCATCTCTATATAGTAACAGACAGAATATTTAGGTTTAAAATGAATAAGAAAGAGGAAGAAGAGGTCGAAGCAAGAGCGTTTAAGTGAGTGGACCTTTATCTCGTCGCAGTTGTCTCAAATGCCTCAATTCAGCTATTTTCAGGCAAAGCTTTTTCACCAAAGCCCCCAATCGCCTTCTTTACTAGTAACTGAAGCTACCTCAACTAAACTTGCCGGACGGGATTCCTCAATAACCTTGACCGCCACAATCATCCAGGTTTGTCGCCTGCTAATACTGCTTGGACAGCCGAAGGTAGGTAACTATTCCACCTAATCTGGAGGGTTCGGTTTGCTATCTTTCTTCGCGCCAAATCCTTCATACGCCGAAGTAGTTGAGGTGGCCTTTGGGTGAAGTTATTTATTTATTTATTTTATTATCTTAGGAAAACATACAGTGTAATATTGACATAGAAAAAATTAATAACGAATTATATAGCAAAAACACCATTTACATGTTTCCACATGTGAATTGCTATAAAGCTTAAGAAAAAAAATATTACAAAGAAATAAAAAAAAATAATTAGATCGTTTTCTTATGACAAGAAACCGTACTAGCGAGAGAACCAAACCAAGAATCAGTCAGAGATTTTTTAAAAGCGTATGGTTTACAATTGAACAAATCAAGTTCAGGAAAGACAACCAGTTTGTTTAATTCATTAACAGACCTAACAAAAAATGAATTCTGTCTGTAATTAGAAGAGCTTTGAGGAATATCCAAGTATATTGGCCGCCTCATTATTCTACTTGGAACTTTAACATTGATTTTAGACAACAAGAGCGGCGAGTCACACATATTCTGTGCAATTTTTACTAATGTCACTATATCAGCTATTTTTCTTCTTTCGTGCAACGGCAGTGTATGGTATTTACGACAACGAGATTCATAATTAGAGTCAAAACTTTGGCATTTGAACTGCAAGAATCTAAGAAATCGGCGTTGTATGGATTCAAGCCTGTTTACATAAATATTATATCGCGGGTTCCATACTTGAGAGCGATACTCGAGGATGCTACGCACCAAGGAACAATAGAGGATTTTGATCACTTTTATGTTATTAAATTGTGAACTAGATCTAATAATAAATCCCAATACTTTGGAGGCTTGTTTAGCTACGTGGTCGATATGTTTCTCATATGTTAATTTAGTATCATGTATGACACCGAGGTCCCGGATTCTATCCACCTTTTGCAGCTCCTGTCCTTGTAAAAAATATTTACTATGGATAAATTTAATTTTGCGGGTAAAAGAGATGAATAAACACTTATTAATATTTAAGTCCAATTTATTTGAATAGCAGTAACGTTCAAAGCTGTCTAAATCTTCTTGCAAGAGCCGACAATCGTTAGAGCTACTAATTTTTTTGAATATCTTTATATCATCCGCATAAAGAAGAATGTTTGAGTTGTTGATACAGAGGTTAACGTCATTTATGAATATATTGAAGAGTAAAGGTCCAAGTAAAGATCCCTGTGGGACACCGGAAGGGACATTATTCCAGACAGAAGTAAAGCCGTTAACGACTACTGCCTGAGAGCGATTTTCAATGTATGAGGTAAACCATCTGTATAGGTTACCATGGATACCTGCAGAGATCAGCTTTTGCAATAATATTTGATGATCAATGCGGTCAAATGCTTTGCTGTAGTCGGTAAAAATAGCATCAACCTGCCCCCCAGAGTCCATACCTGAAGTTATAAAGTCTGTGAAACAGAGCAGATTAGATAGCGTTGATCGCATTTTTAAAAAACCGTGCTGTTCAGGTATAAATGTTGGAGAAACCGTTTCATAAACTTGAGTATATATTATTCGTTCAAATATTTTGGCAAAAATACACAATTTAGATATTGGTCTGTAATTTTTAACGTCGTTTCTGCTACCATTTTTATGTATTGGAGAGATGAACGCGGATTTCCAGATTTTGGGTACATTTCCTTCAGAAATAGAGCGCTTAAAGAGAATAACGAGAGGTTCAGTTAAACACTCTTCACAGGCAACGATAAATTTGGGTACGATTTTATCAGGTCCCGGGCCTTTAGTCAGATCTAGAGTTTTTAACAGTTTACAAACTGTATCGGCATTGACCTCAATGTCACTAATATAGTTGGATGTATTACTAACAATTGATGAGTTATCCGAAGGAGATTGAGCACATTGAGAGGTTGAGGGACGGAAGGTAGAATGGAAATAGGATGCAAAAAGATTGGCAATTCCTTCTCCAGTGCTCGCAGATTCGCTATCATTATAGAGTGTCGAAGGTAGTGAATTATGACCACGTTTATTCGATTTAATAAATGACCAAAATAATCTGGGATTACTAATAATTGAATTTTCTGAATGTTGTATATAATTTTTATAGCACTCATGCTCCAATTTTTTAGCGCGTTCACGAAGCAAACAGAAAGTATCGTAATCGCTACTATTACCATATATTTGGTGTTTTTTTAAATATTTATACTTCTCCTTTAATATTTTTTTTAAGGGAGCGCTGTACCAAGGTGGGAAAGTAGAAGTAGGAATTAATTTATGGGGGATATATTTATCGCGCAGATCATACAAATAACTATAGAATATATTAGTGGCATCATCTAGTGTAATATTGTTTAAACAAACCTTCCAATCGACAGCTTTTAAAGAAGATTTGATGGTTTCATAATTAGCCTTGTCATAATAATATTTGAGCCTAGAGCTATATTCTAACAAATTCTCCTTAGTAACGTGTAATGTAATTTCTAACGATTTATGATGCAGATCTTCCGGAACCAATGGGTCATTACATGAGTTTACAGTCACTTCATTGTTACATAACACATAATCCAATAATATTGGATTATGTGTTATGTATGTATTTATGGTTGATATTATTAAGTTCGTAAAATGTATAAACTAAGCAGCGGAAAATCTGTAGTGTCACAGTCAATCTTATTTCAGCAAACCTCATAATTCTGTTAATAAGATCAGCTTACTGGTCGTCACTGAGTAAGAATTTTTGAACTAGAGGTTTTTCAAACTGCCGGTCTGGAGATGATTTCTAATGGTTCTTCTGGGAATTTCTGAGCAGCTTTATATGTTCTAAACCTTCCACTTTGTACTGCTCACTTTAAATTGCGTTTTTATTACTTAGGCCTTATTAGTTGACAGGCCTTATTATATTATTTCGCCGGCGAAACTGCCTCAACGCAAGCTCGCTGGGTTCCGCATTTTCATTGTTACACTTCGGTGCCCGATCGCGATGACGCAAATCGTTGAAAAATAACTGATGTTCCTTTAATGCATGGTGCGTGTAAAAATGGGCCACACAGCGTTTGATCGGCAGTTTAGCAATATGTAACTATGACGCAATGGTTGAAAAATAACTGATGTTGCTTCAATATATGGCGCGTGCAAAAAATGGAGCCACGCAAGTTGCTAGTCTGCAATTTTGCAATTGACATTTCCAAAGCCGTTAAAGACTGTTTGGTACTTGGACCACCACCAGTACCGCTGGCATGTTGTCTGTTGTCCAAATATTTTTTTGGTTTTAGTTTTTCAGTCCACCCATACCTGAAATTTAAATACACCGTCACGCCTATATTCCCCAAGGTGGTGGCTGAGGTGTACTGAGTACACCCACGTTTCGCCAACGATGTTAGGTCCCATGTAATAGGGAGCGAGCCTATTGCCATATACCGGGCACAATTCAAGACTCCGGACTCGTACTGGGATGTTTTTTGTTAGAAAAACTACACTTTCCTACCTAGGATTTGAACCCAGGACCTCGTGATCACAAAGCAATGCGCTTTGCCACTAGACCTACGAGGCAGACGAGGCTGAAATTTAACATTAATAATTCCATCGAGTTGTTAGTTGTATGGGACGTGGCGCCATTTTGCTGAAACCAAGTCCCTCGGTTATAAGGTAAGCTTTCTTGAGGCTCGGGATGGAGGAAGTTACGGATCACGTTTACGTAACGCATCGAAGATACAGTTACTGTTCTGCCTTTTGTGTCCTCGAAAAATTAAGGTCTATTTGCCGACATAACCACTCATACGGTAACTTTAGGGTTATGCAATTGACGTTGGTGAAGCAAGGTTTTCAGCAAGAGTTTTTCTGATAGTTTTCCATGAGGTTAACTTGTACTTTGGGTTTAATTTAGCTATTAAGTTTCAGAATCCGCTGTCTTCAACTACTGATAATGGTTAATAATCTTGTACTTTCATTTTAACGACAGCTTTATCTAGGCGAGTAATATTTTCGTCTATCAAGTCTTTCTCTTCATCTGACGCACATAACCGTAGTAACCACATAATTTTTTTCGTTTTATTCCAGTAGACATCTGAGTCAGCGTGTCTGAATGGATTGTTGAAATCTGAACAGAAGCTGTTGATGCGAGTACTTATGAAGCCGAAGTAGTTGGGCCAGGGTCTGGAGTAGTTTGCACTTTACCGGTACGTGCATCTTTTTTCTGCAGTTGTATTGTAAGACTGCTCCTAAAAATTTTAAGATTGCCATGATTGACATAAGATTTTTTGCAAAGTTTACTAGAAACAATTTTGTTTATCTGGGTCAATTCGAAAAATGTCCAACCAAAATTTTTTAAATAGATTTCCTAAAATTCCGGCGTTTTATGTACCCTAAAACATATGAGACAAAGAAAAACTGCATGCCGAACTGCGAGAAGCCGAATTCATCTCGGTAACTTCGGACTACTGAAAAGGTAATGATAAAACATTTCTGAGCCTGAATGTCCGTTACATATATGACAAAAACTTACATTAACAAATCTTGTCACAAAAGATGTATCGGCATCCCATAACGCCACAAATACTTCTGCTGTAATTGCAGGTATTTGTAATAGCTGGAACATCCTCCACAAAATAGTTGCATTGGTTACGGATAACGCTAGTAATATGTGAAACGCAGTCGTAGATGACTTCAAAAAACATTATTACATATATATAGCACACTCTTAACTACAAATAATTTCAACGCAATCTGCCAAAGTATTGTTCAATTAAGGCTTGACTCTGGTCTGTACTCTCTGCCTACCCCGTAAGGGATCTGGCGTGATGATAGAGATAGATAGATATATAATAATTTAGTGCCTGGAGATTTTATTCGCACGTGAGTGCAATCCATAGCTCCAATTACCCGAGGAAACCGAGAGATTTGGTAGAATTAAATTGCCGATTGTCTGCGTTATTTCTCATTTTCGGGCATAAAAATAATATCAGTCCCTTTATAGATTGTTCTACATACTGTTGACTCATGCACACCAATAAAATCTCCACAAGCCAGTAGTTGACTTCCAGTCGCATAAACCGTAGTGAGTATAATAGTTAATTTATAGGTAATAGGGCATTACTATAAATATTAATTTTAAAGGTAACTTAAGTAAAACCATGTATAATTCAAAAAAATAGGTAGTGAATATTTACTACTTTAAAATTTGCATTTGCTGATACTTACCGATTATTTTTATGTGTATCCTGTAGTCCTTTTTTTTAATAAATACGTTCTGTTTGCCATGGAAGGCCACTGTAACGAATAAACAGTTTTTATTTGTTCATTTACTGGATAAATGAAAGAAACAAATTATTAATTAACACTTTGTTTTATTGTGTAACATATAAATTACATAAAACGCTCTTTCATTTAAACGAAACATTAGATGCTTAACATATTAAAATCTTCTTTAAAAAACTCAACGAACATTCCTTGAATACCATCGTATAACTAAGAATATATTTATGGAAATGATTTAAAAATTATAGTAATGTGTATTATATCGATAAAAAATAAGTTGCTAATGAGTTTTGGAATGAAATTATAAAATAAAAATAACCTGGAATAGCCTTCTTATGGGTCCGTTCTTTGTAAGGCCAAACAACAATTATCATCTATGACAAGCTTTTTTTATATTTAATAAAATAATAGTCACTCCAGACTAAATACTCTAATTATTACGATCTTTTAATGGCACATAGTCAGTCTTGTAATCAGGAATATTTAAAAACAACCATTCCTAAGATTAAAAAACGAAAATATAAGAAAAAAATAACTTAAATTCGGAAACTAACTTAAACTAAAATAAAAAGGATAATAATTTTGGATATTTTAATCACAATCTGAGCATAAAAATATTAGATCTTTTTAGTGAGACCAATACACTCCTCGTACTACCTACCACTTTAGACATTCGCTACATTGCCTCATGTCTTCGATTCTACACTCGCCACATGCGTGACGGTACACACGGCGACACATCAACCTAGACTGTTTGGACTTTGAACCATTTAAAGTTGAACGCTGCGAATTGTGCGAGAGGGTGCGATATGTTGTTGTCATTTCGTTCCGCGGCGCTCTGTCCATATCTATAGGTTGCTACAGATATATTGTGCAGGCATATTTGAAACAAGTTGAGCTCGTCGCGTAAATAAGTATTTTCGAATTGCGCGGCCCGCCCTTTCTAATCCCTTATTGTCTATTTTATTCGTCTGTAACTACAAAGTTGCATTTTTACATATTTAATTTTTATTATGACGGTATTTTATCGATCTTAGTAACAATAATTGAGAAACTGACTCAATTAGAGTGTAAAAGTAATACTTAAGGTTTTAGATTATATCTACTTAACTATAAAATTGAACCAAAAAAATAATATTATACTGATTTATGTGTAAAAACAAATATAGGCACACTAAGAATTATTATTACCTTCCGTATTGTGTGTGCGTTTGCAATTTAAGTTTCATATAGTCTATAGAGTTAGTCACCTAGACCCGAGACAAAAATTACGAATCTCACAAAGATTTTTTTTTGCGAAGATTAAACGCGGGCACCTACTATATAAAAACTCTGATTGATTGAGTCAAATATTTAATCATAAAACGATAAAAGTTACCTGGCCACAATCTGGTTGTCCACTGCAAAATTTCATATATTAAGTAGATAGGTATTGTTTAAGATAAAATAGTTTTTATGTTAGAGGTCTATAAAGAAAGAACCTGCTGGAATTGTCTACTCTCTGCCTACCCCGCTAGGGCACTGGCTGGATAATATAGATAGAGAGATAGAGTTATAATATTAAAAATATGCCCAAAGAGCATTTTTAATCTCACAATTTAGTCCAGCAAACTGATATGTGCCAAACTTTTAATAGTAAGCTCTATTATAATAGGTCTATAGATTCGCTTAATTATTAGCAATCTACACTTGCAATCATACAAAATCGAGTGATGACATCTTGTTGAACGTGGTCGATCTGTTTGGGATTCACACACCTAGAGCTATTTGGGGTAGCTCAACCACATTGAATAGTTTATAGTATAAAATGGGAAACCATTGTATGCCTACTTTCTTTATTTTGTAAATACTAATAATTTTATGAATAAAAACAACGTAAGTGTAAATAAAAAAACGTTTTAATTCAATATTATGATATAATTATCACTTCAAACCAATAAACAACAATCATATTAACAGTAATAAAAACTGTCATAAGTAAAAACAAAAAATATAAACCCAGTGTTAGCGACGGACGATTTAGCGCAGTTGTTAAGAGCATAAATCGCTCTGCCCACTGCGTCTAATAGTCGCGGGTTCGAGTCCCGCACGGGACAAATATTTGTGTGATCCACAATTATTTGTTCCGGTCTGGGTATTTGTGTATGTGAATTTTCATGTTTGTAAACGCACCCACGACACAGGAATAAATCCTAGTGTGAGGCTAGGTTTTTTAAAAAAAAAAAACAAACAAATAATAGCCATTTCAATTGGTAGAACATAGTTTAACATGATTTAAATTAAATCTTATTATAAAACAATATCTTTTAAAATTAAATGTTATATTACAAATAAATGTTTAAACAAAAAAGTAAAAAAATGTATAACAAAAAATAAACTCGTAAAAACAAAACAAACAATATAATGATGTTAAAATAATTTACAGTGTCTACAATATGTTACCAAATAAGTTATATATATCATATATATCATACATAGCCATGCGCAAGATGTTAAATGGCATTCATGTTAAAAACGGTTTATTCCAAAAATACGCGGACGGATGGAAACTGGCATGTCAGTCAGGGAGATCCAATGCTAGATCTTTAATATCTGGTGGGCCCGCCATTAGCATCTAGCACTGCATCCAACCTGGCTTTCATGCCAGTTACCATGTTCCAGCACATCATAAGGATCCCCCCTCATCATTTCCCACGTCTCGATGGCCGTTTGCCTCAAGTTTTCTATGTTGCGCACTTCTGACACATCCTAATTAAGAACCATCTGTCCCCAGAGGTTCTCAATTGGGTTTAGATCAGGGCTCTTCGCAGGCCATGGTATAACTTGAATGTCCGGCTGTGCTTGGAGCCATGCCTGAACAACTCCAGCACTATGTATGGAACTGTTGTCCTGGCAAAGATATATGGTGCCTGTCGGATGGTGCAAACGCACAGTCGGCACCATCACGTCTCTTAAAATGTCGACATATTGCTCTGCATTTAGGCGACCAGATATCTCTACCAGTTCACCAGGACCAACAGAACTCATCCAGCCCCAAAACCCTAAACTCAGCCGACCACTTGACCTGTTAGGTAACGTATTTTGGGCTAAATATCTTTCATTATCTTTGCGTTTCAGTATTTTACGCCCATCTTTATTCAATCTAAATGTTTTTTCATCAACAAATATAACTACATTGTTTTGCCAGTCAAAGTTATAATACTCGAGGCAAAAACTAACTCTGGCTTGTGCGAGAAAAACAATTTTTTTTTGCTGGGATTCTGGTTTTTAATCCAGCAGCAAGCAACCTGCGGCGTATTGTTTGGGTTGATACCTGAAACAATGGTAAATTACTTAATCACTATAATTATATTTTTGAAAGAATGCACACCCATACTTTGGTATTGTTCCTGTGTCGTGGAAGCGTTTACTATAACACACAACAACAAGTGCTACCCATACTCATGTGATTTTTTTTGAGTCGAATGGCCTACGCCCAAGCACTAGACCAAGCGGGCGGTCATCTAAGCTCGGCCACACTAAGCTACCTAAGCTACCAAACACAGCCACCAACAACACTTACACACCAACACAAAACCCTACGTCACCTCTGGCAGTCGCCATTCCCAAAAGCATACATTTTCTTGGGAGAGGCGAACGTGGGAAGCCGGGTATTCAAATAAAATCAGTCGCCCTGTTTATGGACAATAATTCCGAGCGCATTGGCATCGGCTACTGCAACGCAAGCGGCCCCAAACGGGTAACAATTTCGCCCGGGCTTGCCTCCCTTCTTCATGGCAGCTCGTTTAAGAACACAATGAAGCGTAAGAAGTTCAACGAGCTGCAGAACGCGGGGATCGGAAACACAGCGTGCAGAATAGTGCAAACCAAGAACAAGACCGTGGCACTATTCCAAGCGGGCGAAAACACCTCCCAATTCGCCCAAGCATGCAGTTTTCTGATCAGCCTAGCGGGGAAGGGTGACAAGCCAACAAAAGTAAGCGTAGACGCTATGGTGGTGGAATTTAAGGAAGGTGAGGCCGCCGACCACATCGGGATAGTAGAAGCCTCAAAACACCACGAGGTAGTGGCCTATGAGGATAGAGGACAAAACCTCGACTTCCTACGGCCACGACAGCCAGAAAACCTCATCACAAAAACCCCAACTGACATCTGGGGACACCCCACAGCGACTCAAGACGGGCTCAGCGGGTCTGAACGCCTACAAATGAGGGCAGCTCTCGAGGAGAGCACAGCGAAGCAGAAGCCAAAGGACACTACAGGTGCCAAAAAACTCGCGTCTTTCGCAACGGCGCTCGGGAAGGCGGTCCTCGGCATACCAAGTGTGCTGGGGGAAAAAATCAGGGGGAACCAACGGGCGGAGGGGGTGGCAGTCGCCGCCGAAGTGTTCTTGAGGGAGCCCCCTCCCAAAAGTCATAAGCAGCCGGAAAAGGCTCGAACAAGAGCCCAGATGGGGCTTGTCGATCCGCCGGAGCTCAGCGAGGCGACGGAGCCGCTGCAACACACAAAAAACGCGTTCCTCGAGTTCAAAGCAATCACCAAAGCAACAAGAAGGGTCAATAGTGAGACCTGTAGATCCATCCTGCAAACCTATCACCTGGGCAATGAAGGATTGCTAGAGGTGAAACTCGAGGAGGCAGAAGCGGCGGTGTACGACAACGACAACTCCACCACGTTAAGAGGAGAAATGTCGGGGAGGTACATGGCGGCCTATAGTGGAACCAGCGGTTTCGTCGAATACGATGAGGAGGGGTCCCGGCGGACCGGCAAACACAAGTTCAGAACCCCCCCTAACGACCCAATAGTGATTGCGGCGAAGTGCACGAGGGTGGTGCTCGACGACCGGATACTTGAGATGGCAGAAACTGTCTCAAGTGGCCGGGGTCGGGGGCCTGCAATCGAGCACTGGACCGTACCCAAAATAACATGGGTCAACGGGGTTCCTGGATGCGGAAAAACAACATGGATAATCGCAAATTACAAC
The DNA here is from genome assembly GCA_905147815.2 of Phalera bucephala. Taxonomy (NCBI): domain Eukaryota; kingdom Metazoa; phylum Arthropoda; class Insecta; order Lepidoptera; family Notodontidae; genus Phalera; species Phalera bucephala. The sequence continues at coordinate 13,855,733 of LR990628.1, read as the reverse complement.
ATCGAAAGCGATATCCTAATAACATCTACAACCGAGGCATCGAATGACTTAAGGGAGAGACTCGCGCAAAAAGTTAAAACAAACACCAAGAGGAGGGTCCGCACTATGGCTTCAATGCTGGTCAACGGATTGAAAGAAGGTGAAGAGTGCACACGTATTATCATCGACGAGGCACTCATGAACCACTTTGGAGCCGTAGTGATGGCCATCAAGATAACTGGCGCGAGAGAGGCTCTTCTCGTCGGCGACTGCAACCAACTGCCGTTCATTGATAGGGAGAACCTGTTTCGATTGCGTTACAACCGCCCAGACTCCGTGGCGCGTGTCAACAGGGAGCTGCTCTGCACTCACAGAAATCCAATGGACGTAGCGTATGCCCTCAACGAGATATATGGGGGCATATACTCGTCCAAATCCCTCGTGAGGTCCTTGAGCCTCAGTAAGTACACGGGAGCGCAAATTCCGAAACACCAGGAGAACACCCTGTTTCTGGTGCACACCCAGGCCGAGAAGGAAATCCTCCTCGGCCAGGGCTATGCGTCGGGAAACGGGTCGCGCATCCTCACTGTGCATGAGTCTCAGGGACTAACGAGTGAAAACGTGGTGATAGTGCGAGCGGTCCCCAAGAGACTGAAGCTCCACGGAAGCTATCCACACGCGGTCGTAGCTATATCTCGCCACACTGGAAGTTGCGTCTACTACACAGACAGCTGTGAAGGGGACGCAACGGCTACACTAATAAGCAGGGCGAGGGCAGCTGCGACCAAAAAAATAAAAGAATACAACATAAAGATGGCTATTCGCAGTCGAGACATGGTAGTTGTTAAAAAGCTGCTGGAGGCGGAGGCCTAAAGGAAACCCTCACAAGCAGCCAAACACCTACACAACTGAGGCATTCTCGCTCAAAGGCAAGCCAAAACAGAAAGCCTCATTCACTTACAAAATCATTAATATAAATTAAAAAAAAAAAAAAACCTCTACTGAAGTACCGCTACAAACAAATACCAAGCACTGTAACAATAAGCTAATAATAAGCGGCATGTACCATACAAGTGCATATAAAAGCAAATACTAACAACACATAAATTACTCAAAAAAAGGTGCGGGACAAACCGGGCCCGCAGTCTAATTATAAAAAAAAAAAAAAAAAAGCTACCTATTTAATGCTAGTCAATTAACTCATACGATATAATTACAATGTTATTAGACATTAGCTGGCTAGGGCATTATTCAATCTAATATCTGGGTAGAAATGCATATAATTATTATGACGTATCAATGATTTTGTTCGAACTAAAAGACGGACTAGAGCTATATTAAGAATAGAATGTAAAGTAGTCATAACAGATAAAAATATTTGGCTTAAAATCGTTAATATGAAACAATGCGTATTTTATTTTACACGCTAACAAACATTATGATTTTAATTAAACGCAAATATTCATTTTCAGATCTTTTGACATTCTACTTAAATGCCTTTTTAACTTTTAATAAGTAAAGACTATGTTTGGTTGCTTTAAAATTGTAACAACTTACAAGTCTTCAAGCACAAATAATCAATTTAGCTGTTAATTATTGGAAGGCTGTTATGGGCGTTGGCTCAATATTTTTAGTTACAGATTACTTTTTCAGTATTAATTGTAGTCAACTTACGCTATATTGTGAGGCAGTGACCTGCGTATTTAAAAATGGCTGATTACTATGCGCCGATACAATGGCGGCATCTTGCTCTGCGGTGGTGGCGCGCTCGTAAAGCTGCCGGTGATGAGCCGATAGGTCATCCCCAGTCTCCTCATTTCGGCGCAGCCAAAAGTTGATTGTTGTCCTCTAAAACAATTAAATTTAAATACATATCACTAGCCGTAAAATTATAGTAATAGGCACTGGCCAATTGCTGAGCTACTATGTTCTTACTTCTCAAAAATATTTAATTTTTAATCTTTTACAATCTCTTTAGGGAACAATTTTTGACATGAATCTCATAAAAAACAATAATAAAAGCCCACCGTTCAAATATAAAAAAAATGTTATTACCATGTATTTTATTTAAACTTTTTAAATAAATTGACACACTTGCATCAACGAAATAAAACATTTGCATGACAATTTGAACTTCATTTAAATAGGACAAACTCGGTCGTTTTAAGTTACTAACTATACTTCTGTATTTTCGATTAATTGATTTATTTACTACAGTAAATTTGTATTTAATTGTTGCGGATCATTCTATCAATCAATTAATCAAAATATACCAATAAAAAAAACCAATTAATTTATTTTCAATAAATTTAAATATAAATGTTTATCACTCACCGTTATCCCCATCCGCCTTTCAATTTCTTTTATAGTGTAGCCACTCTCTCGCAACATCACTATTAACTGCCTCTGTTGTGGAGATAATTGTGGAGCCATTATAATATACGCACACGCACTAAATAAAAAAAATCTTAAAACGGAAATGTGTGACACAACAATCCTTTAAGCGCGATATTATGGCACTGATTGAAAATGACAACAGACGAGACGTTGCGTGCGAGCAACCCACACGCACACACCCGCACGGGCACGGGGTGCAAGGTTTTACAATACAGTGTGTTTGTGTGGGTAAGCTCGGGAGTCCTTGTCCCACGATTCTCTGGATTGTATGTAGCGTAGCTATGGGTATGTTGGGTGTCTAACTTGATGTGTCGCCGTGTGTACCATTTCTTTTCTTCACCTTTTGCACTTTTCTTCATCTCTATTTTCAATCTTTTGCTGTTTTGTTGTTGTGCTTTTCTTTTCAGCAGTTTTTATGGCATCATTTTTATTGATGTTTGTCTTTTTTTGTTCTCGCTTACTTGTAGACTTTCCTTTTTTCTTACTCGTCGTTTGCTTCAACTCATCCTTTTTTTCTTGAGTTTTAAATAAATCTTTAACTATTCTTTGTCCTTTATAACTAATAGCTTTTTGCCGTGGACGTGTAGACTTTGTTGTAGCGTAGTTTGGAGTAGGCAAAAAAGTATGAAACGATTTTTCTTTATCCTATATTAGGTTAATTAACGGCTCGTCATCATCCGAAGATCCAGTGACAATTATCTCGTGACTCTTTTGTTTAACTTTGTATTAGGTCTGATTAATTGTTTTTTTGGAGTGATTTTATCTTTCTGATCGGGATCTTCATCAAATGACGAAGAAGAAGTGTATAAATCGGAGACTTGAAGTTTACTCATCTATTTTTGATAAATGATTCACTAAGATTCAAATCAAGATCAGATTCAGGGCTAGATACGATATTTTCTTGTAGCCCGGACGTACTCTGAACAGGATTATCATAGAGATATGGTAGAGGGTCATTGACCGTATTATCTAATTCCATGTTTGAAGCATCAGTTGAAGAACTGTAAGAAACAAAAACTGGTTTTCTATTTTCTGTTGCAGCTGAAAATTTTGGCGATATCGATACGGTCTTTGCTTCGGAAGTTGATGGAAAAATTGAAGAGACGTGAGAAGCATGAGCTGGCCTGCTTTCATCTATCAGAGACGGAGATGACAATTCTGACACTTTGTTAAATTCAGACACTGGGCGAGACTTGAACAGATATAATGGTCGATCTGGTGTTGTAACGTTTCCGGTAAAGGTCTTTCAGTTATAATTGAAGGAGCATAAGCATCTTCGGGTATTGCATCAGGATCAAGAGGCTATAAGCTATAAGCCAGTTGCTTTGACCCTCTTGAGTGTTGAACTAAGTGTTCGTATATTGGTTTGAGTTATACACTTCGGCCATGATCGCGAGAATTTTTTTATTAAATGCAACTTTGTTTAAAGTTCTCTCTAGAGAATTGTACAGGTAGTTCAACACTTCTTCATCCCAGTGTTGTTCGAAGGACCGATTAACAGATTTATCTAGAGGTTGGAGTTCGTGCGTAGTGTAAGAAGGTAAGCAATACAGTACTATATTATTTTTATCTGCTTCTTCCACAGCCTCATATGATAAATGACACTTTGCACCATCAAAGATAAGCAGACACTTACCTGGTGCTTCATGTTAAATGAACTCTACTAACAAGGTCATGCTGCCTTTGGGTGCCATGCTTACCTTTGTTCTAGGTAGCAAATTTGATTCTAATTCTGATCTGTACCTAATGCCCTTAAAAATAAACATGGGCGGTATAGCATTACCCACAGCATTTACACACATCGCTATAGTAACGTTCTTAGCTTGCTCCTAGGCTACAAAACGTTCTCAGCTTGCTCCTAGGCAACAAGATGTACTCTGGTGTTCCCTTTTTCAGCCAAAACTACATTTTGTTTGTGGACCGTAATGCGACACCCGTTTTCATCCATGATATACAAGCGTTCTGAATGTGCAATAATGTCTACCTCTTCATAGAGTTTCTTCACTTCTTCAAAATGGTTTTACAATGGGCTTATTCATTTTTGGAGCTCTAGCTGGATTCATTAGCTGTTTTTTTTTGTGATATTGATGGATTTCGAATCGAAAACATTTTAAGCCATTTGCGTCCAGCCATTCTTGTAGACATATTGAACGAGTGCTTGATTTTAAACCACTCAAAAAATAAAAAAACTTATTTCCGGATAAATTTAGGGGTAAGTGGTATACCCAATTTTGCAAAACGTTTAATTTGCTGCGATAAGTCTTCTTCTAATTGTTTTGTGAGAACAGTTGTCTTCCCAATAATTTTAGTACTGTTACCGCTTAGTTAATGATTTCTAAGGGTGCGTCTTGGAATATTGAATTTTAACGCTGCAGCATTTGTATTAAGTTGATTATTTTGTACTGCTTCAATGGCACGTCTTAAACTATCTCCATCCCATGTACTACCTCTTTTTTTAGTTTTAGATCCTGACATTCTTGAAATCTGAAATTATGCGTATAAAATTTAATCATCTGTTCAATTATCGACTTATTTTTATAGCGAAAAAAAATTAAAGATATATCTGTAATAATATAATTTTAAAAAGTTGAATAACCCTTATAAATAATAATATGATAAACATAAAACATTGTTTTAACTTTCCCGGTACGTATTTATAACTAAAAACTAAGTGTTCATATTTCCATGATTTGTAAATGTTCCTAGTAAGGCCCATGTACCCTAGCAAGTTACACCGTCAAATTTTTGATTGGCCTTATAAGGAACCACCGGCTTTCATACGAACACTACCGATATTTTAACTGAAACTGAAGTAAAATTATTATTTTCTTCATTAGTACCATAACAAATCCTTATATGACAATTTACAGCAAAAAAAATAAGATAATAATAGGTTATTTACATAAAAAAATACCTTTTGCTGTGAGCGCGAATAACAATTTTAACGTCGACGACCGAAGTCTACGAAGCGAGGGATCGCACCTTAGAGTAAAGTAATAATGTGGAAATAGAGAGCCAACTCGGCGCTTTATTACGCCAACACGATTTCTGTCACTTAGTAGCGCCGTCTATTAGTAGTATTCCGAAACTTTTTAGACGTACGTACCTATATATAGCTAGCTATGGTGGTATCCCTACATAGGTACAAGGCATGCCTTTTAAGTTTTGTCGTTTGAAGAAAAAAACAACTAGAACCTTACAGTACTTTTTATTGTTTTTCAAAGTATTCACCACGTAGCTTAATACACTTTTCCATTCGCTCAAAACAGTTATTATAACATTTATTCCACTCTAAAGTGGGGGTGTTCAAAAGGGCTGACTTGAAAGCGTCGACTGCTTCTTCACCGGACTGGATCCTTTGACCACGAAGACTTTTCTTAATATTAGAAAATGTAAAGAAATCGTTAGGGCTTAGGTCAGGACTGTATGTAGGATGGTCAAGAATTTCTACTTTTTCCTGCTTCAAATACTCAATCGTTTGACGAGCGCTGTGTGAGCTTCCTTGTCGTGGTGCAGGATGATGCGTCGCTTTTAGTTAGATTTTCGAAGTTCGGCGATGACTTGTGGTAAACAAGCTGTGGCCACTTTGCGTTAACCATTCTACGATCTTCAAGTGCAATAGTCGCAATATGGCCGGTTTTTCCAACGAACGTGGCCACCAGCTTCTTTGAAGTGCTTCGAGAACGAACAACTTTAGTCGGCTTTGGCTCGTCTTGAAAGACCCAGATTGTAGATTGTTGTTTGGAATCAGGATCGTAGGCATAGATCCAAGATTCGTCACCACTGATGATGTCATAGACGTGATTTGACTCTCCTCGGTTGAACCTTTGCAGAGTTTTCTTACACCATCTGACGCGGGCCGCCTTGTGATCGTCGGAAAGCAGATGCGGTATCCAACGGCAAACTAGCTTTCTCACACCAAGCGCTTCATGCAAGATCTTCTGATTTGAACTCGACGTAAGGCAAGGGCAAAAATGTAAAGTAATATAGTGGAAATAGAGAGCCAACTCGGCGCTTTATTACGCCAACACGATATCTGTCACTTAGTAGCGCCGTCGATTAGTAGTATTCCGAAACTTTTTAGACGTACGTACCTATATATAGCTAGCTATGGTGGTATCCCTACATAGGTATATATTCGTATATGCATATATAGTTCAGAATCCATATGCGTACTACCTATAGGGATGTATAGATGCAGCTGTGTCTATACATTCCTATAGGTAGCACTCACGAATATATCCGGTAAGATAAAACACTATTAATAAAAAATAACTTATTACGAGGAGCAACAAATCTAGACAGAATAAAAGGCACAAAATCATATCTTATTTTTATTACACAACTAACTTTTGCAACAGACATACTTTTAGGGCACACAATTACATAGATAAATTCAATTAAAATGTTCAATATAACAAGAAGCACTTTAGTTCAAAATTCGTAAATCTAACACCAAAACCTGCGTCCAGAGGATGTTTGAACTCGACGTAAGGCAAGGGCTAAAATATTTTTAGGTTGATAAAGATTCCTCACGTATATCCATATAAATTTAACTCAAACTTAGTCGGTAAACACATAATTACAAGCGAGTTAAGTAAGGAACCCTAAAGACATATGCTGACCAGCTGATTGCAGCCGATTGCAACGTAGCATATTCGGCCCCCAGCAACTGCAGCGATGACGTCCGATGGCACGAGCCGCTGATGCAGCGTTATTCGAGGGACACCGGACGTACCGTTTCAAGTGTATTCTACATTCATACCTCGAATAGGAATCACTAATATTAATTAATTGTAATTTCTATAAATAAATTAGTTTGTAACTTTTCTTTGGTTTTTTTTCGACCTTCTGGCTGCAGCAAACGTAATTGGCGCAGTCGGTAGGATACTCGCGGGCCGGTTCGCGAGCATCGGGAACATCTAATATCGATATCCGCGTTCGCGAGTCACCCGGGTGGCTATCAAGTCCCGACACGAGTATCCTGAATCTACGGAGAAGCTGCGGGGCCGGAAGGAGAATCCAGACCTTGATTCGTCGAGAAGACCAGAGATGATATATATGTAAGTGCACCTGAATTGCTCTCGTGTTGCTTCCTCTCTCTTCCTTATAAGATTTATCCTCAAAATTTTTCGTCACGAAAAATCCTATCCCCGCGAACCTGTATCACGACAGGCTCGTCGAAATATTGTAGACTTAAATAGAGATATATAATAATAATATAATAATATAATAAGTCATTTAATCCAGGCAACTGAAATTTTACAAAAATATTTTGTTAAACTTACGGGCCCATAGAATAAATACCTTACAGACTAACATACATATAATATATAAAAACTTATAAACTAAGTAACATGTGTTGCCGGCGACATGTTGCGCTGTACGGGGGTATCTCTCAGTCTCCCACGAAATCTTCTAAAAACGACACCCTTCGGCCAGTAGTCCTCGCTCATGAAGGTCTCCAATTTGGCAGTGGGAACTCGCACAACAAAGGAATTAAAAGCCGCATTGTGTTGCGAATTCAACTTCTCGACCCTCAGAGTATACAAGGACTTCTTGCGGGCATACTCCACAATGTCATCGGCTTTGGTGGTGTAGTGTAGCCGTGACACGTACAGCAGCGTCGTCGGTACTGCTGAACGCAGGAGTGTGCCATCGTCGACCGGTGCAGACCCACACCGGTTTCTTCGAGGGGGCTTCTTCTTCTTCTTTTCCACCTTGATGAAGCCTTCCTCATCAACTTGACCCTTTGTGGTAGTCCGAGGCACCTTACGTACCTTCCCAGTTGTCCTCTCTGGTGCGCGGGCGGCAGCGGCGGCGTAATCACGACGAGGAGAAGCCGTGTTTACGTTTGACGTCACCGGCGGGGCCGTGGAGGTGGCGGGACGCGGTGTACTGCGAACGGCGGGGTGCAGTATGCTGCGGGCAGCGGGGCGCGGTGTATCGCGCGGGCCCGTAGCAACAGCTGGCGAGGCATCGGCCGACTCGAAACTGCCGACGGATGCATTTTGCGCCCCGCGACGAACGTTCACATTACAGGCCTCGTGCGACCTACTTTCCGGGCTGGCGCCACGCAATGACGCCACCTCTTCTCGTAGTTCGCGGATGGTAGTTTCCGAAGCCTCTAACCTGAATTGCACTTCGGCCAGGCTGGACTTTAGGGTGGTTATATCCTTCAGCAGCCTGGTGACATCGACGTGGTCGATGTGACGGGGGTAGCCTTTGCAGCTGCTTCGCCACAAAAGCGGGCACGTCGTCGGGATCGGTCACCTTCAACAATCTGATTATGTCTCGGAGACTTCTCTCGCCCTTTTCGTCCCTCCTGCGAGACGGCATCTGATCGCTCTTACCAAGCGATTCGTACAACAGCACCTTCGCATTGCAGATCTCTTCCTGTTTGAAGTTAGTCTTGCATATCTGCTCGATGCTAACTTCATCCATGGTGTCGATGGCGTGCTGTAAAAACGCCAACACTTCGTTGGCTATGAGTTTTTCGGAACTCATAGCGGAAATGACGTGCAGCGGCTATCGCCGCGCAAATCGCGAATTGCAATAATTCGTATATGCAGTGTGGCACGTCCGAATCCGAGGGCGCACTGCACTGCACTGTAACTCACTGTCTGATATAGACAGTGAGTTAGTTTTAAATTTAGATAGACTATTTGAACCCAAAATGCCTCACGATCCGGACACTATTTTCAAGGCCTTACGCCTAGCGCCCGATTTTGATGGAAATCCCAACATCTTAACTAGATTTATTAATATTTGTGACCGAATTGTTTCTCAATATGCTAGCGCAGATCCTGGTAGTGAATTAGGGAACTTATGCTTATTAAACGGCATACTTAATAAAATAACAGGGCCTGCTGCATCCACCATCAACTCGAATGGCATTCCCGAAACATGGACCGGTATTAGATCGTCTCTTATTAATAATTTTTCAGATCAGCGCGACGAAACGGCTTTATATAATGACCTCTCGTTAGCTACACAGGGTAATAAGACACCGCAGGAATTTTACGAACAGTGCCAGACTTTGTTTAGTACTATAATGACTAATGTGACATTACACGAATCCATTCAGACTACTATTGAGGCGAAACGGACCCTTTATAAAAAGGTTACCATGCAGGCGTTTGTGCGCGGTCTTAAAGAACCCCTGGGTTCACGTATACGTTGTATGCGCCCGGAGTCTATCGAAAAGGCTCTTGAATTTGTGCAGGAGGAATTAAATATCATTTACCTGCAACAACGTAACGATGTGCCGAAGCACCAGGCTATCCCGAAACCCCTCACAGTTCCCACTATGCCGATTAGCGGTTTTAACGCCCCGAGACCCCCTGTGCATAACTGGCCAACTCCATATGGCCAACGAGGTTTCCAACCGCCGCCTCAACCCTTCAAATTTAATATGACCAACCCACCACAGAACAGACCAACTCGCACGCAACAAGTGTTCCGTGCACCACCACCAAACTACCATCCCCAAAGCAACGTTTTCCGAATGCCGCCCAGAAACAATCCACCACAATATATTAATAATAATTATGGACCTAAACCTATGAGTGGAGTTCAGCATTATGTTCCGAAAACGTTACCTGTGATGGCAGGTCATGACTGGACTAAATACGGGAATCCACCTCCAAATAATTATTTTAAGTCACGAGAAGTAAACTTCAACGAATTCGCTGGAAATGACGACTTATATTACAATCCCAATTATTACTACGACCAGACTTATGACTATTACCCAGACTATGCAGACTATTATAATAATTATAACACTTGCGAGCCTTACAGCGATTTAGCTTGCGACAACCAGCTCAGCAGTGACGCAGAGCCACAGCCAGGCACCAGTAACTCGAATCAGGATTTTCAGTCGGATCAGAAGTCAAAAGAGCAAAAATAGATGTTAATTTACAAACCCAGAGACAGTTACCATATATAGAAATTTCTTCGCCCCCTTTAAAATTTTTAATAGACACCGGTGCTAATCAATCTTTTGTTAGCCCTGAGGCTGTTCGCAAATACTTCTCACACTATCCCCTTAACTATGACCCGTTTGAAGTAACTAACGTGCATGGTGCCAGTAGAAATGAATATTCAGTAACGTTACCATGTTTTAACGAATTTAACGAGGGTGAGAACATAAAGTTATTCGTTTATCGTTTTCACGACTACTTTGATGGGTTAATAGGATTAGATCTTTTATCTCGATGGGAGGCTAAAATAGACCTAAAAGATTTCAAATTGATAACTCGTTCCGCAACGAACTCAATCAAAGTGTATAATTCTCGTAATGTCAATCTTTATGAAGATATTATTCCAGGCAAAACATCAAAATTAGTCAGGATTCCCATAAATGCCCCGGATGGCGATGTTTTAATCAATGAACAAATGTTATGCAATTGTATTATTCATGAGTGTTTAACGACCGTAACCAATAGTCGCGGGTATGTAGAGTTAGAAAATCCAACACCTAATGACGTTATATTCTCCCTAGACCAGCCAGCGTGCGCAGAAATATGTAATATTGAGTGCACAGGCACTGAACATACAAGCCGCGTAGATGACGTTCTATCTCGTTTGCGTACAAGTCATCTTAATGAAGAAGAAAAAGCAAATCTCTTACGTCTTTGCTCTCAATATACAGACGTGTTTTACATAGATGGTGAACCCTTGACTTTTACCAATAAGATTAAACACCGAATTAAAACTACAGACGACGTCCCCGTTTACACAAAAAGTTACCGATACCCTTTCGTTCACCGAGAGGAAGTTAGAAACCAGATAACCAAAATGTTGGAACAGGGTATAATTAGGCCTTCTGATTCCGCGTGAAGTTCACCCATTTGGGTAGTTCCCAAAAAGGCAGACGCGTCTGGAAAGCAGAAATGGCGCCTTGTTGTCGATTTTCGAAAACTAAATGACAAGACTATAGACGACAAGTACCCTATCCCAAATATCAGTGACGTTCTAGATAAATTGGGCAAATGCCAATATTTTACCACTCTGGATTTGGCAAGTGGTTTTTATCAAGTCGAAATGGACCCCCAAGACATTTCTAAAACGGCTTTTAACGTAGAACATGGCCATTTCGAGTTCCTTAGAATGCCCATGGGACTTAAGAACTCACCGTCCACTTTCCAAAGGGTAATGGACAATGTCCTTCGAGGCCTTCAAAATAACATATGCCTCGTATATCTTGATGATATAATTGTGTATTCTACATCCCTCCAGGAGCACTTGGAAAACCTGGAAAAAGTTTTCCTAAGACTTAGGGAGTCCAACTTCAAAATACAGATGGACAAGTCCGAGTTTTTAAAACTTGAGACCCCATATCTTGGACATATCATCACAAGAGATGGCGTAAAGCCTAACCCTGATAAAATCTCCGCTATAGTAAAATACCCCATTCCAAAGACCCCTAAAGAAATCAGACAATTTTTAGGCCTTCTCGGTTATTACCGAAAATTCATTCCCGATCTGGCTCGTATCACAAAGCCCCTAACACAGTGCCTAAAAAAGGGCAGTAAAATTAATCTAACTCCCGATTACATAAATACGTTCGAAAAATGCAAGTCCCTTTTAACAAATGATCCAATCCTCCAATACCCAGATTTTAACAAAGAATTTAATCTCACAACAGATGCCTCTAACGTCGCTATTGGAGCAGTGTTATCCCAAGGACCGATTGGTTCCGACAGACCCATCTGTTACGCTTCTCGCACATTAAATGAAAGCGAATTAAACTATAGCACTATTAAGAAGGAATTACTTGCCATAGACTATGCCACAAAGTATTTTAGACCCTATTTATTTGGTAGGAAATTCAAAATAATCACAGACCATAAACCATTGCAATGGCTGATGAATATAAAGGAACCAAACTCACGTTTAACTCGATGGCGACTCAGACTAAGTGAATATAACTACACGGTCGTGTATAAGAAAGGAAAACTTAACACGAATGCGGATGCCCTCTCTCGTGTAGAAATCCATAATGAAGAGATTGATGAAATTAACGCATTGATTGAAAACGTTAAAGAAATTAGTTCACTAATTAACAACCCATCAGAATCACCTGTAACTTCACGACCTATACAAGTTAACTCATCTACAGACACGGTACATACTAGTAATGAACATCCTATTTTAGAGATTCCTATAACAGATGAACCCCTTAATAAATTTCATAGACAAATCCATTTTACAGTAGTAGGTGAGATGACGCGAAGACCAAAAGTTACGAAACCTTTTGAAAGCCACACTCGTATAGCCATTCAGTTAACAGAATCAAACCTAGAGACCGATGTTATTAACGCGATTAAGGAATATGTTAACCCTAAAGTAAAGACCGCTCTTTTAATAAGCCCACCGTTAACTATGTACTCAATAATTCCCATTATACAGGATAAATTTAAAAGTTCCTCTCTCAATTTAGTCCTAACTAAAACAGAACTCGAAAATATCAAAGAGTATCTCCGACAACAAGAGATAATCAAAAATTATCACGACGGTAAAACCAACCATCGTGGTATTACCGAATGCTATCTAGCCTTGTCCCGAAAGTTCTATTGGCCTAAGATGAAAGAGCAAATCGCTAAGTTCATAAATGAGTGTACTATCTGTGGTCAAGGTAAATATGATAGGAATCCTGTAAGACCTCAATTTAATATAGTGCCCCCAGCCACAAAACCACTCGAAATTATTCACATGGACCTCTTTACAGTCCAAGGAGAGAAGTACGTGATCTTCGTGGACGTCTTTACGAAATATGGTCAAGCATACCACTTGCGCGACGGTACCGCGATTAGCATTTTACAAGCACTATTATCGTTCTGTACACATCATGGAATACCCATGACTATAATCACCGATAACGGAACGGAATTTACTAACCAACTCTTCTCGGAATTCACACGACTCCATAAGATATTTCATCATAAGACCTTACCCCATAGTCCTAACGATAACGGTAACATCGAACGTTTTCACTCGACGTTACTCGAGCACATTAGGCTTCTAAAACTACAACACAAAGATGAGCCAATAGTTAATCTCATGCCATATGCAGTTATCGCATATAATAGCTCGATCCATAGTTTTACGAAATGTAGACCCTTTGACCTATTAAATGGACACTTTGACCCTAGAGATCCGGTGGATATTGACCTTAAAGAACAGCTATTACAACAATACGCGATAAATCATAAGCACCAGATGAAACAGGTTTACGATATCATTAACGAGTCATCCCTAGCTAATCGCACTGCATTAATAGAGAACAGGAACAAAACTCGTGAGCCCGAAATAGAGTATACCCCTCAACATCAAATTTTTATTAAAAACCCCCTTGCCAGTCGTCAAAAGATTGCACCCCGTTACACTCAAGACACCGTTTTGGCAGACCTACCAATACACATATACACTTCGAAAAAACGCGGTCCTGTAGCCAAGTCTAGGATAAAACGTGTGCCTAAACTGTTACAGAATTCTGCTGCTTCTGACTGTCCAAGCGACGCACGCTCAAGAGATAAGACTTGAAAGCTTAGCTGATGGACCAGGACTACTACCATACAAATTAGGACCGACACGACTCACGACCCATTACCACTCCTTTATACAGTACATACAACTGACAGACATTGAAGACAAGTTAGACTCTATACGAAACCAACTTCTGAAATTCAAGACTAGAGTTGACAATGAAACTCATATCCTATACGAACTCCAGATAGAATACCTTACTAACAAGATTGGCAAAGTTTATGATCAAATTAAAACTCTAGAGCCTGTCAGAGTTAAAAGAGGTCTTATGGATAGCCTAGGTTCTGTAATAAAAGGTATTACCGGTAATCTAGATTATCTTGATGCCCTTAGGTATAATGAAGCTATTAAAACCCTAGAAAATAATGAAGACAAAATAATATCAGAATTAAATAATCATATTAGTTTGAATAAGGATTGGAAGACTCAACACAGTGATATTTTGGAGAAATTAGCAGATAACCAAATAAAAACTAATGAAACACTAGAGTTACTTTTAAGAGAAAACGTATATAAAGGATATAGTTTAATTAAGTTTGCAAAGTTTGCCCAAATGCTAGGAATTATAAGAGAGAACGTAGAGGACGTAATGTTAGAAATAATTAGGATAGAAAACATGCTAGCTTTTATTCACTCTTCCAGCACACACCATTCTATGATCGACATAGAAGTGCTAAAATCTATGATAGATAAACTTAGATCTATATATAGTCGAGATGAAATCCTTAACCTAGAATTAAGAGAATACTATGATCTTATTAAACCAGGTTTATATTATACTGAAAAGAAAATAGTTATAGTATTCAGCGTCCCCAGTCTCTAAAGATATTTATGACTTATACAAACTATCCATCGTACCCAACAAAAACCAGGATGCCCTTGTTCCTCCCACTCCCTACATTGCAACAGACGAGAATTCATTCGTGTACATGGAGGCTGAATGCCCGAAGTACAGTAATACCTATCTCTGTGAAAAGAAGACCAGTCATCAAGTGAGGACAAAATCTGACTGCATCCAGAACCTTATCATCAAACTCTCCTTATCAAGAGAAAATATTAATTTAAAAGGCACAATTTTTTTTTAATATATAAATCTACCTTCTACCGATACTAATCGGTTCTGTTGTTACATCTAGCGAATAAGTTAATAACTAATTGGTGTTATTTTGTTTAGGAATAACGATATGAGGTGGCGTGACCAAAAAAACTTTTTTGACTGTGTAGGCGACTTTCCGACCCCTGGATCGCACTAACAAACTAGCGACGCGAGCGACTCGCCGCCGCGTCCGTGTGATTGAGTTTGATCTACTACACTCCACTCAGACTAAGTTCCTTAGTCTGAGTGGAAGGAATTTGTCATCACATGACAATAATTATGACTTTTTTATAGTTGGGTTTCAAAGGAGCATGGCTTTCCATGGTCCATCCACCTTACGAAACACTCCTTTTGCAGTCTAAATCTTCGGTGAAAAGCTTTATCCCTTTGAATATTGTAAAGACCATGTCGTTTGGCAACTCTTCTGTTATAGAAATCTGAATTAATGTATCATCCATACTACACTCAATCCACAAGACTGATAAACCGTGATGAGGATCCAGTAATTTTATTTTGGAAGTACGTAGGATTATGAAAACAAAAATCACTTTATAACCTTAAAAAATTGTAAGACAGTAGTTACTAAGTAAACCGAGGATTGCCGATTGAACTGGTCAACGTTGATGGGTTAAATAATTAGACCCTTAATCCAAGGTTTAACCCAACTCGTTATTCCAGTAAGTAAGGACGTGAGATGACGACGAGCGCAAAAATTTGCAGAGGTAAACTACTCAATGTTTTAACTTGAAATGAAATCGACAATGCTGTTTTATTTAAATATATTTCAATTTGATTGAACATCTTATACAATAACATTTTCAGCCTCAAAAATACAGACAAGTGAAAATAGTAGGTGTCCACGTAAATAATTATATTTTGGAAATATTTCGCTACTTTGGATAAATAAATTGTGATTTTTATAATCTTGTCTAAGTATCTAAAAAGCCTGCGTATCCAATTTTGTGTCTTTCAAACAAAATAACAGCCCTAAATACCTTAGAACAAAGGGGCCTTCTTCTGATAGTTAGATAGCCAGTGATAAATGAACGCTCAATTTTTCTTTGATCTAGAGCCTTACTGAAAATATAATTAGTTATGTTTACAGGAAATAGTAACATGCATTTAATTTTAGAAATATTCAATAAATGAGGTAAAATGTGAAAGTCATCTAGTTTGCACTTAGATTTTTCTTTTGTGTTATACTGTGGAGGTATTTAGGTAATATAAAATAATGATATATTCCATATTATAGCTGTTCAAACAAAAAATCAAAGATAACTTTAAAGTGATGAGCTGGTTATCGGTGAATTACATGCAAATGTTGAACCATTGTACTAGATACTAAGTGATCTTAAAATATAAATATAATTGTTATATAACAGCTTTTACGATAAAATATGCTTATACTACATACTATTACAATATTACCGTAACCATTATAAAAAAAATCATTATATACATTTATAACAAATATTATTGTTACCGATGTCTGTCTGTTCTAATACTTCATAACTTTCCTGGTTCTCCTTGTTCTCCCTTATTTCCTCGATGACGGTCTCGTCCGAATTTTTACGATAATGTTTGGTTTTCGGACTAACTTTCGGACTGGGCCTAAACATGAGATCCAATATTGTTTTACTTTTATCACAAATAAATAATTATGTAGGTCTAAATACTCCGAACAAACTGCTCGGAATACAAACAAAAAACCGTTATGGTTATGATAAAGTAAAAATAACTAATGTATTATTGTATACAAAACTACGGACGTACCACAAAATAAGTATCTTAAGCGTCGAATGCATATTAGAAATACAAAATTATTACATAATTTACTCACTTTATAATGAAAATATTCAAACTTAGTTCGAACAGGTCCGCACGCACCTTATTTTGTAATAAGAATGGCAGAAGCCCACCGACGATTTACTATGGGTATTATACAAGTACATTAAAACAAAGAGCATATCCCCGACTAGATTTTGTTCTAACAAACCTTTTCTCTACGACACCATGTGGTAGTAATAAAAGGGACTTTCAAAATCGGTTCCGTGAAAGCATGACATTATCCTTACTCAACGTTAGAGAAGGTAACTTCCGCCGCTTTCCTTCCGGTAATATTGTTACGTTTGCGGGGTAACTAAAGGCCGAATAACGTTACAGTATTTTATTAGGCGCTGTACACACAAAACAGTACGTCGAACGCAAGTACACACAAGCACAAAATACACACTAGCACTACTCTTGTTAGTACCCAAATACTGCTACCAAGTCGCTGAGTCACTCGTAGTATCCGTATATCGTTGCTAAAGTCGCCGATGTATTCCACTTATATCGCTTGTTCTCCGATTCGATCACTATCGCTTCCGAGAAGAGACGGACACAGTCTCTTCTCGGAAGCGATAGTGATCAACCCGCGCTCTGTGTTCCTTTTATACTCGTATGAAAGTTCTAGAACAGACGCGAACCCTCTAAGTACATCGATAGAAGTACATTGAAAAATAGCCGGCGCAATCCACAAAACGGTATTATTATTACATACCTATTTGTACGTAAACAATAGGTATTTGTATACAGCGACCGCGCGCCGGCGATAATTAAAGGAGAGGAACCTTCTATACGTTTTAGCACTCAAGCGCGGATTCTAGATCTTTCTAGACAGATCGCTAGGGGACCTGAGTGTGTGTAATGCATTATAAAATTAACATTCCTCGATAAGGGGTGTACAAGATATCGGGGTCTATTGAAGTCGTAATAATATGACGATTTCTCAAGGCTGAGGTTTAAAGGTTGGTGGTCAGTAATTGTTAGGAATTTTACTCCTTCTACGTAATTACAAAATTTGGATACTGCCCATACTGCTAATGCTTCTTTCTCTCTGGCTGTTAAGGGGTTGTTGGTTGTAGGTGTGGTGTGCGGTATTCGAGTGGCCTCGGTACAGCGGTATTGCAGGCTGTCCCTAGGTAATAGTTTCTGCCGTCGGTATGGGCACCGAATATGACTGTGCTGTACTAACGGTTGGGTAGAAATAAGGAATAGTCCAAATGTCGGTACACTGTCGTTTATTCACAATCACAGAAGGAAACACAAGGCACGAACAGCTTATAAATAGTCCACACTAAGTCCATACACAAAATATAGAAGGAGTACAGAGTGAAAAGGTTCAAGCGTACACAGGTGGTAAAAGCAAGCAAGTTCAAGGGTTATGCGCGTAATTATTTAAGCGGATGTCAAGCCAGGAGGCGACACGGACGATGCTCCCGAGACAATTTATTCGACATACGGACGGTCGATGCATCGGAATGCGGTGCCCGAGCGCAGGTAAATTAGAACCCTCGCTAGAACAATAGGCGACCGTCCGCAGCGCGCGTTTCCAATGCACGATATTGGTTTAGCAAAATATTGGCGGAATATTAAATTAATATTATTTTTTATTTGTAAATATGTATTTGTAAGTAGTAATATATTAATGTAAGTAGGTAGTTAAGATTCTGTAAATATTTGATTATGAAATAAATGTGATGTAGATATTTAATGGTATGTGTGGATACAAATAACATATAGTTACATTCAGCTGGTGTCAATAATCGACTAGCATATTTAACAGGGTGTTCTTCTTCACACTCCCCCTGGACCCAATCTGCTCCTATAGCGTAATGATTAGCATCATTTTATATAATAACGGTTAACTCATAATTTGCTTGCCTTAAAGTTGGTTCAGTTATAAAAGCGGTTTTTAATTTTTGAAATGCTAACGTTTGTGGTTGTTCCCATTGCCATTATTGCTGCTTTCTTTGTGAATTCTCTTAAAGATCTTGCAATTTCTGCAAATATTTTGATAATACGTCTGTACCAAGATGTTGTTTGCAAGAAGGATAATAATTTCTTAAGATTCTTTGGTGGCGGTAGCTCAACAATCGCTGCAGTATTATCTGGGTCAGTTTGAATTCCATCTCAAACAATAATATGTCCCAAGTATTTAATTACAGAGGAACAGAAGAGATATTTACTCCTATTAGAATTTAATTTATAAAAATAGTTTTTAAAGATCGCTCTCAAATATTGAATATGTTGCTTAAATGAGGTTGTTGTTCTCACAATAATATCATCAAGATACGTCAGTACGAATCCGGGTTTTTAAACCTATCCGAATTTATCCATCAGACGATAATTGGAGATGCCCAAGCAGAATTACATTCCTCTATAATATCTTGGTGCAGCATGCCATCTAACTTCTCTTTTAGTTGTTACTGACGACGAGGAGAGAGACGATAAGGTTTGACTGCGATCGGTGCGTTATTACCGATATCAATTCTATGTTAAGCAAAAGGACTGGGATCGCCAGTTTTATTAAGTTGATTCTTTTCTTTGAGTGATAAATGAATTGCTTCATCTATGCTCAATGAAACGTCAATAGAATACAATGCTAAATTATTTATTGGTACATATGTACCACGAGGATCTTTATGCTTTAGATCTCCTATTTCACGTTACTCACGAGGACGATTTACTGGAGGAGGCATGTGTAATTTGCTTAACTTCCATTGTGCGTCTTCGGTAGGAGTCCGCGGTGGTGAAACCGCTAAATCTGATGGTGTTACGGCGAAACCACTTGTAATTGATAGGCCCATTTTAGAAATCCACCAATCTCTTGACGTAGTTTTTACATATTCATTTGATGTTAGGCTAAAATCCAGTGTTTTGACACACTCCTTTGTATTTTTTATTTACAAGAAGGGGTACTCATGTCTCGGTTAATCAATAAAATGCCATACCCGTTGTGCCAGGTTTGCAAAAATCAATCTTCAAAAGAGTTCGGTTGTCACTAGCCTCAGGAAAGACAGAAAATGTGACTGGCAATTATCTGTGTCTAATTTTGGTGGTTACTGTCGTTGTAAGCAGTGTTGTCAGTTACGAAGAACCATCTGCCAAGCTCACTTCCGTCTCACAGGTGTCAAATGTCCCTACATGTCGTAACATAACTCTGTATATTTTTTTGCTAGCTATTCTCGTTCTGGCTTCGGTTTCTGTCCACTGTGACTAATAGTAGTGGGTTCGCGCCATGCGGGAGCACGGGACAAATCTTTGTGTGATCCGCAATTATTTGTTCCGGTCTGGTTATTTGTGTATGTGATTTCTTTCGCCATTAAACCGCGAAGTACATCGCGTAAAGCACTTAATTAAACGAGCACTTTAAGGTACAACAACAGCTTGTAAAAGTATGTCGTTATTCAGTCCCAAGAAATACTCTTCTTCTGTATCATTAGTGGTGGGGCACCACTGGTGTAAGCAATACACTCACATTCCGATGAAAGTCTATTTATTTATTTATTATAAGAAACTCAACAGCTTGTTTTCTCTACACATCGTTAACAGTGTAGATACTCCCAGCTCAACATTCATAGTGTTAAGTTCATCATGTTGTTATTTGCTGGGAGTACCTATAACAAAAACGGCTTAAACCAATAACAGAGTTTCGTGGCATCTTAAGCGGTTAGAAATGTAATGAAAAGTTCATGAGTATATGTTTGGTATAAAATAATAGTGTGCATACAAAACCAAGCACTCAAAGATGATGTAACATCAAATCAAAAGATGTGAATATTGCAGCATAGTCATATTATTATGAAGCTAGCTAACAGTGCCAACCAGAGAACGTATTAATTGTTTACGATATGTGGGTTTAGATAAATTAAAGGGGTCAATATTTGAGAAGCTTGCATTGTAAGTCCGAGGCAGCCTAGTCATAACCGTATTTTTGTCATAGTTGGTACGGTGAAGAGGAATGTTAAATAATGGAGTGTTTGTAGTCCGCTTTCTAGGTGTATTGAAGTTAATTTTGGAAACCAAGTGAGAACTGTCTATATGACCACGCAGGATATCATAGAATAGTAACATGTCTAACATCGTACGTCTATTGCTAAGTGAAAATATTTAATAGTGTAGCAGTCATTGATATAAGATCCGTGACGCTTATTAGTTTTAAAATTAAGGAACTTTACAAATCGTTTTTGAATGTTCTCTAGTCTGTCAACATATATTTTGTATAGAGGGGACCATATAGGCTTCCATACTCCAGAATACTCCGTACATACGCATTGAAGATCATTTTTAAACTATTACAATTTCGGAAGGGTGCACACATGCGTATTACAAAACCAAGATTATGAGAAGCTCTATCAATAATGTCATCAATGTGCAGTGGAAAGAGCATTTTATAGTCTACGGTTATTCCCAGATCTTTGACCACATTGGTCCTCTCAATGTTATTATTATCGAACTTATATGAAAATCTAAAGGGTTTTTTAGAGTGACTGAAGGTAATGCACTGACATTTAGATATATTAACTGTGATATTATTACGTTTGTAATAAGCGTATAGTGCATTAAGATCACGTTGAATAAGTTCACAGTCAATTCGGAAGTTGATACGCATATAGATTTTCATATCGTCTGCAAACAAAAGATGGCTAGTGTGGTGTACTCAAAAGATACACTTCTCTGGTTATCACTACACTAAATGCACAGACAACCGCACATGGCGGCAGTCAAGAAGTGAATGTCCAATGTCACCGCTCGCCATACGAGCTATCCCGTAGTCTATACGCCACATGCCTCTTCCTTGTTAAAAATAAATAAATAATGTTACACATTTGAGTAAGATAATATGCTCAATTAATATATTCGCAAAAACAAACAACCCAAGCCTCTGCGCAAGACTCGTTCGATCTTATCGAGATACAAAAATATTAACTCTTTTACCTTTAATGAAACCAGGTGAAGGTTTGTACTGAATAAGAAAATAACCAAAGGCACACGTCACATTTCCCTGAGCAAAGCTCCACACCTTTGACTTAGTAGTAGTTATCCGCTTCAGCCGCTACATATTATTAACCTGGGAGCTATGGGTTTAAATCAGATATTAATATTATCCTTACCTCTCTCCTCCTTTCCATAATTTTCCACACTTCTTATACTTCCTGCGGGCATACCCGCTGGTTCAAATCAGGGGCCAGGGCAACGTATAATAACCTGGATAATTTCAGTCTCTTTACATCTTCACGGATAAGTACTAAATCGCAATTACCTCTAATAAAACTGTATAGGAAGAAGAATTTTAATAATATTTTATCATATAAATCCTTATATAAGCGTTCTTAACATATGTCTTAGAAGATACCTTATAAGTTGCGTTTAGAGAAAATGAGATCTCCCATCCGGGAGATGTGAGTGGGGTTGTTATTAAATTGTCAAATATCGCAAAAGGTCTACAAGAACTTAATTTCAGTACATGTAAGCGGTCCTAATATTTGCAACAATTCGCACCTAGCTTCACAAGAACATAAGTCTCATGTTGTAAAAGGCTGTTAGACTTGTTTATGGAAGTCACGGTACTTCTATCTGGCCCACAAATGAGGGTAACTATGGCTAATACAGGTATGGAACATCTCACAAAGAATACGTTAAAAATCATATGAAATTTTCCTTCATTCATCGCACCTGCTACTTTTCCTCACGATACCTGCTATAATCACAATTTGTATTAGTCGAACTTTATTTGAGCTTAATTTGCTTACTACAGATACATAAAGTACGTCTAATCCAGTATGTTGAGGTTTTCATTTTCGGCAGTACATAATTATCCGTAGCCGAACACGATCACAACTTATGCCTCGCTTTATTTCCTGTGAAATTCCACCTGTGAAGCCACAGAATCAGAACTACAATATGGAAATGAATTAAAATTTGAAATAATTTACATATCCACTGTTATAAATCCATTGCGACGTCGACCCATGCTTGCACGGGGATTTCACGAAGCTTGTTTGGATTCGGTAGCCTAGGTCTAGAAGTAAATAACCTTAAATATTTAGGTCTCAGGGTCCCAGCCTTTTCCAGATCTTTAATCGCAGTTGCGACACCATTGTGACGATTTCAGGGGACAACTATCCCGTAGTTAACTCAAGATTTTCTGCACTATTTAGATTATTTAGCAGTGGTCACCGCCTCCAGCACTGCTCAAGTATTGTGGACGTAGTAATGATTTCCACCCGGGGATTACATTTTGAACTGTTTACTTTTCCTAGACCAAATCATCTTCAGATTCGCAGACTGTAGTTACAGTAGTGACCAGCTGCATGTTCCTACTACTCTGAAAATAGCTATAATAGGAAGCAATTTCTTACAAAATTATCATTTCCTACAGGATCTGGCTGCTTAATATGTAACTCTCGTATAATATGTTTTACTCGATTAGTTTAGTTTCCACCTAAATAAGTGCTGATAGAGAATTATGATAATTAGTTTCGGAAACACATTTGCCCTATTTTAGGTTAACATTTTTAAGTACATACTTATAACAAGTTGTTGATTTTGGTGTAATCAGTTTAATAATAATATTAACAACAATAATGTCGTAAAATTGATTGTCTTTACACTGTACAAAACTTTATTTATTTTCTATTATTCCATACATATTTTTTTAAATACTGTAAGGCATGAATTTATAAGCTTTATATCCATACTGTAAAAAAACTCATTTTAGCTGAATTATCCCTATCGTCACTATGGTATCTTGTTTTGATCTAAATTGAAGACATTCATAGATTCCGTCGTAAGAATGTCTCTTCTAATGACTAAAAGGTCTAATCGAATTGAAGTCCATTTCCTAAGGAGCAAAATTTTGAATAATGCATTTGATTTAAAGGAAGCATATAAAACGGCAATCTTTCAGAAATCATAAAAATAATGATGTTTAAAGAAGGCACGTATGTGGTATTTATTTGAATCTAAAGATGCATACTTTACTTAAATAAGAATCATATGTAAATTACTACTTCCGTGATTCCACTTCGAAAGATTCACTGAATCGACTCAATGTTTAAAATCGATGAAAAAGGAATTATTACTTCAATCGTAAAATCGATACTTCGACTAATCATTTTGCACAGGCACAGGCATTTTTAAACTGGCATGTCTATGCCTAATTTAGTGTATTTGGAAGAGAGATGTTAGGGATCTTTTATGACTAATAAACTCCCTATGCATGAAACCAAAGAAAATATGTTAACACACTTCGGGACCTGAAACAGCCTCCGGCCCTTTGTTTGACTTTTGCTATTGTTTGACACTAGGGTTAGACTGGTGAGACGTGTCCTAAGCTGGAAATTTTATACACGATAAATCATTTATCGACATCATGCACGAAGTATTATTTTTGCAGTACACGTTAAGCAGGTATGTTGCATCTCACGTGGATTTTGTTTATTATCATTATACATACCATTAAAGAACTACACTACGATACGCTGAAACGGAACATATCATGACTAGAACTTTGTGCTTGTTTTCAGAACCCGAGTTTTTACACAGCAGGTTGCTGTGTTATAATAATGTTTAATGGGAGCATATAATTTGCTTAGTGTGTAAGTAATGTAACTAGACACGTAAATATTTTGATAATACACGCGTACACATATTTTATGCAGCTTCATTCAACGGTACTGATGAATAGTAGGTACATTTGTGTATATATACATATACATACACGCATACATATATTTTTATGCAGCATTTGCTACATTCAACCATACAGTTGTTTAGTCGGCATCTAGGTCTACATATACACATCATACATGTATATATACACCATCTATGCAGACTTTGCTACATTTAACCATACATTGTATGGCCGGCACATTTTCTATGTTGCGAACTGCGACACTAAACCATCCGTTGTATGGCCGGCACAATTTCTATGTCGTACTCAGCCACATTCAACCACCCGTTGTATGGCGGCCACATTTTCTGTTGCAAATAAGCACAATTAACCATACATTGTATGGGGGGCACATTTTGATGATGCAATTTCCACAATAAACTATACTTGCGTATAGTCGGCACATTTATTTTTGTCTTGATACTTTTACTAACGATTTGCCATATCCAACCATAAAAATCAAAATCAAAATCAAAAGCTTTTTATTCATGTAGACCAAAAGGCACTTATGAATAGTCAAAAAGAGAAAATTATTAATTACTTAAGACTCTACCACCCGTTCGGAAAGTCATTCCTGTGGAGAAGAAGGGCAAGAAACTCCACGGTTACTCTTTTTTTAAAAATGAGGTTTACAATTCTTTTTGTATACATTGCATTTATGGAGTATGGGAGAACAATGCAGAACGAGCTAAATAGATGTGCTTAAGTATAGATTAATCATAAGTGTACTTAGATTCATGATATTGGTCAGTGTCTACATAGTCCTCTCATTTACAAAATAGAGATGTTGTAGAGGTATATAATAAAAAGCATAATAATAATAGTAAGAGAAAGTGTTACTATAAAATATGTAAAGAGCGCGTACAAAACAACTGGTCATAGCTCCAGTGTGATGCCGAACGAGACAAAATTCAACAGAAACCCTTATATGGTGGACACATATATCTATAGTATATTATTTCGGTATTTCTATATAGTTGTTTGCTACATCCAACCATACTATATGTGTTAGAAACACATTTTATTTTGATATCAGGCGCTAATTGGGACAATACGAACTGATATACTTTATATTATTAATTTTGTAACAAACAACTACAAAGTGTTATTCCTTTGAATAAACGCATTTAACAAAAGTTTGCTGTTGCTACGCTCAACATAACATTTTATATTTATAGCAGTAGGCCAATTTCAATTTATTTACGTAGGCTAAATTACTTTTAATGCAGGTAGGTATTTGTTTTGGACGTGATACTTACGTAAATATCACATTTCACTGTAAATTATATAAACTTTACCTTCTAAAACGCAACAAAGTACAAGTTTATTTTATTTCTACATCTTCCCTTATTTTGAACTATCATAGGAATAACCGAAGTGACCTTAAATCATTGCAATGCAAACCATTATTTATGAATAGCATGAACTGATACTTTTGTCAGTCTATGAAGAACTCAGTTATCCATCGTATTATTTGCTTTATCGTATTATTTGGTATACTTTTTGTGGGTTCTCCGACTCGGCTAATACTTACAGGCACAATTTAGTTGTATGCTTGATAGCAAGCTCTTATATATTTAAGTCCACGTAATTCATTGTAGGTAGTTTTTTTCCATATATCTACCGTCACTCGCGAAATGTTAAAATTTAATCATGGTTAATTCTTTGTTAAATGCAATGAATTTATATGTACTGTAGTTTTTTATAAAATTATTATATAACCACAGCATAACAGATAACCACCACAATGAAAATCTTTGTCCTGTTGATAAGTATTAGCAGACACAAATGTTAGACTGACCTGACCGGAGCAATTAATGTATTTGAGTATTTAAATCTCAGGACGACATAACTATGACAATTCGACTGTCTACCACCTTTTCCTTTTGAAAATAATAAGATGATCATTAATGTACAATAATGAAGTAGTATGATTAAATAATAATTCTTAGAGTATTAATAATATTAAGCAAGGTAGGTTGTGCGCCATTTCAAAGTCAAGCATTTAATTATTATTCCGGTCATTTCCAATCGTACGAGTATAATTGCTTGTGTATGTATTACTCACATTTTTATCCTCGTCGCCAATGTGGTGTACTCAAAAGATACACTGCTCTGGTTATCACCATAAATACACTCAATGCACAGACAACCGCTCATGGCGGCAGTCAACAAGTGAATGTCCAATGTCACCGCTCGCCACACGAGCTATCCCGTAGTCTATACGCCACAGTTACCATATTTAAAGCACGAATTAATGTCATACAAGTAAGCACAGTAAAAGAGAGGGCCAAGATGGGACCCCTGTGGGGCACCTGAAGGGATATTTATGTAATCAGACTTAAACCCACCTACCACTACGGCTTTCGCACGATTAGACAGATAGGAACAAACCCAACAAGGCAAATCACAATGGATTCCGAGGTTTTGAGGTTTGGCCAGCGGTATGACGTGATCCATACGGTCGAATGCTTTTTTGAAATCAGTATAGATCACGTCAACCTGCTTGCCAACCTCCATTTCGCATAGGACATAATCCCTGAAAGTGACCAAATTAGAGGCGGTCGATCGCCCTCTAAGGAATCTATGCTGATCCTGACTTATGCCATTGGATATAACAGGATAAATCTCACGGTATACAATCCTTAAAATATCTTGCTAAGCGTATTCAGTATTGATATTGGCCGGTAATTTTTACTAATCGATTTAGGTCCTTTTTTACGTGTACATGTGCTTTCTTCCATATTAAAAGAACCGTAAATTGCTCCAGGGACTTTTTGAAAAGCAGAGTGACTGGGTAAGCAAGACTCTCAGCGCATTTATAAAAAAATATCGGGGGAATGCCATCACATCCTGGCCCCTTCGTCTTATCAAGAGTTCGCAACATACTGAGTACAACATCCTCACTGATTTCCAGTTTAGATATACCTTGTACACACGGCGACACATCAACCTAGACTGTTTGGACTTTGAACCATTTAAAGTTGAACGCTGCGAATTGTGCGAGGGGTTCGATATGTTGTTGTCATTTCGTTCTGCGCTCTGTCCATATCTACCTATAGGGTGCTACAGGTATATTGTGCAGGCATATTTGAAGCAAGTTGAGATCGTCGCGTAAATAAGTATTTTCGAATTGCGCGGCCCGCCCTTTCTAATCCCTTATTGTCTATTTTATTCGTCTGTAACTACAAAGTTGCATTTTTACATATTTAATTTTTATTATGACGGTATTTTATCGATCTTAGTAACAATAATTGAGAAACTGACTCAATTATAGTGTAAAAGTAATACTTAAGGTTTTAGATTATACCTACTTAACTATAAAATTAAACCAAAAAAATAATATTATACTGATTTATGTGTAAAAACAAATATAGGCACACTAAGAATTATTATTACCTTCCGTATTGTGTGTGCGTTTGCAATTTTAGTTTCATATAGACTATAGAGTAAGTTACCTAGACCCGAGACAAAAATTACGAATCACACAAAGATTTTTTTTTGCGAAGATTAAACTCGGGCAACTATATAAAAACTCTGATTGATTGAGTCAAATATTTAATGATAAAACGATAAACGTTACCTGGCCACAATCTGGTTGTCCACTGCAAAATTTCATATATTAAGTAGATAGGTATTGTTTAAGATAAAATAGTTTTTATGTTAGAGGTCTATAAAGAAAAAACCTGCTGGAATTGTCTACTCTCTGCCTACCCCGCGAGGGCACTGGCTGGATAATATCGATAGAGAGATAGAGTTATAATATTAAAAATATGCCCAAAGAGCATTTTTAATCTTACAATTTAGTCCAGCAAACTGATTGGTGCCAAACTTTTAATAGTAAGCTCTATTATAATTTGTCTATAGATTCGCTTAATTATTAGCAATCTATACTTGCAATCATACAAAATCGAGTGATGACATCTTGTTGAACGTGGTCGTATATCTGTTTTGGATTCACACACCTAGATCTATTTGGGGTAGCTCAACCACATTGAATAGTTTATAGTATAAAATGGGAAACCATTGTTAGCCTACTTTCTTTATTTTGTAAATACTTATAATTTTATGAATAAAAACAACGTAAGTGTAAATAAAATAACGTTTTAATTAAATATTATGATATAATTATCACTTCAAACCAATAAACAACAATCATATTAACAGTAATAAAAACAGTCATAAGTAAAAACAAAAAATATAAACCCAGTGTTAGCGACAGGCGATTTAGCGCAGTTGTTAAGAGCTTAAGCCGCTCTGCCCACTATGTCTAATAGTCGCGGGTTCGAGTCCCGCACGGGACAAATCTTTGTGTGATCCACAATTATTTGTTCCGGTCTGGGTATTTGTGTATGTGAATTTTCATGTTTGCAAACGCACCCACGACACAGGAATAAATCCCAGTGTGGGGCTACGTTTTTAAAAAAAAAAACCACAAATAATAGTCATTTCAATTGGTAGAACATAGTTTAACATGATTTAAATTAAATCTAATTATAAAACAATATCTTTTAAAATTAAAATAATCAATGTTATATTACAAATAAATCTGTAAAACAAAAAAGTAAAAATGTATAACAAAAAAATAAACTCGTAAAAACAAAACAAACAATATAATGATGTTAAAATAATTTACAGTGTCTACAATATGTTACCTAATAAGTTAATCATACATAGCCTACAAAGGAACCTTATCTATATCAGAAGTGCGCAAGATGTTAAATGGCATTCATGTTAAAAACGGTTTATTCCAAAAATACGCGGACGGACGGAAACTGGCATGTCAGTCAGGGAGATCCAATGCTAGATCTTTAATATCTGGTGGGCCCGCCATTAGCATCTAGCACTGCATCCAACCTGGCTTTCATGCCAGTTACCATGTTCCAGCACATCATAAGGATCCCCCCTCATCATTTCCCACGTCTCGATGGCTGTTTGCCTCAAGTTTTCTATGTTTCGCACTTCTGACACATCCTAATTAAGAACCATCTGTCCCCAGAGGTTCTTAATTGGGTTTAGATCAGGGCTCTTCGCAGGCCATGGTATAACTTGAATGTCCGGCTGTGCTTGGAGCCATGCCTGAACAACTCCAGCACTATGTATGGAACTGTTGTCCTGGCAAAGATATATGGTGCCTGTCGGATGGTGCAATCGCACAGTCGGCACCATCACGTCCCTTAAAATGTCGACATATTGCTCTGCATTTAGGCGACCAGATATCTCTACCAGTTCACCAAGACCAACAGAACTCATCCAGCCCCAAAACCCTAAGCTCAGCCGACCACTTGACCTGTTAGGTAACGTATTTTGGACTAAATATCTTTCATTATCTTTGCGTTTCAGTATTTTACGCCCATCTTTATTTGATTTAAATGTTTTTTCATCAACAAATATAACTACATTGTTTTGCCAGTCGAAGTTATAATATTCGAGGCAAAAACTAACTCTGGCTTGTGCGTGGGCTCTTGAAAACACAATTTTTTTGGCTGGGATTCTGGTTTTTAATCCCTGCGGCAAGCAACCTGCGGCGTATTGTTTGGGTTGATACCTGAAACAATGGTAAATTACTTAATCACTATAATTATATTTTTTAAACAATGCACATCCATACTTTGGTATTGTTCCTGTGTCGTGGAAGCGTTTACTATAACACACAACAACGAGTGCTACCCATACTCATGTGATTTTTTTTGAGTCGAATGGCCTACGCCCAAGCACTAGACCAAGCGGGCGGTCATCTAAGGTCGGCCAAACTAAGCAACCTATTTAATGCTAGTCAATTAACTCATACGATATAATTACAATGTTATTAGACATTAGCTGCCTAGGGCATTATTCAATCTAATATCTGGGTAGAAATGCATATATTTATTATGACGTATCAATGATTTTGTTCGAACTAAAAGACGGACTAGAGCTATATTAGGAATAGAATGTAAAGTAGTCATAACAGATAAAAATATTTGGCTTAAAATCGTTAATATGAAACAATGCGTATTTTATTTTACCCGCTAACAAACATTATGATTTTAATTAAACGCAAATATTCATTTTCAGATTTTTTGACATTCTACTTAAATGCCTTTTTAACTTTTAATGAGTAAAGACTATGTTTGGTTGCGTTAAAATTGTAACAACTTACAAGTCTTCAAGCACAAATAATCAATTTAGCTTTTAATTATTGGAAGGCTGTTATGGGCGTTGGCTCAATATTTTTAGTTACAGATTACTTTTTCAGTATTAATAGTAGTCAACTTACGCTATATTGTGTGGCAGTGACCTGCGTATTTAAAAATGGCTGAATACTATGCGCCGATACAATGGCGGCATCTTGCTCTGCGGTGGTGGCGCGCTCGTAAAGCTGCCGGTGATGAGCCGATAGGTCACCCCCAGTTTCCTCATTTCGGCGCAGCCAGAAGTTGATTGTTGTCCTCTCAAACAATTAATTTAAATACATATCACTAGCCGTAAAATTATAGTAATAGGCACTGGCCAATTGCTGAGCTACTATGTTCTTACTTCTGAAAAAGATTTAATTTTTAATCTTTTACACATTTTTTAATTTTTTTTTTTTATTTTTTATTTTTTTTTTCTAATCTTTTCTTTTTATCTCTTTAGGGAAAAATTTTTGATATGAATCTTATAAAAAACAATAATAAAAGCCCACCGTTCAAATATAAAAAAAATGTTATTACCATGTATTTTATTTAAACTTTTTAAATAAATTGACACACTTGCATCAACGAAATAAAACCCCTACGTTTACATTTGCATGACAATTTGAACTGTATTTAAATAGGACAAACTCGGTCGTTTTAAGTTACTAACTATACTTCAGTATTTTCGATTAATTGTTTTATTTACTACAGTAAATTTGTATTTAATTGTTGCGGATCATTCTATCAATCAATTAATCAAAATATACCAATAAAAATAAAAAAATCAATTTATTTATTTTCAATAAATTTAAATATAAAAGTTCACCGTTATCCCCATCCGCCTTTCAATTTCTTTTATAGTGTAACCACTCTCTCGCAACGTCACTATTAACTGTCTCTGTTGTGGAGATAATTGTGGAGCCATTATAATTTACGCATACGCACTAAATAAAAAAAATCTTAAAACGGAAATGTGTGACACAACAATCCCTTAAGCGCGATATTATGGCACTGATTGAAAATGACAACAGATGAGACGTTGCGTGCGAGCAACCCACACACACACACCCGCACGGGCACGGGGTGCAAAGTTTTACAATACAGTGTGTTTGTGTGGGTAAGCTCGGGAGTCCTTTTCCCACGATTCTATGGATTGTATGTAGCGTAGCTATGGGTATGTTGGGTGTCTAACTTGATGTGTAGCCGTGTGTACATGATTGTCAGTACAGCGGTCAGGACTTATTGTTCTATTAAGGACGCTATGATCAGTGAAAACGCTTTGAAAATATTGATTAAATGCTGTACAAATTCTGGGGGCATTAGTGAATGTTTTATCGTCCGAAGTAAGACGCTCTGGATATTGAGTGCCACCTCGTTTGGATTCACATATGACCAGAATGCTTTAGGACAGCGAATGACCGTGTTTACAAAACGAGTCATGTGATCATGAAAACATTGATCATCAATGCTGTGCTATCTGGAACGAAGTAATGAAAATTCATAGTAATCACGAGGGTTCTTGTATTTTTTCCACTTCTTATGCATTTTGGTCTTTTCTCGAATGAGATTACCAAGATGACGACTGAACCATGGAGGATAGTGGCTACGTTTGGGGCATTTGGTGAGAGGAATGCATTTTTCTATGCCAGTGTGCAGCTGATCGCAAAATACGTCAACTACAGTATATTTGTCCAGTTCTTAACAAATTACACCAGTGAATAGCATTGTAGTGTTTATTTAATTCCTCATAATTGCCTTTATATAAATTTCTACGGGGCTCGCGTGTCTCTTGTAGTGGAGTCGTGAACAGACATTAATTGCAGGGTGATGCGAGTCCTCTTGTAGGGATCTATGCT
Source organism: Phalera bucephala (assembly GCA_905147815.2). Classification (NCBI taxonomy): domain Eukaryota; kingdom Metazoa; phylum Arthropoda; class Insecta; order Lepidoptera; family Notodontidae; genus Phalera; species Phalera bucephala. The sequence goes on along the minus strand of LR990628.1, from coordinate 13,823,195 downwards.
CCTGCTAGTCAAAAGAGGTGTGTTAGAGAAGAACAAATCTAAAATCCGATTATTTCGGTTTATAACAGTATTAAATTCAGAAAGACCCTGAATAACCAAATCATCCTCAATAAGTCAAAGTCAAAAATCATTTATTTGTATAGGCCAATACATAAGCACTTACAAACGTCAAAATTATTACATTTTTTACATCTACCACCGGATCGGAACGCGGCCTCCACTGAGAAGATCCGGCGAGAAACTCAGCGGGCTAGTCTTTTAATTTAATTTGTTTGGCCTTTCCGATAACCATTTTTTTGTTTTTTTTAAAATGTATTATACATCATTTATAAATGTTGCTCATTGAGGAGCTGTTCAAACCCAATCTGTTTTATCGTCAAGATAATCCGAAATTTTATAATACCCTTTCTTACAGAGTCTAGTTTTAATTGCCTTCTTGAACTTATTGATAGGCATGTTTCGGATATCTATGGGTAATTTGTTGTAGAAGCGTATACATTGCCCCATGAAAGAATTACTAATTCTGTGGAGACGAGTGGAATGTACAATAAGATCATCTTGGTCCGTGTATTTACATGATGAATGTCGCTATATTTTTTAAAATTACAGATATTTTTTTTAACATATAGAAGATTTTCATATATAAATTGTGATGCAACAGTCAGAATATTTATCTCTAAACTTTTCCTTAAGAGAAGCTCTCGGGGCCAAATTGTAAATTGCTCGAACAGCCCTTTTCTGGAGAACAAAGATGGTATTAAGTTCTGCAGAGCATCTCTAAAGTAGTATGCCATATGACATAATACTATGAAAATAAGCGAAATAAACAAGTCTAGCTGTTTCAATATCAGTTAGTAATCTTATTTTCTTTACCGCATATGCCGCTGAGCTTAATTTACCAGATAATTGATCAATATAGGGATCTTTTTCAATCTCAAATATTGTATTGTTGATTTGGTAATAAAACACGCTTGTGATCCTTGGTTAAGTAAGGCACGAATGATTCGAAATTCACCTGTCACAGACTCGGCATTTACTAGTGCAGTGGCTAGTAAAACCTGTTTGGTTTTGGTGACTTTACCGGTAGAGATACACGATACTATCGGGGGTGGACTAACTGACGTGTTAGCCGCTTCCATAGTAGAGGTACCGGGCAAGTTTCGTGTTGGTTCTGCAGCAGTACTGGGGTGAAGCAACACAGTTTATCGCTTTCGGGACAAAATTCACATTTAAAAGAGTTATTAGTTACTAATAAGGATTTTGAATGATGCGGTTGTGAACTGTGTGTACTAATGTTCTTTTTGGCTCTAAACATTCAAACGCTCTAAACCGATTTCCTATAACAGTTCTAAATTGACTAAATGTTGGCAATTCGTTCGAATCCTTGCTAGAGACATTCAACTCCCATTGTTTCCGAGTTTTATCAGCTAATTTAAAAGTTACTATGTGAATGATAATAATGCCCCATGTGCTTACATCAATGCCCAAATTTCCCAAAGCATTGAGACAGTCAGAAGTAGTATCTAGTAGTTCCTTTAACGCGTTAGCTGACTCTGCACTTGAACGTTTTTGTCCAAACAATCTTTTTAATATAGAATTAGCAAGATATCTTTTATTGTTGTAACGATTTTCGAGTTGAGTCCAACACTGAACGTAATTAGCTTCAGTTATAGGTGTGTACCTTATTAACTGACCTCACCTGTTAAATGACCTTTAAGGTAATGTAGTTTCTGTACGTTATCTAGTGATGTATTTTTATGTATCAGTGCTGTAAATAAATCACGAAATGTTGTCCATTCTGAGTATTTACCAGAAAAAATAGGAATGGATATTTTTGGTAGTTTGACCGATTGTGAGGAACTTTTAGAAGTCTTATCCTGTGTCTAACGGGGTTGTGAGCATTTAGTTAACATAGTTTTTAACAAAGATCTATATTCAATATAAAATTCTTCAGTCTGGTCATAAATGCTATGTCTAATATAATCAGAATCTTGCAACGCTTTAGGCTCACTTATTTCATATAATTTAGTATTATTTTGCATAAAAGATAGCCATTGTGGTTCCAATGTTTCTATAAACTCATAGGTTAATCTATCTTTTGGACTCTTTTTAAAATTAGTCAACCCCTTTCCAATAGACTCTTTTAAAGCCTTTTGTATATTAATTAAACCTTCCATCTTGCAAGACAATATGAATCACAATCCCAACACAATAAATAAACGAAAGCAAATGTATTAAAATAGAATTAAATTGTACTCAAAGAGAAAAAATTGATAAAACAAATACACTAAAGAAAACAACGTAAATAAACTCTATAACATATAAAAGTATTAACTATGTGAAATAAAATTAAACTTTTAAAATTTCCAATAACCTTAAACAAAACCTCTTATAATTCAATGTGAATACTCTAAAACGGAGCCGTTAACTTATGTAAAAACAAAAGCAAACAAAATATAACTCAATAAATTTAGTCAGATTCTAAGTCAGAAATTAGTAAATTCTTCTAAGTCCCAAAACACTGCTAAAATTTTTTGTCTTTTAAACAAATTAAAAAATCGGAAATAGTCTCCCAGTTCCGTCGTTTTTTCTTAAATTATTCGAAGTCCTTAAAACTAAACATGCAAATTTTCTAAGTCCAACTTGTTAATGGAATAAGAATTAAAAAATTCAAAGTTTTTGACTGCTGAACAATAAGGTTGAAAATTGTACTCACTATTTGCACTGCACTCACACAAACACAGTGTTGAACTGGCTGGTCTCTGGACTGGTCCTCAGCTATGACGTCACGCCGCGTCACCGGGTATGATGCCACTGCACCGCTGCCAGCTTGGCTGCTGCTCTGCTCACCACTTCACTCTTAGGGTGCAATAGTATTTGCACACCCATCCACCACCGTAGCCTCAGATACCACCGCTTGCCACGACGTCACCCGGAGCCGTAGGTGCCCGTACCCTTGCTGCAGCGATCCACTGCGGGTTCGGGGATGTCCTAATCTAGTCCCTAACCTGCCTAAGAGGGTCCGGAACGACAGGACCAAAAACTTTGTACTAGAGATAGCTCAGTTGAACTAATCTGGATTGAACTGGTGTCTGCTGAGGGTTGAAAATAAAACCCTATATTACTCGTGTATATTTGACCCATGAAATCAATCACTAAGTGAAATTGAGAACAAATTTACACCTTATTAGCATGTTTTATTAATAAGTTGATAAACATCTTTAAACCGCGCGCTTATTCGACTAGGGCGAGATCTATTGAAGGTCACAACAAACTTAAAAGTTATAGACATAAATTTGGTCTTGAACAACCCTTCACTAAAAAATATAAACAACACATTAATTACATATGTACATTAAGTTACCAAGCCACAGTAGTTACAAACATAACGCTTCACTATAACAATAAAAAATACAACACAAACATATGAAACAGTAACACCAATCAACAAAATAAGTAAAGAGTCTGTATAGGTATACTGTATAGGTTGTAACAGGTAGAATAATAAGCTTAGATGAATAAGTAAATAAATAAATAGATACAGCTCTCTTGATAATAGAACCCTTACATTTTAATGAAACCACGCGAGTAAGATTGTCCAAACCAACATGTTTGTGTGTTATTATGCCATACAACCATCTTGCCGGAGGCAAATCATCCTCTTTCACTAACACTATATCGCCTACCTTAGGTTGAGGGGATATATAGGACGGACATTTGTAACGATGCTGAAGTTGAGTGAGGTACTCATGCGACCATCTACCGCCAAAAATCTTAGACAAGACGCTGAGTAAATTGGCATCTCCTCTGAGTGCTCATGTTCCTTGTGCCTTCTCAAAATGAGTATCTGGGATGGACACTAAAGGTTCACCCACAAGAAAAAAATGTCATAAGAATTACCGTACTGACACTCGGGATCGCGAGCTTTAAAAGGTAACTTGACCACATATCTGCCCGAATGATCTCGGGTGACCGTTTTCTTGAAGAAGTCTTTACAGGCTTGATCTTCTTCAGACAAAAGTTTCTGATTTACTGTAGGATGCTCCTTCAGTTCCCAGAACCTTTTTAAGAGGTCATCGGTTGCTATCTGAGTGTGCATGCCAACTAATGTATCCTTTTGCGGAGTACCATGGGCTAGTGAGGATTGTATACAGCCAGAGAAAATCCAACCTAGCTTGGTATTTTGAGCAATAGGAGAACCTGGCGGACCTTTGATAACACCTTCCATTAAAATCTGGCAATATACCTCTGCACCTAACAGAAGATCAACTTTGTTCGGAGTATGGAACAAAGGATCGGCTAACTCCATAGTTGTGAATTGTGACGGTAACAATTTGACGACAACCTTCTTCTCAGGAAGAAGTGATGTTAATTTATTAAGAACGTGAGCCTTGACAACAACTGAAAAGTTGGGATCATGACGTGACTGAACCTTTACGGACACGTACCACTTAGACTGCAATGTTGCAGTCTGGTCACCGCCAAGTCCTGAAATATAGCTCACGTTTGGTATGGTATCGCCTGTTGCTCGTGACGTAGATGGTGACGATGATTGACCCGTTCCTTCTTCAGTCTGTTCGCTTGCGGGCACTGGTTTTGGGTGCAACAGTGAATGATGTCTCTTTCTGCAAATACGGCAATTTGTTGACTGACGACATGAAAATACGGCGTGGTTTGAGCCAAGGCAATTAAAACACAAATTGTTGGTTTGTGCAAAATTACGACGTACATCAACATGCTCTTTGGCAAATTTCTTGCAATGAATTATTTTATGACATTCGAAACAAAAAACGCAAGAAACAACCGAGGTTACATGCATAACTAAAAATTCGAGTGACCTGAAACGTTGATGTAAAAATTCTAGAAAATCGCACAACTTAGGTAATTTATCAGAGAGCTTACTAACTTGAACTTCCCATAACTTTCGAGAGTCTGTATCTAGCTTTTGACCCACAATATATATTATAATTATATCCCAAGACGAAATATCAGTATTTAAATTTTTAAGGGCATTTAAACATTCGTTCGTATCTAGTAACTCTTTTATAGCGCTGGAAGATTCGGATTAAACCACTTTTTTTTATTAATAAAACGTTTTAAGATGCAATTAGCCATATATTTTTTATTATTGAATCGACGATCTAATTGCTCCCATCACGTCTTATAATTTGAAGCTGTAATAGGAATATGACGAAGAAGTTGCTCCGTTGCCTGTTAAACACCCTTTTAAATTGTGCAACTTCTGTACGTCGTCCAATCCTTTATTGTTATGGATAACAGATACAAACAAATCCCGAAAACTAGTCCATTCCGTATATTTTCCGCTAAAAGTAGGAATGGAAATTTGCGGTAGTTTAACATTAAAGGATTGTTCGGCTTTTGACACATTGACTACAGAATCAGACAACTTAACATCAAAATCAGACTTAAACATAAGCAGAGCTTCCTTTAAATCCGACTTATAATCGGTGTACAGCTCCTCTGTTTGTTCATACACATCTGCAGTATAATAACTCGATTCCATCAATTCGCTGGTGTCAAACTCCGAGACTATGAGTTTATGGGTGTCCACAAATGAAATCCAGTATCCCTCCAATGATTCCAAACGAGTCTCCAGCTATGAAAGAGTTACTCGTGCTTTGGGAGACCTTTTAAAGTGGTGCGGGGAGCGGCGCGATTCAATGCATACATTTATATGAAACTGGCCTCAAAGGTAGCGGCGCGGAGAGCACGCGGCGAGCGGCGTACGAGCGGTGCGTACCAATATAGCGGCATTGACGTAGTGTTAAGTTGGAGTATTCTTTATTTGCTTTTTAACGACCGAATTTTCAAAATGCCCGCCGACGTATTGGAGCAAATTATTACAATGATTTTTGATAGAATTTGATTTAATAAATTTGTTTCCTCGCCCGGTGGTAAGAATATATATCTTCTTTTGCCTACTATAAATCAAACTTTAGGAAGGAATGAGTATCAAAAAGATGTTGTCGTCGCTGTTATGACATTTTGTTCGCGAACAAAGATACTAATTTATAATAATACAACACTACGCCGCTCTAGCGCCGTGCGGTCTGCCCGCTGGCTTCGAGACCGGGTACAGCGTTGCCGCCCCGCTCCCGCTGACGTCATGTCCGAGGCCTTAAGGTATTAATGTTGGTTATATCGGTGTTACATGCGGCGCACAATATTCTGCCTTATCCAGGTAATAATAGGGTGAGATAGCAATTATGACGTCTGTCCCTTATCGAAGCAGTGAGGTAAGCGGGCACCCCGCTCGCAGCAACCGGCCGTGACAGTGTATGTTTCACTGATATTTCTTTAGTTTTAAATTATATTTTATTGTGAACCACACAGAAAACTGATCACTATGCCTATTGAAAATAATACTTTAAGTGTAAACACACGTTGACAATATTTCGAATGGAATTGCGACACGTCCACTTCCAACAAGAACAAGTGCAACGCAGCAAAGTCCTTCAGGAAACTCGCTGTTTCTCCGGTATACTAATGCTTACAGTTATATTAGACCCCATACACTCAGGTATTGATTACGATAGAAAAGAAGAAAGCTGGATGAAAATAATTGATGGTTTTAATGAGGACTGTATTTTCCATTGTGTAATGGCTCTAAAGATTGCCGTCTTAACGCATTTAAATAAGTTGTCCTATGCATTCCGGAAGTTTTATTGTTCTATGTGTTCTATATAACGATTGATTGTTTCTGGTACCAATAATTCGAGTTTTTCTGGAAGTATATGTAAGTTCCGTCCATAATCACAATAGGCCTTATCTGGTTTGTGCTTCCAAATAATCCATTAGGAATAGTTAGATTTCTCTAAGCAATACTTTTTATTTATATGCTGTAGACCTAGGTTTTGTGGAGCAAAATCTTGAGTGAGGAGTTCTCTCGCATTGTTCATTAGTCTCTCCAAAGTACTTTTGGGTATCTTAAATAATCTTGACAGCCTTTGGTCCAAATCACCCGTTCTTAGCTTAGTTAGATAAGCTGCAAGACCAGTATATCCTCTGTGACTATTATTTAGTTGAGGAATCTCTTGTAATAGTAATCTAAATTGATGCTTAGGTATTCCAAGCCAGTAATATACCAAGTGGTCATCAATGTGTACGATATTTTCAAAGACATTATTATTACCTGGCTTTTTAACAACGATGTGAAATCTTCAATGAAGTCTGTAGTAAATGTGTGGGTTCCATTTTCAACATTAATTAAAATATCCCATCTATCTATAACCTCACGCCAGATCCCTTGCGGGGTAGGCAGAGAGTACAGAGTTCCAACAGGTTCTTTCCTTACATACCTCTCTGGCTTCCTCGACTCTCATAGTTCGTCTCATACACGCTCGCCGGTTACGGAGACTCTTGACTTTTCCATCAGATAAGACTCGGTTTATTTGGTCGTGGTAAGATAGTCTAGGTCTTCCCCGGTACCTGCATCCTTCCACTTTCACATTGTATATCTGTTTTGTCATTCTTTCCTCTGGCATTCTTTCTATATGCCCGAACCAACGGAGCATGCCCTTTCTCATCTTTACACCGATACTATCTTTCATACCTACTCGCTGTCTTACTATTCTGTTGCTAATGCGGTCGGTCAGCTTCACTCCGCACATCTTCCGCAGAGCTCGCATTTCTACCGCATTTATCCTACTTTCATTCTCCTTCTTACATACCCAGCTCTCGCTACCATATAACAGCGTTGGGACAAGAACTCCGTTATGTAAGGCCAGCTGCGCCTTATGGTTTAAGTGCCGGCTCCCGAGTAGCTTTCCCATCGCACCATTCACTCTGTTCCCTGCACTCACTCTTCTCTCTATGTCAGCGGTGTATTTCCCATCCTTACTGAAGGCGCATCCAAGATATACAAACTCATTCACTTGCTCCAGCACATCGTTACCAACCACGATCCTTACATTCGTTCTGGTTTTTTACCTTTCAAAAACCATAATCTTGGTTTTCTTCACATTCAAGTGTAAGCCATTGATCATGCAGTCGTCTTTCATAACTGTGACTAGTGTTTGCAGATCAGTGGCTGTTGGCGCTATTAAAACCGCGTCATCTGCATAAAGTAGATGGTTTACCACTAAGTCACCCATTTGTACACCTTCATTCATCGCTTTCAGTCTTTGAAGACTTTTGTCCAGATTATATTATAAACAGTCTAGCGGACAACACGCAACCCTGCTTGACGCCGATTTTAACGTCAAACCAGGGTGACCTGTTACCACCCACCCGTACGCATGCCTTGCAGTCCACATAAGTGGACTGGACGGCTCGCAACAGAGTGCCATCTATACCATACTCTGGCAAAATGTCCTAAAGTCTCTTTCGCACAACTCTGTCAAATGCCTTCTCCAGATCTACAAAACCGCAGAAAACCTTCCGGCCCACTGCCAGATGCTTCTCTACGATGTTGCAGAGTGAGAAGACTTGATCCGAACATCCTCTTCCAGACCTGAAACCCCCTTGTGCCTCGCACAACATTCCATCGGACTTCACGCGCATTCTCCGTTCAATAATTTTACCGTACACCTTAGCTGCCAAGCTGATCAAACTGATGGCTCTGTAATTGGCGCAGTCATATTGTGAACCCTTGCCTTTATACAAGGGTACTATGACTGCGCGGCGCCAATCTGTAGGGACTCTACCGGTCCTCCAGCAAAGGTTTGCAAGGGCCCGGAAAGCGTCCCGGACGCAAGTTCCACCATATTTGATCATCTCGGCAGATATCATGTCTACTCCCGCAGCTTTACCGTTTTTCATACTTCCTATCGCCCATTCAACTTCTTTCATAGTGATGTCCTCCGTTGATTCTGGTGCCGCAATCTCGCCTTTAGGCACGTCTGCGGCATCAGCATCCGGGTCATCTCCATACATTTCTCCAAAATATTCACTCCACCGGTTTAGCACAGCTTGTGTGTCTGCAAGAATGTCACCATCTTTAGATTTTATCCTTTCCATTCTGGAGCCTGACGAATCACCTTGAGCCTTTCTCACCTTGCTCCAAAAGAGTTTGGTGTTGTTCTCGAAGTTCTTCGCCAGCCTCTCCTCCTCAATCATACTGGCTCTTTCACGCTTTTCTTTCACTAAAGTTTTAGTGGCATTCTTGCATTGCCGGTATATTTCTTTCCTCATCTCTGTCATACTGGCATTCAGGTTCAAAGAAGATACATAGCCCTGCCACGCTTTCTTCTTACTTTCTACGGAGCTTTGCAACTCCGCATCCCACCATGCATCACCTTTTGCTGTAATATGCTTCTTTGAGCAACCACATGCTTCTTTCGCGGATTCCACCAAACTCTCTTTTAGGCTATTCCAGCATTCATCTACATTTGAGTCCGAAGAGCCTGCTGTCAAAAGCTTGTCCCGGACTCTGTCTTCATACATTCTCCACACGCTCTCATCTTGCAACTTTTCAACCTATAATCTTTCAAGGTCTCCGAAGGGGATACGCTCTCGCCAGTGCCTCCACTTCCTGAACAGACCACTAAACCGCGCAACTACGAGATAGTGGTCTGATTCCAGAGTGGGGCCTCTATACGCACGCGTATCTTGTAGTTTGCTTCGGAGACGGTTATCAACCAGGATCAGATCTATCATGCTTTTTTGTTCATTCCTTCTCCACGTATACATATGTATGTCCTTGTGCTGGAATATCGTATTAGACACAAGGAGACCCCTTTCCAAACAAACATCTACAATGAGCTTACCTGCATCGTTCACTCTCTTATCACCATAAGGACCCAGAGCAGCGTCGCAAGTTTGCCGCCTGGTTCCTACCCATCCGTTCAGATCACCACACAGAATTACCTTTTCGTTAGCCTCAGCCAAATCCAGAACTTCCCTGACATTATCCCAAAACTTCTCAAGGTCCTGGGGTGTCGACGAGCTTACGGGAGCATACGCTGCGACCAAAAATACTCTAGTGACACCCAGTTTTAAACGGACCCAGAGAAGTCTCGCATCGCACAGGCCATAATCTCTCACTCCAGAGGCCAGGCGACGGGACAGCAAGATACCCACCCCCATGCTGGCACGACTGCTCTGCGGTACCCCAGACCACAGAGCCATCGTTCCATCAGGAAGATCACAGGTTTCACTGCCCCTCCGCTTCGTCTCTGTTACACACAGAGCATCCAGGCGTCTCTCGTGATGGGTGGCGGCCACCATCGACGCGTACCGATACGCGGGCGGGCCGGTACGCGTCGCCTCGGGGGGACGCCCTAGCCCGCACTGCGGTACGTCTTCGGTCCAAGATTGCAGCCATAATGACCGGCAGGGGTCGCGACGAGCACGCTCTTGGACAGACCCCCTTATTATTATTAATATCAATAATCTCTGCCTAATCTGCTAAGGATCTGATGTGATAATTTATCTGAAAACAGGATCTAAAATGTAATTACTACTTGGATTTTAGGATTAAAGGGACCGCTATTAAGAAGAAAGATTCTTCCAAGCGCCGCCGTCGTCGTCGCGCCTCATCTCCCAAAGGTACTAACTACTGCCTAATTTTAATAAAAATTTTCTTTTTATAATACTAAGTGTGAAATTGACTTTTCTTTTACAGCGAACAAGGAATTTGAGGCCGCTGGGGATCGCTTAGCTGCAATGGAGGCATCGCAAATAGAATGGATAGGCAGATGACTGAAGCCATTTATAGGCTTGCCTCCATAGAAGAAATAACAGTGTCTATACGAAGTTTTACTGCTAATTATTTTCAGCAAGCTGGCAGCAGTAGGCATAGGCGTAGAGTAAGTATTTATATAATGAAAATATTATTTTTCATTATATTTACAAGATAACTTTGTAAAATAAGGATTTTGATTTTAGAATGCAAGGATCAACAGGAGCAGCAGTAGCAGCAGCGATAATTAGTTTTATGGAAGATGGGTAAAGGTAATATAAATTTGTGAAGACTTAATTTTAGTAAAAACAATTAAAAGTCTTTAGAAAATATATATCAATTTTTAAATGCCCACAGGGTTTGCACAACCATTTGCTGTAAGCTCTCCCCTGCGCTAAGGTTTGGTTGTGCCGGCGCCCGTCATAGGTGGACGTGCTTACAGCAGCTGGTATGGCCGGGACCAGCGTCTCCTCGGCGTGTCGCACCTGCAGCCGCTGCTCTTCGTCACGGTCGTGCTCCGGAAGTACTGGTGCTCTAAGCCGAGCCTAATTGACCACATTGTGTAAAACACAGCAAGCGTTTACAATTTTCGCAGCCATCTCAGGCTTGTAATGCAGCTGCCTTGCTACTAATAGACACCTAAAAGAAAAGGAAAATTGAAAATTACATCCATCCTATTTTAAACCTTGTTGATTGATAAATATATACAATTGTTGATTAGTAAGGTAATAATTTTAAACATTGTTGATTAATAAATATATTGTTATAAAGATAAACCATTGTTGATTAGTGAGTACAAATAATTTATTGAGTGTATTATCTTTATAATATTAAGTAAACACATATAAGTGTTTACACATTGTTGATTAACAATTTGATTATAGTGTGTTAGTGATATGTTTTAAATTAATAAATAAGCACTTATTTAATTTTTTTAAACATGTTGTTAACAAACTTGAATCTTGTTTTTAAAACTCCTATAGTGCGTTCCACTACATTCCGGGCTTCAATATGTTTATGGTAAAACCAATACTCAGGGCCCTCTTGTGTGTTTAAAATAAGTGTCATTAGATTCTTCCGAACGGAATACCCACTAATCACCTACAATTTAAAAGTGATATTATGCAGTGTTTATAGTTGTTATCGTATAATGTGACTTCTGAAAAAATGTACATACCTAAAAGAAAAATTGATTCGCCACAGTCAATAACCTCATTTAGATGAGTATTTAATGGGTGGTCCCTCCAAATGGTTGAATGATGGGTACTCCCCGGACTGGATGGGTCTACACAAACAATGTTTTGGTATGCATCACAAATCTGAAGAGCAAGACTTTTTTATTAACAATCAATAATAATAAAATTTTATGATTATTACTTCATATGAATTAATCTCTACTTACTATCATCACATTCAAAGAATGATAGCCTTTACGGCAGTAATATGCCTCCTCATGTTCTGTAGGTTTTATGATGGAGATATGTGTACCATCTATGCAGCCAACAACTCCGGGGAACCCATATTTGGAATAGAATCTAAAATACAAAAATCATAAATAAACTTGTGATTATTAACAAATTTCAATAGATAGGTTCATATTAGAATGAACTAATCATAACTTGCCTGCTTCTAATACTTTCCCTTGCCGCTCTTGTCAGAGGAAAGTTCACGTACTTGCTGAACACTGCCGGGTGGTTCAAAGTATCTATCACTTGCTGCACACCCCTTGACACACTGGGTTGTGTCAAAGCATGTGAAATGCTTTGTCCCACCAAAGTTTGGTATAAGCCACTCGCATAAAATGCGAGTGTTACCAAAACCTAGAAAAAAAATAAAATTAGAATCATTTTTTTTTATTTAAGAATATACAATGCAAGCAATCTAAAGTGATGATATAGATATATAAATATATGGCTTTCATATTGCATATATTGAGTATTTAACTCGGGTGTGTAAAAATGTGTGTTGTGTATAGGTAATAGGTACTTAAACTAATCTTCACAGCAGCATCCAGTCCATCGTTACGTCTTTCTCTGGGCATATGGGGCTTCAGCTCGTCAATAAGGTTTTCCAGTAGCGGTTTCGTGAGTCTGTAAGTTTTTACAAACTCCGAATCGCTCATGAAAAAGGCGAAACGACGATCACGTAAAGTACGTCGGCATTGCCTACGTCTTTCCGACGCTGCTTCGTCGTCTGCTCGTAGTGCAGCTATTAGGTAATTCCACTTTAAGCCGAATCCACTCATTTTATGTTAAATAATTGCGTAAAACTTTATAATAAAATTTATGTTATGCGTAAAACCAACTATTCGCAATATTCTTCAGTCAAATTTGAGTCGAGCGTCAATGTCATTTCAATATCAGATTTGACGTTTGTTATTTATTGTACGAGAATACCAATTTTGTAGTTTATGTGAGTTCAAAACGCTACCAGAATACGGTTTACATGTTTTTCAACTTTCAGTCCGATCTCGATTCGGTATATGTCATTGTAGGATTCGAATATGTTAAGAGAATACCATTTGTAAAGTTGATGAGATTGAGATCAGATCGGAACTGCATTTTGAACACTTTTAATTACGAGAATTGACCTTCAGTTTGTGTTTGTTTCTCAGTTCGTTTGTTTATTCCATCGTTTTTTCACTTGTCGTCGTGGTTTTATGTTTGATAGATTAACAAGGAATGTCATCATCAAAAAAACGATTGCCAATTTGGCAATATTTTGATTTATACAGTGACGATTTTGTTAATAAACAAACATAGTACACGTACCTACAAGTATAAATAAATTTTGGTCGATGTGTCATTTCATTTTTATTTTCGTTACAACTACGGCCTTACTTTAAATTCTTTAAAACCACATCCACCAATTTTATGAATGCAAGTTTGTGAATTCAGTTTTTTTTATTTATGCACATTGTGAATCGGTACAATATTTTAAAGTATGTTTTTTGTCGTTCATTAGGTTTTTATCGGATATATAGGAGTTAAATTGATAAATAAAAGTAAAACTAGTGAAATTTAAAAGCCTGTTGTGGTTCCGGGACATGCCGTTCCCAGCACAAGTGCACCTTCAACATCAGCAGAAAAACAACTAACACTGTCGGAATCGTTTAAAAGAAAATTACTTTGGGATGTGAATGATGCCAAAGCCAAAAAATATCATTATTTAATTGCGGAAATGATTGCAATAGATAACGGGTCGTTCAGTATTGTAAAAAAGGGCGGGTTTAAAAGGCTTCTAGAACAAGCGCTATGTTTACTATGTTTATTAATTCGTTATGAATTACCAAGTCGCACTTATATTTCTGAAGAAATTGTTCCCGATATCTACAACAGAATTCACGACAAAATTAAAACAAACATTTCAAAAGCTATTGCAGTTTCTGCTACTTTTGACTTTTGGACCTGCCTGCACAATAGTTCCAACTTCTTGAGTTTCACAGCCCATTGGTTGTCTCCGGAATTTCAGCTGCAAGACAGGGTTCTTGCTATGAAACCGTTTTCAGGATCACACACTGGAGAAAATATAACAAAGGAACTGAACGCTATTGCTGCTCGCTGGGATATTGAGAGAAATAAAATTCACTTGCTAATACATGATACTGGCGCTAATATGGTGAAAGGAGCTCGAGTTGCACAGTATGATTCTGCTAGATATTTCATACATTCGCTTCAGCGAGTTGAGCTCAAGTATTAGACATGATTGCTACTGGAAGACGTCTAGTAACACATTTTAATCATTCAGGTTTAGCACAAGAAAAATTGCTTGCAATTCAAAAGGAGTTAAATTTACCGCAGCATCAGTTCGTGCAGGACATCAACACGAACAGAGATTAGAGTTCCATCTACCTTCTACATGGCAGAACGCTTGTTGGAACAAAGAAGGGCTATCTCTTTTTATGTCGCTGAACATGACACACACAACATATTTCTGCATTAAAAAAATGTATTTAGACAAAAAAGAGACTGCACAAAGAACACTGGACTTAGCTCGTATGAGAGCTTCTTTGAAAGCTGAATTGGAAAGTAGTTTTAAATCCGTAGGAGAGAAACCAAACTACCTAATTGCTACCTTTTAAGACCCAAGGTTCAAGTCAGACTATTTAGGAGTTCTTGAAACTGAAAACGCCCGACAGAAAATCATGATAGAGTAGATCAAAAACTCTTACCACGAATCTTCTTCCGACAGTAACAGATCATCGCCGTCTTCAACACCTGCTAAACAAATGAAAGAAGATGAAAGTAGATCCAACTACACACGTGAACCTCATGACACTTTTTGGAAGTGTTTCAATGAATTGCTAAAGGATAATAGTAGTTACTGTCGCGATCAAGAAAAAAAAATCCAATTGCTAACGTGATTGACTTTTTCTTAAAGACATCTCGAATCGATCGCAATCACGACCCATACATTTGGTGGTCTGTTAATTTAAATCAGTACCCGAAGTTGTCAAGGTTTGCTAGAATTTATCTTTCAGCACCTGGCAGTAGCGTTTACAGCGAAAGGCTATTTTCAGAAGCTGGTCTGGTATACGAAGCCAAGCGGAGTCGCCTCTTACCAACCAATGCGAAAAATTTAGTATTCATTCACCAGAATATGCCAATTGTTAATTTTGAGTACTAAACTAATTAATAAAACAAACATTTTTGACGTTTTGAATTTTACTATCCGGAATCCGGCCGGATACTGAATTACTATCCGGTATACGGCCGGATAGTGAAAACAAGGCCGTATAGGCCGGATACCGGATAGTTACCGGATATTCGTTTCATCTCTAGTTATTACTGTTAACTGTGATTGTTGGGTGTTGAGTAGCCGAGCGAGCGAGAGTCGACTGTTCAGCGCACAGCGTTCTTTCTTTCGCATCGCGCCTACCAGCTGGCCGAGTAAGCGAGAACCGGTGACACGAATAAATCCGAAGTAATCAAAACGCGCACGTGCCGTGGTATACAACAAAAAACGAAACAGCGTAACAGTACAGTATACGTTTAATTTTCATACGTAAGACTATAGACATAGATAATAAAATAGAGTGCTCCTGCTTGTAGATAATTTCAACGGCTCGCGATTCCGGGAAGCGATCGTCACTTTGAATTTAAATATTTAGTTTTTATTTAGTTTCTTTTAGTTCGTCGTGTAGTACTTTCTTCTAAAAAATAACGTTTATATGTTATTTTGGTGTTTTATGTAAATTAAATGTAACGTTTCTTTGTTATTATGTAAATATAATTAGTGTGGATTGTATAATTCTAAATAAAGTGCAAATAAAAAACTTATAAAATTGTCTCGATTGAATATGTCTCTTTGTGGGAGTTTTTTCAATAACTGGGTAATGAAAAAAAGTGAAATGCAATAGTTGTGGCGAAGTTTATAGCTCTAAAACTTCATCAGCGAATTTGAAAACGCATAAGAAGCGAAAACACCACGATGCGTATACATGCATTTGTACCGCGCAGTCAACGGCAAGGACTCCAGAACAAAGTCGTGGGCAGGACGACAGTGGGAAATTTACCTGTCCATTGCAATGGTGGCAACTTAACCGCCGCATTTATTCCAACCTTGCCATACTTCTACGCAAGTATGGCAACATAATGGCAACTTCAGTTCCGTGCGAGAGGACATTCAGCAAGACAGGGATCACGATTAATAACCGCCGCACATAATTGAAGACATACAAAGTTGCCCAATTGACGTATTTAAATGTTAACTTAGATCCAAAAAGATTTTTGATTGAGTTATAAACATGAGACGCACAGGTGGTGACCCTGCAGACTCTATGCCCACGTTATCGCCACTGGAAGATAGGATGGCGGCAGTATTAGGGGGGCAACAGTTTTCTACTAGTGATCACAAATTTGCCATTCATCCATTGCCATGTTCGGTAATTACAAAACTCTTTTTACAATAATTCAACATCCATCCAAAAATGTTAGCCTTTAATCAAATCTTTATTTTTAAAAAACCATATACTTACGGAACAACATACTTCGCAAGAAAATGTTGCAGATATTCCTCTAGATGCAGATCTAGATACAACGAACCCATCAAGTTTAGTTATTATTTGCCCTGAACTTGGCAACCCATCCGAAATCAACCAAATACCTGGCACCTAACATGGGGCAAGTGAAATAGGATCCAGAAGTAAGTCTTTATTACAGTTATTTTGGGATGTAACCCATGCATATAGATAGCTTATTTACATGAATTTTTATACTTGTTACTTAATAAAATTATATATCATTTGAGAAGTATTTCATAGGTTTTTTTTACATTATAATATATTATGTATAAAAACCTATCAAATACTTCTCAAATCGATTTCAGGAACTTCATTAGACACCCATGAAACTGCTGCAATCCCCAAGCTTCCCCAGCTCGTCGTCAACATCGCCAGTCTTCTATTACAAGGGGAAGTGCAGAGATGGAGAGATTTGCACTAATAGAGGAGAGACGTGTGAAAGCAGAGAGCCATGGCAAGGATAGCAAATGAATTAGATAACATAGCAAATGCCATAACGTCAGTGGCAATGGCTATAAATAATTTGTCCAATTTACGGCACAATTAAATGTTGTGCGGTAAATTACTACACTTTCGTAATTGGAAATAACCTGTAATTTATTATTAAATGAATAAAATAAAATTAGTAACTTTTTACCTGGTTTCAAGAAGAAGGAGGATTATGTTCGTCTGTATTTTTCGAATTGGCACCAACTTCAAATATTTATTTTGTGCTTTTTAGTTAACTATATGCGCTTTTTGAAGTATGTTTCCCTTATTTTAGTTATTTATTAGTGTTACTGTTTGGTGTATTGTCATAGTTAAATTTTCGAAAATAGTGTTGATTACTTAATAGTTTTATGTCCAATGTTAGGTCCCATGTAATAAGAGGCGAGTCTATTGCGTATACAGGCACAATTCCAGATATACTGGGAATTTTTCGACAGAAAGACTACATTTGTCCGACCTAGGATTTGAACCCAGGACCTCGTGTTCACAAACTAGTGTGAAGTATTTGTGATATTATAATTTAAAAAATCCTACAAAATACTTCTCAAATGATAATTATTTTAATTAAGAACCTACAATAGTGGTAATATATTTTTGTTGCATTGTAATAAACTACCTATGTAACAAGTATAAAAATTCATGTAAATAAGCTATTTATTTGCATGGGTTACATCCCAAAATAACTGTAATAAAGACTTACTTCTGGATCCTATTTCACTTGCCCCATGTTAGGTGCCAGGTATTTGGTTGATTTCGGATGGGTTGCCAAGTTCAGGGCAAATAATAACTAAACTTGATGGGTTCGGTGTATCTAGATCTACATCTAGTGGAATAACTGCAACATTTTCTTGCGAAGTATGTTGTTCCGTAAGTATATGGTTCTTTAAAAATAAAGATTTGATTAATGGCTAATATTTTTGGATGGATGTTAAATTATTGTAAAAGGTTTTGTAATTATCGAGCATGGCAATGCCTGAATGGCAAATTGGTGATCACTAGTGGTGGCGCCGTCGCCTTCGCCGAGCGAGATCGGCCCTCTCCTGATCCTGCTCGGCCTCCTCTTTCTGGGACATCAGTCTCACAGAAGGAGGATACACCTCCCTACGCCGACTGCCCTGCCAGCATAGCCGCTACTACTGCTGGCAAGGAGAGTTCCAGCCCGATCCGGTCGACCAGGATTCGCCGCTCGAAGTCCCACGCTAGGCACTTAACGAGCGTGTGTTCTGGGCCCCACCACAATGGTGACAGGTCGCCGTCGCCTCACGTCAGATCTTGCTCAGATAATCACTGCAACAGCCGTGACCGATGATTATCTGAGCAAGCCTGTAGAAGATTCTCGCACTGCTCTGCCGTTGCATATAGATACAAAACTTGGCCTAATCTTGATTATCGATATTGGCACATCGAAGAGCATTTAATGTCGTGGCCAACGACGTCTATTTTCGTTCTGTTTCCTGTTTTGCCCGGGATGATGTCAATAATCTTTTTGCTAAACTAGGATTTTGCTCCAAAACTCCATTAACTGTTCAATCAGAACATAGGTTGGGCTGTCCGACATTTTAGCTGAAAATAACAGTTCAGCTAGCGTAAATATTATTAAACAAACAAATATATTTTGTCCAACGTAACTTGAACGGTAACTTTAGAAATTAGTATAATATTTTTTTTAACCAAATCTGATTGTTAAACCTGTATTTTTTACTTATTCATATTTTAAGAACATTGCGTCAAAAATACTAATGCAGCCCTATAGGTCGTCAACTTCACGTATCACGTATAAATTATTGGCCAATGCAATCGCAATATCAATTCCAATTCAATCCAATGTTAACGGAATGCTTATCAAGAGTAGAACTATGACACTAGAAATTTAACATTAGGCACGAATTCGCTTTTTATTGGAATTAAAATTGGATTCAGAGTAAACCTCCAGATGGTCGAGCAAAATAGGAGGTAGCCGCTCTAAATCCCTTACCACAAAAATCAGGAAAGATCTGGTTCCGTTGACTTGAATACTTCAATCTCGTTATTCTTTGCCTTTGATTTTTCGCTTCATTTTGGCCTTATTAAGTGGCATGGAATCAAACTAAGTACACTACAATAAAGACAACAAAAAAACAATGATATACAAAAATAATATGCACTAACTATTTAGCCGCACTAATGGGGTAACACTCAGCGTAAAGCTGTGTTGCAGCGTGAACCACAAGACAGCGCTGATTTGCAGTGTATTATCTCGCAAAGGGATGAAAAGAGTTGGATTCATAACAAGTTCGATTCATAACAAGTTCGGAAAGAGGAAAAAATATTACTCCCTTATGTGCCATGAGCGCTTGAGAAAGACGGTCCAGCAGGAGCTATATACAAATGTTCGGATATTAATTGTTTAATCGAATATCTATTCTTTGAGTCGCTGCAACACGTCGCCAATTATACCAAGCCGTCGTCACGGCAGCCTGTTTTATTAATACTTGATAATTATGCCAGTCATACTTCTTTGATGGTTTATGATTTTTGTAAACAAAACAATATACATATGCTGTCGCTGCCTCCACATACGTCCCACAGGATGCAGCTCTTTGATCTCACTTTTTTTGGACCGCTTAAAGCTATTTACAAAAAGGAGTGTAATTATTTTTTATAAAATCGCCTAGCGGAAAAGATAACTCCATATGACGTGGCGGCTATATTAAATAGAACTTATAAAACTGTGGCATCTATAAATAAGATTTTACCGCAGCTGAAGTCTTGACCCAATCATATAATTCAAGGTCCCTTAATTGTCACTCTATCTACATCTAGTCCAACTAATCCAATATCATCTATATCATCTGCAGAAATACATCATATGCCATCAATATTATCTACTGCAATCGATCCAATACCATCGACATCATCTGCAACAATGCTGCCAACGTCAACTACTGGAATATTGAATTCCAATATCAAGGATCTGCTTCCATTTCCTAACAAAATAATATAAGTCCTGAACTGAAAAGCCCATAAGACAAGGACGAACGAAGCAACACGCTAAAATTTTGACATCAACACCCGTCAAAGATAGTCTTGTTGAAACAGAAAATAATAAAGCATCTAAGGCAGAAAAAACCTAGCGCCGAAAGCTAGCAAGAAGCAAATAAAGAAAAAAGATGCAAATAAAGCCAAAAGGCGCGTACTACAAGATCAACACACATCTTTAGAATCGGGTATTAGTCATAATTAGATATGTGAAGACGACGATTTGAATGCTTAGTATGTGTTTAATTTGGTCGCAACAATGAGTTATTTTAGCTTTTCTTTTTTGGATTTTTAAAAAAAAAACGTAGCCCCACACTAGGATTTATTTCTGTGTCGTGGGTGCGTTTACAAACATGAAAATTCACATACACACATACCCAGACCGGAACTAATAGTTGTGGATCACACAAAGATTTGTCTCGTGCGGGAATCGAACCCGCGACTATTAGACGCAGTGGGCGGAGCGGCTTAAGCTCTTAACCACTGCGCTTAATTGTCCGTCAGTTGTGGTACAGATGCACTTCTTATGGCTTGTGCGCACACGCTAACTGCACAGGATTCGCCACGAGGTCACGTATGTGACAATTGTTAAGCTTAGTCATTGTCCCCTTAGTGACTATAATTAACCTCATAACAACAATGGTGGTAAAAGATGATTTTTAAGTTTAATAGCAATTAATATGTGATTCTTAAGGTAATAAAACTATAAATAAAATAAATAAATACTAAAAAGAACTTGTGTGTGTTACCAGTGATGATATATGGATCAGAGACGTGGTCTCTTACAATAGGTCTCATAAAAAAGCTCAGAGTTGCTCAGAGAGCTATGCTCGGCGTTTCTCTACGCGATCGACTCAGGAATGAGGAGATTCGTAGAAGAACCAAGGTCACCGACATAGCCGTTAAGATTAGCAAGCTGAAGTGGCAATGGGCGGGCCACATAGCGCGTAGATCGGACGGGCGTTGGGGCAGAAAGATTCTAGAGTGGAGACCACGTATTGGCAAGCGCAGCGTGGGACGACCGCCTGCCAGATGGACCGACGATCTTGTGAAAATCGCAGGAAGTCGTTGGATGCAGGTGGCATCGGACCGGTTACGCTGGAAAGCGATTGGGGAGGCCTATGTTCAGCAGTGGACAAGTATAGGCTGAGATGATGATGATGATGAAAAAGAACTTCCACCCCTCAACATTAAAATAATCATCTGGCACACCTTGGACTCCCTGGTCACCAATCTGCTGATTGGTTAATCTTTCAACGATATAAGCTATTATCATAAAATAGTTTATGTCAACACAATTTAAGAAGAAAAAAACCACTTACATTAAAGTACACTTTCAGGTATCATCCCCAAGCCGCATCTGTCATCCTTGCTGGCAGAGAGCTGTACATTTTGTGCAAGAATCTGCATCAACTTCAGCTGCCACTAATGAAACAGAAATACTGCTGCCCAATTATACAAGAGCTGCAAATTCAAAACAACGTTGTATTTTTTCTGAATGCTATGGGAGCGAAAGAATACGTATCCCTACATTTTTACGTGTGAGATTGTTTTGTGACTTATCATTTTATATTAAGCGATACATGGGATATTAGGTCACCCTGGTTTGACGTTAAAATCGGCGTCAAGCAGGGTTGCGTGTTGTCCGCTAGACTGTTTATAATATATCTGGACAAAAGTCTTCAAAGACTGAAAGCGATGAATGAAGGTGTACAAATGGGTGACTTAGTGGTAAACCATCTACTTTATGCAGATGACGCGGTTTTAATAGCGCCAACAGCCACTGATCTGCAAACACTAGTCACAGTTATGAAAGACGACTGCATGATCAATGGCTTACACTTGAATGTGAAGAAAACCAAGATTATGGTTTTTGAAAGGGAAGAAACCAGAACGAATGTAAGGATTGTGGTTGGTAACGATGTGCTGGAGCAAGTGAATGAGTTTGTATATCATGGATGCGCCTTCAGTAAGGATGGGAAATACACCGCTGACATAGAGAGAAGAGTGAGTGCAGGGAACAGAGTGAATGGTGCGATGGGAAAGCTACTCGGGAACCGGCACTTAAGCCATAAGGCGCAGCTGGCCATACATAACGGAGTTCTTGTCCCAACGCTGTTATATGGTAGCGAGAGCTGGGTATGTAAGAAGGAGAATGAAAGTAGGATAAATGCGGTAGAAATGCGAGCTCTGCGGAAGATGTGCGGAGTGAAGCTGACCGACGGCATTAGCAACAGCATAGTAAGACAGCGAGTAGGTATGAAAGATAGTATCGGTGTAAAGATGAGAAAGGGCATGCTCCGTTGGTTCGGGCATATAGAAAGAATGCCAGAGGAAAGAATGACAAAACAGATATACAATGTGAAAGTGGAAGGATGCAGGTACCGGGGAAGACCTAGACTATCTTACCACGACCAAATAAACCGAGTCTTATCTGATGGAAAAGTCAAGAGTCTCCGTAACCGGCGAGCGTGTATGAGACGAACTATGAGAGTCGAGGAAGCCAGAGAGGTATGTAAGGAAAGAACCTGTTGGAACTCTGTACCCTCTGCCTACCCCGCAAGGGATCTGGCGTGAGGTTATAGATAGGTAGATAGATAATAATAAACTCTTGATTAACTTAAAGTCTTATTTTCAACAGGTACACCTTCAGTAGGTACACACTCTGACATTGCTATATTTTTCTGAAAATGTACACAAATAAAAAAAAGTATAGGTACTACCTTGCCTTTTAAGTTCTGTCGTTTCCATATTTCCCGGCAATTTTGAATTTGAAACTGTTCTATATTCGAATGTGTTTAAATTTTGAATCTCAAAACAGTTGAAAGTATTAGGATTAATGCTATTGTTTAGTCACAGCGTCGATTGGAATCTGTCAGGTTACGTACGAAAATGAACTTTTCTAAGGAAAATGTTCGTGCAATAATTTTCTATAACTTTGGAAGAGGCCTGACACGGCTTCAATGTTTTGAAGAGCTAACATCAGCTAACGTTCAGTGTTGAAGCCACATGTCTGCGGACTGTCGAACACTGGTATTTAGAATTCCTGCGTGGACATACTAGTGTTAGTGACAAATCTCGCGAAGGACACCCAAAATCCGCCTTCACTGAAGGTAACATCATTGCTGTGAGACAACTAATTCTCGAAGATCCTCATGTGAGGTATCGAGAGATAGAGGCTCTATTAAGCATCTAAGGGACAACCATCCAGAAGATCTTGCATGAAGCGCTTAGTGTGAGAAAGCTAGTTTGCCGTTGGATACCGCATCTGCTTTCCGACGATCACAAGGCGGCCCGCGTCAGATGTTGTAAGAAAACTCTGCAAAGGTTCAACCGAGGAGAGTCAAAACACGTCTACGACATCATCAGTGGTGACGAATCTTGGATCTATGCCTACGATCCTGATTCCAAACAACAATCTACAAACTGGGTCTTTCAAGACGAGCCAAAGCCGACTAAAGTTGTTCGTTCTCGAAGCACTTCAAAGAAGATGGTGGCCACGTTCGTTGGAAAAACCGGCCATGTTGCGACTATTGCACTTGAAGATCGTAGAACGGTTAACGCAGAGTGGTATACCACAGTTTGTTTACCACAAGTCATCGCCGAACTTCGAAAATCTAACTCAAAGCGACGCATCATCCTGCACCACGACAACGCAAGCTCACATAGTGCTCGTCAAACGATTGAGTATTTGAAGCAGGAAAAAGTAGAAATTCTTGACCATCCTCCATACAGTCCTAACCTAAGCCCTAACGATTTCTTTACATTTCCTAAAATTAACAAAAGTCTTCGTGGTCAAAGGTTCCAGTCCGGTGAAGAAGCAGTCGACGCTTTCAAGTCAGCCATTTTGAACACCCCCACTTTAGAGTGGAATAAATGTAATAACTGGTTTGAGCGAATGGAAAAGTGTACTAAGCTACGTGGTGAATACTTTGAAAAACAATAAAAAGTACTATAAGGTTCTAGTTGTGTTTTTTTCTTCAAACGACAAAACTTAAAAGGCGTGCCTCGTATTAACCTTCCAACATAATATAAATATTTACTAATATTTACTTACTCATTATCAGGTGGTAGAATATAGAAATCCGATATTTCACTAAAAAAATAATATCATAACTAATGAATAGTAGTGAATAGTAGTAATCACAAAATTTACTCCTAAGGGATTTGTAATGAATTATTGGTGTTGGTTATATACTTACTCAAACTTGGCCTGCTTGTCTCCTGTTAGGACACTGCTACCCGCACCCTCATTCCCATCGTTCCCGCCACTGCCAGTATTCAGTTCAACAGTCTAATAACAAATCACACACTTTAGAATATTTCAAAATTTAATTTCTTGATAAGACAGAAGATCTTTCCACTTAAATATTATATTTATCAATACATCAAGTGGATTATGTCTGACAGCAGGCAGCGGAGAACTGCATCCTCCAATAATTCCAATGAGGCGTTCCTCCAGAGGAGTTAAATAGACCTCGTCAGCTGGCGCTCCACTAGTTTTCTGGAGTGCCATTTTATTGCTCCTTTGTTTAGCCTTCGTGCGGCTCCTATATTGATTGTAGTACTAGAAACATAACGGCACTTTATCACTGAGAATAGTAATCTTGAGCAAATCTAAATAATACCTACAACAGATTACTTACCTTTTTCCACTCTTGCGCTGACTTTTGGACGCCTCCGATGTCGGCATTCAAAATAGAAGCATACTGAGCCCACAATTTTGTGGAAAGCGCTTTCCCTTCTTTGCCCCGAATGCGCTCAAGTGCTAGGGGCTGGTGCTGCTCCAAGAAATCGAGGAGCAGCTCTAATTGGCGAGGGGTTAGTTGCTTACCCATAATATTTTAAAGGAAAAAAAACGAGAATCAAAACACTTCTTATCTTAATGTTGGCCTACCGGAACGAGGAGACCTCTGGCGCACTTCGACCCATGGGATCTTTTGTGCTGTCCTTGCCCTAATGCTCTTACGTACCTGAAGTGTCTAGTACTCCCTGTATTAAGTTGTAAATTCCAGCAGGGCGACAGAGCCGTAGTTCTTCTGGGTTTGGATAGGCCAATCCCAGCAGTTCTATTCGCCGCGCAGCCAGAGCGTCGCAGTGACAGAGGACGTGCTTCATGGTTTCAGTTTCTGTGCCACAGCTCCTGCATACCACGTCGCCGCATAGGTTCAACTTGTGTAGATGTTCTTTCGTGCCATAGTGGCCTGTGAATGCTTCAGTTATTTGCCTTAGTTGTAGTCTACTATATTTTAGTAGTCTCTTGCTGTCGCTCTCACACCATACGAAAATAAATTCCTTTGAGTGTTGAAGCCCTGTGTGTGTTTCCTATTCTTTCCTGTGTTGTTCTTGGACATATTTGAAGAGTGCGCCTCTATAGGCACCGGCTGCTATGCCTATGAACGGTTCTGGACCAACGGGTTTTTCCATTGCTCCCTTCCTGGCTAAGTCATCCGCACGCTCATTGCCATCAACTCCCGTGTCCCCAGGGACCCAGACTAACCTGACCGTGTTGCGCGCTCCACATCTGTCAAGAAGGTATGCGCACTCCGCAGCCAGTGCTGAGTTTAGCTCATAGGAGCTGACGGCTTTGAGGGCAGCCTGACTATCACTACAAATGTAGATTTTCTTGCCCGTGATTCGTTTGTCCAATATCTCTTTTGCACAAATGTTTATCGCATAGGTCTCTGCCTGGAATATTGATGTAAACCTGCCCATGCTTTGACTAAGGCTGTATCCTTCCGTGTATACTCCGGCTCCCGTTCCAAACTTGGTTTTGGTTCCGTCAGTGTACCATATCATTTGTTCCTTGCCTTGCTTATTTAGACCACTTTTCCATTGTTCCCTGGTTGGGATGTGAGTGCTAAATCTTTTATTGAACATGTATGTGGTCAAGATCTTGTCACTTCTCATGTCCCTTATGTCATCTAGTTCCTTGCCCGGTTCTAGCTTGGTGTGTTCGAGGCTGGCGCCGTTATGCTCCATAGTCCAGCTTTCTCTAGCCTATAGAGTGCCTTCCTTGCCTCAGTCTCAATGACGATATGTAATGGAGTCAGGTTGAGTAGCCTCTCCATAGCTGCCGTCGGTGTTGTTTTAAATGCGCTTGTGATGGCCAGGCAGGATGTCCTCTGCAGTTTTGTTAAGGAGTCCCTGCACGTCTGTGTTTTAGTTCTAGGCCACCACCCGATGCATCCATACGTTAATATCGGTTTTACCATAGTGATATATATCCAGTGCATTATTTTGGGCTGTAGTCCCCTTGCCATACGCTGACCTACACATATTCAGCACTCTCGATGCTTTGGCTATGGTTTGGTCAATATATGTATGCCACTTTAGTTGCTTGTCTAGAGTCACCCCCAGATACTTGACCTCAGTGGCCCATTTAATTTTATTTCCGTACATATGCAAGTCCTGTAGACCCGTTAGTACCATTTTCCTTGTGAACAGGATGACATTAGTCTTCATCGGGATGACCGAGAGGCTATTTGTTGTACACCAATTTGTTACTTTATCTAGAGCTTCCTGCATCAGTGTCGATACTGTGTTTGGAAACCTCCCATTGATTGCTATCACTATATTATCCACATATCCTACTCCGTAGAACGGACCTTTGTTGATTATCTTCAAGAGAGAGTCCACTACGAGGCTCCACAGAGTCGGCGATAAGACCCCTCCTTGCGGGCATCCTTTAGTAGTTCTTACGGATAGCCCTTATCCTAATAAAGTGGACTGGACTATCCTGTTCTTTAGCATGTTTTTGATCCATCTGATAAGAGTTGGTTCTATCCCATGCTCTATAGCAGCTAATTCTATGGATGAGAATGTTGTGCGATCAAATGCACCCTCGATATGCAGAAAAGCTGCAGCACAAATTTCCTTTTGCTGCAGAGCCATCTCTGCGCGATTAAAAAGATTTCTAGGCGTAGTAAACTATTACAGGAATTTTATTCCTAACGCGTCCTCGTTGTTAAGTTCTCTGCATGAGTTACTGAAGGAGGGCGCGGTGTGGGAGTGGGGACAACAGCAGGCGCGCGCGCTGGACTGGGTGCGCCGCGAGCTGGCCTCGGAGCGCGTGTTGGCGCACTTTGAGCCCGCTGCGCCGCTCGTCCTTACCGTGGACGCGGGGCTCGCGGGCCTCGGTGCAGTGCTTGCACATTTAGCCCCGGACGGGACAGAGCGATCGATCGCCTTTGGGTCGCGCTCGCTCACTGCTAGCGAGAAGAACTACAGTCAAATTCAGAAAGAGGCCACAGCGATAATTTTCGGTATCAAACGTTTCCATCAATATTTATACGGACGGCAGGAGCCTTTTATTTTGAGGACCGATCACAGGCCACTGCTGTCGATCTTTGGTAAAAAGGATGGCATATCAGTAACAGCCGCGCTACGTTTGCAACGATATGTCATAATTCTTTCAGCCTATAATTATACCATTCAGTATATAAGTAACAAAAATAATTTAGTTGCGGATTATTTTTCACGGACACCGCTGCCCCCTAATTAATCAGCTGATACCGATAGGAAATGCGAGGACATGTTGTTTATGAATGCGACGACAGAACCGGTTTCTTACGAGAGGATTAAGCGCGCAACGGCAGCCGATAAGGTATTGCAAACTGTAAAGACACGTCAAGTATTCGCAACAGAGAGTATTTATTCTAATTCAACCTTGACAATACATCAGTTACATATTTTTACATAGATGGCGTTAGTAGTACTAAATTTTGATACACTATTTCAACACCCCCACTTATCAATATAAACTGAACAATTAATAAGAAATTACAATAGAAATAAACCTAACATGTGCATGAATTTATAGTGTTTCACAGAACACAAACCTTTGGTCAAAAGATCTGCAGGCATTTCTTCAGAAGGAACATAATCAATTTTCACATAATTATTCTTAACAACATCTCTAATATAGTGATGACGCACATCTATATGTTTAGACCTACTATGACTCTGATGACTAGATGCTAGTTTCAATGCACTCTGGTTATCACAATACAAATTAATTGCATACAATTTTCCTGTAATTTCATGTAACAAATTTCTTAAATATACAGCTTCTCTAGAAGCTTCGGACAAAGCTGTGTATTCTGACTCTGTACTGGAAAGACTTACAGTGCTCTGTTTCCGACTTTGCCAAGAAATGGCTGATCCGGACATCACAAAACAGAAACCGGTGTAAGATTTCCTATCTAGAGCATCACTTGCCCAATCACTATCTACATAACCTTGTAGATCAGTGTCACTATTACTATATTTTAAACAGTAATCTTTGGTACAAATCAGATATCTCAAAATTCGTTTTGCATAGTTGTAACAATTAATATTATAGCAATTATTAAATTGGCTGAGATAACTGACTGCATAGGCAATGTCAGGTCTTGTTAATACTGCCAAGTACATTAAACTTCCAATAAGTTTTTGGTAAGGTACATCAGGTAAACATTCTTTAGATTTCTGTACATTTAATTTTGGTTTAATTGGAGTACTTTGTGGCTTACAATCAGACATTTGAAATTTAGATGCTAACTGTTCAATATACTGCTTTTGGTCTAAAGTTATTACATTTTTATTTTTATCTAAATTTATTCTCATGCCTAGATACTGTCTTACAGGTCCTAAGTCCTTTAATTTGAACTTTGATCCTAAAAATTTTCAATATCACTGTTTGAAAAAATTAAAAAATCATCCACATACAATGCTACTATTATTTTAACTTTACCATTAGTTTTCGCAAACAAACATGGTTCATACTTACTATTTCTAAAGCCTAATTCACAAAGACAATCTTTAACCCGTTCATACCATACTAACGAAGACTGCTTTAAACCATAAATTGCCCGCATTAATTTTAATACATTTCCCCCACTTTTGTTTGCAAAACCTTCAGGTATTGACATATATATATTTTCTTTCAGAAAACCATTTAAAAAAGCTGTAGTAACATCCAAATGTGTGATACTCATTCTCAACTTAACACTAAGTGCAAATAACAATCTTAAAGCTGAATGACGCACAACAGGCGAAAAAGTTTCATTATAGTCTATTCCCGGTTTTTGAGAAAAGCCTTTAGCTACTAGCCTTGCTCGATAACGCACTATATTGTCCACATCAAACTTTTTGGTAAAAACCCACCGACACTTTACAATGGACACATCACCTGGGTTCTGAATTAGTTCCCATGCATCATTGTCCTCGAACGACTGGAATTCTTCAGTCATGGCATGTCGCCACTGCTCCTTCTCAGGACCCTCCAGAGCCTCTGAGAGTGATATTTCCTCAGCTGCTGGAACTGTACTAGAAACACATATATTGTTAAACCCATATCGTTCAGGCTTCTTCCTCTGTCGTTTGCTCTGTGCATCTTGCCCTAATGTATGCTGGATGACTTGTTTGGGGTCCTCGGTTGTCTGAGGTTCTATCAAGGTTTCATCAACATCCCCATAAACTGAAGAATCTGAAGATATTTCATTATCTTCACCTTCCATATGGACAGGACTGAACTCCCCCACTGAAGTGTTGCTCGCCTTCTCCATGACGCTTGATGATGCTTCATCTGGTATCCAGATAGCCAAACTTTCATCGGAGTTACCGTCCATGGTCTCACCTTCCATTACAACAACATCTCTGCTGGTAACTATGGTCTTCTTGTGAGGATTATACAATCGGTATCCTTTGATATCTTCTCCATATCCCACTAAGATATGTTGCATAGCCTTTTTATCCCACTTAAAGCGCTTTTCCTTGGGGACATGCATCATCACTTTACTGACAAACAATCTAATATGGCTAAGATCAGGTTTTTTACCATACCATAGCTCAAATGGTGTTTTCTCAGCTCCTGACACAATAGACCGATTTTTTAGATAAACTGCAGTGTTTGCTGCCTCTGCCCAAAATCTCTTGTCTAGCTTTGCATCATACAGTAAACATCTGGCTTTCTCTATCACTGTTTTGTTAGCCCTTTCTGAAATACCATTCTGTTCGGGTGTGTAGCTGTTTGTAGTCTGGTGTATAATGCCAAAAGTCTTCAGGTGATTACTAAACTCACGGTTGCAAAATTCCAAGCCCTTATCCGTGTGAAATATTTTTATTTTCTTACCTTGCTGATTTTCAACAAGCAATTTAAATTCTTTAAATTTGTTGAAAGCTTCACTCTTTTGTTTAAGAAAATATATAAAAGTCATCCGACTATAATCATCAACTAACAGCATGAAGTATCTGTTGCCATTCAATGAGTTCACCTCCATAGGTCCACATAAATCACTATGTATTCTGTGACAAGGTTCAGCACTTCTTTCACCTTTATGAGTAAATGGTAATCTCATTTGTTTTCCCTCACAACATGTCTTACATTGTGACTTTGATATGTCAAATGAACCTTCATATGATATGCCATTTACTATTCCATTTTTCATCTTGTTCATATCTTGACTGTTGATGTGAGCTAATCTTCGATGCCATAAATGTCCTGTGACAGCTGGAGATGTCAACAAACAATGCTGTTTTTGTAACCTCAACTTATATACACCGTTGGTTAAATCAGCTATCGCAACTAAATCGTCATTTTTGTCACGTATATAACAACATTCTTCTTCAAATATGACGTTGTTGCCATTCTTGATAAGCTCACTTACTGATATTAAGTTTGTTGTCAAACTAGGAACACACAGCACATTCTTTACAGTTATGTGACAATCCAAATCTGACACTATTTCTACGTCTCCGGAACAAACAACTGGGACTTTTGAATCATTAGCGACAACAATTTCAGGTAAACACGGCGAATTACTCGTGTTTTTCAGCCAATCCTTGTTTACTGTGAGATGTGCGCTTGCCCCGCTGTCCACGTAAAAATCTTCCTTGTTAAAGTTTCCATTGAAGAAAACAACATTAAACACGCATTTGCTAGCGTTTTTCTTCAACATTGGGCACTGATTTCTGTAATGTCCATTACTTTTACACTTGTAACATGTAACTTCTTTTGTTTTGGTTGTATCACTTGTTACTTTCTTATCTGACGTCGGCATACCGCCAAATTTCTTCTGCTTAGTGTTGCCAGAGTTATATTTTCCTCTAGCCGCGAATGCAGCACCACCTGCATTATATTCTGAGTCATTGACATTGACAACTTCCATGTCAAGTAATTTTGACTTAATGACATCAGCGGTTATCGGAATTCCGGAATGTTCTATTGCCATTATCATTGGAGAATATCGTTCCGACAAACCAGCCAATAATAATGACCCAACCCATTCATCCGTAATTGCAAATCCTGTGCCATTCAACCTTTGCGCTGTTTCGACAATTTGAGTCACATAACTTACCATTGAATCACAGTTTTCAAGTCTTATGGATATTAAATGTCGAAGCAAGGTGATCTTTCTAGAAAATCCCGAGTCGTCAAACATGGTCTTCAACTTAGTCCATAATTCAGCTGAGCTCTGGGTGTTTCTGATATGCACGTACAATACCGGGTCTATCGTCAAAATAAGCTTCGCCTTGGTTTTTGCATCTTCCGCTGGTTTAACTTCAAATCCAGTTGGCGGTTTGATGTACTTGTCCATTCCATCTAGCACCAACAAGTTTTCAGCAGCAAAACACCACTCGTCGTAATTTTCCCTGCCTTTTAACTTTGGCACACTGGTAATATAGTTCGTAGCCATGTTTCTGCGATACTAGTGCACTATTTATATACTTTAAACTATTAAAAAAACTGATAAATGTGGGAGCGGCCCATAACCTGTAAAGACACGTCAAGTATTCGCAACAGAGAGTATTTATTCTAATTCAACCTTGACAATACATCAGTTACATATTTTTACATAGATGGCGTTAGTAGTACTAAATTTTGATACACTATTTCAACAGTTCAGTGATTCGTTATATGAATCATGGATGGCCGCGTAAAATTACGTGTAAATTTGTTAAACCTTATTTTATGTGTAAGGTCGATTTAGAGGTAATTGGGGACTGTTTATTCCGGGGACATAGAATAGTAATCCCTACAGTATTTCGTGAAGAGTTGCTAAAGGAATTACATTCTGGACATTTAGGTGTCGTTAAACTGTGACGTAAAAGTGTACGGCGCGTAGTAGAATGTGGTGGCCGGGTATCGACGGCGACATCGAGCGAGTGGTGGGCAGCTGCAGCGCGTGCGCCGCCGTGCGAAGCGCGCCGCCGCGCGCGCCCCCCGCGCCCTGGCCGCGCCCGCCGGCGCCCTGGCACCGCATTCACATCGATTATATGTCTATAGGGCAAACGGTATAGATGCGTACAGCAAATGGTTAGATTGTATTCCTATGAACTGCGGCACCTCAACTGGCGCGTTAATAACTAAATTAAAAGATTTATTTTAAGTTTTTGGAGTCCCGTACGTAATCGTATCGGACAATGATAGTAAAATTTGTTCCTCCGAATTTCAAGAGTTTTTTCTAAATAATGGTATTAAATATTTAAATTCTCCTATATATCATCCATCTAGCAATGTTCAGGCCGAAAATTCCGTCAAGATTTGCAAAAAAATGATTAAATGCATTATTCGTGAAGGTCAGATCTCGGTCCGCCAGATCCATGAACGTTTATTAAATTTTTTGTTTGAATACAGAAATTCTATTCATTGTGCTACGGGTGTTACGCCTGAAAAATTAATGTTCGGCCGGGACCTAAGATCTAGACTGGATCTAGTTTTGCCAGAGACTAGTAATCACACCATGGTAAAATCGGAAACAAGCCTAAATAAATCAAGATGTTTCCAAGTAGGCGAAACCGTTTGGGCGAAGTGGTTTTCGGCACGAAAAGCTAGGTGGGCGATAGGGAGACTTACTAATAAGAAAGGAAACACGACATGAAATTTATTTTGAAAATTATAATACAACATGTTTGCGACATGTAGACCAAATACGTATATGTATTTCGAACGAATATGTACGAAATGTGAATGATAATTCAAAAAACATAGCAGTATATGTACCCTTGCAGCCTTCCGCACAATCGTCACCACAACCAATTGAGATAGAATCTAATTCGCCTACCTCTTCTGATACTGCTTTAGTGCCTAGTACAGCCGTAACAATATCAGTGTTCGAACAAATATCGTAAGTTAATCTGAACAACAATGTTTAACATATTTTATTTGTTTACGACATACCCCGATAGATGGCGCTGCACATAAACTAAATAATTAATGAAGAAAGTTAGCCCGCGGTTTCGAAATTTTCAACCGATTCATCACTACCGGTCAGTTTCAGTGTAGCGTTAACCTTGGCACAGTGGAACAGTTGAGTTTAGTCTAAGGAGTAAACTCAAGCGTTATAGACCAGGAGCTGGTCGCTAACTTGGTAGGCACGCGGTAACTACACCGCAGAACCGCAGTCCAGTTGCGCACGCCGCTGTTGCGCAATCATTGGGGTGCGAGGTATCAGCGAGCGCACTCTGAGCGGAGCTGCGAGCGCATCGTAAACATCCGCAACGTCATCGCGTGGTTGCCGTGAGCAGCTCCAGTAACGAGCTACGTGTACAAAGCTAAGTGATTGTGGAGTGTTAATAAGTGAAGTGAAAACCGTGAGTACGTTTAAAAAACTATTGTATAAAACATTTTAGATCGAACTTTAGTTACTAATAATATTTTAGAATTAGATAATTGTTAAGTTGGAAAATTGTTTATAATAATGGAGTCTCTCATTAATTATCAGGTAGACATAAATTCGCGCATAGTGAATGCTAAAACTAACTTCAAAAAGTCTCCTAAGGATCGAATAACTATTGAATATGTCGAGTGTAGAGTAGAATCCTTAGAACAATTATGGGGAGAATTTATTAATGGACACCGAGATTTAATGCGAACTTGTAATGTTAAGGAGCTGATGGCTTTTGAGTACATGAAAAACGACATGTATGACCAAACTGAAACTGTGTACATGGAGCATAAATGTGAATTGAAAACTAATTTATCAAAACTTAAAACAGTTCAGCCATCAGCTAGTTCACATAGTATTGAAGCACCTCAGTTTAAATTACCTAAGATTAAAATACCTACTTTCTCTGGTAAATATTCAGAATGGTCTACATTTAAAGATTTGTTTCAGTCCTTAGTTTATAATAATAATTTATTAAGCAATGTTCAGAAACTTCATTACTTGAAAAGTTATTTAATTTACGAAGCCGAACAACTGTTAAGACATATCCCTATCACGGAAGATAATTATACAAAGTGTTGGGACTTATTGGAGAAACACTATAGTAACAAAAAGTACATCTGTCATAACTTGTTAAAAACATTACTTAGTCAGAGAAATATGCCAAATGAATCTGCAAGTAGTTTAAAGGCTTTAATTAATACTACAAACTATTGTTTATCTGCTTTGTCAAATCTTGGAATTACTGTAAAAACTTGGGATGTTATTGTAGTACATATTTTATCTCTGAAATTGAATCCAGAGACCAAGGCAATGGGAATTTCATAACAATTTAATTGATGAGTTAGCTACTTATAGTGAAATGGAACAATTTCTAACCAAGCGATACAAATCTATTGAATTTCTGGAAACTAGATCCAATTCCAATTACAATAATGTATATAATAATAATGTATATAATAATAATGTAGTAAAAATAAAAGCATTACACGTAACAAATAATGCTAATAATGTAATGTGTCAATTTTGTTCCGAGACTCACAAGTTGAGTATGTGTAAAAGATTTTGTGGGGAACCATTAGATTCAAGACGTAACTTTGTAAAACGTAAAAGGTTATGTTATAATTGTTTTAGTAATAGCCATTTAGCTAAAAAATGTAGTGTTAAAATTAGATGTGCAAAATGTAAACATAAACATCACTCACTACTACATCCCAATGGTTTAGGAAGTAATTATAATTTAAAGGTCAGTAGTAGTAGTAGGGGAAAGAAATGCAAAGAAACTTGTGCAACTGACACTAACAGTTTAAAAAATGAGAAACCAATAGTCGCTTGTTTTTCGACAGGAAATATTAATCAGGTCTTGCTACCAACGGCGTTAATCAGGGCTTGGTCTGAAAACAGCGAAGATTACAAAATTATTCGGACTTTGTTGGACCAAGGGTCACAGTCGTCTTTCGTAACAAAAGCAGCTGTGCAATATTTAGGGTTAAAAAAGATACCTGCTTACCTGGTTTGGGGTTTTTCTTTTTACTCTTGTCCATGTGACTTTTTCACTCTGATGACTCCCCACCCGCCACGGAGCCCTTACCTTTGGGGATGCTTTATAAGCACCAGGGCTATCATCAGAGTATAGGATTCCAGGGTGAGTTGTCCACGAGACTAAGAGTGTTCGCTTCCACTCCCACGTAGTGTACCCTAGCCTAGCCCACCTGAAGGATGGACTTCAGCCGATTGACTGCCACGCGGCTACGTGACAGCCTCCCGTTTGGACAGAGATCCAGACCGAAGAGGCGTGTTGCCAGCGACAGAAAACAACTACCGGTCCATCGCCGACTCAATTTCCAGGACTCCTTCACCCTGTGTGGTTGGGAACGATGTGCTGGAGCAAGTGAATGAGTTTGTATATCTTGGATGCGCATTCAGTAAGGATGAAAAATACACCGCTGACATAGAGAGAAGAGTGAGAGCAGGGAACAGAGTGAATGGCGCGATGGGAAAGCTACTTGGGAGCCGGCACTTAAATCGAAAGGCGCAGCTGGCCATACATAATGGAGTGCTTGTCCCAACGCTGTTATATGGCAGCGAGAGCTGGGTATGTAAGAAGGAGAATGAAAGTAGGATAAATGTGGTGGAAATGCGAGCTCTGCGGAAGATGTGCGGTGTGAAGCTGACCGACCGTATTCGCAACAGCGTAGTAAGAAAGCAAATAGGTATGAAAGAGAATATCGGTGTGAAGATGAGAAAGGGTATGCTCCGTTGGTTCGGGCATATAGAAAGAATGTCCGAAGAAAGAATGACAAAACTGATATACAATGCGAAAGTGGAAGGATGTAGGTACCGGGGAAGACCTAGACTATCTTACTTTGACCAAATAGACCGGGTCTTATCTGAAGGACAAGTCAGGAGTCTTCGTAACCGGCGAGCGTGTATGAGACGAACTATGAGAGTAGAGGAAGCCAGAGAGGTATGTAAGAAAAGAGCCTGTTGGAACTCTGTACTCTCTGCCTACCCCGTAAGGGATCTGGCGTGATGATACAGATAGATAGATAGATAGACCTTCACCCTGCTGTACGGGTCACCGCGCACGGCACAAACATGCAAGAGATTGTATTGTGTTAAATATAATTATCGGTTTTTATTTAAATTTACCGACACTTCCGGTACTTGCCTACAAATTAGCAACACCGATATTTATAGGTTTGGTATTATAGTTAATGTTTTTTATTTAATCTATGGCAGCTAAGAATCGACTAGAGATAAAATCAAAATCAAAAGCTTTTTATTCATGTAGACCAAAAGGCACTTATGAATAGTCAAAAAGAGAAAATTATTAATTACTTAAGACTCTACCACCCGTTCGGAAAGTCATTCCTGTGGAGAAGAAGGGCAAGAAACTCCACGGTTACTCTTTTTTAAAAATGAGGTTTACAATTCTTTTTGTATACATTGCATTTATGGAGTATGGGAGAACAATGCAGAACGAGCTAAATAGATGTGCTTAAGTATAGATTAATCATAAGTGTACTTAGATTCATGATATTGGTCAGTCTCTACATAGTCCTCTCATTTACAAAATAGAGATGTTGTAGAGGTATATAATAAAAAGCATAATAATAATAGTAAGAGAAAGTGTTACTATAAAATATGTAAAGAGCACGTACAAAACAACTGGTCATAGCTCCAGTGTGATGCCGAACGAGACAAAATTCAACAGCATTATGGTACACGTTCAGTCAGACAAAGGGCAGGGGACGGACCAGTCCCCACCAGCAGCACCCGTTCACGAGTATGACCTGAGAAGCAGCCATCACTCTCCTCAACCATTTTAGAGGGAAAAGAATGACCCGCTCCACAGAGCCGCCACTAGCAAAGACATTTTAGTGAGCATGACCAATCCACGACCCTGTCGACATCGTTCGAGAATAATATTTAAAATCAATGAACGCTCGCTAGGCAGGACACGCTGCACTTAACATTAATAATAATAAATCATTTATTCATTTAAAATCAGTACGCGTAATAATCTTGTTGGAACTTATTTAAGTAGGTATAATTAACGACTTGCCTGAACTAGGTTTAAATCTGTGTTTCAGGCAGAATTAGTGCTGTGGCATTGTAAATATCCAATGCTTTTATTTACAATAACATAACTTATTTGATTGATAAGTGACTTAACTAATAACATATGTTTTAATCTAATTTTATAATAAAATTATGATATGCTATAACATAATATGTTATCTACAAATTGCAGATAATTGTTCCGTCTGTTCGTACGACATACTTTGTATATAATAAAAAAGCGTTTGTTTACAGCTAAAATTATTGAATTTGTGTATATTTAGTGCTCTATTTATTCTATTGTACAGAAAAGGTCCTAAAAAAGTGAAAAATATATTAGTATATATATGTTTTGAGGTTGAGTTTGAAAGGCAGACTATATCTCTCCGTCTCTTATTAATGGTAATGGTAGCAGCATAAGCGAGTGTTTAGTGCTGTTTTAGTAATATGCGCATTATGAAAAGTTGGCGGACTGTTAACCCCTTGCAGGACTTGTATAACAGAGTAGTGGGAAAGCGAAAAGCATGGAAATTGGCAACTTTTAGAACTGCTCTTGGGGCACGTTTGAGGGGCAGTAAAACCGTTTTTAGGGCTCCTCCCTATGAGGTGATACAATACTGTATTATGGATTGACATAATGTTAAGTATACTTGTCTGACTAGTTTTGAGTCAGCAAATTTCATGAGGATTTTGAATACATATATTAGTTCAACGACTCTTCTAACCAAACATTCAATATGTTGGTTAAAGGAGAGTCTATCGTCGATTATAACTCCGAGGTATTTTACATGGATGGTGTTGTGGATAGTGGGACAGTTACAAGAGTTCATTGTAGGGTTATTACATTGGTGCGGCATATAAATGAGGGTTAGTTACATAGTGGTGTGGCTTGCGCATGACGAAGTGAACATATTTTGCTTTGTCAGCGTTTAATGTTAGTAAGTTATGGTAAAGCCAATTATTTACTAAATTAAATCCAAGTTGTGCATATTCGTACAGCTAGTTGATGGTTTTAGCGCTAAAAATCAATGCCGTGTCATCGGCGTAGGATATTATTTTGCCGTGTCCAATGTTCAGATTACATAGGTCACTGATGTAAATCAGGAACAAGGTAGAAGCAAGAATACTACCTTGAGCGACACCAAAACTTGTGTTTCTTTGGTAATCGCTTGTAACATTATCTATTTTAACACACTGGTACCGTTCGTCAAGGTAGTCTGCCAACAGTTTTAACTGCCCGCCTCTAATGCCTAGAACCTCCAGTTTTTTCAAGAGCAAAGGAATAGAAACGGTGTCAAATGCTTTGGCTAGGTCGAGGAGGATTCCTAAAGTCTGGTTTCCTTTGCCAAGTTCTTGTGTGACAAATTCTGTTAGGGCATGTGTTGCATCAGCTGTGTACGGTTTAGCTCTAAAACCGAATTGCATCGGTGAAAGCAGATTATTTGTTTCGAGATAGTTGACTAATCTGTTGTTAATCACTTTTTCTAGTATTTTGGATATTGAGGGAAGCAACGATATAGGTCTATAATTAGTAACTAGATCCTTGCTTCCCGATTTAAAGATAGGGATCACTACTGCCTTTTTTAAACATTTAGGAAGTATCCCTTGGGATAGGCAAAGTCCTGAATATATGAGTTAGTGGTGCTACTAAGATATGCTGAAAGCGTTTAAGCATTTTATTGTCTATTTTATCCCATCCAGTTGCACAATCTTGCTACAGTCCTGATGTTGGTGCGTGAGCTGCGGACGAGGGGAAGAAGACGTGAGGGGCGCGGGACGAGGAACCGGCCGGTTGCGACGGCCACGCAGCCCCTCCACACAGGACCGGACCCCACTTCTATTGGACCACCGGCGGGAACGCACACGGCCACCGAAACCGTTATTCCGTTAAAATATTATACATTTTTAAAACAGTTTTAATGGTTTAATTATTTTCGTCACGATCAAATTGATATATATATATACAAGCTCCCCGGGTTGAAGGAAACTTCAAAGAAGTGGCAAAGGGCAAATATTATTAAAGGCACGACGAACAGTGCCGGTTTTGGTTTTCAACTCTGCTACTCTCGTGACGCCGTCGCTGCCTGGATATACTTGTGTCACGCGTCCCAGCGGCCAGCAAAGTGGAGGGAGGCCCTTGTCCTTTATAAGAACCAGTGACCCCAAAGCGATGTTGCCTGAAGAGAATTGCCATCTACCTTTCTGTTGAAGCAAAGAAACATATTCCAGACAAAATCTTTTCCAGAAATGTTGTTTTATTAGTTGTACTCGTTGGTACCGCTCCAATCGATTAATGTGTACGTCATTCATCTGTGGATTCGGAACAGACATTAGTGAGCGTCCAATAAGGAAATGAGAAGGAGTAAGGGCTGTGAAGTCGAGAGGATTAGTAGAGATAGGTGTTAGTGGACGAGAATTTAATATGGCCTCTATTTGAGTTAGGCATGTCGCCATTTCCTCGTATGTAAGATGAGTAAGCTGAAGCAACCTTTTGAGATGGTGTTTTGTAGATCGGACAGCAGCCTCAGCGAGGCCGTTAAAGTGTGGTGTATAAGCTGGTGTAAAGGTGAATTCGATACCTTCCTGGGCTATATCAAATGCAACCTTAGATTTCTGTAAAAATGTATACAATTCGTTACAAGTGCCCACAAAATTGGTGCCGTTGTCGGACAATATCGAACGCGGTTTACCACGACGTGCAACAAAACGATTTAATGCAGCCTTAAAACCCTCTTTGGAGAGGTCCGTAACGAGCTCCAAATGAACGGCCTTAACAGCCTGACAAACAAATATGCACAGGTATGATTTTAAGAGTCTGGCACCTCGTCCTTTCCGGTCAGCTATCAATACAGGCCCAGCATAGTCGACAGAAACATTCATGAAAGGAAATTCAAGACAACTTCTGGACAGTGGTAATTGTCCCATAATTGGCTGCACATTGGAAGCTTTAAATCTAAAACATTTAAGACAACCCTTTACAGTTTCTTTTGCAAGATTTTTACCCTGCAAGGGCCAGTAATTTTGGCGAACAGTTGCCAAAAGAAGCTGTGGACCCGCATGTAGTAGTTTTTTATGTTGCATTTGAAATAGAATTTTAGTGAAATGATGTTTACTGCAAAGTATTATTGGGTGTTTGACATCATACTCGTAAGGAGAATTGTCAAGTCTACCACCTACGCGAATAATGTCATCACGGTCTAAAAAGGGAGTTAACGTAATTAATCTATTTTTCCTAGATAATGATTTTCCAGATTTTAGTATGCAGTACTCATCTGAAAACATTTCCCATTGAGCTGCTCGCACTATACATGTTAGTGCTCTTTGCAGCTCAGTATTAGATAGAGGAACCTGTAGTTTAGAATTTGTGTTTTTTAAATTGTAAATATACCTGTAAATATATGCTACTATCCGTTGTAAATAATGAAATTGTGAATATTTATGAATTAATTCATGTATTATGTTCTGGTGTATTGTGATTTTATCGTTGTTATTAGTGCCATTAGAAAAATTACATATTATTTCAGGTAGATCCTGTTTTGCACAAATATTAGGTTTTTTTGGCCAATCGCTTTGGTTTTTTGATAAAAAGGCAGGGCCTGACCACCAAAGTGTTGTCTCGCTGATGAGGTCAGCCTTCAGCCCTCGAGAAACAAGATCCGCCGGGTTTTCTCGTGACGGAACGTAGTTCCAGGTATCACCTGACGTACTTTCTTGAATCTCATTTACTTGATTTCTTACGAATGCCTTCAATTGTTGTGCTGGTGTCATTAGCCAACCAAGCACTACCGTGGAATCACACCAAAAGTAACAATGACTTATGGGTAATGTTAATGATTCCTTTACCTTCGTACTTAGTCTTGAACCTAATAGAGATCCGCAGAGTTCGAGACGTGGTGTTGTTGTGGGTTTGATCGGTGCTATGCGACTTTTGGCTGTCAACAAACGAACCGTAACTAGCCCCACTGTGTTCACTGATCGTATATAAACACACGCACCATAAGCCCTTTCAGAGGCATCAGTGAATACGTGTATTTCATGAACAATCGAGTCGCTACCCATTATCCACCGTGGAATGCGTATGTTATTTAATGATGACAAGGTATTTACAAATGAAGACCATAGATTTGCAATTTCCTGTGGTACTTCCTCATCCCAATCACACTTTTGCATCCACAATTTTTGCATTATAAGTTTAGCATCTAAAATACATGGAGTGGCTAGACCAAGTGGGTCGAACACCTGGCTGATAGTGGATAAAATGTGTCGTTTGGTAAATTTTGAATTAAAATTTATATTGATTGAAAAGGTTAATATATCTAAATCACACTGCCAATTTACGCCTAAGGTTTTCGACGAAGAATTACTGTCAGACAAATCTAAAATGTAATATTCTTCATCAGAACTTGTAGTACCTAGTTCTTTCAAAATTTCAGTGCTATTAGATTTCCATTTCCTTAAATTAAAATTGGCTGATGATAAAATCGATTGAACCTCCCTGCAGAGCTTTAGTGTGTCACTAACTGTGCTTGAACCACTCACATAATCATCTACAAAAAAGTCACGCTGTATAGATGACTTGACATAACCTAGACTTGTATTTTCCGCTAGACTGCGTAAACATTTGGTCGCTAAATACGGAGCAGACGCCATGCCATACGTGAGTGTGTTTAGAGTGTAAGTTTTTAATGGTTCTGAAGGGTCTTTCCTAAAAATTATTCTTTGTAATGCACGCTGATTGGGATTTATTTCAATAGCACGATACATTTTCTCTATATCGGCTGACACTACGAATCTATGCTGTCTAAAACGAAGTAAAATAGACAACAAGTCGTCTTGTACTGTAGGGCCTACCATTTGTATATCGTTAAGTGATACACCTGATGTTGTCTTAGCAGATGCATCAAACACTGTACGCA
Organism: Phalera bucephala; assembly: GCA_905147815.2. NCBI lineage: Eukaryota > Metazoa > Arthropoda > Insecta > Lepidoptera > Notodontidae > Phalera > Phalera bucephala. Next base: position 13,780,895 of record LR990628.1, on the reverse strand, counting down.
ATTTCGTTGTTGTACTAGTGTCTCTCATGACCCCATGATGGGGTAAAAAATAAGTAGGTTTATTTTTACGGGTTGTTGTAGAATAAGAATCTTCAATCATATGACCTAATCTTTGGTATTCAGTCATAAAATCTACGTACATATTTTTTAAATTAGGGTCGCGTTGAAATCTTTTCTCAAGCGATATAAATCGACATTTGGCCATTTCATACGAGTCTCCTAGAATTGACGGATCTGACTTAAGGGGCATGGTTACAAGAAACCTACCGTCTTCTTTTCGTGCTGTGTTCATATAAAAACTTTCTTCACACAGTCGTTCTTCGGATGAGAATGTATGTCTCTCTGAAATTGTATCTAGTTCCCAAAATCTAGATAAAATAGTGTCAGAACTGTCTTCTATTCTAGTGAAATTACAGAAATGTGAAGCAGGTGTATGTGTATGAATAGCTAGCGAACCTGATACTAACCATCCAAACTTACTTTCACACAGTTTCGGCAAATTTTTACCAAGATTGATATGATTCGACAATATGATGTTCCAAAATACTTCTGCACCTACCAAAATATCAACCGTGGATGGAACATTAAACGTTGGATCAGCCAATTGCAACCCGACCGGAAGGGGAATATCTAGTATATTAATTTTATGTGAAGGTAATCGTTTGGTAATTTCGGGTAGTATTAAACAGTCAATGTTGACTGAACATTCGTTATTGATCGAGTGAATTGTGAGATTACAAGATTGTACGCTTAAACTAGTTTGGTTATTGATACCTGTAACCGTAGAGGTAGTTCCGCCCCGAGGCAAACGGAGCCTATTGCATAGATTCTCGGTAATAAAATTGACCGTACTACCGTTATCCAGTAGAACTCGGGCTTGACACCTCTCACCTTTGGCACCGATCACGGTTACAAGTTCTGTGGAAAGCAAAATAAGGGAAGGAGTAGCATTCCGTAGCGACGGTCTATTGGCATTAGCTGAAAGGGCTACGCTATCTACAGTTCTATGCATTGGGGCTAGAGTAGGTAGTGTGTTACTCTCAAGGTGCAACAGGGTGTTGTGCATCTCTGTACAGTATCTGCAATGTGATAACCTGCATCTTTTTTCTGCATGTCCTAAACGCAAGCAATTTAAACAAACCTTAAGATCTTTGGCTTTTTCAATGCGTGATTCGATACTAAGAGACCTAAAAGCGTCGCAGCTATAAAGAAGGTGATCACCAGAACATAGTGGACATTTAAAGCGATTTAAATTAAATGATGTAGAATTCTGTAATGTCATTACAAAGCTTTTGGATTTTATCTGTTTTGTATTTTTTTTGCTATCTTCCAAAGTTTCCAATAAATCAGCCTTATTGTTAATAAATGTGGAAAATTGAGAAAGCGTTGGTGGATTAGATAAAGTATTGCGATACTCTTCCCATTGTCTGTTGGTTATTGCATCTAATTTCGTAGCCATCATATAAATGATAAGAGTATCCCAATGCTGTGTAGGCTCTTTCAATATTTTGAGTGCGCGTATATTTTTATTCGTTCCATCTATAAGACGTCGCAAGGATGCGCTGGATTCGGAAGTAACGTGCTCCACATTGAATAAAGCCTGCACATGGTTGTTTACCAGTAGACGACTGTTGTTGTAGCGTTCACACAATAGGTCCCAAGCCATCTCATAATTATCACTTTTGAAATTAATATTCTTAATTATTTCTGATGCAGAACCCTTTAAAGCGGCACGCAAATAATGGAACTTATTTATGTTATCGATACAATTATTGTCGTGAATAAGAGAAGCAAAAGTGTCCCTAAACTCAAGCCAGTACTGATAACTGCCATCAAAGTTGGGTAAATCAATTTTTGGTAAACGGATAAAATTGTTATTATTTTCACCTGGCAAGTTTGTTTCGGAGCCCTTTACCGACCCTTCGGAACCGCAGCGCTTGATCTCCGGAGGGGACAGCAAGCTCCGCGCCACGGCCTCAAGGGAAAAGTACTGCTGCTCAAATTGGACTCTAACCTCGTACGCCTCTTCGGGTTTGTCCATTGACACTTCAATCGCGGTCTGTAAATTATGAAAATCCGAGTACAAAGCTTTGAATTTATCGAAACGGCCGTCCAATTCAATACGTTGCAAGTCAGAAAGGCTATCACAACTTTTAAGCACATCCAAATAGTTGCTAAAATTGGTAAGTTTAGCTTTCATTGAGCCACGTTTTCAAAGTCGTTAACAAAGGGAATGGAATGCGACGATAAGCGAACAGCTGTTGCCGTGCATAGGTGCAGTCACCTTACAAGGTCGTTAGTTTATTACAATTATTGATGGTTTAATTGGAATAATTGTGCAATATCTATATATATACCTGAGGCAAGCTTACTCAGTAATGCATATAAGAAAAAAAAGATTGTGAAAAATAATTAAAATGAGAAAATAAAGAAATTCGGGAATAAGAAAAGGGATAAGAAAGAAGGTAACTGGAACGAACTCACATAATACCAGTATCCTTATCCATAAACGTCCGAAGTGACTTCGTAGTTCCAATTGTAGGCGGCGGTGATTTGCAATTTCGATGCGTGGGTCCGAAGTCCGAAACTGAACTCCAACGGTCTTGAATTATAGCTACTTTATTGCTGGATCTTAAATTTTTGAGCCGAAGGACCAATTTGATCGTGACGAAAATAATTAAACCATTAATACTGTTTTAAAAATGTATAATATTTTAACGGAATAACGGTTTCGGTGGCCGTGTGCGTTCCCGCCGGTGGTCCAATAGAAGTGGGGTCCGGTCCTGTGTGGAGGGGCTGCGTGGCCGTCGCAACCGGCCGGTTCCTCGTCCCGCGCCCCTCACGTCTTCTTCCCCTCGTCCGCAGCTCACGCACCAACACCTGAAATAATTCCTTTTATTTCCTTTGCACTAAAGCTATTATTAGTTTCGTAGACGGGTGCAGTTTTATTAGTATATGTCTGTTTTTGTATATACTCAGCAAGGTTTTTACCAACGTTCACAAAATAGTTGTTTACATTATTAGCCGACAAGAGAGGTTAAGTATCTGTAAAAAGCAAATTCGAATTTGATTCTTGCTGTATTGAGGTATAGTGATATTTTTAATGTTTCCAAATTTGCTTGCTATTATTTCCTGCTCTCTGTAACTTATTTCTATCGTGTTCAATTTTTAGCTTTTTTAAAAGATTATTACAGAAATTTCTGTACCTCTTGTAATTCGTTTGAAGAGTTTGATTATCGGGGTATCGCTTAGATCTCTGGTGGAATTTATCTCTGTGTCTTATTCATCGAATTAATCCAGGGGTAATCCATGGCTTAATATTATAATTTTTCTTATTTACTGTTATAAGGGACGTGTTCCGTAGAATTTAGCTTGTTGGACATTCTCAATTAAGTACGATAGAGATCAACGTCAGGGTTAACAAAATTGTAAATGTTGTTGAAATCAATATTGCGTAAATCATGTTCGAGTTTGTTTATGTTTAATTTGATATTACTCATACAGCGATTTAGCTTAGGCAGCATTAAATTTACTGTTAGTAGAACAGTGTGGTGATCGGTAATAAAAGAATTAGTAATAAGCGTAAGGTACTGTAGGCTGGGTTTGATCATCATGTGATCGAGGCAGGAACCGCTCTGATGTGTGATCTTTGTGTGAGAGGGAAGGAGCCCATGGTATGAGCACAAATTTAGGTAATCTTGTGTTCCAGGCGCTAACACTGTAAGCGTTTGATTTATCCAGTTTAAAAATGGCTCTAAGTTCCTAAAGGACGGAGATCTATACATGGCAATAACTGCTGTGTTTGTGCCTACTTTAACAACCAAACAGTTACAGTTTTGTACAACTGGATCATCGACGGTGACCTTTAGCGATTCTTTAGCATAAATTACCACACCATCATTTTGATTGTGAGTGGTTTTGCTATAGGATAAATTATATCCGGGAATCTGTGGGAGCTTATCGTGGCGGATCGATAGCCAACACTCGGTTTGTACTATCAAATCACAATAAAAATTAACCCTATGCAGAAATAGTTTAAAACTGTTTATATTATTATAAATACTACGAATATTTTGGGTAAGTATGGTTAGTGAATTTTCGTAGACGGGTAGATATTCAGAGAGTCTGCAGAGTTCAACATCACATAACTTTGACTCAGACACGAAAGCGTTATCTATTTCACTAATTAAATTAACATCCATGCTAATACAAACTTATTTTATAATTTGAGTCCTAAAAACACAGATAACTGTGTGGCGCTCTTAGGCGCCTTCATAGTCAACAGAGTTAATGTACCTATTTTCAGCAGCCTTCCTAGCCGGGCAGTCGACGTCGCCTGTCTTGTGGGCACTCGGTTTTTTGAATCGCTGGCATATTTAGGTGATTCGGCTTTCTTTGCGCAGTCTTGGATTGAGTGGCCTCCTTCCCCGGAATATCCACACGTTGGGGTTGCAGTTTTGCAGAATTTTGCTGAGTGACCGTACTGCTGGCATTAGTAGATCGAGTCGATAATAGATTGAAATGTGATCGACACTAGATTATACTGAGATGATACCGAAATCAGATCGAACTTTTAGTGTAACAGAATACCAATTTCGAGTCGATTCAAAATTAAATCTCAATTCAGTCAGCATCCAGTTTCAGTAAAAATTAAATACGAGAATACGCGCGATAACACTCGAACGCCCCCAAGCCGTCTCGATCTCGAATATTTCCGATCTCGTTCACCGCGCCAATATTCAAATCAAACTGATCGCGTCATGTAACGCGATAAAGGGCCGAATTTCCGGTAGCCGGATATCCGGCACTCCGGCCTTGTAGCTTGCCAAATATCTAGTATCCGGCCAAACCACTATCCGTTTCATCTCTTGTAATAACGCATTTACAAAAATCACTACTTGTAATTTGACTCGAAACTAGTGATTCGGTTACATGCCGCGTAGCTAGTTATTGTATCTAGTGACGTAAATTAACGCCCACGTCTAATTTCAGGATTAGAGGGAAATCTAAATTATTGAAGAATATTTTCAATAATTTGTATATTATTGTGCAAAACGGAGGAGAACTGGAGAACTACAGGACATCTACCGAACAGCGTGCTCAGTCGAGCGTGTCGGCCGGGCGACGTGGTCCGCTGCAATTGCGAGAAATGTAGCTCCTCGGATTGGTCGGGCGCCGTACTGTGTCGCGTCCGTTAAAGTGAAACGTCCCAATTAAAAGAAATGTGACTCGTCTGTTAGTCGAAACCCACGAAAAGTAGTATATAAGTCCGAATAGATGATTCAGTTTTGTCCGGTGAAGCTGTAAAAGCCCCGCGGCCAACAGCGTAGATCTGTTCAGTCACACACAATCCGTTCAGTCGCGATTTGTATACCGACTTTTAACAAGAGAATTGTCTCGCAATAAAGATCAAGTTGAAGCCTACAAGTCTTGTTATCGAGCAACCAGGAAACCAGCCAGCCAGCCCGTACAGTCCACTACTCGTTCCCGCACATTTTCTGTCTTCGAGCGCCGGATAGACCTACAAGACTTGTAGTGAAATAGTTAGTGGTCTACAGAACAGTTATAGTTGATTTGAGAACAATTTAATCACGTATTGTAATGGTGTTATAGTTTAATAGTTACATAGTGAAATTAGTTAGTGTCTAAACAATTCAGGACCTAAATAGACCTAGGGAAAATGAAAAGGTTAGTGTTAGAGCAGTTAGAACGTGCCAAGACCAGTTAGAACGTGTTGGAACTAGTTAAAAAGTGTCGAAACCAGATGAAATGAATACAAAACCAATTGGTACCTGCATGAACAATGCTGAACGTGATAAAAAAATGCCGATAACACGTTCCGTTGGAAACGTACGAAGATCCCATCACCTGATGGGACGGACATAGCCGAAACCGCAGCGACCTCACGTGGCATCACGTCAAAAACTACGACGTCCGCGGACTTCGTGGCTACCTTTGGAACTGCGGGTCAGGAGAGAACTCCAGCAGAGCCCATAAAAACGACAGAAGGCACGTCTGCAAAATTGCCGCCTGAACAGGCAGGAGGCAATGCGTCACCCGGAGCGGACAGTACAAATAGAGGCACCCCGTGCTACAAGTAAGCATGGGGGGTCAACAGGCTCCCAGACAAAAGCGCACAGGATCGCAAAGGCCAGGGGAAAATTAGCCCGTCTGCAAGTGGAATTAGCCACGGCCAAGCTAGCCACCATTGAGGCAGAAGAGTCAGACAGTGAAATAGAAGAAGAGTCAGTTTGTTCAAAGACTTCTAAGAGAGAAGCAAACACGCGAGTGGATACTTGGCTAAACAATCAATCAGAGCCGGCCACCTAAAGAGATAGCCGCCGAAGCAACTGATTCATTCAACACAGTTACTCCTGGTATTTTTTTCAATTTAACGAGAAACATCGTCATGACAGTGATCTTAAGTTTTTGCAAAGTGACACAAACCGTGAAAGAAACTAGCGGTTTTATTATTCACTTTTTCCACTTCCGTAAAGGCCAGGATTCACAAAAGATAAGTTGTATGTTTTATCACATTAATCCGTGGATACTTCTGTCAAGAAAAGTGTTGCCACTATCGAATAATTAACTGGATTATTGAAAAACTACCATAATGGACATTTGTACTAAATGCGTCAAACAGATTGAACCAACAGATCAAAAAGCCTGCTCTAAGTGCAACGCTACTTATCATTATCAGTGTCTGGGCATACCTACAGAGAATTTCGCTAAAGAATCTAAGACCTTTAAGATCTTTTGGAGGTGTCCCTACTGCAAGTCAGGCGTAAAGCACGGCGGGACCACTAGCACGTTTCAGTCTATGCCCTCGTCACCTTCATCTGATACTGCACTTACCCCGAATTGCGAAGAACTAGAGAGACATTAAGCATAAAGAATACCTAGCACAGCTTTTAAGAGATATACGCAGTGATTCTAACAAAGAAAGTGCCCACACTCGTGGCTTAATTCAACAACTCACCGAAAGTATTGAGTGTATGACTATAAAAAGCGAAGCGTTCAAGAAAGACTTGATCCTGAAATGAGAAAAAATAGGCATCCTAAAAACTGAAAACAGAGAATTACGCTCTCAAGTAACTGACTTGAGTTGCAGACTGAACCAATTCGAGCAGCAGTCCAAGTACTGTAACCTGGAAATTCAGTGCGTTCCAGAACATAGAACAGAGAACTTGAAGAATATTGTTCAGCAACTTACTTCTTTAGTGGGTTGGAGTCTATTTGAGCACGAACTTGTTAATTACCATCGTGTTGCCAAAATTAACCAGCAGTCAAATAGACCTCGTTCAATTATTGTAAAATTATCAAGCCCACTGGTTCGCGATAAAATCCTAGCAGCTGTCAAGACCTTTAATAAATCAAACGCAAGTGACAAATTGAATTCGTCACATTTAGGCCTGGCTGGCGAAAAGAAAGCAGTACACGTTAGTCAACACCTATCTCCGCTCCACAAGCAACTACACGCAGCCGCCCGGAAAGCTGCCAAAAACAAGAATATTCAGTTTCTATGGATACGGAACGGCCGTATCTATATGCGAAAAGATTCTAATTCCAAAAGTTTGTTTGTTAAAAACGAACAGTTTCTTAATTCACTTTAGTTATATTTTACCCGTATTTTATTATTGTTTATGTAAATAGTCTAATGCCAGTACTATATAATTCTGGATCTAAATTGAATCAATTTTGTACCAAAACGTCACAGGTCTAAGGACAAAAACTGAGACTATTTTGACAAATGCACTGAAACAAGAGGCGGACGTTATTCTTTTAACAGAGATTTTGATTAATGACTCGGTATATGACTATGAAATGCTAGATAATACGTACACAATATTTAGACGTGACCGTCTACCTACCTTTCCTAAGAAAAAAGAAGCTGGCGGAGTTCTTATAGCTAGCCTAAAAAAATATACACCTGTACGTAAATTAAAATTGGAGTCACCGGAAGAAGAACTCTGGGTTACTATTAAGTTAAATCTAGCTGGGACAGCTGTTTCTTTATGTGAATAGCCTTATATAAGTAATATAACGAAAACTAGAGTAAGAGACGAGCCAGTATTATATAGTTTTTCTAATAATACTGTGATAAACTGTTTAAACGACCGAGGCTGACAACAGACGTACAATCTAGTATCTCTAGCAAATCACATATTTTAAATAATGAGGAAGAGAGACCTGGTACTTTTTCCACCAGAATATACAAGGATTTTCTTCAAAACCATTAGAGATAGAGTTATTTTTGGAAAAACTAAATATGATGTTGTTTGTATTTGTGAATATTGGTTTAAATCGCATGAATTATTAATAAATTATAACAATTATTCGCCCGTAAGTTACTATACTCCTAAATCTAGGCTTCATGGAGGTACATTAATTTTGGGATCTGGCGTGAGGTTATAGATAGATAGATAGATAGATAGATAGACATTAATTTTGGTCCAAAAAACAAAAGGATATAGTTAGGCTTTCAGTCAGTAACCATATTATTATGAGTGTATACAGATCCCCAAACAGTCAGAATTTTACTTTATTTGAATCTGTAATGGAAGATGTGCTAAATAAAACTTTTACGAGTAACAAGTCTGTTGAAATTTTGTGGTGACTTCAAACATAAATATTTTAGAAAAAAAGATGGTATAGTGACAGACTCTTAAGTTTATTTAATTCTTTTAAGTTAACTAATGGTTGTCTCGAACTGACTAGAATAACATTAACGTCCGCTACATGCATTGATAATATTTTTTGTAATTGCGATTATATAGATCAAGCAGTAGTTAGTTATCTACCATCAGATGACACTTGGCAAACAGTCACCTTTAATACTTGAGAAGTATTAAAGTTAAATCTAGAAATAGAACACCTGCAACATTGCATACATTAATTACAGCTTTGAGTAATAAATTAGGTATTTACATGTGTAACGCAAACGAACCTAATAAACTTTATGCTGTTCTTTTTTCCATTATACTGGTACAATTTACTAGTAGCTTTCCCATTAAAATGAAAAATATTAAACCCAAGTTCACCTTCTGTGATTGGGCCACCGCTGGAATTCGCAGGAGTAGGGAAAAGCTATTTGAATTATATGATCTAAAATCCCAAAGGAACAGTTAAAGTTTTGCAAGGTATATTGCAAATTATTCCAAAACGTTTAGAAGAGTATGTAAGGCAGCAAAAGCGCTACATATATGTAAAAAAATTAAATCTGCAGATGACAAAACTAAGGCCACCTGGAAAATTGTTAATACTGAAACTGGGAGGTCTTAGCAACGCAGTGCGGACTTTATTCTAGATACAGTGCGCGAGCTCATACAGGCAGATAGAGACGTAGCTCAAGAATTCGAATTTTTTTTCACTACTATACCGGTAGAGACATTAAAATCTTTAAATTGCTCTTCTTCCCTTACAATTTCTTTTCTTTAAAGCAACATTACTGTTTGTCTGGTGGAGTTCAGGTTTAATTACACTAATCTCCGTTATTAAAGTATTTAATGATTTAGAATTAAAAGTAACTTAAGACCTATGGGGGGAATGTCAGTAAAAAGTGTGTATGGATTTACACATACAATCGCGCCACACTTAGCTATTATTTTTAATATGTGCGTAGATCAAGGAGTATACCCGAATTTACTAAAATTTAGTAAGGTAACACCACTGTTCACAACAACTATAGGCCAGTGTCTGTCTTTCCAGTGCTCAGTTAAGTGTTCGAAAAGATAAAGATGATGATCAAATTCTAGATAATTTTTACGCAAATAACATCCTGCATGATCAGCAATTTGGCTTCACTAACGGGCGTTGTACTACTGACGCCGGTGTCACTCCAATAAAGCATATATTTGACGCCTGGGAGAACTTACAGAACGTCATTGTTTTTTTTTTTTTTATTTAACGTTGCCCCACACTAGGATTAATTCCTGTGTCGTGGGTGCGTTTACAAACATGAAAATTCACATACACAAATACCCAGACCGGAACAAATAATTGTGGATCACACAAAGATTTGTCCCGTGCGGGAATCGAACCCGCGACTATTAGACTCAGTGGGCGGGGCGGGCTAAACCCTTAACCACTGCGCTAAATCGACCGTCTCTCTCATCACCTTTTTGTTATAAACGCTAATAACATCTTGCATGATCAGCAATTAGGCTTCACTAAAGGTCGTTGTCCTACTGACGCCGGTGTAACTTCTAATAAAGCATATCTTTGATGCCTGGGAGAACTCACAGAATGCCATCGGCATTTTTTATGACCTTCCCAAAGCATTTGACTGTGTGAAACACTGCTGCTTAAACTGGAGCACTATGGAATCCGTGGTAAAGCACTTAATCTTTTAAAATCTTACTTAGAGGACGGACAAGTGTGTTTAAATAAGTCAAACTAAATCTCTAGGGTATTAAGTTAAAATGGGCGTTCCACAGGGATCGATACTGGGTCCGTTCCTATTTTTAGTTCACATAAATATTCTAACTGAAGTAATTAAAAAACAAGTGAAGATAGTGTTATTTGCTGACGATACCTCTTTGAGTTTTAAAGTAGGTAGACATGTAATAATTTTAACGAAGTAAATGACGCTAATCTTTAAGTGCATAACTGGTTCACATCCAACAATTTAGTTCTCAATAACAAGAAAACTAAATGTTTAGGGTTTTCTTTACCAAATGTAAAAAGTACTGTCATGATATTATACTGAACAATGAGAAACTTGAGTTCATCAATGATACATCTTTGCTAGGAATAACGCTTGACTTAGCTTGACTTAGGTAAACGGCTTAGCTCCGCTGCCTATGCCGTGAGGAAGATCAGACAACTAACTGATGTGGACACCGCGAGGAGTCTATTTTAATAAAACTACGATGGTTGTATACAGACTAGATTGATTTATTCAAGTTAATTACAGAATAGACAAAAGAACAATCTTGCATACATTATACTAGATGTCGCTAGTAGATATTAATATATTATTTTGATATACATATTTAACACACTCCCTTATCAAAATAATTGACATAAAGCTAACTATTAGAAATACAGTATAGTAAACAAGTTTTAATTTATAAGATTAACACCTAACTGTTTAACAAAATGATAATGTTTTTGACAACATAAACTTTTTGTCAATATATCCGCAGGCATATCATTTGTGTTTAAGTATTATATTGTTATATAATTATTTTCAACAGCTTCTCTAACAAAATGGAATCTAACATCAATATGCTTGCATCTTTTGTGGAAAACACTATGTTTAGTTAACAACTGTGCGCTCTGGTTGTCATTATATAACAGAATAGGTGACTCATCTCTGCATTTCATTTCTAATAACAGGTTTCTTAAATAAATAGCTTCCTTACTTGCCTCACACATAGCCATATATTCGGCTTCTGTACTAGATAAGGCTATTGTTATTTGTTTTTTACATTCAAATGAGATGACACTACCTGACATTTTAAAAATAAATCCTGTATAAGACTTACGGTCTACAGAATCTGATGCCCAATCAGCATCGGCATAGCCTATTACATCTAAGTCATCTTTGACATATTTTAAACCAAAATGTTTAGTTTTTTGTAAATGCTTTAAAATGCGTTTTACATGTTTCCAGTTTGATTCATTATAGTTGTTATTAAACTTACTTAAGTAACAAACAGAATAGAATATATCTGGCCGGGTTAACATTGATAAATAAAGCAAACTACCAATTAATTGCTGGTAAGGAAACTGAGTACAGCAAGTATCTCCCTTTTTAACCGACTTCAAAAAGGAGGAGGTTCTATGTTCGGTTGTATGTATGCTTTTTTTATGTATGTTTTGCGATATTTCCGTCAATTGTGGACCGATATTGATGATTTTTTTTGCATTGGGTTGAGTATAGCTCCGAGGTGGTCCCATTTTAATTTCATTGATATTGGACCTTGGAATTTGAAGATACACCAGGGAACTCCTTAACGACAAACAAGAGGCATGTGTAAATTGAGATGTTTTGGGTATTACGTCAATCCTATAGGTACCCTACTATAGAACTAGGCAGTATATTAGCCAACTTCAAAAAAGGAGGTTTATAATTCGTCCTTTTTTATAACTCCTTTGCTTATGAACCGATTTTGATGATTCTTTTTGCATTGGGTTCAGTATAGTTTTGAGGTGGTCCTATTTTAATGTTATTGGTATTAGACCTTGGACTTTGAAGATACAAGAGGGAACTCCTTAACGGCGAACAGCACGAATGTATAGTGTGTTTTAGTCAATATATTAATCCTGTAGGTACCTTACAGTACAACTTAAAATAAAATAATATCGGTATATAAATATTACTAAATAATTCACTCGTCACTTAAAATCTATACATATAATAAAACTGTAACCGAGCCGAAGTTACATTGAATATTTTTTGGAAATTTAAATTGAGGTGTACTTCCTTATCGAAATAGAGGCCGAAACAATTTTTTTGGAATTATTGTCTGTCTGTCTGTCTCTTTGTGTTTCAATCAGGCAAATACTACCGAACAGATTTCAATGAAACTTGGTATAGTAATAACATATACTCTGACTTAAAATCTAAGTTACTTTTCATCCCGGAAAAATCAAGCAATCCCGTATTATTGCGGGATAAACCATAAAACTTCTATATCTTCTTCTATACATATAATAAAACTGTAACCGAGCCGAATTTGTACATTGAATATTTTTTGAAAATTTAATTTTAGGTACACTTCCTTATCGAAATAGAGGCCGAAACAATTTTTTTTGGAATTATTGTCTGTCTGTCTGTCTTTCTTTCTGTCTGTCTGTCTCTTTGTGTTTCAATCACGCAAATACTACTGAACAGATTTCAATGAAACTTGGTATAGTAATAACATATACTCTAACTTAAAATCTAAGTTACTTTTCATCCCGGAAAAATCAAGCAATCCCGTATTATTGCGGGATAAACCATAAAACTTCTATATCTTCTTCTATACATATAATAAAACTGTAACCGAGCCGAATTTGTACATTGAATATTTTTTGAAAATTTAAATTTAGGTACACTTCCTTATCGAAATAGAGGCCGAAACAATTTTTTTTGGAATTATTGTCTGTCTGTCTGTCTTTCTTTCTGTCTGTCTGTCTCTTTGTGTTTCAATCACGCAAATACTACCGAACAGATTTCAATGAAACTTGGTATGGTAATAACATATACTCTAACTTAAAATCTAAGATACTTTTTATCCCGGAAAATTCAAGCAATCCCGTATTATTGCGGGATAAGCCATAAAACTTATTATTTTAATGATGGTTAGTCGCGAGCTGCAATGTTACGTTAATATGTGTGATTCGCCTACTAATATTGCACTCGGGTTCGTCTTCTATCTATCTTCTTTTTATCTATATCTATCTTCTTCTTCTATACTACTTATACATGTAATAAAACTGTTACCGAGCCGAATCTGTACATTGAATATTTTTTGAAAATTTTAATTGAGGTACACTTACTTATCGATATAGAGGCCGAAACAATTTTTTTTGGAATTATTCTCTGTCTTTCTGTCCGTCTGTCTCTTTGTGTTTCAATCACGCAAATACTACCATACAGATTTCAATGAAACTTGGTATGGTAATAACATATACTCTAACTTAAAATCTAAGTTACTTTTCATCCCGGAAAAATCAAGCAATCCTGTATTATGACAGGATAAACCATAAAACATAATATTTTAATGATTGTTAGTCGCGAGCTGCAATCTTACGTTAAAATGTGTGATTTCACCTTCTAATATTGCACTCGGGTTCATCTTCTCTCTATCTATACATCTATCTATCTATCTTCTATCTATACATATAATGAAACTGTAACCGAGCCGAATTTGAACATTGAATATTTTTTGAAAATTTAAATTGAGGTACACTTCCTTATCGAAATAGAGGCCGAAACAATTTTGTTTGGAATTATTGTCTGTCTGTCTTTCTGTCTGTCTGTCTCTTTGTGTTTCAATCACGCAAATACTACCGAACAGATTTCAATGAAACTTGGTATAGTAATAACATATACTCTAACTTACAATCTAAAATACTTTTCATCCCGAAAAAATCAAGCAATCCCGTATTATTGCGGGATAAACCATAAAACTTTTGCGGGATAAACCATAAAACTTATTATTATATTATTTTAATTAATTAATGATGGTTAGTCACGAGCTGCAATGTTACGTTAAAATGTGTGATTTCGCCTACTAATATTGCACTCGGGTTCGTCTCCTTACGAAGTAACTCTTCATCTTCTATCTATCTTCTATACATCTATCTATCTATATCTATAAATTCGGAGAGTAAATCGATTTTATCCAGGGGAAGGACATACATAGGCTATCTGTTGTCTCAAAATAAAAACTTAGGAGTGTAAAATACACGCCAAAAAATAACGCGAACGAAGTTGCGGGTACAGCTAGTAGTAAAATAAAAATCTTTTAAAAAAAGGTAAACCGACTTCAAAAAGCAAAAAATAAATAATTGAAGTCGGTGCCACGTAACCGACTGCACCAACCAGCACCGACTTCAATTATTTATTTTTTGCTTTTTGAAGTCGTTTTCCTTTTTTTTAAAAAAAAGATTTTTTAAGTTTTAAATTTACCTCCATTGGTGTACTGACTGGTTTACAATTTTTCATTTTAAACTTATTCAACAAATGATCAACAAATTGTTCCTGGTCTACAAAAATCTCACCTTTTTGCCTTCTGACCCTCATACCCAAGCATTGTCTAATATCTCGCAAGTCTTTTCAATTTAAATTTAGATTCATCTCTTTCAAATAATTAATTGAGACAGTACAATGTTACATATAAAACTTGGTGGGAATTTTGCCAAAAATATAGTATAAACCCACTAACGCCATCTGTACATTTGTTATGGTTTTTTTTGACAAAATTGTTAGATTCTGGTGCAGCCTATGGTACTTTAAATTCCCATAGGTCTGCTCTATCTTGGATAATAGGCTTTAAAGTAGGGGAGGATGATCGTATAAAGCGGTTGTTTGAAGGGTTCTATAGGTCAAAACCACCTATTGCAAAATATCAAATAACCTGGGATCCAAATAAGTTTCGTCTGTATTAGGAAAATGGTTTCCTAATATGGAATTAAGCTTGGAGTGTATTTCCAAAAAACTGGTGGTTTTATTAGCATTAAGCACAGCACAAAGGGCACAGACTTTATCACTTATTAAGATATCCAACATAGAAAAATGTGAGAACTCCGTCAGGATTATCATTACTGATATAGTTAAAACATCAGCTATAGAATGCCCTAGCTGATTGTTTCAATCCATAGATTGCTCTCTTAAGTTTCAACTCTTTGTTCTCCCTATCATGACATTCAAAATTCTCAGGTAAGCACATGTACACATCTTCATTTAAATGCCCATTTAAAAATGCTGTGGTTACATCTAGGTGAGTTATATCTAGATTATATTTGACACTTTAAACAAACAATAGTCTTATTGTTGAATGACGGACATCGGAAGAAAAGGTTTCTGTATAGTCAATACCTGCTTTCTGTGTAAATCCTTTGGCAACAAGCCGAGCACGATACCTTATATTATCATCACTGTCTATTTTCTTCTTGAATACCCACTTACACTTAACCACGGTAGCTTTCTTTGGTTTGTCCACTATTACCCAAGCTTCATTTTCTTTAAATGATTTCAATTCCTCTTGCATAGCTATACACCATTCCTTTGATTCTTGTCCATTTAAAGCCCCTTCATATGTTATAAACTGGTCTCCACATGGTTCTGTATCTGTCTTAACACACACATTACTGTAACCAAACCTGTCAGGCCTTTTTCTTTATCTTACTTTTTATCTAATTGTTCATTCTGCAAATTTTTTAACTCCCTTACTGGTACAACATCATGAAATTCATCAACAGAACTATAATTTGAGTCGGATTCTTCTTCTATATAGGTACTGTAATTTCCACTCTTCACTGTACTAGATGATAATTCAGAGTCTGAGTCATCATCTCTTAGCTGGTCAACACTCTCAGATGGTGAATTGTTGTTTTCATGTACCTCAGCTTGCATTATTTCTGAATTGTACTGCTCAATAATAGTGACATCCCTGCTTGTTATAACCTTATTGGTTTCTGGGTTATATAGCCTGTATCCCTTTACATTTTCATCGTATCCAACTAAATAATGTTTCTCGGCTTTTTTATCCCATTTAAACCGTTTTTCATTAGAAATGTGGGCCATAACTGTGCTTCCGAACACTCTTATATGACTGACATTTGGTTTACAGCCAGTCCAAAGCTCATAGGGAGTTAGTGAAGCTATAGTTCTATTTTTTAGATACACTGCTGTGTGAACTGCTTCAGCCCAAAACTTCTTATGGAACTTTGCATCATAGAGCAAGCATCTGGCTCGTTCCACAATTGTGCGATTGAACCTTTCACACATCCCATTCTGTTCAGGTGTATATGGGTTTGTTTTCTGGTGAATTATGCCACATTGTTACAAATGATTTCTCATTTCATTTGATCAAAATTCCGTGCCATTATCTGTTCGTAATACTTTTATACTACGATTCATCTGTTTTTCAACCATTGCTTTGAACTCTTTAAAATAGGTGAAAACTTCACTTTTGTTCCGCAAAAAATAGACAAACGACATGCGGCTGTAATCGTCTACGAAAAGCAAAAAATACTTAGATAAACCAATTGATTGGTTCTCCATTGGACATGCTCACTCCTGTGATTACTATGTGGGAATGGTAATCTAGTTTGTTTTCCTTCACAGCGTATTGTGCAATTTATCTTACTGGTCTCAGGTTTTTTTTTTCAAATTCCAAACCTTCAACTGCACCATTTCTCATGTCATTCATGTCTTTGCTATTAATATGGCCAAGTCTTCTGTGCCATATTATATCTGAGGTTCTTGTTTCTGTGGATGCGAACAAACATGCTGACCTTGTGTTCAACTTGTAGACCCCGTTAACTAACTTTGCTATACCAATCAGTTCATTCTGGTAATTCCTTATATAACAAGTCTCACGTTGAAAGCTGACTTTGTTACCATGCTTTATCAGCTGACTGACAGATAATAAGTTAGTGGTGACATTGGGAATACACAACACCTCCTTGACGACAACATCATATTCCTTGTTGTTTACAACAGTCGTGATCTGTGTATCGCCTAAGCACAACACTGGCATAGTTGTTTTGTTTGCAACTATAATCTCCTTTGTAGTGAGGTTATTAGACACGTTCGTCATGTTTTCTTGGCTAATCATTATGTGATTACTCGCACCTGAGTCGATATACCACTCATGTTTATCAAAACTGCCATTTAGAAACACTGCTCTGAATGCATTTACTTTTTTCTCCTTAGTTTGTGGACATTGGTTTTTATAATGGCCGGTCTGTTTACATGTATAACATTTGATGACTTTGACAGGTCGAGATGACGTTTCTCCAGTTTTGCCAACTTTATTCCCTTTTTGACGCTGCCAACCTTTAGATAAGATTGCGCTTTCGGACTCACTGCTGCCAACATTATCACTCATGTCTAATAGTTTTGTTTAAATGACGTCAGCGAAAATTATCATAGGCGAGAATTTGTCGGGTAAACCCGCCAACAATAGTGATCAGATCCATTCTTCGTTTATGTCGAAACCGGTACCCCTTAATTTTTGCGCCGTATCGATGACCTGCGTAACGTATGCCGTCATTGACTCACTATTTTCCAGGCGAATAGAAATCAAATTTCTCAGCAAGCTTATCTTACGTGTAAAACCTGAGTCATCGAATAGTGATTTGAGTTTTTTCCAAACACCCAGTATTTTCATTCTTGATATGTACATATAACGACAAATCTATTGACATCACTAATTTTGCTTTTGACTTTTTGTTGTCAACGCTATCTGCTTCGCCATCGCCGACATTTTGCTTGTTGATATCGACGCCTTCCAAAATTAAGAAATTTTGCGCCGCGAATGCCCACTCGTCGTAGTTTTCACGACCCCTGAGTTTTGGAACGTTTATAATATTACTTCCAGCCATTTTACACCGTAAAACTCTAGCCTTTTTATTTTTAAACGCGGGACTGGGTCCATAACCTAATAAAACTACGATGGTTTTACACAGACTAGATAGATTTATTCAAGTTAATTACAGAATAGACAAAAGAACAATCTTGCATACATTATACTAGATGTCGCTAGTAGATATTAATATATTATTTTGATATACATATTTAACATATTTCAGCTACTTTCATAGTGTCATGTCTTACGGTATATTATTGTGGGGTAGGGCAGCTGACATTGAATCTGTTTTTATCTTGCAAAAAATGCTACTAGGGTTGTTGCAGCGCAACAACAAAAATGCGGATTACACAAATATTTGTCTTTTATTGCGGGAATTCAGTACAATTATATTTGTTGTCGCGTTCGTTGCAATTGTCGGTCTCGTTTTAGCGGCCAAGTAATGACCGTCGACCGCTGCGCGCCCGCATCGCTGCTCTCACCCCTCTGATGTCATTAACATCCTCCTCCCGTTGAAGCCTTGGGATTCAAATCCTCATTTTCCGGGAGGCGCATCAGAGGACAAAGCCGGTTAAAAGCCCTTCTTATAATTCCATTCGTGGTCTGAACGTCTGCGATTCTACTAATACCATCAAATCCTGGATAAATGTGTTTAATGCGTTAAATACGCCACTTCAGTGGTGGATATCCGTCTTCCTTTATTACAACCATATCTCCAACATGAAATTCGGAGTAATTCTTCTGCTTCCATTTAACTCTTTGCTGTAACTCAGAAATAAATTCGTGATGCCATCTACGCCAAAAATGCTGTCTCATCTGTTCTAGAGCTTCATATCTACCAAACCGGCTCTTGTAGAGTGTAGTACCACCTTTAGATTATTATTATATAAATTAGATCATAGGATTAGTTTAAGGGAGTTCTGTATTGGTTAGCAGTGAATAAACATCGTATTGAGTATCTCGTCTTTGATTTTGCTGTGTCAACATTACATGGCGACCCTGCCTGTGGGGTCTGCTTCGCGACCGTGGACTTTGTTTTGCATACCGTGTACTTATACGGGGAGTGTACTATGACGGACGGATAATATCATGGCTCGAATTAGAAAGCAAACTAAATTGGATACCGGGGCATTCCGCTGCGGGTGGTCCTGTGGTTACGTGTGACTGAGTGTTTTTTTTTAAGAAAAATGGGCAGCTACTCATCTAAACAGGAAGATGTGATTATCGCCCAATCGAGCGGCAGTAATACTGCGTCAACTACGAATTTAGAACAGCATGCAAGTACCACAAATATTATTTTGAGCGTGATGCTCCTTGTCATTGGCTTGGTACTAATTTATGGCGTGTATAAAATATATATACGGTGTCATAAGCGTATGATACGAGATGAGCTGGTGAACAAATACACGCTTCGCATGTCGTCGCTACGCAAGAAGGCCAGTAAGGTAGGAGAGGAGGCCTAGATCGAGGCCTCAGGGAATATCACCAATTGCTATTTCTACAGCAGTGATTAGTGAAGTGCAAAATAAGTGAAGATTATGGCCTGTCTATAGTGAAAAGTGATTAACGGACTCAAGTGTTTACGTAATCTCGTGATGGTTTTTACCTATGAATCAAGTAACGTATTGTACCATATACGATAAGTTTTTTTTTTTTCGCGTGTTATGCTTTTACTCATATTTTATTTTATTTTTAGCCGTATAGAATTCAAAAATCTCAATTAGAAGCTAAGCAAAATTTAATGAACAGTAAACTAAAACGAAAATTAATGTATGATAATTATAAGAATACTATAGAATATAAGCCCGGTGATTTGATTTTGATAAGAAATAACTCTTGCAATAATAAGTTAGACCCGATTTATATCGGACCGTTTTCAGTTGTTAAGGAGCAAGAGCCAAATGTTATTGTATTAGATAGAGGTAAAGAAAAACTTATTCATAAGAATAGGAAAAAAAATATTTTATGTAAAAAAAAAAAATTAAATTAGATATAATGTATTTTTTTTTTTCATTTTTTCGGTGGGCGTGTAGAGTGTAGTACCACCTTTAGATTATTATTATATAAATTAGATCATAAGATTAGTATAAGGGAGTTCTGTATTGGTTAGCAGTGAATAAACATCGTATTGAGTATCTCGTCTTTGATTTTGCTGTGTCAACATTACACTCTCCTTCATCTCTGTCAAATCTGGTGATGGGATTGAGCTCAAAGATTTGCCGATTAGAAATTGGCCAGGAGTTAAAGGAATTAGGTCACTGGGATTATTGGACATGGGACACACAGGTCTAGAATTAAGTATGGCCTCCACATGCAAAAATAGTGTTGCTCGCTCATCATAAGTCAATTTGCCTATCCCCTAACACCCTTTTAATGTGGAATTTTGCAGCCTTTACTCCCGCCTCCCACAGTCCTCCAAAATTTGGTGAATACGCTGGAGCAAATTTAAACCTTATGTTTTCATCTGTACCATATTAAGCAATGTAATCAAAATTAGAATTTAAAAAACTACCTATATCGTTGCTAGTTCCTACAAAATTAGTGTCATTATCACAGAAGATAATATTAGGTTAACCTCGACGAGCTATGAACCTTCTTGATGTTAAAATAAAGGCTTCTTTACTTTAATCGCTTACTGCTTCTAAATAAGAGCCTTAGTTGCAAAGTATACAAAAATACACAAGTAGCACTTGCTGATTTTACAACCACGGCCCTTTGTATCAGTTATGTAAAAAGGACCCGCAAAGTCAACGCCTGCGCATTCAAATGGTATACCGTGAGTTAGACGCTGGCTTGGCAGGTTTCCCATCATAGGAGCTAAAGTTTTACCCCTTATCCTTTTACATAAAATGCACTTATTATAAACATTACGAGCTAAATTCCTACGATTAATAATCCTTCTCTTACCGAAGATAATAAGAGTTGGAGTCCCTCGTGCATAAGTCTCTTATGCGCGTCTTCAAATATTAAACTTGCCAATCTATGCCGCGAACTAATTAATATTGGATGCTTTTTATCGTAGGAATACGTGGAGTTACCCAAACGACCTCCAACTCTCATCAAACCATTATAATCTAAAATGGATTTAACGACAATATACTAGAATTACGATGTAACTGTTTATTAGAATTCAATATCCTTAAACTGATTTCCTAGACTTTCTACTAGTGAAAATTTAGCTAAATATGCACTACTTTTTTTTTTACTACACTTAAATTCCCTATATATTAACTATTTTTAATTTATTCAATTACTTATGATCCTCAATACGTAAGCCATGACGCATGTTAAACGTTTCAGTGACGAGTATCTATGAAATCCAATCACTCCCTTATTTGAGTCTTCGACTATTGCTAGATTAAATACCATAACTTCGTCAATAGTGCGCGTCTTTACAAATGAGCAAGGCCAGACTCCCTTGCCTTTTTCCAAAAAAATAGACCCTTTAAACCAAAGAGACGATACTGAGACGGTTTTCCTTCATCGTATTTTTAATTTTTTGTACACGATTTGTCACAAATACATCCAACTTATTATCTTTACACGCATGTATGTATCTAACTTAAAGCAATAGTCGAATCTGTCCACTATGTAATACTGACAAGTTTATCAGTTAAGGCCTTACTTATTTTTAAGCCTAGTTCCGCGCATAGGCGTATATTGCAGGGGGGCCGGGAGGGCTGTGCCCACCCCAGTATGGTCTAGTGCCCACCCCAGAATTTTGGGTTACCGACACTTGAAATTCTGGGTTAGAAACCTAAGAAACTTCACACCAAAATCATTGAAACCAAATAATTATCTACAGCCGAGAAATCTATATACATAATTTTTTTTATCACTTACCACTATACAAAATGTTTAGTTACTTTTGAATACACAACGTACTAAGCTAGAGTGGAATTGAATTTCCCGCCACAGCGCGAAGCGACTTGCAAGTGCATGCCAATGGCCGGTACAACGTCGTCGCTTTGTCTGTCGCTAGTGTCACTCCACCTCAGCTCAGACCCCCATTGGTCGCTGTGGTCAGCTATGAGGCTGTGAGCCAGTGTATCAGTGAGTCGGCCAGTCGGTCCAAACGAACTGTTACGTCCGGGCACTTAGTAGTAATAAAAAAAACAACTAGGGTACTAGACACTTGTTTATTTTTGTTCCACAATTATATGTGCGTGACGCTTACAGGGAGGCGCGGTTGCATTATCAAACTTGGTTGCTATATATCTATCTATCTATCTATAACCTCACGCCAGATCCCTTGCGGGGTAGGCAGAGAGTACAGAGTTCCAACAGGTTCTTTCCTTACATACCTCTCTGGCTTCCTCGACTCTCATAGTTCGTCTCATACACGCTCGCCGGTTACGGAGACTCTTGACTTTTCCATCAGATAAGACTCGGTTTATTTGGTCGTGGTAAGATAGTCTAGGTCTTCCCCGGTACCTGCATCCTTCCACTTTCACATTGTATATCTGTTTTGTCATTCTTTCCTCTGGCATTCTTTCTATATGCCCGAACCAACGGAGCACTGTTTTCTGGATTTGTCAAGGGCGTTCGATCTTGTTTGCTATGACGTGCTATGGCATAAATTAGAAAGGGAAACTACATTGCCACCCGAGATTATATCAATTTTTAAATATTGGTATAGTAATCAATGTAACAGTGTGAAGTGGGACGGTTCATTCTCTGACGTGTACGGGTTGGACTCCGGGGTGCGACAGGGGGGGGTTGAGCTCGCCCCGGCTATTCAGCCTGTATATGAATCGGCTGATCGTTGAGCTCAGCAACACCAGTATCGGATGTCATGTGGACGGAGTATGTATAAATAATATCAGTTATGCAGATGCCATGGTGCTGCTAAGCCCATCAATTGGTGCTCTGAGACAATTGATCTCGAAATGTGAGTCTTAGGCGGTGGCTCATGGACTCAAATATAATGTTAAAAAGAGCGAATTAATGCTGTTCAAATCGGGTACTAAAACCTATCCAATACTTCCTGATGTATCACTGGGCGGGACGCCTCTGAACAGGGTGAACAAATTTAAATATTTGGGTCACTGGGTCACCGAAGACTTACATGACAATTGTGACATAGACAGAGAACGCAGGTCGCTGGCTGTCCGTGGCAATATGTTGGCTCGCAGGTTTGCACGTTGTACGAAACCAGTAAAAATTACGCTGTTTAAAGCATACTGTCAGTCCTTCTACACGTGCTGCCTGTGGGTCAATTACACGCAGCGGGCATACAGTGACCTGCGTGTTCAATACAATAACGCACTCAGGGTACTGTTAGGGAGGTCATGGCGTTGCAGTGCTTCGGGGATGTTTACAGAGACAACGGTTAATGGTTTCGCCGCCATTATGAGAAAACGATGTGCGTCCCTGCTTAGTCGTATTCGCGGCAGCTCCAACACTATCCTGAGTGTGTTTGTGGATAGGTGGGAATCTCCGATGATGCGGAGATGGATGCAGCTCCATACTCAATTATAATTATATGTTCTTTTTTGTATTTTATTTTTATTTTATGTACTAACATAGATTAAGTGCTATGTAACTAACAACCTATGATCCTAGATGGTCGAAATAAATGATTATTATTATTATAACCGACTACACTTGTAACGCGGTACTTTTGTCGCTCACACGCGAGACCTCCTGAAGGTCTTTACCGAATTCAGACCCCTTTGGTAGCTTAGCTTTCACTAGTGAGCCAACCGGCAGGCAGAAACCAGGCCCGTAGTTGGGCAGTAATTAGACTAATTACCAAATGAATAATAACTGACTTTTGTTGAAAACCCGGGGTTTATAAAGGCATATATTGCTGATTTGCTGAAACAGAAATGGCAGAATGTGGGAACTGCAATTCAGCAATATAGCCGTGGTAGTTAGGGATGTAAGACGAAGACGCCCCTTTAAGACGAAGCATCTAAGTTCAAAAGATGCGAGTTAGAAAAGAAACAGAGAAGAAATAGAAACGAGATAAAGACGAGACGTGAGCGACATAAGTATTACAATGATTTAGTAATAGGAGATGGAATTAGCATTTATACGAAAAATAATAATAGCGAAATAGAATACTTGTTGACATTCGTTAAAACTTGAGAATAGTATCT
Source organism: Phalera bucephala (assembly GCA_905147815.2). Taxonomy (NCBI): domain Eukaryota; kingdom Metazoa; phylum Arthropoda; class Insecta; order Lepidoptera; family Notodontidae; genus Phalera; species Phalera bucephala. Next base: position 13,756,762 of record LR990628.1, on the reverse strand, counting down.
GTAATTAAAACAATAGAAAATGTACATAAAACAAGTTTCTATGCTTATTGTTCTAGGAAAAGGAATTAGTATTAAAACAACTTATATAGAATCAGTGGAAATAGTAATTACAACGATATGGTAGAACTAGTATTAAACATAAGTCGATATAGAATTAGAATGAGCAACTAGAAAATTAGAAATAGTACTCGTACATTAGAAATAGTAACTGGATGTAGTAGAACTAGAATAGTTTAATTCATTATTAATTTAAGTAAAACATTATTAATAACAAAGGTAAAACATTAAAAGTAACATAACACAATAGTAACATAGTAAATGAAATAGAAAAGTATAATTGTTATAATTATCATTCTAAGTTTCTCCTTAGACTAGTAGGAGAATTTTCAGAGCTACTAGTAGGCACATCAAATGATCTATTACGAGTTTCAAAATGAGTAGCTGCTCGAACATTATGAGTTGGCTTAGTATAGCAACTATTAAATATTTTAATACAACAGCCTGATTCAGAGACAGTTCTATTATTACGGCTATATCGTTTACAACACATTTGATACAATTTATAAGAAATAAAAGATAGGACAGCTAAAGATATGACTGTTGTAAGGATATTGAAATAGCTTCCATATTTAATATGATAGGGTTGATTTTCAATCCTTTCTATATCATCATTAAATTGATTTAATCTATGAGTAACATACTGTAAAGAGTCTAAGTTAATATTAGATAGTTTAATAGGATTTAAATATGGAATCGTATTATTAAGCTTTATTTTGTAACAGCAATCGTCATTAATAATATTAAAATTAGGAGTTGGCAAATATAGTTCAGACTCGTAGTCCATAGATGGAATAAATTGTAAGAGTTTATAAAAAGCTCTGCATCCTTTTGGGAGCTTGAGAATTCCTGTTCCAATAATATCATAATCAGTTAAAGTGTTGTTACACTTAACAGATAACTTAGCTATATGATATTGAACATAGATCCATTTATTATTATTAAGATTCTGCCATACATCAACATCGCTTAACATTATTTTATAATTACAAGAATCTGGTATTTTATTAATATAATTAGTTAAAATAGACACTTCACAAATTTGGTTTGTCACAGAAGATAGAATATTACCTAGTTTACACAAATAATAGTACTTTGAAACAATTTTGCAATCACTCACTGAGTCCATAGTAGAATACACTAACTTATCATCTGTTATAGCTAGGAATTTCGCTATAGGGTTGATGATAGCAAATGAATTAGGATTTTTAATATCATGTGGAGTAGGAAGAGCATAAACGTGATAGAGATTGTATTCTTGTATAAGAGTTAGAGGAATTTTTATAACAAATATTAACCTAGAACCAGTGACAAAACTAGATACTTGAGATAAATCTAATAGAGTGTGCATGTTTTCAATATTAATAGAAATAGGAAAATTTTGAGCTGTTATTTTTATTTGAGCTTAGCTCGTAGTATAATTGCATAGGAGATAGAATAGATGGATGAACTATGTTTTGTTTACCGAAGAGAATTGAATCTACGATATCTTTAAGATTGAAGTTAAGTGTCATTAGTGAACTTTCTAATGCACTAAAAGTCATAGTTAAATGAGAAGTAGCTTCTAATTCATCTGTAGCTTGCATAACACTTTCTAATACTTTATCTAATTTAGCAATATTACGATTAAGAATTTGTTCATTATCATTCAATCTCTGAATAGTATTATTGAATGTAGTAATAGTAGAGGAGATAACATGAATGTTGTCTTTCATTAAAGACGCTAGATGTCTTTGAACATCTTGAACTGCATTAATTGCATCAGTGAAAGTCTTAGCATCATCTTCATCTAAAGAACCAAAGAGTTGTTTAAGAATTGGTCCACCAAAACCGAACCACGAAGATCTTTTAGATCGACCTTTATCATTAGTAAGATGAGATAGAGAAATGAAATTATTATCGACATAAATAGAAAACTATCTAAAGGATTAAGAGTATTTGAACAATCTGATTGTATTTTAGAAGATTTATAACTATTACACACTTCTCTAACACTGTGCATAATATGTCTAATATTTTCTAGGTGAGGTTGTATATAAGAAAAATCTGTAAAAGTAATTATATTCCAATAACTATTATAATATCTTAAAGTTCCTAAATTATCGAAGTACAAGCCTGGACTGTCTACAATTGGAGAGATTAGTCCGGTAGAGGCGTTGGTATCGGGCGCGATGGCCCTGGAATAGAATTATAAAAGGTTAATTTTACTTCGTCAATTCGTTATTATTACTAAGTATAACTTGTAAGATTCTGAAGGGACCTTTCCAGACGGCAGATAGAGCTTTACGTAATCTATGATATTGTTTAACATATACCATATCGCCAACATTATAAGATTTTTCTTTAGTATGCTGATCATAGTATTTCTATGACCTTTCTTTACTTCTTAGGATATTTTCTCTAGCTAGATTTCTAAATTAAACAATACTAATTTATGTTTAAGGTTCTTAATATAATCAGGATAAGTAGCAGTAGGATTTATATTATAAATAGAGCTAGGAAGATAGGGTTTACAACCGAATAGGAGTTCATGAGGACTAAAGTTAGTAGTAGAATGCGTAGTAGAGTTATAGGAAATAATGGCAGTAGGAAGATATTTATGCTAATTGTCTTGGTTTTCATTGACATACGATTTGAGATATTCTTTAAGAGTGCCGTGATTTCTTTCTAGAGCACCGTTAGTTTGAGGATGATAAGGAGATGAGAAAAGATGTTTTATCTTAAATAGAGATGCGACTTGTTTGTATACTTCAGCAACAAAATGGACACCTTGATCAGATAATATAGTTTTAGGTATACCGAAATGAGAAATAAATTTAATAAGACATTGTGAGGTTTGTTCAGCAGTGGATTGGACGATAGGATAAGCCATAGAATATTTAGTTAAATCATCTTGGAAAGTGACAATATAACGATATCTTTGAGATCCAGATTCTGGTAATGGACCAACGATATCAGTAAAAATTCTTTGTAAAGCATCATGTGACGTAGAGGTAATTTCCGTAGGAGCTTTATTAATGGCCCTTAATGCTTTATTTTGTTGGCATTGGAGACAATTTTTAACATAACTTTCTATATCTTTCCTCACGCCTTTCCAATAGTATGTATCTTTAAGTTTGTTGTACATACGGTTGAAACCAATATGACTAGCAATAGGAGAGTCATGATTATCTTTAAGGACTGTTGGGATTTCGCTAGGAGTAGGATAAGTAATTTTATTATTTATTTAACCACCAACAACTTACACACTAACTCTTACAATATAACCACATGCTTTTTCGATATAACTAAATGAGTAAGTCTATTACAGGTAGTTACCACATTCTAAAAAAATTTGTACAATTCGAGCGTGACAGTGGTATTAATGATTAATGCTCATATAAGTGTTAAATTCAGAAAAAGTAAAACAGCAAATTGATTGATATTTAAGTATAAATCAAACCGATACTGTGTTCGGAATATGTGACAGTAAAGCCCTACGAAAACCAGCCACAGAATCCGCATGCAAACGATAACATTATTGTATTTGTTTATAGTCCTGCATAAGCGTGGAAGCGGAGAGTTTGCACCCAAAACTGTCCTGCGTAGGGGCGGCACCAGCGGAGTGATTGTATTGATAGGGAAATTGATTTTTGACAGCAGTTGCGGACAATTTATCATGCTTCTAACTAATTTAAACATAAACATGGCATCTAGCATTTCCCTTCTCTTCGCTAAGGAATACATTTTGAAATGGATAAGCTTGTCATTGTAGGATTTTTTTTTCAACTTTTTTCCACCTGTCGCAGCAGCTAAGTGCCACAGGAATCTTTTCTGAATCCTTTCTAATATAAGGGAGTGGGTGGCATAGTGGGGCCGCCAGACGACACTACAATATTCTAAAATACTTCTTACCAATGAGTTATATAATAAAATCTTTGTAGATGGATTTCGAAAAGATTTTGAGTTACGCAATAAGAACCCCATCATTTTTGAAGCTTTTTTTACCACTATATCTATATGTGGGACGAAAGTAAGCCCAGGTCTCGAACATTTTGACATTCTTGGAGAACTGTGCCCTCGATACTATAACTAGACTTAATAAATAGGAGTTTTCGCGTAAATCTAACATAGAAGCATTTTTTAATGTTCAAGAACATTTTATTTCGGTTACACCACTTCACTAAATTATCCAAGTCCAATTGTAACAGTGAGGAATCCTTATTATCAATTATTCTGCAAAGTTTGAGGTCGTCAGCAAACAAGTAAGGTGTTGAATACAGAAGGCAATCTGGTAGATCATTGATAAAAATATTAAATAATATCGGACCAACATGCGATCCCTGTGGTACACCCGAGCAGATATTAAACATCTCCGACTTGTAACCATTTACAGCTGTATAAAACTTCCTGCCACCAAGATAGGATTTTAACCAGTTAAGAAGTGGCCCAGAAAAGCCATAATTCTGTAATTTATTTAGGAGCACCGAGTGAGGAATTTTGTCGAAGGCCTTACTAAAGTCGGTATAGATGACGTCCATCTGCCTGTTCTTATCTATAGCCTCCATCAAATCCTCTGTAAAGGTCACCAAATTGGTACATGTAGATTTATTTGTTTCAAAACCGTGCTGATGAATGGTTGAGAAAATACTGAAGTAGTTTTGTATTAAGGGACAGACTAAAGCCTCAAACAATTTGGGAAAAACTGACAATAATGAAATAGGTCTATAGTCTGCGACGTTGTCGCTATTTCCTTCTTTTGGGATTGGCATGACCATTGCAATTTTCCACTGAGAAGGGAAAATTCCAGAAGTTAAGGAGACATTAAAAATTATTTGCAAGGGTAAAGCTAAGCTAAGGGCTGTATTCTTGATAAAAAGAGGTGGAATTCCATCAGGCCCAGTTCCTTTGGAATGATCGAGGCCTTTTAGTTTCTTTAAAACGTCACTGCAACTGAATGTTAAACTGGTAAAGCAGTTGCTAGTATTGGACTTTGGCATAACTCCAACATCTACCAAAACATCGAGGTGATCCTCGTAAACTGATGCGAAGTAGGAGGCAAACATATCGCTTATTTCGGTTCCATCAGAAGACGATTTGCCATTACTGTTCATGAGACTAGGGTATGCACTACTGCCACCCCTTCTACTTTTAACATACGACCAAAAAAATTTTGGGTCCGAAGCAATTTTGTTTTCCACCACCTCGACATAAGCCGTATAACATACTGTAGCTAATTTCTTACAGTTCTTGGTAAATGTTTTCAAATAAATTTTGTCTAGAGGATTTTTATACACATTATATCTCTTCCGCAGCTTTTCCTTTTCTTTTAAAAGTATTGTTAGATTCCTAGTGTGCCACGGTGGTTTGTTAGTTTTTTTATGAGCTTTGTATGGTACAAAATTGGCAATTGATTTATTAATATGAAAATAAAGCATAGTGACCATGGCATCAATTCCATCACAAGAGTTAAATACTTTCAACCAATCAATACTATCTAGATATTTGGAAATTTCTGTGTAATTAGCTCGATAAAAATTACGTTTTTTAATTTCCGTATTATATTTTAACTTTTGATCTACTGTAGCAAATAGTTGTATTTCAAGAGGAGGGTGAAATGGGTCAATCTGTGAAAGAACATCTGTAGCTTCAAGAACTTTGCAGTCCAAACTATTCACCAAAACGAGATCCAGAACCTTATTACTTTTATTTAAGATGTTATTAGACTGAACAAAATTATTGACTAGTGTGAAATCTATTAAGGTGCTTGCTAAAGTTGTTGTTTTGTAATCAATTGAGCAGTTAGTGGCTAGTTTCCAGTCAATACAACTAATGTTAAAGTCTCCCACAATACAGACATGGGTATTGATATTTTCTAACACTCTGTTACAATTATCAAGGAATCGAGACAATTGGCATTGATCAACAGGCGGTCTAAGGTACACAGCACACAGAGCGAGTTGGAAAATATTCTTTTTATAATTAACAGATAACGAAATCCAAAGATCCTCGCTATCAGACTCCCATGAGCCAACTCTGATAGCGCCATATTTTTTTAAGACGGCTACAACAACGCCACCCCCATCTTTCTTGTGTCGATATTCTGTAGTTTCTCGATCTCTTCTGTAAACTGTGTACCGATTATCAAAAAGTTCGTTATCATATACATGACTAAATAACCAAGACTCTGTAATCACAATGACGTCATAATTATTACAAGACACATTATTTAAGAAGTCATGAGTACGGCTTCTAAGCCCTCTAGCATTCTGATAGTACACATTTAATAAGTTAGCCATTTTTAAAAGATAGAAATCTATATTAACAGCCGAGCCCTAGAACTGTGGGCTTTATTTCGAGATTTTGTTTAAGTCGGTCATATCTTTGATTAATATATATGGGGCTGTATCACTTTTTCGCATAAAAATGCGTCCGTTCCTCATACATATTTAAAATTACATTCCCGAGCCTTCAGTCTTGCTGCACTATGCAGTGCCTTGTTATTAGGGGAGAGATGTTCCATGACGAAAACGGGTTTCTTATCTCCACCTAACCCCAAATGTCCTGTATTGAGCTTGTCATCTGGCGAAGATTTATTATGAGTATTAACGGCAGCTAACAGTTGATCTCTAAGTCTTGGCGTAGAAAGTTGGACTACAATGGCCCTAGGACGAGGATTGGCGGGATTGCTCTTCGCCACTCGGGTTGCGTGTAGTATGCATTCAGTTGAGACCGGACATTTAACAGCGTTCCCCATTTGTGATACCAAAGATAAGAGGTTTTCAGTTTTAGATTCGGGAATACACTGTATTTCTATATTATTTAAACGGGAATTTTGTTCCTCTTGATCGAAGTTGAGAGTTTTCTTCCTTTAATTCTTTGATTTCTTGAGAAGAAGCTTTAAGTTGCTGGAAAAAGTCTTCATATTGATTGCACATAAAGTTCAACGAATCCTTGAGATCTTTCATGTCGTTTCTGATAGCGCTTAGATCCGAATTAAAAGTATTCGATAGGGACTTGGTAAGAGCAGACACCGCTACTTTCATTTCCGACTTAATTACCTCGCTTATATCGTGTCGAGTAAGTGACTTTTCAATGCACGATTCGGGTGAAGAGGATGGTGCCAATCTTTTGTTTGACCGCTTATTAGTATTTATATTAGAGTTAATCGATTTTAATTTTACTGGGGTGTTATCGTTCTTCGCTTTACAGAGAGGGCATACCCATTGTTCACTATCGATTTCGCTATCACCGACTAGGCAATCCTTGTGAATTTTTATTTTACAATGTGTGCAAGCCAGGTGCTCATCGTGTTCTGTGTGCGATTTACAGCACCCCCACCCAGCGTCTGTATTCGACATTTTAAATACTAATTCAATTCGTTAAACGCCTTTCAATAAATAACTCAACAAAATAATTCAATCCAACTCGTAAACAAAACGGCTTAGGTCCAAAGGTCGTGAGTGTTCGCTTGACCGGCCGGGCGCTCGCTCCTTAACGTCGTACGTTGAGGTAGGTCACGGTTAAAAAGTTTTTGCTTATAACTCACGAATGCGTCCTCGGTTTAAAGTCCAGTCTTGACAATTGTTTGTATTGAATTTAGTAGATCGTAATGCACTATAAACAACACTTTAAAACTCAGTATAAACTATTTATTCGTTAATTAAATGACGGAGCAACAATCGTACACTGTTACTGTACAGTAATATGCAAGAAAAAAAAATTATGATAAATATTTATTTTAATTTTAGTATTGTGGAATAGGAATGCTATGATTTCATAGATTAATAGGAACCTGAATTTATCATAGGGATTATCAAAATCAGAAATAGAGATTTCGTTGACCTGGGGATAGAATATGATTAAGTTATTTCGTAATACCTTTAAGACTTGAAAGACATCTCTCTACGTTGCAGAGTCATAATAATGAACTTTAGTGAATAAGTGAAAATAAGTCTTATTATTAGATTTAGAGGTTTTAATATGATATAATTCTCTTTCTGAATTTTCAAATTCGGTTCTATTCTCTACAGTGTTTAGAATAGTATCGCAATAAGTGTTATCGGCCATCGTAATAGTTTACTGCTAGGGTCTTTGCAATTCATTAACCAGACAAGAGGACGATGATCAGTAACGATCTTGAATTTTCTACCATAGAGAAAGGGTCTAAAAGTTTTAGTACCAAATAGAATACCTGTTAGTTCTTTTTCGGCAGTACTATAATTACCTTCGGCTCTGTTAAGAGTTCGAGAGGCATATGCTATAGGTAAGTCATTACCTATTTTTCTTTGAGTTAGAATTGCACCTAATGCATAATTGGATGCATCGGTAGTTAGAATAAAAGGCTTAGAAAAATCGGGATATTGAATGATAGGGGCATTAGTAAGCATAGATTTAAGAGTATTAAAAGATTCATCTTGTTTAGTAGACCATACAAATTCTGCGTCTTTTCGTAATAAAGATGTCAAGAGGCTTAGTAATTTCACAGAAATCTTTGATGTATTTCCTGTAATAACCTACAAGACCTAGGAAACTTCTTACGTGTTTCGCGGATTTAGGAATATGATAAGAGACTACGGCTTTGACTTTGACGGGATTAGGGGATACTCCTTTATCTGTTATAGTATGACCGAGATAAGCGACTTCTTTTCTCGGAAAATTCGCATTTATCTGGTTGTAATTTTAAATTATGTTCTCTGAGAGCATCAAATACAATTTTAAGTTTATCGATATGGGACTGGAGATCATGCGAATAGATGATTACGTCATCAAGATATATGAAGCAGTGCAAGCTTTGGAGACCAGAGAGAACAGTGTTCAGAAGACGTTGAAATGTGGCGGGAGCATTTTTCAAACCGAATGGCATTCTTGTGTATTCGAATGACCGTTAGGGACTGAGAATGCGGTCTTTGGGGAGTCTTCTTCATTCATTATAACCAGAAGCAAGATCTAGAGTGGAGAAGTATTTACTGTGCCCTAGTTGATCTAGGATTTCAGTAATGTTAGGAATAGGATAGGCATCGCCTATAGTGATGTCGTTAAGTTTACGGTAATTGACAACGATACGCCATTTCTTTTGCCCAGAAGCGTCTTGCTTCTTTGCGACAATCCAAATTGGAGAGGACCAGGGAGAATTTGAAGGCTTAATAATCTTTTGGGCAAGCATCTTCTGAATTTGTTTGTTAACTTCTTCTTTATGACATTCAGGATATCGATAGCTTTTAAAGTGAATGGGTTGAGAACTAGTAGTCTTGATTTCGTGCTTAATGGTGCTGGCATATGAAAGAGAATCACCATCAAGGAAAACGAGATCTGAGTATTCTTGGCATAGATTTAGAAGGGATTTAGATTCTTCTAAATTAAGATGAGAAGTTCTAATTTGTTTCTGGAGTTCAGTAGTACGATTAATTTCTTTACTTTTCGTGAAGGCAATTGTTGGACGTCATTAGAGCTAGAAGTAGACTGGTTTAGAATATCGCATGGATGAAATTATATGTAAAGAGCTTGAATAGTAACATCTCTCTTAGTCGTATTTAAGAGAGAGACTGCCTAGCATAAGAACAGAGATATGCAATAGAAACTGCTATGCTATGTCGGTTAGAATATACAACCACCTACCACAACACATTAAAGACCTCACAGTAAAAGAGTTTAAAATTAAACTATTTAAATTTCTGTTGGAAAAATGCTTTTATTCAGTAGAAGAGTTCATACAATTTCGATCTGCACCTAATCTGACATAGTTTCGATTATAATATATTATTGATTTTAATTGTAATTTTAATATCATTGAGTTGTTAATTCACTTAAAACACTCACAGTAGAAGCGCAAACAATAGCATGGAGAATGTGCTGATGCGCCGTGATTGAGTCGGCGGCGGCGCAACGCGATCGGGTGACTCGAATCGCTTGTTGCTGGGTGAGTCACTGGGGCTGAACCGCGCGTGTTATAACACACCGGTGACGGGGATGAGCGGCAACGGGAACCAGGACTACGTGGCTGCACCTCTCGGCTGGGCAGATAACCCTCGGGCACGATGGGCAACGGCTGAGTGTGGTCTGCCGCTTGTGTAGTGCCAACTGGAACCGCGCTGTGACCAGTCAGATAAACCGGGTACACGGCAGGCAGCTTGGCTTGGAGAATTGTGGCACACGGGACGTCGTCGTCTTCGTCAGGAGTGAGCGTCCCACGGGAAAGTAAATCCCGCTTTCTTCTGACACCAATTTGTTAGGACTGACTTTTGTTGAAAACCCGGGGTTTATAATATATTATATTATTGCTGATTTGCTTTAAAAGAAATGGCAGAATGTGGGAACTGCAATTCAGCAATATAGTCGTGGGAGTTAGGGATGTAACAGAACGACACAACAAATTTTCCCGAAAACGAATTGAAATATAAATTTACATATAGATGAATATCTAAAATCGTTCACACATATTATGTACCTACTTGACTTGTAATGACATAAATAACGTATTGTAAAAGTTACAAGATTGTTGTTTGATTTGAAAGATTAATATTGTTTACACTTATTTCACTTTTAATATCAATTATACCGACAGATACCCTACACGACCTAGTAGCATATATATTAAAAAATCATTTTTTCTGGGGTATAAAATAAAATGAAGTAAATTAGAGTCTTCCGATCTTTCTTCAAGAAAACGAACAGCAATCTCTTGTGAGAATCACGAATGAAAAGCTTTCAGACTCTTCAGTAAGTTCCACAGGAGCAGGCAGTCCCAGTGCTAGTCTTAGTACCAAGTACATGTTTTAACTTGTCATAAGATAGTTATTCAATCAATCAAATCAATCAGCCTATCGCAGTCCACTGCTGGACATGGGCCTCTCCTAACACGCGCCATTGCACACGGTCCTCCGCCTTCCGCATCCAGTCTGTCCCAGCGACCTTTTTGAGGTCGTCGGTCCATCTAGCTGGGGGCCGTCCTACCTTACGCTTACCAAGTCGCGGTCTCCACTCTAGGACACGTTTGCGCCATCGGTCGTCGGTCCTTCTGCAGATGTGACCAGCCCATTGCCACTTTAGCTTACTGAGTTTGCGAGTTATGTCGGTAACTTTGGTTCTTTGTCGGATTACCTCGTTACGAATTTTATCCTTCAAAGAGACGCCGAGCATAGCTCGCTCCATAGCCCGCTGTGCGACTTTAAATTTGTGGACCAGTCCCACTGTGAGTGTCCACGTCTCGGCCCCGTAGGTCATAACAGGTAGGACGCATTGGTTGTACACTTTAGTCTTCAGGCATTGCGGAATAGGCGAAGAGAAAACGTGACGTAGTTTGCCAAATGCTGCCCAACCCAATTGGATCCTGCGGTTGATTTCTTTCTCGAAGTTGTTTCTACCAAATTGGACAACTTGTCCAAGGTAGACATACTCCCGAACAACTTCGAGCATCGAACCATCGACGTAGATCGGTCCCGGCGTGACATGTTCATTAAACATGATCTTGGTTTTATCCAAGTTCATGCCGAGACCGACACCTCGAGAGGCTCCATTTAGGCTATGCAGCATTTCGCGTAACTGTTCCAGTGACTCTGCCACGATGACAATATCATCGGCAAACCGAAGATGTGAGATGTATTCGCCGTTGATGTTAATGCCCCGCCCAGTCCAGTCCAGCTTGGGGGATATTACATCCCCCTGTCTTACACCTCGACGCAGCTCGATCGGGTTGGTCTTTTGGTCTTGGAGCTGGACGGTCATTGTGGCGGTATCATATAGACCTCTCAGCACCTCGATATAGCGCCAATCGATGCCACATCGCTGCAGAGCATCCAGAACCGCCCAGGTTTCGATGGAGTCGAAGGCTTTCTCGTAGTCCACGAAAGCCATACACAGCGGCTGATTGTACTCTTCGGTCTTCTGTACAATCTGCCGAACAGTATGGATGTGGTCCACGGTGCTGTAGCCTTTTCGAATCGCGGCTTGTTCCGGTGGCTGGAACTCGTCAAGTCTTCTGGCGAGGCGGTTTGTGAGTACTCTCGAGAACAACTTGTAGACGTGGCTCAGGAGTGAGATGGGTCTGTAGTTCTTCAGCAAGGTTTTGTCACCTTTTTTGAAGAACAGAACAACCGCACTCCCGCTCCACGCTTGAGGTGTTAAGCCCTGGTGGATGACGGAATTAAGTAAATGAAAATGACTTAGGTTAAATTCAGACTGAACCGAGTCAGCCTCGAATTGACTTTCCCCGCACAAAATTTGGAGAGTAACTACGAACATTTAACGCACAAAATTATTAGAAATATACTTGGTTAGAATATATACATATCTTGGTATAAAAACTGGTCGCGAAGTTGGTAGTTTAGGTACGAAAGCTGTCGATACGAAAACTGTAAAGCTGTCATAAATAGTTATGATGCCCTTAGAACAGCACTGGAGCAAGAAATTAGGGAAAATAAAGACAAACATATGGCGGAAGCCATAGGTTTATTGACCGCAATATCAAAACCGGAATTCATCGTATGTTTACACGTGTTCCGTTCGGCATTATTATACATGTATTAAGTAAACACTTCCAAGGTAAAATGCCACTCTCGGATAAGCTGGAACTATGATAACCGGAGTCATTTGTAGTTTTGAACAGGACCGTAATAATTTTGATGCACGTTGGAAGGAAATAGATGAGTTTGCAGGAAAGTATAAAATTTCTCTGGACCCCCGAAAGTGAGCAAACGCAAATACAAGTGGGTTGGCGGAGGTAGCAGAGACAGCGACTGTTACATAGAATCCACACTTGGCAGAAGAAATTGCGTCGATTTACCATGTGATACCCGCGCCAGTGAATATTGGAAAGTTAACATCTATTATCCAGTTGCCGATGCTATAATAGTTAATATGAAATGTAAATTTGAAAGTCTACCTCTGGCTCAATCAATTGATGCGTTTTTAAACATAGATATCGAAAATGGAAAGGCTTTTATCGATAACTATGAAGAAATTCTTCGAATTGACATGACTCTTGTAGAAGCAGAATTAATTATAAAAAAACCGCTATAAAAGAAAATAATATGACAATTGAAGTCTTCAGGAACACGCTAAACAAGATTTTTTCCCAAATCGTTTTAAATTGATTCAAGCTGCAATTATGATCTCAGTCAGTTCGGCCGGACGCGAGCGGAGCTTTTCAACAATGCACAGAATTAAGACGTGGCTAAGATCAACTGTAGGAGAAGGTAGGTCCTGAAGCACTACTCTTCTTCACATAGAAAATAAATACGTTAAAGAATACGTTAAGCCGGAGAAAGTTCTAAATGTTTTTGAAGAGAAGAAACGTAAATCAATGTTGGTCTAGTTAGTTAATACTACTTTATAAATCAATAAACGTGATTACCGAACTGTTGATTTTTTGTTTAATACTACTCTTATACTGCTACTAATGCTTTTATTACTAATTAGTTAAAACTACATTTATAAAAGAATAAACATGATTAACGATAACGACCTACTGTTTTTTTCTAATTTAACGCATAGTGTTCGATTTTTTTTGTTTTTAAGGCCCACGCCCACTCTGTAAAATAACCCTAGATACGCCAATGGTTCCGCGGCTAGCAAACATTTGCATAACTCTAGCCGAGGTATGGATTTTTTCTTATAGGTGCAATTCTAGATTTAGCACAAAAAAGAATTATTCATTATTATATTTAATCATTACCTATAGAACGCAAATAAGCACATGCCCCGTACGCCACTAACGATGCGTCGGAGAACAAATGTAATTCAACCCTATCGCGGGTCGCCATTATTACAAATTGCATGCCTAGGTGCTACTTTATTACTTAATTTATTTATACTGTTAATGAATTTTATCCACATATCCTTTAATTCGTTGGTAATAATTTCATCCCATTCATATTTAGAAGACCATAACTTCTGTAATAAAACTTTGTACGCGCTACAATAAAAATACTTAATAGGCCTAAGGGATCAATTTTTTTTTTGCTATAGACGATAAAATATTACGTTTAGTTGGATTTACTATGTGTTCACTTCATAGATAATATAAGAACATCTTTTTGTGGAGAACATACTAAACCTAGTGTACTGCAACTGTTAGACAACTCAGAAATATTTTAGATCGATATCAATCCTACAATCTAGCTTCAAAGTATTTTTAATAAAATCATCATTACAGTCTTCTGCCCGTTGATATAAACAACGCGTACTAAGGAATAGGGTGGGAATGTATTTAGTCCCAAAACTCTTAACAGGCAGCATTTTCATTATCACGCCACAAAATCATGTCTTTATGAGTCATTGATTAAAATTTGCCGTAAGCTACTAAATTTTGCGGAGGCGTCAAATACCACCCGACACAAGGTTGTCTCACTTTTCTCCCGTAAAGCGGCATGATGCGGTAAGTAGCAACCAAACTCCGGTTTTTAATCTCCGTCAAATAACCTATCGACTCACATTCATTAATGAACTCTACATACGCCTTTTTCATACTTGGTTGCCTACGAAACCTTTTCTCTAGATTAAATTATACAATCGCATTTTTGCTCTACTATAGGAATCAGCAAGGGCCGATTCACACAGAATCTACCAGTCTCTGTTCTATAAGTATTTTTAACAAAATGCTCTTCACAAAAAATATCATTTACTACGCATTTACCATCGCGACGATACGATACCATTTTTGTCACCGCGACGAAACTCCTCAATTTCACAACAATTTCTACCTGTTTAGCCAAGTCACAGGGTACTTGATAATACACATGACTACTAATATTACAATTTACTTTATTACCTACGGGACCGACACTAACCAACCGAACCAAGAATCTTGTAGCACTGGCTTCATCATCATCATCAGCCTATAGCAGTCCACTGCTGGACATAGGCCTCTCCATGTACACGCCACTGGTTACGATCCTCGGCTACTCGCATCCAGTTTCTGCCAGCCAGCACTGGCTTATCTATACCTAACTTAATTTTACCATCCTTAATAATTTCCCAAAAGAAATCTGCCCCGATTAGAAAATCTATTTCATCCGGTTCATAAAACTGTGGGTCCGCTTAATAAATAATGTTTGAAATACCTAAACTACAATAATCGATTTGTACACTCTGAATGATACTACTAATTTCAGGAACACTCATACTACAAAATTACATGAAACCTCCTGTCGCGAGAATACAACACAAATAAAAATCTTTAAAAAAAAAAAAAATAACTTCAAAGAAATTTGAAGTCGGTACCGGTTAGTGCGCGTGGTTCCCGGCTTAGAATAGGACCAACCCATCTCATCCCATCGGGTGTCGTACAAGGCGACTAAGGGAAAACTAGGGAATGGGCAGCAGCGTTCTCTTAACACTTCTGCGATCAAGTGGAGCTGGAAGATCTAGGACGAATGCTCGGTGACCTCAACAGAGTATCTCAACAAGTGGGTCTTAAAATGAACATGGACAAAACCAAAATAATGTCTAACGTCCATGTCGTACCCACCGCACTCACCGTTGGGAACTCTACTCTTGAAGTTGTCGACGAATACATTTACCTGGGACAGGCAGTCCGGTTAGGTAGGTCCAACTTTGAGAGAGAGGTCAATCGACGAATTCAACTCGGCTGGGCAGCGTTCGGGAAACTGCGCAATATCTTCTCATCCAAAATACCTCAGTGCCTTAAGACTAAAGTTTTCAGTCAATGTGTGTTACCAGTGATGATATATGGATCAGAGACGTGGTCTCTTACAATAGGTCTCATAAAAAAGCTCAGAGTTGCTCAGCGAGCTATGGAGAGAGCTATGCTCGACGTTTCTCTACGCGATCGAATCAGGAATGAGGAGATTCGTAGAAGAACCAAGGTTACCGACATAGCCCTTAAGATTAGCAAGCTGAAGTGGCAATGGGCGGGCCACATAGCGCGTAGATCGGACGGGCGTTGGGGCAGAAAGATTCTAGAGTGGCGACCACGTATTGGCAAGCGCAGCGTGGGACGACCGCCTGCCAGATGGACCGACGATCTTGTGAAAATAGCAGGAAGTCGTTGGATGCAGGTGGCATCGGACCGGTTACGCTGGAAAGCGATTGGGGAGGCCTATGTTCAACAGTGGACAAGTATGGGCTGAGATGATGATGATGACCGGTTAGTGCAGTCGGTTACTTGGCACCGACTTCAAATATTTATTTCTTGCTTTTTGAAGTCGGTATTTTTAAAAAAAGATTTTTATTTTGCAGTTATAAGTGACAAGTAAATTATTTACTAATATTCGCAAAACGAATCATCAAAATCAGTTTATAAATAAAGACGTTATAAAAAAAAACAGATGAATTGTCGACCCCCTCCTTTTTTGAAGTCGTTTAATATTCTGATTAGTTTTATGGCAGGGTACCTATGGGATTGACGTAATACCCATATCTCAATCTACGCATTCGTATTGTTTGTCGTTAAGGAGTTCCCTGGAGTATCTTCCAAATCCAAGGTCCAAAACCGATAAAATTGGCCTATAGCCATTTCGGAGCTATACTGAAACGTTTTGAATTTAATTGAATTTTATTTTTCTAATAGGAACCAATGTACTCAAATAACGAGAATATGTCCTGTTAAAATAAAGAAAAACATTATGTATCTGCCTACAGAGTAGTTAGGTTTGGTGTTCCTCAAGGAAGCGTACTTGGGCCACTTCTCTTTAATATCTACATCAATGATTTTCCAAACGTGATAAAACGGCCAACATTTTTATTTGCAGATGATAGCACTATAGTTATAACTGGTACAAATAAAGGTGCTCTTGAGAAAAACATAAATGAAACTCTCTCTCTAATTATTGAATGGCTTACTTCAATGAACCTAAAAATTAATTTGGATAAAACTTACATTATGACATTTAAAAATAGAATTTCACATCAATATAACCTCAATATTACCTATATGGGAACATCAATTCAAGAAGTTCAATCGACAAAATTCCTGGGACTACATATTGACGATGTACTAAATTGGAAATTGCATGTTGAGAGTTTGTCAATCAACAACTCTCACTATTGGGCTGAGTTTTACAACCTAATAATTCATTGAAAAGACTCTGAGTGGAAAGGGCCTCGCGAGACTCTTTTAGTTGTTCTAAGTTACTTATTAATTTCTGAGCCTCACAGAGGCTACTTGCCAGCTCAGAAATGCGATTCAGAGCCCTTTCATGGGTGTAGGTACATTCATTAAAACTAGAAACAACAGTTTGTAGTTGATCCCGTTGGTCAAGTACATCCATGTACTGAATATGAAGTTCAGATAGCTCGCTTTTTAATTGTGAGTTTTTGGTAACGATTTTTTGAATTTAAATTTCACTCTCGTCGCGTTCCCTTAACAGTTGATCACAGAAGTCCTTTGACGACTTCAATTCCTCCAGAGCCATCCTCAGTTTACTTTCAACATCTTTGGCAACAGCTCTGCGGGTCAGCATGTTGTCGGTGAAAGTTCTCTGGAAAAGTGATATAAAGTGGATAAATACAACTGTATCAGGAAAAAAAAGGCACACAAGAAAATTGATAATACAAATACAAAGGTATTATGTAAACTAATAATAGGTAACTTCTGGAATAAGAATTTTTATCTTTTTATCAAATAAATAGATTCGTGCGGGTAGATGAAAAATGATAGATTAGATGATGAGAAAATGAAATTATAATATACCAAAATTATCCAAAATTGATATGAGTAAAAATTTGATACAATCTGTTATTTTATGTACCTACTAGTCTATGTAATGTACTTAATTTCCTTAATAAGCAGTGATCATTTGTGTAATCATATTTTACTAAAGGAAAAGAAAAAAGAAAAAATAATAAGAATGCTAATTTTCTTATATCAATTTTACAGTAAATAACAAGTAACGAGGTGGTAAATAGGTCTGATATGGCCAGTTACAATGGGTTAGGTGTAAATTAAGATTAATTATATAAGAATACGATACTCCCCGGTAAAATTGAGAAATCCAAACAGCTCGACCGTTGACAGACACCAGTTCCTTCAATATTTGTTATTTGTTTGGACGAATCTCTCACAAACACTTGTAATGGATATTTACATTAGGTAGAAACGTTTACACTACCTTTAATAATAAGTTTACGTAGTTAATTAATTATTTTACAAATTTAAACTTTAACATATGATTTTGGCATGTCACTCGGCCAGTGTTGCCAGCCCCAGAATCGGAACTTTCGGAACGCACGATTTCTGCGCCTCATAGCCATCCGAATTCCCCTTGTCATCCACAGAGCAGGTGGTCGCTTCAGCCGCACCTTTTTCACAGGAGCATGGATATCATAAAGCTGAATTAGGGTTTTATTAAAAATGCAAATTTTTTCGTCGATGGTGCTGGCTCCCATGAGGGGATTCCAGTCGAGTTTGGATGCATCCTCAGTTAATTTACCGATATTCATACGGCAAAACAACGCCTGTGTAGAACCTTAGGATGTGGCTTGGGAGGTTTCAGGCTGTAGGAGAGGAATATAAGGTCATGATGGGAAAAGCCGGAAGCATCATGCTGGCCATGAGAGGAAGCGAGAGAGGGATTAGAGGTGAGTATGAGGTCGAGCCAGGTGTCATCGCTCATGATATTATGGTGTGTGGCGTTAAGAGGCAGAATGTGCAAACTGGCTGACCCTACGACTGGAAGGAGTTTACGGGAACGGGGGGAATTGTGGGCTAAGAGATTAGTGTTGAAATCGCCCATGATGATGTGATGCTCGTAGTCAGACCCCAAGGATTCCAAAACCGATTCGAATTCGGTGAAATAGTCAGTAGTGGGAGGGCAATATACGACTCCTATTATAGTTTTGACTCCTTTGACCCAAACCTCAAGGAAAAGAAACTCAATGGAATTGGAGCCATCAGGAGATGTGGCTACAATTCTAAAAGGTAAGTCACTACGGAGGTATATTGCCACTCCACCGCCACCCCTACCAACCCGGTCATTCCGAATAAGAATAAAACCAGGAAGGGCATAAGTGGTTGAAGGAAGGTGAGGTTTGAGCCAGCTCTCTGAAATCAGGATAGCGTGAACGTTGATGTTCCTGAATGTGTCATACAAATAATGACTTGGTATACTCTGTGGCATACATTCAGCAAATGGCCTGATCGTTGGTCAAATTTATCATGGAGAAAGTCCTCAAGGTTGTCGTCCGCAGAACAAAAACTTAAGTTGCATGAAGAAACGGTAGAATCGTTAACAGAATAAAACGAATCATTATCTGATATCATAAAAAATAAAATATATTTTAAAAAAACTACAGTAAACTCGCTAACAGTAGCACTAACATAGCCACCTCACCCGCCAGCTAACAATCACAGTATGTCTAGTAAGGAAAAAATAATAATAAAAACAAAAAAAAATCTTGAAAGTAAAATATTTGCACATGGGCCCACTCTTTTTTATATAAGTACCTATATATAGAAAAGAAGAAAAAAAAAACACCAAAGTAAAAAAAAAAACGTTTATAAGACAAATGGATCTAAAATTGAACGCACCTATAGGCACGCACGGTACGTCAGGCTGACATATTTTGAAGCTTGACATTGACATGACAATTGTTAATTCGTAAATTATTTTGACAAAATTAAAAGCGAAGATAATAATTATGTATGACGGTATGTTTATGGAAACGAGAAAATTTATGTGCCTAAATACGCAAAGAAAAAGGTAAAACCGCGAAAAGGGTGTAAAAAATAGTGGGCAGTAAGAAATTATCACGTATCGGACTGAAATGGACTGAGATAACAACAGGTAATAAATAAATAGTTAAAATACGAAACAAAGAGAATAATATGTACCGCTTTGGACTTATTGTTTACCAGTTGTACTCTTCAATAGATCTCCCCCGACTGCGCCCTTGCTTCTGCCCGAAGAAGATCCATCCCGCCCCTTTGTGTACTTCGTTATCAAAGGGATCAACTCAGCAGACAAAAATATGACGACTTCCATCCGGGGCTTTTACTATTATTACACCGTCCTGTGTCCAACACGATCTTATGCCAAAGTGAAGACGCGCCTTGCTGAAGATAGCTTGTCTAGACCTTGTCAGAAATTCACGAAATGAGACAGGAGATCCTTTCAGTCTCATCTTCGCTCTCCAAATTGAAAGCTGAAAGTCGTCTACATTAGTAAACCGCACAAGGATGGGCCTATTATGGTCTTGGCTAGAAGCCCCAAGTCTGTGGCAGTTGTTTATGGAGGAGGCAGTGAGACTTTTGAGGCCCATCTTGCTGTTAAGTAAATTTAGGATGACTGATTTCGATTCTCCTTCTCATCTTCAGCTATACCAACGAACAGCAATGCTTTTCGTCGGTGCCTGGTTTCCATCATATCGATCTGCTTGGAGCACTCACCGATTTGTTGCCGCAGCAGCCCAAGCATGTTGAATATAAGCTCTCGAAATGTGCGAAATTCATCTGCTACCTTGGCCACAGTGTCTTTTGCGGGGCCTGCGCTGTAAATTTGTGCCTCCAGATCTGACATCTTTTTCATAAAGCTATCCTCGAGGCTCTTCTGTGCGGATATAATTGCGTCCAATTGAGACATAGTGGTAAAGTTTCAAGTGCAAAAAATGTGCAAAAAAACCTTCAGTGTAGTGATGAGCTGGCAGGAGAGGCGAAAGCTGCTAGACTCACATCAATGTAAGTTCTCCTTGTAATGAATAATAATAATAATAAAGATTTATTTTTCTCTTTTACAAAGTAGTTACAAAATTCTTTTAAACTATATCTAACACAAACTATATCTAACTATATCTATCTAATAACAGCATTATTTAAAACTTTGTAAGAGACTAGTATCTGTACTTAGTGACCCTGTTTGACAGATTACCAGGACCTCGTTCAATGGACTTGCGTTAGCTGGCTATTAGGTAATAATCAGGTATATTTATCTATATAACATTCGTTACTTGAGATAAAAGAGAAGCAAGATAAAATTAATCTATGTACATTCTAAAAAAAAAATGTGTGTGTGTGTGTGAGTGAGTGAGCGTGTGCGCGCGCGTGTGTTTAGGTCATGAATGGGAATACAAAGGGATGTGAAATAAATGTAAATATTTAAATTAATTAATTAAAATTAGAATTGAAAAGTTAAAGACACGTCTATACTTATTCACACCTACCCCCAATACAACGAGTCTATCTGTAATCTATTGTACACAAATAATAATAAATATTAGAAGAAATTAAACAAAACATAAGACTGCCTCGTTGGTCTGGTGGCAAACCGCATCGCTTTGTGATCACGAGGTCCTGGGTTCAAATCCTAGGTCGGACAAATGTAGTTTTTCTAACGAAAAATTCCCAGTATGAGTCCGGAGTCTGGAATTGTGCCCGGTATATGGCAATAGGCTCGCCCCCTATTACATGGGACCTAACATGGTCGGCGAAACGTGGGTGTACTCAGTACACCTCTGCCACCCCCCTCTGGGCAATATAGGCGTGACGGTGTTTAAACAAAACAACTTACTTTTGACTGTCGAAAAGCAATATGGGCTCCTGTTTACGTAAGCATCGCAACTTAATTAATTATATTGATGTATCTCGGGCAGTCTTTACTATAATGCACACCAATATTCGAAGTATATCCCCTAATTTCGATCCTCTTACAACCCTTATAGAAAGACTTTGTATCCAGTGTGACATTCTCGTACTCACAGAATGCTGGTTAAGTGAATCACCATCTACGCCTGACATTGCCGATTATACGTCTTACTGTTCTGACTACCGTTACCAAAACGATATCGAACATTGTGTAGCTAAACTCTCCATTTGTGATGCCAACAGTCTTATCCTAAAATATGACAATGAATATGCTATCGTTGCAGTATATCGCTCACCATCTAGCAGTAACATTAACAGCTTTTGCGATAGTTTTGTGCCTCACATCATTGGAGTCGGTCATCATCGTATGGCGGTGTATTTTAAATAATGCGAACCACGATCAGAACTTAATGTCAGAGTGGAGGAGCCATTGTTTAGCCTCTGGTGTCAGCTGGTGTAGCCCCTCAAATCCGCCGCTGAATTTTCGAGTGGGACAGTCCTCCACGATGTGCTGGATAGTCTGCACTGCCCCACCTGTGAAGATGATAATTGCACTTTGCGACTCCGGTTCTGATTCGGTTGATGGAGGACCACACCAGCCGTTGCTCTTTGAAGCCTTATACTACCGTCGAGGGGTCGGCTATGGTGATGTTACCCTTTGAGGACCGAACTCTCCCATTGCTTTTTTCACTCTGACTGGATGTTGGGGTGGTTCTGGATGTTGTTGTCGCTCCAGATCGGTTTCTGAGAAGGAAGTCTCTGAGGGGGAATGTTGTTGAGGGTTTTTCGGATTGGCATCTCGTAGGGAGCCGTCCGAAAAGACTTCCTACACTCACTGGCTGCTGCCTGTTTACTCCTGAGCTCTGGTGGCGCAATGTTTGCAAGTACCGGTAACCAGAAGATGGGCGTGGGTCGGAGTGTACCGGTAATTACTCGCATCACTCTGTTTAGCTGTACGTCCACCTTACTAGTATGTGCACTTTGATACCACACCGGAGCACAGTATTCAGCAGTAGAGTAGGCCAGTGCAATTGCAGAAGTACGCAGGACGTCAGCACGAGCGCCCCAAGATGTGCCCGCTAGGCGACCTATGAGATTGGCTCGGGTCTTCAATTTTTGGGAAGTATCTTCCAGGTGATCGCGGAAGGTAAGAGAGCGGTCAAAGATGACCCCCAGGTATTTAGGACAGAAGCTGTGGTTGACCTTTTTCCCGCAGAATATTACGTTGAGCTTCTTCTGAATCAAACTGTTTGAGAGATGAAAAGCGCTTACCTCAGTTTTGGAAGGGTTAGGGCATAGCCTCCATTTGGTATAGTACGCGTTCATCTCCCAAAGATAGTGCGATAGTGTGATTTCTCCCCCCTCAAATGTCCTCCCCTGGTGTGCTAGTGCCAGGTCATCGGCATACATAAAGTTTTCGGACTGAGTGCACGGCATGTCGCTCGTGTATACATTAAACAACAGGGGAGCAAGCACCGAACCCTGTGGTAAGCCGTTTTTGAGCAGATGGAATCTACTCTCCCCGACGCCCAACAGCACTTTGATACTCCGCGGGCCGAGCATCGTCTTCAGCAGCGAAATGGTTCTTTTGCAAGGTACCATAGCGCTTAGTTTGTATAGCAGTCCTTGGATCCAAACCGTGTCGTACGCAGCTTTAAGGTCTACGAAAGCGACGAATGACTTTTGACCACGCTGGTACCCAGCCTCGATGTAGGATGTGAGAGCCAGGACCTGATTAGCACAGCTTCGGTTTGGTCTAAATCCGGCCTGTTCCGCGGGGATCAGGCGGTCGAGAGACGTTGAGAGCCGATGATACACGATCCGCTCCAGTAGCTTATAGGTGACACTCAACAATGATATTGGTCTATAGTTGGCAGCATCATTAGCCGGTTTCCGGGGCTTCAGGATGGCTATTACTTTGGCTTTAAGAAAGATGTTAGGGAGCTTATTCGATTCTAGAATATCGTTAAAGAAATCGAGTAGCCACCTCCTGCCCAATTTTCCAAGATGCTTGAGAAATTCGGGACAGATCTCGTCGAAACCCGCTGCTTTGCTGCATTTGACGTTTTGGGAGTGCCGTTTCCAGCTCTTGTAGGGTGTAATAGGAACCGTACGTGTGGTCTGGTTCAAGACGCTTCATATTATTGATATGTTGGGCCCTGATACTTTTGGCAAAGGACTTGTCAAAGTTGTCCGAATTTGTAAGACTTTTAAGACGCTTTGCAACGTCCTCTGGATGTACTGAAGACTCTATGGGAGCTGGTGCAGGCGCTTCACCCAATTTGCGCAACAAAGTCCAACTCTTCTTACTAGAGTGTGTAAAATCCATGCCCTCCACCCTATCCATCCATTTCTTGCGGCGGGATTCGTCTAGGGCATCCATAAGATTACGCGCTGTTTTTGAATCAGAGGTTGACAGGAAATTCTGGTATGCTTCTTCAGCTTCCTCTGTCCATCCTGGTATGTAATCCTTACGGAACCCCCTGGGTATGTGACGTTTGGCCGTTGCGATGATGGCCTTACATAATCTCTCGTAGTTGTCTACTGTCGGTTTGATCCAGCGAAGAATTGAGTCCGTTTGGCTGCTGAAAGCATCCCAGTTGGCTTTTGGGAAATTCCAGCGGGCTTAAGGGACAGAGTCAACCAGAGGGATTTCAAGCCCAACAGTTATTAGAACTGGTCGGTGTTGGCTGTTCGGGAAGTTATATAAGATTCTCCGAGTGGTCGGGAGTCGGTCAATTCTGTAGTAGTTATTGGTGACATGAATATAAATATTTCTCCGAGTACCACCGACTCGAATAGTAGTAAATACTTAGATATGATGGCGTATCATGGCGTATTATCTGCTCATGTCTTCCCTACCTGCAATGGGAATTATATTGACCATATAATGTTGAGGTCGAATAGACGCGCAATAACATTTATTTTGGATGCTTATATAACTGACCACGCACCGATGATCTTTTGTTTATATTGCAAAACTAAAAGACAATGGCAAAACTCTAAGACAACTCTCTTAAAAATTGATTATCCTTCGTTAACTATCTCTCCGAAATAGATTTTAGTCGTCTTTACAATGCAACAGATCCTAGTATGGTGGCCACCCTATTAACTGACACCATTTTTCAAGCCATCGATACTCATTCTAAACTAATAACTGTTTCGCACCGTAGACGTGTAATTAAACCATGGATCACTCCAGGATTAGTACGGTGTATCTGGCATCGGGATAAATTGCACAAAAAAACTAAACGTGATTATAACAATGCGATTTTACATATAACGTACATAAGATATAGGAACTATTGTAATAATTTATTGAAAAAATTAAAGATTGCCTATAAGAAATCCGAGTTTGAGAAAAATAAAAATAATCCAAAGGGTATGTGGAATACCATTAACAAGGTAGTTAACCTCAGACAGCGTGCATCTATACCCAATGCGTTGCTTAACCTAAATCCGGATTCTCATGTATCTGTGAACATGTTTAATTAACATTTTGCAGGAATTGGTGCATCTCTTGCGAATGCGATATTACATACAGATGGGATAATGCGGTCGAATGTGTCGAGCACTAACCATGAATTACCATCTCGTTCTCAAAGAGACTATGGCGTTATACGATACTAGCCCGGGAGAGATCGAGACCATTATAACAAATCTAAAAGATGATTCTGCTACAGGCGCTGACGAGATACCGACGCTAGTAATCAAAAAAGCTCGAAGTAGTTTAATTTCTCCTCTTTCACACATGTGTAATTTATGTTCTGCGAAAGGTGTTTTTCCTGATATTCAGAAGAGGGCTTTGGTTCATCCTATTTACAAGTCTGGGAGCAGAGACTGTGTCGGAAATTATAGACCAATATCAGTTCTCACTATTATCTCCAAAATTCTAGAAAAACTTCTCAATATTAGACTTACAAATTATCTACAAAAGAATAACATTATAGCTGCAAATCAATTTGGCTTTATGAAAAATAAATCAACGGAAGACGCAACTTTACTACTTACAGAGATGATCACAAAAAACCTGGATAGTTCATTTAAAGTTATTGGCGTGTTTCTTGACCTATCAAAGGCTTTCGACACTGTTTCTGTTCCCATACTGCTTACGAAAATGAAGTCTAGCGGAATACGGGGAATAGTATTAGATATTGGCGGACGTAATTTGACGAACGATTTAGCGCAGTGGTTAAGGGCTTAGCCCGCCCCGCCCACTGTGTCTAATAGTCGCGGGTTCGATTCCCGCACGGGACAAATCTTTGTGTGATCCACAATTATTTGTTCCGGTCTGGGTATTTGTGTATGTGAATTTTCATGTTTGTAAACGCACCCACGACACAGGAATTAATCCTAGTGTGGGGCAACGTTTTTAAAAAAAAAAAAAGACAAAAGAAGATATTTTTCGCTCATACCTTACTAACCGCACCCAGTGCGTAAAAATTAGTGACTACACCAGCGCCAATACGCCTCTTTCCTTTGGAGTTTCTCAAGGCAGCGTTCTTGGTCCTACACTCTTTCTACCGTACGTAAATAATTTATGTACAAAAACGATACCCAACTGTAATATCATTGCGTTTGCTGATGATACAGCTTTGGTAGTATATGGTAAAAGTTGGGATGATGATTTTTCTGTCAGAGCGCACACTTGTGAACTTGTAAACGATTGCAATTGCCCAAAACTTGCGCGTGCCTCTAATATCAAATATTTGGGTCTAACTATAGATTGCTACCTTAATTGGTCACTTCATATCAGTAATCTAACTTGTCGTATACGTAAGTTGATTCCCGTATTCAGAAAACTTAGAAACTCTGCTGACTAATTTTTGTTTCAGTCAAGCTTTCCCTCAATTCTCCAAATTCGCAACTCTGCCTAAATTGATCCCTTTTTGAAAATATTTCTCTAATCTCATGTCTTTGTGAAGAATTCGTTCTTCAACAAAACTCTTTTTTGGCGAGACATACGCTCTAAAAATTCAAATACTGCCGCCAAGGTTTCATTTACTAGTAAATTGAATGAAACGCCGATGAAATTCAAAAATATTGATATGCGGCGCTTTTATCTCTAAACTATTTGCCAAAATGTATATCTCGAACCGTTGAACCCATTTTTCGAAGTTACCCTTCAAAATGCCTTCAAAACGCATTGCCAGTAACAACCAGCTGGCACCATGTTTATTTAAATTAACACAAGTAATCAAATTAAAACAACTGCCAGTAAGCATCAACACATGTATTTCGACGCCTAGAAAAAAAAATACATTCATTTCAATGACAAGTGACAATTCATAGTGATGTCCCATATCCCAACACAGAGCGATTCAGAATTGGGGTATTGTAATATGCGTGGTATTGTACCGAAAGTCATATTCACTTTCGGTAACATACCACGTATATGTTAATATAAAAAAAAATGTAATTTTAGACTTAATTTATCTATCTATCTATCTATCTATAACCTCACGCCAGATCCCTTGCGGGGTAGGCAGAGAGTACAGACTTAATTTATGAAGAATATAATTTTCAAAATCCGTCTCTTTGTTTGTTTTCAAAATAATTTTCTCGTGGATGTCGTTAGCTATGTTATCTAATTTGCAAAATATTAAAATATTCACTGATGGAGATAAATAAAAAAGCGACTAGATAATTTCTGCTAAAATAAAATTTACAAGAAAACATATGTTTGTTAAAAGGATCATTTTTATTTTAAATATTTAAACCATCGCGATCCTTGGAACGGGAGCCGGTGTATACACGAAAGGATACACAGCCTAAGTCAAAGCATGGGCAGATTTGCATCAATATTCCAAGCAGGGACCTATGCGATAAATATTTGTGCAAAAGAGATATAGGACAAACGAATTACAAGCAAGAGAATCTATATCTGTAGTGACAGTCAGGCTGCTCTCAAAGCAATCATCAGCTCCTATGAGCTAAACTCAGCACTTGCTGCGGAGTGTGCATATCTTCTTGACAGATGTGGAGCGCGCAACACGGTCAGTTTAGTCTGGGTCCCTGATGTTCGTATCTGAACATAAAATTGTTATTTTATAATTATTTTGTTGTTCGCATCCGAACTTAGTTGTATTTTTTATGATGGCAAGTTATTTTTTAGTTGTTGTTGGTTCCTGGTCTACCGCTGGGTGAGGCGAGAGTGAATTATTTATTTTTTCTGAAATAAGTTACGTTATTAAGTTCCATAAACTTATTATAAATATTAATAAAGTAATATATTAACACTAGCAAGCCATTTCAATTATAAATCCACATATATAAGTGCTTCAGCAACATAAAACCTATTTGTGTAAGCGGCTCCATAAGCTCGCTACATGGTGGTCCTTAAAGCTAAAGACTAGCGTCGATTAGTAAACGATTAGTAAACTTTGAATACAAATATCAATTATATTTGTGTGAAAAAAGGGCTGGTTGTAAAAAGTAAAAAATAAAAATAAAATCCACGGTCAAAAAAATTTTGAGGGTACAAATTCCCGCTTAAAACAAAAAAAAATTGCGTCTTGTTGGTGTCGCGCGTTAAGTTCCAGCGAATTTCCGTTTGGCGTGAGCATCGCCACGCGAGAACGGGACGGAGGTATGCTCGCCAGCCGTGTGGAAGCAGGAAAGCACTAGGACTTTCGCCGGCGGGAAACTCATCGCCCAATAAGGAGCGTATAATCCTACAAAGCAGAAAACACATTTTATCGCCTAGTAGTTTTTAATTTAAGGACATTATATTTTATATATACCTGTTTGTTACTATTTAATTGTTTGTAGGGACAGCCATTGTTTTTCTTCCTTGTAAAACTTCCCAGTTCGAACTTTTGTTTTATAAGTTGGATTGTTTTAATTTTAATTGTGTGCCGGTTGGAATCCAATCCAGTGGAATCCCCCAGGCGAATTGAGACGTTGCACATAACGTAGCTAAGCTGATAAATTCACTAAAGATTAAGCAAAACTAGTGCCGGTGTGAAAACAGTGAACATTTTAACAAGTGTGTGGACAGTAGGGTTCATTCCCGGGAATTCTCGGCTCGAGAAAATGGTTGGGCTTGGTTCCCGGGAAATCAAGCTCGATAAAAGTCGCGAACTCGAGAAATCATGTACCTATATAGAAATTAAGTCGCCGTTTGTTGTGTTGCGTAGCGGCGCGGGCCAAAGCGCAGCAGCACCCTTTGATCTCGCTGCAAGCGCTCTGCGGCGTCGTTTTTACACGTTCATTCGTGTTTCGACTCTAGCCAAGTATAGTTTACGTAGTGGGTGTTTCACAGATTACGTGATAAATTGAAATCAAACAGGTAAGTATTTTCACTTTTATTGACACATCATGGTTTTATTATTCATATTATATTTATCAATAATATAATCTAAATATGATCTTAAATTTTAATAGGTAGTTATGTATACTGGACCAGTACACAGCTCAGTGCAAGTACTTTAAAAGATGATGCAATAACAACAGACTATTGCTCATAGAATATAATTCCAAGTACTGTTTTGCTTAATCAGCTTAACTTGCCTCAGCTGCGTATTTATCAAGTAAACAGATATCAGGTTACTTGTTTAGTCTCAGTCCCATTCTAATAACTGTTATGCTTAATAAGCAATATCAATTAATAAGACGCATAATGCGTGGGTTCCTTCTAGAAACAGTTGTTTACTTGACGATGCCTATAAATAATAGCCATCGCCAAGCAAAGTACATTCAATGTCGACTCAGCTCTCTTACCGTTCGCACTAACGTTAAGTAATATTAATTGACTGCATTAATATTTTGAGTATCTATTATTAATTTGTATTGTTAAATAAATATATTTTTATAAAGTCACGCCGGCCTTTATATTTGACTAGGTACGAGTAC
The DNA here is from genome assembly GCA_905147815.2 of Phalera bucephala. Lineage (NCBI taxonomy): Eukaryota > Metazoa > Arthropoda > Insecta > Lepidoptera > Notodontidae > Phalera > Phalera bucephala. Next base: position 13,727,337 of record LR990628.1, on the reverse strand, counting down.
CTATCTGTTCTTTTCTATTATTTTTTAGTCAAACTTTAATACATAAAATAACTAACGATACATTAATTATACTACTTAGTCTAATTATATTTCCTATTTTTGTAAAACAACAACCCACAAGCTTAGTTTTTAATTATTCTGATATGTTTTTCTTATGTAAGTAATTTGAAATTAATTAATGTGTCATTTTAAATTTGTGAGACGAATATTGCCAGTTGTGTTGTGTGTGTATCACATTGTTACGGGTTGTCTTGCTTAATGAAATTCACTTGAGTGTAAATTCTCCTTTATTTACAACTATTTTAGAGATTCGATCATGTAATACTCGAAATGCATGCAAGCTAGCCTAAACTTATCCTAAATTTGGACGCCAGGAGAGTTTTTTCTGTCGGAGTGCGGAACTCTGCCAAAACCAAGCCTCGACTAGCAGACAGCTCAGGAGCGTAACAAATTAGTGCATCAGATCCGAAAGGACGTTTCCGTAAGCTACGACAATTGAGAAATCTTCAGTTAGTTTCGTTAAGATGTCTCAATCCTATCATCAACATTTACGTTCATTTATCTACTTGAAATAATACAATTCACTCACCCCTTTGTGCACCTCACTCACAACAACGCGTTATTAATAAATATATGGCATATGAAATGGCTATAATTAATAATTTCAATGACCCAAATTATGCACTTTACATTTATAATATTTTTTTTATTAAGACGGTAGGTGGCCGTTTATCAACATTCGCAATCACTAACTCCTTACACCGCGCTGTCGCGCAACCGAGTTCCCCGTATTGGTCCGCTTATGCAGTCATGTCTTTAATATTCAAATATCAAATTTTGCGGAAACAAAAAGACAATTATTATGTGTGGGTTTGAACTTGCGTCTCGCTGTTGAGCTTGTTACACCTATTCCCATCTAACATAATATTCCCCCAACGAAAGAAAGAAAAAAATATATTCCTATATATTTTATTTCTTTACAGATTATTAACTACTCCACAAGGGTTTATGTCTTTAGCGTGCCAATCCCCAATCGATTTACCAAAAGCATTATTCAATCGAAAATCATTGTGAGACAGTTTCTCAACAATGATGGCTTTCTCAAATTTGGGTGCTAGTTTAGCCATGAACTTATTTGTTGCATTAGAAAGACACTTGTTTCTTTTCCAAACTACATCGCCTACTTGAAAACTAGCAATGTTGCGCTTTTGGTTGTAGAATTTCAGGCTTTTATCATGAGATGCCTGTAATTTTAATTCAATGGCCTTAAAAAGTGTGGGGTCTCGACTGGAGGTTATCACAGTATTCCCGAGTATCAATAGCTATAGGTTCATACCGGGCACAGGCGTATACGTTGGCGGTGTTGTTGACACTGATTGGAGGAATGGATGTTTCTCTTCCAAAGAACAGGAAAGAGGGCGTGTGCTCTGTGGTTTCATGGATTGATGTACGAATGGCATAGGCTAATTTTTGTATATGAGTATCCCATTGATTATGCTTTTTAGAATTGATATAGGCAGATATCATCGTGCCGATAACCCTATTCACTCGTTCTGTTGGGTTACTCTGAGGGTGATAGTTCGGAGTATACCAAATTTGGCTGTTATATTTTTGCACAAGTTCTCGGAATAAATGTGATTCAAATTGTCTACCATTGTCGCAAATGATAGCTCTAGGTATGCCAAAAAGTAAAAATTATTTCTCTAGAATGTCACTAATTTTCTCAGCTTTTCCATTTCGTAATGGAAATAATAATGTAAATTTGCTAAATAAACAAGTTATAACTAATAGTATTGTATTAAAATTTTTGCTTTTAGGAAATGGTCCCATTAAATCTAAAGAAATGATCTGCCATGGTCCTGTAACTGTTCTGGGTGCTCATGACACTTTTACCTTAGCACAGGTTTCACATCGACCAACATGTTGCCTCACATCTGTTAACATGTTAGACCAAAAATAAAATTGTTTAATTCTAAATAAAGTCTTACGAACTCCTAAGTGACCAGCTGTAGGATCATCATGACAAAAAACACGTTTCAAAATCTCCTCTCTAAGTGAATTAGGAATGACTAGCTTCCATTCATTTTTTTTATCTGGGTATTGTTTAAGACATATTTTCTTGTAAAGTAAGCCATTATTAACTTGCCAATCTGGATTGAGATTTTGTGTGCTTTTTATTTTTGCAACTTTACACTTATACCAATCATCCTTATCTATCTATCTATCTATAACCTCACGCCAGATCCATTGCGGGGTAGGCAGAGAGTACAGAGTTCCAACAGGTTCTTTCCTTACATACTTCTCTGGCTTCCTCGACTCTCATAGTTCGTCTCATACACGCTCGCCGGTTACGGAGACTCTTGACTTTTCCATCAGATAAGACTCTGTTTATTTGGTCGTGGTAAGATATTTGGCAGTGGTGGATCTTCCTTATGCTTATCTAATATTCGTATATTATAATCATTATCTTTAAGTGCATTAACGGACCTAGATAAGGCATCTGGCACAATATTACACCTACCGAGTCTATGAATAATGTCGAAACTAAATTGCTGTAACTTCATAGCCCATCTGGCAAGCCTACCGTGCGGGTCTTTCATTTTGTGTAACATTTTAAGAGCGCTATGGTCAGTTATAATCGTGAAATGAGCACCATCTATATATGGCCAGAATTTTTCTACGGCGTGTACTATACTTAATAGTTCTCTTTCTGAGGTTGAATATATTGTTCACAATCATTTAATTTGCTACTCAAATATGCTATGGGCTGTTCCATGTCATCTATTGTCTGGCATATAACAGCACCGATTCCTTTGTTTGATGCATCGCACTGAATTATAAATGGTTTGGTAAAATCTGGACATGAGATAACCGGTGTAGAAGTGAGTAGCGTCTTAAGTTTTACAAATGCTACCTCAGCCTCATCGGTCCATATAAACTTTTTATTTCTTTTGCCTTTTGTTAAAGAATGTAGTGGAACTGCTATAGTTGCAAAGCATTTTACAAATCTTCTATACCAACTAGCAATCCCTATAAACCTTTTTAAGTCGGTAATGTTCCTTGGTCTTGGATAATTAATGATAGCTAAGACCTTGTCTGGGTCAGTGCGCAACACGTCTTTATCGACAATGAATCCCAAAAAACGCAAGCTGGATCTAGCAAATTTGCATTTATCTACATTAACTGTCAAACCAGCTTGTTTTAGAATCTTTGTAACAAATTTTAAGAGTTCCACGTGCTCCTCAAAGGTCTCAGAGCATACAACAATATCATCAAGGTAAGCCCAAACTTTGCCTTGTAAAGCATGAAACAAAAGATCCATTAATCTTTGTTGGGATTGTGAAGCATTGACGAGGCCAAATGGCATAACTTTAAATTAAAACAATCCTCTACCCGGCACTGCAAAAGCCGTTTTTTCTTTACTTGATTCCTCTAGTTCAATTTGCCAAAATGCTGATTTCAAATCTATTGTGCTGAGGTATTTTGCATTGCGTAAGTTGTCTAAAATTGATGAAACTCGTGGTAAAGGGTGTCTCTTTTGGTAATTTTGTTCAGCTGTCTACTATCTTAACAAAGTCTATTGGTACCATTGGGTTTTTTAACTACTACTATAGGGGAACACCAAGGACTGTAAGATGGTTCAGTTACATCTTTTTCTAACATGTCATCTAGTTCTCGTTCAGTTTCTTTCCTTATTACCGGTGAAAAATTATATTGTTTTTGATATACAGGCTTATTATTTCCGGTGTCTATAGTGTGCTTAACTATTTTTGTTCTGCCTAACCCGTTACCAATCCTGTGTCGTATTTCTGTTATTATGTTTAATAAACAGTCTTGTTGATCCTCACTTAAATCTGCTTTACATATAATTGCCGATGGCTTGTGAGAGAGGGTGCTGATTACTGTAGTGTTTTGTAATAAATCATTCTTAAATTGAAATGACACTCCAAATTTGCCATAAAAATCTTTACCTAAGATTAGTGGCTGTGATAATTTTGGCATGAGAAGCATGGGTATAATGTAAAACTGATTATTAAATTGTACTGGAACATCAAATACTTTGGTTATGTAGTGATGTGTGCCATCTGCAGTGGATATATTCATCGATTTAAGGTTCTGAGATTTTACACCGAGCCGTTTCATAGTGTTAGCAGTTTCCAAATTCATCACTATGCGAGTAACGCCAGAGTCCAACAAGCCACTGAAAGTATAATTTAAGATACTAATATGTATATATGGTCTGGTATCAAGTTCTTTTTTAAATATTAAAGGTGACAATGTAATCTTATTTTCAGACATAAAAGTGTGTATAAATTTTAAACAATCCTGCCATTCCTTGTCTTGTCTGCTGAGGGGAAAGCTCAATTGGCAGGTTTTGTGCTTTCCCCGATAGCGTTTCCCTTACAAGTGCAATCTTTAGAGGTTACGCCAAAACGACCACACTTATAACAAAATAAGCGTTGTTTTGGCGCTGTACATGATCGAAATAGATGTCCAGCTATCCGACAATTCCAACACCTCATTTTGCTATTTAATTTATTGTTCGTCTCTGTGTTTTTTATTTCCAGGACTTCTTTATGCTGACTTCAACTAAAATTAACCTTACATGCTAAGTCTGGTTCTAAGGAATTGATGAAGCTCTTAGGTTCTTTAAAATTATCACAATTTACTTTAGTTCTTTCAACTATTCTCAGTACATTAATGGGATCAGAAATAGACGAAAATATATCTCTACATACATCTCGTTGATAATACGGCTGAAGATTTTTCGTGATTATCATAATTTTTTCAATTTCAGAAATTTTGTTGGGAAGCCTGTTAAACAAGTTCTGCATTACAGCAACAAAAATAAGTACTGATTCATTTTTACCTTGAGTTCTTGACCTAGCTTCAGTCAATAACTCTTCTTGGTAGTATGGAGATTGAAATGTGCGTTTTAATAACACCACTAATTCATGCCAATCGCTCACAAACTGTCTATTAGCACGAAACCAAATCAAAGCGTCTCCCTTAAAAAAATCAATGGCATGCCGCCATAAGTCTCCGTCAGTTGCGTTCCTAGCATCCTTAAGTTCATCTACTCTCTCAATAAAAGCATTGACACTAAAGCTGTTGTCACCAGAAAAGTGAACACCCCATTGACTAATGGGGACTAGTTTAAGTTTTCTTGTTGTAGGTTCCTCTCCAAATGTTGTGGAGTTGAAAAATTTTGAGTGGGTAGGTTTTTCTTTACCAAATGCTTGTATGTCCAAGTCATCTTGCCCAAAACTAACCCTTTTCCTATCTAGATTTTGTTTAGGGTCAACTGAATTGAAATTAATTTCTTTTTTAGTTTCAGAAGAGGATGGGGCTATAGTGTCTACAAACTCAGTATCATCAATTAAATCGAAAATTTTATGACTATCTTCACCTAAAGATTTATTTATACAGTGCCTCTTTCATTTCCGGTGTAATATCATTCCCATCGACTAATTCATCCTTACCCTCCAAATCACTTAATAGTAATGTAGTTTTCTCTAAAAGCACTCTTTTCCTCTCCTCATCCAATTCTTCTACTGCGGCAATGAGTGTTTACCTATTAACTATATGAATCAAACGTGAAACTAATCGTTTATATAGTTGTTTATCCGGTTTTTCCTTTAATTCTGACGTGTAACATAATATGGTATTTATTTTGTCTGCACAAATATCTAATTCCCCGCCTGGCATATCGATACAAGAACGCGGTGGTTTTATCTCATAGAATACTTGTTGTAAGCTTTCAACTTGCATCATTTTTTTTAGTATTTATTTTTTAAAGCACATACTAATCCTCCAGGATGGGTATACCCACGACACGCAAGTTCAAATTCCACTTCATCTTTTAGCAAATATTGAGGGTCCATTGTTATATATATATAATTAGTTTCTTGCAATTAGATTTTAGTAAATAGGGCACAGAGACAGTAAGTGTAAATATAACCGCAAGTGTATGTATTTAATTAACTACCGCCGCACTCAGAGAGAATTACAACAAAAGATAAAAAATCCTGTCTTACAAACACAAACTCTGTCTTAAAAAAATACAATACACTTTATTTAAGAAAATACAGAGTTTTTTCTGTCGGAGTGCGGAACTCTGCCAAAACCAAGCCTCGACTAGCAGACAGCTCAGGAGCGTAACAAATTAGTGCATCAGATCCGAAAGGCCTTTCCGTAAGCTACGACAATTGAGAAATCTTCAGTTAGTTTCGTTAAGATGTCTCAATCCTATCATCAACATTTACGTTCATTTATCTACTTGAAATAATACAATTCACTCACCCCTTTGTGCACCTCACTCACAACAACGCGTTATTAATAAATATATGGCATATGAAATGGCTATAATTAATAATTTCAATGACCCAAATTATGCACTTTACATTTATAATATTTTTTTTATTAAGACGGTAGGTGGCCGTTTATCAACATTCGCAATCACTAACTCCTTACACCGCGCTGTCGCGCAACCGAATGCCCCGTATTGGTCCGCTTATGCAGTCATGTCTTTAATATTCAAATATCAAATTTTGCGGAAACAAAAAGACAATTATTATGTGTGGGTTTGAACTTGCGTCTCGCTGTTGAGCTTGTTACACCTATTCTCATCTAACATAATAACATATTACTTCAAGGGCTTATTATTAATTTGAATTGCGTTTGTTATAGATTTTACCGAAACGTCACTATAACAGTAAAGATGGAAGCATCAAAAGTATGGAAATATTTCAAAAAAAATAAGGAATCTGCAAATGCGCAATGCCTAAAGTGCCCAAAAACCATTGCTTGCAAAGGTTCAAATACTAGCGGGTTGGTGAGACATTTAGCACATGTTCATAAAATCAATATTACTAAATGCGGGACCCAAGAAGAATCCGAATCTGAAGCATCTACCAGTTCAGGTGTGAGTGCACCGAAAAAAAGCAGGCCTGGCTATGAAAGTATGCAGCAACAGAAACTAAACTCCAAACTCCACCGATACAATCATTGGGTGAAATATTGGCGAGGCTGGCTGCAAAAGACGGCTTCACCATTAATGGAATCACAAAAAGTGAATTCATTCGTGATTCCGTTGAAGTAAGACAAATAGTGGAGGAACGCTTGAAACATTATGGAGTCAAATTTGAGAGTGATGTTGTTGCCGTAACAAGCGATGGGCCAAACGTAATGAAAAAATTTGGTAGAAAAAGCCCCTGTGAAATGTAAATCATGCCATCCATTTAGCTATTCTTGACCCATTTTGTAAAAAAAACAGTCAGAAGTTACAGCTGCAAGGAATGCCTTGCATAACGATGACGAATACAGCAGCTCCGATGAAACCAGCAGCACTGATAACGATGATGAATCTTATATATCTAATGAAGAACCTAGACCGCAAATAATTGATGACATAAACAATGTAATGACTGAGACCCGATCGATAATAAGATTTTTCAGAAAGAGTCCTCTAAAATCAATTACACTGCAGAAACATGTAGTAGCCGAATTCGGAGTAGAACTAGTTTTGTTACTCGATGTCAGAACTAGATGAAATTCAATGCTGACAATGATTGAACGTTTCTTGAAATTAAAAAATGCAATCAAAAAGGCATTGATAGATTTAGATAGCTCACAAAAATGGAATGAAGATAATATTACTGTGCTACAAAAACTGCAGATGATATTAACACCAACAAAACTTGCAGTAGAGGCGTTGAGTAGGCAAGATGCCAACTTATTGACTGCAGAGGCTATAATAGACATATTGCTAAAAAAATTAGAAAGTATCAATTATCCTTTGGGCCTCAAATTAGTAGATTTACTTAAGTTGAAAATATCAGAGCGCCGTAATACGTCTCTAATATCGCTGCTAAAATACTTAAACAACCCTGACAATTTCATGCACGATAAAAGTAACTACTTCATTGATAACAATAAGACATTTTTGATCGGATACGCTGAAAGAGAATATAATGGTTTACACCCTGCCATCACAACTTTGACCGAAAATGAGTCGGGAGTGGTAGAAGAAGTAAGCCCATCAGAACCTGAACCCGAAAGCTTCGAAATTCAATTAGAAAAAGCAATTAAAGGCATTTCAACAAATGAGGAGGCAAGTGCATTGGCACTGTCAAAATATATAGTAAAGAAAGAGTTCTTACTTTTTGAACAGACTGGGAAGAGGTCACCAAATTTAGAATCGATGTACAAAGCATTGCTTTCAGTTAAGCCTACTTCAACTGAAAATGAAAGAGTGTTTTCAGTTTCAGGAAATATAGAACAATGATTTTGACCTCCAAGCAAGAACTGGAGCGCCGAATCACGCATGAAGAACAAGTGCTAAGAGAACAAGTGCAAGCAACAGCTAACATTGAAGAAGGAAACATTGAAGAGAGTGAGTATTTTAGAGAAGCCAGTGAGGGTAGAGGTAGTAACGGTGAACGAAAATACGACGAAAATACCACGACTTTGATTAACGAACAGAAATCTAATGTTAAGGCATTTGAAAGAACAATACGCAATCTGGATATTGGAGTACTTACAGAAAAGTGGCAACTGGAAGATTATCACCTAGCGATGGGAAAACATTGATAAATTATACTGGAAATTGGATAACATACTTCATGACGTAAGTGCCCACGAACAAACATATAACAAGTTGGAAAAAATGTACGAAGTGGCTAAAACAATAATTAATAACAAAATCTGGGAGCGCAACCATCAAGAGACATCAGCACCTAAATTAGAACTGCCTATTTATGCGGGTAACTATGCGCAGTGGACCACATTCAAGGACTTATTCACGGAAACAGTGCATCAGAACACGTTTATATCAGAATCCCAAAAGATGCAACATCTCAAGTCTAAATTGAAAGGAGAAGCTGAACGCCTAGTTCAACACTTGCCAATAAGCGCGGAATACTACGAAACTTGCTGGAACATCTTAAAACAACGGTATGATAACCTCCGACTGTTATTTACTTACCACGCCAGTGAACTTCTGAACCACTCACTATCCAACAACCTTCAGCAGCAAGTGTGAAAAGGATGCATGACGTAATTCAAGAAAATGTTAACGCGATTTCAAACCTGTAGATTGAAACCAAAACTAGGGACCCATTATTGGTTCATATTTTTCTGAACAAACTCGACAGTGAAACGAAACAAGCTTATGTGGAGTCTTTGAAAAACACCAGAGAAATAACTACACTTATCGCTTTTTTGAAATTTTTAGATAATAAATTTATGGCGTTGGAATCAAACATTAAGCCTAGCCATAGTATGAACGCAGAAAAAGCAACAACTTCGGAGAAACCTATGTACAATTACAGAAAATATCACCAATATAATGAACAGTACAATAATAGTAAGTCGCCGAAGACATTTTATAACTTTATTATAAAATGCCCTAAATGTAACAAGAAACATGGATTATACAGTTGTAAAGAATTTATAGACATGACGTCACAAGACCGACTCATAACAGCGAACAAACTTGGCGTATGCAAAAACTGCCTGTTTAACCATAAGGGAGTTCAATGCTCGTCAACGAAGAAATACAAACAGTGCAATAACAATCATAACACTTTACTGCGTGATGCATTATATAACGAACGGGAAAATTCTACGAACAAACAGGGTCAAAGACATACCCATGTGTGTAACGAACCATGCAATGATGTACTCTTAGCAACACCCCAAATCGAAGTCAAGACTTAATTTGGAACCAACATCAAACTGAGAGCACTATTAGACCAAGGTTCACAAGTTACCATGATAACAGAAGACGCCGCTCAACGTCTGTGGCTCAAGAGAAGCAAGTTGGATGTGGCGGTATATGGAATTGGGCTCTTCGCCTACAAACAAATGCAAAGTAGTGGTTAAACTATCCTGTAAATCTCTGCATAATGACTTTACATTCGAAGCCGAAGCCCTGATTATGAACAGACTAACAAGTCAACTTCTGAACAATAACATAAATAAATCAATCTTTAAACATTTGGATAATATTAAGCTAGCAGACCCAGAATTTAACATAGCTGGAAACATTGACAAATTATTGGGTGCTGACATATACTCAGAAATTTTATTAGAGGGTCTGATAAAAACAAACCATTCTAATATCGTGGCTCAACAAACCCATCTAGGGCGGATTATTTGTGGGAGATACAAAACATTTCACTGCCATGTGACTATAAACAACCTAGAAGAAATAGCTAAATTCTGGGATTATGAAGATATAACAAATAATAATAAAGAACAAAACGAGCAAGATCCTTGCGAAACATACTACAAGGAAACAACAATCAGGTTAACAGATGGAAGATACCAGGTTCGCCTTCCACTGAAACAAGAGATCTGTGAAAAACTAGGAACATCTAAACCTCAAGCAATTGCACAATTTAAGAAGCTTGAACGAAAAATGGCGAATAATGTCAATTTTGGACAAAGCTACAGAGCCTTCATGTCCGAATACAAAAATCTGGGGCATATGAAGAAGTTCACAAGTAACAACAGTGTTCTTCAGTACTTCCTACCACATCATGGAATAATACGAGAAAATTCCATAACAACAAAATTGAGAGTGGTGGTTAACGCTTCTGCGAAAACAAGTACAAAATGAAGCCTTAACGACCTGATGGAGAGTGGACCCAATTTGCAAGCCGATCTGCAAGCTATCCTATTACATTGGATACAGTATCGGTACGCACTAACAGAAGACATCGAGAAGATGTATAGATATATTGCTATGCATCCTACAGACGGTCATCTTTTTTTTATTATTATTATTATTTATTTATCACACATTTTTACAGCTACCATTACAGGAATTCCCAATTTAGTAGCGTAATTAACATTGATTATTTTATAATAATTACAAATTAAATTAATTAGACATTATAAAATTTAACATAAAAAAAAGAAATAAAACAATAATAAATATTTAAAAAGAAAACATAATAAATTGAATAATAAAATAGATTACCATTAAATATAATAATTTCAAACAATTGTCAATAATTTATTGGATAGCATAAAACATGTAACGTTACCTTTGCAAATTTGCTCATTGAACATGAGAAAACGTCCAGTTTAGTGGCAACCAGATTTATTGTATTGATTGACGCGAAGTATCCAATAGCTTAGTTCTGCCACGACGCACTGCGAACAAATGCGGTAGTCGGCGCCGCCGCACATAGTTATCAGGCACACACAAGCGCAACCATTGCAGTACCCCTGGATTGTATATATCACCTCGGAATACCTTAATCACGTAAGATGCCAGAGACAGATCTCTCCTAGTTTCCAGCCTGTTGTATGCCCAGCCATGCCCAGCACAAACAAGGTTGGATACATCAACGGATAGAAAGGATATATCCCGTACAATCTAAAGTATAGGTACCTTGTAAATTTATTTTGTATGCGCTCCAACATGAGACTATATTTAGTTTCATGTGGAGCCCATACGGCCGCATTGCACTCCAGCTGACTTCTTATTAGAGCATTATACAATATAGATATTGCTTTAATATTTTGGAATGTTCCTGCTCTGCGAAGTACAAATCCAAGACTTTTATATGCCTTTTTACAAACATTCAGTATGTGTTCGCAGAATGTCAACTGAGCCAATAGCCAAGCCAATAGCCGAGTTCAATAGCCAAGAGCAACTTGAGGTAATCTGCAAACAATAAACACTTGGCCTCCTTCACTACTTCGGGCAGGTCATTGATTACTATTATAAATTCTAACGGCCCCAAATTGCTTCCTTGGCTTACTCCTGCCCTTGTGAAGTAAGGCTCAGTATGATATCCGCAGTAGTCCACATACTGTTGCATGTCCCTCATGTAACTCGCAAAGAACCTAAGCAGCTTATTTGGACAACAAACTCTCACCAACTTTGATAACAGGATATCGTTATCTACGAGGTCAAACGCTTTCCTGAAATCAAAGTAGGCGGTATCCACCTGGAACCCTGCGTCAATATGAGGGACCAAGTACGCTATGGCATTTAGCAGATTGCTGGTAGTGCTATATCCCGGTCTAAAGCCGTGTTGGGCGTCCGAAAATTGCGGCGCTACCTGCTCTTGGACACTTCGTTGTATGGCAGACTCAAATACCTTTGCTGGAGATTACAGGATCGCCACTGGGCTAAAATAATTTACTTCTGATCCCCCCCCCCCCCTTTCGGTATTGGAATTACGCGAGTTACTTTCCAACGCTCTGGAAAATGCGAAGTATCCAGGCACAAGTTAAATATGTGTTCGAGTGGTTCTGCTATTACATAGCGACAATCTCGAATAACAAATGCCGGAATACCGTCAGGGCCTGCTGAGCGTTTCGGCTTGAGCCGGACCAGTGCTGACCGCACCTGCTCGAGCGTAAGCCGTGAGACGAGCACGCGCGCGCCACTCGTGCCGACGCTCACTGCTGTCGCCTCAGCCACGTCCAATGACGCCGGCTGATTATTATATACCGAATAGAAATATTTCGCAAACTCCGTCGCACTCTCCGAGCCTGATAATACTACCCCATCCTTTATAATTCCTCTATTGTTATTAGATCCTTTCTTTGCCCTAATATAGTTCCAAAAAGATTTTGGATCCCTAGCTAAATTATTCTCCACCCGCTCTTGATACTTTTTGTACTCCCGGTCAATATTTTCTTTAATTCGTGCCTTGCACTTAGAAAAAATATTGTAGTTCCTACGTGATCCACTCGATTTATATCGCTTATGAAGTTTCGCCTTTAATTGAATATCTCTAATTATCTCCCTAGTATACCACTCTGGATAACAATACCTATGGTCCACTGTCTTTTGCTGTTTTTTAGGTACACTACTTTCAAATATATTATTAAAAATCCTATAGAAATATTCTACCGCGTCTTCCGGTAATTGCAATTTATATATCGGACTCCAGTCTATAGACGCTAATAAAGAATATAATAAATTATAGTCAGCCTTTGCCAAAATTCCATTGTTGGTTTATTTTACTTGAGGATGCCTCACCGTCCTGATTCATGGATAGTGTCGGAGTAAGGGCAGGTCGCCAGCTGATCGCAAGGGGCGGATGATATACGTCCACTGGCACCAGGGTCGCGTCTGCCTCACATGTCTGCATGTTGTCGCATAAGCTAAACGAACACAGTACCAATCCAGTTGTCGTCTATTGCAATTAGGAACATTATTTAATTGAGCCAATTCGCAAAATGACATAAAATATTCAAAATAATTTTTAATATTCTTACTACTTGAATTAAAATTAAAATCACCTACAACAATGATATGTTTATACTTTACACGTAATTGTTCGATTATTCCAAATAATAGCATGTATTAACATTCATTACTACTTGGTGGTATATAAACAACACAACATAAAAACAAATACCTACATTTTACTTGTACCGTCGCGCAAACTATTTCGAATGTACATTTGTCAACATTTATATCGTAGGGTACCTGCACTCGCCTCAGTTGCATTTTGTGTGTGGCCACAAGAAACGCGCCGCCTTGCTTGCGCCCATCCGCACGATCGCATCGTATTATCTGATAGCCTGCTGGTACTATTTCTGCGTCCATTATAGAATCGTTGCAACCGGTTTCCGTGATTGCAAATATGTCAGCACTAAGCGATTCAATACTGTTATGAAAAATATTTAGTTTCGTTCAAAGTCCTCTGGCATTCTGATAATATATATGAAAACCACTACTTTTCCTTGTCTGGTTTTCTTGTGGGTCTCCGAAACCAAACCCATTCGCCAAATTTAGCATTTTTAAGCCACCTATTAGGTTGACATAACATACCATACATTGATTCAGGTACAGAAATAGGGCGGGCGGGCGAAAGGCTATCCCACCACACGCGTCCTTCGAGGCGCAGTGGCATAGCTTCTCGCCTATTTTGCTCGTCTGTCCCGGCAAGCAATTTGGCGTGGTCTTGGGAGTAGCGCACGATCGCGACGATCCCCAAGGCAAGTGTGACTGTATCCTGCTCGCGGTTGCTGCCTGCTATTGGTCTGGTCCTTCTGAACAGACATAACAAAAATAGTCATGCGCTTACCTTTCCCCAATTTTCGGTCCCATCCCTCCTATTCCTCTCCCCATGTCCCCCGGTTCTGTCCGGAAGTGTGGTTGCGCCTGGCTGCCCCCTTCAATCTCCGTTTTGGAGAGGGTCGGGTGCAGCGGGTGGCGCGTCTTGTCGGGTCGGTTGCTGGTCGTTCCCCTCTCTCCTCGCTCGAGAAGGGACTGGGAGCCTACAACTCGGTCCAAACAAGGTCGATTGAGTCGCTCGCTCCTTGTACTCTCCGTTTGAGGAGAGGACGGGCAGCGGGCCTTCATTGTGAGTCGTTAACGTCGACGTTGAAAGGCTGGTCGGCACGATGTTTTTTGTTTTTTTTATTAAACGTAGCCCCACACTAGGATTTATTCCTGTGTCGTGGGTGCGTTTACAAACATGAAAATTCACAAACAAATACTCAAACCGGAACAAATAATTGTGAATCACACAAAGATTTGTCCCGTGCGGGAATCGAACCCGCGACTATTCGACACAGTGGGCGGAGCAGCTCAAGCTCTTAACGACTGCGCTAAATCGTCCGTCAATGTGCCTAATGTGCCTAATGCTGCGGTCGGCGTGCCGCGGCTGGAAGCGGAGGGGCAAAACTCCGCCAAGCGCCCGAAGCTGTGGATCAGCTAAACTTAATGATGGTACATAGCAAAAAATTTGAGTGCAATAAAAACATATTCAAACGTGGATTAAATATCCTTTTTATTAAGGAAAATAAAATATTAAGTAACCTCAAGTAAAAGCTAGCATGATAAAATGAATTAATGAATACACAAAAAAAGAAAACATATGTACATCTGGATTACAATTGCCTTTTTATTTAAAAGGGTATTTATTATATATTCCTCTTTTTATCCTACATAAGTTCGACTAATATGCGATTATAGTAACACCATTAACTCTACTTACAATTTATTTTATGCCGCACTTGCCTTTTTGTTCACGCACTATTTTCACACACACACACGCGCGATATTATATAATGTTTTCTGCTCTACCCGGCTGGCCACCTGGTCCGCGATCAGTCTGCATCCTTTTGAATAGCCAGTCTATTCAAAAGGATGCATACCGCCTTAGGGACATATCGTTAAGTCCTATTTCTATTTGCTTATCGTGGCATCTTTTGTAAAATTTATATGCACCAGCAAGCAATCAAAGTGCCAATATTGTGCAAATAATTATTAATATCGTATTTGTAGTCGCTTGCAATTGTTTTGTTTGGGCAATATTGTTTCCTGCTTGGGAAGTTTGTGCAATTACAACCTCTTCCTCAGTGCTGGAACCACCCATATCCTCTGCTTACCACCGTAATAATTTGAGCTTGAAGGTTGCGCGTTGATTGCGCTGACTGTCTGTTATTGAACTGCCCCATTTTCACACACCACACACAGAGTACAATGTTTTTAAATACCATCCCTAATAAGGAGATCTTACGATGGGTTCCCGGAAACGGTTTTTAAAAAGAAACACTTTATTATCCTGAAAAGGATTTAATTAGAGAACCCGTTTACAAAATATAATTATGTCCGCTCTCGTTGGCGGTCCGACCCGAACTGATCTTACGAAAATGGCTGTCGCTAAACATGGATGGATGTTGGTGGCGAGATGCTGGCTAAGCATCTCGTCATCATTAAGGGGTACACTTCACATGTGTAACAACCCCCCCTTTAAGAGTAACATCCGTATAACAACCGGAAGTTACGTGTTAATTCTTAACCTAGGCATTTGTATTTCCTCTACTTCAGATTCATTATTCTGTTCTACATTTGGGGAACGTGACCAAAATGAACATTTCCGTAATCTTTTATAGAGTTTATAAACAATTACAACCAATAATAAGGTAGGTAATAATTGATATTTGTTTATTATTTTCCAAGGTGGGTATATGACTGTTCATGATTTCATTAATGCCAGCAATAAATTTATCTGTTGCTATATCGGGGAGTTTTTCTAAACTTATTTCTGATAACTTCATATATGGTATGTCGGGAAGATGTTTACGGAATTTCTCTATGTTGCAACAAGTATCGTTAATTAATTTAAAATCAGAGATAACCCTTTTTACATTAATGTTAGTGTTTGACTCAGCAACAAGTTCTCTGTTTTTACTGTAGGCTGTGCATTTTGGTTGTAGGTTAAGTATGCCTGTTCCCAATAATTTGAGTTCTGTTAATTCATGTTGACACTCGATTGAAAGCTTAGTGGGTTCTGATTGGACGTATATCCATCTATTACCTTGGAGTTTCTGCCAAATGTCTAATTGACCATGTAAAAACTTGGTGACACATTGTTGAGGTAATTTAGAGATGATTTTGGAGAGTATTTCGATTTCGCAAGTAGGAAAGGCTTTCAATGGAATGAACATTAACATCATTGCATATATAAATGCGGTTAATTGATTTTATACAGTCTTTCAAATCATTTAGGCATATATACATTGACTTATCTTTACTAATAGCTACAAAGTTACAGGAAGGAATAATCATGGCGTAAGAATTTGGGTTTCAACATCATGTGGTATTGGCACGGGCATAGACTTATAAACATAATATTCTGTCTTACAAACTAGAGGAATTTTAATTACGAAGACAATTTTATTGTCAATAAAGTAACATGATAATGTTGACACATCAATTAATGCATGTATATTATCTAAATCTAAACTTAACGCTAATTCCTTACTTTTAGGTAAGCTTGTTATACTATCAGATAATTCCTTATATAACTGACTTGGAGTGAGGACAGACGGGTGTAGGCTGTGACTCTTAGTAAGCATAATAGAATTCACTATGTCATCCAGCTTGAATGATAAGGTAAGAAGACTGGATCCCAAAACATTATACATTTCATTCAATTTTGATCTGATGACCAATTCATCGGTTACCATCGACAAGTTATTAAAACTATTAGATAATTCTGTAACAACGCTATTCAAACGAATTTCATTTAATTGAATGGTTACTAAAGTTTCATTCTGACGTAAAAGCGCTGATTTTGTCAGTAATATATTTTCCTTGAATAAAGAAGCAAGTTTTAAATTATTATTTTCTAATGTTTGTGCACTGTGGGCTGTTGGGGTATCACTCAATAAAAGATAACGACTTTATGTTATCGTGTATTTGGTTAACTGTACTACTACTGAGTCCTGTTACATGATGTGTAGCCCTTTATATATGGGCTACCGTGAGGTAGGGGGGTCATACACTACACCACCCCCCTTAATTTAAAAAAGAAAAAAAATACAAATTTCTCCATGAAATATATGAAAACAAAAAAAAGAGTAATACAAAATTCAACATAGAACTACAGTTGTATAATTTAGTTACTTTGTTTTTTGTTGAAAATTTAAATAAATTTGACAAATTTTATGGTTCAACATATAATAAAATATTACAAATAATAAAGTCAAAAGAATACAGCAACGCCTACGTCAAACAATAATTAATACCTTACACAATAATATAAAAGTAAGTAAATCATATTTTAAAGTAAAATAATAATGATTAATAAAAAAATTACCAAACGTTTCTAAACCCAAAAAAAAATATTTAAGTACCTTAAAGGGTAATAAAAAAAAATTAAAAAGCAGTTAATAAAAATGTAATAAAAGTTATTAAAAACAAAATCGTAAATTAAAATTAAAAAAGAACTTGAAGACACTAAGCATATATTGCATTATTGCTGCCATGCCGTGTAAATAAATGTGGTATCCCTGTATGTTAATAATAAAGATAAAAACCTTTTCTTAGCCTGTTTTATCTCATTATCATTCATTTATCCGTTAGTCTTTAGATAAAAACATGTTCTTTGTTTAATTAAACTTATTACACAACAACATTAGTACACGAGTAATTAGTATTTAGTTAAAACGCTAACTTTTTTTGTTCTTAGCTTCGTACATTTATGTACTTCCCTTATCTTCTGTCTATACATAACTTTTATCTTTATCTCGTCACCATGGTAATCATTATTATTAATTAATAATTGCATTTCTCGCATGCAATTTTGTCAAGGTACACATTTTTTTTTTATATTGACAGGCCTGTCTTTCATTTATATTTATTTATTTATGCAGGATACAAGGAAATTTATTTATCATTGTGCGCACTTATACAATTATAAAACATCATTATTCTTATTTAATCAGGCAGTTCATTTAACACTTCCAAAACTTAATTAAACCGCAACATGTGTCCAAATTATCTTCACAAGTGGTAGCTCGACCGAATTATGATTAGACTAATAAGGATTTCGTGCCTGCCTTGTATCCTGGTGTACCTTGTTATTATTGAAATAAGCCAGCTCGTCCAACAGTGCATCTCGGGCTACTGTTGGTAACGACTGCTATGTCTATATTCCTCATATATTTATTCCTTTTTATCCATCAACACATTAAATACCTATTCATAAGCATACTAAAATCACATCCATATCGAATACTATGGCACTTATAAGAATATCACAAAAATGACTTAGGTGATCAGGCTAAGCTTTCGTTGATAACTTATATCCATAGATATTCCAATCACAATTGTATATACGGTTCCAACGCTACCTTTTCCATTTCCAAAATAAAACCTTTTCATTAGCCCACACGTCTTAAAGCCATTCATTTCCTAACCACTTTTCAATCCAACCAAAACATTCCTATCCAAACTTCCAACTGCTAACCAACATCTAAACCAAAGATATCCAACATTATACCAGAACATATCCTACTAACCCTTACCGAAATCCTAGCTACTGTCAACATTTTATTAACAACATTCGTTTTAAAAATATTATTACGACAAAGTCATCTCAAAATTATTTTTAGTCCACATTTTTTTTTTTTAACTTGAGGCAAGTTTTATTATTTCAAATATCTATACATTCAAATTCCTTTCTTTTTCTACCTTAAAGGCAGTTTTAAAATATTAGCGATTTTCCATTCTTATGTCAAAAATTGAATTGTTAGTACGATTTCAATTATATATAACACAATTCTTATATTTCCTACAATCTTTTTTTTCTTACAATTTGGTTCTCGTGTTTAGTATCGATGTTTAGTCTTTTAAGTATCAATTCTACAACTCCGTGTAATTAGGTACATTTGCAGATTAAAGTTAACTATATTTTAAAACAAAAGTCATTCTCTTAAACATAAATTCATGTTGTTAATTACTAAAAAGCAGGAATATTTACTTTTAACTGGAAATAATTATTAAACAATGGGAAGGATGCTCGTTTCTTCGAATCACATAACTGTAGTTGTTGTACAATGATAAAAAAATATCAATGTTACAAAATTACAACAATTTTAATATACATTTAGTCATTTTTCTGCCTGCCCCATAAGGGATCTAGCGTGATGATATAGATTCATGCATAGTTATTTCAAAACGTTAACTAATGGTACCAAATAAAAAAAAATAGTTACATATGTGTTATACAATTAATAGAATGAGAAAAATTAAATCCATTAGGTATATAAGTTGTGAGTAAAAACAAATTTCACATAAAATCACTTAAGCAGGTATAATTTCTTTAACAATGTAGGCAATCAAGTACTTTAGACATTAAAATATAACCCATTACTATTTGTTTTCAATTAACACTTTAAATAATGTAATTCAGTTTTATTCAGTATCAGAGATAGATAGAAAAGATACTTTACATAATTATGACATTTTTTTTTATACTACTATAATCGCAATTTTATACTTATAGGTAATGATTTCTACTTATAGGTGAAAATATTTAATTTCAAATATAAAAGTATAGTTATAAGTTTACTAATGATAACTTTCTAGGACATGTTTAGTTAGGTCACATTTCATTACGCTAAATCATAAAGATACATAAAACAAAGCGCGCTGCGACTGACATCACTGCGTTGCTATGCCGTAACAGGAGACGAAATTACATACGCTGCAGTTGCATTCCAGTATTTGTATTATGAGACATACTGTTTCCTTATAAGTATGCCTGAGTACCTATGTTTTTAAACAAACATTGGTGATCTAATTTTTTACTTGTTACTAAGTCGTAATTATAATAAAAAAAATCTGAAACTAATATCAATACTGAGATATAAAAATTACGTTTACCTTACAAATAGATGTTTACATATTATTTTACTAAATATGAGATAAACATTCTAAAACTCTATTAAAACGTATTTTTTTTTCGTATTGTGAATTACCAATATTTTGTATACCTTAATAAATACTAGCTTGTAAAAACAATATAAGATTAATTTGCTTCGTGGATTATACTTTTGAACTACGTTTACAGAATTATTAGTTTGCATAATATAATTGTACATACTGATACGCAACATTACATAGGTTGATTCCAGATTATCAAAATTATAAATGTATAGTATATAAAAATTATTTTTAATTATACGCAGACATTAGATAATCGTTATTTATATAAATAAAATGATGGTTATACATAATGTTAAGGAGTTCAGATTCCCCTTTATGATAACGGAACGGTATCCTTTATGTTTTGAAAGTTACCTTTAAAATACTAGGTGTTTGAAAGTAAAAGCATTTAGAAAAATAACGACCTTGTGAGTGTTTTATAACAGGTGAAGAATGACTGCTGCAAAACAACATTTGTTTTAATATGACTGATTTATAATCCATTTAATATTATTTTTAAGTTCTGATTCCAAATTATTACATATTGCCACACAAAAAAAATGGAAATTGTCGTCGCGAAAATAACAAAATAAATATACGTACACTATTTACGAAACTGAATCATTCAAAACAATCATTATATAATTAATATATTTTTTATACCATTCTGTATATTCGATTCTTACTAAAGATTTCATTAAATTTACGAAAAAAAAGAGATACAATGGAAATAATTTTTTTTAAATAAAATTTTCTAGGTCAAATCACTATTCCATATTTCATCGGAGTTACATCTTGTCCTTTAGCATTTTATCTTTAAAATTAGTTATATGGAAGTTCTCTGAAATGCAGCTACACCACGGTGTAGGGGTCACACCAATCGCGTCGCGTATTTCACTTGAATACTGGTCCAGCACTTCATCCCCTTACATTGTCCACTATTAAATTTGATTTTCAGTTTACTTCCAAAAAATGACCAAATTATATTTATTTTTTCAAAGTCAAACACAAAATCACACGGCCCAAAACATTACTATTTTAAACCACAGCTCAGCACTGCCCAAAGGCAGCACTGGCAGGGTCGCCATGCACTGTGGGCTGTTGGGGTATCACTCAATAAAAGATAACGACTTTATGTTATCGTGTATTTGGTTAACTGTACTACTACTGAGTCCTGTTACATGATGTGTAGCCCTTTATAAATGGGCTACCGTGAGGTAGGGGGGTCATACACTACATTTGAATGGCATTACTATAGTTTATAGCGTCATTTTCATCCATCGTGCCTATGATTTGTTAAAGCGCGGATCCGATACCAGCAAACCAGGCTGATCTTTTATCACGGTCTGATATCAAATGTGAAAAGGAATCGTAATCTCTCAAAATATCTTTTAACCGAAGAGTAAGCGGTTGCAATATGTTTAGGCACTCGGTGTCTTCTATCAAGTCTTGTAAACAAAGGGTTTGCGTTATGTATAGAATGTTTTTAATATTCTCTATATGTGGATGTATGTAAGATATATCCTCTGGCACTAAAATATGAAGGAAATCGTCAGATGTCTTGATTGTTCCGATAGGATCGAAGTAGATACCTGGACTGTCAGTCAGTGGTTCCAGAATATCTTGCGTCGCAATGGATAGGCTTGATATAGCTATCCTGCAATATAATACGAATATACTAAGACTAGGTAAATTAAACAAAATGACTTAAAGCTACTATAAAAATAAACCTAATGTCTCGTTTAGGCCAACTTGACTTCGTCGTAATGATATTTGACGTGTCTACGGTTAATGAGTAAGGTAAGGGTGTTATTACCATTTATTTTGATGACTTTGTACGGTCCTTTCCATATTGGAGATAGGGCTTTTCGAAGCCTGAGGTGATTTTTCAAGTAAACCATGTCTCCTGCTTTGTATTGTACTGCGCGACTATGTTGGTCGTAGTATGTCTTAGATCTAGTTTTTGATTTCAAGATATTTTCTAATGCTTTTTCCCTAGAGTGTCGCGTGTGTGTGTGTGTGTGTGTGTGTGAATGACCTACGCTGTTGGCCTCGAGGCCTCTACAGCTTCACCGGATTTTAAAGGCGAGCGTGCAACCACTTCAGCCAGCCTGAAGGGCAAGAGGCGACATACTCGAGGGCGCCTCGAAGAGGCGCCCTCGGTTGGGACAGTCGCTGTAGGGGGACGGGTGCACTACTAAGCGCACCGGTCAACCGCCGGCTATGGGAGGGGATCTACTACTACGTCTACGTCATCGTCGCCCGTATTCTGAGCGGAAAGAAGGGATGACAAGGCATCGGGGGGTCGGTGAGAACATGTCGCGGCCGGCGGTGGCGGCAGGGGTCGGGAGGGAGATCGTAGTCGGCGGTGGCTACGATTAACGGATTCGCATGGGTAGATGCGTTCGCGAAGTGACGTGTCGACGCCTTTTTAATAAAGGCGCGAATAGGTTCGAGACCTAGATCGGAGTGGAGGTCGACGTTCCGTACGAACCAGGGGGCTCCTACGGCTTTACGGAGGAAGCGGTTTTGAACCACTTGGAGTTTATCGATGTGAGAGGGGGCCGAATGCCCGAACACAACACACGCATAAGTCATGATGGGTCGAACGCAAGTTTTGTAAAGTGTCACCTTATTTCTAAGGGACATTTTACTCCGCTTGCAGATTAACGAATGGAGACGACCGAGCACAAATGATGCTCGGTGACGGACCCGCTTGATGTGCGGGCCGAAGGACATGGTACTGTTTAGGGTGACCCCTAGATATTTGACCTCTTTGACCCAGGGAATGGGTCGGTCGAACCTAGAGTGTCGCATTCTTTGTTGTAACAACCGAACATAGCTACTATAGGTAGGTTCAAGTGTGGCCTCATAAATTGAAGTGGGTATTATGGGTTTATGACCGAATACCAGTTCATATGGGGTGTAATTAGTAGTGGAGTGTACTGTGGTATTATATATAAACATGGCTGTGAAGACATATCTCGGCCAATTGCTTTGATTTTCGTCTACAAATGATTTAAGATATTCTTTCAGGGTTGAATGGCTTCTTTCCAGAGCACCCTGTGTTTGTGGATGATAGGGGCTGGACCACAATTGTTTTATTTTTAAAAAACTACATGTTTGTTTAAACAATTCTGCTGTGAAGTTAGTTCCCTGGTCGGTCAGTATATATTTGGGGATACCAAACAAGGTAATAAAGTGCAGTAAACATTCTGCGCTTTCTTCTGCAGTAGCATTGGGAATGGGGTATGCGATGGAGTATTTAGTCAGATCGTCCTGCAGGGTAAGAATATATTTATGATTAACCCCACCACCTTCGGGGAGTGGACTAACTATATCTAAGGCTACGCGTTCAAATGGCTGCGTTGATGTGGAGGTAATTTGTATTGGAGCTCGATTTATTCTTCGCAATGCTTTATTCGTTTGACATTGTTTACATTTTCGAACATAGTTTTCGACATCACTGCGCATATTTCGCCAGTAATATCGTTCTTGGATTCTACTTAACATTCTACTGGAGCCTAGATGACCGGAGATTGGTATGTCATGATTTTCCATTAATACTTTGTTAATTTCCGTAACGGATGGATATATTATAGTATTTTTATAGATATTTATTGTAATATCTGTTCCGTGGAACAAGTAGGTTATAATATTATATATTTTTAGAAAGTTATGCGCATCGAATGGATTACGAAAATCCGTTATACTAAATTCGGTAATTTTATTAGTGACTAATTCCGTTTTTATATTTTTTAGGCTCTTGAAGATGTCTTCGTAGTTACTTCGATCAAAATGATATACTTTGACAAAAAGGAAATAATAATGTATGTTATTACTTTTTCCAATACTGGTACACTTTCACCAATCGTGATATCGTTCAATTTTCGGTAATCAATCACTACACGCCACTTCTTAGTCCCGGAGGCATCAATTTTCTTAGGAATCGTTTCTAGGACTGGTAACATACTATCGCAGATTTATTCAAGAGCTTGCAAAAATCGCAAAACCTCTTACTTCCCTTTTAAAAAAGGATACACCATTTCAATGGACTAACCAGCACCAGCTCGCCTTTGAAAACCTAAAAAATAAATTGATAACAGCACCTATTTTAATATATCCTGACTTCACGCAACCTTTTCTGCTTACTTGTGACGCATCTAATTACGCAATGTCTGCTATACTCTCCCAAGGTGAGATAGGAAAGGACCGTCCTATCGCATTCGCATCCCAGGTCTTAAACAATGCTCAAACTAATTATAGTGTTACAGAAAAAGAATGCTTAGGTATCATTTATGGCACAAAAGTTTTCCGACCTTACATCTACGATCACAAATTCACTATAATAACCGACCACAAACCACTTAAATGGCTTTTTCATTGTAAAGACCCCGGCTCTAAATTAGTTAGATGGAGACTAAAACTGGAAGAATTCGGTGGTAATTACGACATACAATATAAACAAGGTAGGGTAAATAGTAACGCTGACGCCCTTTCTCGGTATCCAGTGAATACAACTTTACAATCCAAACCTGTTAACGTGCTTACTGACAATACAGCTCCCGACGCTCCTACGCCAGCTATAATGCAGCCCGAAGATGCACCTCCTGATCCAGTAAGTCCCGGGTTACCTGAAATTCCAAACTTACCTGATTTCTTAGAATTACCTGAAGGAATAGAAATTCCAGAAAATTTAGAGGACTTACAGCTCCCTGATGATTTTAACATTCCCACACCATCTGATGTGAGTAGTGACTCCGATGACTCATACTCCAAATACCTGAAAATAATGAAGAATAATTTACCTGAATTTGATACTAGAATTAATGAGCACAATGAAAGCCTGCTTAAAACTAAATTAAAGACAATTGTTATCCCTATCTCAATCGATCTTGACGAGTCTAATCATTACATACCCGAAATTCTCGCGAACTCTCCAGACTCCCAAGAAATCCTTGCTAAGGAACGGACATTGCACTCCTTTTTATCATTAAAAAGTAATAACATAGGGGAGCGGGGGGTAGCCCCGGCCGGCGGGTAGCCTCGGCCACCGCAAATACTAGTGACTCGTGTTGTTACCTATAAGTACGTGTTATGTCTGTGTGCGTTTACTAGCCATTCGACAAAAACTGACAGTTGAAGTCACCCGACCGCGGTGCTCGGACGCAAATTGAGTGTATTTTGTTTTTGGCGGACTGGTTGCGCGGGATACCAATTGTTTCGGAGGCTATATTTATTGGATAAACGTAGGTAATTATTTATATCATATTTTTTACATATTTCAATACATTTCTATTTCATATATTTAAGTTTATCTTAATGTGTAATAATATGCTTTTTAATAAGAATTTTTTGTTTGATGAAAGTTGTATCGGGTAACCCCGGCCATCAGTTTTGGGGGTATCCCCGGCCATAGGAGCTGACGCTATTATTCCTCATATATTTAAATCTAACACCTAATTAATTTGTTGCAGTGGTACAATGGCCAAATTTAAGAATAGAACTACAAATCGCGGAGACTGGAGTGAAGAAAATATGAAAAAAGCAGCAATTCAAGCCGTCCTTGACAAAAATTATTCTGAAAGAGCAGCCGCAGACCGATACAAAGTTCCACGTACTTCTTTGCAAGATCGTATTAAAGGTATAAAACAAGGTTATCAGGTCACTCTTAAACCAAAATTAGGACGTTTTGAACAAACATTCAAACCTGAGTTTGAAAGACAACTCTGTGAGCATGTTATAAATCTATATAACCGTCTTATGCCTTTAACAAGAAGTGAGTTTTTGCGCCTTGCCTTTGAATTAGCAGAAAAACTTTAAATTCCTCACAGGTTTAACAAAGACAAACGAATGGCAGGAAAAGATTTTTTCTGCGAATCTAAGAAAAGGAATCCATATGTGGCACTTAGAACTCCTGAGGCAACAAGCTTAATGCGTTCTACAGGTTTCAATAAACCTCAAGTTGATCGATTTTATGACCTCCTCATCAGCCTATATGAGCAATTAAATTTTCAAGCTTCCCAAATTTACAATGCTGACGAGACTGGAGTCTCGACTGTCCATAAAAATGATAAAGTTTTATCAGTAAAAGGTAAAAAACAGGTTGGGAAACTCACTTCAGCTGAAAGGGGACGTAACATTACTGTCATGATTTCTATGAGTGCGTCGGGTCACTTTGTACCCCCTACGTTCATTTTTCCTAGAAAAAAAAATGGATAAGAATGGCCGGCTCATGATTGGCGCACCACCTGAAAGTCTGGGCATTGCCTCCGAAAGCGGATGGATGAATGCGGAGATATTTTTGCAGTGGCTTCAACATTTTAAAAAACATGTTCACCCGTCAGAAGCTCGCCCTATTCTACTAATATTAGATGGACACAATAGCCACAAAGATCTGAATGATATTGAATATGCTAAAGACAATCACATTCACATGCTGAGCACACCACCCCATACGACACATAAGATTCAGCCATTAGACCGTGTATTTTTCAAGCCTTTTAAACAGGCTTATGGATCAGCAAGCGCATCATGGATGCGTCAGAACCCGGGTACTCGACTAACAGATTATGACGTTGCTGGACTGACAAATATAGCGTTTACCAAAGCTGCTAGATTAGAGATAGCCCAAAGTGGTTTCGTTGCACAGGTATCCAGCCCTTTAATCGAGATGTGTTTTCAGACCTTGACTTTTTAGGTTCTGCGTTAACTGAGATACCAATTGAAGCTAGATCTAGTGAATTGACAATCCCGACTCCTGATTCTGCAGCATCTGAAAATGAACCAGGACGTCAACTAGCGCTTTAAATGTATCGTCAGCTACCATCGAGCTTCAGCAAGCAATACCAACCATGAATGATGAACCAACAGCTAGCGTTTCAGCTGCGCCGCTAGCAACCTCACAAGAAGCAGTACCAAGTTCAAGTGTTGATGTTGGGAATATTAATGATGTGCTTAAGAATTTGTCACCTCTTCCGAATGCCTCAAAAAAACGTCTGACAGCTCGGAGAAGAAGAACACAAAAAAGTGAAATTTTGACGTCTTCGCCTTATAAAAAGGAATTACTGGAGAAGGACAAAGATACCAAAGCTGCGGTAAAGGTCAAGAGAAACATGAAAACGGGAGTAAAAGTTAAGAAGGTTGCATCTCAGCCAGATTCGCAACATCAGGAGACGGAATGCATTATTTGCGGTGAAACATTCGATGAGGATTGGATCCAATGCAAAATATGTGAGGACTGGGCTCACGAAGCATAGGTAGATTTAAATCCATCTTATTTGTACTATTACTGTGATGTATGTGTCACCAAAAAACGCATTATTCTTTAAATACCTTTGTGGCCGGAGCTACCCGCGATCTTTAAGAGATACCCAAATTTGATTTATACTTCAAGTGGCTTTAATTACAGAGTGATTATGTTGTTGTCTGAGTTTTCGATATTTATCTTAAATAAATATAACGTTGATTATTTTTTATACTTTTTTTATTATTTTACGTAATAAATATAGTCATAATATCGAAAACAAAAAAATGGCC
Organism: Phalera bucephala; assembly: GCA_905147815.2. Classification (NCBI taxonomy): domain Eukaryota; kingdom Metazoa; phylum Arthropoda; class Insecta; order Lepidoptera; family Notodontidae; genus Phalera; species Phalera bucephala. The sequence goes on along the minus strand of LR990628.1, from coordinate 13,699,598 downwards.
GGGGCTACCCCCCTCTCCCCTACATTATTATTTCCTTTTTGTCAAAGTATATCATTTTGATCGAAGTAACTACGAAGACATCTTCAAGAGCCTAAAAAATATAAAAACGGAATTAGTCACTAATAAAATTACCGAATTTAGTATAACGGATTTTCGTAATCCATTCGATGCGCATAACTTTCTAAAAATATATAATATTATAACCTACTTGTTCCACGGAACAGATATTACAATAAATATCTATAAAAATACTATAATATATCCATCCGTTACGGAAATTAACAAAGTATTAATGGAAAATCATGACATACCAATCTCCGGTCATCTAGGCTCCAGTAGAATGTTAAGTAGAATCCAAGAACGATATTACTGGCGAAATATGCGCAGTGATGTCGAAAACTATGTTCGAAAATGTAAACAATGTCAAACGAATAAAGCATTGCGAAGAATAAATCGAGCTCCAATGCAAATTACCTCCACATCAACGCAGCCATTTGAACGCGTAGCCTTAGATATAGTTAGTCCACTCCCCGAAGGTGGTGGGGTTAATCATAAATATATTCTTACCCTGCAGGACGATCTGACTAAATACTCCATCGCATACCCCATTCCCAATGCTACTGCAGAAGAAAGCGCAGAATGTTTACTGCACTTTATTACCTTGTTTGGTATCCCCAAATATATACTGACCGACCAGGGAACTAACTTCACAGCAGAATTGTTTAAACAAACATGTAGTTTTTTAAAAATAAAACAATTGTGGTCCAGCCCCTATCATCCACAAACACAGGATGCTCTGGAAAGAAGCCATTCAACCCTGAAAGAATATCTTAAATCATTTGTAGACGAAAATCAAAGCAATTGGCCGAGATATGTCTTCACAGCCATGTTTATATATAATACCACAGTACACTCCACTACTAATTACACCCCATATGAACTGGTATTCGGTCATAAACCCATAATACCCACTTCAATTTATGAGGCCACACTTGAACCTACCTATAGTAGCTATGTTCGGTTGTTACAACAAAGAATGCGACACTCTAGGTTCGACCGACCCATTCCCTGGGTCAAAGAGGTCAAATATCTAGGGGTCACCCTAAACAGTACCATGTCCTTCGGCCCGCACATCAAGCGGGTCCGTCACCGAGCATCATTTGTGCTCGGTCGTCTCCATTCGTTAATCTGCAAGCGGAGTAAAATGTCCCTTAGAAATAAGGTGACACTTTACAAAACTTGCGTTCGACCCATCATGACTTATGCGTGTGTTGTGTTCGGGCATTCGGCCCCCTCTCACATCGATAAACTCCAAGTGGTTCAAAACCGCTTCCTCCGTAAAGCCGTAGGAGCCCCCTGGTTCGTACGGAACGTCGACCTCCACTCCGATCTAGGTCTCGAACCTATTCGCGCCTTTATTAAAAAGGCGTCGACACGTCACTTCGCGAACGCATCTACCCATGCGAATCCGTTAATCGTAGCCACCGCCGACTACGATCTCCCTCCCGACCCCTGCCGCCACCGCCGGCCGCGACATGTTCTCACCGACCCCCCGATGCCTTGTCATCCCTTCTTTCCTCTCAGAATACGGGCGACGATGACGTAGACGTAGTAGTAGATCCCCTCCCATAGCCGGCGGTTGACCGGTGCGCTTAGTAGTGCACCCGTCCCCCTACAGCGACTGTCCCAACCGAGGGCGCCTCTTCGAGGCGCCCTCGAGTATGTCGCCTCTTGCCCTTCAGGCTGGCTGAAGTGGTTGCACGCTCGCCTTTAAAATCCGGTGAAGCTGTAGAGGCCTCGAGGCCAACAGCGTAGGTCATTCACACACACACACACACGCGACACTCTAGGGAAAAAGCATTAGAAAATATCTTGAAATCAAAAACTAGATCTAAGACATACTACGACCAACATAGTCGCGCAGTACAATACAAAGCAGGAGACATGGTTTACTTGAAAAATCACCTCAGGCTTCGAAAAGCCCTATCTCCAATATGGAAAGGACCGTACAAAGTCATCAAAATAAATGGTAATAACACCCTTACCTTACTCATTAACCGTAGACACGTCAAATATCATTACGACGAAGTCAAGTTGGCCTAAACGAGACATTAGATTTATTTTTATAGTAGCTTTAAGTCATTTTGTTTAATTTACCTAGTCTTAGTATATTCGTATTATATTGCAGGATAGCTATATCAAGCCTATCCATTGCGACGCAAGATATTCTGGAACCACTGACTGACAGTCCAGGTATCTACTTCGATCCTATCGGAACAATCAAGACATCTGACGATTTCCTTCATATTTTAGTGCCAGAGGATATATCTTACATACATCCACATATAGAGAATATTAAAAACATTCTATACATAACGCAAACCCTTTGTTTACAAGACTTGATAGAAGACACCGAGTGCCTAAACATATTGCAACCGCTTACTCTTCGGTTAAAAGATATTTTGAGAGATTACGATTCCTTTTCACATTTGATATCAGACCGTGATAAAAGATCAGCCTGGTTTGCTGGTATCGGATCCGCGCTTAAACAAATCATAGGCACGATGGATGAAAATGACGCTATAAACTATAGTAATGCCATTCAAACATTAGAAAATAATAATTTAAAACTTGCTTCTTTATTCAAGGAAAATATATTACTGACAAAATCAGCGCTTTTACGTCAGAATGAAACTTTAGTAACCATTCAATTAAATGAAATTCGTTTGAATAGCGTTGTTACAGAATTATCTAATAGTTTTAATAACTTGTCGATGGTAACCGATGAATTGGTCATCAGATCAAAATTGAATGAAATGTATAATGTATTGGGATCCAGTCTTCTTACCTTATCATTCAAGCTGGATGACATAGTGAATTCTATTATGCTTACTAAGAGTCACAGCCTACACCCGTCTGTCCTCACTCCAAGTCAGTTATATAAGGAATTATCTGATAGTATAACAAGCTTACCTAAAAGTAAGGAATTAGCGTTAAGTTTAGATTTAGATAATATACATGCATTAATTGATGTGTCAACATTATCATGTTACTTTATTGACAATAAAATTGTCTTCGTAATTAAAATTCCTCTAGTTTGTAAGACAGAATATTATGTTTATAAGTCTATACCCGTGCCAATACCACATGATGTTGAAAACCCAAATTCTTACGCCATGATTATTCCTTCCTGTAACTTTGTAGCTATTAGTAAAGATAAGTCAATGTATATATGCCTAAATGATTTGAAAGACTGTATAAAATCAATTAACCGCATTTATATATGCAATGATGTTAATGTTCATTCCATTGAAAGCCTTCCTACTTGCGAAATCGAAATACTCTCCAAAATCATCTCTAAATTACCTCAACAATGTGTCACCAAGTTTTTACATGGTCAATTAGACATTTGGCAGAAACTCCAAGGTAATAGATGGATATACGTCCAATCAGAACCCACTAAGCTTTCAATCGAGTGTCAACATGAATTAACAGAACTCAAATTATTGGGAACAGGCATACTTAACCTACAACCAAAATGCACAGCCTACAGTAAAAACAGAGAACTTGTTGCTGAGTCAAACACTAACATTAATGTAAAAAGGGTTATCTCTGATTTTAAATTAATTAACGATACTTGTTGCAACATAGAGAAATTCCGTAAACATCTTCCCGACATACCATATATGAAGTTATCAGAAATAAGTTTAGAAAAACTCCCCGATATAGCAACAGATAAATTTATTGCTGGCATTAATGAAATCATGAACAGTCATATACCCACCTTGGAAAATAATAAACAAATATCAATTATTACCTACCTTATTATTGGTTGTAATTGTTTATAAACTCTATAAAAGATTACGGAAATGTTCATTTTGGTCACGTTCCCCAAATGTAGAACAGAATAATGAATCTGAAGTAGAGGAAATACAAATGCCTAGGTTAAGAATTAACACGTAACTTCCGGTTGTTATACGGATGTTACTCTTAAAGGGGGGGTTGTTACACATGTGAAGTGTACCCCTTAATGATGACGAGATGCTTAGCCAGCATCTCGCCCCCAACATCCATCCATGTTTAGCGACAGGCATTTTTGTAAGATCAGTTCGGGTCGGACCGCCAACGAGAGCGGACATAATTATATTTTGTAAACGGGTTCTCTAATTAAATCCTTTTCAGGATAATAAAGTGTTTCTTTTTAAAAACCGTTTCCGGGAACCCATCGTAAGATCTCCTTATTAGGGATGGTATTTAAAAACATTGTACTCTGTGTGTGGTGTGTGAAAATGGGGCAGTTCAATAACAGACAGTCAGCGCAATCAACGCGCAACCTTCAAGCTCAAATTATTACGGTGGTAAGCAGAGGATATGGGTGGTTCCAGCACTGAGGAAGAGGTTGTAATTGCACAAACTTCCCAAGCAGGAAACAATATTGCCCAAACAAAACAATTGCAAGCGACTACAAATACGATATTAATAATTATTTGCACAATTTTGGCACTTTGATTGCTTGCTGGTGCATATAAATTTTACAAAAGATGCCACGATAAGCAAATAGAAATAGGACTTAACGATATGTCCCTAAGGCGGTATGCATCCTTTTGAATAGACTGGCTATTCAAAAGGATGCAGACTGATCGCGGACCAGGTGGCCAGCCGGGTAGAGCAGAAAACATTATATAATATCGCGCGTGTGTGTGTGTGTGAAAATAGTGCGTGAACAAAAAGGCAAGTGCGGCATAAAATAAATTGTAAGTAGAGTTAATGGTGTTACTATAATCGCATATTAGTCGAACTTATGTAGGATAAAAAGAGGAATATATAATAAATACCCTTTTAAATAAAAAGGCAATTGTAATCCAGATGTACATATGTTTTCTTTTTTTGTGTATTCATTAATTCATTTTATCATGCTAGCTTTTACTTGAGGTTACTTAATATTTTATTTTCCTTAATAAAAAGGATATTTAATCCACGTTTGAATATGTTTTTATTGCACTCAATTTTTTTTTTCCTATATCTTCTCTTTATTCTAGCAAAATATTTTATTGATTGTTAACATTATTATCAATTATGGAATGGCAGAGGAGTTATTTCTTATATTAAATAAACTTAGAGATATAAGAACGTACTTAATAAAAATAGTACCTAGCCGAAGACAAGGTAACATATTAAATGTTAAAAAACAAGAAGCCCGCGATATTTTGATATGTTATAATAATTATTTATTTTTCTACGGAGGAGAGTTCATTAGTAAATAGAATTTGTGACGAATTTCAAAGTTTATTTTCAGAAATATTGTTATTGTGTGGTCAGGACTTGATAGAGAAAAACCCCTCAACCAGCACCATGGAAGGGGATAAATTTGATTTGATATTGCACTGAGCCTCCTGCCCAAGTCTATTGAGGAATTTGGCAAAAACATTTCTAATTTATTTGTGGACTTGACAATCTCGCACGCTGACGGAAATCCTAACAATTATAACGTCTTAAGACCTATTAGCCGCGTGGTTCCCGGCTTAGAATAGAACCAACCTATCTCATCCCATCGGGTGTCGTACAAGGCGACTAAGGGGAAAACTAGGGAATGGGCAGCAGCGTTCCCTTAACACTTCTACCATCAAAAACTGCGCTCGCCAACCCGCCTGCCAAGCGTGGCGAGTATGGCAAACCCCCCCAATTTATTAAAATGAAAGAAAAAGATAAAACCAGGCCCCTAGTCCCCGGCGGTCCTGTTCGTCCTGGCCACGGTAGCAGCTATGGTAACGACAGGACAAGGGGTGCTAAGAATCTCCGGCAGAGATTCGGCTACCACCAACTACGAAAATTGGCCCTGGTGACATACAACGCACGCACGTTAAGGACAGATGAGAAGCTTCTTGAGCTGGAAGAAGAGATAAACAAGTTGCGGTGGAATATTGTTGGTTTATCGGAGGTCCGAAGAAAGGGCGAGGACACGATAACCTTAAAATCCGGCAACTTGTTTTACTACCGGGAGGGCGAACAGCAGTCCCAAGGTGGTGTCGGATTTATCGTCCACAAGTCACTCATAGACAACGTTGTGTCCATCACTAGTGTGTCGAGCAGGGTAGCGTACCTGATACTCAGAATATCCAAAAGATATTCGCTGAAGGTCATACAGGTCTACGCACCGACCTCGGCATACTCAGATGATGACGTCGAAGTAATGTATGAGGACATTAGTAGAGCCATACATACTTCCAAAGCACACTTTACAGTGGTTATGGGTGACTTCAATGCGCGGCTGGGCAAACGGGGCGATGATGAATTGAGAGTGGGGCAATTTGGATATGGGCAGCGCAACCCCAGGGGTCAGAGGCTGGCCGAATATCTGGAGAAGGAGGGACTCTTTATGATGAACTCTTTCTTCCGGAAGCCGCCTCATAGGAAATGGACCTGGATGAGCCCTGATGGTTCCACACAAAATGAGATAGACTTCATCATGAGCACCAAGCGACAAATATTTAATGATGTCTCCGTGATTCACAGGGTAAAAACCGGCAGTGATCACCGAATGGTCAGAGGCACATTAAATATTAATGTCAAAATGGAGAGATCGCGTCTGATGAAGTCTACGCTCCGACCTTCTTATGCACATATCCAAAACCCCGAGAACTTTCAACTCGAATTGGCAAACCGCTTCGAATTGCTAGACAGCAGCGCATCAGTGGACGAAATCAACAACAGGCTGGTAGAGACTGTCCATACGGTCGGGTCCAAGTATTTTAAGCCCCACCGTAAAAATAGACCTCAAAAACTATCCAACTACACCCGAAACCTCATGGCTGAGCGACGTTCCATGACGCTCCAAACCTCCGATGATGCTAAGTCCTATAGGCAGCTCAATGGACAGATACTGAAGTCCTTGCGACACGATTTACGGTCCTTCAATACAAGGCGTATTGAGGAGACCATAGCACAGAACAAGGGCTCCAAAGTGTTCGCAAGAGACGCGTCTATTGGGCAAAGCCAGTTGACGAAGCTGAAGACGGAGGACGGAAACGTAACGTCGAATAGGTCAGAGGTGCTCAGGGAGATAGAGAGGTTCTATGGGCAGTTGTACACCTCAGTAGCTGAACCTGTTGTTGACTTGGTAAAAGACCCAAGAGCCAAGCTAACCCGACACTACACTGAAGATATCCCGGACATCAGCCTGTACGAGATTAGGATGGCTCTCAAACAACTCAGAAATAACAAAGCGCCAGGCGAAGACGGAATTACCGCAGAGCTTCTGAAAGCGGGCGGAACGCCGGTACTTAAAGTCCTTCAGAAGCTGTTTAATTCCGTCTTGCTCGAAGAGAAAACGCCGGAAGCATGGAACAGGGGTGTGGTGGTACTGTTTTTCAAGAAAGGTGATAACACTTTACTGAAGAATTATAGGCCCATCACACTGCTGAGCCATGTTTATAAGTTGTTTTCGAGAGTCATCACGAATCGTCTCGAACGCAGGCTTGATGACTTCCAGCCTCCCGAACAAGCCGGTTTCCGGAAAGGCTTTAGTACCATAGACCACATACATACGCTGCGGCAGATTATACAGAAGACCGAGGAGTATAATCGGCCACTATGCTTGGCGTTTGTGGACTATGAGAAAGCCTTCGATTCGATCGAGACTTGGGCGGTTCTTAGATCTCTCCAGCGATGCCGCATTGACTATCGGTACATTGAAGTGTTGAAGTGCTTGTATAATAACGCCACCATGTCAGTCCGAGTACAGGGGCAGTGCACGAAGGCGATCCCCATAAAAAGAGGAGTAAGGCAGGGAGACGTCATTTCTCCGAAACTGTTTACGGCCACCTTAGAGGACGCCTTCAAGCTCTTGGAATGGCAAGGAATTGGCATCAACATCAATGGCGAATACATCACTCACCTTCGATTTGCCGACGACATTGTGGTCGTGGCAGAGTCGCTGAAAGATCTAGGACGAATGCTCGGTGACCTCAACAGAGTATCTCAACAAGTGGGTCTTAAAATGAACATGGACAAAACGAAAATAATGTCTAACGTCCATGTCGTACCCACCGCACTCACCGTTGGGAACTCTACTCTTGAAGTTGTTGACGAATACATTTACCTGGGACAGGTAGTCCGGTTAGGTAGGTCCAACTTTGAGAGAGAGGTCAATCGACGAATCCAACTCGGCTGGGCAGCGTTCGGGAAACTGCGCAACATCTTCTCATCCAAAATACCTCAGTGCCTAAAGACTAAAGTTTTTAGTCAATGTGTGTTACCAGTGATGATATATGGATCAGAGACGTGGTCTCTTACAATAGGTCTCATAAAAAAGCTCAGAGTTGCTCAGCGAGCTATGGAGAGAGCTATGCTCGGCGTTTCTCTACGCGATCGAATCAGGAATGAGGAGATTCGTAGAAGAACCAAGGTCACCGACATAGCCGTTAAGATTAGCAAGCTGAAGTGACAATGGGCGGGCCACATAGCGCGTAGATCGGACGGGCGTTGGGGCAGAAAGATTCTAGAGTGAAGACCACGTATTGGCAAGCGCAGCGTGGGACGACCGCCTGCCAGATGGACCGACGATCTTGTGAAAATCGCAGGAAGTCGTTGGATGCAGGTGGCATCGGACCGGTTACGCTGGAAAGCGATTGGGGAGGCCTATGTTCAGCAGTGGACAAGTATAGGCTGAGATGATGATGATGAAGACCTATTAATGAGAAAACCGGTTGCGAGATTGTCGCCTGAGCACAATCATAGCGGCGCGTAATTGTGCTTCATTGAAGAAGATTTTCTGAGAAAATTTAAAGCAGAATTAAATTTTGAATTAAACACATTAAAATTATTCGTAAATAGGGGCAGTGTTGTATTAAATTTTGTTAGTGGTATGCAGAGAGGGAATAATAACTATTATATACAAGCGCCAGCGCGTAGTGAGTCGATACATTACATAGAAACTAATACGACGGAAGATTGTGTTGTATTTAGTCAGCAGTTATGTGAAGGTGTTTTTTGGCGAATAGCTTAGCAAAACCGAAGGATAACAAAATTCCTGTTCGTATATTAAATATGTAACTTTAAATTATTTTCAAGTCAATACTTCTAAGTTAAATGATTATTTTATTTGCCAATTTAATAAATCTACAGTAAATGCGGAACGAGTAAAGGCTTTGTTTAATTTATTAAATCTAAAGGGTTTAAATACCAAGGAGCAAAAATCTATAGAAAATATTTGTGCTAAGTTTCCGGATATTTTCCATTTACCTGGCGATAAATTATCTACTACGCCAATATATGAGCAAACAATTAAGTTAAAGCCACAATCGTGCCCCATATATACAAAGCCTTATCGATTGCCCTGTGCGCAAAAGTCAGAAGTAGATACACAAATCAAAAAAATGTTAGATTTTGGTATAATAGAAGAGTCTAAGAGTGCTTGATCTAGTCCTTTATTATTTGTTCCTAAAAAACTTGACTTAACAGGTACAAAGAAATGGCGCATTGTGATAGACTATCGTAAGTTAAATTATCAAGTAGAAGATGATAAATTTCCGTTACCTAACATAGCAGAGGTACTAGATTCATTGTCGGGAGCGGTATATTTTACGCACTTAGATCTTTTTCAAGGTTATTATGAGACATAATTGTCATGGGTCACGGATTAAACAGTCATAATCACAATTTAATTGATGTTTTTACCAGATTACGTAAAGTAAATTTGAAATTAAACCCTGTTAAATGTAGTTTTTTACAGAAAGAAATATTATATTTGGGTCACGTAGTGTCAGGATCAGGAATCTTACCAGATCCAGAAAAAATCAATGTAGTAAAACATTATCCCAGACCACAAAGCGCAGATGATGCAAAACGGTTTGTAGCTTTTGCTAACTACTATCGTAGATTTATTCGAAACTTCGCAGAATTATCATCGCCGTTAAATAAATTGTCGCGTAAAGGCGTTCTATTTTTGTGGACAAAAAAATGTGAAAATTCATTTGAAAAATTAAAATCAGCTTTAACGAGGCCGCCTGTATTGCAATATCCAGATTTCTCTGACGAAAATGAGTTTTTGCTACAAACAGATGCATCAGGAAAAGCTATAGGTGCTGTCTGGTCTGCTAACCACACACCTTTGCTTTAAATGATAAAATCGATCTGATATTAATATATGTTTTATTGAGTTCACTGATATTGATAATGATACATGTGCAGATGACGCGGTCTGATTGTGAACTGAGTCGCTTTACAATATGTATGATATTTATGTACGGTCGCCCGTACATGCTCCGGGGGGAGAGATGAGAAAAGCGGTGAGATGATATGTTAGTATGATTGATGATACAAGATGATAGAATAATATTGCTTATGTTTATATGTTAGTAGGTGCTATAACAAATGAATCCCGACATTTATTGTATCTCGATTTCTCTAAAATCACATTTGCTCAATATCGGTGAGCTTGCTTTACTAGCTACACGTGAACTTGAATGATTTGGTACACTACAAGAATCAAACCTTTTCAATTGCACTTTATCACTCGCCGAGGGATCGTTATGATTTGCTTTTGCTAACTCATTGTTTTCACTTACACACTGATCACTAACACACGCATTATAGCGGACGGTCAGGGACGCCGGCGCCGGGCCCGGTGTAGGCCTCGGCTCGGCTGCAGGCGCGAGCGCGGGGCGGGCAGCGCGGCGCAAGCGCAAGCACGCGTATGCGGCGCACGCTAGTGCTGCCGCCGCCACGAAGTAGATGGCCACGTAATGGTGGACATGGTGAAATGATACGCTGTCCATTTTATCATTTACTGATACTGATGCTGCTAATTTTAATTTGCTCCGATATATTATCAATTGAATGTTGATAATCTGTTTGCTCATACGTATTGATAGGTAGCGATAAATTGATAATATTATTGACGGGTGCGATCTCTATTGCCACAACTTCCGGCTTCATCTCGATTGTTAGCTGTTTATGTGACGTAATTGTGAAGGTCTCGCCCTTGATGACGCAGTCGTTCCCGAGAGCGATAATATTGACTCCGGTCACCTGTTCAGTTGTAACTTGATGCCCGCATATTACTCGTAACTTGCAATATTTACAACAAGTAATTATGAATGTGTTGATTTTAGTCAGCTTCGTCCACGAAGTTTTACACGCATTCGTGACGATAGAGCATTCGTTGCTTTGATGATCTTTGATGCAGAGATTGTCATCGGAATTTCTTTGATAAATTGGCTTCTGCAGATGACATAGATTTACGCTTGAGTCAAAAGTGATGCACTTATGTAATTCTTCTTGTGATATGGGTAGGAAAGTATCCTTCTTGATATTGATTGCCGCATAATCTGCAATGAGTTCTATCCTGACCATGACATTCTTAATTTCATGGGCTATAGGAAACAATCTATACATTTCGTAGCTATCTCTGCTGACAAGTGGGATTTGCACTTCAAAGATGAAATACTGGCGAGTCATACGTGATCTAACTTGCATTATTTGATACATTTTAAACAAATCTGTTATAATATTGTCTATTGGTAGAGCCAGTTCTCTAGGTATTTGACTAGAGATCATGCTCAGCTCATTTTTCAATTGTGCTGGAGTGATAAGATGCACGTTAAAATGTTCAATGTTCGTAATTGTATCCAACAATGTATATTGAATATTTTTCAAATTCATGAGAATGTTATTTGCTATAATAGTAGATAATATAAAATCTTGCGTGCTAAGTGTCTTTTGAACTTCATTTCCCAAATCAGTGGTTGCACGATCCAAATTCATTAAATGTTGATTGAATATCTTGTGCTGCTTTTCCATTGTGCTTTCTACTCTTTTTAATAAATTATTTTCTGCTTCTATTATTGATGTTTGATTCTTTCAAAGTGATGCGAGATGTTTTTGGTTAATTCTGACTAACTCAATGTCTTGTTGATATTGTTCGGCAAATCTTTCGTCTAATACTCCGAAAAGACTATTTGCAATGTAACCGACTCCGTCGATAAGACCTCGGCGCGTGCGTTTATGTTCTCCGAACTGCTGACGAAGTAACATCTGATCGTAATACTCTAATTCCACGAAACTATGACGTAGCTGCAACATTATGACGTCGCAATGAGATTTCTTATCGGTTTGTGTACATAAATCTTCCAAATGTTTTATGTATATATTGAAAATTTGTGCTCCACGCCAATAAGGTTGCATGTCATAATAAATGACTATTTTCCATTGATCTTGAATTAATTTCATGTCTAGAAATTTGTCAAAGTAAATGCTTTTATGGTTATCTAATGATGTTATATTGTAAGCTCCTTCTGCTGTGGTGATAAATAATAACATGAATAGTTTTGATATAAAATTAACAGAATATCCCATTTTCATTCTTGATTGATTTTTCATCTTGATTTCCGGTCCTGTTGCTGATTCTTGATTATTTGATTGATTCTCTTGCTCGGAATTTACAGGTAAAACTGACAATTTGAGTATAGGCCTTTTTAAGATGCCATTTTTTGTTTTAACTGATGCCACTCTGACGTATCCGTCCTTCCCTGGGTGTAAGTCGACTATGCGACCTAAGGCCCATTTTCCAGCTGCTAAGTTCACATCATTCAATATAACGATATCATCAATTTTGATATTATTTTATGGCTGCTGCCATTTGCATCTTTCTGTTAATGTTGTTAAATATTCTGTCCGCCATCTCTTCCAGACATCTCGAACTATTTTCTGCACCAGTTGCCATCTTGTTCTCTCGTCCCTTTCAGTTTCATAAATTGTTAAAAGCGGTCCGCTTGATAAGAAATGAGAAGGGGTTAGATAGTCAATGTCGTTGGGGTCTTCAGATAGCGCACAAAGCGGTCTCGAATTGAGGCACGCTTCAAGCTGTGATAAAATAGTGGAGAATTCTTCATAGGTAAGTCTTTGTTCTCCCACCACTCTGCGTAAATGATGTTTCAGACTTTTAACTGCGGCCTCCCATAGTCCTCCAGCACTAGGCCATGAGGGGGCATTAAAATGCCACTCTATTTCCATATCACTTATACTTGATAATAAATCGTTTGATAATAATGTTTTTGAATTTAGATACTCTTTTGATAGTATTCTACTTGCTCCGACAAAATTTGTACCATTGTCACTGTATAAGTGACGCGGCGTGCCTCTTCTGGCCGCTAATCTTCGCAGGGCCGCGAGAAATGCTGACGATGTTAAATCGGAAACAAGTTCTAGATGAACTGCCTTCGTGACCATGCATATGAATACTGATACGTAGCCTTTTGTTGTTTTAATACCTCGCCCTTTGCTGGCTTTTACGTCGAGATAGCCCGTAAAATCAACGCCTGTGTGATAAAAAGGCCTTGTTGGGTTTGTTCTAGCTTCAGGTAAGTCGCCCATCAATTGATATGGCTTTGTGGGATTGTGCCTTCGGCATAAAACACATAAACGTAAGCGTTTTTTAACAGCTCTGTTGCCACCGATAATCCAATATTGCTTCCTTAACCATGAGAGAGTGATGCGTGCCCCACCGTGATATGTTGATTTGTGTGCTAGATCTATTAGTAGATTTGTTAGGTGACAACTGTGAGGAATAATCATAGTGTGCTTCATGTCTACACTGATATGACTGTTTTGTAATCTGCCACCGACTCTCAATAGACCGTTAGAATTTATAAATGGGTTAAGAGTAATAATTTTGCTTTTGGATCTCAATTTTCCGTGCTTTTGCAGATCATTGATGTCCTCTTCAAATTCTGTTGCTTGCACATGCTTGATTATTTTTAATTTTGCTTGTTGTAATTCTTGTGTAGTTAAGAAAGATTTCTTGATAAGATTAGCTGATATTGCTCGCAGTATCCATGCTAAGACACGCGTTAACCGAGTAAAACTACTGTGCTTGCTGATCAATGCTTCAATCACGCTAGAATTATCGCTGTCCTGCTTTGTTGCTATGTATGCTTGTTTTGCTTCTAAGTTTGGGTTGAAGTTTGATTGCTGGAAATAGATCTGCTGATCAGCTGATGATAAGAAACTGGGACCATTCCACCAAAGTAAGTGTTCCTGCAACTGTCTTACCGTCATGCCTCGACTAGCACAATCAGCTGGATTTTTATTTGTCTTAATATAACGCCAACATGATGGTGCCATTGTTTTTGTAACAGTTTTAACTCTGTTGGCTCGCAGTACTGCTGTTGAGTCGCACCATCCATATATTTGTATGTTACTTATTCCAAGACCTTGAACAACCTTAGTCATCAATTTTGAGAGTAAGTTTGCCCCACTTAGCTCTAATCTGGGTAATGATATTGATTCAGTGTATTTATCCTTTTTGCTTATTGGGATTAATTTAGTTTTGGCGGCCAATAGTTTAACTGATATCATGTTATGTTGTTGGATTCGTGCATACACCACGCAAGCATAAGCCCTTGTAGATGCATCGCAAAATCCGTGTAATTCGAGATGACCAGCCTCGCCGGTACCAATCGAACGCGGTATTTTAATTTGATTTATATTTTCTATGTCTGTTCTCAACTTTATCCACTCCGAATGAATGTTATCTGGCACTTAAATATGATAGCCAAATATTTTGAAAAAGTAGCTTTAACTGTACGACAACCGGTGCGAGCCATCCAAGCGGGTCGAAAACCTTAGAAATCTCTGCTAGTAATATTCGTTTAGTAGGCCGTGATAATGTTTGCTTTGACATTTTACATTGAAAAGTAAACATATCTTGTTTCGGGTTCCATATAAGTCCCAATGCTTTAGTCGATTCTTGATGTTTAAAACTAAACTCATTTTGATCCCTTGTAGCTTCATTTATGTCCTTTAAGAGTTGAGGCTCATTAGAGGACCATTTTCGTAGATTGAATCCACCGGACTTAAGTAGTGCTATTAAGTCTGATTGCAATTGCTGTGCTGTGCTGTGCTGATGCTGTGACTGCCACTTAAGACGTTGTCCATGTAGAACTGCTCTTGAACTACCTTTGCTGCAAGAGGAAATTGATATCTTTCATCACTTGCCAACTGCTAAAGCGTTTGTATTGCTAAGTATGGTGCTGCTTTGGTTCCATATGTTACCGTTGCTAATTGATAGTCTTGAAGTTGCTGGTCTGCTGACTTGCGCCACACAATCTTTTGATAATACTGGTCTTCTGGGTGCACCAAAATTTGTCTAAACATCTTTTCGATGTCTGCTACAAACGCATATTGATACTTTCTCCATTCTAACAACAATAACAACAAGTCTTGCTGTAAATTAAGGCCGCGATACATGACGTCATTTAAGCTGACTCCGGTAGTAGTAGATTGTGACGCGTTGAATACAACACGTAGTGACGTAGTTGTCGACTCAGCGCGTTGTACACAATTATGTGGTAAATAATAACTGGAATTTGTATTATCACGACTGCGATACATGTGTCCCAGCCTGATATATTCACTGATGAAAAGTTTATAATCCCTTGCTAGATTTTCTTGCTTACTAAATTTTCTTTCTAGTTGAAAGAATTGTGCTACTGCTGCTGGTCTTGATAGTCCCAATTTTTCGTCGGCGTCTGCATGCATCGGCAATCGTACGACATATCTACCATCCGGTTGACGCGTGGTCGTCGACTCGTAGAATTGTACACATTGATAGTCTTCAGCTGACATATTGATATCTTCTGTGATGTCTTCTAGCGACCAAAAATTTTGTATATCCTCGACATTGATTCGAACTACGTTGCAGTGAAATGATTGATTCACATTTCCACATAAAATCCAACCAAGTCGCGTTTGCTGTGCGACTGGCATAGAACTGCTGCCCTTGATAATTCCTTCCTGTATGATAGTGTAATAAACATCTGCTCCAAGTAAAATGTCGACTGAGCGACTAAGATAAAACTCTGGGTCTGCTAGTTGTAGATTTTCGATGTAAGACCATGACGGTTTATTAAATGACTTATTTGGTAGACTGCTCATTAACTGCCTCATGATAAATGTATCTACATTTAAAGTGTAATTTTTATTGTAAATCGAAGATATTGTTACACTAATGATCCCTTTACAACTATTTTCCTTTGCTCCAACTCCAAAAATAAGGCCTTTACAACGCTTACGGGGCAACCCTAGCAGCTGAGCTGCATTTTCGGAGATCAGTGAGGTTTGTGAACCTTGATCAATCAATGCTCGCATCTTCAAGAATGACCCATCTCCTGTTAGAACTTTGATTTGTGCTGTTGCTAACAAAATCTCACCTGTATGCTCCTGCAATACGTTAGCGTTATGTTTAATTGTCGCAATACCACCCGCGGTGGCAAAGCCACCGCGGGTGGTATTGCGACACTCGTGGACATTCCTTGAAATGCACCAATGGTTTCATGTAACAGTGTGTTATGATCGCCTTGGCATTGGCGACACCTTTTAGTTGAAATACATTCATTACCGTGATGATTATAAAGACAATTCTTGCATAATGATAATTTTGATATAGTTCTTTGTTTTACGTCCGGTTGAAATTGCAAAAATGTGTTGCAATGGAATATTCCGTGGTCTTTGCCACACACAGGGCATTTCTTTGTATTGAAATGTTTATTGTTCGAATTATATGTTACATTCTTGCTCGTATTGAATGCCTTTGGATAATTAGGTTTTTTAATATATTTTGATGCCGAATCTTGTAATTGATGAGTTTTCGGTACGATATCTTGCTTACGTTTTGATGATTCTAATGAAGTAAATTTAGTCTCCAAAAATCCCAAAAAATCTTGCAGAATAGGTAAATCTCGGGGACTTTTCAAGGATTCAATATAGTCGTTATGCGTATCCACATCTAATTTTTGAGTAAGTAAAAACACGACTAATGGATCCCAAGTGTTTATATCAACGCCTAAGTTCTTAATTGCATTAAGACATTCATTTGCGGTGTCATGAATGCGTTTGATTGCTGCTGCCGACTGATACTGAATTGTAGGCAGATAGATAAGAATGCTAATATGAGAGTTAAAGATTAATTTGGTGTTATCAAAACGATGCTTGAGAATTTCCCAACAGACCTCGTAATTTTCGGAACTAATATGCAAATGTTGTACTAGTTTCTCTGCTTCTCCTTTCAGCTTGCTCTTTATAAACTGCATTTTTTGTGCATTTGATATTGATCCATTGTTATGGATCGTTTCTAAGAACAAATCTTTGAATGATACCCATTGATGATAGTTCCCACTGAATGTGGGAATATCCATTACGGGAGTTGACTTTTCTCGGTAGTTTAGAGACCAGATCTTGCTGTTGATAGATTTCTTGATATTGGTATATTTCTTCTCGTAACTGCTATAAACATTCTCATACTCCACGTTTTCTTCGTAAAGTTCGCTGTCGATTTCCCAATGCAAGGAGTCTATGACCGACCAGCGTGTTTTAACTGATTTAAGAAGATCTTCAAATTCCCATTTTTCTGAAAGAGAATCAAGATCAATGCTATTGATAGTACGGCTGAATGCCTTAAAATTGCTTTTTTGCTTTCTGAGCATTTCTTCCAGCTTGCTGCTTGTGCCTGTACCCTTGAAGGCTTGGCTGGATCCTGCTGACTCAGAAGAACGAAATTCTGATGAGGCCTGATTTGTAGCCGCTGGTGTCTTTGGTAATTGCTGTTGACTACCAGATGGCTGAGCTAAAAAACCTGGTGATGCTAATGGAGTTGCAGCTTTGAGAATAGGTTTCTCAACAGGCAGACAACTCATGATAAATGCTCTTGTTTCGTGATAAAATTCTGATACCTTCTGATAGTAGTTAGTACTAAAATATTCGTGACCTTTGTCCTCATATTCACGTAATCTTAAATGATTGCTCTGGAAATCTTGATAATAAGCGTCTAAAGTGCTAATACGCCTTTTGATAAGATCTGGAGACTTACGATCGGCACCGTCTTTCTTAAAATTGCTTAGGAGCTTTTCCATAGACCCCAAAATCTCTTGCTGATTGATTAAAAGATCTTCCATGGTTGCTGATTGATATATCGAATAAAATGGACTCACCGAAGGCTGCTGATTTAGACCCACCACGTGGCGCAAAATCCAGAACTGCTTACACTGGCACTTGTACACACGCGTAGTAGGTTCCGCCTATTCGGAGGCTCGAAGGACCATTAAGATGTCTGGTCTGCTAACCACACACCTTTGCTTTAAATGATAAGATCGATCTGATATTAATATATGTTTTATTGAGTTCACTGATATTGATAATGATACATGTGCAGATGACGCGGTCTGATTGTGAACTGAGTCGCTTTACAATATGTATGATATTTATGTACGGTCGCCCGTACATGTGCAGTATTATGTAATAAAGATGGTCGACCTGTGGCTTATGCTAGTCAAAGTTTAAATAAGGCGCAATTGAATTATCATACTATTGAGAAGGAACTCTCAGCAATAGTATGGGGTGTACAACATTTTCGTCCTTATTTATATGGTAGACAGTTCAAAATACAGACCGATCATCGACCATTAGTGTACTTGTTTAGCATGCGAGACCCATCTAGTAGGTTATTAAAGTTTAGATTACAATTAGTAGAATATAACTTCGTTATAGAATATATAAAAGGTGCCTCAAATGCAGCAGCGGATGCATTGTCGCGAATTATTATAACTTCTAGTGAATTAAAAGCTTTGAATGAACATGTTATGAATGTTGTAACCAGAGGGCAGCTTCGACAACGTAACTTGAATAAAGATAATGACGAAATAAAGGGCAGTAATGAATGAACGGTAGATAATATTGTCACTAACTTAAGGCCTCATCAACCGAGAGTTGTGCACATTATTAAAAAACCGAAATACTATACTGAGATCTCATTAATTAATAATAAGTATTTAAATAAATTGATAAATAGTGGGGAATTCATTGAAAAATATAAATATCTTGTATATGTACCTAGTAGGTCTATTATATACCTAAATACATTTTCTCGATCATCAATTAGGCGAGACGAATTGGTGAGAGATTTGTTATTTTTATGCGAAACATTAGGTATAAAAAAAGTATGCATGCTAAAAAACAAATAAAAAGTTATGAGAAATGGACCGGTCCAAGTATTTTTATAGTAAATAATGTGCAAAGAATAAATGACATTGACAACAGATGAATCATATTAAACGATTTTCACCTATTGCCTGCAGGCATTAGGCGAATGACAAATAATATCAAAAAATATTATTTTTGGCCATGTAAGGACAAAGACATTGCTGAGTTTATATCTAAATGTGACCAATGTAAAAAGAATAAATACTCGGTAGGCACTAAACAACCTATGACAATAACAACAGCAGCGAATTCGGCATTTGAGAAGGTTAACTTAGATATTGTAGGACCACTTCCCCGTGATATAGATAATAATTATGCTTATATCTTAACCATACAGTGAGTTAACGAAATTCACAGAAGCATATCCATTACGAAACAAAGACACGGTAAGTGTAGCGCGAGCCTTTGTTGATGGTTTTATTTTAAGATTTGGCATACCACATGAAATAGCGACCGATCGTGGGTCCGAATTCATTTCCAGTACTATAAAAGCAATATGCCAACTCTTAAAAATTAAACAAATTTGTTCAACACCTTATTATCACGAGAGCATCGGAGCATTGGAGAACACGCATAAAACAATGGGTGCGTACTTACGTATTAATTGTGAAAATAAGTCAAATGGTCGGAGTAGTTTTTTTTGTGCGGGTAGTTGAAATTAAAAGACTAACAGAATTTGCTCCATAATTAATTATTTATTTTTTATACCAATATTATAACTATTAGATAATAAATGACCAAAACTGTGTAGCTAACCTTCTACTCTTGCCCGATAAGTGTTATCTCCTCTAAAAATTGAATTGACACTTCTACTATCATAACTATGGAATCACTACAGAACACCATGGCGCACATGTCAGAAATGTTCCACAAAAAAATGTCCAACTTTGAGGCTGAGCTGCAGAAGTCTTCAGGTGGCTCTCCAGGAACCTCCGTGGGCCTCGCTGTAGAATTCTCTTCATTTCAAGCCTTCATAATGCAAGCTCTTAATACCCTTCAGCTGCAGGTGGAAATGTTGGCTCGGACTGTAGACCAGATGGAGATGCGAGGCCGAAAGAAGATCATTCTGCTGCATGGTGTGGCGGAGGAAACTAAAGAAGACACTGCTCAAGTTGTTATTGATCTTGTAAAGGACAGTTTGGGACTGACTGACTTCAAAGTAGGTGACATACGTCGGTGCCACAGGATGGGTCGCGCTTCCAAAAAATCAAATAGGCCAATCCTTGTTAAACTGAATGACGTATCCACTCGCAATAAGATCTGGTTCTCCAAAATAAAGCTTAAAGGCTCGGGGGCTACGATCTCCGAGTTTTTAACAAAGTCCAGGCACAACTTGTTTGTGGCTGCCAGGTCGCGGTTCGGTATCCGTAACTGCTGGACGAGAGATGGCCAGATATATGTTCTGGGATCGGATGGAACGCGTCACCGCATCGAGTCGCTTCCTGATATGAACAGTATCGGTTTGGAGCCTGTGAAGCAGACGGCATCGAAGACTACGGAGACAGCAACGAGATCCAAACGGCCGCTCAAAAAGTGATGTCCTATACATGTATTTCTTGTTACTTTTCTTATGTTGACATGTTTGCTTTCTGCGTATTTTCACCTTCCTTTGCCCATACCCACATTGTTTTCAACTTTTTATTTACTTCCTGCATGTTTTCTTCTTGATTTTCAATTGTCAAACCAAATACTTATCTCAAATGTCAATGTCAGCCATAGACAACATCCATAGATTTTGCAGAGTAATAGTAATATTTGGCCTTTGCGGACAGGCGAAGGTACAAAGCCATACTGCCACATAGAATTTGCAGATCTATGATAGGCAATGCTCCATTCACAGTTCTTTTTTGTTTTTTATTTATTTCTTATTATTTACTGTATAAATTATTAAATACGATTTTATAACACTTTCGGCGGGGTTGGCTAGCTATACAATATTATTTGTTTTTACATTTAGTGTTTAAGCTTTTGTTTATTTAAGTATTTATTAATTAATATATATATATATATATATATTTAATATTATAACATACATATTTATTAACGTATTTTAATCGCACTATTGTGTATATACTTGTATTTTACAATTTTATTATTCTTGGTTTGTTCTAGCTTGTTACATAAAGGTTTTTAATTTATTTTCGAGTTCATCTAGATTCATATTTTACTTAAAATTTAGCCATGTCCGAACGTGACATAGATAGTGAAAGTGACACGGGGACTTTTTACTCTCTAGGAAGCAGCGACGATAGTTTCATCAGTGTCCCGTCACTTTCTGATACACTCACGTCTACCTTCTCAGATGTCCCTGGGAACTTCAATGTGGTTCATATCAATGCCCAAAGCATTCCGGCTCATTTTCCTGATATACTGGCTAACTTTGACTGTAAGAACATTCACGCTATTCTCGTTTCTGAATCTTGGCTAAAGCCGTGTCTCCCGTCCACACTGTATTCGCTTCCCGGTTTCAATCTCATTAGAAATGATCGATCAGTTGGTAGTGGTGGTGGAGTTGCGATATATTTACGATTAAATATTCCGTTTTCCTTACTCGACTTATCTTCGCAACCTCCATTGCCAAATGCCGGTGAGCATCTTTTCATTGAAATCGGACTCCGTCATTCTAAACTGCTTCTTGGTGTATACTATTGTCCTTCCTTACGTGTAGACTTCTTTTCCTCTTTCGAAAATCTTCTAGAGAGTTTGATCCCATCTTACAGTCATAGTATTATAATGGGTGATTTCAACACATGCTTACTTAAAAATGACTCCCGTTCGACAAGTCTTTACAATATTCTTGAATCCTGTAACTTAGTAACTCTTTCGCTTCAAGCTACTCATCATTTCCCTAACTCAACACCGTCTCTACTTGACCTTATCCTTGTTTCTTCAACTGAACATGTCGCTAAGCACGGCCAGTGTTCAGCTGACGCCTTCTCCTATCATGACTTACTCTTCCTATCTTATAAAATTCGGCCACCTAAGGCCAAAGCTAAAATCCTGTTGCAGCGTAATTTTAGTGGCATCAATCTTGAGAAGCTCAAGGAGGACGCGTCTAACATTGATTGGGAGTCTCTGTTAATGTCTGATTTGCTGGATGACAAAGTAAATATTTTCACATCGGCGTTAATTCGATTGTTCGACGTACATGCTCCTATTCGCCCTGTGAAAGTAAAACACCTTCCGGCGCCTTGGCTGACCGATGACATCAAGTCGCTTATGAGCAGAAAAGTGGCACTAAAATCCAAGTTTAAAACTAGACCCACTGACTGTAACAGGAATAACTATGTTGCCATTCGGAATCACTGTAATAAGGTGTGTAGGGATGCTCAACGCCAACATATTCATAGTTGTGTACAAAACGGAAATCCAGCAAAAGTCTGGAAATTTCTTAGATCAATTGGAGTCGGAAAATCTCGCCAAGATAACGTCCCTAAAAATTTGGATCTCAATCTTCTCAATAGACATTTCTCTACTTCGTCTAATTTTAATAAGACAACTAAATTAAATACGCTTAACTATCTTTCCTCTATTCCGACGCCAATGTATGCCCCATTTGTCTTTGATCAATTTTCCGGTTGTGATGTTAGGAAGAGCATAGAATCGATAACGTCTAACGCAGTCGGCAGTGATTGTATCAGCCGTAATATTATTCTTCCAATCCTTGACGAAATCCTACCTATTATTTGCCATATCTTCAACCTTTCAATATCCAGCGGGCAATTTCCATCTTCATGGAAAGAAGCTCAAATAACACCCTTACCGAAAAAATCTAATCCCACCTCCTTTACTGAATATCGTCCTATATCCATACTGCCCTTCCTTTCTAAAGTCCTTGAGCGCCTCGTCCATGATCAAATAAGTATATTCCTTAACAAAAACTCTCTCCTTAACCCTTTTCAGTCCGGTTTCCGCCCTGGTCATAGTACTGTTACTGCTTTGGTGAATATTACGGATGATATAAGATTGGGTATGGAAAACAGTAACCTAACTATACTCACACTGCTCGATTTCAGCAATGCCTTTAATACTGTAGATTTCGATATTTTACTCGGTGTGCTGCGCTCTCTTAACATATCTCCAACGGCAATTGACTGGTTTCGTAACTACCTGTTTGGTCGCCGGCAACGTATTCGCATCGAAGAAACCTACTCTTCTTGGTGTAGTACTAGTGCCGGTGTTCCACAGGGTGGCGTTTTATCTCCTTTACTTTTCGCTGTTTTTATTAACTCTATTTCCAATCAATTAAGTTCTTCTTACCACCTTTATGCAGATGATCTCCAAATATACACTCAAGCTCCATTGGCCAAGTTATCGGAGGCAGTTAATACCATCAATAATGACTTGACTAAAATATGTGAGTGGAGTAAAAGTCACGGTCTCCAAGTTAACCCATCTAAAACGCAAGTCATTGTTGTAGGTAGCTCCAGACTTAGTTCTCGTCTTGATTGGTCACAGCTTCCGCAAATTATGTTCGATGGTGTCACAATACCCATAAGCAAAATTGTAAAAAATCTGGGGATCTATATAGACTCCAATCTTACTTGGGGCCCACAACTGCAGGAAGTCAGTCGCAAGATTTTTGCATCGGCAGGATCTTTAAGAAGGCTACGCAATTTTCTGCCAACGGCCACTAAAATTGCACTTGCACAATCCCTTCTCCTTCCTATATTAGATTATGCAGACGCCAGCTATCTTGATCTTACTGAGAGCCAACTTGATAAACTTGAGCGCCTTCAAAATTTTTGTATAAGGTTCATATTTGGTTTACGCAAATATGACCATGTTTCTGAATTTCGTGGAAGACTCAAGTGGCTGCCAATCCGCCATCGCCGGAATGCTAACATACTATCGCTTTTATACAACATTTTATATAATCCGACAACTCCCTCTTACCTTAAAAAACGGTTTGAATTCCTTCATGAAACGCATTCGAGGTTCCTAAGGTCATCAGAGAATCTGAGGCTGAAAACACCAATGCATTCCACAAACTTCTTTCATAAATCCTTCACTAATCAAGCTGTACGCTTGTGGAATGCATTGCCTGTTACGGTCCGACGTGCAAAGACGTTGCATTCTTTTAAAACAATGGTTAAAGATCACTTTTTCCTGGTTGGATAATGTAATAATTGCTGTCATAATTGGATTGAATTAGATTTATATGTTTAGTATATCAAGTCCTGTGTATCAATATGTATGTAGTAGTATTTTATAGAATATATATCTTTATAGTGTACGCCACCAACTGCCTTCTATTTTTATCTGTTGCTTCTTCCAACGTACTGGTTGTCTGGAAGAAATTGCTCTTAGCAATAAGACCGCCAATTGTGCCTCTATCTTAAGTTAATATCACATTGTATTTTTCTGTTCGCTGGTGTACAATAAAGAATACTCTATCTATCTATCTAGTTTGTTACCGTACTGGTGCTTTGCTTATAACAACACAGTCCATACGGAAACTAAGTACACACCTCACGAATTGGTATTTGGAAAACGTTGTTTATTACCAGGGAATTTTAAAGGTGATAACCTCGATCCATTTAACGCTCATGAAAACATGCTCGTGATAACTTATTTCTAAGTAAAATTAGACGTCAGCATAAATATGACAATGGTATGAATCCTGTGTACTATAAGAAAGGCGATTTATTAATGTTGCAAAATCCTTCTGATAATAAAATGGATCCAATATATTTAGGACCATTTTTAGTTTTAAATGATTTGGGATGTAACGTAAAAATCATGAAGAATAGAAAGGAAGACATTGTTCATAAAAATCGCACAAAGCGATACATAAAATGAATTTTACTTAAATTGCTCTATGCAAAAAACGTATTTGTACATATGTATTTTTTTTCTATATTGTCTACGTTATGTCTTTTTATTGTTTATATTTTTACATTAATCAATATATAGTAGTATTAAAGTGGTACTTATTAAATATAATGTTATTATTATTAAAAACGTAAAAAAAATTGTTTTTATTCTTTTTTCTTGTAATACGGAGGTGTGATGTACTTAAGTAATATGTACCGATACTATATATTAATCATGTACGTTATAATATACGCAGTCTTATATTAGCAGTTGGTTGTTTCACTTGTCTCCCAATAGGCCCCACACTACAGCCTGTTGAAGTCCTTTCTCTGCAAGGTGTCGCACCTCCGCCCAGCTATCTTCCTGAAATATGAGGGCAGTGTCATCTGCATATGGAAATATATTACCTTTTGATGGCTTGTATTCGCAGAGCTCATTGATATAAATCAGGAAGAGACCTGGGCCTAGACCACTCTCTTGAGGAACTCCGCAGGTTATAGGACACGGGCGGATTCCCATTCCTTCAAATAAACCTATAAACAATAAAATTGCAATACTGTCTACCTGAACAATATAACTCACCCTGAACTTGAGCATAATAGGTATTTTTTTTTAAACAAAACTTTCCATTACACTTCTCTAAATAAGGGACACTTACATCAGTGATTTTACTATATCTAGCAGCATATGGACACTTAACCTCTATAATGGTGTCTTCTCCCAATAAACCATCTGGAGATGCAGCAAGAAATTGATATTTAAGGAGATAAATAATCCACATTGTTGCACTGTTAGAACATGCTCTTTCTCATATTTGGCAATTGCTAAACTTTCATGGATTTTGCCATAGACCACGGCTCTTGTATGCACCTTCTTTGATATTATTTTTTTTTCCATTTAACTCTCAGAAGTTTTACTGTGGCAGACTACACAAAAAATGCTAGCAGTGATTCTGCATGATCTCATTTCATGCCGCATAGCAGATTTATTTTGATCTCTGGTGTTCTTTTCTACCATCTCAATTTGTACGGATGTAACATTTTTTAATAGTAGCTTTTCCAGTAAATTATTCTGTGGTGTTTTTTATAAATATGGGTAATAATTCCATTCGATCCCATGTGGATTTGCAGGTTCATATGTGTGCAACAGAGGCATTGAGTTTTCTACATATCCAATAATCAAATTGTGCACATAATCCATAATTATCCATTATGTCACTCTCATCAAGAGGGTTATAGTTATAAGATCTTAGTCTCTTGCTAGGCAGATTTTGAGCTGCTATAGGAGAGTTATAAAACACTTTATTCGGTTTATTAAATGTCATTAACTTTTGAGTACATGACTGATGCAGTTTAATTGTTTGCTTGTGTACCATTTCCCGAGACATGTTTGCAACTTGCTTGAGTACCACTTCCTGCAGCACAATCACAATGGCTTTCTTCGATGACTCTAACTTAACATCCACCACATATACAACTTTCATCATGCTGGCTTTACACTATTTTCCTCTTAAATATGTGTAAATGCCATACTTCGGAAAACGGGCGGTCAGGAGATGGCGAGATTCATAAAGAAAATACCTAAAGGGTATTTTCTTTATGAATCTTGGCTTGGTATCACAACTGTAACAAAATAATTACGTTAAATGTAAATTAACATTACTGTCACCAAAATATGTGCGTGAAAAGTATATGTACACATGCTAACAAGTAAATACTGGCAATGAATTCCAGGTTCGTACTTTTCAAAATATTCCTGTATTGCCTGTCTGCTGATCATCGGTAAAGGAGTATATGCACTAATATCTTTAAATGATTCAGTAGATGGGCACAGGTACGCGGTGTCTTCTTCGATGTCGCAATCAGTTTTGGTTTCGATCATACGTATACAAAAATAGGTGAGATAGTCAATGGAACCAAAGAAAAGGCTTATAAAAATATCATAACCTTAACCCTTAATTTGGCTAAATCCGCTACAACGAACAATCAAATAAATAAAATCTGGCGGGTTTATGAAAACTTCTATACGGCTTAAATATCTAACAAAAACATTAAAATATATTTCTATTACATTAAAACAAAAAAAAACTTATTTGGCAACACTATCTGTCAGTTTGAGACAAACTGTCGACGAAACACAAGCCATCCGTTTCACTTAAGGTATTTTTAATTTTTTATAATGATTTTACTAATAAATATGCACGTTTGTTTATTGAAATAACTTTGTAATATTGTAATTTATTGAATCATTTATAGATCTTGTATTACCTAATTATTAAATTTACATATTTATTTATACTTATTTAACGCTATTTAACTTTTGGTTATGGGTTCTGCTTACTCCTTTTTTGCGCTTGTTAACAGCATTCTCGTGGTCAAAGAATATTAGCATTGGTAACAAAATTGCATGCTCCATCTGACGCAAGTGACCAGTCTGATCCGGAATGTGAACTGGACGATAATTCTACACACTATTCTTCTTCCCCCGCGCCGTCTTTGGGATCCATTGCGGGTCTTAATATTTCTATTTATGGACCAGATTCAGAAGACGAGCAGAATGCTTGCGTAAGTTATGATGTTACCGATAAACCAGACATAAATTTGAATTCTTCTGTAAATTCTGTTCCACTTACCCCAATCTTACAAGAAATTGACGCAGATAACCATGAGAACGTGCCATCAACACTTTCAGCCATTGCATCATTCCCAGCTACTCCAGTCACACCAGCAATTCCAATTAGACCAGATATTGTCTCACGAAAACCGAGATCTTAAAAGACAAATTTACCACCTGCTAAAAGAGCGAAGAAGACGAAAAGGTTTCAATTGACTTACAAATGGAAATGAGCATCATTCCGTCACAGAGTAGTGATAGAAGAAAATCTGACAGACCAAGAAAATTACATTGAATTACCTGAAGAAGATGCATCGCCTATGACTTTTTTTCAAATGTTTTTCTCAAAAGATATAGTTACAAATATTGTAGAACAAACAAATTTTTACTCGGTCCAAGAAACTGGCAAGTCCATCAAACTTACTGAAAATGAATTTAACGATATTTTAGCCATCCACATTATTATGGGTATAGTAGACATGCCATCATACCTGGACTATTGGTCACAAAAGTTCAGGTATGTAGCAGAAATAATGCCGCTAAAGAGGTATCAGCAAATTCGTCGCTACTTACATTTTGTAGACAATAATCACGATATTGGTGACAGGTATTATAAAATAAGACCTATTCTCGAAAAAGTAAGGCAGAATTGTTTGAAGCTACAAGGACGAGAAAATAAATTCAGTATTAATGAAATGATGATAGCATATAAAGGGGGTAAGGCTGGAAAACGTAAACAATATATGAAGGATAAACCCAATAAATGAGGATTTAAAAACTACGTGCGGGCTGGTGTCTCTGGCACAATTTATGACTTCGTAATGTATGGAGGCAAAGATACTTTTAGGCATCACTCTTTCACCGAAGAAGAGTCAACTCTTGGTTTTGGAGCACAAGTTGTTATTGCGTTCTCCCAAAGTATTCATCGTAAGCCTGCTACTCTTTATTGTGATAATTTCTTCTCTTCGCCAGAGCTCTTCTGCATTCTCCGTAAAAATTACGGTATTTTCGCTCTCGGAACAATAAGGAATATTAGTCTTCGAGGAGCTGAAAAAGTTATTCGGAAATGAAGAAGAAGGAGAAAGGTGCATTTTCAGAATCGACATGCGATATTATTATCACGCCTAGCTGTTGTTCGGTGGAATGATAACAAGGCTGTCACGTTTATAAGCACATGCGTAACTAGTGACCCCATCGAAAAAATTCAAAGATATTGTAAGGACTCGCGAAAAAAGGTTGACGTACAATGTCCGCAAACAGTACGTCAGTATAGTCAGGCACATGAGAGGTGTAGATCTTGCAGACATGCTGATATCATTGTACAAAATATCTTTTAAAAGTAGAAGGTGGTACTTAGGTATTTTTGCACAAATAGTTGATATTTGCCTGAATAATGCTTGGCTTGTTTATCGAGACCGGCGTGGGCCTGGAAGTAAAAGTTCCCTAAAGGTATTTAGACATCAGGTATATGAAAACCTACTTTTGTCCAAACGAAGTGCCCAAAGAATCAAAAGAGAACACTCAAAAATAAACAAACCTGCCACAACAACTAACCAGCAAGACCTTCAAGCCCTGTAAAATATGATGATGTAGGTCATTTCCCGTCAATTATGGATGAAGGACGTTGCAGATATTGCCAGAAAAAAAAACAGTTGTTTTTTGTATCAAATGCAATGTCAGACTTTGTTTTGTAACTGGCAAAAATGCCAGAAACTGTTTCCGTAATTTTCATTATTCTTCTTCTTCTTCAAGTTATGGCTTCACACTAATTATAAGTGTATTTTGCCAGTGTCCAGTAAGATATATAATCGTGTTTGTTTAAATTAATTCGACTCCCCGATGAATTTGATGACAACGATGATAATGAAATTAATGAAGTACCCCACCTTAATTTTCATACTAAGTAAATGTGTAAATGTCATAACTAAATTCTTTTTTTATTATATCTGTCCACAAAATACTTCAACTTTTTATTTACCGCATATTTAGTACTGGCTGCTACACCGGACATGTATATTTATAACTACTATATAACATAATTGTCAGTGTTTGCCACAGCGGACATTAATTATCTCAAAAATGGAAAATGATATATTTTTTTTGTTTATTTTACAGAGATCCTAATGTCTATACAAACATGGGAAAATAAAAGAAATTAAAAAATATTTGAAAAAACATCTTGTCAAATATTTTACCTTTCGATCAAATCGGCCTTTAAGCCGGTAGATGTCGCATTCCTCTTACTTAAAGTTGAGGTACAGTGAAAAATGAGTGAATATATCCAATAATCTCAATAAATAGCAACTACACTCCTGTCACAGAAAGTCAACAGGGTACAGTCGATAATGGCGCCATCTACACTCACCTTTGAGTGTGGCTCCCAATTTCTTACGGCATACAGAATTTTGTAATTTGACGCGTAGGCACGTCGAGGAAGCGTGTTTATGTTTACTACTTGTTATGGCGTCACACGTTACTTGCGGGTAATCTCATGTGGCATAGCGAATAAAGGCCAAGGTCAGTTTTTTAGTACCGCCCACTTTTGACTCCCTTCAAGTGGTGCCATTTTTCGGGCGGCGTGAGTGTATCTACCTTTTTTTAAAAACTAATAATCAATCATTTTAATTCGCTACAGCCTCCGGGAACTAACTATGAGCAAGATAACAATAAATTATTTAAACCGTTGATACAGCTGATTAACGAAATATATTAAGAAAAAAAATGTAATTTATGATTTATCGTGCTTGTGATTTTACAATACTAACTCGTCATAATCATAAGAAAGATTTAATTGATTTTATTAATGATCTTATTTATTGCTATTAAAATAATAATCAATAGCTGGTGCAGTGGGGTGAATAGAATTTTAATTGAATTTTTTTAAAATATGATAAGAATGACCAAAATAAAAAACAAGCATTTAACCTTTATAAATCTAAAAAAGATTAATATTTGTTTTGTTAAGTACAGACTTCTTAAAATGACCGTTTTTGGATTTGACCATTTTTGAATTCAACCTCTACTTATCACCAGTCGGTAAATTATGCAAAACAAAGAAAGTTACACAATTTTTATTTAGATATGAAGTAGTGTAAAAGAAAGAAATAATTTGACAACAACGTAAAACAATAAAACTAAAATATATAAGTTTCTAAAAAATATTTAATTTAATTTTTTTGCTAACAATATGTCTCGTAATCTATTGTTATTTAGTGAGGTGAATAAATTCAGGTTCATTATCTATTTAATCTCAGTGAATGGCTTTTTACTTTAGACTGACTAAAAACGCGAAGAACTAGAAATCCTCACATTTAATGTGCTAACGGATTATCTAAAAATGGATATTTTAAGAAGAGGGATGATGATGATGATTTCTTGTTTAAAAGGATTAAAGGCGAGTTAGGTATTTGCTCTTACTATGAGTTTATTATAAAGCAGGTACGCACTTTCTGCATTGTAACCCTTACACATTAAACCCTTTTCACCACTTCCGACCAGGTCCAGTAGGCAATTTAACTTTAATAAGGCTAATTATGACGGTATTAATACAAATATTTTAAACACCGTCTGGAAGACATTATTTATGGATAGCAATGCGGAAAACACTGTATCTATATTTTACAAAAAAATATATACCAATAAAAAAACACGTATCCACGAAAAATACTAAATCCTCTCACTTTCCTGATTGGTTTTCGCCAGCTTTGATCCATATATTTAAGGATAAAAATAAAGCGTGGATTAAATGGAAATAATTTTAACCAAATCAGACTATGTAATGTTTGCTATGTGTAGAACGCAATTTAAAGTAGAATCTCAAAAATGCTATACAAACTACGTTAAATTAATTGAATCAAATATTCTTGACAATATAAAGTATTTTTGGACATATGTAAATAACGTAAAAACTCGGGCTGATATTCAGACTCGAGTGTCATGTACAGCGTGTCCACTTTAAGTAGTTTTCTACTTTTTTAGTAGATTTGGAGCATGGATCTTAATTTCCTAGTAGGTCAAAATGCGTTGGTAGAATCTAGTATTTAACAGGGTTGCTTTGGTAAAGTTTGGTATTATTTAGTGTTGCAATAAAAATTGATGATTAACTGTCAACTTCAACTGTCATCATGACAGATTTAGATATTTCTTTCATTAATGGGGAATTAGGGATTTCCTCGTTATTTTTATTTTATTTTATTTTATTTTTACAATATTTGGGAATCTAACGGCTAGGTAAGAGGTACTTAGACAGCTTATACAATAATAGAGGGCCATTTATAAAATTCCGCTGGTAGTATCCAAAAGAAAGAAAAATATATATATATATATATATATACACATATATATAGTCCGAGGTATATATATATGGATTCGGAAATGCAAAAAAAAAGGTCTGTTAATTACCTGTTAGTTGGTCTTGAAAGAATTTGTCGCTTAGCTGCTTTCTAAGCCGACTTATGGAGCAATTAAATAGATCAATATCTATATCACTGGCCAAAGCATTAAAACATCTGCTTATCCTGATAATGAACGAATTTTGTCTATAATTAGTTCTTACTAGAGGGACATACAAGAGACTAGGTTTTCTGAGTGAGGTAGTGTGCGTACAGAGTCTAATTTGCTCAAGAATATCAGGGCAGTCCACATCACCATTAGCTATCTTGAACAAAAGCACCAAATCAGCAATTTTTCTCCGTTCATAGAGAGGAAGAAAGTGGAATTTTTGACATCTGGCGGTATAGTTGGGTAAGTATGTTTTAGCGCGAAATTGTATGTAACGAAGAAACTTTCTTTGAATATTTTCTAGGCGCGTAATATGCACATTATAACAAGGATTCCACACTTGCACTGCATATTCCAAGTGACTACGTACGTAGGTGCAATATAGAATCTTTATTGTTTTTATATTAAAGAATTCAGATGACATTCTCATAACAAAACCAAGTGCCTTAGAGGCTTTCGTAGCTATATCACTAATATGCTCGTCAAACAAGAGTTTGCAGTCAAAGTTAACACCTAGATCCTTAATTTTATTTGTTCTTATAAGAGCAGTGTCCTCTAAAGTGTAATTGTATAGAAGAGGGGTTGCTTTGCGTGTAAACGAGCATACGTAACATTTGGACACGTTTAAGTCAAGCTTGTTGCGCTTACAGTAGGCTTGGAATCTGTCTAGGTCAGCTTGTAATGAAATTGGGTCGTTTACATCTTTAATAGGGTGAAGCATTTTCATGTCGTCAGCATACAAAAGGACTTTTGAGTTTTCAAAACATTGAGAAATGTCATTAATAAAGATTAGAAACATTAAAGGTCCTAATAAAGATCCCTGGGCAACGCCGGAGGGAATATACATGGGCGAAGACGAATATCCGTTAAGTACTACCGTTTGACACCGGTTATGCACATATGAAGAGAACCATCTGTACAAATTGCCCCTAATACCTACGAGCTGTAGTTTGTTCAAGAGAATCGCATGGTCTATTCGGTCAAAACATTTGCTGTAGTCTGTGTATATTACGTCAACCTGAGACGGTTCAGACATGAAATGAGAAATATAGTCACTACACAGCAAAAGATTGGTTGTGGTGGACCTGCCTCTTATGAAACCATGTTGGTTCTGGTCGAGACTATGTTTTAGAGCCGAGTACACTTGTGCATACACGATCTTTTCGAGCACTTTAGCGAATAGGCATAGTTTGGAAATGGGCCTGTAGTTGACAATCATATTCTTAGAACCTTTCTTATGTATGGGTGTGATAAATGCGGTCTTCCATATGTCCGGCACTACGCCTTCGGTGACAGAACGGCGAAAGAGAATAGAGAGGGGAAAAGTCAGACTTCGGGCACAATTCACTTTAAGGATAGCTGGGATATTGTCTGGACCGGCCGATTTATTAAGATCCAGGGACTTTAGATGAGTAAGCACGTGTTTGTCCAGAACTTCTACAGATCCAATATCAACAGATGATGATACATTGTGTTGAGCTGGTATATTGTGATACTGTAAGTTTATACTGTGAGACGAGGAGCCCAGACTAACATTATCATCGTTGTTTAGAAAAGTGGAGTGGAAAAACTCCCCAAATAAGTCACATATCTCTTTCCCTTGGTCCGACGTTCGACTCCCATAGTGCAGAGTAGACGGATAGTTGTTAGACTGCTTCTTACTTTTTACATAGGCCCAGAATGCACGAGGATTCTTGTGAATACAGTCTTCAATAGATTGGATGTAATGAACATACATTTCCCTCTCCAGGGTTCGAGCCCGATCACGTAAGATTAAAAACGATTGCTGGTCATGTATGTTTCCATAATTTTTAAATTTTATATGATATTTATGTTTTTCTTTAAGGAGTTTAATGAGGGGTTGTTTGTACCATGGAGGATACTTGCGAGACGGTGTAACCAATTTAGATGAAATGTATTTGTTACGAAGTTCGTAAACCTTGCGGTAAAAGAATGAGACTGCGTCCTCCATGTTTCTTTTGCCTAATTCTGATTGCCAGTCAATTCCGTTTAATTCAGAACAGATGGACTGGAAATCGCCGTTATGATACCTAAATTTAGTATATGGAAGAGGCCTAATTGTCTGCAGTTGTGCGAAATTGGCTGATATTATGAGAGATTTATGATGAGGGTCTTCAGGGACTAGAGGACAGACACAACATTCAACATTGACACTATTATTGGAAAATATTAAATCTAATATACGATTATTTATATTCGAAAAAGAATTATATTGCAGCAAGCTACATATATTTAAATTGTCAAATATCTCTGACTGTTGCAATCCCTGGATGTTACTGGGATCTAAAGAGGTACCATCCTCACCAAACGTCCAAGTGATATTTGGCAAATTAAAATCACCTAGAATTATAACACTATCCAGCGGATTGGCTGACGTAATTCCGATAACATTGTCAATGAAGTTCGATAGTTGCGCCGTCATTGTGTTACCCAAGTTTTGATTGCAAATATACACAACACTAATGTGCATCTTACAGTTAGACTTCGATTTACGATTATTGATAGTGAGAGTAATCCACAAATCCTCGGCAGAGGATAACCATTCGTTTCGACACTCAACTGCAAGCTCGCGACGGACTGCTATCAAAACTCCACCACCAAGTGACTGATTAGCCGCCAAGTAGTCCCGATCACGCCTAAAAACAATATACCGGTCGTCAAATAGTTCACTATTAGCAATACCGTCGTTTAACCACGTTTCTGTTATGCAGATAACATCGTATGAATTTATGCATACATTTCTATAAAAATCAACAGTTTTAGTGCGTAGGCCCCGAACATTCTGATAATATATTCTAATCGCCATCATTGATAATTAATAAGTGATAGAAAAAGTGTAAAAAACAAAATGTTTAAGGGTGAGCAATATAAATAAAATGGTTTGTAAACAAAAGAGACATAAAAAGAAAATTTTTTGGCACTCCAAATAATTCCAAAATAATGTACTAAATTAATAAAAGCAAATGATATTTTTAAAATGCACATACATAAGTCAATAAAATAATTAGCAACACAAAAAAGACGGTAGTAGTAAGTTGCTACGGTTAGCGATAAGCTAATGATGCAAACAAAAGGACCCGACTGGTGTACGCACACACCTATAGCAGTAGTACCAGCAAAAAATTCATTGCAAGCGATTCTCAAAGTTTTTAAGCAGATGTTTTTACAAGTTGCGATAGCTAGGTAGATTACATATAATAGCAACAGGTTCATAAATAGTATAAATATCCTTACAAGTTTTTTAAATCTGAGTCTGTTCTTATGGATAACACGGGTGATGTAGGGTTTTTTCTAATAAATATTTTGCACCCCTTAACCCAGATAAATGCATAACCTTTCTCCTTTGCCAATGATTTGGTTTTATTGAGAAGTAATTTATTTTCTAGAGTTAAATGATCATTCACATAAATTCGATTATCACCCTTAAGGCCTAAATTGGGACAGGTAATAGTAAATTTCTTAGCTGCAGCTACGAAGTTATCCTTCAGGTACCGGGAGTGCACTGATATGACAATGGTTTTATTCTTCTTGTCATTCCTCATAGGAACACGAGTTATGTAGTTAATTTGCTCTTTAGGTAATGGGCAATTGATGTGTGATCCAATTAAGGATATGGTTTGGAACAGATTCTCCGCGTTGGATACCGGGACTCCCTTGACTTCGATGTTGTTTGACCGTGACCTTTGATCGTTCTCACGCAGCTGAGCTTCAACTTTTAGGATACGCTCCTGCAGATAATGGACTTCACTCCTCGTTTTGTGCAGCTCCTGAATTTCACCTTCAATTTCGGACATCCTCGCAGAAAATGTTGCAATTTGCTGATCGATATACTCAATTGAATGTTTTATCACCGAGAGTTCCGATTTAATGGTCTTCAATTCAGCTAGCTCCGCTTTCATGCTTTTGATGTTCTCGTCTAAGATCGGGAGAATAGAGACTTGTGCAGCTAGGCGTTTAAGTTCCGTAAGAACAGTGTCCATATCAGCAGGTGCTGGGGACCTTGAGCCCGATCCTCCGGCTGAGGTCTTGCAAGTCATACACTTCCAAGTATTCCTACGATCACCCAACTTTCGGAATCCTCCCTCCGTTATCCCGGCGCAGGGAAAATCGAAATGACCTAAGCACATAGTACATTGCGGTCCATCTCTAAATTCACCATCACAGCTTTTACATTTGAACATTGCGACGAGACGACAAACACGTTAGTTTAACAAGTCAAGTATACTTTGAGAACCGCTGGTATTTACGGGAATGTGGAACCGGTTACGTTATGCGTCCACGCGGTCCGCTGTCTACGGACTGACTGAGCAAATAACATTACGTACGCAGCAAAATGAATTTAGTGACCTACACAATAAAGTTTAGTTTTCTTTAGGTGGTTCTTGCGTAGTACTTGAATTGGTATTGGTGTCTATTCACTTACGAACTTTCTTTTCATAACAATCTTCACCATCACAGCTTTTACATTTGAACATTGCGACGAGACGACAAACACGTTAGTTTAACAAGTCAAGTATACTTTGAGAACCGCTGGTATTTACGGGAATGTGGAACCGGTTACGTTATGCGTCCACGCGGTCCGCTGTCTACGGACTGACTGAGCAAATAACATTACGTACGCAGCAAAATGAATTTAGTGACCTACACAATAAAGTTTAGTTTTCTTTAGGTGGTTCTTGCGTAGTACTTGAATTGGTATTGGTGTCTATTCACTTACGAACTTTCTTTTCATAACAATCTTTTGTTTCGTTGCGGAACAATCCGCCTTGTAAAATGAAAAGAAGATATGAACAAAGTTATCGTGTTGAGTGGGAAAAAAACCCATTGTTTTCTTCGTGGCTGAGTAAATGTCGTGAAGACAACAGTGCATTCTGCAAAGCCTGCAATAGCAAAATTTTGCCCCGAATCGCTTCAATTAAAGAGCACAGTAATTCGGCAAAACACATAAATAACATTATTGGTTTTTCTGGATCGTCTCAGGTATGATTTATTATGATAATTATCGGGGTAACTTTAACCAATATTCATAATAAAAGTTATAGGTATATGTCTGCCCAAATATTTTATAATAAAAAATATAATATTTCCCGCGGGTTACACCGCGGGGCGCAGCAAGTATTTTGATATGTCAACTTTTTCCTAAAAGTGGTTATAGGTAGTACCTATCTGTATAATTATTAATAATCACACTGCGGTTTTACAGATTGATCAATATTTTAAGAAGACAACGGTTGAAAATGAAGTTAGGAAGGCAGAAATTAAAGTCGTTGTATGTCTTGTTGAACATAACGTACCATTTCGAATTATGGACTATTCAAGCGAAATTATCAATGAAGCGTTTCACGACTCTGAAATAGCGAAAAAAAATTCTTGAAAAAGTACAAAATCTGCACCTATAGCTTATAATGTGCTCGGCAAGCAATTTGAAGAAAGTTCTGGCTGTGCCGGCCCCGCGTTCGGTCGTGTCACTGCGCAGCCCGCCCGTTCGCTATCTCTCGCGCGTATTTAGTTTCGATATATTTGCGTAGTTGGTCTCACCCGCGCTTGCGTGATTACGTTTTTTACATTTGCTCGCGCATATGTAATTACGTCTTTGCGTTGACTCGCGCGTAATTAATTACGTGAGTCGATAGGTAGACGCGCCGTTCTAACGGCGCGGTCGGTCTCTCCCGCGTTATCGAAACGGTTTTTTCGGTTCGTGTACCTACGTAGTTACGTCTCGCCGCGCTTACGTACTTGTGTAATTGCGTATTTTCATTCGCTCGCGCGTATGCAACTACGTCTTGTGTGATTACGTATGTGCGTTTTGCTCGCGCGTAACTAATTACGTGGGGCGATAGGTCGACCGCGCCGTTAGAACGGCGCGGTCGACCTTTCCCGCGTTTTTTGTAACGGTTTTCGGTTAGGTAGTAGTGTTTAGTTTTAAAACCACGACTTTTGTCCATTCGTGGTAAGACTGGTAGACGCCTAACGGTGTCACTAAGCCAGTCTTGAGCGGGACCCGAGCGCTCGCCTCCCTCCTTCAGAGGGCGACCAACTCGGAAGGGCTTGAGCTCTGGCCTTGGGGGCTTCCCTAGCCCGGGCTCCTGATTTCTCCAGAACCTTTACCTACACCAATCCCGTCATTCTATTCTCCGTGCGGCGGTTCTCTTCGCCCCGGAGCAGCTAGGGTTTGATGCTTGCTCTTCGCCCATAAGGCGAAAGGACACACCTGGTCTCCCCAGTAAGTACCTCCCGCCGCCGCCATCGGTGGGGGGATCTGGGCACTGTTCACGCCGGGTCTTAGGGCCCCTTTTTAAGTTCACCCGCCCTGTCATTTCCCCTCAGGAAATGGCAGACGAGTTCCCCCCCGAATTCCTCCGGGAATTAGGAAAGTACATCGCGCGTAATTGCCCGGACATCATCCGCCAATTCAGCGCGACGTATTTGCCCACCTCGCCCGACGCATCGCCCGCGCACGCGTCGCCCTCCTCTCCCGCGCACCCCGCGCCTTCTGCGCGCCCCGCGGCCCCTTTCGCCGCGCCGAGAATGGAGATCTTTGTGCCGCCCCGACCCCCGCCGACCGCCCCATCTCGCCATGCGGGTCCGAGCCTCACTCGACGCGCTGCCCCCCCCTCGTCTCCATTGTCCCATTGCCAATGGAAAGCGAGCGCGCAAACCGCGTGACTCGCCACCTCCGAAGGTGCAAAAGGCCGGAGACAACGGCGTTCCTCCCGGCCCCTCCGGACCCCGGCCGTCTCCTAACGCGGCCGCGAGGTCCTCCCCCCTCCCGCGCCTCACGCGTCCGATCATAACTCCCCTGCCGCTCGTCATTCAGGACAAGAGCGCCTGGGAGTCAATTTCTAAGGCGATTTACAATCGCCGTTCAACTATACGCATGCGCGTTCCACCGCGAAAGGTATAGCAGTCAAGGTGGCGTCCTCGGATGACCATCGACGGCTATCCGCCTTCCTGCAATCTAATAAGATCGCTTATCACACATACACCCTTGAGGAGGAAAGGGAGCTCAGGGTAGTCATCCGCGGTGTCCCTAGGAAGCTGGACACCGCCGTCATTAAGGAAGACCTGTCCCAGGACCTTCTTGAGCGCCAGGTGCACAGGATGGTCAATGGGCGCTCAACGGAGGCCTACGACATGGTGCTGGTCGTCCTCGACCGCGCCGAGTCCGGTCGTAAAGTTTTTAACCTTACGGCCGTTTGCCATATCTCTGGCCTCTCCGTAGAGGCCCCCGGAGAACGTGGCACGCCCGGGCAGTGCCACAACTGCCAGCTGTACGGGCACTCTGCCCGTAATTGCCACGCGCGCCCTCGATGCGTGAAATGCATCGGGGACCACGCGACGTCCCAATGCACTCGCTCGAGAGAGACGGCGGTGGAGACCCCCAGCTGCGTCCTCTGCGGCGCCAAGGGGCACACCGCGAATTATCACGGTTGCCCCAAGGCCCCGAAGGGGAAGCGCCGCACTAGACGCGGCCGCCGCCGCCGTCGCGCGAATCAGGCGTTTAAGTACAACTCGACGAAACTAACACTCTCAAGTGTAGAGATCAAACCAAACTCTACATTTAGTGGTCCTTCAAAAAAGTAACCAGGTATTTGGTGTATTTTAAAACTCTATTTTTGATAGCGAATCGGTTTGGCTGGCCTTCCACAAGCGGACCTCCCCAGTTAAATTGAGAAGGCGCTCATATCATAAGTAGTGTATGAATGCACTAAATACTAAGCGACCAAAACCTGAAGATACAGCGCCACTACGTCTTAAACTGAAACGGGCAACAAAACAACTGGAAATTTGGATTGGACCTGAAAAAAGCATTGCAGACTATTGCAGTCATCGTGTCCTGAACTGTACTACTGAACTCATTGTTTATTTGAGAACTACTACATTCGGCAACTTGGATTAACAGGAAAACTACCTGTAACTGAATAAAATTTATCTAATTATTATAACTAATCATGGAACTACTTAACGAACAAGTGACGAGCTTTGAAAACATCAAGACTTTGTGTTCTAATTACAAAAAGGACAGTGTCACCAGGAATACTGTCGACTATTTGGAAAATCGCCTTGCGAAACTGGAGAAGGAGTGTGTGGATTTTCACGAACGCCACGAAGCACTTGTAGAAGCAATTTTAGACAAAACGAATGTCAACTATTTTACAAATGACATTAATGGGAAAACTAACCAGATGTATGAAACTACGAAAAGGAACATGATGGACATATTGGTTGCCCATCGCCAGCAACGGCCACAGAAACTAGAATTTGACCTTACTGGTATGCTAGAAGAAGACACTGACAAAAAATTAAAAGAGCTGCTGAACTGCCAAGAAAGTTATTTTAGAGCCTTAAATAGGGCAATGTCTAAAGTTAACATCGAATTGTTAAGTGAAAAATGGGATCTTGAAATCTAAATGGGATGCCGTCGATAAACTACATTGGCAATTGGAAGTTGCGCTAAAAGGATCAAGTTTGAAGGAAGAATACACTCGAAACTTCGAAGGTATGGAACAAAAGTACGATCATTTGAGAAAATTGTTAAACAATAAAATATGGTCTAATATTCACTATCAACGATCAGCTCCACAAATTGAAATCCCAGAATTTTCCGGTAATTACATACAATGGCTGTCATTTAAAGAGTTATTTATAGAAACTATTCACAACAATCCTGCTATATCTAAATGTCAAAAAATGCAGGATTTGAAGACCAAACTAAAAGGAGAAACTGAGCGCTTGTTACAACATCTTATGATAAGTGCAGAAAACTACGATTCGTGCTGGGAAATTTTGAAGCACCGGTATGACAACCGTCGGCTTCAATTCACATCTTTCATGAACGCAATGCAACAACTCCCAGGAATCCAGAATGCAACAAGCTACAACTTAAAAAGAATGCACGATGTTATTACTGATAGCCTAAATGGACTC
Organism: Phalera bucephala; assembly: GCA_905147815.2. NCBI lineage: Eukaryota > Metazoa > Arthropoda > Insecta > Lepidoptera > Notodontidae > Phalera > Phalera bucephala. The sequence continues at coordinate 13,658,687 of LR990628.1, read as the reverse complement.
TCGAATGTAGTGTACCACATGTCACAAAAATTGGATCCTGTGACTTTTAACGAATACACTAAAGACATGAGGGATAACCGGGATTTGCCAGACTTAAACGAATTTCTTTCATTTCTGGAAGGCAAATTTATTGCTTTAGAAACTATGAAAAAATGTCAAAAGGATTCTCCTAACTCCCATAAGCAAAACCCAGCATCAAGATTTAACAGAACCTTTAAGAAGACATATAACCAAAACTTTCCTACAAAAACATACAATAATTATACTAACAAAAACAAAAGATCGAACTATGAAAAATCGACTTTACTTGAAGGCAATAGAGACTATTCGAAAACATTTCACACTTCATTTGGAAAATGCCCATTCTGCGAAAAGGGCCATGTGTTGTGATGCAATGCGATAAATTCATAGCCAAAGACACTGCAGAAAGAAATAATATTGTTGCGAAACTCAACATATGCAAAAATTGATTATACAGCCATGGCAATGCTAACTGCACGTCACACAAATCGTGTAAACATTGCAATTTGAAACATCATACGTTACTGCATATGAATGAACCGACTTCAAGATATGGAAGTTAAGTTTTTGGACCCAAACCTTCTACTTCCAAGCATCAGACCTCACACCACATATCTGCCGATAATATGGAGGTATTATTGACTACAGTACAGGTTAAAGTCAAACCTATTGATGGAACTTACGTTACACTGCGAGCATTACTCGACCAGGGCTCGCAGGCGAATTTGATCACAGAAAGAGCTGCACAACTTCTACGACAACCCCGCACCAGATTAAATGTCACTATATCTGGGCTCGGATCTGCTACTAGTGACTGCAACGGTCGCATGAACTTAACCTGCAAGTCCATACACTCTGACTTTACATTTACTATTGAGTCATTGATACTGAACCAACTTACTAACAACTTACCAAACCAAACGTTCAAAAGGTCTAACTGGACTCATATTGAAAACTTAAAACTTGCAGACCCGAACTACAACGTATCGAGCTCGATCGACTTATTATTAGGAGCGGATGTGTATGCTGACATCATACTTGAAGGAGTACTTAAAGGCGATTACCAATCTCCCATAGTGTAGTGTAGTAGTTAGGGCCAATATAAATACTATTGCAACCTATACTATAAACTTAGAATAAACTTATGCACTGAACAGTAAACATCTTTTATTGCATACACCGAACCTTACATGGCGACCATGCCAGGCAGGCGCCGCCGACGCGGGCGTCTTAAGGGATCGGGTAGCGACCGCGGAGTGCAAATTCCATTGCCTTAAAAGGACTAATTGATTAATTTGTACCGTTGTTGCTGAAGTGTGGTGAAACTTAAAAAATAAATTGAAACTTAAAATATGAATATGGATAGGTGAAACGTAAGAAGATTTTTTTTTCGAAGAAGACACGCGGGCATAAGTTTATAAGCTGATGGGTCATACGAGATAGAACAAGAGTCAGCTCCTGCTCAGAGTCAGTACGATTTACAGAAAATATATCTGTTTAAAAGAAAAATGTGATTTTGATAACGGTGATGATCGAGAAGTTCAAGCTATGTGGTGCCAGCATAAGGCAGTTTGTTCCGGCGCTGCAAGCGAAAGTCGGGGACGATCTCGGTGATGAGTGCTAAGTGATGTGTAGAATAAGTAGTGATAAGTGGAAATATAGTGGTAGTATGTTTAGGTAGGTATAATATATAACATGTAGTTTTGTCATTATATTTTATAATAATAATGCTAATGTATTTAAGCGCAACATATTTGTACCTTTTTGTTTTACAATATTGATTGACTTTGCCGATCTATTTTATTAGTGTGCCATGAATTTTATGAAATGATATATACAAAATATGGTCGACATTTAAAAATAATATTGCTTACATTTAGAAATTCCAATCCCTTCTTATCGATAGAGTTTAAATAAAAACAAGATACTTAATGTTTCCCGTTTTGAGGAGTTAAGAAAGTAGTTGACTTTTGTAAACAGAGAATGTATGACTCTATGTGAAAGGATAATTATATTTTGATTACTCACAGAAAGTCCGAAATTTAAAGTCTTTTCTTTTGTGTCGTTTTAGTTTTACTTTGTGCATTTTTTTTTCTTACTTACAATAATTACACTTTGATGGTATTATCCTTAATATAAATAGCAAAAAAATCATGATATTATCCTTATTAATAACTTTATTTGTAAAAATTATTTATTGCAGGAAATAATACCTATGAAGCATATGGATATATATAGCATGTTATTTGTAATCGACGAAATAATCCGTTATTTTTGCTATTGATTTTGTGTTGTACTTCACTAAAAACAACAATGTCCTCGAATCATTACAGCATATTTCTTTATTATAAATTCAAAAAGTCATGCAAATAAAATTAAAAGCTAAAGGTACCGATTACTCTTTAACTGTCGATTACTCAAATAATGTTAAAACTTATTTTCATATGATTATACTAAATTATTTTTACTTATTTTAACTTCAGTAGATACACATAATATCATGTATTGAATTCACGTCAATTTAATACAATACGAATACTAAATCATTTTTTCAGTGGAAAACACTGATTTTATCTAATTTCATAATGCGATGATATACAGTGTTATTTCGTAAGTTTTTGGAACTATAGGTACAAAAATTATGCGAGTATTGTTTTAGTTATTTACTTGCTTTAATTAACAAAATATTTCAAATGATGTAGGTCTACATATGAAGCATTCTTTTTTCCAGATTCTCCAAAGTGTCAAAGTGTCTAAGAGGTGAAAATTCTTGTAGTTTTACTACAATATTATGGCAAAATTTAGTATACCGATGCAACCTTGATATGATATGCAAAGAGCACGATCTTTCTGGTTGTGATTTCTATAAGTTTAGCAAGGCGTGACATAAATAAACATTTAGTTTATTACAGATTTTTTAAGAAGAAGTATATGTATCCTTTACTCGGAATGTTTATTAATAGTTACCAAGCAAAGTAGTTTTGCATACTATTCAATATAATAGTTTTATTCCACGACACTTCCTCGCTAATAATAATTGTTCTTATATTAAGACCTGTGTCCTGTTATTTCTTGTATTTCATTACTATTTGTTCTATGTACTACTTTCTCTTTAAGCTATTCTTAAGCGTTAGTTACGATTTGAGCTATACGGATCTTCTATTTCAGCCATTTAGACATGTCCAATATTGTTAGTAATTTGTATGACTTACAAACATTTTAAAACGTTTGAAATAATATATGAAACAAAAACATTTTGCGGTATGTAATAGGTAAGGCCTTATAAGTTATCAGCTATTTTGTTTTCAATGCACCTAAAGAGTAATGCGAGTATTCAGTACTGATTCAGTATAATGGAAATGATCAGTACACAATAAAAAAATACATTTAGCGGTTGGTACAGAATTTTTAGTAATGTAATTGATCAGTGGATAAAAACTTGCATATAAGACTTGCATATAAGATAACATATCATCTATCAGCAATAGTCCACAGAGTGATACACACTCGAGTACTAAAACATCTTATGATAGTTGTGCATTGAATAATGCAACTAATGATGAAACTTATTATCCCAGTACAAGTGATGATAGTACCGATGAGGATATCAAAAGAAATATCACTTTAACATCTCATCAAAAACACAACAATTTCATGTGTGTTGAACAGTTTTTAGATCCATTGACAGTTGAGGAGGCCTTGTCAGGCACTGATGCTGTACATTGGAAAAAAGCAATGAATGAGGAATACCAGTCTTTATTGGAAAATAATACTTGGGAACTTACAAATCTTCCTGAAAATAAGCGTCCTATATCGTGCAAATGGGTTTTCAAAAGGAAGACTAATGAAAATGGAGAAATTGTTAAGTATAAAGCAAGGCTTGTTATTAAAGGCTGTTCACAAAAGCCTGGAATAGACTACACTGAAGTATTTTCGCCAGTTGTAAGGTATGCCTCTTTAAGATATTTGTTTGCCTTGGCAGTGAAATTCGACTTGGATGTCTGTCAAATGGATGCTGTATCAGCTGTTCTTCAAGGCGACATAGAGGAGGAGATTTATATGATACAACCACCACTGTGTGACAAAGGTAAACAAGTATGTCGACTGAGGAAATCTTTATATGGGTTGAAACAGGTTATGGGCCGTTTTATAACTAAAATAGACCGAAAGTTTAATATTTATTGCCGTAAAGTAAAGTACAGTGGTCAATATGAGTAATTTCACAGTATTTCGATTTTTTCAACACCTCGCGAACAATGGCTATGTCTAACCTACAAATTGAGAAATTAGCCGGGCGGGAAAACTATTCGACGTGGAAGTTTGCAGTTAAATCTTATTTAGAACATGAAGATTTGTGGGAATGTGTCGATCCAGGCACCGATGTCGACTTACAAAAAGATAAGAAAGCCAAGTCCAAAATCATTTTGTTAGTTTTATGCCAATACATCTAAACAAGTTTGGACAAGCTTAAAAAATGCTTTTGAAGATTCCGGGTTATCAAGAAAAGTCGGCTTATTGCGGGATTTAATAAACACATCACTAGATAACTGCACGAGTGTTGAAGATTATGTGAATAAAATAATGAGTAATGCGTATAAATTACGAAATATCGGTTTCGAAGTCGATGATCAATGGTTGGGAACACTCATGCTGGCTGGTTTACCGGACAATTATAAACCAATGATCATGGGTCTGGAAAGTTCTGGAAGAAAAATATCGGCCGACTTTATGAAAACAAAACTTTTGCAAGAGGTGAAAGTTTCAGAGTCTTCTGCGTTCCTCACAAAGCACAAGAATACCTCTAACAACAATAGTAGTAATCATGCAAAGTCAAAAGGAAAAGGCCCGCGTTGCTATAACTGCAACAAATATGGACATTTTAAAAATCAGTGCACAATGAAGAAATCTAATCAGAATACATTTTCAGCAGTATTTTCAGCTTACAATCGTATAAATGAAGACGAATAGTACATCGACTCAGGTGCCACCATGCACATGACAAGACGCTCTGACTGGATATATGGTTTACAACCATCTTCGATTCAACAGATAAAGGTGGCTAATAATGATGCAATCTCCGTGCAAAATATGGGTAAAGTAAACATTCAGACCAATTTTTGTAAAGATGCAGGTCCTATCCAGGTGAGCAATGTTTTATATATTCCTAAGCTTAGTGCAAACTTGCTGTCGGTCAGTCAATTAACCAAAAATGGCTGTAAAGTTGAATTTACTGATATGGGCTGTAATATATATAAATCCAATAAGATTCTGGTAGCAAATGCAAAGCTAACCAATAACATGTACAAACTAAACACAGTTACTGAAAATGCTTATGTTACTTCATGTGAGAGTAAGACTGATATTAGTACATGGCACAAGAGGATGGGTCATTTAAACTTAGCTGATGTAAAGAGGTTAGAGGCATGTGCTGAGGGTATAACTATTACCAATAAAGAAGTTGATACCGTCTGTGTACCCTGTTGTGAAGCTAAACAAAAACGATTACCGTTTCCCCATTCTGGTTCAAGAGCTAAAACATTACAAGAAATAGTGCATACCGATCTGTGTGGTCCGATGGAGACACCATCTGCTGGTGGTGCGAAGTACTTTATAACATTCATAGATGACTATTCCCGTAAAGTATATGTATATTTTCTCAAGAACAAAATGGGTATTAAGTCGGTGTTTAAAGCTTTTAAAGAAGAAGTAGAAAATGAATTGGAAAAAACAATAAAAATAGTAAGAAGTGATAATGGTAAAGAATATGATAATAAAGATTTTTCTGATTTCCTAACAGCTTCCGGCATCAAACATCAAACCAGCACTCCGTACACACCAGAACAGAATGGGTTAGCGGAACGGATGAACCGCACACTGGTGGAACGTGCTAAATCCATGTTATTTGAAGCAAAGCTGCATAAACGATTCTGGGCAGCGGCAGTAACCACTGCAGCTTATGTCATCAATCGATCACCATCAAGAGTTTTGGATGAGGACACCCTATGAAAAATGGACGGGTAAGAAACCAAACATTTCACATTTACGGATTTTTGGTTCAAAGGCCATGGTTCACATACCAAAACAAAAACGTCTAAAATGGGATCGTAAATCAAGAGAATTAATCTTTATGGGATACTGCGGCAACACAAAGGGTTATAGGTTATATGATGCAATAAATAAAACTATGGTTATCAGCAGAGTAGCGCAGTGGAAGCGTGCTGGGCCCATAACCTGTGGAAAAGTAATTATAACACGGAACAAATAGATAGTTCAAATAACGTTTATTGCTTAGTACGATAGATATAGATAGATTATTTATGATTACCATAAACTAATAATTATAGATTTGTAGTTTAATATTCCTACATTTATTGTGTTTATTTGTTAATTCAGTTTACAATTAAAATCAAAATACAATAAAAATAGTAAGAAGTGATAATGGTAAAGAATATGATATTGTGTTTTAATTATATAAACTTAAGTCTTTTTTGTTCAGGCTACAGCTTAAAAGTTTCCAATTCGAGAACGTTACTCAACGTCACATTTGAATCCAGTCTTTAAAGTCGCATTACTAGAAGTTACGTTTATGATTATTGAGATGTCTATAATATATTTACATGCTTTTCGAGAAAAAATTAATTATGCCTCAAAGCCCTTTGTTTTCAAATTCAACATACAACACTATAATAAAGACCTGAACTTTCAAGTCAAATTTTGTTCGTAAATATAGCAATGAACATTAACATATTTAATTTTTATTATACAATGCAGTTATTCGTAAATAATAACTTAGATCATTCGTTAGTCGATACGGGTGTCTCATCTAGCGCAAAGTATAAGAAATTGAGACGTTCAAACATTCCATTCCATTTAAGGCACGTTACAATAATCGTGTGTGGTTAATTTCATTAGGTAGGTTTGTTTATTAAAAGATAACCATAACAGGATTGGCATGCATACACAAGTTTCATGTTTTTAAAACTAGTTGCAATTATGACGAAACATTAAACTGAGATATTATTTTTACTTATTTAAATTACAATTAAATAATTATGTCGGTAAAGTACTGAGTATTATGAGATACTTTCTCTGAATGTACTTCTCAGGTAAAAGGACCATAGGGTGTATAGCAACAATTATTATACGCGACTTTTTTCCGATCTGAGTCGATATATAACCATTCGAGATGATGAATGATGTTATGACGTAATGAATAATGTTACTAATATGATCTCAGAATATTTGTCTGCTATAAGAGTAGATAGTTGATAGGTTTTGGATTTGGTATAGTAGGTAAGGTTTTGGTATAATGTTGGATTTGCTGGTTTAGGTAGTTTGGTTTAAAGTAGGTTTTGGTAGGTTTGAATTGGAATGTCATGAATAGTTTGAATAAAAATGTGACTGGAAAGGAATAGAGTTAGGAGATATGGAATAGTGAAAAGGTTATCTTAAGAGGTAGCAAAGATAGATTTTAGAATGCATATTCATTTTTATGGGGATTCTTATGGATAATAAGCCTATAGGGTATCAACGAAAGCTCAGCCTGATCAACTAAGTAATTTTTTTGATATCCTTATAAGCGCCATAGAATTCAATAGGGTTGAGATTATTGTAAGGAACTGATAGGTATTTTATATGTTGATGGAATGTAATAATGATAGTACATGGGGAGTAGAGAAATAGCAATCGCTATCAACAGTAGCCCGAGAGGCACTGTTGTGCGAGCTAGCAATAATAGCAAGGTACACCAGGATACAAGGCAGGCACGGAATCCTTGTTAATCTGATCATAATTCGGTCGAGCTACCACTTGTGAAGTAAACTTGGACACATGGTATGATTTAAAAAAAAAAGGAAGTGTTAAATGAACTGCCTGAATTAGTAAAAATAATTGTTTTATAAGGAATGTGCGCACAATAATGTAATAAATATTTCCTTGTATCCTGCATAATAAAATGAATGAAAATAAATATATGGTAGGCCTACCGATAAAATAAAATAAAATGTGTACCTTGAAGAAACTAGTACAGTGTTGTACTTAAAAAGGTGTAAAACCGTGTATAGAAAGTAAAACGACATTTCAGAAGTTTAATTGCAAAAAGAATATTTTCACAAGGATGAAAGGTGACGTCACGAACATAAATAAATTTTATTAGTCATGAATTCTGTGACTATAGAGGATATACCTAGAATATTAATCATGCTTACCTATGATTACAACTATAACAACATCGATATCGTTAATGTTTATATAGATATAGGGGCACACTTTTAGATAAGAATTATTTTAAACATGTTTATAAACAATATATTATAGGACTTATTAGTTTCTACACTGTGTATGTAAGCTTAAGTAATGTTAGACTTATTTTTTTTATAATTGAAATATACACTAAAAAGCTTAATTTTTATATTATAATTTTGTCTATACTATAATAATATTCGCAATATCAATCTATAAAAATACCTACAGTAATATTGTCCAAAATAAAATCTAAGGTGATTTATAATGAAAATGTAATGTAATGTATTATGTTGTTTGATAAAAGAAAAAAATATTTTAATATTCCTGATGAAATTGTAACAATTAAAACTTTTGTAAAAGAGTCAAAATTTATGCGTGACTGGTAATAAACATGGGAAAGAAAAAAAAATATAGGTAACAGTCAATTATTACCACAATACATATTTGAAATATTGTATTTGTTAAGTATGTACTTGGGAAAAAAAACTATTGTTTTATTTTATTTTTATTTTAAGGGGGTAGGTGTAGTGTAGTAATTAGGGCCAATATAAATACTATTGCAACCTATACTATAAACTTAGAATAAACTTATGCACTGAACAGTAAACATCTTATATTGCATACACCGAACCTTACACCCAGCAAACCAAATTGGGTTGGATTTTATGCGGAAAACTCAAAACATTTAATTGCCATGTGACAATCGTTGACCTATCCGAACTATCCAAGTATTGGGAAAATGAAGATATCACTCAAGGGCCCGAGGATGCCAGCCCTGATGATCGCTGTGAAGCATTTTATCGAGAAACAACTAGAAGAGCTCCTGATGGTAAATACATAGTGAAGATGCCAATGATTGAACATTTTGAAGAGAAGCTCGGAAAATCACGTACGCAAGCGAGTTCACAATATTTCCAGCTGGAAAAACGTTAAGCGAAAAACCTAAAACTGGCATCGATGTACAAAGATTTTATTAATGAATACCAAGAACTACAACACATGATACCTGTGCAACAGATGACGTCATCGGATGCCAGCTGGTCACCATGGAGTCCTGCGGGAAGAGTCATCTACTACTAAACTGAGAGTAGTGTTCAACGGGTCACAAAAAACTACCTCTGGAAATAGCTTAAATAGTTTGATGCATAATGGCCCCAACCTACAGAAAGATATACTTGCGCTCATATTGAAATGGAGAACATACAAATACGCGTTCACTGCGAATATAGAAAAAATGTACCGATGCATATGAATTGATGAAACTCAATATGATCTTCAGAGAATATTTTGGCGAAACACTCCATCTGAAAATTTGCAAGAATATGCTTTATGTACTGTAACATACGGTACAAAATGTGCCCCATGGTTAGCTTTGCGAACATTAAAACAACTAGCAATGGACGACGGGCAATAAGTATCCAACCGCTGCAAAAATATTGCAAAACGAATTTTTCGTCGACGACTTGACGAGTGGGCATAATTCATTGGAATCCGCAAAACAATTACAATCAATACTTATACAATTACTAAAAGGAGCAGGAATGAATTTACGAAAATGGCCGAGTAATAGTCCAGAGTTATTAAAACATCTTAATGAGAATCAGATTTCAACCTCTACCCATGAATTCAAAGATGAAGATTCAAAGAAAACTCTTGGGCTTGGCTGGAACCCTAACTCAGATACATTTACCTTCAAATGGAATTTAGATGACACGAATAAGCAACTTACTAAACGAAAGTTATTGTCGGAAATATCGCAACTGTACGATCCACTGGGATGGTTCTCACCCGTAACTATAACTGCAAAACTTATCTTTCAACGAGTGTGGACCGAAAACCTTAAATGGGACGAATTGCTACCTAGAGATCCAAAATAAATGGTTTAAACTTTCGGAGTTCTGGCTGTGCCTCGCCCGCGCTCGGTCGTTTTCTCTGCGCAGCCCGTCCACTCGCTATCTGTCGCGCGTAATTAATTACGACTATTTGCGTGGTTGGTCTTGCCTGCGCTTGCGTGACTGCGTCCATTGCATCTGCTCGGCATTTGTAATTGATGTATTGCGTTTGGCTCGCGCATAATCAACTTCGTGAGTTGCTAGGCAGACGCGCCGTTATAACGGCGGTCGGCCTTCCCGCGATTCTTAACGGTTTCTCGTATCGTGTGCCTACGTGGTTCGGTTCGCGGTGCTTACGTGCTTGCGTGCTTGTGCAGTGACGTGTCTTCATCCGCTCGTGTGTATGCAGGTGCTCTGTGTATCTAATTATCTGTGTATCTAATTCTATTATATGTGTATCTAATTGTACCTATTGCTAGGCAGCCGCGTCTAACGACGCGGCCGGCCCTCCCGCTGTTTTTTCTTAACGGTTATTTTTCATAATAGTGTTTGTATTGTAAATCCACGTCTTTTGTCCGTTCGTGGTAAGTCCGGTGGACGCCTAGCGGTGTCGTAAGCCGGGCTTGAGCGGGACCCGAGCGCTCGCCTCCCTCCTTCAGAGGGCGGCCATCTCGGAAGGGCTTGAGCTCTGGCCTTGGGGGCTTCCCTAGTCAGGGCTCTTGATTTCCCCAGGACCCTACCTTTACCCATCCCGCTATCCTATTCTCCTATGGTGTAGTAAATAGAATATACCTAGTTAAGTTTATATAACCCAGTATGTAACCGATCATTAGAGTAGTAATAAACGAGATGTCTAACCAACAAGTCGTGTTCTCATTTGTCACCTAGTGACAACCTCATATTGCGACCCTGCCGAACAGGGGCCGATTCGCGCGCGCGAGTGTTTATAAATTCCAATGTCCATAAAAGGTGCGTGATTTTATAACACTGTATCCCGCCTGCACTGTTTGGATTAAAATGAGATCAAGGTTTGATTATTCTTCACGACCACGCCAACGTGTCGTTGCGCCTATTGTGTTATATAAAAAAAATATTTGGAGAATTTTGGAAAATGGGCTCTTCGCAATCTAATGAAAGAGAAGAGATTGTCGTTGCTCAGACAGCTACGGATGGTGGAAATAAAGCTGCTATCGAGCTATTAAATTATCGCGTTTCGGCTACCAACTATATTCTGGCTGGCATTGGGCTCGTATTGGGTGCAGGAGCCTTTATGATTGCCTACAAATTGTACAAGAAGTGCCATCATGACTGGATGCAACAACAAATACATGAGTTTGCATTGAGGCGTTCTACGAGCTACTTTCGGCGCTGGCAGCCCAATAACACCACACCGAATGCCCCGGGAGAAAATCTTTAAGTGCGTTATAAAGTGAAGTGACGTCTTAATTTGCGTTCGCCGCGTTTTTACATAATTACTTTAGTGCATATGTAAAACCATCGTTGTGTGCGGTATGTGTTAACAGACATGTTTTATTGTTTTAATAGAAATGTATAAATTAATCCTCATGTAATCACTACTATGATATTTTTTTTATTATTTCAGTTTGATTAGCATTTTAAATGGGGTATGTTATATTTAGTTACGTATTAAACAAAATGTGTAATAGACAAATTCAGCAAGTTATACGCCCTTGTTAAAGTATGTTTAAATGGATAAGGAACTCGAAGTAATTATTGGCAAGTTTAATTATCTTAAGGACTATTTGACGAAATTAGGTCCTAGTAGAAGGACACCTTCCATTAAAAAAGAAAAGGATAGCGAAGTTGAAAAATTAAAACAACAGTTTGATATAATTTTGGAAAATGTTAATTCTTATGTAAAGTCTAAAAATGTAGACCGGTTACAAATAGATAATATAGAAAAATTATTTAGTAAAATAAGTTATTATTATTATAAAATAAAGGAATTGTGTATTGAACAGGAGGTTGAGGAATATTTTTCTGACAAAATTGATACAGAGGAAAATATAAAAATGGAAAAATTTGAATTAAGGACTGCTATTTCTTTATTGCCAGTAATGGATAACAATGAATTGGTAACAAAATAACTTATTTCGAATATAGAAATGTACTCCAGTGTGTTGGAAATTGGGGAAAGTAAAAAATTAATTAATTTTATTTTAAAGTCAAGGTTAACGGAAAATGCGAAACTTAGACTTCGCGAAACTTATGACTCAGTTTCAGATCTAATCCACGACATGCGAGAACGACTTTTGACCAAGAAGTCAGACACAGCATTGCAGCAACAGCTTCAACGGGCTAGGCAGGACAGAAAGAGTATAGAAGAATTTGGTAAGTATATCGAAAATTTGTTTGTGGACTTGACCGTTTCACAAGCTAACGGTGACTCAAATAAATATAAGATTTTAAAGGCCGTTAATGAAAAGAATGCAATCAAACGTTTTTCAGATAAACTCCGAAATAGCCGCATAAGCACCATAATAGCAGCAAGGAACTACAGTTCCTTGAACGAGGCTGTAAGAGGTGCGTTGGATGAGGAAATATCACTATCCGGCCTAGATGCTGAGGTGATGACTTTTTATAGAGGAAGAGGTAGGTCGAACTTTAATTTCCGTGGTAATTTTCAACGGAATCGTGTTTCATTCAGAGGTTATTCAAGAGGACAATCCACGTATTTTCCGAGCAATAATAATACTCGTGGTGCAGATCGTAGGCCACAAAGTAGTAGTTATCGTGGTAGAACTAATTATACTCGTAATTTTTATAACAATTCAGTTCGACGTAAAACTAGCGGAAATCAGGTAAATTTTGTAGAGGCTACCAGTACTAAAACCGATACTCCAAATACATCTGAAAATTCAGAACTTCGTAATTATTTTTTTCGTTCATAATCATATTTCTTGTTACTATGAAAATATAAATTCGGCAACTTTTGATATACATAATGTTAGTTACTATTGGTTACTTGACACCGGCGCCTCGCTCTCGGTCGTCAAGCACGAAATTATGGTCAGAGACGGAATTCCATTCCATATAGAGAGAATGCGAATTAAGGGTATAGGTGGTGATGTTATTTCAGAAGGTTTTGTATATCTGAAACTTTGTTCAAACGGACAGGAATTCAATCATAAGTTTTATGTTTTTAAAAACTTACCTTGTCGTACAGATGGTATACTTGGACAAGACTATTAGTAAATTTAAATGCTTATTGAATTTCGAAACAAATACTTTAATATTAAATGATATTGTACCTTGCGTAGTACCATTACACATGGGACAATTAGGTGAGAATAGATATATTACCTTACCACCAAGGTGCGAGTCAATACATTATATTGAATTCGATATAAATCAGGATTGCGTAATTGCTCCGAGTCAATTGTGCGAAGGGGTTTTTCTCGCAAGTTTTTTAGTACGACCAAATAAGGGAAAAGTCCCTATTAAGATTTTAAACACTAGAGAGGAAGAAGTTCGACTAAGTTATTTTACGCCTGAATTATTAAATTAACAAGATTTTATGGTCTGTAATTTTGAAAAAGAATTAGTTAACGCGGATAGGGTAAAGAAAATGTTTTCCATGTTAAAGTTAGATCATATGAATTCAGAAGAACAAAAATCTATTGAAAACATTTGTGCGAAATATTCTGATGTTTTCTTTTTACCAGGAGACAAATTGGGAGTTACTAATTTATATGAACAAAAAATCCATTTGAAAGAAAATGTTACGCCTGCATATGTGAAGCCATACAGACTGCCTAGGTCACAAAAGAAAGAAATTGATAGACAAATTAAACAGATGTTGAGTGACGATATCATAGAAGAGAGTCAGAGTGAATGGTGTAGTCCTCTTTTGCTTATACCCAAAAAGAGCGAAAATTCTGAAAAAAAGTGGCGTGTTGTGATTGACTACCGAAAGTTGAATGAAAGGATTAAGGATGACAAATTTCCTTTGCCGAACATAACGGAAATTCTGGATTCGCTTTCTGGCGCAGTCTATTTTAGTCATTTAGATTTGACACAATCATATTACCAATTGTTATTACAACCAGAGAGTAGAAAGTACACTGCTTTCACTACTGATAGGCAATATCAACTTAAAAGATTGCCAATGGGTTTAAAAATTAGCCCCAGTGCATTTAGTCGGTTAATGACTGTTGCAATGGCTGGTTTAAATTATGATAAGGCATTAGTATATTTGGATGATTTAATTTGTTTTGGACGTAATTTAGATATGCATAATAAAAATCTAATTGACATATTCGAAAGATTGCGAAAAGTTAATTTAAAAGTAAACCCAAGTAAATGCTAATTTTTAAAGAAAGAATTATTGTATTTAAGACACATAGTATCGTCAAAAGGTGTACTACCAGACCCAGAAAAAACTAGAGTTATTCAAAATTACCCAAAACCTATAACTAGTGACGAAGTAAAATGCTTTGTCGCTTTTGCAAATTATTATCGGAAATTTGTGCCAAATTTTGCCGAGATAACAATTCCACTTAATAAACTATGTCGGAAAGGTGCTAGGTTTAAATGGAATAGTGAATGTGAATACGCTTTTAATAAGCTTAAGGAAAAATTATGCAAACCACCGATATTACAGTATCCAGATTTTTCAGAAGATAGTGAATTCATTTTGCGTACGGATGCATCGAACAAAGCTTTAGGCGCAGTGTTGTCTAATAAGAATGATTTGCCAATTGCATATGCAAGCCGGACCTTAAACAAATCCGAAATTAACTATCCGACCAAAGAAAAAGAATTGCTAGCTATAGTTTGGGCAGTACGTTACTTTAGACCATATTTGTATGGAAAAAGTTTTACTATATTTACGGATCATAAACCTCTTGTTTATTTATTTAGCATCAGTAATCCTTCTAGTAGATTACTTAAATTTAGATTAACTATGGAAGAATATGATTATAAGATCGAGTATGTTAGAGGTACGAATAATGTGACTGGAGACGCATTATCTCGTATAGTCGTGTCATCGAAGGAGTTGAAAGAGTTGAGTATAAAAGCCGTGAATGTGATGACGAGAAGTAAGGCAAGAAAATTGACTGAAGATAAGAAAACCAACATTTTGAATGAGAATTTTTCCACCGATAGACGGACTGATCACCTAACTGTCGTGGAAATGCTTAAAAACCAAAGAAATGTATTGAATTGATTATACAGAAAGCCTCGCACGAAGCTTTTGTTTACGCTAAAGATAAATGCTTAATATACCTAAATCCTTATGCTCAATCATGTCTAACGCGAGACGTTTTCGTGAGAGAATTTGGATTATTTTGTACAAAAAATGGTATAACAGAAGTTTACATTTTAAAAAAATAATGTAACTATGAAGTATATTAAATGGTTAACCATTGTTTATAATGATAAAAGAAGTACGTGGTCCGGGCCACGAATATGTGTAGTAAAAGGAGTAATTAAAATAAATAAAGAAGATGACTAATTAGTAGTATTAAACGATTTTCATTTACTGCCGACAAGCGGACATGCCGGAATTAGACGCATGTTGAATAATATAAAGAAATATTATTTTTGGTCGAACATGGAGGAGGATATAAAGAGGTACGTAAAGAAATGTGCTAAGTGTCAGACACAAAAACATTCTTTACCTACTAAACAACCAATGGAGATTACTACTACCGCGCAGTCAGCATTTGACAAAATATTTCTAGATATAGTAGGGCCCTTAAGTAGAGATTATTATAACTATACTTGCATACTCACATTGCAATGTGAATTAAGTAAATATATAGAAGCGTATCCCTTAGAAAATAAAGATAGTGTTAGTGTTGCGAAGGTTTTTGTGGACAATTTTATTTTAAGGTTCGGAATCCTTAAAGAAATAGCTACGGATCGGGGGACTGAATTTTTATCCAACACGATGGCAGAGGTATGTAAACTTCTTCATATTAATCAAATTTCTTCCACAGCTTACCATCATCAGTCGATCGGCGCCTTAGAAAATTCGCATAAATCGTTTAATGCTTATTTAAGGATTCAAACCGATAATAATCCTATGTATTGGAAGTACGTGGTTACCATATTTTTGTTTTTCATATAATACAGCAGTCCATTCAGAAACAAAATATACACCATTTGAACTAGTTTTTGGGAAAACATGTAACATTCCTAGCAATTTGAAGTCTGGTACGGTAGAACCGTTGTATAATGATACTGATTATGTAAAACAATTGAAATACAGACTACAAGTAGCACAAAGTGATGCAAAATGTAATTTAATTAACAGTAAGGAGAAACGTAAAGTTATGTATGATAAGTATACTAAACCTGTAAATTATAATCCCGGTGACTTGATATTAGTTAAAAATGAAAATGATAACAAATTTGAACCAGTGTATTTGGGTCCATATAAAGTGTTAGAAGACTTACTATGTAACGTTAAAATAGAACGTAATGGTAAAATAGACGTTGTACACAAAAACCGTACCAAAGCTTATATTGGTGTATAGAAGAAAAAAAAAAGCTTATTTTTTTTTCTTTTTTGTTAAAGGGGCGTATGGTGTAGTAAATAGAATATACCTAGTTAAGTTTATATAACCCAGTATGTAACCGATCATTAGAGTAGTAATAAACGAGATGTCTAACCAACAAGTCGTGTTCTCATTTGTCACCTAGTGACAACCTCATACTCCGTGCGGCGGTTCTCTTCGCCCCGGAGCAGTTAGGGTTTGGTGCCGCCCGTTCGCCCTTAAGGCGAAGGGGCACACCACGTCTCCCCGGTAGTGCCACCCCCCCCGCCGCCACCCGGTGGGGGGATCTGGGCATTGTTCACGCCCGGGTCTTAGGGCCCTATTTTAGTCCACCCGCCCTGCCATTTCCCCTCTGGAAATGGCTGACGTTTTCCCTCCGGAATTCATCCGGGATCTAGGGCAGTACATCGTGCTGCATTGCCCGGACATCGTCCGGAAATTCAGCGCGACGTACTCGCCCGCCTCGCCCGACGCGTCGCCCGCGCGCGCGTCGCCCTCCGCCCCCGCGCACCCCGCGCCTTCTGCGCGCCCCGCGACTCCATTCGCCGCGCCGAGAACGGATTTAGTTGCACCGCCCCAGACCCCCACTGACCGCCCCGTCTCGCCATGCGGGTCCGAGCCTCTCTCGGACACGGATATGGAGGTCGAGCGCGCGTCCGCGCGACGCGCCGCCCCCGCCCGGTCCCCGTCCCCGTCGTTCTTGTCGGAGGACGACTTCATTCCCATTTCAAATGGGAAGCGGGCGCGTAAACCGCGCGACTCGCCGCCTCCCAAGATCCAGAAGGCCGGGAACGTCTCCGTTTCTCCTGGCCCCTCCGGCCTCCGGCCGTCTCCCAACGCGGCCGCAAGGGCCTCCCCCCTCGCGCGCTTCGCACGTCCGAACATCACTCCCCCGCCGCTTGTCATTCAGGACAAGAGCGCCTGGGAGCGCATCTCTAAGGCGATTTATAATCGCCAAATAAACTATACGCACGCGCGTTCTACCGCGCAAGGCATAGCCGTCAAGGTGGCGTCCTCGGACGACCATCGACGGTTATCCGCGTTCCTGCAATCAAATAAGATCGCATACCACACATACACCCTGGAGGAGGAAAGGGAGCTCAGGGTAGTCATCCGCGGTGTCCCTAGGGAGCTGGACACCGCCGTCATTAAGGAGGACCCCCTGTCCCAGGACCTTCCTGTGCGCCAGGTGCACAGGATGGTAAATGGGCGCTCTAAGGAGGCCTACGATATGGTGCTGGTCGTCCTCGACCACACCGAGTCCGGCCGTAGGGTCTTCGACCTTAAGGTTTGTCACATCTCTGGCCTGACCGTGGAGGCCCCCCACAAACGTGGCACGCCCGGGCAGTGCCATAATTGCCAACTCTACGGGCACTCTGCCCGTAATTGTCACGTGCGCCCTCGATGCGTGAAATGCATCGGGGACCACGCGACATCCCAGTGCGCCCGTTCGAGGGAGACGGCGGCCGAGCCCCCCAGCTGCGTCCTCTGCGGCACCAAGGGGCACACCACGAACTATCGCGGTTGCCCCAAGGCCCCGAAGGGGAAGCGCGGCCGGACGAGGCGCGGCGGCCGCCGCCGCCCCCGCGCGGTTGCCCCCCCTCTGCGCCCTCAGCGCAACACCCCCCCGCGCCCTCAGCGCACCCCCGTCCGCCCCGCCGCTTCAGCGCCGGTGACCTCAGCTCCCCGCGCTCCCGCGCCACAAAAGCTGACCCCCCCTCTCCCACCGCTTAGGCCGTCTCTTGGCGCCAACGCGTGGGTGAAGACGCTGCCCTACACCGCGGCCTCCAACCCGTCAGTGGGCCCTGCCCCCCCCCGAAGCGCGCACCGGCGATCCCGCCGGCGGCGGCATGTCCCCCTCCGCCGACTAACGTCAGTCAGAACGTCAACCTGATTATGGACGTTTCGGCAATAATAAGCCCCGCGCTAATCCCCAGGGTCCGTGAACTCACCCTCCAACTCCGCGCCGCCACCAACTTGGCGGACCAGGTTCTCCTGGCCGCGGAATACAGGGACGTCTATGACGTCCTGGCGTCCCTTAGAACCAAACCCCCCCGCAATCAATAATGGATTTACGACCTCCCCGCCATAAGCCCCACAACCTATCCCTGGCGTTCTTTAACGCCGATGGCCTTCGCTCCCAGCGAGATCAGGTTGCTGATTTCCTCCGAGATCACCAGCTTGATATCCTCCTAGTGCAGGAAACCTTCCTCAAGCCTGCACAGCGCGATCCTAGGATCGCAAACTATAACCTCGTGCGTAATGACAGAATCGGCTCCCGCGGAGGCGGTACTCTCATTTACTACAGGAGGTCCCTTTACTGCATCCCTCTAGATCCCAACATCGAAGCCTCGGTCTGTCGCATCTCTCTCACTGGGCACCAGTCCATCGTGATTGCCTCCGTATACCTCTCCCCCACTAAACTCGTTCTCAGGAGTGACTTTGAAGCACTCCTCAATCTGGGAAGCGCCGTCATTCTGGCGGCGACTTCAACAGTAAGCACGTGGCCTGGAACGGTCTCACCACTTCCCCTAACGGAAGGAGCCTTGACGCCCTGGTCGACGTTCTCGACTTTGACGTCATCGCACCTATGCACCCTACCCACTATCCCAACAATCCCAACCACCGACCCGACGTCCTGGACATGGCGCTTCTGAAAGGTGTCACCTTACGGCTGCACTCCTTGGGAGTAGTCCAGGAACTCGACTCTGACCATCGACCTGTAGTCATGAGACTCGGTTCCCCTCCTTCCGCCCCTCAGCGACCCAAAAAGACGGTGGTGGATTGGCATGCGCTAAGCACGGCCTTGGCGGATGCCGACCCTCCCCCCTCCCTCTCAGCTCGGACTCCATCCCGTCCCCTCAGGACACCGATCAGGCCGTAGATGCCTTCACCGAACACATCCGATCGGCTGTCAGTCGATCGTCCAAGCAAGTCGAGGCGGAAGATCTCTACCTCAACCGCTTTCAACTGCCGGACGATGTTAGGTATCTCATTCGTTCCAAGAATGCCTTTATCCGAGCGCATGACTCTTACCCCACCGAAGCCAATCGGGCCCGGATGCGCGCTTTACAACGTGAGGTAAAGCGTCGTGTCGCGGAGATCCGGGAGGAACGGTGGGGTGACTTCCTAGAGGGCATCGCGCCGTCGCATCTGGCCTACTGGCAGCTGGCGCGTAGCCTCAAATCCGACTCCACGACTGGCATGCCCCCGCTGTCCCGCCCTTCAGGCGCACCCCCAGCCTTCGACGACGACGAAAAGGCCGAGCTTCTCGCCCACTCCCTCGAGAGCCAGTGCACCCCCAACTCTCAGTCAGTCGACCAGTCCCACGTCGACGCGGTCGACAGGGAAGTCGAGCGCAGGGCATCCCTCCCCCCCGTCGATTCCTTACCAAACATCACCCAAACGGAGGTCGAAGATCTCATTATGGGTCTGAAAACTAAAAAAGCCCCCGGCTCTGACGGCATTTCAAATCGCGTTCTGAAATGCCTGCCCGCCCAACTCATCTGCCTCTTAGTGGCCATACTGAACGCCGCCATGTCGAACTGCACCTTCCCCGCTAAGTGGAAGGAGGCGGACGTCATAGGTATTCCCAAGCCCGGCAAACCTCGCAATCTCCCCGCGAGCTACCGCCCTATCAGTCTCCTCAACTCCCTGGCCAAGATCTACGAGCGCCTACTTCTGGCGCGGCTCAAATACTTCATAACGTCCAGGGGTATCCTTATCGACGAGCAGTTCGGCTTTCGAGCCAAACACTCTTGCGTCCACCAAGTGCACCGCATCACGGAGCACATCCTCTCCGGTCTCAATAGACCCAAACCCGTCTACACGGGCGCCCTCTTCCTAGATGTCGCGAAGGCATTTGACAAAGTCTGGCACAACGGCTTGATCTACAAGCTCTACCAATTGGGTGTGCCGGACAGACTCGTGCTCATCTTACAAGACTTCTTGTCGAATCGCGCCTTCCGTTATCGCGTCGAAATGACGCTCTCCACTTCCCACTCCATCAGTGCTGGAGTCCCACAGGGCTCAGTTTTCTCTCCGCTCCTGTTTAGCCTTTACACGAACGACATTCCTCGTTCGAGTAAGGCGCATCTAGCCCTATTCGCTGATGATACCTCTCTCTACGTCTCGCATAGAAATAAGGGTTTCATTACCAGAAACCTTCAGGCATCCGCCAATTCCATAGGGAATTGGTTCAGGAAGTGGCGTATTGAGGTGAACCCGGACAAGAGCGCTGCGGTGTTTTTCTCCAGAGGTGCCACCCCGCGCCACTCCCTGCGCCGCCCTAGAAGTAATCTCGGCCAAGTGACCATGTTCGACCGACCCATTCCCTGGGTCAAAGAGGTCAAAAATATCTAGGGGTCACCATCTTCGCAATGGACTTACATTGAATCTAAAACTAATCCAGCTGATTGTGCAACACGAGGACTATACCCAAGCAAGCTTTTAAACTTCGAATTATGGTGGAAAAGTCCAGATTTTTTTAAGACGTTCAAAGCAGAACAAGAAATTTGGAAAACCTCTGCATTTACAACTAATATTGATTTGATGCAAGAATTGACAACCCTACATGCAAACAATGACTATAACATAATTCGCAATTTATTGCATAAATTTAGTTCATTGACACGAGCCACTCGTGTATTTACTTGGATTATGCGCTTTATTACAATAACGCGAAAAAGAGCAACAGCTGACATAAAATCGGACCCTCACAATGCGCTGCCGAATTACCTTACGATAAACGAACTCGATACTTGTAACAAAATGATTATAAAATACACACAGAATTGCGAATACGAAAAAGAACTTAACTCTCTATCTAATAATAGAGCTTTAACAAAGAAGAGTGCAGTCTTTAAACTAAATCCATACTTAGATGAAGATGGTATCATGCGTGTTGATGGACGCCTAAACAAAACAAGTTTGCCTTTGAACATGAAGAACCCCGTAATCGTGCCCAGAAACGGTAGATTTACACAACTTGTAATCGACCAAGCTCACTTGGCGACTTTGCATGGCGGCGCACGCCTTACTCTGGCCTTCATACGTCAACGTTACTGGATTATGGGAGACAACAGGGCCGTAAAGACACAACTACGTAATTGCGTGCGTTGTCATCGTTTCAAGCCACATGATAATTATCAACTCATGGCTGATCTACCGACGCAACGGATAACCCCCTGTCGCCCCTTCACACACACAGGGGTCGATTTTACAGGGCATGTCGATGTGAAATTGAACAAGGGGAGAGGAGTGAAGACGTCAAAGGGCTATATTGCAATATTTATCTGCATGACGACCAAAGCCGTGCACATAGAACTTGTATCAGACTTGAGCGCGGAAACGTTTCTTGCGGCGTTTCAGAGGATGTGCGCGAGACGTGGAACACCAAAACACGTCTACTCTGATTGCGGCACTAACTTTATTGGAGCCTCAAAAATTATAATGAACGAATTCGAGTTGTTTCAAGTAGAATTGCCACCCGAGTTTTATGACGAACTGTCTAAACTTGAGGTAGAGTGGCACTTTAACGCCCCGGCCTGGCCAACAGCAGGAGGACTATGGGAAGCTGCAGTGCGTTCCATGAAGCACCATCTTCGGCGTTTTGGGTGATCAGAAACTGACGTACGAAGAGTTTTATACTTTGCTTGCCAAGATTGAGGCCTGCATGAACTCACGACCTCTTTGTACACTTACGGAAGATCCTGACGAATTTTATCACTACTTGACACCTGGGCACTTCCTTACAGGAAGTGCTACGATGATGTTACCTCTATCGAGCCACGAAGATGATCAACAATTAAATTTGCGTCTGAGATGGCAACTAACTAACCAAATGATGAATCAGTTCTGGAAAACGTGGTCCAGTGATTACCTTACGCAGCTTCAGACGCGTAGCAAGTGGCAAAAGACAACTACTAATCTACAAAAGAATGACATCGTTTTAATAAAGGACAACAACCTGCCACCGGGAAAATGGGGCATGGGCCGCATTATCGATATTCACCCCGGCACTGACGGTCGAGTCAGAGTGACTACAGTAAAAACGCAAGCTGGCATTATGAAGCGGCCAATTACGAAACTATCGCCGTTGCCGATTATTGACAAAGAAACTTCCAATAAAATCAACTGCGTAACTCAAAAGCAAGACCCGTTTGTTGAAACTTTAACAAGAAAGCTGGAGAAGAAACCTTTTTTCATCACTTGTGCGGTTTTTCTTACACTCTTATCGCTCTGCGGTGGTGTAAAGGGCGCTAACGCGCAAAACAGTGCAAAGGGAAATTATATCACGCCTTTAGGTGATAACCGTCCTATTTATTATGACAACGTGGGTGAAATACAATTAATCCACGATGAATGGAAGCTGCTTATGTACTTTAATCTTAGTACATACTGGAAAGGAGTGAAAGGAATCGAAAAGTACTTAGAGAATGTAAACATAGTGTGCAAGAAACTGGATCCAAGATACTGTGAAGTCACCATGCAAAAACTTGGTCACGAATTGGTACTTCTGAAACACTATAATGCACTCCTGCTAGCCCCTGAGAAACATTTGTCCGGTCGTATCAAACGAGGACTGATCGATGGAGTGGGGTATGTGGCTAATAGTCTATTTGGAATCTTAGACCAGCGGTTTGCAGATAAATATCACGAAGATATTAAAGCCATGCAAAATAATGAAAACTATCTTCTAGAATTGATAAAGAACCAGACTTCTATTGTTGAATTAGAAAATGGCATACTTGCCAAGAACGAAGATAACATTAAACAGCAATTTTTATTGATTAACGAGTTCATAAACCAAACTGATTTGAAAATGGCAAAAATCGAATCAACACTCGAGGACACAATGGCAGCAAACTACTTTAGTTCTACGTCATTAACGGCGTATATACTACTAACTCACTTGAAAAACATACAAGAAATGTTGTTCAACGCCCTAACTGACGTATACCAAGGACACGTCGATGTGCACATACTTTCTCCGGCAAACTTAATCAATCAACTTACTTTAATATCTGGAAGATTACCAAAAACCTTGGCGTTACCCATAGAAGACTTACAACAAAACATTAAAAGTATGTACCAACTGATTTATGCAAAAGCTCGTATTACCGGCGATTTTTTTCTACTGGAATTGCACATTCCGCTAGTGAGTGACGATGATTATTCCTTATTTCGAATCATACCGTTACCACTGAAGACAACTCACAATGAAACCGCAACGGTTCAAGTTGCATCGAAGTTTATTGCAGTAAATTTTAGAAAAAACACATACGTCAGCATTGCAGAAGATGCACTAACGCACTGCATTGAGCACAGCAGCAATAACTTTGTCAGCAATGTAAATTATCTTGTACATAATATCGAAAATACCAATGCGCCTTGTGAGGCCAAACTATTAGGCCAACAGGATAATTCACCTTGTAATATGAAGAAAACAAATTGTGAAGAACAGTGGATAAAGTTACAATTATCAAACACATGGATAGCGGTTTGCTGTGACTCATGCACTTTACGAACTATATGTGATGACGAAGTCACAACACACGTCATCGACACTTTTGCTATTGTAACACTGAAACAAGGATGTATACTTCAAACCAAAACCTTTATGATACATTCTAGAAACAACTATAATAGTAAAGCGATGATGGACATGGAGATCCAGATTCTATCGCTTGATACATCTATCAACGATATGATAAGTACGCAGAAAACCCCACAATTGCAACTATTGGAAGATGAAAACATCGAATTTGTCCGACAAAGGCTGGAAGATATAAAGAAACACGATCAGTTTCCTGCATCAATCTCTGGGAACGACATTCATCAATTCGCTATTTGCTATTTACTCTTAGCGACTGCGGCCATTGGAGTATTAATTTGGATTACTAAGAAACGTGGTTACTGTGCCAAACGGGTGAAGGTCAACCCTACTAATAAAGATTCAAAACAATATGAAGACATCGAGCTGCAGCCCTATCCAGTTAAGGTAACTCGGAAGTTGTTCCGGACATTTTCGGTGGCGGAGCGTGGAGCCAGGGACAAGGCAGCAGCGCAACCGGCGGCGGCGGCACGAGCCAAGCGAGCGCAGATGGAACCTCGACGTGATTCTACCGCGGCTACTCCCAATGATATACAATTTATATTATTTAATTTACATTTTTTATTTTGTACTACATGCTTTCATTTTAATTTTTTATTTCTTGTTTTTTTTTTCTTTTTTCGATTTAGGAACGTACGGTTTCGTACATATAATTTTGTTTGTACAGCATTATTAAATCAGTGTGCTCATTACTTTACCACGCGAAACTCGTGTCAACACTCAACGTTTTTTGTTTACTTTACTTAACTAACCTTAACTGTTTAACTGTGAATTGTGGACTGAATAATAAACTATTTTACAAGATCATCAGGCGTTTAAGTACAACTCGACGAAACTAACACTCTCAAGTGTAGAGATCAAACCAAACTCTACAAAGCTCGTCCTCAGGAGTGACTTTGAAGCACTCCTTAATCTGGGAAGCGCCGTCATTCTGGCGGGTGACTTCAACAGTAAGCACGTGGCCTGGAATGGTCTCACAACTTCCGCCAACGGTAGGAGCCTTGACGCCCTGGTCGACCTTCTCGACTTTGACGTCATCGCACCTATGCACCCTACCCACTATCCCGGCAATCCCAACCACCGACCCGATGTCCTGGACATGGCGCTTCTGAAGGGTGTTACCTTACGGTTGCACTCCTTAGCAGTAGTCCAGGAGCTCGACTCTGACCATCGACCTGTAGTCATGAGACTCGGTTCCCCCCCTTCCGCCCCTCAGCGACCCAAAACGACGGTGGTGGATTGGCATGCGCTAAGGACGGCCTTGGCGGATGCCGAACCTCCCCCCCTCCCCCTCAGCTCAGACTCCATCCTGTCCCCTCAGGACACCGATCAGGCCGTAGATGCCTTTTACCGACCACATCCAATCGGCTGTCAGTCGATCGTCTAAGCAAGTCGAGGCGGAAGATCTCAACCGCTTTCGACTGCCAGACAATGTGAGGGATGTCATTCGTTCCAAGAATGCCTCAATCCGAGCGCATGACTCTTACCCCACCGAAGCCAATCGGGCCCGGATGCGCGCTTTACAACGTGAGGTAAAGCGTCGTGTCGCGGAGATCCGGGAGGAACGGTGGGGGTGACTTTCTAGAGGGCCTCGCGCCATGGCACCTGGCATACTGGCAGCTGGCGCGTAGCCTCAAAACCGACTCTACGACTGGCATGCCCCCGCTGTCCCGCCCTTCAGGCGCATCCCCAGCCTTTAACGACGACGAAAAGGCCGAGCTTCTCGCCGACTCGAGAGCCAGTGCACCTCCAGCTCTCTATCCGTCGACCAGTTCCACGTCGACGCGGTCGACAGGGAAGTCGAGCGCAGGGCATCCCTCACCCCGCCGATTCCTTACCTCCTATCACCCAAACGGAGATCGAAGATCTCATTATGGGTCTCAAAACCAAAAAAGCCCCCTCAAGGCCCCCAAAAGGCTCTGACGGCATTTTGAATCGCGTTCTGAAATGCCTACCCGCCCAACTCATCCGCCTCTTAGTGGCCATATTGAACGCCGCCATGACGAACTGCACCTTCCCCGCTAAGTGGAATTCCCAAGCCCGGCAAACCTCGTAATCTCCCCGCGAGCTACCGCCCTATCAGTCTTCTCAACTCCCTGGCTAAGGTCTACGAGCGCTTACTTCTGGCGCGGCCTAAAGACTTTGTATTGTCCAGGGGTATCCTTATCGACGAGCAGTTCGGCTTTCGAGCCAAACACTCCTGCGTCCACCAAGTGCACCGCATCACGGAGCACATCCTCTCCGGTCTTAACAGACCCAAACCCGTCTACACGGGCGCCCTCTTCTTCGACGTCGCGAAGGCATTTGACAAAGTCTGGCACAACGGCTTGATCTACAAGCTCTACCAAATGGGTGTGCCGGACAGACTCGTGCTCATCAAACGAGACTTCTTGTCAAATCGCGCCTTCCGATATCGCGTCGAAATGACGCGCTCCACTCCCCACTCCACTCGAGCTGGAGTTCCGCAGGGCTTAGCTCTCTCGCCCCTCCTGTTTAGCCTTTACACGAACGACATTTCGAGTAAGGTGCATCTAGCCCTATTCGCGGATGATACCGCTCTCTACGTCTCGCATAGGAATAAGGGTTTCATTACCAGAAACCTTCACGCAACCGCCAATTCCCTAGGGAATTGGTTCAGGAAGTGGCGTATTGAGGTGAACCCGGACAAGAGCGCTGCGGTGTTCTTCTCCAGAGGTGCCACCCCGCGCCACTTCCTGCGCCGCCCTAGAAGTAATCTCGGTCAAGTGACCATGTTCGACCGACCCATTCCCTGGGTCAAAGAGGTCAAATCTCTAGGGGTCACCCTAAACAGTACCATGTCCTTCGGCCCGCACATCAAGCGGGTCCGTCACCGAGCATCCTTTGTGCTCGGTCGTCTCCATTCGTTAATCTGGAAGCGGAGTAAAATGTCCCTTAGAAATAAGGTGACGCTTTACAAAACTTGCGTTCGACCCATCATGACTTGTGCTCTCACATCGATAAACTCCAAGCGGTTCAAAACCGCTTCCTCCGTAAAGCCGTAGGAGCCACCTGGTTCGTATGGAATGTCGATCTCCACTCCGATCTAGGTCTCGAACCTATTCGCGCCTACATTAAAAAGGCGACAACACGACACTTCGCGAACGCATGTACCCATGCGAATCCGTTAATCGCCAGGAAGTGCGCCACTTTTGGTTTCCGCACCACCTGAAAATTTTAATAGGACCGGCACTGCCGGTGCACTTAGTAGTGCACCCCGTCCCCCTACAGCGACTGTCCCAACCGAGGGCGCATCTTCAAGGCGCCCTCAAGTATATCGCCCTTTGCCCTTCTGGCTCGAGCGTAGTGGTTGCACGCTCGCCCTTAAGTCCGGTGAAGCTGTAAAGGCCTCGCGGCCAACACCGTACATCACTCACACACACAATTTGAAGATGCATGAAGATTTAAAATCTGGATTGCCTACATTTTCCATCATAATAGATGAAAGTACAGATTTATTAGTACTACGAAGGTTCTCGCAATTGCAATAAAATATTACTCGAAAAATAGTCATCGCGTCAATACTAAATTGCTGAGTATAGTAGATATTCAAGGTGAAACAGCTCAAGATCTATTAAATGCACTTAAAACTGTCTTTGATGAACGTGGTCTTAAGTGGGATAACATGATAGGTTTTGCAGCTGACACAACCAATGTTATGTTTGGAGAGAACGCTGGCATTGTGGCAAAAATGAAAGAACTAAATCCACACTGCGTCTATGTAAAATCTGTATGTCATTCAGTGGCCTTAGCAGTAAGTCATGCTTGAAAGGTATTACCACGAAAATTAGAGCAACTGGTTAAAAAAGTGTACAACTACTTTGCACAGAGTAGCAAACGTCAGCGCGAATTTATCGAATTCCAGAATTTTACAGAGTCGGAACATTACAAGCTTCTGCGACATTATGGCATTCGATGGCTTTCTCTCCATGGCTGTATCGCGCGAACCCTACAACAATGACCAGCTTTGAAATTATATTTTCAGGGACAATATTTAGGAGACAAGACCTCTAATGCGTCAGCGGAATTTCTTTTTAATTCTTTCAATGACGAAACCGTGAAATTGTATTTATATTTTCTTGATTACATTTTACCATATACTAACAAGTTCAACACAATTTTTCAAGGGTACCCTGTGGTACACAGGCTCTACAATGATATTCGCGATATTTTTGTAATTGTTTTAAACTGTTACATGAAAACCCAATATGTGAAAAACACGCCAATCAAAAACATTGATCTGAATTCGTCGGTAAATTATTTACCGTTAAACAATCTGTATCTGGGTAACTTTGCGAAGCATTTGGATTCGAAAAGAAGTCAGATACCCCAACAACACATTCAAGACATTTTTAAAAGATGTCAGGATTCTCTTTGTGTGCAATTGAAAAAAAGATTGCCAGTTGATGACGACATATTTGAAGAACTGACTTTTTTGAATCCGCAAACTGCTGTACACTCTGAATTTACAAGTCTCAGCAATGTTGCGTCAAAATTCCCGAATATTGTATCAGAAAGTAACGTACAATTAATTTACAATAAATTCAGAGGACTAAAACTGGACAGGGACGTCAACAATTTATTGTGCTCCACAAGTAGCAAAGAACCTATTACAGACGTTGAAGAGTTTTGGGAATCCATCAGCAAATTATATTCTTGTGACAACCAACTTAAATTTGCTAATATTAGCAAATTCGCCAAACATATGCTATGTTTTCCTGTATCGAACGCAAAATTTGAACGTATTTTTTCAGAAATTAATATAATTAAAACTGTAGATCGAAATAGGTTTCATAACAAAAATCTGTGTGCAATTCTGCACGCAAAAGAGGGATTCAAGGAAGCCGGTAATTGTTCAAAGTTTCAACCTGATATAGGCATGACAAAGGTGATGGAGCAGGACAAAATATTATACAAAAACATTAAACAAAATGCGGACAGTGGCGATAATGTATTCTACATAATTAGAACAAAGATATATTTAAAAAAATTCTAGTCTGTTTTTTTTGGTTTTATGTAAAACCATTGTTTGTTTAAATGGTTATTTTTGGTGAAATAATATGGTACAATTTTGGTAGATTTTGTAAATAGATTTGGTAGATTTAAGTAGATTTCAGATTAAAGTTTAGTAGATATACGAAAAAAAGTGGTCACGCTGGTCATGTAACAATTTTTTTGTTATTTTTGAAATCAGTGTTTCAACACAGCTGCGTTACAAATGATTAAGATATTGACGATATTCCGGATCTCAGCCACTCATCGCATCTGGTAATTGATAGTATACGGATTCAAGAAAAAACCATACTTGAATAACTAAACTTTAGATGTCACGAAAGGTCCTGGAGTAGATAACATACCAGCATCATTTGTTAAATTTACCGCACATTCAATCCAAAAACCTTTACATTACTTATTTAATCAGTATCTTCAAGGAGGAGTGTTTACAACACCTTGGAAATCGGCACGTTTTGTTCCGGTTTTTAAGGGTGGGGATAGAACCAACGTTAAAAATTTTCCATATTGCCTGTGCACGACAGCGGAACCAGCAAGCAGCGGAACAAGTTCGGCCATCAGTACGTAAATAACAAGTGCCGATAGTGTAAAATGATTGTTATTAGAACTAAGATTATTGATTAACTAGTGTAACTATTCTAATAAGTAGATTGCTATGTTAGCTTAAGACTTAAAAGTTTATACTGTTGATAATTTGTTTATTATGTGATATTTGGTTTAAAAGTTAGTGTTTATAGATAAATTATATAAGATAGCATGTAAATAAGAATTTTTTATAATTATAACTGTGTTACCTAGCGAGATAACCGTCAAATGTTGGAAAATAAATAGTTGAAGAAGAAACAAGAAGACTGTACCACCTCCACTGCCTCCCAAATCGCCTTCAACAGAACATTTTTATTTTGGAGCCTGAAATCCTAGGCAATCTACGCCCCACATCAAATGGTCCTTCAGCACCGGATATCAAGAAAAATTGAAGAATTCAAGAAAAAGGAAAAAACTATTTATCGAAAATCAGCGCGGGTTTCAAGACTAGCGAAGAAAGAAAATGCCTGTCACACGACCGGAAAAGGAAGCGTGGACGGTACGTCAAGACAACGACCCAGCCCCACGAATCAAGACCCCAGCGGCGTACAAGACGCCGTCGGCACCTCAAGGACTATTACTAGGGTGACAACGAGGAGTGCTACGAGCTCGGCGAGGTTTGCTGCGAGCACCGCACTACAACAGGAGTCATCGACGTTAGACGGCACGACAGCAACGACAGCCACGGACTACACTACGCCCACCGAAAAAACGACGAGTGCAGAGACCGACGCGACTAAAGAATCGAGCAACACTATGAAACCGTCGGAGCGACCGAAGCCACACCGTTCAGACTTGCGTCGCAGAAGATTGGCGGAACTCGAAGCAAAAGAAAAGCTGGCTGAACTCAAGCTGGAAGAGATACGTGCATCAATCGCGCTTGCTCAAATTAAGTTAAAGGGCGCCGCCGCGACCGATGACGAAGAAGCACCTTCTGCACCAGAAGAAGAAGAAGAGCGATCATCCAGAGTTTAAGAATGGTTGGAAGGGCAGCCGAAAAGCCCTCCACTAAACGAAAAGAAACCAGAAGAGAACCTGAAAAGACGAGGACAGTGCGCTCGCAAGGAAAAGGACTGCGAGCATCGGGAAGACTAAGACACCCGGCCTGCGCGTCAGCCGCCGAACGCGAACATCACCTCACTGGCACAAGCCCTCACGCAAGCAGTGCGAATGTCAAGGGACGCGCACCTAGGTAGCTACAAGAGCTACCGACGTTCGATGGACAATGCAGCTGGCTTACTTTCCGCGCCGCCTACTATGAACCTGAAGCTTTATTCTGGAAAACGGAAAATGTATCAAGGCTAAGAAGCATCAGGGGCGCAGCGTTGGAAGCGGTCAGCAGTCTACTCATCAGCCAACCGGACCCGGGTACCGTAGTAGAGGCTCTTTAAAAAAGATTTAGACGACCGGACGCACTGGCGATGAATGAAATGTAGAAAATCAAGGCACTTGGAAGACTCGACGATAACCCGCGAGACTTGTGCATATTTGCTAACAAAGTGGCAAACATTATAGCTACAATAGAAGCGCTTAAGAAAGTTCACTATCTCTATAACCCGGAGTTGGTGAAAATCACCATCGACAAGTTAACACCGATCATGAAGAGCAAGTGGTATGACTACGCAGCGAGAAATAAAGACGACGTACCTGATAGAAAAAGGCTCACGGCTTTTCTTAACGAAGAAGCTGATAAGTGCGGCACTTACGCGCAACTAGAAGACATCGCAGCGAACTCAAATCATAGACAGCCTAAGAAGCGGTACAAGCGCACCTTCACGGCAGACCACATTGAGAAGCAGTGCCGGGCTTGCAAGCAGGACCATCATCTGCCTGACTGCAAGCAGTTCCAGGACGCTGACGTCCACGGGCGCTGGGAAATCACCAAGAAGCACCGCATCTGCTTCCGCTGCTTGCGAAGCACACACCGCCGCAGAAATTACAGAGAGGGTTAGAACAACAAGCTCGTTCTTCGAACTTGGAGATTCAATGTTTACCCGAACACAAGTCTGAGAATCTTGTATCTGTTGTCATGAATATTAGCAAAACTGTATATTGCGACTTACAAGAAAATAACATACACAATGTGACGAGAATTGCTAAACAAGTTCCAAACAGCAACCGCCCGAAGTCTAATATTGTACAATTCAGTCTACGAGTACGAGATAGTTTCCTAGCCGCATCTATTCCATATAATAAAAATAAAACTGTTGCAGAAAAACTTAACAGTAGTCATCTTGGAATGGGTGGCAAAAAAGAAAATATATATATCGTGGAACATTTTTCTCCAGCTAATAAAGTTTAACATGCTGCGACCCGAATCAAAGCCAAAACACTTGGTTATAAGTATAGGGGGTGGCGAACAGGGCCATCGCCCGGGGCCTCGCTCTTGCAGGGGCCTCGCGCAACAACCCAAGCAAATTTTAAAAAATATAGATTTTAGTTTACTATATTTTTTTATATAAAACTTTTGATTTTGATCCTTAATTACTTATTAAGGTTATAACATAACGGTAAATTAAAATGAAGTTAGTTAACTAATTCATTTATTCAAAACATAAATGAAAAATTCATTATGTAGTACTTGAATATCGCGCCTCCACTGCAAATCCAAGTGTTTAGAACTAAACACTTAAAAGTGTTTACAATGCTCAATATCATAAACGAACTATGGCAATATTGTAGATGACTTTTAATCGCTTCTTGCCGTTTACCAAAATGATATAGTTTGTTTATGGCGTTTAACATTATAAACACTTAGGTGTTTAATTATGAAACACTTTAAGTGATTCATCACTAAACGCTTTTTCAATTCCAGATCAGCTCTCCGGATTAGCACTCGGGTCAGCTCGGGAGTCGGGACATAATGTGACTGCTCCTCTATCGCTCGGGGAATACCCGTGTTTTATTTCGTTCGTCAACTCTTGTCACCTTGGAATTATTTTGCTTGCAGTATGAGTTACAAAATCGTTACTGTACCGTACATATCTATTTAAAGTATTGAGTGAGCTGGAAAAGTGTAAATTATAGTATTTGAAGTATTGAGTAAGCTGAAAAAGTGTAAAAAAACTGTGTGATTCTATATAAATTATTTCTGACTGTTTGTGCGAAACAAAACAAGATTTACGAAATGAGTTCGCGTGATCGTGATGCCGGTAGAAATTTTTTACAGGTAGTTCAAAAGGAAACGAGCTATCAAAAGAAAGCAGGTAAAAGAAAATCTGCGTGGATCTTTATATAAAAAGTGATGATCAAAAACCTCTACAAAACATTTATTGACTGAAAGTGACTCTAATCCTGATCCAGCTGAAAACATTCCTTCCACATCATCATGGGAGCCGCCGCCGTGGATGATGATGAATTAAGTACATCATTGTCTCTTAGGTCACCGGCGCCGCCGTCAAAGCTATCCAGTCAAGAACACGAATCTGAGCCCGATTTTATGACTACATCCATGACTGCTAGAATGGAAAATCTGAATCCTCAAAATGACCCCGGTTTGTGGCCCATAACAATTACTGATGTTGACCGAACTGAGATTGTAATTGACTTAGCCAAATTAAGGGTTAACCCTTAATTTGGCTAAGTCACCTACAACGAACAATCAAATAAATAAAATCTGACGGGTTTATGAAAACGTCTATACGGTTTAAATATCTAAAATAAACTTTAAAATATATTTCTATTACGGTAAAAAAATAAAATTCTTATTTGGCAACACTGTATCTGTCAATTCGAGACAAAATGTCGACGAAACACAAGCCATCCGTTTCAATCAAGGTATTTATAAATTTGTATAAAGGTAAAACCTTTATACAAATTTATAAATATAATTCAGTATTGATGAAATGATGATAGCATACAAAGGGGGTAAGGCTGGAAAACGTAAACAATATATGAACGATAAACCCAATAAATGGGGATTTAAAAACTACGTACGGGCAGGTGTCTCTGGCACAATTTATGACTTCGTAATGTATGGAGGCGAAGATACTTTTAGGCATCACTCTTTCACCTAAGAAGAGTCAACTCTTGGTTTTGGAGCACAAGTTGTTATTGCGTTGTGCCAAAGTATTCATCGTAAGCCTGCTACTGTTTATTGTGATAATTTCTTCTCTTCGCCAGAGCTCTTCTACATTCTCCATGAAAATTACGGTATTTTCGCTCTCGGAACAATAAGGAATAATCGTCTTCGAGGAGCTGAAAAAGTTATTCCCGGAGAAAAGGAAATGAAGAAGAAGGAGAGGCGTGCATTTTCAGAATCGAAATGCGATAATAACCACCTAGCTGTTGTTCGGTGGAATAATAACAAGGCTGTCACCTTTATAAGCACACGTAGCCCCATCGAAAAAAATCAAAGATATTGTAAGGACTCGCGAAATAAGGCTGACGTACAATATCCGCAAATAGTACGTCAGTATAACAGGCACATGGGAGGTGTAGATCTTGCAGACATGCTGATATGATTGTACAAAATACCTTTCAAAAGTAGAAGGTGGTACTTAGGTATTTTTACACAAATAGTTGATATTTGCCTGAATAATGCTTTGCTTGTTTATCGAGGCCAGCGTGGGCCTGGAAGTAAAATTTCCCTAAAGGTATTTAGACATCAGGTATATGGAAACCTACTTTTGGCCAATCGAAGTGCCAAAAGAATCAAAAGAGAACACTCAAAAATAAACAAACCTTACGCAGCAAGACCTTCAAGCCCTGTAAAATATGATGATGTAGGTCATTTCCTGTCAATTATGGATGAAGGACGTTGCAGATATTGCCAGAAAAAAAACAGTTGTTTTTTTGTATAAAATGCAATGTCAGACTTTGTTTTGTAACGGGCAAAAATGCCAGAAACTGTTTCCTTAATTTTCATACTAAATAAATGTGTAAATGTCATAACTAAATTCTTTTTTATTATATCTGTCCACAAAATACTTCAACTTTTTATTTACCGCATATTTAGTACTTGCCGCTACACCGGACATGTATATTTATAACTAATATATAACATAATTGTCAGTGTTCGCCACAGCGGGTATTGATTATCTCAAAAATGGAAAATGATATTTTTTTGTTTATTTTACAGAGATCCCAATGTCTATACAGACATGGGAAATAATCAGAAATTAATTTTTTTTTGAAAAAACATCTTGTCAAATTAAGGGGTAAAAGGTCCAATCCGGGTTAAAGTTAATTTATTTCCCGTAAATGATAATGGACGGCGATTCAGCGAATATCATTATGATAAGATATTAGTTAACGGTGAAAAGCTTGACAGGCGCTGGATGATTTTTTTCACAAACTAAGGATGCCGTTGACTGCTTTCCGTGTCGAAAATTCGGGCTAGAAAATACAAAGATTGGATCAAGTGAAGGAGTGTGTGATTGGAAACACTTGGGTGATTACCTAAAGTCTCACGAATCTAGTCGACAACACAAGGATTGTATGTTGAAATGGATTAATTTAGAGAATGGTTTAAAAAGCTGTTCCACTATTGAATTCTT
This sequence comes from Phalera bucephala, assembly GCA_905147815.2. Lineage (NCBI taxonomy): Eukaryota > Metazoa > Arthropoda > Insecta > Lepidoptera > Notodontidae > Phalera > Phalera bucephala. Next base: position 13,623,334 of record LR990628.1, on the reverse strand, counting down.
GGCCCAGCCACAAATTGAACAAGAAAGGCAACGTTGGAGAGATATTTTAAAACGATTGCTCGCAATTGTAAATTTTTTAGCATCTCACAATTTGGCCTTCAGTGGTCATAGAGAGAAGTTAACATCTGACTCAGATTCGAGTGAGACATGCGACAACTTTATATATTTAGTAAAGTTAATAGCCTGATTTGATCCCGTGCTGAGACTTCACCTAAAACGAGTAAAGGATAAGACGATTAATGACCACTATATCAGAAAAAGTATTAAAAATGAGCTCATACAATTAATGGCAAGTCACGTGAAGACTCAAACTGTTGAAAAAATAATAAATATTACTCGATTATTCTTGATTGTACTCGCGACGTTTCTCGTGTTGAGCAACTTTCAATTATTATAAGTGTTTGGAATCAATTTTTGTAAGTCGATTTGTTCGATGGTCAATATCTATGATTGTCTATGTCTATGTTTATACGACGATTGACTATAGATTAAAAAAAGTTGTGTCAATACATAGCGGTTGTTAATAAATGGAAAAATCAAGAAAAATTATGGACATGTTCATGGTCTTTCGTAGCCGTATGGAGACTTAACAAGGTTCTGGGAAAATAGTCACTGATGGTGGAGTGACTATATGATCACCGTGACGCTAACGTTAACGCTGCGGACTATAATATCACCCCTACAACGAGGCGCCAAGGAAGGCGCTACTGCAGTACCGGGGCCGGAGTCATCCGGAGGATCGTCGCGCGGGATGACAGCGGAAAACAACGTCCGAAAACAACGGCGGAGTTCGTGGCAACGGCGTAGTTCGTGGCAACGGCGGATTTCGTAACAACGGCGGAGTTCGTGGCAATGGTGGAGTCATAAGTCAGCGTAGGTGACGATAAAGGCTGATACGTTTAGTTTGTCATAGGATAAAAAGGTTGCAAATTTTACATTATATTATTTTTATATTTATTCTTATAATAGAGTCACTAAGTAATATTCAAGAATACATCAAGATTAAAATCACAAAAGCTATCAGTAATTTCAAAAAATCTCCTAAACACCGTCTAACGGTCCCATATATTTAAACACTGCTTGAAAATTTAGAGCAACTGTGGTCATCATTTTTGTGAACCCATGAACAAATAATCAGGGATGTAAACAAAATAGAATTGCATAAATCAGATTATTACTTAAGCGACATTTATTTTGAAGTTGAAGAACTGTATGTAGAATATAAGACTTATTAAAGATAGGTGTTAAGTAGAATTATTCAGTCTCCTGATTCACAAGTTAAATCAAGTTGTCAAGTGGAAACTAGTGTTTCACGGGTTAGGTTACCTGAAATTAAAATTCCTATGTTCTCACGAAAGTACACAGAATGGCCAATATTTCGAGATTTGTTTTTGGGACTAATCCATAACGATCAGTCACTGAATAATGCTCAGAAATTCTATTATCTTAGAGGTCAACTGATAGGAGAGGCAGAACAGTTGTTAAAAATATTCAAGTGACATCGGAAAGTTACAAAATTGCTTGGGAAAAATTAGAAAGTACATACAATAATAAGAAGTATTTGGCAAATGGAATTTTAAAGAGGTTACTTAGTCAAAAGAGTTTAACATGTGAATCAGCAACTGAAACTAAAAAAAAAATATAATACTACTTCTGATTGTGTCGAGTCAATTAAAAACTTGGGTGTTGATACCTAATCATGGGATATCATAATTATTTAATTAATTAATACAATACTTGATAAGGAAACTCAGAAGGCATGGGAAATTAAGGTTGCTTCAGACCCTACAGTTAAGTTGCCTACTCTTAGACAATTCTTCGATGTTTTAACTTCGCTTAACTGCTTCAAAAAATCAGATTTTCATAAAAGAAGATCAGGAAAATCTTCCAATAATTACGGACGATAAAGAACCAGCAGTAGAACTACTAGTTGACATCAGCGGTGTGAATTTTTCTGACTTTGTTGAAGTGGATGAAGATGTCGCTGTCTCAGGTTCACTAACCGATGGCGAAATTTTATCTGCGACAGATACAAATGAAAAAAGCAACGATAAAGATGACGACGATAAACCAGAACCTTTAACAGAGGTGTCAGTTAAGGAAGCCTTATTCGACACCTTCCAAAGCTTTTGTCTACAAAATGAAAGTGATGAAAAAAGAATTTCAGGCTCTTTTTCTCTTAAAAAAAGTTATTGAGCAGTCTGAGCAGCAGTAATGTTCTTTGAAGCAAACCAATATAACAGATTTCTTTATTAATTAATTCACATTATGAATATGTACACTATGTACCTTTTAACTGTTGTCATTGTTAAAGAATAGAAGTTAATAAATAATTGATTATCAACACTCAATAATTCAAAGTTTTATTTCTTTTCTCTCAAAAATTTCGAACCGTTTGATATTTCAAACACTCGATAATTCGTAATAAGAGTCCCTCGAGTTTCGAATTAACGAGAGTCGACTGTAGTTTAATACCAAAAAGTAAAGTTAAGGCTCAGTGAGTGTACCGTATGTGGAACTAGAATATAAAGTTGATTTTTCCGTAAAATATGGTTTTATTTTTATAAGTTTTCCCTATCTTCTGATCACTAATTACAACCTATATATTTTTGTCGCGCACTAAAAAAAATTGAGCTTTGTAGGATTAAAAGAAACGTGGGCAAACATCACATTGCAATTAAATAGTTTAGGAGGCTTGTGCCGCATCGTGGAAGCTTTTTACTTACATGGCAGTGTTACTTACATCTTTCATACGTCCATTACAAGTATATCGGCATCTACTTGCAATTCGTAATTATTATATTATTGAGCTGATAAACTGAGTGCATTTAAAAAAAGGGAGTCGTGTATTTTAATTATACCTACTAAATGTACGTTGGATCTTTCATATACTATTAATATTGCCATTTTCATATGAGCATCAACGACGAGACGAAGCGCAGCAAGGTCTTGTCGTCTCCGTCTCAGCGGCAGTCACTTTAGCCGTAACAGAGCGCTTTCTAGAAGTAGAACAGATTGAGGCCGAACAGCACAATTCTGAAGCCTCACTCATCAATAGGATTTTGATTTTTGACATAATATAGGTACAAATATTATAGGTTTCCTACAGCAAACCAATAATGTAATAATAATTGTATTAATATTATAAGTGCAGTACTGAAAACTGTTAGATACCTTCCAAAACGAGCGTAATGCAATGTACATTTTGATACAAACGATTTGTACACAATTAAAAGTGGATTTCGTCACCTGATTTTAGTTACCTGTGCAGTTCGAAATAAAAGATACTATAATAAGTATTTTGCCACTTATCAACAGCAACTGATAATTAATGCGTAATATAACACATATAAAATAATTCGTATTTATGGAGTATGTGGATAACTGCATGTATGGCGGTATGTTAAGATCACAATAAAAATGTTACAAAAATTTATAGCAAATGTACTTTTGTGGCACATTCGACAAATGCGCATGGACACCCGAAATCTGAATCAAGCGATTCAGATTCCTGGTTTGAGTTTCCAACTTCTGATTCCTGAAAGCATTTTTTAACGAACAAAAACCAACTGTAAGATGAAACAACATGCTGTCACTAAGAATTCAGCCAAATATTGTTTAAAAAGAGAAAGAAACGAAAAACTAAACCTAAAGAAGGCAGAATAAAAATATAAATACAATCTTACAAGTGTAGTATTTTTAGGAATGTTCGTCGGAGTCTGGAGGTGGAGGAAACCAAAAACTGTGCGACGATGATAGTAATGATGGTTTAGGTAAAGCTGAAAATTGTACAAAATGTAATTTGCCAAGAATTTGGACAAAATAATCAGCAAGCAGGTAACGCACCTCATTATTTCGTCCAAATTGTATTGTACCTCTTGAGAGCAATGATTCCATGCGATGTGCTTAGAGTGGGACTCTCTAGAAGGATCATCTGCAATATATATGTGCTAAGACAGTCCTAAAATTGATATCATATCTTTTATTCAAACAAATAGGCTTGAGCGTCATAACCCCCTTGGCTCAGCTTTATTACCCATAATCAGGAGTAATGGCTCCCAAAACCTTTTTTTTTAACAGATGCAAAACTAATTTCGCTGTAAAGGTAAGGTGTCACTGTTAATTAGGTTTTGTGTTAAGAAGTTGAAATATAGAAAAATATTGAAAGAAAAAGTGTTAATATGTGTATCGTTCATCGATATTGACGAACATTGTGGGTTTCAGAGGACGATACAACATAGGAAGACCAATTCTTGATTGATTTGACTTAGGTTTAACAAGGAATGTTGCACTTAGTTTAGGTCAAGAAATATACCAAGCAATGTTAATCAGAATCTATAGGTTGACAATTTCTGAACTGCATTGCCATTAGCGTAACATTTAGCAACACAACGGCCGATTTTTCTTTATGAAACAATAATTGCTTTCATAAATATCATATACAACAAAGTTACTCAGTTTTCCATTTAATATCTACGAATTTTCATGTGGTCCTTAATCGAGACTCAATAACAGACCCCTGTTCAATTTTTGTTAAAATAGAAAAACTCACACTTCCAGGGTTATTTTTTTAGGTAAGTTGCTTGTATTATAAGAAAATAAAAGACTTATGTTTGAGTTTTTCTTTATTAATTTCCAAATATTCCATAGTTTTCTGACCAAAATTTAACTTTAATTTTGTGTCTCTTAGGGACATTTATAATTCGGACAGCTGAATGCTTAATGTATGTATAGAATATCAACATATATACACACCCGCTTCTAACATCTTATTGTTTTAAATAAGACGTACATGATACTCGTAGCAATGAATAATGCACCTATACCTACACTTTGCCCCACCAGTAATTTCGATCTCTATTGGTGAGAATAATTAATTAAATTAAAACTTGCCTTTTTCTGAGGGGAAATGCCTAACGCATACCCCCGGGCCGAGCGGCACGGCCTCGGCGTCCTACTGCCCTTTTGCCGGGCCACAAGAATCGTCACCAGCATGAACTCTGTGGCACCGGCGGGCTCGGTCCGCAGTTTAGCGGGGACCTTGGCACGTGTAGGGGAGTTCAGTCTCCCCCTAACGCCTTTCGGAGGCTGCGCGGACGCAGCGCTTTTCCGGCGCGGGCTAGCTAAGTGCTAGGGCGTCGGGGTGCCCTCTCAGACGCCTGCGTCAGACGGTACGTTAGGACGCCGTGTCGTCGCCCCAGCTACTCCCAGAAGACTGGCAGCAGCGCAGCGATGACGGCGTGACCGAAATTAAAACACGCCTAGCTCTACCTAAAGGGATGAGTGCATTTATTTTCGGTGCTTCATCGCACTACTAAGTTAATACTACCAACAACCATTATCAACACTATACACAACGTCTTATTTTATAAGCATTGGCATCAGAATCTGAGTTTATTTTACCTTTTCATCTTCTCATTTGTCTCGACAAATGGTTCAACCGCAACAACACCAATGATTCAAACACCTCTGTGTAACACTTGAGCCATCTTTCTAAGACAAAACAAAGTAGGAAATGGAAGAACAAATTTAATGGTTATTTTGATGACCATCAGCTAGATTCCCACTACCCATTTTTTTCTGATCTAGCTCTTGAATGATATCTAGTTATAAGTCATTGAATTCACCAAGTAATTTAGGTTGTTAATATAATAAATTATAAGCCAGTTATTTTTTGGATTAGAGCAACAAACAAAGATAAAAAAGATATTACCAATTCTGTGACTATAATAAGACAAACAAATTCGAGAAACAAGAATATAAAATGAACAATGAAAAATTATCCACTCCAACAATCAAAACTCACCATATAACGTCTTACCAAAAGTAAGGCGACATTTTATAGATAAACAATAAGGAGTAGTTATTTCATTCTTAAAATTTGAGTTTATATCTGTTACATATAATGTAGGTACTTGTGTTCTTATTTGTTTAAATAAGTATTACAATGTAGGGTACATAGAGATTAACTGGAGTCTGGACAGGATTGTGTATGCTACCTAGCAGTAAACATGTGAATCGTTAAATTGTCTTTTATTAAACATAATAGTGGCGACGACGTAGAAAATTTGGTGATAATGGAGCGTAACAAGTGTATAAACTTTTGTGAATTCAATCCTCACATGGATAACTGGGACAGTTACTTGGATAGACTAAAATATTGTTTGGAAGCAAACAACATAGTGACAGATCAAGCGAAAAGGGCTAACTTTTTCACAGTGTGTGGTGCACAAGTGTTCGAAACATTCTTAGCTTTAATTACACCAAGGAAATCATGTGATGTAACCTTTAATGAGATTGAAACTATTTTATCGGAACATTATAGCCCAAAACCGAATGAGATTTCGGTATCGTTTCAGTTTTACAATCGTGATCAGAAAGGAAATGAACCGGCATCCGAATACATTGCACAGTTGCGAAAATTAAGTACCGGTTGCAATTTTCCAAACCTAGAACGAATGCTGCGCGATAGGCTCGTATGTGGCATGAGTGATCAGAAATTACAATACGAATTGCTGAAGCGGGACAACCTAGGCTATAAGGACGTCACGGACGCGATGCTATCGGCGGAGAGCGCAGGCCGGGACGTGCGCATGATCTCGGCGCGAGCTGCGGGCAGCGCGCCCGGCGCGACCAGGGCCCTTATTCGCTATGACAATTTAAACACGAAACAAGACGTGTTATCAAACATACGTGTTATTGGCGTGGAATGGAATTCTGTATGCCACTGTCAGATTTGAAAACATGACAAGGGCCCTTATTCGCTATGACAATTTAAACACGAAACAAGACGTGTTATCAAACATACGTGTTATTGGCGTGGAATGGAATTCTGTATGCCACTGCCAGATTTGAAAACATGACAAGGCTCGTCACACGCCATGTTTCGAACTGTCAAAATAACACGCTCCGCGCTTGCGTGTTATTGAAAACTTGTTAAAAACTTGCTAAGGTAATTCAATGTAAACAAACATTTTTAAATAGTTTTATTGCAATTTAAATGATATATTATGATCATCGCGTCGTCGTCGTAGTAATAAATTATTACTCATAACCAGTGACATTGGAAAATTGTGGTGGCTCATCTATTAAAGTGAACTTCTCAATTTCAACAATAGTGTACACATTTATCTTAAAAATATGGTGTTTTGTTTTAGTTTGTAGTCACAATGAACCGGACGAAAGCTTCTACAGCCCAATTAGCATATTTACCCACCCACAGGTGGAATCTGGGTACATTAATTGTTCTCCTCAAGGAAGGTCATCGAGAAATGTGGAAAGACCTAACCTACCAATTATATGCGTTAGGAGGCCCATTTAAAACTGTGATTATAAAAAACAGGTACGTATCTACTAAAATAAATGTGACTTTTGCTATTTTATAAAGACAAATAATTTGTGGTGTGCTACATTATTGATTTTATGGTAATTTAAATATTTGTATCATTGATTTAATTATAGAGCATAGGTGGATATGTTGACCTAAAATAACATAATAGGCTATTTTTCATTATCAATTTTCATTACAAGCAGAATGTAGGGTTATTATAATGCACTTTCTATTAGTGAGTCTTAATTGTTCATCAAATAATGTTGCCTATATTATGAAGCACTAATTTTGCATCTAAAATCATATCTTTCATATGAAACTTCTTTTACAGAATTGCTGATGGTTGAGAAAATTAGAACACCCAAGTTGACCCATTCTTGTAGAGGAAGATGTGCTGTGATGTCATCTGTGGTGGGAATTTTTATACTAATGAATGAAAGAAAAATGTTTTTATTTCAATTTGTTTTTCAATTATATCTGCATAATTATGGTGTGGTAACCTTGGTAGCAAAGTGGAACCATTACTGTGTGGTATACCAAACTGTATAATTTTGAATGTTTGTTGTTCAAATCAAATAAAATAGCATTTATTGTGGTTATAGGTTACAAAGATGGTATGTGTTGTTGTTCTGATGAGGTTTCTGTTGTTTCTTCTGTTCTTACAAGTTTCCATTTAACAATACCAAATGATTTGCATGTGATTATTGACTTGTTATTCATAAATAAAACTTGTTGATTTACCAATTACTTTAGTTTCATTTATAATACATACCTGCCCCGCAGGGGGTCTGGCTTGATGATGTTTTTATTATTTTATTTCTTATTTTCTTTATTAATTCTTTAATTTAGATAGATACATAGATTATGTATCTATCTATGTATCTGTGTAGATAGATAGCTAGTAAAGATAAAGATACATAGTAAATAAACTAAATAAAAAAGTATACCTTTTAATTCACTGTATGTATATTTGCAAAACAAACTTTAAAATAAAAAATAAACACCGTCACGCCGGTATTCCCGGAGTGGGGGGCAGAAGGGCATAGGGGCAACTAGGTTCAGGGAGGACCGGCCTCGACTTGGGCTGTTGCTATGGGGGAAGGCATACATTAGGTGTTTCGCCGTGGTGAACATGAAAGAAACTTGTCCGCTGGCCAGTGCAGAGATGCACTGGCCAGCGGACAAAGGATTCTTCCACGTCGCCGGCGAGGTCGGTGTCTAATCCTGTGTGTGATATCGGTATCTGATAGAAGGGAAGTAAGTGTTTATTGTAAGGGTTGCTGAAAATATGGCGCGGGCAGCAATAACGGCTGATAGGAGGCGAGTCAAGTGCGTAGGCGGCAGCAGCTAAAAAGGGCTTTTATATAGGTGCGAATAGGTTCAAGGCTGAGATCGAAATGGTGCTAGGTTTATTCTGGTTTTTCTTTAGTGGCCAATTTTATGAAAAAACATGGTGTGGCAACTAAAGACAATAAAGTGGTCGGTTCGGACGAAGAGCAAGGATTGGGGAAATAATGAATGAATAAAATAAACTAATTTTGAACCAATTGTATTGCCTTAAGTTATCACACAATATTTTTATGTAAAATTGACCACTTAAAAAAAACCAGACTATATTTATGTGTGGGACAAGTCTTTGTTTGTTTAGGTGTGGGTATAGGTTATTGTATTTGACATTCGTACGTTCTAAAACTTGGATCTTTGTTTAATGTTAATTAAAGTTGCCTTTTTTATTTGGCCCTACTTATTTACTTAGTTTTCAATAGACACATACTTAAAACCATGTTATCAGCACATATAAATATATTTTTACCGAAATTGAATAAGTTAAAACGAATATTCGAAAAACCGATACTTTACCGAAATTAACAGATGTAAGATTATGAACGAATCCAGCGAAATCTCAAATTAAAAATAAAATTGCCGTAGACAACATTCCTTACGGCATACCGAATACCATTTTGTAATTCCACGCGAAGGCTCGTCAAGGAAGCGTGTTTATGTTTACTGCTTGTTATGACGTCACACGTTACTTGCGGGGAATCTCATGTGGCATAGCGAATAAAGGCCCTGTGCGTCGAATGAGTGCGACTATAATTTAAATGGGATTTATTGTTTTGGTAGTTCACGGAATTTAATACAACCATTTAGAGTTAAGCTGATATTGAATGGCACGCCTGTGTTTATGGAAATAGACTCGGGTGCCAGCTTCTCATTAATAAATGAACATACGTGGCGTATACTGCGCGGAATGCGATCGCGGGACTCACTGCATTCTACACCACTGAACTTACACACGTGGACCAAGTCTCCTGTATCACTGATCGGTCAGACGGTTGTGCGTGTGCAATACAATGATATAATACGCGATTTAAATATTATTGTTGCTAGAGGTGCCGGACCAAATCTTCTGGGAAGAAATTGGTTTCAACCGCTTAATATTACATTAAGTTTAAATACTGTATCATATGATTACATGTCATTAGTGGACGACATTGTTATGAAGCATCAAGAAGTATTCAGAGCGGACCTCGGTACCTACCGTGGGGACACTGTGACCATAAATTTATTACCCAATGCTACACCGAAATTTGTAAAGGCGCGTCCGGTGCCGTACGCCTTGAAGGAGAGAGTAGGAAATGAGATACAGCGTTTAGTGGACGAGGGGGTGATTCGTCCCGTGTCTTATTCGAAATGGGCAACACCTGTTGTACCAATAATTAAGAAGTCAGGTGAAATTTGTCTCTGTGGAGACTACCGCTGCACTGTTAACCAGGCTACAGAGTCTGACACCTATCCGATGCCTACAGCTAGTGAAGTATTCGCTACGATTGCTGGTGGTAAATTCTTTACCACACTGGATTTGAATAGAGCCTATACACAGGTGACCGTTGATGACACGACAGCTAAGCTGTTAACGCTAAATACGTGCAAAGGCCTCTACACAGTACATAGATTAGCCTTTGGGGTAAAGGCATGTCCAGGAATTTTTCAAAGGTTAATGTCCTCTTTGCTGGCGGGCATTTCTGGCGTCGCAATCCTGATTGATGACATAATAGTCAGTGGGCATACCATGCAAGAGATGGGTCAACGTCTGGACGTAGTTTTAGAACGGATTAAACGCGCCGGACTGCGACTCAACAAGCATAAATGCAAGTTTGCCAAAAAACGAGTAGAATTTTTGGGATTCATTATTGATGCCGAGGGTATCCACCCTGCTCCTAGTAAAGTAGAATCTATAATGAAAACGCCAGAACCTAAAAATGTACGAGAACTGCAAGCGTTTTTGGGCCTATACAATTTTTATGAAAGGTTCATACCTCATAAAGCGACGATACTTGAACCGCTGCACCGGTTGTTAGACAGATCCAAGGAATGGAAATGGACAGATGAGGAACAGAAAAGCTTTGATATAGCTAAACGTTTATTGTCATTTGACATGACGTTGGTGCACTACGATTTAGATAAACCTTTGATTGTGACATGCGACAGTTCCGAATACGGGGTGGGCGCTGTATTGGCGCACGTCATGGATGATGGCAGCGAGCGCCCGATAGCTATGGGGTCCAGAACCCTTCACATACATGAACGACGATATTCGCAGCTGGACCTGTCGAAGCGACATCGATAATGTTTGGCATTCAAAAGTTTCACAATTACCTAATGGGCAGGTCATTTACTGTAGTTACGGACCATAAACCTTTGCTTGGTATTTTTGACCCAAAAAGACCTATGCTTAGTATCTTATCACTTCGTTTAACAAGAATAGCATTTGCACTCACATCGCATGATTACAATATTGTATACAGGCCCGGGACGCAAATTGGCAACGCGGACGGGCTCAGCCGTTGGCCCCAGCCGGTAGACGAAGAACCCGAACCACAGACGGGAGATATTTTATTAATGGCAGAAACTCCGACAGACTTCCCAGTCGATATTAACGCTTTAATTCTAGGAACCAAGAAAGACAAAACCTTAGCGCGTGTTGTACATCACATGCTCAGCGGTTGGCCTCCCAAGGTTGCCGACGAGGAGTTACGTCCTTACTGGCTGCATCGAGCACAGCTGTCACTACAGGATGATTGCATATTGCTTGGCTGTCGGGTTGTAGTCCCACCTTCATTGCGTGAGTCAATATTACAGACTTTACATAAGACACACAGTGGAATAGTGCAGACGAAGGCGATGGCGCGAAGTTACGTTTGGTGGCCTAACATTAACAATGACATAGAAGCTGTAGTAAATGGCTGTAATGTATGCCTTGAAAACCGCCACATGCCCCCTAAAACAGCGCATGAATGGGTTACACCGACTAAACCGTGGTCCAGAATCAATGTTGATTTTGCAGGGCCGTTTCAGAATAAAACCTTTTTAATAATGGTTGACGCCTATTCTCGATGGCCTGAAGTATTCATAGTGAATAACATGACGTCTGAAACAGTGATCCAGCACCTGAGAATGGTATTCGCTACCCATGGCTTGTGTGAGACAATTGTATCAGACAATGGTACACCATTTGTTTCAGCTCAAATGAAGGAATATCTGTCTTCAAATAAAATACGTCATATTACTACGGCCCCTCATCATCCCGCTACGAATGGTCTAGCTGAGAGAATGGTTCAGACTGTTAAAGACAAGCTACGGAAAATGAATAAAATACCATGGGACATAAAATTACCGAATATGTTATTAGGTTTACGAGTTGCTCCATGTTCAACAACACAAAAGAGCCCAGCAGAACTTTTAATGAACAGACGACTAAGAACACTGCTGGACACTATACATCCTGATAATATTAGACGAGGAAAGAGAGATGTACAAATTGAAAATAATCAGCAGAAGAAGCACAGGGAAACTAATGTTGGTCAGAATGTAATGTACAGAAATTTCAGTAGTGGGCCAAGGTGGTTACCAGGCATTGTAAGGAATAAGGATGGTCCATCTAGTTACAGAGTCGAAACTAAAGAAGGAGACATTGTGAACAGGCATATTGATCAGCTAATTAAAATGAAAGAGACGGAACAGCATACTGAAAAACGGACTGAGGAAGCTTCGGAAATGGTGAAAGAGGATTCTTATAATAAATATGGACAAGCCGGAATAGATAACGATATCGACACTCAAGACATCATAGAAATTCCTCATTCAGGCAAATGGGAGGAGATGTTGGGTATTCCCAGTACATCGGATGCAGAACCTAATTATGTTAGTAGGCGATTTAGGAATAGGCAATATAGGCTATCTAAATCACCATATGTGAGACCTACAGCTAATGATTAAATGTGTAGTTTCTTAAGATCACTTAGTTAAGTATCTTTTGTATCAGTTAGGATTATTTTTGATGAACTGTCATATAAACGTAGTTTCAATGGTACTGTAGAATAGTGTACACTCTTTGGGGGAAAGGTATGTTACATATAATGTAGGTACTTGTGTTCTTATTTGTTTAAATAAGTATTACAATGTAGGGTACATAGTGATTAACTGGAGTCTGGACAGGATTGTGTATGCTACCTAGCAGTAAACATGTGAATCGTTAAATTGTCTTTTATTAAACATAATAATATCATTTCCTGAGCAATCAAATGAGACAACAGAATATTTAGCCTTATAATGGCCTATAATAGCTATATCAGCCATTACCATATTAAGAAATGGCGCGATTGAGCTAGCAACTCACTTAGCAGGACAACTATGAACCATTGAGACGAAAAGATGTTCATATTAACAGCCAGGCCAAGGAGTATCCATAAGTGGAGAAGACCAAAGGAACCAACTAACATAACTAATAACACTTCAATATCTTCTAAACTGCTTCTTGAACTTTTCATAATGATAATCATCTGTCGCTCTTTCTCCTTTTGCTTTCTTAACAATTTTATCAACACTCTCATCAATTTTATTTGAAACAGTTTTTGCAGCTGCTGGCTTTTCAACTTTACGTTTTTTAGCATTTTCATCCATATTGAACCTATTATGCTGAACAAAATTGACTGCCATGTTTGTGGGAACAAATTGTGAAGGACCATCTTTCTTATTATGCCTTTCCCAAAGCAACTTCATTTTGGCTTCTTCGGTGGCTTCAATGTTTTTGATTTTAGCATCAATACCTAGATCTACTTCAGGTATGCCACTAAGCATCTGATTGGACAACATCTCTTCAGATCTGTGAGCTGATGATACTCTCAAGTGTTCAGGCAAGGACAATAGAGCAGCCTCTTCAGGTGAAAGGTATTTTAAAGAGTCATTATGTTCAGAATTCATGTTGTCTTGATTATGTCCTTCTGTAACAAAAATAAAAAGGCATTTTAGTAATCATCAGTACATCTAAACTGAATGGAAACTAAATTTTAAAAAATTAATCAATGTCATAGAAAAATCTTTGGAACAGTAAAAGTTGTTATGCCCCTAGTAGGTAACTATAGTTCAAATCAACGACGACGACGTCAATTTGACGGACGATTAGCGCAGTGGTTAAGAGCTTGAGCCGTTCCGCCCACTGTGACTAATAGTCGCGGGTTCGATTACCGCACGGGACAAATCTTTGTGTGATCCACAATTATTTGTTCTGGTCTGGGTATTTGTGTATGTGAAATTTCATGTTTGTAAACGCACCCACGATACAGGAATAAATCCTAGTGTGGGGCTACGTTTTTAAAAGAAAAAAAAATCAGGAATAATTGTCATCTTCATTTTCATCATCTTAATCTAAGATATAGGGAACCTAATGCATGATAAATCATTTTTATTTTGTAATAAATGCTTCAACCATTTTACAAAATGGAAATGCAATGTGTTTGATGAAGTTAAAGATAACAGAGTTATATAAATGTTTTGCACAAATGCAGAATTTAAAGGTACTTAGAATTAAACAGGTAAGTACAGTAATTAATTCCACAAGATCATAAGTGCTTCAGGTGATAAAAGATTGCAAGCAGAAATGCATGAAGAGATGTATGAATGTAGATGTGTAGTAGAGTAGTGATGCAACTTGAGTGGGATTTTGTGACTTGACCCACACCAGTTTTTTTATTACGTCATTCAAGTTATACTCGAGTTTTTGAGTAGCTCAAGTTCACTATTTTCAGTCCTAGCAACTTTAGTGAAAGTTATCACTCGAGTTGGAAGTTAGGATTACTGTAGATAAAGCATTTTTAAGTAGATACCTTTATTAAATAAATAATATGAACAAACAATTATAGCACAACCACTTGACAAAACTAAGTTCATGTTTGTTTACTTTCCAATATGCAAGTTTGAACTTTTTTTTAACCTAGTGATTATAGTCGCATAACAACGTGACATGTGTTTAACGCCCACCATATCTACTCGACTTGAGTAAAATTTATTTTTACAGACTTAGACCAATTCACTTGAGTCAGCAGTCGAGTGAAAATGCGGCTCAAGTCGCATCACTAAGATGAAGCAGGGTGAGTTCATGTATGTATGATAAACATTCTATAGTGTACATGTTTAATTCTACAAGTAAACAGGCATATTTGTAGGAAGCCTTTATGAAGTACAAAATTTTCATGTAATTTACACATAATAGCTAGAAAAATGCAACTATAGGATCCTTTGACCCATGAATACAGGTATAATTAGCCCCTTAGCCAAAGAAGCCTACGCCATAAGAATTTATTTCAACAATATGATAAATGATTGTAATCATTCCTGAAGCAGGGGTGGTAGAAGTGTACTGTGTAATGGCTAAGTCAAGACACCAACAACTTATAAAACGAAGACATGAAGTAGCAGGTATGTACATTATACCAAACAAGAAGAAAATGTTAACACAATCAGCTGCTGCAGAACAATAAATCTGGAAGTATTTTATTTTTCATTTATCTATAACATCACACAGAGAGTACAAACTTCCAATAGGTTAATTTCTTACAGACCTCTGTTGTATTTTCATTTTATCTATTTCATCACACAGAGAGTACAGACTACCAACAAGTTCTTCTCATATAGACCTCTGGTTATTATTTTTATGTTTTTGTACAAACATAGAAATAACCCCCTCACTGGGAATTATTCCTGTGTTGTGGGTGCATTTACCAACATGTAACTCACATAGACAAACACCCAAACCAAAACAAATATTTGTCAAATATCATACATAGAAGAAAAAAATATAAGACTACTACATAACTACGTAACCGGCGAGCGTGTATGAGACAAACTATGAGAGTGGAGGAAGCCAGAGAAGTATGTAAGGAAAGAACCTGCGTGATGATATAGATAGATGCATAGATATTATGATAAATATAAAAATCATAGATATTTAATGCGTAGTGCGTCCAATAGGTTCATTTCTTACAGACCTCTGTTGTATTTTCATTTTATCATAGCTCGTCGGGGGAAGCCGAAAACTATCTTTTCAGGCAACAGCACCACATTTGTTGGAACCTATAATGAACTTTCCAATATTTTAAAACAGGATTTCGGTTCAGAGATGGCTGACAATGGTATTAATTTCTCCTTTATTCCCGCTTATACTTCACATTTCGGCGGATAATGGGAATCCGCTGTCAAATCCATTAAACACCACTTACGGCGCATCTTAGGATTAACGCACCTCCCTGACGAGGAAATATCCACTTGCCTTATTCAGGTCGAAGCAAATTTAAATTACCGATCCCTTACTACACTTTCCAATGACCCTTCTGACCTTATTCCTCTTACTCCTGCCCATTTCTTAATTAGAAGATCGCTCATGTTCTTGCCTCATCCGCAGATATCCAGTCAGAAGATTAGCAGCCTTCAACGGTTCCAGCGCATCGAACATCTTAAGCAACATTTCTGGAACCGCTTCTCTAATGAATATATTATCTAGCTACAGCAGAAGACAAAATGGTGCTATTCCAGGGGACAGCTGAAGGAAGGTGCCTTGGTAGTCATCAGAGACAACAGACACAGCGAGTACAGACTACCAACAAGTTCTTCTCATATAGACCTCTGGTTATTATTTTTATGTTTTTATACAAACATAGAAATAACCCCCTCACTGGGAATTATTCCTGCGTTGTGGGTGCATTTACCAACATGTAACTCACATACACAAACACCCAAACCAAAACAAATATTTGTCACATATCATACATAGAAGAAAAAAATATAAGACTACTACATAACTACGTAACCGGCGAGCGTGTATGAGACAAACTATGAGAGTGGAGGAAGCCAGAGAAGTATGTAAGGAAAGAACCTGCGTGATGATATAGATAGATACATATTATGATAAATATAAAAATCATAGATATTTAATGTGTAGACTACATACTTATTGTTTAATACAGTTTAAAACCTAGTAAGTTTTGACTGGCTCACACGATCACAAGGTCTTGGTTAAGATTGTAGATCAGACAGTACTTTTTCTATGTATAAACACTCAGTGCAGTCCAGTCTAGAATCTAATCTCTGTCAGCAATGTGTGAGTACACAATACTCATCCGCCAATCGTGCTTCGGGAATACATGCATGATAATGGTTACTTAAATCAAAATTAGTGTTGAAACAGATTTGTAGTCAAATACATGACCATGGAGAGACAACAAACCTTTTCGCTTTGCCAGCTGCTCCTCAATATACTTCATCATTTCTTCATCTTCATCGCGTTTATTTGTTTCCGCCGAAAACTGTGTGCCGATGCCAGTATCGTATGCGTCATCAACTTGCTTGACTTTACCACTTTTCAACGCTTGCATGTTCACCATACCTCCCGCTTTCACCTTAAATGGATCTTTCGATGCTGTTTCTTCCTCTAACGTAACCTTTTGTCCGGTAGCCAAAGCCACAACGCTAACGCCGTTGGGCCTTTCTCGAAGCTTCTGCAGAACTTTCGTTTCCTCCAATTTGGCCAAAATCTGTTCTTCATCTTCCTCGTCGTCATCTTGTTTGATTCGTTGACGCAAATTCTTTCTTTTTTTCGGTTTGAATTTGATCTCTTCGAAATCTGTGTTGTTTTGTACTGTCTCCTCCATAACTGGGTCCATATAGACCGATAAGTTTTATATCTTAAAACTTTATGGCACGAAAACTTGTTGGTTTTGAAACTTTTGTAGGTATAGAATCACAATGAAAACTATTCAGAATTTCAGATGCTCCAAACCAGAATGGGTCCAGTGTCCAGATAAATACACTCAATTCTCCAGAATGGCTCTAGATTTACCGGAAATGATTGTTTAATTTATAATCAGAGAACACAAGATTGTCCGGTAATAACAAAGCACCAAATAAAGTACCACTACCATGTAATTATTTCTAAAACTTAAAACTTGGCAATCCTCGTCGACCAACAAAACATTTTTTTTTCAACCATTATGTTGATGACTTGATGATGATTTGATGAACATAGAGTCTACCACAGAACAACAACAGACTCAATAGAGTCTACTCTAAGCATGTATGCATACAAAACTTATTCGATGTATTAATTATATCGCAAACATTGACAGGAATCAAAGTTTTTTTCGATGCATCGAATACAACACTGGTAAAATCTGATTGCCATAGAAAAAAATTGAGATACTCACGCAGTATTGATAGACTTGTGCATAAAGCTAAAATTACC
Organism: Phalera bucephala; assembly: GCA_905147815.2. Classification (NCBI taxonomy): domain Eukaryota; kingdom Metazoa; phylum Arthropoda; class Insecta; order Lepidoptera; family Notodontidae; genus Phalera; species Phalera bucephala. The sequence continues at coordinate 13,605,428 of LR990628.1, read as the reverse complement.
TGGAGGGAGTCATACGACGTTGCCGCTGCGCCGGTCATCGTTCAACACATTGTCTTTTTTCTCTCTCAATTACACGGATCACCATTTTGAATGAATGAGAAAGCTATTGTAAGGTTTGCAACGTCGCCCTGTATGTGTGTTTGGTTGCCTGTTGTGACCTGTGCTTAGGCCATAACAAATGCGCCCCGACCGTTTCAACGGTTAAAATACAAATGAAAATCATTGTGATAACTGAATATACTTTAATACAGTGAAATTATATCGTGTTGTGCTGTATTTTGTCAATTAAGGACAACCAAAGTAGGAGTGAAAAATCCTGAATTATCATTACACACGTATGTATTTATTGCGGTGATAATTAACTGTGAGTTTAAAGCTTTAATTTATATTCAAATATGTATTATTTTACGCTTCTCCACTAGTGATGTCTTACAGCGCCTATCGCTTACTGTCGATATTACTCAATTAATACTGAAACATTAACTATTCTTATTTCACGTCAGAATGACTAAACGTATTTGGATGAAATTTAGTAAGGATAGGGTATCTAGATAAACACCGTCACGTCTATATTCCCCAATCGGGGGTGGGATATCTAGACCTATTTATGATTATTTCATCTTTAATTATAATGGCGTTTTACCTGAAATAAAACGCTTATTAAACTACTTACCTCACTGGAAGCTTTATATTGAGATGGCATATAGAGCCTCGGTTGCGAAATGAAGTTTTGCCCTTTGGGTAGTACTGCATTTACTGAAGATTAGAGGTTTGACCTCTATATGAGTTGGCATTGTGCCCTCCACCCCGCGAGGGTGCGTTGTATGCCATGCCCGTTTGTAGATAAATCTAAACCCTGAAAAGCATGATGATGTCCGTGCGATTGAACTGTTGATTTTTATGATTTAGAATCCGGGTTTGAGTGCTAAAACGTTTAGAAGGTACCTCCCTCTTTCTTATCGCCGGCACGCGGTCGCGGTAAGCAAGTAGGTACGTAATAATAAGACCCGTAAGACCCGTTGGGAGGGTTCGCATCCATTCTAGAACTTTCATACGAGTATAAAAGGAACAGCGCGGTGACGGACACAGTCTCTCTTCTGAAGCCATAGCTATCAAATCGGGAACAAGTGATCTTAGTGGAATACACCAGCGACCTTAGCAGCGATCAACGGATTCAACGATTGACTTAGCGACATAAAAGCAATAATTGGGTACTAGCGAGAGAAGTACTAGTGTGTATTTAGTAATTGTGTGTACTTGCACTTAACTGACTGTTTTGTGCGTAAAGTGCCTATTCAATAAATGAACATATTTACTATAGATTCTCAGGTAACTTAAGATTTTCTGTTCGGTGAAATAAATATTTATTTAATCATGAATTGTATTTCACGTCGATAAGGCCTGTCCTAGGAATCACTTCCCTATTAAAGTACACTAACGCAGATCCATAAACTCACACATAAAATTGACACGCCACCTCAGCGATATGCGCATACCATACATCCTTAGTTTATGACTAACGTGCATTAAAAAAGCGCTCGTGTGAACGTAGGGTAAATGTGATGTAAAAATTATAACCACCGCTACGCCTATATTCCCCAAGCGGGAGTGGGAGTGGTGTACTATGTACACTCACTTATCGTTCAACAATGTCAGATCTCATGTAGTAGAGGATGAGTCTATTTATATTATACCAAGTACAAGTGCAAGTGCCAGACTCCGGACTAGATTTTTTTTATCGAATAATTACTATTTTCCGACAATTCCAACCGACGGCCTTGTGATCGCTATGCGCATTACCAATGAGGCTTTACTATTGTATTAAATTGTACATACTAATATCGATGTTTACAGTTTCGTTTTTAAGATTTGTATTATAATACGTATGTGTGAACTTATATAAATTACTCGTAGTAATTCGAAATCATAATTTAGATGAGTCAATTACGATTTTGCATGAAGTAAATATTTTTTAAACATAAATTGAATTTTCTTATCGATAAATCCTGTACTAGTAATCGCTTGCTTAATCACGCACACTAACGCAGATTCATAAACTCACACTGACATAAAATTGACACGCAACTAGTGTTGTAAAAATGAGCGCCAAGCGCCGAGCGTTCAGCGCTGAGTCGACGCTTACGAGCGTTCAAGACTCGAGCGTTGAAGGCTCGAGCCTTTAAGGCTCTCGGAGCGTTGAAGACTCGCGCTATAACGCTGAGTTGCGAGCTCAAGCGTTATAGCGTTATAATTTATTTTGCTTTGATCGACGAAATCGAAATTAATTTAGACTTCCGAAACAACTGTGTAACAGAGGCGTATCCAACACCAGTACTTAACTTAGATTTTTGCATCAATTTTAATATGAGAAAAAAGTATGTAATTTTAAAATTATCAATCAATCAAAACGATAAACGAAAGTAGGATGTAATTAAAATAAACACGAAAATGCATGCTGCACTCTGAAACTTCAACATGAAGCACGTAATAATATTATAATATCAGCCTATACTGCCCACTGCTGGGCAAAGGCCTTCTCTTACAAATCGAGGTAAGAGAGATTAGGTCATACTCCACCACGCGGACCCAGTGCGGATTGGTGGAGGCAGGTTTGTGGCCACCTGCTGTTGGAACTTATCAAGCCGCCTTTATGGCTTCCAACTCGGCTTAACAACTACCACATTAAGTGGTAACCGGGACCAACGGCTTAACGTGCCTTCCGAAGTACGGAGACGCTCGAATATGAAAATGCCACAAACGGTCAACCCATCTCAGGCCCACCGAGTCGAAAGCTGCTTAACCTTGGTGATCAGTAAGAGCACCGCGGTCGCACAACGCTACGAGCGCCTCGAGCGAAGCACGTATTTGTAAGAATTTATTTAGGGCAGCTCTTCAGCGCAGTGGCAAGTAGTACAAGTGCAGTAATATGCCAATTAGTAACAAATTCAGTATCAGAGTTGGTCAGTAACAGAGTGTGTTTAAATTACACCTAAATATAAAAATTTATTCAAGTTGATACTTATGCAAGTTGTAGTTATTTGTCTGTGTATACCCGCCAATGGCGCCGCGGGGCAGTGCGGTTGCGGGAGGGGCGTTCTGCCGTGCCGAAAGAGTAGAGAGATTTAAAGAGTAGGCGAAAAAAATTTATTAAACAAAATAGGTAAAACAAATTCTTTGAAATGCCGACTACGTGTATGGGGTGCGTGCACACTGTACTCGTTGTATCGTATCATAGGTATTTAATTATGTGATCGTATTTCATATATGTATTTGGAACTGTAACATATGGAATTTGTTTGGGGAAGCCTAATACCAATAGAAAACGTATTTCCGGTTATGGATGACAAAAAGATACAATTTTTGTAGACTCAAGGTTTGGGTATGCCCGATACCTACTATAAAAACAAACGATTTAATATATTATTTAATTTAATAATTACTTACCTTCACATCTGTATCCTCATACGGGGTTGGCAGAGGTATACCTCTGCCTACCCGTAGGGGTTAAGGGAATATAGTATACTGTATACTATACACCTACTATTTGAAATCGCCGTCCCAATGTTATTACATACAAACATTCTTTAATATTATTACGAAAACGTTAGTGTAAACGAATCCTTAATTTTGCGGCACAAACATCAAACGCGCTGACAAAGGACTTGTCGGCGCATTGGACGATGTCTTGAGATTCGAGGTGTGCTTGCTATTATAGTTATAGTTATGAAATAAACATAAATTAAGATTAATGAACATAAACATACATTAGTATAATACACACACACCGTCCCGCCTATATTCCCCAAGCGGGCGTGGCAGAGGTGTACTAAGTAGACCCACGTTCCGCCGACGATGTTAAGCCCCATGTACTAGGGGGCGAGCCTATTGCCATATACCGGGCACAATTCCAGACTCCGGACTCGTACTGGGAAGTTGTCGCTAGAAAAACTACACTTGTCCGACCTAGGATTTGAATCCAGGACCTCGTGATCACAAAGCGATGCGCTTTGCCTCTAGATCACCGAGGCAGTATTTTTTAGTATAATTTTTTTTTATTTGTACAGTACACACGAATAGATTTTTGAAACTATATAAAATGTGTTGTAAACCCAATATAGGTACCTTTATGACATTGTAATTCTTTTTTTTATTAAAGAAACATAGCCCTACACTAGGATTTATTCCTGTGTCGTGAATGCCTTAACAAATATGACAATTCACATACACAAATACCCAGACTGAAACAAAAAAAAATGCAGAATTGTCCGGTGCGGGAATCGAACCCGCGACTATTAGACAGTGGGCGGAGGGGCTTAAACGCTAAATCGTCCGTCGAATATAAATCTAAATAGGATTTATATTTGATATTGGAACTAGTACTGGTATAATATATTTTATTTATTGGTCATTAGGCACAACAGGCATTCTCATATTTGAGCGTCTCCATACTACGGAAGACACGTTAAGCTGTTGGTCCCGATTACCACTAAATGTGGTAGTCGTTAAGCCGAGTTTGAAGCCGCGGCTTGATAAATTCCAACAGCAGGTGGCACAAACCTGCCTCCAACAGTCTGCACTGGGTCTGCGTGGTGGAATATGACTTAATCTCTTTCGCCTCGATTTGTGAGAGAAGGCCTTTGCCGAGCAGTGGGCAGTATAGGCTGATATTATATACTTGAGTAAGTACTTAAGTAGACAGTACTTGTCAAGCATAAACCAACCTAAGTACCGTGGGGCTATGCCCCACTAAGTAGTTAGGTAGCCCCATTGGCCATCTACCATTATCAAACCAGGTACCATATTCTTGCATTGTCACAGAACTTATATACATATGCCAAATCTCAGGTCAATTTGAGAACCGCAAGTGTTTGAAAAGTAGATCATAAAGTACCTTTGAACTAATAATAACTTTGACCCGGAAAGACAGAGAGACAAACGAACAGAGCAAGTTAACTAAAAATTAATAGATACTCCACGCAGTTAATATTAATGTATGAACATGACTTAAAATCATCTATTAAACTGGAGCGTTGAGCTCGACGCTCGAGCGCGAGTTGAGCGTCGAGCGCGACGCTCCAGCAAGCGTTTTAACTAAAACGCTCGAGCTCGCGCTCGAGCGCTCTGAAACCGACTCGGCTCGGGACTCCAGCGCTTAGCAAAATTTTGAGCGTCGACTCAAGCGTTTAAGCGTCGACTCGAGCGTTTTTACAACACTACACACAACCGCGGCGATATGGGGTGTCTAGGCAATTTTCGTCGATGGACTTGTGGATAGTTTAGATTTTAGATACTCTGTGGATGCTAGTTTTATCAATTTCATTCCCTATGTGACACTGACATATGATAATTTCCGTTTCCTCTCCCCGCCTTATTGCGTTCGCGCCTTATCAATGTTAAAAAATGTGATAAGATGATAAATAAACAGTTGCGAAAGCTAACTTTTAGTTGCTAACTTGCGCTGTTCAGTGCTCGGTTCAATTGAACGGGATCAGAGGTCGCTGGTACTTGTGATAAAACAATCACCTTGTTTAAACCTATCATTTATGTACTATTAAACATGTCAAAAGTGATATTTCTACAGTCTCCGCCACCTAAATTCGAGGATATACAGAAAAGTATATTTTGTGATGAGGCTATAGATTTTTTAGCACGTTTACACAAGCAATTTGATGCAGAAATAGAGCAACTTTACAAAAATAGATTAAAGCGAGCTGTTGAAACTCGTGAGAGTTCGACTTTGGACTTCAAGAAATCGCCGGAAAGAGACGATAAATCGTGGAAAGTAGCACCTTTACCCTCTCGACTACAGTATGTACAAACCAAGCTAATTTTTTTTTTTATTTAAATTATTTTATGAAATACATTAATAATATTGAGACCTGGTTAACAACTAAACCAGTATAACCACTTTAATTATTTATAGGATTATATACCTGGATTAACACATAGGGTGTAGGTACCGGGGTAGACCTAGACTATCTTACCATGACCAAATAGACGTGTCTTATCTGAAGGGCAAGTCAAGAGACTCCGTAACTGGCGTGCATGGATGAGACAAACTATGAGAGTGGAGGAAGCCAGAGAGGTCTGTAAGGAAAGAACCTGTTGGAACTCTGTACTCTCTGCCTACCCCGCAAGGGAACTGGTGTGATGATATAGATAGATAGATTTCCTTTGTCATTAGCAACAAGTATATTATCTAGCAGCAAAGATTTGTTTGTTTGTAATTGATAAACTCTAAAATTACTGAACCTTTTAATAATTGTTTCAATATTAAAAAGCTAAACTATCCGGAAGTAACATAGGCTATATTGTATTTCAGTAATAATAATAGAGTAGAACATTATAGTATGAATGCTTGCACAGCTGCGTATGACAGCTATTATTTATAATAAAAGTCTTGTTGCCTAAATTAAATTAATTTATGTAATAATAATAATATTAGTCCTGTTAAGAAGCTGCTCCACTGTTGGGCACGGGCCTCCTGTCAAACTGAGAGGGTATAGGCCATAGTCCACCACGCTGGCCCAGTGCAGATTGGCAAACTTCACACACCTTTAAGAAACTCTTAGGCATGCAGGTTTCCTCACGATGTTTTCCTTCGTTAAACAGTCCACATGCTTTCGAAAAGACAGTGGTGCGTGCCTGGGTTTGAACCCGAGACCTTTGACATTGCTACTACTGCGCTGTAATGATTATAAATAATTATATATACTTATTATGTGTTGAATACAGTATTATACAGCACTAGTTGTAATTTTTAACACTGCGAAATACCTGTTTTGGTTTGACTCAATGCTCGCATGATCCTTGGGGCCTCCATTGAAAATCAGCGCTGTAGCTTGGTTACAAGCGTGTTACAGCTTTTAGCTGAATGGGGAGTCCATTATGATGACGACATGTGTCCATATTTTTTTTACACTGTCACGCCTAATATAGGCGTGACAGTGTAAAAAAAGAGTACACATCTGCCCCCCCAGAGGGGGTGGCAGATGTGTACTGAGTATACCCACGTTTCGCCGACGATGTTAGGTCCCATGTAATAGGGGGCGAGCCTATTGCCATATACCGGGCACAATTCCAGACTCCAGACTCATACTGAGAATTTTTCTTTAGAAAAACTACATTTGTCTGGCCTAGGATTTGAACCCAAGACCTCGTAATCACAAAGCGATGCGCTTTGCCATCCAACCAATATTTTTTATTTAGAATTTAATACTCTTTATTGTTGTTACTTTGTTTTTGGACTATGTGGTTAATCAAAATAAATAAGTTTTCTTTCTTTCTTTCTATTTATGACATAACCCTTCCTCTTAATCACTGTTTTCACCAATAGACAGGTATTGGTGAAAACTGTATGAGAATCCATTCAGGAGTTGAGTTTATAGCATTCAGACTGACAGATTTTTATTGTTTATAATATGTAGTGATATTTCTTAAAAGTAATGTGTTGGATAAGGGTGCGATTCTGTTTTTGAAACTCTTAACTAAATGTAAATTTAGATACAAAATGTGTGGTATTCAATACTTCTTGTACTACAATCTTCAAACACACATATGCCATTTAAAAGCCTAAAGCTTACCAGATATAAAATTAAATAACATTTTTTTTTTAATAATTCTATGGTGTAAACTCGAAATACATTTGCCATGGAAAATTCAGTCACTTAAATTTGACACATTAATATTCAGATTGTAGTCTGCCTAGCCAAGTGGGATAAAGGTGTGAGTGTATGTATACTATATAAATATTCAGAATTCAAATTCTTTAGCTAGGTACCATTGAAAAACAATATTATTTATAAGATTATAAAAAAGAAGTTAATAAACTAGTAGTGTCCGACTGTAGCTTCGGCTTCAGCTTTGGGCACCTTCGGCTCCAAAACTTCGGCTCATTTTGGCCGAACCCGAAGGGTTCCAGCAAGCATGAAAATTGATTGAGAATATTATTATTTATCATGATTATTATTATGATAAAACCAAATAGACTGTGTCTTAGCTGAAGGGCAAGTCAAGAGTCGCCGTAACCGGCGAGTGTGTATGAGACGAACTATGAGAGTGGAGGAAGCCAGAGAGGTATGTAAGGAAAGAACCTGTTGGAACTCTGTACTACCCCGCGAGGGAGCTGGCGTGATGATATAGATAGATAGATAGATTATTATTATTATTATTTATAATTGCGGTCTCGCGGCGCTATAAGCGTCAGTGTTGTTACCGATCACCAAGATTAATCAGTGTTTGACTCAGTTCGCTTGAGATGGGATGGTGGGGCCATTTGTGGCATTTTCATATTCGAGCATCTCAGTGCTTTGGAAGGCACGTTAAGCCGGTGGTCCCGGTTACCACATAATGTGGTAGTCGTTAAGCCGAATTGGAACTTGGAAGCCTTATAGGCGGCTTGATAAGTTCTACCAGCAGGTGTCCATGCAACTGCAACCACCACACCGCACTGGCTCCGCGTGCTAGAATAGGACTTAGTCTCTCCCACCTCGATTTGTGAGAGAAGGTCTTTGCCCAGCAGTGGAACAGTATAGGTTGATATTATTATTATTTCAGTTTTTTTTTTGTAGTAGTGTAATTTTAATCATCTTGTTTTAAGTACATACAGACAACATAACTTTTTAAAATTTTAGCCAATTATGAACTAAATTTCTTGGATTATTAAACATACGGCTTCGCCCAAAATTCGCCGTTCAGTCGAATTTTGATTTTTGTGTACTTGTATAATTTAAATAAAAAATAAATTCCCAATGAATTAAAGAAAAAAATGTGGGCGGTGTCTCATCGACAAGATACACACTCCCGTTCAAAAGTTTCAGTAAAAACGTCACCAATTTCACGTGAGTAGTTATAGTTATGAAATAAACATAAATTAGGGCATATTGTACCTTACTCGTATCATTTGAAAGTTGTATTTGCAAAGCAATGGGCTAAAAAGCAATAAAATTTTACGACCGAAGCTCGTAGGTAGAACACAACATGAGTGGAGTAATTATTAACACATAATTTGACCAATGTCTATTTTTTTATTAAAGAAACGTTGGGGCTACTAGGAGTTATTTCCTGTATCGTGGGTGCATTTATAAACATGGCATACACAAATAGCCAGACCGAAAAAAAATGATTGTGGAGATTTGTCCCGTGCGGGAATCGAGCTATTAGACACAGTGGGCGGAGCGGCTTAAGCTCTTAACCACTGCACTAAAAAACTTAGAACCATTTTTTTTATCTTTCTCTTTTATCGTTCACTTTGGATCTTATTCCGTGGAAAACTAAAATAACACAAATCGAAACATTTAGAAAAATATGTAATAAAATAAAGCAATGTAATGACGACTCTATGTTTTTGTTCAAGAGAGAAACAGACAGTTGCATACGATGTTATAAATTAACAAAATAAAGCATCATTTTAACGTGAATAAAGGCAACACAGTATAGAATATCATCAATCTGAACTGATACTGAAAATAAGACACCCCATCCTTTTTTGTTACTTTATTTGTATAATTTTTACAGTTTTTTATTGCACAGATCGGCATCTTCGTCGTGCGGTAAACAAGCGACTAAAATCGGAACAAGGGTAGTTTTTTAGTACCGCCCACTTTTATCTCCGTTTAAGTGGTGCAATTTTTCGAGCGGCGTGCGTGCATCTACACCTATATTTGATCAATGCAGTGTTTAATTTTTATTTTTATTATTGAGAAATGTATAATTTATTATTTCTAGAAACCGTCACCTCGACTTAGGCGATGTATCACCTTCAAATACCGCACACTTTGTGTCGGCCCTGAACCAAGATATCCAAGGTATTCAAGTGGACTTTGATGATGGTCACTGCCCGACATGGAGGAATCAGTTGCAAGCTTACCAAACCATAAAGTTGGCAGTCCTCGGGAAACTGACCGGTGCCCCAGCCACAATCTCGACATGTCCCATATTGATGTTGAGGCCTAGAGCTTGGAATATGATTGAACATAACATTTTAGTGAGTTCTTCAATTTCAAACATCATTTCTGCCCTTGTGTTCTGCCCTTCAACATATCTCATTTCTCTTTCTCTCATAGTTCATCTTATACTCATTTATTGGTATTCATCAAACACTAGTTAACTAACAAAATGTTTTTACTAACATATGCTACTGTCCTTCTAATTGGCAAAAGCCTCACCTTTATAATTTCGCTAATGATGATTCTCTGCTATTCGGGCCAGGAAGTACCTGCAAAGGTGTCCAAATCGTCGTGCCACCTTTTTCAAGGTTTACCTCATATGTGACCACTGCTGGGTATCCAGTTGGTTTCTCGCCTCTGCGAGTCCAGGCTTGCTACGTGGCCGGCTCACTTCCACTTTAGCTTCATAGCTCATACGATTCAGGAGACAGCTGCCTAGGCGGTTCACCTATGCAGATTGCCGTCTGACTGATTTTATGACGCTTTAATACGTATAGTATAACAGTTGGACGTAGATCGTGTATTAAAGAAAAAAAATGGCTAGCTGCGCGGTTAACCGCCCAACATGGTCAAACACTAGTACGTTTTGTTTCTTACAGTTCATTCCAACGTCTGTCATACGAGTAATTAAACATATAAATAATTGTATTTTAGATAGATGGAAAAGAAGCAATCGGTCCCCTGGTTGACTTCTCAATACTGATGTACCACAATGCCAAAAAGCTTCACGAAGCAAACAGCGGTCCTTACTTCTACCTCTCCAAACTAGAAGGTGCTTCGGAAGCCAAACTATGGAACGATATATTCATATGGACCCAAACAGAACTCGGGTTACCTCAGGGCACGATTAAAGCATGCGTTTTAATTGAAAATATCATATCCAGTTTTGAATTGGAGGAGATTCTCTATGCTCTTAGAGAACATTCTTTGGGCTTAAACTGCGGAATATGGGATTACTGCGCGTCTATTATTGCTAAGTTTGGTAAGTACGTTAATTCCTATTTAGTTTCGGAATAAGTGTGTTAATGTTTCACTCAACACATTTGTGTAACTGTTACCTCTTTTTCTTCTATTGCATAATATCAAGTCGCAGCAAGAATCCGGGGGAGGTGAGCTCAAGCTAGTTCCTAAGCCTAGCTATTACTAATTTTCGTAGCACTGCAGCACAGCGGTGTTTGTAGTGACCTATCTGAAATAGGTGACTGATAGTGGCACTTTCGAGCGTCTCGTTTGATCCTACCATTTCACGTTGTAATTGTAAAGCCAAATTAGAAGCCCTATGAGCTGCTTATTACAATAGGTGGCTTAAAACCTTCCTTCACCTATCCGCACTGTGTCTGTGTGGCGGCGTATGACGTCACCTCGATCTGTGAGAGAACGCCTTTGTCGAGCATTGGGACAGAATTGGTTGATTATTATGAAGGCAGTTATGTAACATATGACAGATGCATTAGGTATCTGACCGAATGGTAGCCACGGCAAGGATACCGAAATCGTGAAAAGTCAGTACAAAGATGGGTCGATGATGTGGTTAAGTGCGTAGGTAGGACCTTCCTAAGATTGGCTCAGCATAGGGATATACAGCGGAAAAGGGAGGAGGCTTATGCCCTGCAGTGGGTAGGATGAGCTGGAAGTGATACCTAAAAACTTTTTTATAAACAGCTTTAGTTCATTAACATATTTTGTATACTTAACTCTTTTCATTTAGGTGATCGTGAACAGTTTCTGCTGCCAGATAGAAACAAGTATGTGAACATGGATCGACATTTCCTTAATAGCTACTTACGGCTCGTAATCAGTACATGTCACGCAAGGGGTGCCCCGGCAACCGGAGGAATGGCTGCATCCATGCTGAAGCCAGGCTCTGATGGCACTGGCAAAGAGTGAGTTAATAACTTTACTGAATTTCATGATAATATACCGCTGCCCAGATGAAACAGTGATACAACTAAAAAGGAATGGGTGAAATCAAAATTTCTAGTTTCGAATTGACCAACGATATTTCGAAGAACACTCCTGAACATGCAGACCACTGGAGTACTCCAACCTAAATACTTAAATTATAGGAACATAATACTAGAGAACTAAAATGTTCTACAGAACGCACCGTGGCCCCACAGTTACATTATCTAAAATTGATTTATCCGTTTCAGATCTAAAGCAATAATTGCAAAGGTACTGGAGGCAAAACTGAAGGAGATTGAATGTGGTGTGGATGGCTTTATGGTGTACGACGCAAGAGTGGTGCCGCATGTCAATGAGGTATTACGTATAACGACTAACTCTTAATATGGGTATTTGGAGTTCCTTGTGCAAAATAAATGAGCCTATGCTGTCCATCTGCTGGGCAAAGACTAACTCTCACAAGGCGAGTCCTAAGAGAGATTAGGTCATATTACACTACGCGGACCCAGTGCGGTTTGTCAGGTTTGTGATTGAACAGCCACTTATAAGGCTTCCAACTCGGTTTTACTACTCCCACCTTAGGTGGCAACCGGGACCAAAGGCTTAACGTGTCTTCCAAAACATAGAGACGCTCGATAACTGTCATCCACCGACCAAGCCCATCGTTGCTTAACCTTGGTGATTGCAAAGAACTGGTCGCAGATCTACAAGCGCTTTTAAACAGCTAGAATATATCCAATATTTAGGCGAAGCTTATATAATCATGACTTCTCAAATCATATGGTCAATATAGGCCCATGTGAAGAAGTTAACATCCACTATATAATCTAAGAATGCAATGACTTCTAACTGTAAAGTCCTTTAGAATTTGCATGCAAAAAATAATGTGAATACAATCATTTTTTGCCTTCATTTGTAACAATGGGATAGTTTACGGAAACGCAGCTACACAAATTAAGTTTTTATTGTAACAATGTTTGTCAAAATCAAATTAATGGAATTCTCCAGTAAACACATTTTTTTGTATATTTTGAACCAGCCTTTTAGCGTGGCTTTGTATAGCAGCGATTTTGCTTCATAGCATTGACGGTACAAAGTGTTTTAACTACTGCATCATAGTAATAACTACAGCTTAGAATCCCATTTGGTCATGATCTTTCTCTGTTGTTAAATCAACCTTCAACCCTTCGTCTTTAAGTTTTAAGCCGGTCGTCGCGACAATCTCTGTGGGAGTCCTTTATCCTCCAGTGGACATCCTTTTGTCCATGTGATATGAGAAGTAGTTATATGTTCACTGAAAACGATGTGGTAATTTTACGAAAATCGTCTATTCTGAATCTGCTCTAGTTTGTTAAAAATCCTCTGAGTGTGATTATGCAAGAGCTATATACTTTTATTTATGGGATCATACGATCGCTATTATTCTGTCAATGCTAATTTCTTCATCATCATCAACTTTCTATGGCCCACTGCAGAGCATAACCCTCCTCCTTCCTTAGTTTGTCCCATTCGCGGTCTTGTGCCAATTTTCCCCAAGATACATACTACATTAATGCTAATTAAAAATCTTTATATTTATTCACAGCTATGGAAGAAAAGCGGTGTAACATCCAATCAGATATCAAAGCAGTTCGAAGTAGACATAACACCTCAAGACCTGCTTTCCATACCGAGCGGGGGCGTGACTCTGCAAGGCTTGAAGCACAACGTGGCGATCTCAATACTGTTCATATACTACTGGTTGGCAGGCATCGGCCACTTTTTCTACAGTGGCAATGTTGAAGATTCGGCTACAGCTGAAATATCTAGATTCCAGATATGGCAGTGGATTAGATTTGCTGTGAGTTTTAATACCAATGGGAGAAATTTGATATATTATTCTAAATTGGATAGTGTTTCCGAAGCTTTTCTATTAAATTTTCTCGGAACAGTCCGGACTCCGGAAGTGTGCCTGATGTCATAGCAATTAGGTTATCCCCTATTACATTGGTATCTAACATTGTCGGCGAAATTTAGCGACAGTACACCTTTGGCGCCCACCCTTGGGATTCCTCAAGTATAAGCGTGACTATTTTTTTTAAGAAATAATATTAGTCCTAGAATTCTACCTTGTGGAATGCCTATCCAATCATTAATATAGATGTAATTTCCCTCGTATAATTATCAGTTGATTTCCCTAGATATTGCAAAAGACGATAAAGATGTAAAAACTGATATCAAAGTCTTCTATTGAAAACTTATTTGATCATTTTGATGATTTTGAAATATTTACCTTTCCTATACGCAAAGATAATGGAGTCGTTCCGTACAGTAACGCCTCTTTAAATAGGAGTAAATACCAATAACAAAATGACGATAACATTTCAGCCGGTTCTCGAAGACGATCCAAGGTTGCACGTCACAGCGAAACTAGTAGAAAAGACAGCTTCCAGTTTCGCTTCGCACGCTCACAAGAACCTCTGTCGCTCGAACGCGGAACGCAAACGTTTGACAGCCGCCAAATACATGAGCATGGAGCTATTCCTGACGAGAATCCCTCCGGAATTCATCACCAGTTACTTGAACGACAATCATAAATTCAGAACTTTACATAATAAAGCTTTGCTGAGTAATTTATAAGGTCGTGGCTTTTTACACGTAGTACGAACAGATATGATGATATCATCATCGTTCTTCTGCAAAATATTTACAAATAGCATATTTAAACCTTCCTCGATACGTGGTTACGTGGATACGTCTCAAATAGAATATAATGACTATGTGGTAATCTATGATTGACAAAGGAACGTAAATCCGTGTAGTCCTTTCTGAAAATAGCACTTACATACAGAGCAAAGACGCGAGGGGTAACTTAGACATAACTTCAGTTTATAGTATCGATGAGCACAGTAGACAGACCGTACCTACCATAATATCTACTACGCCCAAGCAAGTATTTGAAGGGTCTGTGAAATCTTATCCGATATGCAGCCAGCTAGCAGTTCCAATTCTAATAAATCTGCCTAAGCCCTAATTAATATTAAGCCATATTCAGCCACCGCTTCCACTGCACTATAAATGGAATTGGACATAAATATGTGGTGTTCAGTACTAATACCAAATATAAAATATGTTTTTACGGGAGTATATTTATATTAATGTTATATTGGTTATTAGATAGGTATTTGTAGATTTATACATATGTACTCTGTGATATTGATGACACGTTTCCAAATATTTGCAATTATATTTTGATGTTATTTATTAAATGACGGGTTAATAAAATTCTTGTTTTATTTCAAAACATAATTATGATAAACTGCTGATGAAGGCGTCCTCTCCAAAATGCGAGATTGCCCAATTTCAGCAAACATAGATAGATTTCGTATATTTTTTCCCAATGGATTCTGCATAGAAAGAAATTTATATCATCACGCCAGATCCCTTGCAGGATAGGCAAAGATTACAGAGTTCTAAGGGGTTCTTTCCTTACAGACCTCTCTGGCCTCTGGCTTCTTTCAAATATGAAATATCGTAATATTAAAGTGGATTTAAATGATGTATAATAAAACAATGAAAGTCCTTGTATATTATTTTATTTTCTTAACATTTATAATTATCTCAAAAATATTGCATATTTTAAATGTAATAGTCGATTTAATTGTAGCTGAACACTGTACAAGCTAAGTGATAGGTTTTTACAAATATGGTGATAAAATATAAACAACGAAGGAATTTATGAACTAAAAGTACCTCTAATATTCCACCACTAACATTTCTTCACTAGATTCACATTACTGTGGCCAATTTATGACAATGGATTCCCAACTTTGTCCAATTAGCAAAATACGATTCCACAATAATGATAATCTAGAATTATCAAGGCACCAAAATATGACCTCAAAAAGAGACTCAAACAATAAATATAAATTTATTGATAAAAGTGAATAAAAAGTGAGTGGAGAAAGATTATTAAGGATAATTATAGCCATTTGCAATTGTGCAAAAATTATATAGTATATTCCTATTAAACTTTAAAACTTTGTCCACAACTAGCGTTGTAAAAACGCTCGAGTCGGCGCTTAAACGCTTGCGTTTTCTACATGCTTCAATGCTCGTAAGCGTCGACTCAGCGCTTAAGGCTCCACTTCAGCACCCAGTTCTAAAAATTAGATGTTTTAGGTGTGATTGAAATCTATAACAAGTGTAATATGAAGGAGACAGTATTTCCGAAGACATCGAAATGAAAATGCTGTCAACTGAAATCAACGTTTTTTTTGTTGAGTGAAAGTTTTAAAGTTTGATTAGAATAGACTAGATCAACAAACTGCATATGGATTAAAAATATTTAAATATTTATTTAAAGCGTCTTTGTCGATACCATTATTATGATTAATTGATTGCTTTAGAATGTCGTTATACCTACATTACAGCTCCTGTATAAACTGATTGTCATTACACAATAAAATGTCTTACAATAACCGAAATTAAGACAATCCATGTGTGATTCACCAACATAATCTATCCACAGGTGAATCAGAGCACGCACCGCAATATCTTTAACAGCATTACTATAATCTTATTTTGCCGTAAGGAGAGGTGGATATATCCAGTCTGCAACTCCGTCTTTTTCTCATGACAGTTCAGTTCGATTACAATAATACTGTTAAAGAGATACTGAAAACCGTGTGTAAATATTTTTGTGGATGACTTTATATGTGGATCCTCGTCCATAATTTATACATCCTAGTAGAGATATGTTACAGGTCAGTTCCTTTTCTACTTACACAAATAAAAATCAAAACAAAAATTGGAATATTACACTAAGGTCAAGTCGTCCACGATGCTACTCAAAATTGACGGACAAATTAAGTAGTTCATACGAATACACCTCGCACGCGATACCTACAATTTTGTAATGGGTTGCGTAATTTTTTTTTATATGAAGTAGCCTCGCACTCTATTTAATATTAACATGAAAATTCATATACACAAATACCCAGACCAGAAACAAATCATTGTGGGTCACACAAAGATTGGTCCCGTGCGAGAATCGAACCCGCGACTATTCGACCCAGTGGACGGAGCGGCTTAAACTCTTAACCACTGCGCCTAATCATCTGTGTATCATTGAACCGCCCTTGAAATATTGCTGTAACATTAAGCGTACCCATCGAGGACTTGATTTTGTAATTGGTTTCTTTTGAGAAGCATCTTGGATGACGGAACAAAGAAAAATCAATATTAGCCATCGGAAGTGCGAAAACCCTCTAAAGGAGGTCTCTAACTTTTAAAACTAAAATCGGAATGGTTTTACGTCAGCACTTAAAATAAAGATTTTTAAATAAATGATAAAATCAGTGGAGTAAGGCAAGAGATATTTTTCATTATCGACATGACAGTCACTTGTAAAAAACAGTAACAAGTATACTTCTCATCTGTTAATAAAGGTTACTTTTAGGTTGCAACTTTGCAAGTACACCCACTTTAAAGAGGTATTTTGGTTCCAATGTGATGGTGAGACTCATCAATTTTCCACCACATTATATCACAAATTTGTTAGATTCTTTCAAATAGGTAGTGGTTTTTAACTTACTTTATTTTAATGAGCGTCACATTTGCATATAATATAAAATAGTGATTCTAAATAAGAAAGAAACAATCATCGCTCTGCCTTTCAACTTCCGACATAAAGCGATGAATTTTTATTTCTATTTAGAATGGCCATCCATAGTGATTTGCTAAATTTTTTGTTTTTCGCACTTAGATTTCAACAAACCCTAGAGATGCTAGCCAACATTTAAACCAGTGTTGTAAAAACGCTCGAGTCGGCGCTTAAGAGCTCGAGTCTTTCAGGTTCTCGAGGCTCGAACCAACGCTGGTAAGTGAAGACTCACTGAGTTATTCTGTACTATGTACTAGAGAAGACGTCTCAAATAATTTTTTTGTAACACAAATTAGTGTGCATTCACTCCAGCACGCTTTGTGCAAGTGCTTGCCACAACGTGACATGTCCGAATGCTAAGTTTCATTTCAAAAATATGCCTTCATATGCACTGAGATAATGTTTAAACAGGTCCAGAAACAAGATTTTATCTATCTATCTATATCTTCACGCCAGATCCCTTGCGTGATGGTTTAGATCAATCCACGATGATCCAAGATAAATCGAAGACTAACACCTACTATCCCCAGTCATCAAGTTACGCGACATTTTTGTTTAAATTAGCTCTCTGGTACATAGTAAATTATACTCAATGTTTTTACAACACTAATTTGATCCCGTCTCACATTTTTTGAGGTTAGAAAACGTTATACCCGCCTCGTTAGGAAAAGATGATGTTGCGTTTGCTAAGAGATGGAGCATCGGGAGTTCTGCTCGCCCCCGACTCGTTGCCGCGTGAGAGCGCGGGCGAAGGCCGTGTCCCGGGAGTGCAGGCTTCCATTTTGTTCTTGCATCGATAGAGCTAGGGCGTGGGCTAACGCTTCGTCTTCAGTCTGCAATGATGAGGAAAGTTATAGAGATATGGGATTATCCATTAATCACGGGAGGCTCGAAATGGGAGGGGTTTGGACAAAATCACGAAATATCACAAGGGGAGGAGGGTATATCATATGTATTTATTTTTTAGTTAAACGCGCGATTTGTAAATCGAAAAGCGGCGCGTGGCCTTAATTAGCGTTGAAAATGTTTAAGATACTTTATACTAACCACTAGGCTATTAGCAGTGGTTAGACCGTTGGACTGCTAAATCAGAGGTATCGGTTTCAAACCCAGGCACGCACCTGTCTTTTCAAAAGCATGGGCGTATTAAAAATTAACTATCACTTGCTTTAATAATGAAGAAAAACATCGTGTTGAAACATGCATGTCTAAGAAAATCTCGAAGGGCCTGGGCCCTGGGCTACCGTGGTGAACTATGGCCTAAACCCTTTCAGTTTGAGAGGAGGCCCGTGCCCAACAATGGAAAAGTTTCTTAACAGGGCTAATATTATATTTTATTTGTTACTACCTATCTCGATACTACAATAGACAATCGAGGCATATCACTTGAGTCTGTTATAAATAATACTAATATTATAAAGAGAAAAGGTTTGTATGTTTTTTAACGTTCAAAAATTCTTTCACCATTAGAAAGGTACCTTATCCAGAAATAACATAGGCTATAGAACATAGACCCGGTAGGTGGCGCTGTTGTCCACCGGGTACAATATCGCGGGAAACTGCCAGTAAATAACATAGGAATAATCTATCTATAACCTCACGCCAGATCCCTTGCGGGGTAGGCAGAGAGTACAGAGTTCCAACAGGTTCTTTCCTTACATACCTCTCTGGCTTCCTCGACTCTCATAGTTCGTCTCATACACGGTCGCCGGTTACGGAGACTAATACTAATACTAACTAATAGGAATAATGTTTAAAATAATTTAGAATTACTCACCATATTGCCCTGTACTTCCGAGAATGTAGTCACGGGAGCCGTTGTTGGTGTGTTATTTTGAATTATCCTATTGTCAGTCAACTTCATACGGGCCATAGCTGCATTACTGAAAACAGACGAAAAAGAATGTAAGTTACTTTGAATGTCACGAATGACGATACAGTTTACGAAGTTCACTGAACGCCCTACATGATGATGTACACTTAGGCCCACTTGCACAAATCAGGGTCAGTGTTATCTATTGACTAACTCGAGGTTATAACGTTAAGTTTAAGGCAATTTAATGTTATTCGCTCGAGTTAGTCAATCCTCCTTGCGTCGGTTTCCTAATTACTGAGGGTCGTGGTCATATGTTAGAGAGCAGTTTTCTGCGGATGATGAGTCGCCATCCACTACTATCTGCAGCCGAGTGCAGAGCATCGTGAAACGTGGTATCAAGAGCTGTGCGAATCTGATCCTTCCAGCGTGTTGGGCTCCTTCCTCGTGGTTGCTTGCCTTCAATTTTACCGGTGACCATCAGTTTTTCGAGGTTGTCACTGTCTTTCCTAGCAATGTGACCGAAATACTCTAGAACCCTGCGCAGGCAAGTAGTGGATAGTCGAGTTTGGATCTTGAGTTCAGCTAGGATTGACACATTAGTGCGGTGTGCTATATAGTCAATAGATAACGCTAACTCTGATTTACGCAAGTGGGCTTAACTGTTCAATGCCCCTCTTTGACTAGATAGACATTAAAATAATTTTATTGTTAGTAGTTTTTTATGAAATTCACAAGAATAGAGAGCTATTCTACTGTATATCCAGGTGTTGATCAGGAAGGAGGTATCGTGAAGATGCCCTAAAATCTTCCACGGACCTAGTTTGAAATGTATAAAAAATTAAACACCGTCTCGCCTATATTCTCCAAGCAGGGGTGGCAGAGGTGTACTGAGTACACCCACTTTTCGCCGACGATGTTATCCCATGTAATAGGAGGCGAGCCTATTGCCATGTACCGGGCACAATTCCAGACTCATACTAGGAAGTTTTTTTTTTAAAAACTACATTTGTGCTACCTAGGATTTGAACCCAGGACCTCGTGAGATGCGCTTTGACCAACGAGGCTGTCATTGAAAATCTCTACTAAAAATATAATCTATACTTTCATTTCTTAAACGACTTAATCCCATACTAGGAATATACAAGGTGTAACACAATAAATGCAAGACCTGAAAGTAGTTTGTTCTAAATCGATAACTGATTTGATTCCAACAATTTTTATTGTCTCTTACTATTTTTTTTAAATTTGAAAAAAACGGCTTTCCTCCTTCAGTGCGCTATAAAAAAGTTAATATATTCTTGATTCATAGCAATAAGGAGATTTTAAATGCATTCCTAAAGCGTATTTCTCAAAACGCACACATGCACGTACAAGTTTCATTGTTAATTGGGGTACTTAAAAAAGGGGCAAAAGCCTTAAAATTTGGAAATTTGGTTTTCATTTTGCATTTATGAAGCAATTCTCTAACCGCGGTGTCTGAAGTCTTGCGTTTATTATGTTACACCTTGTATATATTCCTGTATAGTATATTTACAAACATGAAATTCGTATACACAAACACCCAGACCAAAAACATAAGATTTATGGGTCACACAAAGATTTGTTTCATACAGGGGTCGAACCTACGACTACTTGATTCAGTTAGTGCAAGGGCCAACGCTCTAACAGCTAAACTAAGCCGTCATCTAGACAAAGTTCGATTTTGGATCTGTATTTCAAATATAAAACCTAATCTTGAGGTATTATAATTTGTCTATAATACTAAAATAAGAATGGAGTTAATACTTACGCAGCTTGTCTTCTCTTTGCAGCCAGTTTGCCTTCACACGCATGGTCAGTAGAGTGCCGATGCCTCAGACAAAAATTGAGTGCACATTCACTGCAGACTAGTGGAACCATCTCTTTCGTTTTACAGCCCTTGAAGGAACACCTGTTTGTAAACACCTGAAAATAACAATAAAAACTGTTTATTTAGGAAGAGTTTATACATAAGCATGATTCAGACTTTCCTATCCTCACTCATCCTAACACCTAAACTGGATGAAATTGAACAATGTGTAAATGCAAGCGAAAAGTGAAATAATAATAATGAAGTTAGGATGATTGTGCTACACATTGTCCAATTTCATCAGATTTAAGAGTTAAGTTATAGGAAGGTCTCGGTCATGGTATAATATTACTTTTAGGCCAGAGATGTGTGATTTTTGTCGAAATTGCATATACGAAACGCCACTCTTGCTCCAATTTGCACTCAGTATTCATGGTGAAGTAAGAACTTTTGTCTCTTACTTCGATTTATGAAAGAAAAGCTCTATTCTGTAGAGCAGTATAAACTATAGGTTCATTTATTATGATATTTTTGTGCCATATAGTGCCCACAGCTACATGATAGAAAAATAAATCATTAATTTCACCAGCTCACTACAACAAACATAACATGATACAGTATGAGCATAAGCTGTACGAAACCAAACAGAACCCAGTTTCAGCCCATTGCTGCATTTTAATTATACACCAGCACTGTTGTTCTAGGAGAATCTATATGGGTTTGTTTAAGTAGGTCTATCTATACATAGCTATAGAATATTCTCACATCGTAGAAGTTTTGGTTTTGGTAAAATATGGATGCTTGGAATATGGGTGCTCTGAATCACCCCTTCTGGGAAATAAAGGGGCTTAGTATTATTGTAATCTTACTTTTAACATGAAAATTATACTGCGTATATACATGTCTTTCCCACAGCAAGTAAGATTTTTATAATAGTACTGAAGAGATTATGGTTGTGGATGGTTCATCATCTTCCTTGTTCCCTCTTTGGTAAGGATCGCGACCACGCACAAACAGTCTCCATTGGGTGCGTTTATATGCGGATTGTACCGCCCAATGCATGCTGCCACCCACCGCCTACTTTATTGCGTCTGACCATCTTACAGGTGCCCTTCCCTGAGTATGACTACTGTCCATTTTGCCTAAAATAATCTGCTTCTCCAGACAATGCTTTGAAAACCGCATAATGTGTCCAAAGAAGCTGAGGGCCCTTTGTCGACAGATCGTAGAGAGCCGTGTGGTGATTAAAGTCAGTTAGAGGTTCAGAAACTTACTTTACTCCGCCTCTCCTTAGCTGGGTCAGAGGTACACTGGTTGTCAATATGTGCCCCGACCGCTACATCTGGTGGCTCACCACGCCGCCCCGGCACCGGGGCGCTGCACAGCGGACACACTGGCACTTGCACGTCACGCGTGTCAGGTTCTGGACACTCATGCTTTGCGTATGCAAAGTGATCTGAGCTGAAATGAAGGAAATAAAAATTCAAGAATTGGTGTTCATCTTACAGGCACTATTACTTACTTCCTTCGGCTGCTGACTCAGTCTGTGTATATAACTTTATAAATTATAGCCTAAATGTTACTTAGATGTATAAGCTACTAGCTGTGTGTGTGTGTGAATGATCTACGCTATTGGCTGTGGGGCCTTTACAGTTTCACCAGACAAGAGATCGAGCGTGCAATCACTACGCTCGAGCCAGAAGGGCAAGGGGGCAACTAGCTCAAGGGCGCCTCAAGGAGGAACGGCGTCAGCTTGGGCAGTCGCTATGGGAGAGGGTATATACTAGGTGTCTGCTAGGTGTCTCCGTGGTGCTCTGCACCAGCAGTGGGCAAGGGACTTTTCGACCTCACCGGCGAGGTCGGCGTCTGATCCTGTGTGCGGTATCTATATTCGAAAGGAGGAATGTAAGAGCATGGGGAGGGAGAAGGAATGTAAGGGCATAGGGAGGGAGAAGGGATGTAAGGGCAAGCTGCCATATGCATGCAGCTACACCCATCACTACATATTATAAAACAAAGTCTCCCCACCATGACTATCTGTGTCTGAATACGATAAATAATATTAATGGATAGATAATGGATTTTCATAGTTTTCACCAATGGACTGAGTGATTCAAGAGGAAGGTTTATGTGTATAATTGACCTTTGCGAAGCAGGGGCAGGTCCCTAGTCTTTATAGATAATACAGCCTATGTTATTTCTGGATAATAAAGATTTCTAATGGTGAATATCATTTCACTAGTTCCAAAGTTTATCTATTACAAACAAACAAATCTTTCCTCTTTATAATATTAGTAAACAGAGATACTTCTACTATAAAGTTTCACCAAAACCCCTTCAAGTAGTTTTTGCATAATCAAGTAACAAACAAGCATATATCCATCCTCACAAACTTTCACATTTATAAGTAGGATTTAAAATGTCTTGGTAAGTTTAACAATCACATATTTACTTTAACTATATGTTCTAAAGAACATAGTGTCTCTCACTTAAAAATTGAATTAAATTAAATTTTTAAATGTAATTAAAGTTATAATCTTATTGGTCAAGTTATTTATAAAAAATACCTTCTATAAGTAGTTTTTGATTTCAAATATTTTTATGTAGTATAGTTAGCTCTCTGAAATGCCCCTATTATGTCAATATGGTTTTAAATATATCACAGAAATATGAGTAATTTCTATATAAACTAAATAGAAAGATTTACTTGTAAATATCTTCTAACCTGTCAATTGCAGGAACATGTGAAATCCCAGCAAATCACTTTGACAAAGCAGATAAAAAATAATGTGTTTAGATTTAAACTTACCAGAACACTTTTTTACATCCTCCACATTTCATAGGCAGAAAATCTGTAACAAAAAAAATTATACATTGTCATCAATATTAAAAAAATAACTGCATAAATTTAAAATGCTAAGTATATAAAGTATACAGTTAAATAGTAGGGTTTAAAAAGTTATGATAAATGGCGAAGGTAAACTAAATTTAATATTTTTCAATTCATCATTCAGAAGTGTTAAGAGAACGCTGCTGCCCATTCCCTAGTTTTCCCTTAGTCGCCTTGTACGACACCCGATGGGATGAGATGGGTTGGTCCTATTCTAAGCCGGGAACCACGCGGCTATATCCTATAACCTTTATAAAATAAAATTATTGACTAAGAAGGAAAGAGTGTATAAATAAGTTCCAAACATATAAACCATTGTATTTTATTACTTACCAAGTTTGTTGCACGATTTATACGAGCAATTCTTTCCAATATGAGGGAACTCCATTGTTTTATCACTTCAAAATGTTTTCGTAGTTAAAGAACACCTTTCACAAATGTAGCGCGTAACAATAATGACGATACAAATTTGTTTAACACTTTTATATTATGTTCACGAATTGCGTTATTGCATGATATCAATTTTATTAGTCATCCGTCCATAATGACATGCATGACAGCGAGTGGAAAAGAGTGTTGCCATCATACTTTTTTTATTTCCCGACTGTTTAATGCACAGCACTCACCAAGGATAATATTTGGTCCATGGTGCATAGGCTTAAAGTAAAACTTTTATATTATTGATATTGTTGATCAGTATAACAGCCGCTCAGTTTTGTTGGCGCAAAAGTATTACTTAACCATAAATCAAAGCAGAATTAGGAGATCACAGTCAGCACTTCTTAGGACAAGTCCAAAGATTGTAATAATACTACGAGATACCACAGGGGCTTTAATGTGTAGACTTCTCTTTAGCTATGGTAATAACTGTTTTATGTATGTTGTTACTATTCTATAGCTACTAATTGTGGGTTGCAAAACCCATAGCTAGTACTTATTTCAGCCTTGTTTTAGTTTTCTATATTCATTCAAATAAAACACCTGCGTATAAACAATATAAACTTATTAACTGAGATTCTAAGATTTACCTCTTGCACTATCTTGTTTACGTGTTTTCTTCACAAATATAGGTATCGACAATTGATATAAAAAACAAGATACAGAGTCAGAGTTAAAAGCTGGCCCTCAAAATAAAGTGCACAATTCCGAACTGTGCGTTTATTACAGATCGGTGTGGTTTCACTTGCTCCGACGCGTGGTCGTTAAACATGGCCAGGCAAACTCATAAATTTTGCAAAAATATGACGTCCAGAACGTTGGAATGACACGGAATTTGACATTTTCGGGACGTATAATTCATAAACGTATTGTTTATATTGAATAAATGACAATTTAAGCGAAACATTGGAAATTTGATTTAATTTGTTTTAAAATTAATTCAAGGATACAAGTATAATCCCGTAGATTTAAACTGTCATCCGATGAGCTTTTGAAATCGTAAAATAAGTACTCCTTTCATTAAATCGGCTCATACGGTGCCTCAGTGCTCATTTTAGTAGACTACACATTTTTATATTTTTTGTCTTATGAAGGTTATAAATATAATAACTAGTATTATATTTACTTTCCATTACATAAAATATAACTTTATCAATTTTTTCACGATCACATTCGATGTCAGAAATGGATTTCAATAGTGAGTTGGCAATTGTGAAGATTTTTTATTAAGTCAAGATCATATTTTTCTATTTTCATGTTTAACTTTAAAGTAATTAATGTAGGTTTTGTATTGTATGTCTCAATTAAATAAATAAGCATACTAGTATTGATCGACCCCTGCCGCCACCGCCGGCCGCGACATGTTCTCACCGACCCCCCCGATGCTTTGTCATCCCTTCTTTCCGCTCAGAATACGGGCGACGACGACGACGTAGTAGTAGTAGATCCCCTCCCATAGCCGGCGGTTGACCGGTGCACTTAGTAGTGCACCCGTCCCCCTACAGCGACTGTCCCA
The DNA here is from genome assembly GCA_905147815.2 of Phalera bucephala. Classification (NCBI taxonomy): domain Eukaryota; kingdom Metazoa; phylum Arthropoda; class Insecta; order Lepidoptera; family Notodontidae; genus Phalera; species Phalera bucephala. Next base: position 13,579,444 of record LR990628.1, on the reverse strand, counting down.
ACCGAGGGCGCCTCTTGCCCTTCTGGCTGGCTAGAGCGTAGTGGTTGCACGCTCGCCTTTAAGTCCGGTGAAGCTGTAAAGGCCTCGCGGCCAACAGCGTACATCATTCACACACACACACACGATAAAAAAATCTTGTTCAATTTGATATTTATAATTAGATAAAAGCATACTTGATGTGAGTGTGGTAAAAGTACATTACATAAACTTAAAAAAACAACAACTTATATACCTTTAGAAAAAAATATCGTCTCCACTTAAGCTTACCCTATGGACGCGCCGGTGGTTACCTTCGGCAGTAAAATTTTATTGCTTTTTATATACTTCTTTGCAAATACAACTTTAAGTAATGCAAATAAGTTGAAATTTGCCCTAAATTATGTTTATATTATAATATATAACTACATATACATATATATAACTACTCAAGTGTATTTAGGGAAGTTTTCTAGTGTAACTTTTGCATAGAATTGTGTATCTTGTTTTTTTATATCACTAGTATTGACATTCTAAACAAGCAGACGTCAAGATTTATACACGCGAGTGCTACTGAGTCAGTAAAAACGAAGTCCCAAACTAGTACTCATTTATAGCTTCCAAAAATATAGTCTCCATGACAATCTGTGCAGCTTTAGATTAAGTGAGACCACTGAATTCACACTCTCAACTCATTTGGGACATTTACAAAAATTTGGTTGTTTGCTTTGTACCACTTCTTCTTATTCCCGCACACGCAAAACTCATATAATAAATAATCGAATACTTTGGAAGAATCCCTGAAAGCGACTTAAAACTATAAATAAACCCTTGGTAAACGGTTGAATCCATTTTTGTAGTACTCAAAATATCTCACTTTACCACGCCAGTTCCCTGGGGGAAGGTAACCAGAATTCAAACAGGTTCTTTTCCTACAGACCACTCTGGTTTCCTCAACTTTCATAATTTGTCTCGTACACGCTCGCCAATTACAGAGACTCAATTTAAAGTATCCTACATACCTACAAGCTTTTTTACTCTGCTGTTGCGAATGTCGGTCGGTCAGTTTAACTCAGCACATTTTCCCTAGAGATCGCATTTCAATCGTATTTATTCTGCTTTCATTCTCTTTCTTGCATACCCAATTCTCACTGCAATGTGACAGAATTGGGTCAACATCTCCGTTTTAGGCCTCTGACATACTTCAGATCTGTATAGCCAGCTGTGCCTTTTTGATTAAGTGTTTAACCATTTTTGTTTTCTTTACATTAAAATGTTCATCATTATTCATGCCATCGTGTCTTATAACTATATTTAGTGTTTTCAAATCAGTGACTGTTGGCACTTTTAAAACTGTATCATCTGCATAAACAACTATATTTATTGCATTCAGTCAGAGACTTCTATCTAGATATGTTATAAACAGTCTAGCATACAATACACAACTCCGCTAGTTGCCGATTTTATCGTCAACCCAGAGTGATATGTTACCACCGTTTTCCTGTCTTAGTAAAAAATAGGTTTGTGAGAAATTAAATAAGTTGATAAATTACATAAAATATGCATTGGTTTTAGGTCATATATGTATCAGTACCACCTAGGTCAAAGCTCAAAAACAAATGGTGATTGATTAATTTGACGGACGATTTTGCGCAGTGGTTAAGACCTTAAGCCACTCACACACACAATAGTCGCGGGTTTGTTACCCGGACGGGTCAAATCTTTGTGTGATCCACAATTATTTCTTCCGGTCTGGGTATTTGTGTATGTAAGTTTTTATGTTTATAAACGCACCCACGACACAGGAATAAATCCTAGCGAATCAGAATATTTTTATTCATGTAAACCATTACAGTATTTATGAATCGCCAGACAAGTAACAAAGACTCTACCGCTACTTCGGAATGTCATTCCTGTGGAGAAGAAGGGAAAGAAACTCCACGGTTACTCTTTTAAAATAAGAAATTACAAACTTTTTCATCTACATTCTGTTGTGGGGTATGGGAGAACAATGTAGGTTGGTCATCAGGTGAGTCTAAGTTAAAAAAGCGAATAATACTATTTATGAGAAAGGTTACATGGTTCCCTCATTTCCAAAAAAAAAGTACATATTGTGTTAAATTAATAGAAGAAAGAGAGGAAATGTTAACTAACAACAGTTGAATAGGTTGTCATGACTCGAGCGGAGCTGGAATAGCATCTATCCAAGCATTTTTATCTTTTAAATAATCTTCTATTGAATAATAAGCTTGCTTACAAAGTGTTCGTTTTACACAAGCTTTGAACTTATTTTCACTAAGTTTAGTGACATCAATGGGAATTTTGTTATAAAATCTAACACAGTGCCCCATGAAAGACGTGTGAATTTTTGACAGACGAAACTGCGGTTGGTCTAATTTATTTCTATGTCGTGTGTTATAGCAATGCCTATCACCTAGCTGATTAAAAAGATCTAATTTTTTTCTAGTATACATAATGTTTTCATAAATATATTGACATGGGACGGTCATGATATTAGCTACTTTGAACAGTTCTTTTAAAGAGTCGCGACTACTCAAGTTATAGATGGCCCTAATAGCCCTTTTTTGCAAGATAAAAACAGACTCAATGTCAGCTGCCCTACCCCACAATAATATACCGTAAGACATGACACTATGAAAGTAGCTAAAATAGACTATCCTCGCGGTGTCCACATCAGTTAGTTGTCTGATCTTCCTTACGGCATAGGCAGCGGAGCTAAGCCGTTTACCTAAATTCTCAATATGAGGACCCCATTGTAACTTGGAGTCAAGCGTAATCCCTAAAAAAGATGTATCATTGATGAACTCAAGTTTATCATTGTTCAGTATAATATCATGTACAGTACTTTTTACATTTGGCAAAGAAAACCTTATACATTTAGTTTTTTTTGTTATTGAGCACTAAATTGTTGGATAAAGTTATGTAGTTGAAGAATAGCGTCATTTACTTCGTCAAAGTTATTAACATGTCTACCTACTTTAAAAATCAAAGAGGTATCGTAAGCAAATAACCCTATATTCGCTCGATTTTTAATTACTTCAGGTAGATCATTTATGTAAACTAAAAATAGGAACGGATCCAGTATCGATCCCTGTGGAACGCCCATTTTAACTAAAGAGCCTAGAGATTTAGTTTGATTTATTTGAACACACTGTTGTCTGTCCTCTAGGTAAGATTTTAAAAGATTAAGTGCTTTACCATGGATACCATAGTGCTCCAATTTAAGCAGCAGTGTTTCATGTTTCACACAATCAAATGCTTTGGAAAGATCACAAAAAGTGCGGGGCTCCGTTTTTTTATATTGACTAACACCGAAGTATATTTGTTTATTGCGACATTTTAATCCATGTGTTTTATTCCCTATAATCTGGCATAATTTTCAATCATTGGGAACACTTATTATGAATTGTCAATGTTATACCATGACCTGTTTATGAATAATGTATTTGTATATTTGAGATGTTTCCATAAATATATATTTGTAGTTTACTCTGAATGTAGACAATAAAATTATGCGACTAATATTGTCATGAATATAAAGACGAAATTAAGTAAGTTGTAAAATACTGAAACTAACAAAAACTAATAAGTCTTACGTGTCAAACTATCCTTATAAACGCTTTGTCAGACAAAAAGAAACATTCAGAATTATGTTCAGAAATTTTTTTGTTAATATCCATTGCGTATTTTAATTTGTTTTATTTTAATTTTATATTACTTACTTTCAACTATTAACAATTTATTGGTAGATAGTTATCGTTATTTTACGTAAATTATAGCTGGTTTAGCGCCTTCTTGAAATTTCACGCCTATATGTACAATTTATATTTACTTATATTATAATAGATAGAAGTAGATAGATATTATTGTACTATATGAACATATTTAGTAAAAATAATACGCGAAAATTATACCCTAAATTAAAACACAAATATAAAACAATTAATTTTACTGCAAAAAGAACTGGAATAACTAAACACACTGGACGCACCCATTACAAAAAAAAACAAAAGTGAAACTAAGAAATGTCAATTTGCCAATGTCATAAACGTCATCCACCTACACCACCTGAGTAGCGGCCAGTAGTAAAGATGCGCGACTGCGAATAATCCGTCTATTCGAATCATCTACAACTACTAATTTTCTGATTCGACTTGAACATTAGTAATATACTAATTTTTATATTCGAATGACGACTACTAATTAGTAACTACTAATGATGATTCGATTAGATTATCTGCGATTCTCACCCTATTATGAATGAATTATTCGAATGATTCGCCGATCCTCGCGCCATTTCCGCGCCAAAACCAGTGCGAGCGAGTAGTAACAACTATACTAAATAATAACGCTCTTGCTGGTTTGTGTTTAAAAGTGCGTTTTAATAATGTTTCTAGTATAGAATTTAAATATAATACGCGCGCGGTAATCAAGTGCTAGAATGAAACAAATGGCTAATAGTACATTTTTTTAAAAACGCTTACAGTGCTTTAGCACAAGCATAAGCGCCCGTGCGGACGTTGGGGTAAGCTGCAGTCCGAATGATGCTAACTTACTTTCCTTAGTACTCTGTGGCGCGACCGATACGTAAATGCATTATTCGTTCGCCGAGCTTTATTCATTAATCGTTCATTCGGTCCAGCAAGTCGAGGACGCAGTTAGTAACATGTTAGTAACTAATTTTCGTGAATCATTCGAATAATTCGAATGATTTATAAAGTCGAATGATTCGAATGGAATCTTTCGCAGTCGCGCATCGATAGCCAGTAGTGGCCGACTCCGATTTGACGGCTTACTTTTAATTTTTCGATATTTTAATTATCAGTGAAAAGTGATCTGTGGCTAAGAGCACTAGAGAAATCTGGATTATAAAAAAGAATTAATAAAAATATTCAGAAAAATGAGTAAAATAATCCCGTCCGCAACAAAAGTCTTTACTAGGGTTTCGCTTACGGTCAGAAAGATTTTCTTTTATTTTAAATAATATAGATACAATAGTATGTTAATAATTTGAACATTAATTAATAAATATTATTTTTTTTGTAGAAATCTGCGAACCCAGTTGCTTTAACACCGTTCAGTGCAAAATACAGTACGAAGAATGAAGCTAATTTTGAAATCAAGGTAATGTGTTTATTCATTATATTTAATTTACAACTTTTGAGCGACTCTCGGACGTGTAATGGTAGTAATTAAATGCCGGTATTTGTTTTAGATATATATACGTTGATATCAATTGTCTTTACTTATGTAACCTAACCTTCAAGTGTCAAGTGTATGTTTTGTTTGTCGGTTTGACGCGAGATAATGTCCTCCTTTCCGATCTCGGTCTCGAACTTATTCGCGGCTTTATTAAAAAGGTTGTCACCCGATATCTTGCGAACGCGTCCACTAATAGGAATCTGCTAATTGTATTCGCCGCCGACTACGGCCTAACTAACTAACTACTAACCTAACTCTCCTATTAGCGGCTACCGCCGTCCGCGGCATGTTCTCACCGACCCTACCGATGCCCTTACATCCCTTATTTCGGATACAGATTCTTCACGCAGGATCAGCCACCGACCTCGCCGGCGAGGTCGAAGAATCCCTTGTCTGCCGGCGGGTGTAGAGCACCATGGAGAAACACCTAGTATAGCCCTCCCCTATAGCGACTGCCTAAGCCCAGGCTGTTCCTCCTTGAGGCACACTTGAGCTAGTTGCCTCCTTGCCCTTATGGCTTAAGTGTAGTGGTTGCATGTTCACCCTCATGTCTGGTGAAGCTAAAAGGCCCCATGGCCAACATAGCATAGATCATTTACACACATATTCATATTCACATGTTAGATATTTCCTGTACTGAAGATGACAGTCTTAAATAAAAAATACTAGGCTTATTTGAATTGAAATTTGAATCACTGTACTGTACAGGTTGAGCAGAGTTACCCTGCAAGGGATCTGGCGTGATGATATAGGTAGGTAGATAAATGTTACTTTATGGATGTGCATGGGTTAAGCCACCTACCTTTAATAATAAGAATTATTAATTTATTAATAATAGGAAGATAATTTATATTCTCTGGACTTGTGCTACAGTTGCAAACATAGAAAATATACAATTATGTTGTGTTATGGCTAGAAATAATTATAGCCTTTTTAATCTATCTATCTATCTATATCATCATGCCAGATCCCTTGCGGTGTAGGCAGAGAGCCTTTTTAATAATAATAACATTTATTAATCTCTATAAACAAATTACATTTCAAATCTATATATCTTCTAAATTAACATCAACATTACTCATGCAATAAAACTATTTTTAGTCATGCGCAGAAACTAGTGTTTTATATTTCTTATTATTTAATTAATAAGTAGTGTATTTAGGTCCACAAAATATAAACTAATTGCAGATAAGTAGTAGTAGTCGATAGATATGTGTATTTAGGTCCTAAAGAAAACTGATGGGTTACTAAAGATACCTCACTCATATAGAACTTTGCCTAACCCTTTGGGGAACACTGTTACGAGAAGAATGTTTATGAGTAATAGGGTTAAAAAAGCACATTTGGTGGGCTAGTGTACCTCTGCTAATATTTTTAGAATAGAACCCAATAGAAACAGTATAGACGAAAAAGTCCAAATCGCTTTTACTGTTTACTAAGGGATTGGACTCGTACATATTTTTATAGTAGCCCTCCATGTTGTTCAACCATTTCTGTTGTCTGTTCCCAGTTGTTACCAGGAGTGACTAATCTGTATTTTTAAGATTCCGGTGTGCATGTGTTCTAAATTCTTGTCCTCCTAAGGCTTGGCTGATTTTGATGATTCTTTTTTGTACTTATGTGGTCACCTGGATAGTTCTTGGCTATTGTAGTACCGAGTAGGTGGCACTGTTGTCGACCAGGGGGGTTTCAGCACATCTATTTTTATCTTACTTTTGCTGTGAAATAGAGACAGAGATATAAACTACCTATATCCACGTCTCACAGCACAGTAAGAATATAATAGCTTTGTTGAAGAGATTGTGGGACATGGCTGGGTGTAAAGCCGTGGGTTCTAGTAGAACAATATATTTTGTACACTGTTGCTACCATTTTGCAGTTATATTTGTGCTCAGATACTCAAATTCGTTGAGTCTTCGATGTTGAGGACTGTATTTTGATGAAAAAGGAATAGGAATTTATTACTTAAAAATTAAAAAAGACACCGTCCCGCCTATATTGCCCAAGTGGGGATGGCAGAGGTGTACTGAGAGGCTTTTCGCTGACGATGTTAGGTCTCATGTAATAGGGAGCGAGCCTATTGCCATATACCGGACACAATTCCAGACTCTGTACTCACACTGGAAAGTTTTCATTAGAAAAACTTCATTTGTCTGACCTAGGATTTGAACTCAGGACCTCGTGATCACCAAGCGATGCGCTTTGCTACTAGACTAATGAGGCAGTCGTATTATTAAATAGGTACAAAAATGTTCGAGGCACACGTGTGGTACATAGGGAGTACTTTCGCAAGTTGAATAAACCCTGCCTCCTGTGGGCTGCAGGCGAAGAAGTAACAGTAAATGTATTTCTTTTGTTTAGCCTTACAAACTCCACAAATTGGAGAAAGGTCCAACAACTAAAACTACACTCACCAGTGAAGATGCACTTAAAATGTACAGACAACTGGTGATGGTGCGAAGAATCGAAACTGCTTCAGGCAACTTGTACAAGGAGAAGATCATCCGAGGCTTCTGTCATTTATACTCTGGTAATATATTTTACTAATTGACTGTGATCTCGAAATACTTCCTAACATTTTTACTCCTGCAAAGCATGAGTAGGTTGCCAAAGAATAAAAGGTGTATCGTAAATAACGTAAGACCTCAGACACCCGATTAGATAATTACTTCACAAATTCAATATAAAAAACCAAATTTTCAAATTTAGTTTTCAATTATTCGCGGCTTTGGTCGCCCCACGGATAAATCATTGTGTGATCCACAACTTTGTGTTTTTTACAAGCTTTTATTTAACTTGCTTATATGCATATGTCTGTCTGTCTTTCCGGTTCAAATTTTGTGATCCATTTTTCAAGCACTTGCAGTTCTCCGATTGAGCTGAAATTTGGCATACATATGTAAATGCGTATGTAGTCGGTGATAATGCAATAATATGGTACCATGGAGCTGATCTGATAATGGAGTTGGAAGGTGGCCATAGGGACATGTAAACTATACAATGTAACGCCCTCGTGTGTAGGCTTGTTAGATTGGTATTGACAGATACTATACAACCAGATAGTGTTCAGGCTCTGATGATGAAGCCAAAAGGTGGCCAACGGAACAACCCAACTGCTCAATATAACACTGCCATGTTTGGGCTCATAATATTTGTCTTTAGTCATGGATGGTGTTCAAGGTATGATGATGGAGCTAGAAGGAAGCCATAGGAATTCCTCAACTAATCAAGATAAAGCTTGTTGTGAAAAGATCTTTTTAAATTAACATTATTTGAAAGAAAGACAATAGATTTGTGCGGATGATGAGCATCATTATCGACATCAGAATCAGCTGGATGCTCTGCATTGTCTGATATTGTTTGCTGATGTTTGGGTCACTAGACCCGCTCTATTAATTTCTTCGCTCACTTAATTTCAAATGCTTTGGTACCAGGTCATCATATCATAACCTCATCAGCAAGTTTTCCTTGTCAACTTTGAACAATAGAAGACTTCTATTGGATATGATATTTCTGTTCAAAATTTGTCATAATTTTTTTGATTGTAATCAGCTTATCAACCAAATCTACTTAGGAATCCCTAGTCGCTCTCATCGTATTAGGAGTACCTATGTTCACAGTGTATTTATACCCAAATCGAGTAAAACGAATGCTGGCGAACGCGCCCCATTGTGCCGTATTATGAAAGCCTTTAATGATAACTTTTCTGAAATTGACATATTTGCTTCCTCATTGAATCACTTCAGAAATGATGTTATAAACAAATTGTCAAAGATAGATGTCTAAATGCTATTTCATATTTGTCACTTATTTTAACCTGTACTGTTGTTTTTTCTTTTCATCTTGTTATCCTAAAGCACATTGGTACGTTATTGATAGTATCAACCTTAATTACTACGGACTTTACAAAGGCGTATGTGCTACTTACATTTATTAATTTGTTTTCTTTATGTGTAGTATCTGTGCCTTAACCTTATAAGTATATTTAGTGGATAATGGTGTTGGCTGTGTAATTACTTATTTGTTATAAGTCTGATATATTGTATGCGCTATTACATAGCTGTTTGTTATCCCAAATAAAATAAAATAGACTGAAGGCTGGAAAGTGAAAGTTCATTTGTTGACAGCAGAAAGTAAATAACCAGACTTACTCAACCCTAACTTGAACAATAAGCTGATCCCTGAAACACCTGCATCAGCAACAACCCTGGTTTGCATCAATATTCGTTCATATCAATACACTGGAGAACTTTATCTCCCGAACTAGCCGTTCTCCGGTTTCACCCGTCGTTTACTACGAAGCCAATACGGTTGCAATGCATCGCCCGTCTGCGCTTTTATTTCGTTTGCACTTAGCGTTCTTTCTGACTTTTTTATTTTTACTTGGCTCCTAAGGGTCGTAGCGTTATTTTTTTGAATAGCCTTAAGCCTTCCTCAAGAATGGGGCTCTTAAATGCAAAACGGTGTTTTCAAATCTGACTGGTAGTCCTAGAGATTAGCAAGTTAAAACAATAAAAGCCTTTTTATTATATTAGTATAGATGAAAAACACTTGAGTGCTGATCTGACCAAGTAACCTAATTGTGCGTATTCACATTCCTATCCAGGTCAAGAGGCTGTAGCTGTCGGCATTCACTCGGCAATGCGTGAAGTTGACTCTGTGATCACTGCGTACCGCTGCCACGGTTGGACTCACCTCATGGGCGTCAGTGTCCTGGGTGTACTGGGAGAGTTGACCGGTCGCCAAAGCGGGTGCTCCCGCGGCAAAGGAGGCTCCATGCATCTGTACGGACGTAACTTCTACGGTGGCAACGGTATTGTCGGCGCTCAGGTTAGTTGGTGTGTTATTTTATAATCGTGCAGGTGTACGATACATTTGCATAGAAGTCTATAAAACTTGAATGTATATTGTACAAACATGGTCATTGTGGAAATCTTTGGGAAGGCCTATGCAGTGGAAGACGAGTTAATGGTGATGTAAGACTCAGTTTTAAGTGAGTGTATGATGAGAAAGGCTATGCTATGCTCCATTGATTTGGACAAGTAGAAACAATGCGAGGCTTAAGAATAAAATTACAGAATATAAAATGGATAAAATGGATGCATGCTAAAGTAGCCTATTATTCATAGGCTATTTCACCACAATCAAATCCATTGTATATGCATATTATCTGATAGATTAACTAATGTAGTCTTCGCAACCAACTATGATATACACGACGAGGAAGTTCTGTGGAGTTAGAACTGTTTGAGCTTTACCTCGTCAAGGATCTAGCCGGATAATACAGTGTGTAATTGTTTGGTTAAATCTAATGCTAGCACATAATCTTACGGACTTCCTATACCCTAGAGATCGGAGGCTTATTTCTATTTCATTCAGCACTCTAATTTTAAAACTTCAAGCTTGATTTCTTTCATTCTTGCTTTTTTAGTTGCGTCACTTTTTGTGTCTTCTATTAAGAGAGATTGCAGTAAATAAAATAATAATTATATTGTTTGGTTAGGTCCCTCTTGGTGCAGGAGTAGGTTTCGCCCACAAGTACCGAGGGGACGGTGGCGTCAACTTCGCGTTGTACGGCGATGGCGCGGCCAACCAAGGCCAGATCTACGAGGCGTACAACATGGCGAAACTGTGGGACCTGCCCTGTGTGTTTGTTTGCGAAAACAATGGATACGGTGAGTATTTTAACTGTTACTATCTCAAGTAATTCACACTTTCTTTTTCTTTCTATTTAATGAAACGATGTAGGAGATTTACTCCTGTGTTGTGGGTGCGTTTACAAACATGAAAATTCACATACAAAAATACCCAGACCGAAACAAATAATTTTGGATCACACAAAGATTTGTCCCGTGCGGGAATCGAACCCGCGACTATTAGATCGTGTGGGTGGAGCGGCTTAAGCTCTTAACCACTGCACTAAATCGTCCGTCAACTCAACCGTCGACGTCATCACAGGGTCTGCGTAGGTGTGAAGATTCTTACTTAACTCGATTTGTCAAAGAATGCCTTTGTAAGACAGTGTACGCTAATTAACCGGCTTCAAAAAGGAGGAGGTTCTATGTTCGGTTGTACGTACGCTTTTTTTTTTTTTTATGTATGTTCAGCGATATTTCCGTCAATTGTGGACCGATATTGATATTTTTTTTTTGCATTGGGTTCAGTATATCTCCAAGGTGGTCCCATATTAATTTTATTGACATTGGACCTTGGACTTAGAAGATACACCAGGGAACTCCTTAACGACAAACAATGGGCATGTGTAAATTGAGATATTATGGGTATTACGTCAATCCTATAGGTACCCTACTATAGAATAATTCACTGGTCACTTAAAATTGTAAAATAAAAATCTTTTATAAAAAAAGGTAAACCGACTTCAAAAAGCAAAAAAATTAATATTTGAAGTCGGTGCCAAGTAACCGACTGCACCAACCAGCACCGACTTCAAATTTTATTTTTTTGCTTTTTGAAGTCGGTTTACCTTTTTTTTATAAAAGATTTTTATTTTTACATTTGGTTCCATGGTCGAAATCTCGTCTATTACAGAAATGAATTGGGTTTGTCGAAACCTACCGATTCTAACCTGCTAAAGTGCAGGAAACGCAGTGTCCTAGAAAACTTTAAAGGACATGTAAAATGTTGTTTCTCGCCCTCTGCCACGTTGAGACTTAAAATATCTTGGCGAAATGTGGGTGTAGTTCCTTTGCCTACGTCTTTGGAATAAACGTCTGTTAAAGATACCTTTTACAGTTTATGTTATAATGTACCGAATTATACAAAATATTTTGGGCTGGTCTGCCATTTTTTTCGAAAATGGCTAGACGGATCCGCAACATCCGATGTGGATAGTGACGGTCAGTAAAGATTTTGGTAATCACCCACGTTCGTTGCCGTAAATCAGGGTAGAGCGAGATTGTTTTTCAGCGGCCTGTGGTTGACGCTTTCACTTCACTGTACTTCGGGTTTATGTTATATAAATAATAATTCCCAAATTTTCAAAAATCGACTTTTATTAAACTGTCACCTATATAATTTTACAAGAAATTCTGTTTAGGGACTAGGTTCAAGGGACTACCCTTGAACCTAGTCCCTAACCGCTAACCTAACCGCTCCAAACAGCTTTTAAAAAAGTCTGTAGATCTACGGATATCTAAAGGCAATCTACGGAAATGTACGGATTCTTCAGCGTCAACTACGGATTTTTAAAAATCTGATCTGGCAATACTGCCCCCGCGGTTTTCAAAAGTCGCCATCAAATTTTTATTTTTCGCTTGAAATTGTTTTTTTTGCCGCCTAGAGCGACCGTTCCTCTCGTTTTACCTCAGGGCCGGCGCCGTCCCCGATTATTGTCTACCTAACCTAATTTAAAGTGTGTGTGTGTGTGTGTGTGAGTGATGTACGCTGTTGGCGGCGAGGCCTTTACAGCTTCACCAGACTTAAGGGCGAGCGTGCAACCACTACGCTCGAGATTAATTTAAAGTCCTTTCTGGAGCATTCAGGTGACTGTTTTTTTTGTACAGGTATGGGCACCAGTGTGGACCGTTCTTCTGCCAGCACGGAATATTATTCTCGCGGGGACTACGTGCCTGGCATCTGGGTGGACGGCATGGACGTGCTGGCCACTAGGGAGGCCACGCGGTTCGCCATCGAATACTGTTCCAGCGGGAAAGGTAATTATAGACTCTAGGCACTATTATAAATAGTGTAGTTCATTATCAGACGCCTCACCCTTTCTCCCAATGGTTTACAGTGCAAGTGTGCATGTTCCGCTAGTGTGTTAGTATATCCTACTAATGTATAAATAGTATAAATGTGAATGTTTGTATGTTTGCATGTTTGGTACTCAATCACAAAAAAGGAGTAAACGGATTTGGATGAAGTTTGATACACAGATAGTTTTTTACCTAGATTAACACATATGGTACTTTTTATGCCGGGAACATGTTTGGTTCCTGCCTAAAGTCAACGTAGACGAAGTCGCGGGCAGAAACTAGTGTGTAATGATATATGATATTTTTAGGAAGAAGGGAAGTCTTTTAGGAATAAGCTATTTGAAGTACTAATTAAGCGTTATAAACACGTTGTTGTTTTATTTTACAAGCGTTCGCAAACATTGTCAAAAACCCACGGCTGCGCACGCGTTTATTTTGTAACATCCTCGCTAATTATAACCTAATATTTTTTTGTTTACGCATCAGAGATGTACAAGCTCAATATTACTGTAAAGTTTCCTATGAATATGTACTCTGCCTTCCTTGTAAGATATCTGGCGGTAATGATATAGGTAGATAGATTCATCAAAATCAATCTACCGAGAACATCCATACACCCATCCTCAAAAATCCTTATAAGGACTGGTGTATAGATGTTTGTTACTCTATTACGCAAAACACTACTAAACGGATTTTTAAACTAGACAGACTCGAACAACTTTGTCATTTTTCACGATACTTTACATTATTTAAGAAAAATTTATCTCAACATTTTATTTCTTCATAACTTAATATACAGTTAAAATTTTCAGTATTGTTTTCATTTCTGGATGATTCACTTTTATTAATCAATTAATATTTCTTTCTCTATTTATTCTAATAATTATTCATTTTAATATCACTGTCAATTAATGTATTTTACCATTTAATTTTCATTCGATTCAGTAATATATAAATTGCTTAATTCTAATGTTTATATGCAAAATCCTATATCCTATCAATGTTGGGTACATCTCTAATTGATATGCATATGAGAACAATATCTTATCGACCTATTTTGTAAGATTACAATATGTATATTGTTGATGTACCTTTAATAATAAAATAAAATTACAGCGGTAGGATCAACGTAATCGGCGAGCGTGTATAGGACGAATTATGAAAGTGTAGTAAACAAGAGAGGTCTGTAAAGAAAGAAACTGTTTGAACTCTACTGTTTGCCTACATTTAAATAAATAGACATTTCAATAAATAATATTATTTAGGTTTAAAAAAATTGATGTAAAAGAAAAGAGTTTGTAAAATAAAGATTGGGAAAACTGAGAAACCATAACAAGTCCAGGGACTTATTTCGCTGACTATACCTATGTATGGTCAAAGGAAAAAAACATAAAAAATGTTATAGCAGTTTTATATGGTGATTAAAATACTAGAATGTATGTAGTGTCTATGCCTATAATGTTAATAAAAATCTGAACACGCTAACTTGTCAGTCAATGAGCGTATCAATTGCATCTTGTAGACAATGGTGCTTTAGTTATTTTTATTACTATTTGCAGTCATTATAATGTTTACAATTACATCTGCCAAGGTTGGCTTTTATCCGTGTCGTAAACGATTATGATATGTTCACTATTCTATGATAAACTGTGAATTTTGTGATTTCATGAAGAATCTTAACTTTTCTAAAGAGATACTAAGAAGTCCATTTTGACAAATGAAGTAGGCAAAGTAAAATGATATTTAATGAAACGACTAAGATGTATGTCATTCATAATTCAAATTTACGTCCCGTCCGTTCAGAACTAAATCGAATTCTATGCACGATATATGAAATTTCTCGATGAGCTCAAAACTAGACAAAAAGTCTTTTGGTCTCAACATAACAAAAATACATTGCCCACTTTCAGGTCTGATCGTTCAAATTCCACGTGTTGGTCTGATCGTTTCAAACATGTATAATAGCACGTCGTCGTCTCTTTTTAATCAGATCCAGATAAAAAAAGGTTTACGCCGCACGATCAACCGGACCATAGTGTTAAAAAAAAGTTCACAAATTCTTAGTCCGATCAACCGGACCATAGTATTTCTTTAATCGAACCAGTAGGAAAAGGAAGTCCACGTGGTCCGATCGACCTCCTATCAGGCGCTACCGCCGTCCGCGGCATGTTCTCACCGACCCTTCCGATGCTCGTACATTCCTTCTTTCGGATACAGATACCGCACACAGGATCAGTCATCGAACTCGTCGGCGAGGTCGAAGAATCCCTTGCCCGCCGGCCGGTGCAGAGCACCACGTTGAGACACCTAGTATACGCGACTGCCCAAACCGAGACCATTCCTCCTTGAGGCGCTTGAGCTAGTTGCCCCCTTGCCCTTCTGGCTCAAGCGTATTGGTTGCACGCTCGCCCTCTTGTCCGGTGAAGCTGTAAGGGCCCCGCGGCCAACAGCGTAGATCATTCACACACACAAATTGGTCCTAAGCAGTCGGACCACGTCGCGGGAGTTGTCAACCTACACCTGAAGAAAGGTTAAAAATTGTTTAGATTATTACCACCGTTTTATACAATTTTGCCCAATTTTTATTTGATCAAAACCATGTTTTCTAACGGTTCTTTAATCCAACTTATGGGGCAATAGTTCACGTAGTCCGATTGTTCGGACTTAGCTGTCAGTGTGTGTTAGTGTTCGCAGAGGTTGTCAACCAAACTATACTTAACTCTCTTCCTAGTTAAATTAAATTAAAATTCATTATGTTAATTTAATTTAACATAATGAATTTTTTTTTTGTTTCCTTTTTATGGAAATGAGGGTACCATGTAGCCACTCTCATAAATATTATAATTTTCTTTATTTAACTTAGACCCACCTGATGTCCAACCTATATTGTTCTCCCATACCCCACAACAAAATGTAGATAAAAAAGTATGTAAAATTTTTATGGAACCATTGAGTTTCTTGCCCTTCTTCGCTGGAATGACATTCCGAAGAGGTGGTAGAGTCTTTGTTACTTTTCTGACGATTCATAAATACTATAATGGTTTACATTAATAAAAAAAAAACTGGTTGGACTGATTGATTCTGACTGAAAGTCTGGCAAACTTTAGAATATATGAATGCTGCATAAATAATTTAAAACTAGCCTTGTAATTTGTAAAAACATATACAAAAAGTTAAGAATTTTACCATCGTTTAATATCTTATTTTCATTCGATCAGGACCCTTGGTAATGGAGATGGAGACATATCGCTACTCGGGTCACTCGATGTCCGACCCCGGCACCTCGTACAGGACCCGCGACGAGGTGCAGGAGGTCCGTCAGACCAGAGACCCCATCACGTCGTTTAAGGAGAAGATGCTTAGCAACGGATTGGCTACCGCTGAACAACTTAAGGTACAGTATATTTTTTTTAATTACTAAACATAGCCCCGTCCTAGGATTATTGATTCCTGTGTCGTGAGTGCGTTTACAAACATGAAAATTCACATACACAAATACCCAGACTGAAACAAATAATTGTGGTTCACACAAAGATTGTCCCGTGCGGTAATCGAACCCGCGATTATTAGACACAGTGGGCGGAGCGGCTTAAACTCTTAAGCACTGTGCTAAATCGTCCGTCAAAAAGTATTATGCAGACAATTTCAATTTTTATTTCATCATCAATTGTCCAGGTCAAAGGTCTCGGCCAAAGATCACCAGCATGACCGCTTTTGTTCTGGACACATCCTGATTTTACCTGTGATCTTACCAGGTCATTTCACTATGTAGGGGACCTGCCTATTCCATGTCTTCCAGTATGTGGTCGCCATTCGTGTTTGCTCCGATTTTTATTTATAACAAAAAGTAGATGAAAGAATTGACTGCCTCGTTGGTATAATGACAAAGTGCATCGCTTTGTGATCACGAATAGTATCGGTCCGGAGTCTAGAATTGTGCCCGGAATAATTTTTTTTTACCTGGGGAAAATCCTGCATGGGACTTCCGCGAGCCTCGGGGGAAGCTCGCGGGGCGTGTCGGATTCCTACCGACTAAAAACCCCAGGGTGGCCGACATCAGCACTTAGGAGGGGCTCCGGGATCTCCGTATGGAACGCACCGGTGCCCCTCTTGTGCCTCGCTCCGAAGAGCCCGCCATCGGAGGGAGACTTGATGACATTCTCCCTCCCGCATCGACGCGGTTCTCACGGTGACGTGGGCCACACCACGCCACCGTCCTTGGGGTTGCTCGTGAAGGACGCTCAGAGCCCCCGCCCCTTGCGGCCGCAAACCCGAAGGCCCCCTGCTGATGTTGATGCAGGGGGGGTCCCCCGCCAGATATTACGGCGGGGGACGCGAGTTAGCCCGTATTCTTAAGCCCTGGGCTATTGGGCTGGGGGGCCTGGGCGGGCTGTGCCTCCGCCCCGGCGCCGTCGCCTTCGTCGAGCAGGATCGGCCCTCTCCCGATCCCGCTCGGCCTCCTCCTGAGATATCACAGTCTCGCAGAAGGAGGATACGGCCCCCCACGCCGATTCCCCTGCCAGCATAGCCGCTACAACTGCCGGCAGGGAGAGGTCCGGTCTGATCCGGTCGACCAGGATCCGCCGCTCGGAGGCCCACGCCGGGCACTCTTCAAGCGTGTGCTGGGCGGAATCCTGGTCCCCACCGCAGTGGTGACAGGTTGTCGTCGCCTCGCGTCCGATCTTCCTCAGATAATCACCGAAGCAACCATGACCGGTGATTATCTGAGTAAGCCTATAGGTGACTCGCCCTCTCCTCCGCTGGTGCCAGGCTTTGAAGGACGGCAGGATAGCTTGGACGACGCGCTTGCGCGCGATATGCTCTTGACTGAGCCTTGCGCGCCACTCCTCCAGAGCGCGCCGTTGTTCCCGCCGTCTCACTTCTTCGAGCGCAGGCACGCCCTCGCCGCTTTGACGAACGCCGCGAGTCTGGTCGTAGACCCTCGCGTCCATGTCTGCCAGGATGTCGAGCGGCGGAAAGCGCGCCAAAAGTGTTGCCGCCTCAAAGGATATGGTACGGTATCCTCGTGCGATACGGATGGCCATCTTGCGCTGCAGGCTCTGAATCTTCATCCTGCTGCGCCGGACGCCCGACAGTCGGTGTGACCACACGGGCGTCCCACCGATCGCACAACCCCTCCGTAGAGGCGGCGCACCTCCTCCGACGGTCCCCCAAGGTTGGGCAGCAGTCTGTGCATAGCACCCACTACCCTTTCGACTCTGGGGACTAGGCGCTCGAAGTGCTCCTCGAAGCCCCAGCGACTGTCCAGGGTGAGGCCTAGGTACTTTAGGTACCTCCCCGCCCGGACTGGCGAGTCTCCAACGCGAACCCACGAGTCGGGCGGTTCCCTGGTCCTCGGCAGTTTGTGGAACCATAGCGCCTCGGTCTTATGAGGCGCTACCTCTGCCCCAAGCTCGGCGAGCCCTATGGTCCTCTGGAAGGTGTCCCCCTCGGCCAACATCAGTGTGTCGTCAGCGTAACATACGACGCTGACACCGGGGGGGAGATCGACACGCAGGACTGCATCGTAGGCGAGGTTCCATAAGAGGGGGCCCAACATGGACCCCTGCGGAACCCCGCAAGACACTTCCCTCCGGTGCAATGTACCGCCCTGTCCGATGTACTGGACGTATCTGTCGCGTAAGTAGTCCCTGACCACGGCCTGCAGGTATTGGGGGACGCGATGATGTTCCAGCGCCCCCAGGATCGCACCCCAAGGCAGGGAATTAAAGGCATTGACGATGTCCAGACTTATCGCCAACGCCACCCCACCTCGGGACACGGCCTGCGCCGACAGAGCGGACGCGAAGTATAGCGTCCAGCGTGGAACGCCCCTGTCGGAAGCCATATTGGCTTTCAGCCAGTGTCGCATAGCACCGTCATCGTGTCCCGGAACCAGGTCGCCTCCCTTTCCGGATCGGACCAGATCTCATCGGCGTCTTCTGGCCACGCCGCGACGCTGGCTGCGGCTTCGAGAAGATCTCGATCTATCCGCTTGAGGGACCAGCGTCGCGGGGGGCTGCCTGCTCTGCGGCTGGGACGGTCGGAGGGTCGGAGGTCCACATCAAAAAAGATGTGGCGGTGGTCGGATAGTGTGACCACCTCCTCCGCTACGCGCCACCCCGACAGCATGCTAATGACATCGGGAGTCGCCCACGAGGTCGACGACCGACTCCCCCTGCCACCGCACGCATGTACTTACGGACCCCCGATTCACGAGCCGAAGGTCCAGTTCAGCCGTCCACTCTTGCAGCGTTTCTCCCTTTGGACTGTCTCTGGGGTTGCCCCACGCCCTAGCATGGGCGTTAAAGTCGCCCAGGACAATCAGTGGACGGGGTAGGCATCTGCGCACGCAGTTCGCCAGCCCGTCCAGGTACACCTCGTAGTCGGCGAGGGACCTATTGGGAGAGACGTAGCAGCCCACTACGGCTATTGCTCCCCACTGCACAGCAGTGAGCAGGGTGGAGCGCCTTCTCCCCCCCAATAGACGGCGACGGAGCCCGTGTTGTCCCCGAACCAACGAGGATGGATTGGGACATTGTAGGGCTCCGCGACAACGCCGAGAGCAATGGATCACTCCGCAACGGTTTGCAGCAGCAGGTTCTGCGCGTTGCGGCAGTGGTTCAAATTGCCCTGCAAGAATGTTTGGGGAGGGAATTTTTAGGCCTCCATTGCTTCCGGCGAGCTGATTAAACCCGCTTTCGTGGCCGGTGCCTCGGGGGCCGCCTGGGATTGTGATTGGGAAGGGACCTGCTTTTTTCCCTTCCCTTTCCCCTTCGGGGGACACACTTTTTTGTGTGCAGCCGATGGTCTGCTGCACACCCCTTCGCGGAGCACAGCGGGCACTTCAGCTCCCGCGCTGTGCATGCGCCGGCCCTATGGTTAGGCTCAGCGCACGCGTAGCACTGTGTGCTGCGGTCCACCCCGTTGAGGCACTTACTGCCTACGTGGCCTTTCTCAAGGCACCGGAAACAATACAGCGGCCTCTGCTCCAGCGCCTCGACCCTGGCCGTCCCCCAGCCCACTTTTACGGTTTTAGCCGCCACGATTTTGCACATGGCGGCAAGTGGGCACCGGATCCATGTAGTTCCCATGGCCGTAGGCGTGCGACGGATGGGCCCAACCCGAACGTCACTTTCTGCACACTCGCCCTCC
The DNA here is from genome assembly GCA_905147815.2 of Phalera bucephala. Classification (NCBI taxonomy): domain Eukaryota; kingdom Metazoa; phylum Arthropoda; class Insecta; order Lepidoptera; family Notodontidae; genus Phalera; species Phalera bucephala. Next base: position 13,559,375 of record LR990628.1, on the reverse strand, counting down.
GTGGCGACCGCCAAGGCCACCTCCTCGGGCGTCGCGGCATCGTCCAGGCCGTACAGCCGGACTTCACCCGTTGTGATGGGGCGCGTGATGCGGACGCTAAGGTCGTTTAAGGACTCGCGCATTCGGATGCGAGGCTCGCCCCCTATTACAAGGGACCTAACATCGTCGGAAAAAAGTGGGTGTACACAGTTCACCTCTGCCACCCTTGGGGAATATAGGCGAAATTTTTTTTTTTTTTAAATTATAAATACCTTTCACGCCTACGAACAGTCACTGACGGGGTACGCAGAGGTGTGTATAGTAACCGAATTCAATCGAAATTCTATCCAGCATGAATTGTTTTGGGGCTTTTGTATTAAAAAAAAACTTTTCCTTAGTCTAGATTTGTGCCCGGTATAAAGGCAATGGGCCCATCCCTTATTACATAAGCGTTTGGCACCCCCATTCGGATTCCCAAGCACATTGCATGGTATACTCCTGTAGGCGAAACGGTGTATATTTTTACGTTTTTCGAAAATTGAGTTCCCTCAGATATGTATGTTTCCTCTGTTTAATAGGTTTATCTAATTATCTGATCTCACTGATTTAGTCGCCTTTCACTATATTTACAGGAAATAGTTGATTTTAAGGGATAGGATTGAAATTACAGAGTTATAGTGCGACAAGGATCTTTTGGCACATGGATAACATTGCTAAGGGGCGGTCGTGAAAAATCAAAATCTTCCTACTTTCAAGGAAATATTTCAACAGGAGGGTCCGCACTGTTAACATTAAAGAAGAACTTTGGTAAATTTCATAGCGAGCGGTAACTGTGCGACTGTCATAAAGTGACATTGCACTTGATGACACCGCTAGTTCCGATTATGGCCGCGAGCCAAGGGATTCTTGTGACTATACATCGCAGTGAAAAAATAAAAAATTTTTCAGGAAATCGACGACGCTGTACGCAAGGAAGTTGACGAGGCCACCAAACAAGCCAAGAGCGATGCCGAAATTGGACTCGAAGAGCTTTCCGCAGACATCTACGGCAACTGCCTCGAGCCGAGCATCCGAGGAGTGCACCCCAACGCACCCCTTACGCACATCCAGGTCGCCGCACGCAATTAGTAGCCTTATAACTATGGAGTTTAGGTCTGTTTTCCCTTCTAATATGTTCTAGCAAGTGAGATTAGATATAGCAACCAGATTATAAAATCCCTTTTATGTCTTCAACTATTTGAGTATAGTTTTTGATTAAGAGGTGCTAGTTTTTTGAATTTCATCACATGTTTAATGTTAATAAGTCAGAAGTTTTGTTAAGTGAAGTTCCGTGTAAGTTATAATTTAGGCCTTAGTTATATAGGCTTAAGTAACATAATCGAATATTGTCTAATAATCATGTTAGAAATATCGTCAGCCGTCTGATATATTTAAAATTCAACTCTAATGATTAAAATATTAGAGATATAATAATTTGGCAATTTTTGTTAATGAATAAAGGAAAATATCGACTCCACTAATTTATCTACGACTTTGTCTATGAATAGTTATAAGCAGTGGAACATATTAGTAGGAATATTGAAGAGACATCGGTATTTATTAGTTCGAGATTGTCCCGTTGTGTTATCGTGGCTAGAATTTATTCGTATAAATATAGGTATTATTTATTTATTGGCATATTATTGGCTAAATAGTTGCTGTCATTATGATATCATTTATATTTAATAATATTGATCAAACGGCACTTTCCAATGAGTAAGTGTCATTATATTATTGTTTTAATTATACTGGTAAATACAATATGAATATGTATATTTATAGATAGATTGTTATTTAATCTGTTATTTATATTTACTATGATTGCCTTTGTTAAGTACCCAGGAAGTAACGGGAAAAATAAAGCACATAATTTATAAATAAACTTATTTATGTGACGTATACGTTTTATTGGGAACATTTAGGGTGTCGATTGATAGTCCGCTCTAACTAAGCCGTTTAGTAAAAGAGCTAAAAATTAGAATGGATTTGAAAGTATAACCACCAAACCAGACCTATTACTTGTTGTATAACTTGGTAATCATCATCTCGGCCTATACTAGTCCACTGCTGAACACAGGCCTCCCCAATCGCTCTCCAGCGTAACCGGTCCGATGCCACCTGCATCCAACGACTTCCTGCGATCTTCACAAGATCGTCGGTCCGTCGGTCCTGGTAGGCGGCCCTCTCACGCTGCTCTTACCAATACGTGGTCTGCACTCTGGAATCTTTCTGCCCCAACACCTGTCCGATCTTTGCGCTATGTGGGCCGTGTGGCTATAGGGTGGGCCTATAAATATAACTTGCGTAACAGTTGGGAAAAACTGTTTCAATATTCAACTCAAGGATAGATTCGCTTACTGTCAGTAGAATTTTGAATATACATACATACAAAATAAGTCATAATTCTATCCGTAGTAGGCAAATCTATTCTTGAGTTATTGTAACCGCCCGCCGTAAATCGTTTGGTTGGCGTAAGAATCCGCCGTGTAGGGACGCCTTTACGTTGGACTTAATATATGCATTGCTGATTAGTAGCATATGTTTATAATTACTGTTGAAATTCAATTAATGTACTTATGTACATTAATTGAATTTCAACAGTAATTATAAACAAGAACAAAACAATAATAACCACTTTACAAATCTTTTTATTTCACATGTGTTGCTAAATATGTGTTTCTATGCCGTATAAATATATCAATCAAGGGATAAAATCGACGGAACGTATGCAATAACGTGTCAACCAACATAACTGTGCTTGTAAAAATTTAACTTTATTCCATTGTGTTTAGAACAGAAAATAATAATTTACATGTTGGTTAGCACGCATTTCCTTATTGTGTCGTTGCGAATATGTACAAAATGTTAATACATTAAAAAGTATGACAATTCCTGCAGATGTTTTTTATTTCTAGTAATAATCACATTCTGTATTGTATAAGCTTTCGCCTGCACTGTTACTGCCACTATAGAAAAAAAAAATAAAGAATATATTATTGTTTTTTTTGTTTTTTAAAAGCGTAGCCCCTATCTAGGAATTATTCCCTTGTGGGTGCGGTTACGAACATGAAATTCACATACGCAAACATCGAGACCGCAACAAATATTCGTGGGGTCACACAAAGATTTGTCCCGTGCGGGGTCGAACCCGCGACTTCTCGATCCAGTGGGCGGAGCGGCTTAAGTTCTTAACCACTGCACCAGCCAGTTTTGACTGCCATTGGGGTGTTTGCGCTGATCTGATCCTTTGAAAAACGAACTATTTGCCACGCCTGCAATAGCCTGATGCCCGGTTCCTATATCTATGAAATTACTCGTTTTAGTAAACAGTAACATTTTCTTTAACACGTACAGTCGGAAACGTAAGAAGCTTAACATTTCTAGTTTTTCGAATTACAAACCAACACATCAAAACCAAATAATAATTTGGTTTTGATGTGTTGGTTTGTAATTCGAAAAACTGACCATATTGAGGACCGTAGCTAATAAGCTACGGTCTTCAATATGGTCATTAACTGAGCAACAGAAGTCCAAACTCGAGATTTGCCAGAGGGCTATGGAACGCAGTATGTTAAGCGTCAAAGGGATTGATCACATCAAAAACACCACTCTGCGTTCCATTACCTTTGTTGCGGACGTGGGTATGCAATCTGCAAAGCTGAAGTGGGAAAACGCCGTCACCAACTGGATACCAAGTGTTGGTTGTAGACGACGAGGTAGACCTAGAAAAAGGTGGCGTGACGATTTGGACACCTTTTCGGGCTCTTCGTGGCCCGAAATAGCAACAGATTGACAGCTGTGGAAGTATAAAGGGGAGGCTTCTACTAAGGAGCACCATATTCAACTATATTTAAATCTACAAAAATAATAAATTTGATACAAAACGAAAGCGTGCAAACGATTTGAAAAACTGTTAAGCGACACGTTTCTGAGCGTACCTAAACTAAAACTGTTCATAACAAGATTTGTAGGGCAATCACTGAAGGTTAGCTCCATTGGTGGTGATAGCTAGCAGGGCTAACTGGGTGTTTTGTTACTGACTGATGGGAGTGTTTTCAGCTAAGTTCCGTGAGCAATCTGTATGGTGAACACCATTGAAGCTCAATGTGGTGTTCCTTTAAAAAATGAATACAGTGAACTTTCTACGAATTACGCAATGACGTAATTACGCTTAGACTGACAAGGATATTTTGGCCTGCAGCCAAAACCGGAACTAACGCTGTCGAAGGAAATGTCGATGTAAGAAATTTCATGTATTACCCTTACAAGAGCGAAGGCGTATTGCTGACTTAGCGTAGTTATTTAAAATAGTGAACGGTTCCGTAGATTGTCCAGAGCTGCTGAGCAAAATAGGGCTTCGGACTCACTCAATCTTTTTTAGAAAACCCTGCCTTTTAAATGTTCCTAATGCGAAATCCATCTATTATCAAAATTCCGTTTTTATTCGAGCCTGCAGATATTTTAATACAGTGGTGTATGATACTGATATAGATCTTTTCTGTACAAGTGTACCACAACTTAAAAAAACCTTAAATTGTTTGCTTTTCTGCGAGTAGTATTATGTGTGATATCTTTTATTCTATGTTTTATATTTTAGTCTTAGCTGTGCGTACTATTCATGTGCTAATCTTTTTAGGTTTTTTTTTTGTGAAACTATTTGTGAAAACTTGTAATTGGCCTTCTGTTATATATTACTATATACTATCTCTGTTCTAGCTGTAAGTTTTCGAAATCAGAAAATAAAATGACAGTCGCAGAGTTGCTGTTTGCTATGAAATTTACCCATGTTCTTTTTTTAATTAGTAAGCGTGCGGACTGATTTCCTTGGAAGTAGGGACATTTTTACCCTAATTTTACATTAACACCGTCAATTTCATCCATGGGCCAAAAGATCCTTGTCAAACTATAGTTCAAAAATTTTGCCGTCAGTAAGGGGAACAAGGAACAAGACTTCATTTATTGAATATAGGAAGGAACCGGGTATAAATCACACACGCAGTATCCCAAAACATCGCTTGATCGCACTAACCATAAAATTAAAACACAAAATAAAATTCACAATTTAATTAAATATTCACCTACAACTATATAATTTAAATACTATAATTAGTAAATCACAAACGACAACAACATTAAACAAGCAACACAGTATAAAAATATCATTTTGATCGCATGACTACATACTATATTACATTTGAGCATAATTTATTCGAAAGTTCAACGTTCAAAGTCTAAAAAAGGCTAATAAAAAGAAGCTTTTAGCACTGAAGCGAAGTTCAATGATCGATTAGCTATAAATTAGTACATTTTGCTTTAAATATAAATCTTTGGTTATATTACAGCGTCAAGCCGTTGCACTGTGGTCGTAATGAAGGCACTTTTTTAAGGCAAGCTACGTAAAATTTTTAATAACATGTTTAATCTTTAGGGTAGGTCCACAAAGTACTGAATGGAAGCGGAGATATTGTAAGGCAACATCTTTAGAAAGAAGCGTCAGCTGAATGCGAATAACTTAAGGTATGTCAAATGGTTACACCTTGATTCCACCCAAATATAAGTTGGTTTCACTCCACAATGAAAAAAAATCATTAGCTCATCTATCTAGAGGTGAAAAGAAATATTACAGCGTAAAAGTGATTAGGCTATCCAACCTGACGCCAATTGAATCCAATCTAGGAAATTGGATGGTGTAATCGGAGTTAGCAAAGTTGGATCCAATTTAACAAAGGTAAAAGGTTCCGATTTCATTAGATACATCTTCTACAGATCTTCTGTTCAGTACTTCGTGAGTATGCCTTTGTCCAGCACTGGACGTCTTTCGGCTGAATGATGATAATGCATTTGTGACGTCATTTCATTTGTAACGAGAGAAATAGAGAAACAAACTTTTTACACACTTCTCTGGTGGCGTTCTTTGTGGCCTTGTCTTGCAGTGGGCGTCTTCCAACTGAAAGACAGATAACCATACTTTCCCAGCTCGTGGATTTCTAAGCTAGAACGCTATCAAAATTCTGTATAAGCCGCCCAAAATGTTAATTTAACGTGTTGTCCCATAAATACACGACGATGACATGGCATCTACATTTTGAAAGTAGGCTGGGAACTAATTAAGGATGGTTTAATAAATCTAGTTAGGCACGGTGATATGAAAATGCCTATATGGTGATAATGTTGATAATTATATGACGAAGCAATAAATTTATAATAAAATAACGTTATTACAGCATTATTTTTTGTAGGACTAGAAAAGTAAGTATTAATGAAACATTTCTATTATTTATTAACTTACAATTCTATTTTTCAAATACCTATTGTTATTATATTCTTCGAAAGTTACATTGCAATATTTCTGAAGACATGGGTACTTCCTAATTAACTAAGGGAAAAAAAGGTCAGCACAGGGCACTATCTCGCTCTGGCATTTCGTTGAATGCAGTGCAAATTCTTTCTATCTCGTTTACGTGATCCAGATTCGTACCTCACGTAAATCACGTGAACGAGATAGAAATATTTACTTATATTACTGCAGTTAACAATTCATGGAAGTAGTCTAATTTCGCATTATCTAAAACACAGGTCTTAGTAAATATATAAGTTTAGTAGTTATACTAAATAGAGTACAAGTTGAAATTGTCTTTTATAAGGGAATGTGAGGGGGTTAGGGTTGGGAATGTTTCTTCATATGGGATGTTGGAAGGAATGTAGAGAACATACCTATTAGGATTTTGGTAAATTATTAACTTACAAAAATATAGGTTTCCGAAATTGTGACGTAAATATATTATACTTAAAATCGATATTCGAATATCTGGTACACATACTACGTATGGAGTAGTTGATATTGCATGGCGAAGTTATTTGGGAATCTATGGTTCCATAAAACCCATATTTCAAAGGCTTTTACTATGATTTCTGAGTATGAGTATCTTAAAAGTATGTTATTCTTAATATAAAAATCTGGGGCTTAGGTACTCCGCAGGTCAATGTGACTAAATTATTAGGTACTGGTATAAGCAAGTAGTGGGAATATTACACGATTTTCTAAAGATAGACTTGGGTTAACATTCTGGTGTTCTGTATGCAGGGTGTATAATTTTCCATATTGTGACGTTAGAGCGGTTTCGGCCGCTATGCTACGGCGTTTTCAAGCGATTTCGCGTGTTTCCAAAACCTTTGATTTAATGTGTAATTTGGTTTTAATCATCAACACTAAATAATAGTTACAGTAGCTATTATTATTGGCTGGTTTCTAATTGGGAAATTTCGAAATGGCAGGTAATTCTACTCAAGCCACGCCCTACTTGAGTTTTACCCATTCAGTTTTACATTCATACTAATATTATAAATTCGAAAGTAACTCTGTCTGTCTATCTATTTATTTGTCTGTTACCTTTCCACGCCCAAACCGCTGAACATATTTTGATCAAATACATCGATATTATCCAGGAGAAGTACATAGGCTACGTTTGTCTCAAAAAAATCTTAAAGGAGTAAAATATACTCCTGAAAATAACGCGAACGAAGTTGCGGGTACAGCTAGTATCGAATCCGTTAATATCCGTTAGCTGCCGCCGACTACGATCCCGGCCGCGACATGTTCTCACTGATCCCCCCGATGCTTTGTCATCTATTCTTTCCGCTCAGAATATGGGCGACGACGACGTAGTCGTTGATCCCCTCCCATAGCCAGCGGTTGACCCCGTCCCCCCACAGCGACTGTCCCAACTGAGGGCGCCTATTCAAGGCGCCCTCGAGTATGTCGCCCCTTGCCGTTCTGGCTCGAGCGTAGTGGTTGCACGCTCGCCCTTAAGTCCGGTGAAGCTGTAAAGGCCTCGCGGCCAACAGCGTACTTCACTCACACACACACACACACATAGCTAGTATCGATATATTTATTCTAGACTAGTCGTTACCGCAAGTTCGTTTGCATTATTTTCAAGCGTGGGCTTGCCGAATTTGATCCAAATGTGTCCAGGTTTGGGCTTAAAAGGTAACAGACAGACAGAGTTACATTTGAATTTATAATATAAGTATGGATTACAGATCAGGAACAAAATGACAGTCAAAACTGGCCCCGTTTGGATATAGATAGCTAGCACCACAGCATTAAAAGATGTGAGATATTTAATTATGTTGGTAGTTTAAGAAAACTAGCATTTGAACGCGTCTGCATGTGGGTTGTGGTTTAACCGAACTAAGTTGAAACAAGACCACACGCATTCTTGTGCTCTTATATTCCGGGCCGTTTTTCGGACTGTCATCTTGAATCTAGTACAAATAATATGGTTTTTCATTTAATTATTTCCTAGAATAATTATAACGACGGTCTCATAGGACAAAGTTACATATGCCAAACAAAATAAATGGGATTTCCAACTTACGTGCCCGTCGATAAATTCTTTTATATTTATTCTAAGGAATAATTAAGGATTATTAATATTCTAAGAATTATTCACCCTGCATTTCGACATGTTTTATATGTACGTGTATCCTTATGATTCCGGTTGGAGGCTTTCGTAGCTTTCTTCAGCTATGCCGCATTGTAGTTCGTATAGCTTCGCGTATATGCCTTGGAGGGCGATAAGTTCCTTGTGGGTGCCCATCTCGGCGACCACGCCGCGGTCGATGACCACGATGATGTCTGCGTTCTGTATGGTCGCTAGACGGTGGGCTATGATCAGACAAGTCCGCCCTTCGCTAGCTTTGTCCAACGCCTCTTGTACTACCTGGAATTATTGATATTGAAGCTGTCATGAAACTTGTATGTAGATCAGTATTTAGTTAGTCTCAAGAGTAGTTCCTATCTGACTCACGTGATCTATTCATGACAATTATCGGACTTGCAAAAAATGTGAATCACGTGACAGAGATTGCGCTGCCGTAAACAAATTCGGAAATAATAATGTGCATGGCACGGCAATCTCTTGATTTTTTTGTTGAAAAAAAAATGGAAACACCTTACTACTTCTATCTACCTATATCAACATGATAGATTCCTTGCGGGGAAGGTAGAGAGTACAGAGTTCCAACAGGTTATTTCCTACAACTTTCTTTGTCTCTATATCATCACGCCAGATCCCTTGCGGGGTAGGTAGAGAGTACAGAGTTCCAACAGGTTCTTTCCTTTCATTCCTCTCTGACTTCCTCCACTCTTATAGTTCGTCTCATACACGCTCTTCGGTTACAGAGACTCTTGATTTGTCCTTCAGATAAGACTCAGTCTATTTGGTTATGGTAAGATAGTCCAGGATTATATATCATGGTAAGATTCCTACAACTTAATTTAAAAAAATAACGCATTGAAAACATTACGGATCGTCTGGGCTTCAGAATTACCTATTAAGAAAATTCAGCTAAAACCGAACCTTAACGGCTGCCGATTAGTATTTTCGTATTCTAGTCAACTAATAGCCGCTGGACGATGACCTGGTGTAAGTCGCGGGTAAAATTTGGATTCGTGCAGTTCAAATCAGGTCGTCGTGGAGATCTTTGAGGGAGGATTTTGTCCTGCAGTGGACGTCTTTCGGCTAAAGAAGACGAAGAATAAGCGTTGATCGGCGGCGGTTAAGATTGGGGTTTAGGGGAATTTGTTAGTACAATTGAGGCTCCGATCTTAGGCTGCACCTGTTGTTAATCTCACCTTCTCGCTGTGTGTATCCAGCGCGGAAGTTGCCTCGTCCAAGAGTAGCACTCGCGGGTTCCTGACGAGCGCCCGGGCGATGGCTATGCGCTGCTTCTGTCCGCCGGACAACTGCGATGCACGCGCGCCGACTCGAGTTTCATACGCCTAAATACATAATACAAATTTATTGAGTTAAAGTTTTAAGTAAGTACGTACGTTTGTATGTGTGTAGGTAATCTCTGAAACTACTGATCCGGTTCTGAAAATTCTTTCACTGTCAGGATGCTACATTTTTCAAAATATTTAATTGTGATAAAAATAGCCAAATTTAAAAAGAGTGCCGACAGAAGTGAAACCTTAAACAATTACGTGTGTATTTTTTGAATAGTCAGGAAATATTTTGAAATGTGGTCCTGGAGCATGAAAACGTACAGTGGTACCTATGAAGATGTTAATGAAATAAGATTACTAATAGAAAATAGCATTATATTTGCCTATAATTACATAAGATGAGATCATTTTAAGTAACATAACAGTTTCATCAAGAATATAAAAGAAGGGAAGAGAGATTGCTTTAGAATCTAATGTTGTATTAGGAAGAGATGTCTTGACAAGAGATGCATCAGCTGAACCGATAAGAGCACGGAACAAATTTATTCTGTTGCGTATATCATCTCTTAAAATACAAGAAAGAAACTTCAATCAATCAATCAATCAGCCTATCGCAGTCCACTGCTGGACATAGGCCTCTCCTAACACGCGCCATTGCACACGGTCCTCCGCCTTCCGCATCCAGTCTGTCCCAGCGACCTTTTTGAGGTCGTCGGTCCATCTAGCTGGGGGCCGTCCTACCTTACGCTTACCAAGTCGCGGTCTCCACTCTAGGACACGCTTGCTCCATCGGCCGTCGGTCCTTCTGCAGATGTGACCAGCCCATTGCCACTTTAGCTTACTGAGTCTGCGAGCTATGTCGGTAACTTTGGTTCTTTGTCGGATTACCTCGTTACGAATTTTATCCTTCAAAGAGACGCCGAGTATAGCTCGCTCCATAGCCCGCTGTGCGACTTTGAATTTGTGGACTAGTCCCACTGTGAGTGGCCACGTCTCAGCCCTTAGTCTTCAGGCATTGCGGTATAGGCGAAGAGAAAACGTGACGTAGTTTGCCAAATGCTGCCCAACCTAATTGGAAGAAACTTATGTCTTAGAAAAAGCAAGGTTTTACGTACATTAGGCAAAGCAGCGATGAACGTGTGGACGTTAGCGTTCTTCGCGGCATTGACGATCTCCTCAATAGTGACGTGGCGGGTGTTGTCGCCGTACGCGATGTTCTCGGCGATGCTGCGGTCGAACAGCACCGGCTCCTGCGACACGATGCCGAGGTTGCGGCGTAACGTCGTCAGCCGCATGTCCGTCATCGTGTTGTAGTCGTCCATGTACTGAAGAAATTATTTTCATACTTAGGAACAGATTAGATTCGACGGATAATTTCTTGTCAAAGTCAAAATCTTTTTTTTTTTTTGCGTGTGTTAGTGATCTACGCTCTTGGCCGCGGGGCCTTTACAGCTTCACGGGACAAGGTCAAAACTCATTTATTTGTATAGGCCTTATAGGCCAATAAGAAGCACTGCGAAACTGCTCGAGAACTTAGACGTATTTTGACGATAATTTTAACAATTTTGACGCTACAAATAGCGTCAAAATCTGTTAAAATTATACACTCTTAGTATACATTCACAATAAATAACCACGCTGTAGCCGGAAAGGCAAGGGGGCAAATAACTCAAAAGCGTCTCAGCTTGCATAGTCGTTATGTGGGAACTACTAGGTGTCTCGCCGTGGTGCTCTGTACCCACCGGCAAGGAAGGAATTCTTTAACCTCGTCGCCGAGGTCGGTGTCTGATTGTCTATGTCCAAAATTAATAAGGTAAGGGTATCGGTAGGGCCACACAAGCAAGTATGAGTTCATTTAAGTGACCATTCATTCTATTGAAATTATATAAGAACGATTTTTAACTTGGTGTTGTCCTTAACATTTAGGACAAAAGGTGAAAGATTAAAGGTGTTTACCACAGATCCGTCGTCAGGATCGTAGAGTCGCTGCAGCAGTTGTATGAGAGTGGATTTTCCACAGCCGCTGGGGCCGACTAGGGCCACTCGCTTCCCGCTAGGAATGATCAGGGACAGCCCACGCAGTACTTCGACCTCGCGACGAGTCGGGTAGCGGAACTTGATGTTCTTGTACTGGATTTTGCCCTCAGCTAGCTGGATTTAAATAAAAAACATTAATATTATGCTGTTTTGCTTAGTATATAACAAAAATGTTATGAAACTATTTTCATTTTTCGCACCTGCTATTTATTAGGTATATAATAGCTGTTAACACCGTCACGCCTATATTCCCCAGAGGGGGTGGCAGAGGTGTACTGAGTGCACCCACATTTCGCCGACGATGTTAGGTCCCATGTAATAGGGGGCGAGCCTATTGCCACATATCGGGCACAATTCCAGACTCCGTACTCATACTGGGAATTTTTCGTTAGAAAAACTACATCTGTCCGACCTAGGATTTGAACCCAGGACCTCGTGATCACAAAGCGATGCGCTTTGCCACCAGACCAACGAGGCAGTCATAGCTGTTGAAATCGCAGATGATATGAAATTGCATTTCATTTGACCTTGATATGCTTACTAGATTACTTTAAAGATGTATTTTAAATCAAGCACGTTAAGGTTTTTATTTCTCTACAGTTATAAGCTGCAGATTGATCATAATTCATACTTTAGTAAACAATAGCAACAACCATTCAACACTAACTTTTAGTGAATTAAAAACCATTGCCTGTGAAATTTCACATGTGAAATCACTGTAAATTAAAATCGTAATTTCATCAAATAAAAAAAAGGTTGAAAATAGCAATCATTTCCATCCATTACCCAAAAAGGGGTGGCGCTGTGACCTCGACGCATATGGAGCAGAATGACCATTACAGTGTAAGGCAAATAATTAAAATAATCAAAACTCTTCTCAGTGGAAGGTAAAACTTATTTTTACCAGTTTTACTCCGTTCCACTCCACTATTTCTCCCCTATTACCCTATTGCAGTGAAAGGCAAATAATAAAAATAATCAAAAAACTTTCTTAATGGAAGGTAAAACCTATTTTAACCAGTTGTTCTTCGTTCTGCTCGACTATTTTTCGCTTATTACCCTTTTGCAGTGGAAGCCTGGCTTAATAGTTGTACGTACGAAGTTCTCCTGCACGGCTGGCGAAGCGGTGCTGGTGACACGCGCCTTGCGGCGCAGCATCGCAAGCACGCGCCCCGCTGCGTTCAGCGCCGCGCCAAAGTTGGGCGCGAACGCCAGCGCCTGCCCCATCATCCAAGCACCGAACACTAGAGCCTCCGATACCCTGTAGAACACCTCTTCTATACTTTCGCGATCAATTATCCAGTAACGATGTGCTTATAATTTTAGTGGTGTGTGACTGACCTACGCTGTTGGCCGTGGGGCCTTTACAGCTTCACCGGATAAGAGGGCGAGCGTGCAACCATTCGCTCGAGCCAGAAGGGCAAGGGGGCAAATAGCTCAAAGGTGCCTCAAGAAGAAACATCCTCGGCTTGCGCAGTCGCTATGGGGGAGGGCGTCTCGATCTGGTGCTCTGCACCAGCCGATGGGCAAGCGATTCTTCGACCTCGCCGGCGAGGTTCATGTTTGATCCTGTATGCGGTATCTGTATCCGCAACACCGGAAACCAACAACCGGGAAGTAAGGACATCGGGAGGGTCGATAAGAACATGCCGCGGACGGTGGTAGCGACCGATGGGAGGGAAGTGTGCTCGTAATGTGGGAGGTTTTTTACGTAGAAGATTGGTAACACATACGAGCGCCCGAATGTCAACAACAGCAAAGTTGTTCAGCAAACAGTCGCCGTGGCCGGAATTGGTCTGGATCATATATTAGTCATAAATTAGAATCGCTTGCTGAGACTTTCTATGTATCTACATATGTAGGCGCTAATCTCAGAGACTACACGGATTTTAATTCGGATTTAACTAATAGACTGATTCACGAGGAGGACTTTATAAATATTGTGCAAAATTGTCGACCCGCCGCAGCTTCGCATAGTTTAGTTAAAACTATGCGAAGCTGCGGCGGGTCGACAATACACAATGGCCTTTACTGGCCTAAACAACAAACGCCTTTTCTCACGAATCGAGGTAAGCCAGTTCTAAATCTTGGCTTAATAATGTCGTAGAAAGGTGGCGAAAAACTGTCTTTATCTCAAAAAGCGAATTGGATTATCTTTTCCGACGATGACGGCTAGACCAAGCAGTCTGAATGTAAGTTACATGACTCATTGAATCAACTAGTCATGAATCTAGAAATATTTGCTTCGGTTGGCGTATTTGTGTTTTGTAAATGTACCAACGCAGGAGTAATTTCTGGAAATGCATTGCACCTATTGAAGTTTAGACAATTATGATTCGAATCCAAAGCCGATAAAATGTTGTCACGCGCGAGGAAATTCTTGCTGCCTAAGCTATCCATGCTGGTTTGGTGGAAGGTCAAGAAATTATTGGAGACTCACTTAATGACGTCCTTGTACGGTACTTCCTTGTTGGCGACGAGTACGCCACCGTACCAGAGGGAGAGAGCGTATCCGGCAACAGGCGCGGTCTGCCCGAACGCGAACACCATGCCGCGCCAGCGCAGGCTCTTGCGCGCAACGACTCGCGCGTCCTTGCCTGCGTCGCTGTAGCGCTGTAGGATGCCGGCTTCACCACCTAGTTGGCAAGACAGATAATTAGAATCAATAGGATTATGTAAATACTTGACATGAATAGTATAAAATTATCGCCAAATTTAATTGCAGTTGATAAATTTACAATTTTATTGTTCAGCTGATTTCGCATGTGTAATTTTTATAGGCCCTGATTAATTCGCTAAGACCTCACTAGTTAGTGGATAAGAACAAAAGCACTTGCTACTGTTGCTAAAGTAAAGAATTAATTATAATCGATCAGCTAAATGATGACATCCGAATAATTAGCGATTTAATAACAAGTGTGATTATAGGGGATCCTGAAATGTTTCATGACAATGTAAATACGCTTTTACCGATCGGCCCCCTGAACATTATATGTAAACTCAAACTCAAATAATTTATTTTGTATAAGCCCTGCGGGGGCGCTTACAAATAGTCAATTTACATTTTTTTTAAATCCAATTTTACTACTTATCTACCACCGGATCGGAACGCAGCCTCCACTGAGAAGATCCGGCAAAGAAACTCAGCGGGCTCGTCTTTTTTTATTTAATTCTCTTTCACTTTTTTACTTTAAGTATACTCACAGAAAGCGGCTACAGTCCTAATATTAGTGATAGCTTCTGTTGCTATTGTGGTTGCTTTGTTCGAAGCCTCCATGACGACGGCCAGGCCTGCGGACAGGACCCTGCCTTCCAGCACCACGGCACCTATCACCAGGGGCACCGATACCAGGGATACGAGGGTCATCTTCCACGTGAAAAATAAGGAAAGAGCGATGCCGATTGTGATCGTGGCTGACGCTTGCATGAGAGCACCTATTCGGGTGCCTGTTGCCTGTTGAAAAGAAATAGAGCATGATTTTTTCTTTCTCTACACATTAGGGTCATTTTGCAAGTGTAAAATAAGGAAAAAGCGATGCTGATCGTAACTGAACATAAGGATGCTTGCATGAGAACAACAATTCGGGTCGGCTGTCACCTGTTGAAAAGAAATTGAGCACGATTTTTCACGTGAAGAATAAGGAAATAGTTATGTAGATCGTGGCTGATGCAAAGAACGAAAATAAGTACAAAATTATTTTCTTTTCTCTTGCATCGATTTATGCAAGAACGCCTCTGTAGGATGGAAGAGTAGAACAGACTAGGCTATTTGCTAATGATTTCTTTACACAGATTACAAGAATGGGAACGAAACCAATTTTAACACGTAAATACATGACGATATAATATGAATTCGTTAAAAATAAAAATAAATATAGCATACATATATTTCCTAAAGGGGGGTGCAAAGGATCACCGACGATGTAAGGTCCTATAATACCTACCACAATTCCAGACTCCCAAGAGTGATTGAGTTTTTTTTGATGCAATTTTAACCCAGAATTTCGTGGTGCCGCCCGCACTTCGCAATAGACACACGAGGCAATCAGTAAAATACCCAATAAATGAATGTTTTCTTTCGGCCGACATTCATAGTTCTTTGCTTTGGAAATGTGGACATAGTATGTTTTGGAGCACATAATCCAGTGGTGAAGAGCTTAAGCCGCTCTGTCTACTAGATCGAGTAGTGGCGGGCTCGATCCCAGCATGGAACAGTCTTTGTGTAGCTTACAAATATTACGTTTCAGTCTGGGTGTATGTTAATGTCATGTTTGTAAATGCACCTACGACACAAGAATAATTCCTAGGGTGGGGTTACATTCTATCAAAAGAAAGAAATATGTATCTGACTAACACTTTCGGGATAAGAGTCGTGATGATATATGTATACTCACGCCTTGTACGGCCGCGGCGTCAGCAGCTAGCCTCGCGCTCAAAGCACCAACGCCGTTCTTCGGGTCGTCAAACCAACCGATCTCCTGAGTTAACATTTTATGAAACGTTGATACCCTGTGAATTGGTAATATTGTTTTTATTAAATATTGTCGATGAGCTCGTAGCACTTCTGCGGAGGTTTAAAGGTAGAGACAAATTAGTTTATGCACGATTACTCCAATTATACCAGGGTTTTATTAAATGATTTGTTATAAGTTGAGCATAAAGACAAGTGTCCCGGGAGACGTTTCATTTGTTCTATAATCTTGTTCAACTAGGAGAACATATTGTAATATTTTTACGCTCTGTTCTACTGGTTAATTGATTAGAACAAAATTAGAATTAACATTCTATGCTGTTCATAGCAAAATTTGAATTGGAATACACCAAATTTGTTTAGTCGGTTGCAACATGTCGCCCGAGGAAGTTGCATGCATCGATTGTCCGTTTTGTTACGCAACACACGTTTAAGGTTTGGTCAAATAGCCGACGGAGCGCGACGAGAGCGCGACGGAAGCGTTAGGCTACATTTGGTCGTGTTAATGTTTGCTGTCGCGTCGAGCGGGCTGCGCTGTGACGTCCCCGCACATTTAAATTCCTAAAGCCGCGCCATTGACGCACTCCCGTCGCGCTGAGTCGGGTACGTGGCGAAACCTTAACCCTCTGCGACCTTTGTTCCTCAACAAAGGCCATGCTGCGACAAATAACAAGTCGTACGATGTCACCAAACTTGCGCTGTCTGTCGCATGCGGTGTGTGCTTTTAATGAATCCGTTTTTAGAATCCAGATCTCCCGGCTGACATTTATAATGTAATAAAATAAATCAAATCAATCAATCAATTAATTTTAAGCCCAAATCGTGCTTAAGAGCCTGTCTAACCGAAAGCTGAGTGGAAAAGGGCGGCAAATTTAAATAAATTGAGTCGTGCAACCCCGAATGAACAGGGAATAAATGGATTTAATACTTAAGTACTTTGATACTAAAACAAATATGTATATACATTTTATAATTCTATGGAACATAGTATTCCCCAGAGGGGTGTCACGCCTATATTCCCCAGAGGGGGTTACAGAGGTGTACTGAGTACACCCACGTTTCGCCGACGATGTTAGGTCCCATGTAATAGGGGGCGAGCCTATTGCCATATACCGGGCACAATTCCAAACTCCGGACTCATACTGGGAATTTTTCGTTAGAAAAACTACATTTTTCCGACCTAGGATTTGAACCCAGGACCTCGTGATCACAAAGCGATGCGCTTTGCCACCAGACCAACGAGGCAGTCGTATACGATACTTATTGCATTTCTGATATTAAATTTCAGATAAAAAAATTAACTACTAAGTCTTTAAATTTTTTAATGAAAATTCTAATTTTCTGGTCACAAAGTATCATCTATACAAACTATCAATACAATGCCACGGAATATACGAAAATTTCATTTTATAATAGAAGGTATTAAATATAAATTATGTAAAATTTTATAGATTGATACTATAACACTAAATAAATCTAACCATATCAAAACTAGTTAGTCTCTGTCAATGGTTCACTAGAACAAAAGGTTCAACATTATTCTCGGTATTGCCAGCTTATGAAAACGCTAAAAAATACTCCTAGCTTTCATTAGACAGACTCTAACATAAAATTTACTTCTGCAGAACAGTTTTCATGCTCTGTAGGTGTTGCAAGCCACTCAGGAAAAATTGTGATGAGGGGTGCATATCGTGGATAGACTAGACCGACTCTACTTTAATTCTTACCTGAGCCTAGCAGTAAGTCGCACACCGGTCAAGTTAAATATGAATATTTGGAAGAATATCCCGATTCCTGTTAGTAATCCCACCAGAAGAAACAGGACCGCAATCATATTTGTTTCGCCTCGTATATAGTCCGCGTCTGAACTTTGCAATAACTGAAATCAGGAATTTATTGATAAGAACTATAAAATAAAAGCGGGGATAAGCTATCCGATAGAACATTTAGTAAGTTTGTGTATAATCTACACCTTGAATAATTTAAGAGTCTGTTTACAAACATGTCTTTAAAATTTTTTATCGCTAATAGAGAACTGAATTATGACACTATAACAAAACGGCACGTAGCTAAAATAAGGCGTTATCGATTGCGAAAAGGCATTGATATTTTATTCGAAAAGGGAATATAAACAAAACGCTTGCTACTTGTCTAGGTCTTCTAAAATGACAAGTTCAAAATACTGGAGGCCATTATGCCATTATAGATACTTAAGACGATAGTAGGTACCACAGAAGTTAGTGGAGAACAGAAATCCTAAAATAGGTACGCGGCCGCAAAGAATGCCTGTGTGAGAGTGATCTACGCTGTTAGCAGCGGGGCCTTTACAGCTTCACCGGACAAGAGGGCGAGCGTGTAACCACTACGCTCGAGCCAGAAGGGTAAGGGGGCAACTAGCTAAAGGGCGCCTCAAAGAGAAATGGCCTCGGCTTGGGCAGTCGCTATGGGAGATGGCATATACTAGGTGTCTCGTCGTGAGGATCTACACCGCCCGGCGGGCAAGAGATTTATCGACCACGCCGGCCTCAATCCTGTGAGCGGTATCCGTATTCAAAAGAAGGGAAGTAGGAGCATCAGAAGGGTAGAGATCAAAGAGTGAAATAGTATTGCTATTGGTCAATTATATACTAATTAGTATTAGGTTATGGATCACGAACAAAATAAGATTGGATACACATCTATACCTACTCGTAGCTAGCAACTGTAGAAATTAGTTAACAGATCTTTTTATTATGGTCGTTTTAGGGACAGTTGGTCTAGTACAAATAATACATACATTGATGGTACATGGATGGTACAGAGTAATTAATTAAAGAGTGCTTTAGTGCTGGGTAGAGGCCTTCTTTAAAAATCGAAGGATTCACGCCGACCCATTGCGGATTGGTCGAGGCAGGTTTGTGGATATCTGCTGTTGGATTTTATAAAGCCGCTCATAAGGTTTTCAAATGGGCTTAACGCGGCTTCCAAAGCACGGAGACATTTGAAAATGAATATGGCACAAATGGTGACATTTGCTAAAATTTCGATTATTGCATTAAAATCGGCACTGATAGAAGAAGACAGATGGAAACTCTTACGTTTCGGCAGATTTAAGAAGCGGTACTGAAAGATGGAGACTGATGGAACATGAACGTACCCCATACGTTTCACCAAACAGAATGGCGAACATTGGAAACGAAGAGCCGACTGCAACGGCCGCTATTATGCCAACCACCATCAGCCATTTCTCTGGCTCGCACAGCTTCAGCACCTCCCACGTAGTAGGAGTTATGATCCGTTCTTCGATCTCCGGTGGGACCAGGTCATCGTCCTCTTCGGAATCAGAGCCATCAGGTGGGCTCTTTAGCGAGTCCACTGACGTTATCTTTTGTAACTTCGGTCTGCGTAGTCTGGTACCTGTCATCATACAATGCCGTCAGATACTTAAACGACTTTATTAACAGTTAAACTCAGAGTAAATTATTAAAGAGTGCTGTACTTTAGTGCTGAGCAGACACCTTCTTCCAAAAATCGACGAGAGGAGTAAGTCGTACTGCACCATTCGGACCTAGTGCGAATTGGTCGAGGCCACCTGGCCACAGACCTGCTTTGAGTTTGTACTTATAAAGCTGCTACTGCGCTGTTAATACTTATAAAGCATAAGGTTTTCAACTTGGTTTAATGATTTCCGCGTGAAGTAGAAATTAGGACCAACAACTTAACCACCCTACCGAAGCACGAATATGGAAATGACACAAACGGTCACTTATATCAGACTTACCTATAAAGGACGAGAACCTTTAAACCAAAAATACCATTCCCTTGTAAATAACAAATTGTCCTATTCCTCCGCATCGGGACGATTGCATTAAAAAAATAAATGAAGTATATTCCAGTGCAGAGTTGGGCAAAAATTAATTTCCGACGTTTCGAGGGCTCTATAGCGCCCATGGTCACGGGGAGGTGTTTGACGCCCAAAAGTCATTGTTATTCCGGAGTACCTGAGAGGGACAGGGGACCTAACACTGTTCCAGTAGTCTGCAGTAAATCTTACGCTTGGTTTCATCTGTGGTTGAAGTCATCCCAGTGACCGCTGGTGCAACGCTTGGCTCGTTCTCCAATACTAGATTGTAGTATCGTCCCTTTTTAGCAAGTAGTTCTTCGTGTGTGCCCTCCTCCAACACCTCGCCTTTGTCGAGAAATATAATGCGGTTCGCGTTCAGAACTGTTGCCAACCTGTAAGTATTTTGAAATTTATTATCAATCATCAGAATTTCGGTGTGGCAAGATCTGTCTTTGTCGTAATAAAACTTAGGACTACGAAATGTATACAGTCGTGATGAACGCCGTCGCCGAATCAGTTTTTATAACATTACCACTTAACATTTGATTACGATTAAAGCAGATGTATGAAAACCACTCAAATATACTTGTCGATCGATAGTCCTATAGCACGCCGAATTAATGAATTATGAATAGTAATACGTGTCTTGCATTTGCATGCAGTTGTAAAAATTCCAAGTTTTAAGACAGTGGCTCTAGTGAATCTAGGTGCTCACAAAAGTGGTGTTGTCGTCCCTAGGACCGCCACATAGTAGCATAATATACCAACAGGTCAAGGAATAAATACTGCAATATAACTTCTTTGGGATATTCAATGAGTACAAAAGACTCTCTCTCCTTTCTCTATGCAACAATATCGTACCTAAACAAAAAAACGATGACAGTTTGCGCATTTTTATCATTTATTTCCCTCACATTCTCACTCTCACACATCCGTTTCATATATACCTGTGGCTCACCATAATGGTGGTTCTGCCGTGCGAAGCCGCGTCCAGGGCCTTCTGCACTTTGGCTTCGCTGTGTGAATCCAGGGCTGACGTGGCTTCGTCTAGGATTAATATCATCGGTTTGCGCACTAACGCCCTGGCAATGGCAATACGCTGTTTTTGACCGCCTGATAGCTGAGCACCCCTCTCACCTATTAGTGTGTCGTAGCCCTGGAGTGACGTAATCGAATAAAACCGGTCAAAAACACCATCGTATATTAGCAAAGTAACAGCTAATTACAGTAAAAGTTCGAACCATCCGTGGTCCGAAGAAACATAAAGAATGTGTGGTTCCAATAACTTAATCATTTAGTTAACGATGTCGGATTCAATTGGCCACAATCGGCAGGAATCAGCGGCGCTGCCTAATCCAACAAAATAGTTTCGTCAGTGTGTAAATTGGCCGTATACCTACGCTTAAATTGGTTAAAATACTTGAAGAGATCCTAGTCGTTTAATATTAGCATTATTATTTAAGCATGCCTTAAAAATGCTTTTTATACGCTATAATGCTTAGTTAGTTTAACATATAACATCCTTTTAAAGTAGTAGATACTTACCTCAGGTAGTTTTTTGATGAAATCATGACAGTAGGCTTGTTTTGCTGCTACAAATATTTCTTCATCGGTACACGATGGATTGCTCATTCTGAAAGATTAAAACAGATTGTAGGTGTTCCTTAATATTTCGTTAGTAAGTAAAGCTTACGATTTAACTGAGGACTCTCTTTAATGAAAGTAGTGTGAGTTTCAATACTTAAGTATTGAATGGAATCGTGCTTCAAGCTTGGCATAGCTGATTGAAAGAAAGTAGACAAGGTTTGAAGTTAATTTACGCAAAATACCTATTTTTGGTTATTAATAACCAAAAAATACGTTGTTTTGACACCATCGGGAAACACAAATGCCGTAATATCGAGAATTTCAACCTGTCAATTTTATTTTGAAAGGTATTTAGTAACTTTATTTGTAGTGCAGCAAACAACTAATTTCCCAAAGAGGAGAAATTATAAAACATAAGAAAGAACACACGTCTTATACCTATATCTTAGACGTAGACCAATTAGGTATATAATCCACTTCAATAGAGTACTTTTCTCCTAACGTGACAAGCTGGCTAACCTGTCGGCATTCTTCGGCCAGTTAACTTCAAAGTCAAGATATAAGAAATAGTTAAGTAATAATAGACTAACTTACTATGGGAGTGGAGCCAAAGAGGTCTGTAGGGATAGAACCTGTTGGAACTTTGTACTCCCTGCCTACTCTGCAAGGGATCTGGCGTGATGATATAGATATATTGATAATAGACTTAGACTGGATGTAGGTACCGGGGAAGACCAAGACTATCTTACTACGACCAAATAGACTGAGTCTTATCTGAAGGACAAGTCAAAAGTTTCCGTAACCGGCGAGCGTGTATGAGACAAACTATGAGAGTGGAGGAAGCTAGAGAGGTATGTGAAGAAAGAACTTGTTAGAACTCTGTACTCTCTGCCGTGATGATATAGATAGATAGATAATAGACCTTACCGAATATTATCTCTGATGGTGCCAGCAAACAGGACAGGTTCCTGACCGACCACCGCGACGTGACTTCTAAAGTGCTTTACATTAATCTCCCTCAGGTCGAAGCCGGAAGCCCTCACCGCTCCAGTGTCAGGGTCATACATCCTTTGTATTAGCTGCAGGATTGTGGACTTGCCACAACCGCTGGGACCCACAAGAGCTACAGTTTCGTTACGGTGTAGCGTTAGATTTATGCCGTTTAACACCTACGGGTAATTAAAAAGTATAAGTACCACAAACGCCAGAGAGATCTGTAAGAAAAGGATCTGTTGGTCTTTGCCTGTCTCGTATCTGATCTGTACTCTTTGCCTACCCTACAAGTAATCTGACGTGTTGATATATACAAGGTGTAACATAATAAACGCAAGACCTGAAAGTAGTTTGTTCTAAATCGGTAACTGAATTGATTCCAACAATTTTTAATGTATATTACATTTTTCATTTTTAAATTTGCAATAATAGCTTTTACATCTTCAGTGCGCTATAACAAACTAAATTTATTCTTGATTCATAGCAATAAGGTGATTTCAAATGCATTCTTAAAACTTATTTCTCAAAACGCACACATACACGTATAAGTTGCATTGTTAATTGGGGTATAAAGTGCTTAAAAAAGTTTAAAAACCTTTATATTTAGAAATTTGGTTTTCGTTTTGAATTAATAAAGTAATTCTCTAATCGGGGTATCTAAGGTCTTGCGTTCATTATTTTACACTTTGTATATATAGAGAGATAGAAGTACGATAGAAGTACGAAGTGGAGTGACCAATCTCTCTAAAACGCGAAACGAAGACCCGGTGAACATTGCCGGTAAAAGATGGATGCCGTCGAAGTTGGTTGTCTTAGCGATCTTTGGGGAGGCCTATGTCCTGGAACACCTTCTACCTACCACGTCTTACAACCTGAACGTATTTCGACTGATGATGAAGTGTTACGCTTATAGAACTTCAGTCTGTGTACATGATGCCATGCTATTATGAACAAGATTTGTATGGAATTGTTAAGCAAATGAAGTAAGTATATTAGAAACATAGAATGTGCCGAACTGTAATCTTCGCCTCTGCCCTGGAAATTGGACAAATTGGGCTTGATGCAGTGGTTAAGAGCTTAAGCTGCTCTGCCCACTGTTCACGCGTTTATTTATTTAATACTTTATGCACTATAGGTACAAAGGCGGATTTAATGCCTGAGACATTTTCTACCAGTCTACCTTAGGGTGCAAAAATTAGTGAAGTAGGTGCAAACCATAGAAGATAAAGAGTAACGAGAAAAAAATAGATATTTATATAATTAACAAAAATACATAGATCCCAACTACTTACATATCTAAATCTATTCTACACCGTCACGCCTATATTCCCCAAGCGGGGGTGGCAGAGGTGTACTAGTACACCCACGTTACCGGGCACAAATCCAGACTCCGGACTTGTACTGGGAAGTTTTTCTTTAGAAAAACTACACGTGTCCGACCTAGGAATTGAACCCAGGATCTCGTGATCACAAAGCGATGCGCTTTGCCACTAGATCAACGAGGCAGTCAGACCATATCTAAATCTAATAAGATATATACTAGATATGGTTCGATCGCCGCACGGGGCAAATCTTTGTGTGATCTACAAACATGTTTTAGTCTGGCTGTTTGTGTTTGTAAACGCACCTACGATGCAGGAATAATTTCTAACGTGGGGCTAATTTTTGAGAAATAAAAAAATACCTTTTAAAATTATTTGCACCACTATGGTAAAATTACCTGCACATCTCTCCTCGCTGGATACCTAAAATATACGTCTTCGAATTTAAGGTCACCGGTAAGGACAGGTGTATCGCCTTCTGTCGACAGACTGTCGATCTCGGGTTTACGGTCGATGACCGCGTATATAGAGCCGGCTGAAGCACGAGCTGCGGCAATGGCCTCCATGTGAGGTGCTGTGAGACCCACATTCTGAGCTCCTTGCAGCACGCTGAAGAATATCTAGAAAAATGTTATCTCTTTAGCCACAACACCAAGAATATTTTATATCTTTTACTTCCTCTTACATCTTTCCCTGTTCAAAAATAGGGAAAGAAAGAGCGTATTATCCTAAAATATTCGTTACGTTTTTAAATCTTTCAGTGTTCCTTAGATTATTAGTCCAATAGTAACACATTTTCCTTTAGATATAACAAATATAACTATTTGTAAAAGAACTTATACGCCTGTAATTGGGAGTGGTAGAGCAGAAGTGTACTATGTACGCCCATATTTCGCTGTCGATATAAGATCTCAATGTACAAGGGGGCGAGCCTTTTTTCATGTGTACCGGGAATTATATATTTTCATGTATATTTCCAGAATTGGACTGCTTTTAAAAATGTTTTGAGAAAAAAAAGCCTAGTAATACGTGATTCACTCCAACCTTAGAGCATTAACAAGTTTTGAAATGCTCTATCGAACCCACCTAGGATATGTCACGACCTTGTAATCGACATCTGCACCATGTGCCATTTGTCTTATAAGGGAGCAATTTTAAAGAAGATACTTAATCACAAACAGAAGATCACTTACAATCATAAGAACAGCAGCGGTGTACAAAGGAACTTTTTCCCCTCTACTTTCCAGAATGAGTCCGACTCCATACCAAAATGCGAGGGCGTATGTAGCGTATATTATCAACCACATCACCCCACTGCCCACTCCTGCGAATATCCCTCTTCTTACACCAATCTTTTTTGCTGGTTCCAATCGTACTGTATACCTTGAATAGAAAAAAAACTCTTACGCCTTCGATTGCTAATTCTAGGCAACGGTGCATGCTTAAGAAATTAACCGATACTCTCCCACTGCTGGGCTTAAGCCTTCTCTCACAAATCGATGTCAGAAAGCATAGGTAATACTCCACCATGCGGACCCAGTCCAGATTGGTAGAAAGCAGGTTTATGGTGTGCTGTTGGAAGTTATCAAACCATCCATAAGGTTTCCAACTTGGCTTAACAACTACCACATAAAGTGATAACTTGGACTAACTTATGGACTCGAAAATAAAAATGTCACAAACGGTCACCCATCTCCTTGATAATCGCTACGAACCTCCCAGTGTTACAGCGCTACGAGCGCGTCAACCTTACATGCTTAGTTCATTTGTTTTAAACTCGTCAATAAAAAATTGCCGTTTTTCGTCTTAGCTTACGCTAATTGCGACGATTTTTGACGATTTGGTGCAGTGGTAAAGAGCTTAAGCCGCTCTGCCCACTAGGTCGAATAGTCGCGGGTTCGATTCCCGCACGAGACAGATCTTTGTGTGACCCACAATTATTTATTTCAGGCTCGGTATTTGTGTATGTGAATTTTTATGTTTGTAAATGCACCCACGGCATAGGAATAAATTCTAGTGTGGGGCTAGAAAAAAAGAAAGCGCAAAGAAGCTCGAAAATGAAAATGCCATGAACCGTCACCCGTCTCCTTGATGGTCGCTACGAACCCCGCAGTATTACAGCGCCACGAGCGCGTCAACCCTACATGCTTAGTTCGTTTCTATTCTAAACTTGTCAATGAAAAATTGCCGTCTTTCGTCTTTCATTATCTCAGCCCCTCCACTGCTGAACATAGGCCTCCCTAATCGCTCTCCAGCACAACCGGCGCGATGCCACCTGCATCCAACGACTTCCTGCGATCCTCACAAGATCGTCGGTCCATCTGGTAGGTGGTCGTCCCATGCTGCGCTTGCCAATACTTCTTTCGTGTTTGCTTACATTTATTAGCGCTATGGACCGATGACCTGGTGAAGGTAGCGGGTAAAAACTGGAAGAGTACAGTTCAAAGCCGTTCATTGGGGGATCTTTGGGATAGGCCTCTATTCTGCAGTGGTGCCTTACGGCTGATGATAATGATGAATTATATAATAATAATAACGTTTATTTTGACTAAATTAAATTTGACAGACGATTTAACGCAGTGGTTAAGAGCTTAAGCCGCTCCACCCACTGTGTCTAATAGTCGCGGGGTCTATTCCCGCACGGGACAAATCTTTGTGTGACCCACAATTATTTCTTCCGGTCTGGGTATTTGTGTATGCGAATTTTCATGTTTGTAAACGCACCCAAGACGCGGGAATTAATTCTAGAGGCGGCTACGATTTTTTAAATAAAAACAAAATAATTTACGTAACAAGATGACAAGAAGCAAAGTAACAATTATTAGAAAAAAAAGGACGTGCATCAAAAAAGGGTCCTAACTCAGCATGTTTACTGACTGAAAACAGCCAAGGGTGATCTTCCGTTAGCACCTTTCAGCGGACCGTTGACGTGACAGCAAGATACATTATTAATTACAACGGTTCAGTCACTGGTGAGACTAGTAAAAAAATAACAATAGTAGCTAAAACAAAAGAAAACAGCAAATAATCCTAAGTTAGTCAACGAGCGCTCGCTCAACATCTGGGTTGAAACACTGTAAGCGCTTTTCTAAATGTACTTTAAAGGTTTGATCAACCGGAGCGTGTTGCGATATTTAGGCAGAATGCCACATGGTACTCAGATTACTAGGCCAAGCGAAAGGTATAGTAATAAAATGTATGAGTGGCTGTGTTCGTAACACTGAAGTCTCCGTTTAAAAAAATAGTGCTACTAGTAAGTTAGCCTACAATTACTTTAATCGTCTGCCTCTCTTTCCCTTGTTTAATACTGGGAATGATCAGGATGCTATGCTATACTTGTCTACATACCGTTGAATTTCTTTTTCCTCGCCTCCAAAAGCGACGACTGTTCGAATGGAGGACAAAACTTCCTCGGCGACCACACCAGCAACGCTGTATGCTTCTAGTTCTTGTGTGGTCAGAGATGATTGCACCTGAAGCAATATTGTGTAATTTTGATTCGAAGATTTCGTAGCTCCGAAAGAAAAATACTAGTTTTATACCGCGTGCACTTATCGCAACGGTTTTTATTGGAAATGATGAAATTTAGAAGCCAGGGTTTTGGCATAAGCGGTAGACCATTATAGTATTTATAAAACGGCAGAAAAGTAACAAAGGCAAGTAATTTCTGTGGGGAAGATGAGCAAGAAACTCCACGGTTACTCTTAAAATAGTATTTTTTTTATCTACATTTAGTTGTAGGGTATGGAAGAACAATGTAGGCAGGTCTATCAAGGTAGGTTTGTTTACAGTTTCGCGTAATTGCATTCTCTGCTTTATCAGACAGAAAAGGGTGTTTGATGGCGAAGCCGGAATCTCTTGCGATAATTCCAACTGGTTATTCCTTACAACTTCGTATGAGTTTAAAGACATTACCTTAGCAACAATAGCTGTGGTGGCGACGATGACGGGTGTGCACGACAGCACGATGAGGGTCAACTCCCAGCCGTAGCAGAATGAGATGATGATGGACGTGACGAACGACATCACGAGGTAGATGAATATTGGCACCTTCTCGGCTATACCCTCTCGAAGTTTTTCTAGATCACTAAAAATGACTTAATTAAATTCAGTTTTTTTTCAGCGTGACTCATAACGAATTCTCTCTCTAATACATTAAAATTAGAACTTAAAGTTTTCTAGGTATTCTCTAAAAAACGGGAACAAGAAATTATGGTCTAAAACATACGTGATACTTTAAAACGTTAATTAGTAATTAGTTGTATAGGTAAAAAATTACATTATAAAATATCTTAGAACTTACTCAGATACTTTTGTAGCGAAGTTCATTGTAGTGTTCAGGTCATACCAGGCAATGTCTTGGCGGAGTACTGCTTGTAGAAAAGCTGATTTTACTCGTTCGATCTTTAAAAGGAAAAAAAATATCTAAATATTAAGGCACCTTTAGCTCAATCAAGCTCATTCTACGGATCCTGGGTTACAGGAGTAACAAATCAATCATGATCTGATCAAGTCGTTGGTGATGATATTACAGACAGTAAGTTGACAGCCCTATAAGGTGAGTAGGAGCTGGATGCGTACAGCGTGTTGGCGATCTTTGGGCCTCCCACTTTTGTCCTTTAGTTTTGGTTGATGATGAATCACTAGGTTCCTCCACTGCGAGTTGCTGTTTAGCACCCACCTATTTAAAACTATAGTAACGAGGCGATTCACAGGAGAACCAAATCACCGATATACCCTTAGTGGTTGTGGGAAAAGTCACCGACATAGCACTTAGAACTTTCTATCTATATCATTACGCCAGATCCCTTACAATTTCCAATCAAAAGTAGGTGGGACAATGTATAGTTGTTATATTTTACTGTAATATTTTTGTAGCAAGATACAAACAATAAATCTCTGACCTACGTACCTGCTTGAGGGCAGCGTAGTTGAAGAGATCGACGCTGATAGCCCCGACAATGAACTGCAGGACCGAGAACACGGTGCAACCGATACCGAAGGCAATAGAGTCTTCTATCAACGCCTCTCTATTTTCTTCTTCTGATGCGTCCGTGCTAAATTTAATAACGCGTTATATTATAGATAGTATATAAACTGCCTGTAGTGGAGTGAGCCCCCTACAAAATAGACCGATGATCAGGTAAAGGTTGCGGGTATAAGGTGAAAGCGTACAGCAGAAGCCGGGGCGTCGGGAAAGACCTTTCTCCTGCAGTGGATGACTTTCGGCCGAAGACTACCTTGTTGGTGTTTAGCGCGTCATGTGGCTGACGATTACGAGGTACTGGGTATAATTAAAATGTAAAGTTCCTAGTTCGGATGATTTTTCCTACCTATCTATATCATCACTCTAGATCCCTTGCAGGGTAGCCAGAGAGTACAGAGTTCCAACAAGTTCTTTCCTAGCAGACCTCTCTGACTTCCTCCACTCTCATAGTTCGTTTCATACATGCACACCGGTTATTTTTTATTTTATATATTTAGGCACAATCAGTAAATAATGAACAGAATGGAAAACATATGATAACAGTTATGTATGAAGTAAGTGAGCTCTAGATGAAGACTAAGCACATAGTTGAAGGACATCCTACAAAAACAGAAATTAATTAATAGCAGAGCTAAAAACGACAAAATAACGATATTAAAAACTGAATCTGTCCAGAATCTGTAATTGTGCCCGATTGGCAATATGCACATATTGGGATTTTATATCGTCGTTATAATATTGAGATTTAACAGACGGCAAAATGTGAGTGTACTCAGTACAACTCGGTCATCCCCGCTTAGGGAATAAAGTTTTCGACACAGCTGGCGCAGCTCGACGGCAGCGCGATGGTGGCGCGGCTTGGGGAGTTGTAATGTACTGAAATGTACGGGAGACGCCACACGGCGTAGCCCTGCTCGGCGCGACGGCAAACGTCACGACCCGCCGCCACCGCGCTCGAAAAAAGCAGGGGGGAAGTGAGATGCCAGTACACGTGCGAGCGGGTCGCTAGTGCCGGTCGTCCACCCGGCCGGCGCGACGTCGCAGGTGTGCGCCACGCTTCCGTCGCGCTCCGTCGGGTATTTGACTAAACGGTGTTTGTTTTAAGATGAAAATGTACTCACAGAATCCTGCCACCGCCGAATAAGGAGATAGTCCAGGTAGTGCCCGAGGTCCCTTTCATGACGGTACGGTCGATGAGCAGGGCCGTAAACTCGCCATAGATGATGACGCCCAACGGTACGAACAGGCCATTCAGGGAGGCACATATCACACCGAGAAACAGCAGAATGAACTCAAACGGCTTTCCATATCTGTACTGTAAATTATCGAAGAAATTGATTACGAAGATTTCATCTAATCGATAATTTCCGTTGTCCCTCAACCGCTGGTCCAATGGAGGAGTCAATGGAGGACATTAATATATGTAATTTTCAAAAAATTACTTCCATTGTCCAAAAGTAGTGGACAGTTATACAGATCACATATTATTCTCTATTTCTATTATTCTATCTGAAGACCAGGTAGTGATAAGGATTTTTCGATGCTGAGATTAATATTTCTTAAAAGGTCAATAAAGGAGTACATTTATTACAAATCATGTCGCATTAATAACATCAGAATCATACAAAACAGAAGGAGATTAGAATAAAGCCAAAGTAAAGCATATAATCAGATACTTACTAATTGGAACCAAGGGATAGGCGGTGCTTTTAATAGGTCCTCTTCCTGACTATAACAAGAACATTATTATTACAGTTATTACCATTATATGATTTCACATCTCGCTCACAAATGGAACAACGTAGTAAAGGTTTTATTTAAATACACACTCAGGGCGTAAGAGATGCGTAAGACCTGAGACAGGTGATAAGTTATTAAATATCTACGAACAAATATTACTATGATGTCACTCTCTTAACTTATAAATCAGTCTATAATGTCCCATTGTTAGCAAACTTGCAGTTTAACTTACCACATAATGTGGTACATTATGTGGTAATCGTTAAGCCGAACAAGGGATTAGCAAGCCTTCTAAAGTACGAAGACGCTCGAATATGAAAATGACAAAAACAGTCACTTATCTCAAGCCGACAGAGTCGAATACTTCCTGGTGAATCTTGGTGATCACTAAGAACACCGTGGTCGCACAGCGTTACGAGCGCATTTTTAGCCCGGTGGTTAGCTTAAGCCGCTCCGGCCACTGTGTATAATAGTCGCGGGTTCGATTTCCGCACGGGACAAATCTTTGTGTGACGCACATTTATTTGTTCCGGTTTGGGTATTTGTGTATGTGAATTTTCATGTTTGTAAATGCACCCACGACACAGGAATAAATCCTAGTGTGGGGCTACGTTTAAAAAAAAAAAAAATTGGTGATAACTCTCAGTGGAAAATAACGGTTTTATACACAATGTTGATACACATTTCAACAAAATTTCGCTTTTCTTTTTTATTTTCGGAAAGTGTCGTCACAGTAGGTTAAGATTTATCATAATAATAAGTACTATCGCAGGCCTTGAGCATTTAACCCTTTCACCCTGTATTATGTCGTTGTTCATTTTGATGAGCGATCAAATGTGATCAAAACTAAGCGATCTAATGAAAATAATATCGCCAAGCTTAAGCGCGAAATTATCAGAATTTGGCTCGCAATAATGAAATTGATCATGATATACATAATATCTAGAATAACTTCCGTCCTTTTCGTTTTTAAGGCATATTATCCAAAAATCTGTAACCTTCGTTTAGTGGACTACCACGGGCGGCTCTTGTTTTTTACCATTGTTTTGGTAACCAGAATGGTCGGTCACCAGAAGTATATCCATTCTTTGCATTGTAGACCGTTACTTCTGTAACCTATATTGTTTTTATGGTCTGTATCTTTTTTTATGGTCTGATAGTATTAATCTTGTCATGTGGCATTTTTTAGATTATTACAACATTATCAAGCTTTAAGATGAAGCACTGCTATTTGTTCTTTTACTGCCTATCTTAATGGTAGGTAACAAAATATTTCAGAGCTACATAATGACTCTATGTAGCTCTACACATTTTTTCCAAAATTGAGATAACAGATCTAAGAATTTCACATTAATAAGTACTTATATTTATAGATTCTTATGCCTCAGATAATTTTAACGTCAGGTGGATAATCGGCCCCATTGCTGCTTTAATGATAAGACTTGTGACGCTTCGATTACAAGTACCAGGTACACAGGGAATGTTTCTTCATCTACATAGTAGAATATTGTCATATCATATAGTTTGTGGCATTGTGTTGCTAGTTCCCCTTTGGTCTTTGCAGGAAGATACATTAAAGGATTAGACCCTCTGCCTGGGGCTTGATAGAACGGGCTACTACGGAGATAGCAGTGTGATACTGAGGGGATTGTGATATTATTAGCTCTATTCTGCTATGAGCAATGCGAGGAAGAGGTAGCGATCTTTACGTATAGGATGAACTGCAATTCTAGCATGGTATTAAAAAGGGGTACCGGCTGTGGCACCGGTGCGTTATGTTTAGATATCCCGATGTCTCTATGTTGTGCCGAAAGGCCACTACGGGGGATGTTTAAGGAAAGTCCCATATGAACTACTTTTCTTCACAGTGGACTAGAAATCTATTGAATTTTTTTATTCGGAATACAAAAGAGAGTACGTTAGAGGTAACCAAGAATGGTTGGTGTTAATTTTGATGTAGTCAGAAAGTATCATATATTGAAAATATTATTTTGTAGAGTTGTACATATCTAAACTTTTAAGACTTGGGCATGTATCGGATGGGTCGGGCTTACGCCGCCACGCTCCATGGGACGGAATTGTAATTTGTATTGAGTTTAGTATATTATGCAACTACGGGAGATAGCCCACAGCTCGACGGGACGGCCACCGACGCCGCGTCGCTCTCTTCGGATATGTGGCGAAACCTTTAAGTAACGGTGATCGAAACGCCACAGTCTGAATGATATACTCACGAGTCCTTGTTATAAGCCTTCTCAGCGAAATAAGCGGACTGCTGAGCAAGTGTGCTAATGCTAAGCGAGTTCTGGCGCCAGCCGAGCGCTGTGGCCGGGCGCTGTTCGCTCAGCCGCCGTTGTGACGAGTACTTTGTGAAGCTCTTTATCGACTCATCCCGTTTCATTCTCGGGTTGACCGATCTGGAAATCAAAATAATTAATAAATCAGCCTGTACTGGGCACTGCAGTACTTTGCTGGGCAAAGGTCTTCTCTCAAAAATCGAGGTGAGAGAGATTATGTAGGAGTATGACCTCCACTACGCGGACCTAGAGCGTATTGGTAGAAGCAGGTTTGTGGCTACCTGCTGTTGCAACTTGTCACGCCGCCCATAATCGTCGGCTTAACGACTACCATCTGAAGTGGTAACCGGGACCAATGGCTTAACGTGCATTCTGAAGCACGGACACTTTGGAGACGCTCTAAAATAAAAATGCCAGAAATGGTCGCCGCCTAATGCTGCTTAACCTTGGTAATCGCTACGCTAAGAGCGTCTCAATCTGGAAATTGAGAGATATTAATATTTGATGTTATTACAGACACTGCAATAGATCAACCTATGTATACTGTTTAACCATGTTTAATTATACTCAAACCTATCTAGACCCTATCGTGTCTTAGGGTATGGCCAAACAAACGCATCCAGCCGCGTCCGCTATGGCGTCCGCGGAGGCGATCAGTATCCTTCCTATGATCGCGCGTGGAGACGCCGCACAGATCGCACATGGAGTACGCAGGACGCGTTAGTGTAAACACGTCCATAGAAAGAATAGAAGTGCAGTAGTAACTGCAGGTACTGATCGTCACCGTGCACGCCATCGCGGAAGCGGCTGGACGCGTTGGTTTGGCCGTACCTTTACCAGATGTGCTAGTTAAGATTATCTGAAACTCCCGAATACACGTATGAAAAAAATAACACAGTCACACCTACATTCCCCAAGCAGGTGTTCAAATATGTACTGTGTACACCCAGACTTCGCCGACGATTTTAGGTCCCAATGTAATGCGGGTCGCGATATTTGCTATTTTACCTGGCTTAGTTCCAGAATTATATTGTTTTTTTTTGTTAGGCAAACCTTAATCACACTTTTTCGGTTTAGAATTCGAAACCAGGAGCTCGTGATTATTGGTGGCATCAAACACGACTAGATAAAAGATCACACTGTTTGGGGAAGAAAAGAGACTGAAAGAGGTGTTTAAGTGGGCATAGAAAATCTTGAACTTTATTGTCGGTGTCTAATCATTTTCTTTTAGTAGACTTCGATTTTTTTATTAGGTATCATAGGAGATAAAAGCAACTTATTCCATAATAAGTTTCCATTGTTCCCATGTACAATGTGACAAAGTGATACTTAGTAAAATTCTTGGAAAATAATCAATAACAATCTAGACCTATCAATATGAACTTTCCTGTAAGCGTATTTTTTCTAAATTCCGTCTCCAAAATGAATGTTTACATGACTTTAAGTACCATGTTTACATGAATTTAAATGTCTTCTGTTAATTAGGTAATCAACAGAAGACATTTAAATTCTTTCTCTCATGTCTATTTAAGTACAATAAATACTATCGGACCGAAAAATACTAGTTATACATAACAAAGCTTCACATTTAACGATCAAACCTGCGATCCCTGGCACCTGGCCAAGTCTGGCAGTTGGTTACGACACTGGCTCATACAAATACACCGTGACCGTACGAGAACGGATGGATGTGATTGATTGTCTACGCATGAGACTTCAGCCAGACAATACTAGAATGAATGGCAGGAATAGTACCCACTCGGTATAAAATTGCAACCATATTGAGCTCTATAAAAGTATTTAGTACAAGCAACTAGAAGCGTATTTTAGTAGTTTAAACTCTTGCAAGCAATTAAGGAGCTGGAACAGCGAATTCTACCTATGTTGTGGATTAAGCTGGGTCCCAATTCTACTAAAAAAAACTCCGCTTAAATCGAATCTTAACCACCGACGGCGTTTAATTAGCTGTTTAAGCAGCTATCGTATAGAACTAGAACACGAAAACATTTTTGGCCGCACTTTAGTTTCGCTTTTAGCGAAATTTGTCGGTAGAAATTGGGACCCTGGTTAAGAAGCCAAAAGGCTGCTAAAGCCTACTTTATCTTGACTTGATGGATAATAATTGAATAAATCAGGTTAAACTGTCCACTGCTAAGCAAAGGGAGATAAAATAGGCGATACTCCTACACGCAGACCCAGTTCGGATGGGTCTGCCTCCAGGTTTACGGTGTTGTAAGTTATCAAGCAACCAAGAAGGTTTCAACTTGGATTAATGATCATCAGGTTAGGTGGCAGCCGGAACCAGCATATACCAGGTATCGAACGTTTCTTCCGAAGAATGGAACGCCTTAAATGGTCCTTGAACCTTGGTGATCGCAGAAAACACTTGCGGTACCAAGTTCAAACGGGCACCTCTACATAGTTCCGTTTCTCTCGTTTTACGTTGTCATCATCAAATGAGGTATGGTAATAGGAAATTCAAAGCCAATTTCTTTAAAAGGTAAGTAAGGTAAATGTATGGTAAACGAAATAAACTTACATGCAAAAATTTAATCCTACATAATAATATGAAGTTACTCATGTGTAACCCCACTTATTTCCAATAAAATTCAAGCATATTTTAACAGTAACGTCTAATCATACAGCAACATTTTTATACAAAAAATTTGACACTACGGTCAATTTACTGCCGTCATTTTGACGATTCTATCAAAATATTTCGTGTTTAGTTATGGTTTAGTTTCTTTGAAATAAAGGTAGTATTGGGCTTTTGTTTTTTGCCTTAATGGCGACAGTTAGCCATTTTTTATAATTTACTGTTATGTGCTATTATTACTTGACATTGGCGAAATACACTGTTACAGTGTAAGGCCATTTATTAAAATAAGAAGAAGAAGAATGCACGCATGGACTTACAGAGGTGGGCAAACGCCGTCACCAAACTTCACTAATTGGAATTCAAGGAGTGGTCTTGTCACCGTCAGCCAAAAGACGTTTACTGCAGGTCAACGGTCAGTCGCGAAGACAAAGTGGTTGCATACGACCACGTAAATTTGGAGGTAAAAATGGCGCGAAAATTTAGACACGATTGCGGGTACTTCACGCCTCAAAAAAAAAAACGATTAATGGAAGACCCTCTAGTAACGATTTATTAATAGAATAACAAAAATTTTTATTCGAAGTAGGAAATAAAGATCCCATAATAGTGAGCCGCACCATATGATTCTAGACCGACCACGATGTCTAGTGAGAGCATCGATTCACAATATTAAAAGCGTGCCGCAATGCGGAGATAAGCATGTGGTAATGCACCCTTCCTTCTGACTAGACATGGAACTGTATTAGCTTGTGATAAATTACCCCTATTGACCTTCATATCAATCCCAGAAAACTCTGTTTTTCTAACAGTCACGACTCAAAGATTAGGCAATGTTGCCACACTAATATAACGTTGGCGAATCACTGACACTTATCTTTCAGACTAGGTATATACCTATATTTTTAGGAGTATTCCAAAATCTAACAACCATATGAACTGAAATGGGACTATAGGTATATTCTTGGTATATTAAAGAATATTAGTAAGCTTTAGGTATTGTAGGCTTTTTAGAAATAAAAATATTTGGACGTCACCCAAAAGAAATGCATTTAATATAGTATCTATCTTTCTATATCATGACGCCACATATACTATATAGGTACGCACTTATATTTGGCCTACCCTGCAAAAGATAGAATAGAGAGAAAGAATATAGTAGCTATGTATATTTGGTATTCAGATGAACTATTTTAAAAACCTAATTAACATATTTTTTACGTCCAATTCTAATAACGCACTTCTTTTATACTTTCTATACTATATTGCAGAGGTAAGTGATAAAGATAATAAATCAAAGGAAGTGTTAGGTACTTACTTTCGAGCCCGTAACTGATATCTTTTTGTCAATACCATATTGGTACGCTTTCAGTCCACACTGCATACCTACACGATGTGAAAAATAATAGCACTTCACTCTATAACTCTACCATCAGTTACTAGTTGTTTAACGCACGTTTCGTATCTATCGAAATCTAAAGAAATTAGAAAATCAAAGGCTGCTGCTATATGGGGATGTCTTATTTTAGGAATTAGTATACCCCTCACATCTGTATCACATTGAGATAAGCCAATTTCGCTCTTTCACTTCATCTACAATTACACATCTTTTATGCTTATACAAGCTCTAAGGCGCGCAAAACCAAAAAAAGGTGAACTGTTTATCAATACAAACAACTCTTACTATGGCTGTATTCATGGAAAACAAAAAAATATGTATATTTCAAACATCCTGATAAATAATTTGCAAATTGCGGTGAGTGTCGTCATTAATCACTTGTTTCAGGTTTTATGCACGTCCTTTACACTGTGTTGTGCTGGCTAGTTGACTTTTTCAAACTCTCTCAAGCTATTAAATTTTAACGACCACAATAGCTTAATTTCTCTTTTTTCACTTTTGATTTCTAGCCAAATTAGCCAGTTCACGCACTTTGTTATATGTTCCAAGTAATCGTGTATTTTCACCACATTCTGAAGAAAATTCTGAGAAATTCTGAGAAAAATGGTTAAGCGAGAGTAGTTGTAATGACGTGTTACTCTTTGATAGGAAAGGTATCGTGAAACAAACTTTTTGAAGTATTTGCCAGATAAATTTCTTGTATCAACATAAATATTTGTATCGGATGCTAGTCATGCTAGCTTATCTGTCAAAAGGTAGACACCTATATTTCTATATGGAAGGGTCAATAGCATTGATAGGGTGTTCCGTTACATGGGACACTAGAATGTAAGCATATAAAAGTACCTGCGTACTTAGGTCACTGTGCCTCCTCCCCACTAGTCGACTTGGGACTGGAATAACTGAGAGAAATGTAGGTATTACGTAAACAAGAGTGTGGCTACATTAGCGAACGCAAATTATATCTACGCATCGATACCACACTAGTATAACAGTATCGACCCATCATCACTATATAATCTAAAACAAAGTTCCCTGCCGCGTCTGTCTGTCTGTCTGAACGCGATAAACTCAATAACTCCTGAACGGATTTTTATACAGTTTTCACCAATGCACGGAGTGATTCAAGAGGAAGGTTTATGTGTATTATTTACCCGTGCGGAGCCGGGCGGTATTCGCCAGTGAGTAATAAAGACAAAGCTTAGATCCTTACTCACGGATGCAGCATATTCTCACCAACCCTCCCGATGCCCTTACTTTATTTCTTTCAAATACGGCTACCACACACAGAGTCAGACACCGACCTTACTGGTGAGGTCGAAGAATCCCTTGCCCACCGGCCGGTGCAGACCACCACGGCAAGACACCTAGTATATGCCCTCCCGTATAGCGACTGCCTAAGCCGGGGCCGTTCTTCCTTGGGGCACCATTGAGCTAATTACCCCCTTGCCCTTCTGGCTCGAGCGTAGTGGAGGCACGCTTGCCCTTTTTTCCGGTGAAGATGTAAACGCCCCGCAGCCAACAGTGTATATCATTTACACATACACACACAAACACACACTCTCACGGACGGACACAGTTTGTGAGTGAGTTGCGGATACAAGGGTGGAAAACTCGTAGTAGTACAAATGCTGTTTAAACTAGTGCCTTATCTACAAGTTATGATGAAATATATGTTTTTATTCAATGGAATAAATACCGCAAAATTATGTTACCTATTCGTAATATTGCTTTATGATAACACTCCATATTTCTACTTACGTAAGTATAAAAAATCATTGTAAAACGATGCAGACGAATCGAGAAATGTCAATTTTACGGTTTAACTTCACGAGGTTTAACTTTTTTTGTTCCTGATAATTTAGTTACGCCGTTTATATACATATTTCCATTTGTTACTATAACTTCTATTATGAGGTACCGCCCCGTGTAGTGTGTTATGTATGAGTACTACCTACCCAATATGGGATTGCGGGCATAATGTAGTAAATCTTTTTTATAAGGAAATGACTTTTTACAACAGAAAGGCCCCTTAGCGGTAGTATAATTGTAAGTCTATTAGTATGTAAGGCTACATAACTGGTGTTTAATAATAACTATCATAAATCAGTATATGCCCGATAAAGATTTACTCTCCCGAACACCGCACCCTAAATAGGTACCGTATATGTACAATAAATAATTATAAGTTGAAAAGCAAAGTAGGAAACAAAACATGGCTCTTTTATCATTCCCACTGCATTTTTTATAACTGTCGCCAAATTTGGTTAAGAATTAAAGAAACACTTTAATAAAAGTAACATATTTCACCATGTCAGGAGTATCTGAACCCGGTGAACGTGTATGAGCCGAACTAGAGTGGAGGCAGCCGGAGAGGTCTGTAAGGAATGAACCTGTTGGAACTTTGTACTCTCTGCCTATCCGCAAGGAATCCGACGATATAAATAGATAGATGGACCATTGAAATCAATTCACAAAAGCAGTACCGTAAAAGGGAAATAAAAAATTACAAGGTAATAAACGATAAAGCAACATTAAGGTAAACATTTTTAGTAGAAAACTGTACTAAAAACAGACTAGACATGCAACGAGCTAATTTGATTTAGATCAAGGGCCACAGACTATAGTTAAATTAGAATATCGTAACAAGCCAACAACACTTGCCAGTAACACTATGCTATTATTATAATAATACTTTTGTTACGGAAATATGAACCTTGCTACATTACAATATGGGTGAGATGTGACACTTAACTGTCAGACAGAATTCATTCACAGTCTGGTGCATTTTGAATTGCATCATTCGTTTGTGTTACGTAACATTTTATGACGTAGGTTGTTTCGCTTTTTTTGTTAGGTCGTAACACGTGACGTCAGTGAGGTATAGCATCCATTTGGAAGCTATAGGGAGCTAAGTTTTCCATCTACGTTCAAACAATGTAAGTGATTTTATTTGTGAACTAGCTGTATCCGCAAATTCGTTCGCGTTATTTTTTGGCGTGTATTTTACACTCCTAAGTTTTTATTTTGAGACAACAGATAGCCTATGTATGTCCTTCCCCTGGATAAAATCGATTTACTCTCCGAATTTATAGATATAGATAGATAGATGTATAGAAGATAGATAGAAGATGAAGAGTTACTTCGTAAGGAGACGAACCCGAGTGCAATATTAGTAGGCGAAATCACACATTTTAACGTAACATTGCAGCTCGTGACTAACCATCATTAAAATAATATAATAATAAGTTTTATGGTTTATCCCGCAAAAGTTTTATGGTTTATCCCGCAATAATACGGGATTGCTTGATTTTTTCGGGATGAAAAGTATTTTAGATTGTAAGTTAGAGTATATGTTATTACTATACCAAGTTTCATTGAAATCTGTTCGGTAGTATTTGCGTGATTGAAACACAAAGAGACAGACAGACAGACAATAATTCCAAAAAAAATTGTTTCGGCCTCTATTTCGATAAGGAAGTGAACCTCAATTAAAATTTTCAAAAAATATTCAATGTACAAATTCGGCTCGGTTACAGTTTTATTATATGTATAGATAGAAGATAGATAGATAGAAGACGAACCCAAGTGCAATATTAGTAGGTGAAATCACATATTTTAACGTAAGATTGTAGCTCGCGACTAACCATCATTAAAATAATATGTTTTATGGTTTATCCTATCATAATACGGGATTGCTTGATTTTTCCGGGATGAAAAGTAACTTAGATTTTAAGTTAGAGTATATGTTATTACCATACCAAGTTTCATTGAAATCTGTTCGGTAGTATATGCGTGGTTGAAACACAAAGAGACAGACAGACAGAAAGACAGACAGACAGACAATAATTCCAAAAAAAAATTGTTTCGGCCTCTATTTTGATAAGGAAGTGAACCTCGATTAAAATTTTCAAAAAATATTCTATGTACAAATTCGGCTCGGTTACAGTTTTATTATATGTATATAGAATTACAGTTTTATTATATGTATAGAATAGAAGAAGATTTAGGGGATGTTTGTATTCATAGGCATAACTATTTAATGAGAAAAGTAGAAGTTTCAGTAAGTTCTCTCTTCTCTCCTCTCAATATCTCCTACCAACACTTCCTGGGCAATCAACCTTCATTCGCACGGGCGCTTTTTCAACGCGTGTTAAAAAACGTTGGAATGAAACAAATGGGAAATGGATGTACCGTTTTTATGTATTTTAAGGTTTGGTCAAATAGCCGACGGAGCGCGACTAGAGCGTGACAGAAGCGCTCGTCTACGTTCGGTCGTGACGTTTGCCGTCGCGCCGAGCGGGGCTGTGCTGTGTGGTGTCTCCCGTATATTTCAGTACATTACAACTCCCCGAACCGCGCCACTGTCACCGTCCCGTCGCGCTGCGTCGCTGCGCTATGTGGCGAAACTTTAAGAGCTTATGCTTTAGTCCAAGCCTACGGCATCCACCATAAAGCCAAGTGTGACATTTAACCTTTAAACTGACCAGTTGGATTTATTTGACAATGTTTTCGTAGCCGCTATCGTATTTAACTGTCAATTTTAGGGCTTTTATTTGTTCCTATTTTATGTTTTTCTTATTTATGGCTCTCACGAATGGGGTGAGAGAGAATAGGTCAATCAACAAGCAGAGCCGGTGCAGAGTGGCGGAGGTAGGTATGTGGCCATCTGCTATTGGCATTACATAATAATAATAATATAATAAAATCAGTTTACTCAAATCAAAAGAGACAAACACAAGTAGCAATGGTCCCCGCAATAGGCGTACTTGTATCGCGATACAAGTACGCCTAGTACGGTCTCCCGCGGGAGACCTTGAGAGATTATAAAAAGCAAGATTTTCTTAAAGAGAAGAGATGTAAGGATTACAACTTGTCTTAATGACTACCACATCAAATGGTAGAAGCGCTATATTACGACGTAGGTAACTATGAATCCTCTAGAGGTCTAGACAAGTTGACTTTCGGTTGTCATTAACGCTAATAGAAAATGGTAAAAATTACCGGACTTGTACGGGAAAGTCAAGTCTTCATTCCCGTTCGTTCGTTTTCCATTAGCGTTAAAAACAGTAAAAAGTCAAATTGCTTAAAGACTCTGACCACCAGATAAAATCAATCTCAATAATCTGGCCTGCATAGAGATGATGGCAAGAGGTCCGATGGCGTGACTCATTCCCGGAAGATGGGACGGTCTTTAGTTTGGGACGCTACTTGCGTCGATACAACAGAATAATACTTATTATGATTTCTGTAGTCAATCCCCTTGCACCGTCTCATCTTTCGGAGACATCGGTTGGGGCTGCTTTACACGCGTAATGCCCCAAACGCTGCAGGTATGTTACCCTACGCTCTGGGTACATTTTCGAGGCGTTCGGGATAGAAACGTTGGGTCCGAGAGGGGAGACGGGAGCCCACAAGATGCTTTGAGAAATTTCTAAGCGTCTCGTGGAGTATACCGGTGGCCAAAATGCTGGGTGGCCAAATATGAACTTCGCCATACAACGAGGCAACGCTGCCAGCGTTCTGCGTACCCTACGAACTGACAGTGGTGCTAAGGGGCCTTTGTAAATATTTGTTCTTATATGCTTTTGTATTTTTTTGTTTTTTCTACATCTGTAAATATTAATTGTACATATTTTGTTTATATTTTATTTAGTGCTAAGTAGTTTTTATGTATGGATCATGTTTCTGTTAATATGTTTTACGGTTTTTTGAAGCAATCGTAATATTAAATAGTAATATAGTATTTATATTCCAGGAAAAAGAAATTTATAAATTGTCTATAATCAATACTATCGGTTGCGGGGTTAAAGTCCCCTAGCCATGAGGTTAATGTTAGGGGGTAGGCGCCGCTCGGGGC
The DNA here is from genome assembly GCA_905147815.2 of Phalera bucephala. Classification (NCBI taxonomy): domain Eukaryota; kingdom Metazoa; phylum Arthropoda; class Insecta; order Lepidoptera; family Notodontidae; genus Phalera; species Phalera bucephala. Next base: position 13,516,512 of record LR990628.1, on the reverse strand, counting down.
GAGGCGTCGTCCCGTCGCTACTTTACGATTAAATCATGTCCATAATGTTTTTATGTGTTCCTATAAGTAGAAATATTATCGAAATATAATAAATCGTTGTGATGTGTTGATAATGTGATCTTTAGTAGATTAATTTGTATTCTTACATTTACGCAATATGAAAAAAATCTGCGTTTTTTGGGTTTCACCGCGGTTTATGTTTGATTTTAAATGTCATAAACTTTTAATAAAAAGAAAGCACGATAAAATACAGAAAGTTACGATCTATTAAGATTGAATATTCTGTAATATAGGAAAGATCCGGAAGATTTTGCTTGGGCACAAAATAGGGGTACCGATGCGCTACGTTTGCAGATCCCGAAGCCCCCTGCCGTGTCGAAGAAGGCCATCAAGGAGGCAATAAGAGAGGGGTCTCTTAGTATGTTAAAAATACCTCAGTCCAGCCCACAGACAGAAAACCTTTTGGTAGAATAAATGCTTATCATTTCCTAGCGTTGCGACGCTCGAAAAATCCAACCACCTAAAGCCGGCTTCATTAACCGACTTCAAAAAGGAGGAGGTTCTATGTTCGGTTGTATGTATGCTTTTTTTTTTATGTATGTTCAGCGATATTTCCCTCAATTGTGGACCAATTTTGATAATTTTTTTTGCATTGGGTTCAGTATATCTCCAAGGTGGTCCCATATTAATTTCATTGGCATTGGACCTTGGACTTAGAAGATACACCAGGGAACTCCTTAACGACAAACAATAGGCATGTGTAAATTGAGATATTATGGGTATTACGTCAATCCTATAGGTACCCTACTATAGAATAATTCACTGGTCACTTAAAATTGTTAAATAAAAATCTTTTATAAAAAAAGGTAAACCGACTTCAAAAAGCAAAAAAATAAATATTTGAAGTCGGTGCCAAGTAACCGACTGCACCAACCAGCACCGACTTCAAATATTTATTTTTTTGCTTTTTGAAGTCGGTTTACCTTTTTTTATAAAAGATTTTTTTTTATTGATAAACTGCACTATCTTATTTATAAGAATGGCAATGTAGGTACCGGGGAAGACCTTGACTACCTTACCACGACCAAATAAACCGAGTCTTATCTGAAGGAAAAGTCAAGAGTCTCCGTAACCGGTGAGCGTGTATGAGACGAACTATGAGAGTCGAGGAAGCCAGAGAGGTATGTAAGGAAAGAACCTGTTGGAACTCTGTACTCTCTGCTTAGATAGATAGATAGAATGTCAATAAAATAAAAAGGTAGAACTGACAACAATACCGAGGCTCAAGAAGGATTTAATCTTGAAGTATCTTCTCCTAACTAAACTCCTCAGAGGAAACGAAAAAGAAAACCTTTCCCTTGCCGGGTAATGCTGTAAAAGCCCCTCGGTCAACTGCGTAGATCATTTACCCACACGCCAAAAAGGATCAAAAACAGTTGATTTTATTTAAATGAACCATTGTTTCAAATCTGGTCACGTAGCATCTGAAGGTATGTTCGCTATATAATTGTATTCATTTTTTATTTAACTAGTATTATAAACGTAAAAGTTTTTGAGTTGAGTAGGCGGCCGTCCCTCTCTGCGCTTGCCAATACGCGGTCTCCACTCTAGAATCTTTCTGCTCCAACGCCCCTCCGATATTCGCGCTATGTGGCCCGGCCATTGCCACTTCAGCTTACTAATCCTATGGGCTATGTCGGTGACCTTGGTTCTTCTACGAATCTCCTCATTCCTGATTCGATCACGCCTAACATAACCCTTTCCATAGATCGCTGAGCAATTCTGAGCTTTTTTATAAGACCTATTGTAAGAGACTACGTGGTCTCTTACAATGGTCCCTGCAAGAACTCGGCACCATGCTCGATGACCTCAGCAGAGTCTCTCAACAAGTGGGTCTTAAAATGAACATGGACAAGACGAAAATCATGTCAAACACCCATGTCGTACCCACTCCTATGAAGGTTGGAAACTCTACACTCGAAGTGGTAGACCATTATGTGTACCTGGGACAAACATTCTAATAAAACAGGTCCAACTTCAAGAAAGAACATCCCTGGATCTACGATTTTTTGGAACCGGGGCACAAACTTGATAGTGGCGCCCCTCTCTCCAGCGTTTGAAATAAATTACTTAAAAAAAACCTCACCAATTTATTGGCATTTTTCGTGAATGGACATATTAATTTTAATAAATTTGTACTCTTACACTGTGACATGTAATTATATACCCGGGATTTTGGCGCTCCCTGAAACTGCAGCCCGGGGCGTTTGCCCCGGTTTGCAGTTTCAGTATCCTATTGTAACATTAATAAATTATGTTTCTAAACACAAATTCCAAACGGACATACATAAACTGCAATAATTAAATGGCACATCTGTCTCTATCACCGAAAAATTATTGCCTACACCCCGAATTGTAGATCGGAATAAGTGGGTGGCCTTGGCATCGTGCCAGCCCAGCCCCTCTGCAGGTCGCATGGAAAAACTGACCTACCTACCCACTTTTATAAAGCACATCTAAAATGCCAAATCAACATAATCTGTCATTGGCACTTGGCAGTTTTAATTATAATTAAGATCGAGTTGCTGAAAAAAGAAAATTAAGCACAGATAATTAAATTACTCACTTATTATTCTGTAGAAATTATTATCCCGGCAACACGTTAATGTTGTTAAAAAGTCCAAAGGAAAACACGCGAATATTTCCTCCTTCATAAGGACACGTGATTTACGAACGTGGTGCTTCTGAGCGCGGGAAAATTGTACCAAAACCGGAGGTCAGTGTCAATAGCGCGCTCCGTCAACCCTCCGCAGCGGTTGGCATTACACTGGGTAGTTTTTGGCACTAAATCGACTTATCAACCCGACGACGTTATTTTGCACTTATATTATAGCTGCATTGTGATCATATTTGCCGTCAATATTTCTATATCGAGAGGGCGTGATACAGAAAATGGGAAATGTGCCATTGTTGGCTTTTGATCTATTGACGTAGTCATGGTTATAGGTAAACAAAATGCACCTGAGTTTCTAATATAACGTGGTTTTCTGTTGTTTTTTTTATTATGTAATAGGGTTGTGCGTATGTAACTTAATATAAGTATTTATATAGTCTTAGTATATAGTATACTCGTAGTACCCACTGTCTAAGAGGAGTTCCAATTTTAATGAAAATACTTAGGTACACCAAGTCGTAAGCGTAGTAAGAAAGCGTGTAGGTATGAAAGATAGTGTCGGTGTAAAGATAAAAGAGGGTATGCTCCGTTGGTTAAAGCATATAGACAGATGTCGGAAGAAAGAATGACAAAACAGATATACAATCCGAAAATGATAGGATGCAGGTACCAGGGAAGACCTAGACTAGCTTACTATGACCAAGTAGACCTTGTGTTATCTAATGGGCAAGTCAAGAGTCTCTATAACCGGCGAGCGTGTATGAGACGAACTATGACAGTGGAGGAAGCCAGAGAGGTCTGTAAGAAAAGAACCTGTTGGAACTCTGTACTCTCTGCCTACCTTTCCTCCACTGCCTATGCTTCCTCGACTCTCATACGAGTAGTTCGTCTCTTACACGCTCGCCGGTTATGGAGACTCTTGACTTGCCCTTCAGATAAGACACGGTCTATCAACTATTACGTATACATATATCAACTATTATAGGCATTCAATCTTAACCTTTAAGACTGATGGATACCACGGTCAAGGACTGACGGAACACCTACGTTTGTTTAAACTTTGCGAAATTGCTAACAGTCTATTTTAGGCGCTCCGGAAATTTGATGCGGCCCTCAACACCTTACAAAGAATTATTGGATACGTAAGTCTTTAGATGAGTCCACGAACTCCCTAGATGTGTGCTCAGAGATATTAAAAATATATACGTCATATCCTTAATTCGAAATGAGGCGGTACGAGTTTGGGAACATAATTCCTACTCTATAAAATATGGCAGTTAAGGGTAGGCTGCTGCTAAATTTCATTATTTGAAAAAACAAAATTAAAAAACACTTCCATTAAAATAAAACAACATAGAACATTATTAATAGTGAAACAGTTAGAAACACAGTACGATATAATGATTTTCATCTAAAAATTGATGACTTGGGCTTTAAAGCGGTATTAGATGTGGCGACCGAGATTGCGAAGTTTTTTACTAATATCCTTTTATTACAACTGAATCTCTAGATTCGTCTTCTACTTCTACCGAATCACTACTAAAACAAAGCATTTCTGCGTGTAACATATATTTTTTATTTTTGTTATATAGATGCAAAAGATATCATTAATATATTTAAAGCCTTAGACATGAAGAAAACTGCCTGGTCGGACGGACGGCCCTGTGGGAGCTGCCCGTATAAATCATTTCGTCTATAATTGAAGTAATTGCTCCAGGATTAGCATTGGTATTTAATAGTTGTATTGCAAGTTGTCTATTCTCTGACCTTATGAAAGATAGGTTATTTGAATCAGGTAGTACTTTTGATCGTTCCAATTTTCGGTCTATTTCTGTCTTAATTTTAAAATAATTATCAGGTCACTTTTCAAGAAACAATCTACTCCATAAAAAGGAATTTAGTTTTACAAGAAATCGATCAACATTGGATGCGGGAGTAGAATTGTTAAAGTATATATTTAATGCCCGGGAAGAGTCACAGGATGCCGATATTCTATATATTTATCTGAGGCGTTTGATAGCGCACTTCAAGAGACATTCCTAAAGAAATAAAGTCACTACGGCATCAGGAACAGCGCTCTCGATCTCCAGGCATCCTACCTAAATAATAGAATTTAGAGGGGTGATATTGACGGTAAGAGATCTGATGGATCTGTGGTCACCTTGGGTGACCACAGATGTATTAACATAGATTCCAAATTACAGTAGGGCAAACATATTCAAAAAATATCCGGACAGTTAAGTTCGGCCGCATATGCGGTTAAAAGAATTAGACCCCTACCCAATGTTGAAATGGCTAGATTCGTTTATTTTGTTATTTACATAATATTATATCCTATGGAATCTTGCTTTGGGGGTAGTCTGTAGACCTTGATGTCATATTCATACTGCAGAAAAGGGCTATTAGAGCCATCTACAATTTAGCTCTTAAAGAATCTCCTAAAGATAAGTTATAAACATTCTAACCGTTATTTCCTAATTCATTTATGAAAATTTGTTATATACGAGAAAGAATATTGGGAAATTTGAAAAATTGAGTGACTGTCACGCGTCTCCATAGCATTAGCAATTCGTTTATGGGCTAGTAGGCATACGCTTCTATAACAAATTTCCCCACTGTATTCGAAAAATACCAATTAATAAATTTAAAACCATAATTAAGACTAAATTATGTTAGAAAGCTTATTACAAAATCTAGGATTACATAGAAGATAAGGCAGCGTGAGATTGGAGTGCCATGTTATTAATAGAGATGCTATGTATTTTTCTCTTGTAATTACGGCAATGTTAAAGCGTAGCGCTTTGTGCCTGACGAGCTTGGGGTATTGCTGGTTTGTAGACACAATCTGACTACCGTCTTTGAGGTTCTAGTTTGGTCATGCTCACTATAATGTCTTTGCTTGTGGTAGCTGTCTGGCGTGGGTCACTCCCTTCCCTTCAATATGGTCGAGGGGAGTGGTGGCTGTTCTAGTAGTTATACTCGTGAACGGTGCTACTTATTGGGACTCGTCCATCTGGAATCCTTTAGACACTCTATACAGATAACATCATTAGATTCATATCTCGATTGTAAGGCATCACACTGAAACTAGATCGTAAACTATTTAATTGGAACCTAAACATTGTATCCCCACTAAATGATTTAAAAAAAGAGAAAGAGAAGTAAATAAAAAAAAAAGTCCGCTGAGTTTCTTCGGCTTATTTTCTCAGTGGAGGCTGCGTTCCGGTCCAGTGGTAGATTAGTAGTTAAATTAGATTTAAAAAAATGTAAATTGATTATTTGTAAGCGCAGTATAGTAATAGTTTATTTTGTATAAGCAGGGCTTATACAAAATAAACTATTTGAGCTTAAGTTTAGGAACATCTCAATTAGCAAAGGGCATTTTCATAGTCTCCTTGCAAAATCGAATCAAAAACGACGAGATCCGCAGCCCAACCAAAATCACTTACTTAACGCTCAGAATAACCAAATTAGGTGGCAATGGGCGAGGCATATCACTCATAGAATCGAAGTTGAGGCAGAAAGGTTCTCGAAGGGCGACCGCATACCGGAAGTCGTGGAGTACACAGGACCCCCAAGATGGACCGATAAACTGATGAAGTTCGCGGATAAAAGCTGTATGCGTACAGCTCAAAGCCCGTCGTCATAGAGATCTTTTGAGAGGCTTCTATCCTGGTTTTTGAGATGCTTAGACCACCTAATACTACGTCACCATTAGCTGGAACTCGACCACTGTGGACAAGTTCCAGCTGATGTTGATGTAGTATTAGGTGGTCATACCGGGTCTCCTTGAACTCCGTCATGCCTATATTCCCCAAGCGGTGGTGGCAGAGGTGTACTTAGTACACCCATTTTCGCCAACGATGTTAGGTCCCAAGAAATAGAGGGCGAGCGTATTGCCATATACCGGGCTCCTTGAATTACCAATTTTACTCATAAAATGTAATTTAAGAGAATAACGCATACCCTGAGGCAGTCGCAGCACTGTTGGAGCGCGATGTTCTTAACGATTACCAAGGTTAAGCAGCGTTCGTTCAGTTGGCCTCAGATGGATGACCGTTTGTGGATTTTTCGAGTTTCTCCGAGCTTCGGAAGGAACGCTTATCCGTTGGTACCGGTTACCACGTAATGTGGTAGTTGTTAAGCCAAGTTAGAAGCCTTATAGGCGGCTTGATAAGTTTAAACAGCGGTATCTACGCCACCTGCCTTCATTAATACGCACTGGGCCCGCGTGGTGTAGCAGTGGGACACTCTAGGCTAGACATTAATAGTTTATTTAAATACCCATAAAAGAAAATAAGACTACACTATTTTCGCAATGTTCAGTGCATGCGAATCGTTCCGACTTATGGCAGTGGTAAAATAGTCTATAGGCAGACCATTAGCCGTTCACACCAGAGGGCTCATCACGGAAAGATTTACAACACGCTAGCGTCACGGTAAAGTCTTACTTTTCGTTAGTCCTTAAGTCCGTAAGTCCTTAGATTGTATTGTCACCTTTATCGTAAAAGGTACAATGTCTAAACACACATATAGTGCGATAAATATCTTTTGGTCCGCGGATGACATGACGTTGCACGATGGACTGGGAATGAGCCGAAGTATACTTAGGCTTTCCAAAAATAAAGTGTGTTCTACTGAACATTTAGTGATGTTTTCTTATTGTACTCACTAATACGAAAACGAAAGCCTTATAGGATCACTACGTTGTCTGTCTGTCCGACGCTTATCACCCTTTTTCTAACGAAAGCCCAGAGGTATCAAGTTAAAATTTATATCAAATACGAAGGTCTACAGTCCCCTGCTGGTGTAAAATGAAGTTTCTAAAGATAGAAGGTTCTCAGGTGTAAACCCAAACAAAAGATATGGCCATTTAAAGTCACTCATCACAAATTATATGGCATTTCCCGTTGACCTAGAATTATGGAATTTGGCAAGTAGCAAGTTTTTAAAGTACAAGTAAAGGAAAAATTCCAATATTTGTCAATTTATAACTATAACATATAAAGAATAATTATTTTTCCTCAAATCCGATGAAAAAGTAAAATAGCGCTCTCTATTGACATTTTGTGGAACTATACTTCTTTGTCTTCTCCGCAAGAGATCTAGCGTAATGATATAAAAAGAGACAGAGAGAGAGAGAGAGAGAGAGAGAGAGAAAGAGAGAGAGAGAGAGAGAGTAAAGGAGAAATAAGAAAATTGTTAATATATAACTATATCATATAAAATATATTATTTTGCCTCAATGCCGATGAAATATCTCACAGCGCTATATTAACGCTATCTAGTGACATTTTGTGTAACTATTTTGATTTGTGGTGAATAATGAGAATATAATGGGAAATATCTATGTACAGATATGGCGCCATCTCTGTCTTCTCTTATCAGACGTAAATTGGATCAGATTGTCGATTTCTTCTTTTATGTTTACATAGCTAGAATGAAAATGAAATGTTAATTTAATTACAGCAATAATTTTGTTATAAGAAAGAGGGATTTTTTTAAAAGGTATTTTTATGGACTGCCTCATTGGTCTACTAGGTAACGTATAATGCGTTTAGAGATAGAGGAGGATCTTGTACAAATTGTAGGGTGGGCAAAATGTAGTTTTTTTGTAGTCCGGTGTCCGAAATTGTGCCCAATATAATGGCAATAGCCTCGCCCCTATTACATTGGCACATACGATACGCGCAATGGTCGGAGGTTAGGTCTCATTAAATGTGTGTGTGTCAGTGTGTGTGTGTGTGTGCCTGTGTGTGTGTGGCTGCGTGTGTTTGCATGTGTGTGTGTGTGCGAGCGCGCAGTGCGTGCGTATGTGTGTGTGTGTGTGTGTGGATATTACTTATAGATATCTACTAGTAATCCCATTTGAACTTTCGAAGCGTCCTAGATACTTTTCTTCCTTTTTTCCACATTAGTCAACCTTTTTCAATTGGAATTATCAATGACAGTTTGTTGATCCTCGTACGAGGACCATTTTATGTACATATCCAAAACCCCGAGAACTTTCAAGTCGAATTGTCAAACCGTTTCGAATTGCTAGACAGCAGCGCATCAGTGGACGAAATCAACAACAGGCTGGTAGAGACTGTCCCTACGGTCAGGTCCAAGTATTTTAAGCTCCACCGTAAAGAAAGGCCTCAAAAACTATCTGACTACACTGACGCTCCAAACCTCCAATGATGCTAAGTCCTATACGCAGCTCAATGGACAGATATTGAAGTCCTTGCGACACGATTTACGGTCCGTCAATACAAGACGTATTAAGGAGACCATAGAGCAGAACAAGGGCTATAAAGTGTTTGCAAGTTTCACGTCTATTGGGCAAAGTTGACGAAGCTGAAGACGGAAGATGGAAACGTAACGTCGAATAGGTCAGAGGGACTCAGGGAAGAGATCCAAGAGCCAAGTTAACCCGACACTACACTGAAGATATCCCGGACATCAGCCTGTACGAGATTAGGATGGCTCTCAAACTACTCAAAAACAACATAGCACCGGGCGAAGATGGAATTACCGCAGAGCTTCTGAAAGTCGGCGGAACGCCGGTACTTAAAGACCTTCAGAGGCTGTTTAATACCGTCTCGCTCGAAGAGAAAGCGCCGGAAGCATGGAACAGAGGTGTGGTGGTACTGTTTTTCAAGAAAGGTGATAACACCATAATAAAGAAATATACCCTTTCCTTACTGGGCTGGAAGCGAAAGAAAAACTTGGAATGCCCCAGTAGCCTTACTTTTGCTAGGCTGGTGGTAAGAGTCCACCAAAGGTAGTAACGTCATTCGCTCAACGACCAGAAAAGGAAAATTTGAAACAAACCCTATACCAACCCGTCTGGCCAGCGTGGTATAGTAGGCCAAAAACCTCTTAACATGTTAACACACCTAAAACAAAGGCCCCCAGTTCCCGGTAGTCCCGCTGTCCGCTGCCACGGTAGCGGTCGCGGTAACAGCGGGGCAGGGGGTGCGAAGAATTTTCGGGCTACGACACAAGGCTACCAAATACACCTTATCCTGGTTACGTACAATGGGCGCTCTCTAAGGCTGGACCAACTCCTCACTAAACTCGAGGTATAACTAGGTCGCATAAACTGACACATATTAGGGTTATCCGAAGTCCGAAGACAGGGCGAGGACGCGATAACCCTTGAGTCAGGCCACCTGTTCTATTTTCGGGAAGGTGATCGGTGTCGGTTTCCTGGTCAACAAAGCTCTCACTAACAACCTTGTGGAAGTCAGCAGTGTGTCGACACGGGTAGCGTACCTCATAATTAAAATCACCAACAGGTACACTCTGAAGGTGGTACAGGTATATGCGCCGAGCTCGACATACTGCGACGACATAACCGAAGCCATGTATGAAGACATAGTCAAGGCATTACATGGCACCACCAAGGCTCACTATGACGTTGTTATGGGGGACTTCAATGCCAAAGTGGGAGTACAAGAACGCGACGAAACGATAATCGAACCCCACGGCGTGGGGCGCCGCAACCACAGGGGGCAAATGCTGGTCAACTTTCTGGAGTCGCAGGGGCTCTTCTTGATGAATTCGTTCTTTAAGAAGAAGCCTCATAGAAAATGGACATGGCGAAGCCCCGACAATGTGACGAGGAACAAGATAGACTTCATCATGACTGACAGGAAGTCTTTATTTAGAGACGTCTCCGTGATCAACAGGTTTAATACCGGCAGCGATCACCGACTTGTCCGAGGTGCTCTAAATATAAACTTCAGGGCCGAAAGGCCTCGCATGATGAGTTCTACTCTCAGACCTACTGTGCCTCAATTAGCTTTAGGGTCCGAAATATTCCAACTGTAGCTTCAAAATCGTTTCGACCTGCTGGAAACTGAAGGCAATGTTGACGAGAAAACGGACACAGTTGTCAAAACGCTACAGGATGTGTCTCGAAGGATGTTTCCCGGCAAAAGCGGTAACAGAGTCTAAACTGCGCTCGAGACTCTCGAACTTATGAGGCAGAGACGGGAAATGTCATCCACGCAGGCGTCTTCGCCGGATGGGAGGAACCTCAACCGGAAGATCCTGAAGCTGGTGCGACGTGACCCGCATTTCACAGGCGATGTTAGATTCCAATATAATAGGGGCGAGCCTGTTGCGAGCACAACAAAGATAATTATTATGGCCACAGTACAAATCCAGACTCCAGACAGCTACCAAGAATCTATTCGATAGTCGATTTTGTCCGATCTAGGATTCGAACCCAGGACCTCGTGATTACCAGCCGCACCTTACTACATAGAAGAATATAAAAATTTAAGCTCTATATCGCCGTTAAATTGTGTGCGTATGTGGAATAAGTAGGTAGTCTTACAAAAATATTTTGGCGCACAGCCAAAACCGGAACTAACGCTGTCATCAAGAAAAATGTCACGCCATGACAACCGCGGACTTGAATGAAAACTGTTAAATTTACCTAAATTCTTTTTTTAATTAGTGACCGTGAGCCGGACCTACCTGTTGAAATATTCCCCTGAAAGTAGGAAATATTTACTGAGTGATAACCTTAATTTCACACCAACGCCCCCAGTCAATGTCATCCAGGGGCCAAAATATCGTTGTTGCCCTGCTATCGTTGCTGTTTAGCCAAGGTTTACGGCTTCACTGGACAAGAGCGTGCAACAACTATGATATGAAAATCATCATTTGTGGGCGGCCTGCCAACTCCACGTCACCCGATACCTGGTGAAGGTCGCAGGTAAAAGGTGAATGCGTAAAGCACAAAGCCGGTCGTCGTGGCTATCTTTGAGAGGCCTTTGTCTTGCAGTAGATGTCTTTCGGCTGATAATAAAGTCAAAGTCGAAATATATAGAGTAAGCTCTAAAGAGCAGGAGCTCAGGAGCATACGCTCAGGAGCAAGCGCTAAGGAGCAAGAGCTCAGGAGCAAGCGCTCAGGAGTAAGCGCTCAGGAGCAAGCGCTCTGGAGCAAGCATTCAGGAGCAAGCGCTCAGGAGCAAGCGCTCTTGTTAATCAAATACAAACCTCAAAATTTATTAAATTTTTTACAACTACCACCGAAACGCAACACACTGAGCAGATCTGATGAGCAACTCAGGGGGCTAGTCTTTAACTTAATTGGAATGGTCTTTCTGTTTATCGTTGTTTTTTTACAAACTTGTATTTTAATAACAATGTATAGAATCACCGGAGCAACCATTTGATCTGATTGGAAACAAAGGAAAGGATACAGACATTCTACGTAAAGAGTAGATCAAAATGTTAATTAGGTACCTACCGAAATAAATCAGAATCTACGAATAATCATAACATATTTATTCCCACTAGAAACTCTGAACTAGACATTATTGCACTTAACATTATATTAAAATAAACATTTCCTAGTTACAAAAACATTTTAGTGCGAAGTTGAAAACAATATAATAATGTCACAAGTAGTGTAAAATATGCGGAAGTAAAATATAACTTGCTGCCAAAAATATAGGGTACAATATAGAGAAAACATTTTGCAAAACAATAATTGGGGTTGATAACTCTACGGATAGGTGATGAGATCTAGGCAGTTAAATTTATAATCAACTTTATAGGATAGCAGATAAGGTATAAAATTGTTTGTATCGTAGTATTTTTTATCTCGCTCTCAAATTAACCACACAGACCGGAGATATATATATTTGTTACGGACCTGGAGGCCAATTCTACAAACAAAATTCTGCAAAAACCTAATAATATCCGTCTCCTATCAACAGCGTTCGTTCATTTTTATATTATATTAGAATCAACAGCGTTCGTTCATTTTTATATTATATTAGAATCAACAGCGTTCGTTCATTTTTATTTTATATTAGAATTAACAGTGTTCAGGTGTTTATTTATTCTACTAGTATAAAAAATAGGTAATTATCGCTGACAGTTAAGACTGAATTTTTGCAGATTTTGTTTATAGAATTGGTCACCTGTACTGTCTTGTGGTATCACATAGTTATATATAATTTATTGGGGCAAATTAGTAGTCAAATTTTGGTTATTGGTCATCAAGTGAAGCACACACACACACACACACAGAGACAGTAGTCGCATATATTTCATAGGGACCCAATCATTGTTTTGTAATTTCATTTACTTTTGTGATGTAGGATATTATTAAAACATCATAACTAGGCATAATCCCGTAACTGTCTTTGCAAAAATTTTAACAACGTTTGTTTTCTTAACGCAATTCTGCTTTCAATTTATTAAGAGACCAAATTACCTGTAATATCAGAAATCAAAATAAAGACTAGTAGTTTCATTATATTGGTTCCATATTATACCGTAAGTTACCATTAATATAAACATAACTTTTCCAATATATTCGATCAAATATGATTAATAAATATTCTTTGATATTTTTTCTGATCAATTTGATCAACTATATTTGCTTATAGAATAGTACACCACTAAACTAACTTAATGCCACTTTATTCACTCAAGGAATGATTCCACAAACAATCGTAATTCGAGTTTATCCTTACGTAATACTATATAGTTGAAAAAATGACCAATCAGTACCTTTATTTTAACCCATAAATATAGTGGTTTTTTTTATAAAATAAGTACTTGATAGTCCAATTATAAATATCCACATATTGTTGTGTTGTGACGAGCCACGACAGATTTATAAATATAGTATAGTCACAATCCGACGAGGATCTTATGGGCCGTGGCCAAAATCGGATCTAACGCTGTCATCAAGTGAAATGTCACTACATGACAGTCGCAGAGTTGCCATTTCCTATGAACTTTACCCCAAGTTCTTTTTTAATTAGAAACCGTGCGCAGCAATCTTTTGAGATATGTCTTTGGAAGTAGGTATTTCTTACTAAATGTTGACCCTAATTTCACACCAACGCCCCGTCAATTTCAACCATGAGCCAAAAAATCCATGTCGAACTATAGTTACATGATTGTGGCGCGTCGAGCGGCACGACTATGAGAACCTAACCACACTTCATTTAGTAATCCAAAATGGCGAGACACTGCAATACTCTACAGATGCGTGAATCTAGCCTCAAGATAATTTATCCGCGGCGTCATTAAAAGCTCGTTATAATAATGTATTCCATTTTCATAAACTTGACTACCAGAAAAAAAAATGCGCTCTGGGACCACCACTAGTAGACGTTTTAGCAGTGTCACTGACGTATGTACGTGAATATTTCGAAATATTATTTTTAATGAACGAAGCAGTGATAGCCGTTGGACTGCAAAGTCAGAGGTCTCGGGTTCAAACCCAGGCACGCCCCTCTGTCTTTTCGTAAGCATGTGCGTATTAAAAATTAACTATAATTTGCTTTAACGGTGAAGAAAAACATTGTGCGGAAACCTGCATGCCTAAGAGTTTCTCAAAGGTGTGTGAAGTTCGCCAACCCGCACTGGGTCAGCGTGGTGGACTATGGCCTAAACCCTCTCAGTTTAAGAGGAGGCCCGTGCCCAACGGTGGGGCAGTTTCTTAACAGGCCTATTATTATTATAATTATATTATTTTTGATTGTGTATTTTAGAACCTGGTAATAGGAATACACGATTAAACTAAATTTTCTTAATAGAAAAAAAATATCTAAAATCACCTCTTTTGCTTTTAATTTTCTGATTTCAACGCGAAATGCTTAAGAAATATTCAATAGAATTTACTTAAAAACATAGCATATAATTGTAGCAAATTTCTTGTAAAGCAGTTTTTATTTCATAGTGTAGTTTTTAGAAAATGATAGATTTTGTTTTGCACATACGTCGTTAATTTGAGCTCGCACTCAATATATCCGTCCCTTCATCATCATCCCTTATTATTCTTTTATAAAGTAATTGCCACTATCTCTCTAGTACATAGTATAATAATAATAACTCAATGTTTTTTTTTCTGGTAGGGTCTAACTGAAATATACTAATTACATCGCATTAACGTTCCACAATATAAAAATATCCGCTCAAATACAAGAATAAAGCTGAGCTACTTACAATTAATAAAAAATATTAATTCTAATTATATATTGGCTTATAACAACGATATCTGTTTTGCGTAGTTAATTGAAATGAGCTAAAACTATACTACTGTTTTGTTGAGGTGTAATTCATTATCCTTGAAAGTAGCACGATGTTATTGAAGATATGAAAGTAACGCCTTGTACGGTAGACATATTAAAATCGTCAACAAAGACGATATTATGATTATTAACAAATGCTGCTGGTCGGCAAACCACATTTTTTGGGAGTGCAGTCTCTGGTACAAAGAGCGTACTATAAAGTTAAACAGTCTGCCAAATACGTCTGGGGTAATTTACTACACGGATCTTGTAGAAACTCGGGATAATTTCCGTGCGTTCAAGCGTTTTTGCCATACCCATTACTGGAATCAAACATGAGGCAAACAAACAGGCCCTGTTAATATTTTTTCGTATCCGTGGTGCTTTACAACTGGGCTTAACGTAGTTTAGTCTCCTTCTCTATGGCTGATCTGCCATTTTCTTTTTGTGTGTTTTGTGGCTTTGCAAACGAGGGAAGAGGAATTTTTAATTTTCCTTCAGTTTTTCTTTCTAATTAAATTTGTTGCGGGTTCCAAGACAATTAAAGCGCTTTCCGGGACACCCCAAGGTTCAAACCTTGGCGTCATCTAAGGAGACCATTGTGGATCCTGGGTTACAGGAGTTACAATGGTGGGAATGTATTGTGGGCTTAGTCACAAAACGCAGCTGGCTACTTACACTAGAAATTAAATTCCTTTGTCGTGGGTACGTCACTAGGCTGCAGATAGGAAAGATGGGGACTCATCATCCGTAGAAAACTCTTCCCAAAGATAAGACCACGACCCTCAGTAATGAGGAAACCGATGCAAGGAAGAGGGTACGTTACACCAACACTCAGATAGAAATAATTTGTGAGTCACACAAACATTTTTTTCGTGTGAGGATCGTACGAGCGATTACTTCAATATTCAATAGGGCGGCCTACGCTCTTAACTACAGGCTCAAGCAGTCGTTATAATATTATTGATTAAATACTAATAAATATTTTTTTTGTGGCACAAATAAATAGCTACTCTATCAATAGCAGTAATGTAAACAATTTGTGGATTCTGATCCTCACCTCAATTAAACAGAAGTATGTTCCGGTTCTTCCAGTTATAGGTGCTACGTAAAACAGCTGTAGTTGTCTAATCATGTCTTTGAAACACAACTCTCGGGTGCGTACAACGATTCATACAACATATTTGACATATATTAAATGTTGTCATTAGTATATATTTTGTGTGTATTTAATAACACAGTACTAAATTATCATTCTCCATTCATCGTCATCGTATGGCGACGTACCTTCAGTAATGCGACCCACGATAAAAATTTTATGTCAAAGTGGAGGAGACATTGTTTAACCTCTGGTGTCAGCTGGTGTAGTCTCTAGAATTTTCTAGTAGCTCCACGATGTTCTGGATAGTCTGCACTGAGTCTCCACAGTTACAACAAGGAGATTCAGTGATCCCCAACTTATGCAGATGATAATTGCACCATGCCACTCCGATTCTGATTCGGTTGATGGAGGACTACACTCCATTGATATAAAGACAAACAAACGCTATTTTACGATAACAAATTAACTAAGTAATCGCGAAATTGACTTGATTTTTCTCTTCAAATTTCATCTGCAAGAATGATATATGTTTTCTTCATATTTTTCAACTACATATTTAAAAAATATCTACAGTTGAATGATTAATTAAATTTTAAAATGAAAATACATTTTTTTGGTAAGCCCATATGAGGTCGCCATATATAACCATGCCATTTTCTGCATAGCGTAAGCTTGACTATAACGACAATAACCATCTACAACAAACATTTATATCCGTCCTTGTTGCACAATCACGCATAGGATGCGGTTTTCAATAAGTGTGTGTGAGATAGATAGCTTGTGAGTGTTTAATAGAAGAATAGTAGTCGCTCTTGAGCCGTGCCGGAGAGTAGACGCCATCCGCGTTTTATATTCAGGTACTGAATGATTGCGCGGACGCAGATTAAAATGCCTGAAAAATAGAAAATATATAATTAACTAAATGGTCTCAAAAACAAGCTCATACGAACTCAGAAGTGAGCACTTAAGCTCGGTCTTTATTTGGATTATTGAAGAGTTCAAAAGGAGAGTTGTGTATCTACAGATCCTGTAATACACAATTGCGCGTGAACTTAAATTTTATCAAGTTCAAAATGAACGAGGTTCTCAATTCGTCTGTATTAGATATACAGACGAATTGAGATATATATCTGTATATCTATGTTTTTGGATAAAATACACAAGTTAAATGTTATTTAAAAGATCTGGATTTTGCCAATAGTCTAGAAGACAGTTTTTCGGTAACTATATTATCCCACGCTGGGCTGGGCAAAGGTTTCCCTAATAAACAATTGGTCAGATTAGTCAGAGATGGCCAAACAGATTGGATATCTCTGACCAACTACTGTGAGAAATGATGTGATTGTAACTATGCCAGTAGCCTAGTGGATTACTGTGGAACCGATCAAGTCGTTTAGGAAAAGAATTTCGAACATACACACCGAAATTTTATATACAAAGATATTGCCAATTCCAACGTCAATAAACGTCAATGTATCATACGTATTGACGTATTTAGTCAATACGTATGATACATTCATATGACTAATACGTACAAGATAAACGGAGACACTACGAAAAACATAGTATTTATTACCTCGCTATCATTTATTGGTCACGGTTAATCAGTATGCTATTATGATAAGCGCACAGTTCTATTTTTAACACCTACAGGCTTTGTTTTCCTCAAAATAATGATAGGGCCAGTAAACTTTTATAGCCTAATCAGATTAGGGAGTGATTAACACATCATCCGGACCATTATCTCGAAATAACGTGATAAGAAACTGACGTCATTGGAAAACAGTTTGTTTCGTTAACGTCATTGGTAAAAGTCTAGTAGTGATCGCAAAGTCGAGGGTGTGAATTCTAGATCGGATGCAGTGTTATAGGGAGTACAAATAATATAGTATTTTTCTAAGTTGAAAGCCTCAATACGACGATACCTTGATCTAGTGGTCAGAGCATAGGACCCTCCGCTCCATGGATCCAATAATCGCGGGTTTGGTACACGGGACAAATACTTGTGTGCCTACAAGTGTTTGTTTTAGTCTGGTTGTTTAGTTTGTACACACATCCATGATACAAGCATAATTTCTCGTGTGAGGCTAGTTTTTTAACCGACTTCAAAATGGAGGAGGTATGTTCCGCAATATTTTCGTAAATTGTGGACCGATTTTGATGATTTTTTGGCATTGGGTTTAGTATAGCTCCAAGGTGGTCCCATTTTAATTTCATTGGCATTGGACCTTGGACTTAGAAGATACATAGTGTAAATTGAGATATTATGGGTATTACGTCAATCCTATAGGTACCCTACTATCTAAGCAGTATATTAGCCAACTTCAAAAAAGGAGGTTCACAATTCGTCCTTTTTTTATAACTCCTTTGCTTATGGACCGATTTGGATGACGATTTCGCACAGTAGTTAAGAGCTTAAGCCGCTCCGCCCACTGTGCCTAATAGTCGCGGGTTCGATTCCCGCACGGGACAAATCTTTGTGTGACCCACAATAATTTGTTCCGGTCTGGGTATTTGTGTTTGTGAATTTTCATGTTTGTAAACGCACCCACGACACAGGAATAAATCCTAGTGTGGGGCTACGTTTAAAAAAAAGAAAAAATAATAATTCAATAAGTGTCTAGCAATCTGGATTTTCTTTTTATAACATCTAAGTGCCTGAACCTAGAACCTAGTACGTAGAAAGTGTATTTTATTTAAAATGACAACAAAGATATGCCATTATAATATAATAAAATCCTTGTCCACTTAAATGAATAATCTATTGTGTCAGAAATAAACTGTTTCCATACTAGGTACTTTGAGAGTGTTAGCGAGTGTGTTTGATGTTTCATATATATTATATCTACGTACATAGCAATAAATATAATTATTGATAGAGCATCCTGCCGATTACGCAATGAGTTACGTATCGATGTGTCAACACAACATTCTGTTTTTGCATCCATTGTGGGGAGTTGTTTTTATTCGACGCGAGTGCTGTGTCAAATGAAGCAAGACTGACTTTACTGTTTGATGTATGATTAATTTATATTATTGCGTTAATATAGATTTAACTA
Organism: Phalera bucephala; assembly: GCA_905147815.2. Taxonomy (NCBI): domain Eukaryota; kingdom Metazoa; phylum Arthropoda; class Insecta; order Lepidoptera; family Notodontidae; genus Phalera; species Phalera bucephala. Next base: position 13,497,642 of record LR990628.1, on the reverse strand, counting down.
GAAATCAACTTTTAAATTGAATTAAACTTTAATGCCAATTTAACAAGGTTTCATTTAGAGGTTTTGGTTACCTCATTGTGAAAATACGAGAATAACCATCTGTTTGCATTTTTTTTAATATTTGATATTAGTTGAAGCATATACATAATGTAATATTACTGTCTTTAAAAATACACTGCTTTTATATTAAAGCACATATCACACGCACTCACAAATTCTAGACTCCGGAAGTGCTAATAGACCAACGAGACAACAGGAACGAATTTGTTTTGACGGACGATTTAGCGCAGTGGTTAAGAGCTTAGGTCGCTCCACCTACTGTGTTTAATAGTCGCGGGTTCGATTCCCGCACGGGACAAATCTTTGTGTGATCCACAATTATTTGTTCCGGTCTGGGTATTTGTGTGTGAATTTTCATGTTTGTAAACGCACCCACGACACAGGAATAAATCCTAGTGTGGGGCTACGTTTTATTAAAAAAAAAAAAAAAAAAATCTGTACTCTCTGCCTACCCCGCAAGGGATCTGGCATATAGATAAATATATATAAAAAATTACATTCCCTATATTGTCTCTCATGCCCGTTATTCTAAATCAGTAGGCAGTACACACAACGTCCACAATTAACAGAGATATTATTAGTTCCAATGTGATAATTGGTAAGCCTATTATCATTTGACGGACAGCTTGGTCTAGTCGTTAAAAGCCTAAGCTGCTCCGCCCACCAGATAGAGTAGCCACCGAACCTATTCGCGCCTTTATTAAAAAGGCGACAACCCGATATTTCGCGAACGCGTCCAATCATAGAAATCGTAGCGCCGCCGCCTACGAACCCAACTACCCTCCTATCACCCGCTGCCGTCGTCCGCGGCATGTTCTCACCGACCTCGCCTCCTTTACATCCCTTCTTTCAGATACAGATACCGACCTCGCCGGCGAGGTCGAAGAATCCCTTGCCCGCCGGCCGGTGCAGAGCACCTAGTATACGCCCTCCCCCATAGCGACTGCCCAAGCCGAGGCCGTTCCTCCTTGAGACGCCCTTGAGCTAGTTGCCCCCTTGCCCTTCTGGCTCGAGCGTATTGGTTGCACGCTCGCCCTCTTGTCCGGTGAAGCTGTAAAGGCCCCGCGGCCAACAGCGTAGATCATTCACACACACGGGTTTATTACCCGCACGGAACAAATCTGTGTGTGCCCTACAACAATTGTGAATCGGTCTAGGTGTTTGTGTATGTGAATTTTTGTTAGTTTTTAATGTTTGTGTAAGGTGAATGAATCGTCAAAAATTAATCGTCGAAAAAATTAAGTTGCAATTAATATATTTAGAATTTCGTCGCGGCTTAATTGTGTTTGACTGCCTCGTTAGTCTAGTGGCAAAGCGCATCGCTTTGTGATTACGAGGTCCTGGATTTAAATCGGATAAGTGTAGTTTTTCTAACGAAAACTTCTCAGTACGCGTCCGGAGTCTGGAGTTGTGCCCGGTATATGGCAATAGGCTCGCCCCCTATTACATGCCACGCCAATGCCCGACGTTTCAAGCAGACTTGAACAAAATGTAATCAGATTAATGATTAACCATCTCCGCTTGGAGAAAATAGGCGTGACGGTGTATTAATGTGAATGTAATCTTCAACGTTTACGATTCCACTTTTAATTTTGAATCATAATAGAATATAAAAAAAATGTAAATATAATCATTAATCTGATTACATTTTGCCCATCTGTGCTTTCAAGTGATTTAGAGCACCCATGATCGCGGAAGGGACTGAGGCATTTAACGTCAAAAAGGCATTGTTATTTCGGAGTACGTCAGGGGGCATAATTTGATTGCAAATGAAATTTTAATTGATTGCCCACGCGACAGAAATAACTCCTAGTCTGTGGCATTTACTTTAAAACAAATTCTTTGGTAACGTTACGGACTTCAATAAAGAAATATTTTGATCATTTGTAAAGTCTAGTATAATAAAAACCTGCTTAGTTTTCAGCTGGATTTCTTCAGTTAAGGCAATGCTTCGATCCATCTATAATTGTTTTCTTATAACAAACAGGTTGTTATGTATTTATGTTCAAAAGACAATAATAACAGCAGTGAACATCGCGTGACGTTAAATTAGTCCGAAGTAGATGTAGGTTAAAATGTTAATGTTTTGATTAACTACACAATTATTTTGTAGGCGCTTATCTATCATCACTACGTATTATAAAATGAACTCGTCCCCCCCCCCCACCCCGCCGCGTCTGTCTGTCTGTCTGAACGTGATAAACTCAATAACTACCGGACGGATTTACATACGGGTTTCACCAATAGACGGAGTAATTAAAGAGGAGGCTTTATGTGTATAATTCACCCGTGCGAAGCCGGGCCGGGTCGTTAGTATTATATAAATTAGGTACTGTGATTTATCTGCTGATTTTCAGGCATCCACTATACAATAATTGAAAGGTATTATTTTCATAATCGATATAATTTAAGTATATTGCTTATTTTTTTATTTAAAAAGAACGAAGCTCCACACTAGGATTTATTCCTGTGTCGTGGGTGCGTTTACAAACATGAAAATTCACATACACAAACACCCAGACCGAAACAAGTAATTGTGGATCACACAAAGATTTGTCCCGTACGGGAATCGAACCCGCGACTATTAGACGCAGTGGGCGGAGCCGCTTAAGCTCTTAACCACTGCGCTAAATAGTACGTCCGTCCGTAAAAAAATGCTATTAATAAAACACTAGTTTTTGCCCGCGACTTTGTCCGCGTTGACTTTAGACAGGAACCTTACATTTGTCCGGGATAAAAAGTATCCTATGTGTTAATCCATCTTATAAACTATCTAATAAGTTTTGCGTGGTTGAGATATAGTTTATTTTATGAACATCCAAACATACAAAAATTCACATTTATAATATTAGTATGATTAATTTAAACAACCTGTTCGTTTTTAGCCTGTATTTTTTAATACCCATGAGACAGAAAATTAGCATAACCTTATTAAAAGTAAAGAATACCTTTAACCGTATTACGCGGTAAGTATGTAGACGATATCGCGTGGTTCACTCGGCCCGACCGCGCGGGCTGATCACTTCACACGTGGCTTTTTATAACATATTATCATCAACTTGTTTTCGATATCGAGAGCCTAGCCAAGTGGCAAGAGTTTCGTTTCTATTCTCTTTCCGCGATTGATGGCGTGTTGTTCTGATCACGTTGTTATTGTTGTGAAATATCATTCTCGTACATTATTTAGTTTTCGAGCGCGCGCCTGTGTGCGTGATTCTTTGGGCCTTTAGTTATCTACAACTACTAAATTTTAAATAGAGAGCTTAGAAATAAAAAGACATACCATTTTTTATATTATTGAATGATTTCGATGGCGCAGAGTGACTTAATTAAAAATAATTTCACTAAATTGTAATGTTCATTGCATTCAGTAAAATAGGGTATATAGTGAAAAAAACACCATTTTGTAGATGACTTTTTGCGGTTTGCAGCCGTCGATATGTTAACTGTGATAATACTAACCAAACGCCATGATGAGCCACCAGAGCCAGGAGTTCTCGTGGGACGCCAGCTCGGTGGAGTGCTTCACGATGAGCGTCCATTTGGCGAGCGACAGCCCGAAGCCGGCCAGCGCACCGTAGCGGCTCGCCACCGTGTGGCAGAAGCACATCAACAGCAGGAAGCCGATCCAGTTGAACAGGAATGCCACTGGACATAAAACATTATCCCCCATACATAATATCAGCCTATACTTCTCTCACAGATCGAGGTAAGAGGGATTAGGTCATACTCCATCACGCAGACCCAGCGCGGATTGGCGGAGGCAGGTTTGTGGCCACCTCCTGTTGGAGGCTCCACCACTGATTAAGCCGCCTTCAAGGCTTCCAATTTGACTACGTAACGACTACCACATTCAGTAGTAGCCGGGACCAACGGCTTAACGTGCCTCCCGAAACAAGGAGACGCTCGAATATGAAAAATTCCACAAAAGGTCACCCATCTCAGGCTGACCGAGTCGAATGCTGCTTAACCTTGGTAATCGGTTAGAACACCGCGATCGCACAGCGCTACGAGCGCTAATAAACAATGTATAGCGGCGGAATAGTTACATAATGCGTTGTTCTTTTCTTTCGAATGACAAATGACAGAAAGAGAGGAATCAGTGTGTAAGTATTCACCCGCTATATTTATTAGTAAGGCCGTAGAATCATTATATTAATACGTGAAGCAAAAACTTTATACCCCTTTTTTTATTATTTTACCTTTTTTTATTAATTACCCTTACGAAAATTGCGCGGACGGAGGAGTATGAAATTTCCCACACTTATAGTTTATATAGAGAAGGAGTGCAGAATGCTAATATTTTTTTTTAATTATGCATAAAAATACATTAAATCAATAAAAAAAAACATTACACACACTACCATGTATTTGACACAAACACGCATATATACTCTTTTGTTTATTGTTAAAAAGTCTTTGGTCAAATTGAGAATAGATTTATATTGTTTGTCTTTAATATTATTTGTCTATAGTCTTACTGAATGACAAACATACATAACCAGCAAACGATGAAAGAGTAGGTCGAATTTCGACCAATGGGCGACCACTAGTTGTAAGAAATCAACTAGTATTGTCCGGTTACCGAAAAAAGTTGAACAACAATTAAATGCAATTAAACATTTCGGGTTTTATTCCGGTTTATATTTGTTTCGCCTTCTACAGCTAAAGCACTCGAAACGTCGCGACGTTTCGAGTACTCTAGCTGTAAAGCGTCAAAGGCCTCGGTCCCTCCCTACAGCCTTGGAGTTCAGCACTCATGATAGGTACTGAAGCGTTTGACGTCCACAAATCATTGTTATTCCCGTGTAGTTAAGTAGTACTTAATGGGATTAAATTAATTGCAATTGAAATTTGAATTGATTGGTCCTGCAACTGCAAAATTGATTGAATAATGCCCAAGACCGCTACTGGGCCTTCTCTCGAGATTAGATCATACTCTAACACGAGGACCCAGTGCGAATTGGTAAAGCAGTCCATAAGGCTAACGCGACGTCGCATGATGTCCCGGTAGACAAATATTGCGAGACATTTTTACAACACACCCTACGCAAGTACACTGAAGTGTATTTGTAGTCAATTTGAACGACTTCGTTTACATAATTACAAGGGACTCCAAAACTGGAGCACAAAAGAGAAATGAGATAATAAAGTCAACATAACAAACATAACAGACAAATCTGTTAATCCGTTCAAACAATTTCAACACAGTAGTGTTTACACAAAATATAGGACAGAAGGAAATCTAGAACTGGTAAATATAGCATCTATGTTAAGGTTGAACATTCATTTTGTTTTTCTCAATGTTTGTGATTGCAATTAACGCTTAATTTTGAGCAGCACGACCTGTCAGTTTAAAATGGCCTTCCCTAAAATCTGCTGCACATTTTTTACTTCTAAATGCGTATAAAACCGTCACCGTCACACCGTCACGCCTATATTCACCAAGCGGGGGTGGCAGGGGCGTAATGTGTACACCCATTTTTCACCGACGATGATGAGTCCCATGTAATAGGGGGCGAGCCATTTATACAATGCCAGACTCCAGACTGATAATGAAAATTTTTTTATCGAAAATTACTTTTTTGACCGACCCATGACCGCTACGAGCATTTTTCACCACTAGACCAAACGAGGCAGTCTTATATTTTTTATAAATACGTATTTTTACAAATTTTTAAACTTGCAACCTATTCGTGTACTTGCAACTAATTATTCATAAAAATAATGTACTAATTAAAAGAAAAATATGTTTAGGGACAAATTAAAAAATTCATATGATAATAATACGATGTGTGTAGATAAAATTCAAATGGGCATGCACAAAATACGTACGCCAAAAATAATGTCTGAAACAAAACAACGCTAAAGTACTACGGGTACTCAAATAATTAAATTTTTCGATAAAATACTGAAAAATAAGTGCATTTTAGTTCATTTTCTTACAATTAATAATATGCCATCATAAATGCGTAACGAAATCATATGGCATGAAGGTATATTTTAAAAAGTACGAATAGAGAACTTACCAAAGAAAGATGTCAAGAACATGATGTCTGTGCCCAGCAGACTGTTCTCTGGGTCGAGTTGTTCAGCCGAGGACTCTGTCGGTTCCACCGTCACGAATGCAGCGAATGTCGGCTGATGCGGAGGAGGACCCTGCAGCTATAAATAACACCTAAATGTTTATGCATGTATTGAGTTCTTTAGACACACAACTATAATTATACAAGAAACCTAATTTTTCAGATTTTATATCACTTAGAATTCAAAATAAACCATGATATGAAAACTTTTTGACTTTGTCCTTCAATTCATTGGTTGGGGGACAAGTGCTTCAATAATTTCAATTTAAATAATTTTTCAATAAACTAGAATTGCGAAAATTGTGAGATTTCGCAAGATTGAAATTCCTGATCTCATAAAATATTAGCTTTAGCAAAACCTTGTGAATAGCATTCGCTATTTCATACAGCGAAAGGTATTGTATACACTTCACACATATGCCCAGTATTTTCTGACACTATTTTTTCTTCACTAAAGTAAGCTAAAGACAAAGTTTTAGGTGATTAAAAATAGTATACTGCTAATTATATTATACAGGTTGTAGTTTTGTATACTCGCAGATATTATGGAATACATAATAAACAAAGTACTTAATAATTCTACACTACTTAAAACTAGCTGTTTTTTTCGGGGGAAAATGCTTAGCCCATACTGCCACATCGCGGGTTTTGGTGATGTGGCAGTTATGTGGGGCTCGCACCCACTAAAACCCCCCGGCGTCCATCCCTTGCCCGAGTGCCCAGCCGCAGGAATCGCCAGTGGCATAAAATCTGCGGCGCGGACGGACCTGGTCTGTTTAGCACAGACCTAGTCTACATCCCGTGCTCTTCATTGTGAGGGTTGTTTATGGCGGGCGAAGGTCGTTTGCGGCATATGCTCTACGCGTTCGCGCGACGCGTTTTTTGCGAGTAGGATTGGAGAAGGTCTCCTTCCGCGCCGCTCAGCTCTTCCTTTGCCGTCAACACGGCCTCGCAAAAGGCGACGGTTGCCGCCGGGGCGCTCTCCCTCTCGACTATGGCTGATATCACAGCCGGCAGTTAGAGCGCCGCCCCTCCGATCTCTGCGGCCATTGGCTGCCGCTTCACATCCCATGTCGGACACCCCAATAGGGTGTGCAGTGCCAAATCTTCTGGCCCACCACAGTGGTGGCCCTCCTCCGTATGATCATGGCCGACTCGGCACAGGTACCGCCAAAAACAGCCATGCCCGGCCAGCACCTGCGTCAGCCGTTAGGTGAGCGCACCGTGTCGCCTCTCAAGCCACGCTCAGAAGACCAGCACAATTGCGGCAATGGTGGCATGCCCCGCACTGGGATTCGTGAGCAGTTTCAGCCACACTTCCTGCACTGCTCGCTAGAGCTGCCTGCGTCTGAACTCCACCGCTCCAGTGGGGTCCGAATTACGCCACTGGTAGATCCTGGCTAGGGCCTTCACCTCCAAGTGCCAAGGTGGTGTCCCGGCAAGCAGGGTGGCCGCCTCATAGGATATTGTACGGTACCCGCTGGCCACTCTGATAGCTTTCGCTGTGGCCGGCGCAAAAGCACAATACTGCTGGTCCTTAGGCACCCGGCCCAGATTGGAGCCCCATATAGGGCTTGGGACCGCAGGATCCCCTCGTAGTCTTCGGCAAGACTCCTCCGGGCTACCGAGACTGGGCAAAATCCCAGACAGAGCTCCCGCGGTTCTTATGAACTTTGGAGTCATCGCCTTAAAATGAGACTCAAATGACCAGCGGCAAACCAATAGCAGGCCCATGCACTTTAGTTGCCTGTCAATGTTTACGCGAACGCCCCTAACCACAATATGGGCATTGGGGGTAGAGCGTCTTCCGAAGGGCGACATCCAGCCCGAGCCGCCGAATTTTCTCCACTACCTGGGACACTCTAGCTGTTGCCAAGACCGCCGCAAAACTGGCTGTCTGCTTTTTAGTCCATACTAATACTTAAACTTAATTTTTTTTTAAGGGAGCTTCACTCTAAGTATTATTCCTGTGGCGTGGGTGCATTTATAAACATATAAATTTACATTCACAAATACCTAGACCAAAACAAATAATTGTAGCTAACACAAAGATTTGTTCCGTGCGGGAAACCCGCGACTATTCAATCCAGTGGGTGTAGCGACTTAAGTTCTTAACCACTGCGCCAGAATCGTCCATTACTCATTTGACATTTAATTACAATAACCTTAGTTGAAGCGAAGAATATCCTACTATGTGGTATATATGTGCATAGTATTGTATGCTTTCCTTAACTTGACCACACGGGCTACTTATCACACACATGGGGCAACAGGAAAACGGATTTAAGAAATTGATAAATCATAAAATTAAAACAATTTGCCTTGACTGCCTCATCGGTCTAGTGCCGAATAATGCGCTTCGTGATGATGATGACTTGGGAACAAATCCTAGGTTGGACAAACATAGCTTTTTTATCGAGAAATTCCCAGTATCAGTCCAGAGACTGAAATTTCGCATGTTATATGGTAATAGGCGCGCTTCCTATTACATGGGACCTAACATTGTCAGCAAATAGTGGGTGTACATAGTACACCTCTGCCACCCCATTTGGGGTATAGGCATGGCAATGTTTATTTATTTATTTTATAAAAAATTTTTTTTAGTGTCTGTCTATGCAAATATATAGTCGGTGGTGACCTTGCGCGACTGAAGACAGCACTACCATTCTGTAGTTAACTTCATTCTATTGTTAACATAAAAGACGAAGCAACGGTCAACGAACACACATGATTGTACTATCTTTGATTATTTTCTATAATATGTTTACACCTGAAATTTAATCAGTTTTATTTCAGACTTGTTTTTATGAATGCAGAAGTATCTACAAATTCCATAAAGATACAACAACAACAGTCATTATAGTCACCTGTGGTGGATCTTCCCCTTCCATTTGTTTCTCTCGCTGCACCTCCTCATATGTGGGGAGCTTAGAGTTGGCAGCCACATCATATGGAGGCGGTGCTGAGAAATCTGCCTGTGGCGGGGGTATGTCTTGCATGTTATCTGAAACAAAAGCAAGTATAAACCCTTTGTGGTTGGAAAATGAATAGTAGCTAGAATATGTTTGTGTGAACTTTATCATGGGTGACTAAAGCATTTTTTTAAAGAAATTTTCCTCTATATATTGCTGTCCTGTTGCAAGGAAAATAACATAGTAAAACAGCTCTGTTATCATTATTCTTATAAGTTATTTCTTCTCATAATAGCATGAAAAATTATATTCTGTTGAAAAATAGGCTCAGTAATATTTTTCCTAATAAAGGTTGATATAGATTTAAGTACATACATTACATTTTTATAAGCTTTGGCATATTTACAGATTTCTCGATAAGATTATTCGATATCCTTTTACCCTAAAAAATGGCAAATAATTTAAAGTACTATCCAAAACCCCTCCTGGGTTTAGACCATTCCAAATTAGTATTAGTTACTAATTAGGGATATTTTATTAAATACTAATGTATTTAATGTCAATAAGTGTGTAAATTTTTAAATTAAACTCCTGCTTATTATTTATATTAAAAATTTACACACTTATTTACAACAAAACTGTTTTTATAATTATTCATTACTGATGATATGATATTACATTGATGTAAATTATTATTTTAGAATACTTACACATTGCATGCACCTTTGATGTCAGAATGAAATGATAACAACATATTGAATGAGTCACATTCGGTCTAGACTAGCAGCAAGAGGTTTCAATACATTCCCATGTTGTTATTAGCATTGTGCACTGTATTGTTACTATAAAATAAAAGTTATAGTATACTCACTTATATCAATAAATGGGGGTGGCATACTGTGATCAATCGCCGACGGCAACATTACTCTCAAATGTGCCGACGCACAGAAATTATCGTTACGTGAATGGCTCTGCAACAAAACAGCAGCTTTCGCATATCAATTGATTCTTCGCAAGCAGTTACATAAATAAACAATCAAATAACACTCATGTCACTTCACCATACCATTATTTATCGTTTGGCGATCGTACACGACACTAAATTAGCACTGTGTTCTAAAAAAACGCGGGATAGGCAATATTGAACAATCTATACACAATATAATATTAATGGTTCACGCATCGTTCAAGGTTTTTCCAACAATTCATCAAAGAAGCAAGCGCAACACCTCACCGCAATCAGTTTATATGACGTTTCCAATTATACTTTAAGTTCAAATACCTAACATAAGTATAGTTTTATAATAAAGTATGTTTAAGAAATTTAATAAACATTAAAATATAAGTTTATTTATTCATTTCTAGTTAGCTTTATCTAAATCAGTTATATAATTTGATAATCTCTAACTAATAACTAGCGGCCGTAAAATAAGAAAAGTAAATGAGCGTATTTAAAATATTATACAAAATCGTAAGTTGGAACGCACTCGAAGTAAGGTCAATATTAAATAGGGTTGCCGTCTTTAATACATAACCCTTTAGTTGAGTACATGTTGAGTAACGTAATAAGTTTATTAAAAATATATCGCTATAAAAAAGTTAAGTAGAAATGTAATTTGATAGAAATATTATTTTCTAACTTGTTCTACTATATAATACTTGGTAGTTGCCCGTTACTTGTACATTCACGCCTACAATCTTAAAGTTTAAAATTGATGTGAATCTTTTGATTAACTACGCGAAAGTCTTTTTCTATTAAAAAGATTTATTTGGCTACGGATTCATATTTTGTGCAGAGTCAATCAAATTTAAACTGCACCCAATTGTGTCATTCATTTTATTATAATCACCAAATGGCAAATTTTCAACATTTGGACAGCGTGCATTCGTCGAGCGTCAGAAGATGATCGTTTTAACATATTTTTGACAGTCTGCAGGGTACAAAAAGAATCCTCGTATCCTATAGTGGTTGTTATTTTTTTGTTATAAGAAATAATATCTGAAAATGCGCGGCCGGTCTGCAAAGATATGAAACTACACCACACTCAACACTGCATAGCATAGCTGGGAGCGGGCGGGGTATTCATATCAATGTCAGGTGTCATTTATTTATTTTATGGCAACGGTTTTATTTGCTGTCAATGTCAATCTTACTGACATTTCACAAGCATTTCATTTGCGAGTTGGAATACGAAGTGTTTTTAGTGAAATCGTGTTTAAGTTTTCATAAAAAAGTCTTCCCATTTAATAATAGAATCATGAAGACGGCTTTGATGGTGGCTGAAAAGCCATCGCTAGCGCAAAACCTTGCAAATTTACTCAGTAACGGCAAATGTAGCACCAATAAAGGTTTGCGTTCTAACCAATTTTAGACTCGACGTCAGGATGGAATTATTTATCGTGTATCTAATGATATACATTATTTTCAGCGTCTAACTCGGCGTGTTCTGTTCATGAGTGGAATGGATCATTCAAAAATGAGCCGGTTCGGTTTAAAATGACGTCTGTGTGTGGTCATGTGATGAGTTTAGATTTTACGGGTAAATACAATAATTGGGATAAAGTGGACCCTGTTGAGCTATTCAGCTGCCCCACCGAGAAAAAAGAGGCCATGCCCCGGCTGCGGATACCGGCGTTCTTGGCACAGGAGGCAAAAGGTTGTGACATTTTGATCCTGTGGCTTGATTGTGATAAGGAGGGAGAGAATATTTGTTTTGAGGTAAGGTTTGGGAGACTTCAGTAATTTTTTGTGAAATATTATTTAGCATGACAAGACTTAGAGATGTTGCCTATAAAGCCACTTAATTAAAAACAAGGACTGAGTGTTTGTCATCATACCATTTTTGAGTTTCCCTGACTTCCGGAAAGCAAGATTTAAAATATAGTTCTGGTTAAGAATTTAACTAATTAATTGTCTTTAAATATCTTTCTAAGTTTATAAAATTTATTAGTCAATAATAAATGTTTTTAGAAATATATTAGTGTATACATTTATTTAATTATTATTTAAATCATTAAAGCAGTTTGGCATATTTAAAATGCTGAAATTTCAGATTCACCAGTTAGTTTTTGTAATGATGACATTATATACAAATTGCCATCTCTGTAATCTATGACCATTAAATGCTCATAAAGACATTCATATAACAAACATTCTTCACAGGTTATGAACTGTGTCCAACCCTACATGAAAGGCGATGTGAGTTCGCCTCTCGTAACATATCGAGCTCGATTCTCGGCCATCACAGAGAAAGACATTAAAGCAGCCATGTTAAACCTAGTCAGGCCTAATGAAAATGAGTCTCGGTGTGTGGATGCAAGGCAGGAGCTTGATCTACGAATTGGTTGTGCTTTCACTAGGTTTCAGACTAAATACTTTCAAGGTGTGTTATAAATCAGTAGGTGTAATGTTTGAAATAAGGATTTGACTGAAATTAATGTTGATTAATTCTTATTTTAATCAGTTTAACTGTTTGTATTAAGATCAACAGACCATATAACAAAGTTGTATGCATAGATATAGATTATGTAAATTATACTATCTATCTATAACATCATGCCAAATCCCTTTCCGGGTAGGCAGAGATTACAGTACGACAGTACAGTTACAGTACCTGTACAAACATAAAAATACGCATGCACAAATACCCAGCCCGAAAGAAATTATTGTGGGTCTCATAAAGATTTGGCCTGTGTGGTGAACCCGCGACTATTCGACCCAGCGGGCGGAGCGGCTTAAGGCTCTTAACCACTGCGCCAAATCCTCTGTCAGCTTATTTGTCAGATTATTCTTAATATGTTTTAAACATAGATTTTTATCAGTACCTCTTCACTCTTTAACTTAAAATACATGTTATATTTTACTGCTTGAATTAAAAAAAACAATCAAAACAAAACTTAGTCAGTTGTCAATTTTAAACAAATCATCTTTATAACAGGGAGATACGGTGATTTAGATGCATCACTAATATCATATGGCCCATGCCAAACCCCAACTCTTGGCTTCTGTGTACAAAGGCATGATGAAATACAGACATTTAAACCGGAGACATACTGGGTACTACGAGTAACAGCCAGTACGTCTGAGGGAAGGGAGCTGCCCTTAGAATGGAAAAGGGTGAGGTGCTTCGAAAAGGATATAGCGAATATGTTCCTGGCTGGCATCAAGGAAATTAAGGAGGCAACGTAAGTGTGATAGGAACCTTCTGTGTCAACTTATTTAACTTTCATACCACTATGTTTTTTACTATTTTATAATTAATAGTTGTCATAAACTGCCTCGTTGGTCTAGTGGCACAGCGCATCGCTTTGTGATCACGAGGTCCTAGGTTCAAATCCTAGATCGGACAAGTGTAGTTTGACTAACGAAAACTTCCCAGTACGAGTCCGGAGTCTGGAATTGTGCCCGGTATATGGCAATAGGCTCGCCCCCTACCATCGTCGTCGTACATGGGACCTAACATCGTCGGCGTAACGTGAATGTACTCACCACATCACCACACTCGGATTGACTCGGCTCAGCCGGTTAATATCTCGTTGTATTTATAGGGCTGAAAGCCATTAATGGGTTGCTTATGTTTACTAAAACGAGGAGTCAAATGGGCTTAAATTAAATGGTTTTTTTTTCTATCCCAATTCGATTTAGTGCGAGGAGTCCTTTGCCCAGCTGTGGGACAGTATATGGTGAAACCATTATTAGTAACCTTAGATGCTTACGAAAGTACATACTATTTATAGTATTTTTCACATAGAATGGGTAGTGACAGTTCTAATTGCTAAACGAAATTAACATTTAATTCAATAGTGTTAAAGCATAAAACCATAAGTATAGAAACGGGTCATGCCTCTTTTGCCATTGAATAAAGTGTAATTTCGTTTGGCAATTACAACTGTCACTACCCATCCTATGTGAAAAATAATATAGTTATTCTTTAAAATTTTGAGGTAGCATGCATAATATTAAAAAGTATAATGAATTTGACACTCTCTCTATATCATCACGCCAGATCCCTTGCGGGGTAGGCAGAGAGTACAGAGTTCCTTCAGATTCTTTCCTTACATACCTCTCTGGCTTACTCCACTCTCATAGTTCGTCTCATACACGCTCGCCGGTTACGGAGACTCTTGACTTGTCCTTCAGATAAGACTCGCTTTATACTTCACACATTCCTGGAATATTGCATTGATTGAATAACTATTTGAGTGGAAGTGCGACAAATAAGCCCTCTTCTTCATTCATCAGTGTTGTGAATATCCAAGCCAAAGAGAAAGTGAAGGCACGGCCGGTGGCTCTTAACACGGTGGAGCTAATGCGAGTCGCCAGTGCTGGCCTGGGTATGGGGCCGCACCACGCAATGCAGGTAAGCCAATCTAATCGGAGAGGCGCGGTCCATTAATCACGAGATGTTTTTTAGCAACTTTTTAACCCCTCCCCACTGCTGATATATGGTGTGGCTTTAGACTAAAACCAAAAAATCATGTGTTTTTCCACGTGTATTCACGTGTACCAAGTATCTTAAAAATGTTCAAGGCGAGTGAAGGTCACACGCCACTTTTCGGTCTAGAAATCGCGCGTTTAATGAGTATCGTAAATCAACATATACAAGGTGTATCGTAAATAACGGAAGACCTCAGACACCCCGATTAGATAATTGCTTCACAATTTCAATATAAAACCAATTTTCCAAATTTAAAATGTTTAACCCCTTTTTTAAGTACTTTTATACCCCAATTAACAATGAAACTTGTATGTGTATGTGTGCATATTGAGAAATACGTCTTAGAAATGCATTTGAAATCTCCGTATTGCATTGAATCAAAAATAAATTTAGTTTATTATAGGGCACTAAAGGAGTAACAGCATTTTTCGCAAATTCGAAACAAATGTAATGTAGATTTAAAATTGTTGGAATCAATTCAGTTATCGATTCAGATCAAACTACTTTCAGGTCGTGCGTTTAGTATGTTGCATCTTGTATATATACACGTGATATCGCACTACATCCTCCCCCTACCTCCCCCTTGTGATATTTCGTTATTTTTTTATGAACCGCCTCTCCTCCTTTTTCGAGCCTCACTTGATTAATGGTCGATCGCAGAGCGATAAACCCCATGGTAGTAGATAACGGTAGTTGATAGTCCTGAATTCGAGTCCTAGTTCGGATTAAGTGATATAGAGTGCGGCTAATGCACACAGCGGTATAATAGCAATAGACTTGCCCTCTATTTCATTGAGATCTAAGATTTGGACGACTTGGTCCAGTGGTTAAGAGCTTAACCCGCTCAGCCCACTGGATCGAGAAGTCGCGGGTTCGATTCTCACACGGGACAGATCTTTGTGTGTCCTACAAATGTTTGTTTCATCCTCGGTGTTTGTGCATGTGAATTTCGTGTTTGTAAACACACCCACGACACAGGAATTGTAACTAAAGTGTGGCTACGTTTAAGAAAAAAGGGATGGTGGTCATTTTTTTTTTGTATTACTGAATAAAAAGTTCAAAATAATTTATAATTACCTGTTTCAGGTACTAAAGTATGTATTGTACGCGTGTATAATTCTGTTCCATTTCGCAGATAGCAGAGCGTCTATACACACAAGGTTATATATCGTATCCTCGTACGGAAACAACTTCATATTCAGAGAACTACGATCTAATGTGAGTCTTTAAAATCTAGTGTTATATGGCCCTTCAGCGCAAATACATTTAAGTCAAATGAAATTTATGTAAAGTACTAAGTCTAAAGTCCCTTGGCGCTATAAAATATTGAAGCATCTCTATCTATCTCTGCTGGGTACTTCCGTTGACTTAGGATCATAAAATTTGGCAAGAAGCAAGGCTTCACAGTAAAAGTAAAACAGAAATATGATCATTTTTAATTGTCACATGAAAGATTTCGCAAATTCGACCAAGCACCGCTCCGCCCACTGATTCTAATAGTCGCAGGTTCGATTCCCGCACGGGACAAATTTTTGTGTGATCCACAATTGTTTGTTCCGGTCTGGGTATTTGTGTATGTGAATTTTCATATTTGCAAACGCACCCACGACACAGGAATAAATCCTAGTGTGGGGCTATGTTTTTAAAAAGAAAAAAAAGAAGAAGAAAAACATTTAAATAGCGACATCTACTGGCATTTGAACAGAACCCCTAGAACGCGTGTCCTTGTTGTACTTGGCCCATTTTTTATTTAACTCTTAACTCTCTTAACCATCCATAATTGTTGTAAATTCTTTGACCGTGATTGCGTACCTGTTAATTCAAGGGGTACCCTTCGACAACAACAGAACTCTCCGAAGTGGGGCGCCGATGTCCGCGCTATAATCGCAAACGGCATCAACAAGCCGAAGAAAGGACATGACGCCGGAGACCACCCCCCCATCACCCCGATGCGGCCAGCTTGTGAGTTAATAAATTTTGAATATAAACTGAGAGTACTTCGAAGGCTTTCAAATTTCAAATCTACATTACGCCAAAGTATTTTGGTTCCGATATAGGTCATGGGCCTTTTTGTCATTTTTCTGATACCTTAATTCTTCGTTGTTGGTCTAGTAGCAAAAAATGTAGCCGACAATCATGGAATCAAGGCCTAAACGAAAGGATTGGTTCCATCTTGATACATATAAAGATTTTATAGCTAACACTGCTTTAACCTCAATTTCCATCTCTTCATCCAGCTGAATCGGAGCTAGAAGGCGATATGTGGCGCATCTACGATTACATCACTCGTCACTTCATAGCGACGTTGTCTCGCGACTGCAAGTACCTGTCCACAACCATCACCTTCCAGATCGGCACCGAGACTTTTTACTATACTGGCAATACCCTGGTCGACGCAGGGTACACTGAGATTATGCATTGGCAGGTAAGAGAAAGACATTGCCATATTTATCTATCTATCTATCTGTATCATCACGCCAGATCCCTTGCGGGGTAGGCAGAGAGTACAGAGTTCCAACAGGTTCTTTCCTTACATACCTCTCTGGCTTCCTCCACTCTCATAGTTCGTCTCATACACGCTCGCCAGTTATGGAGACTCTTGACTTTTCCTTTAGATAAGACTCGGTTTATTTGGTCGTGGTAAGATAGTCTAGGTCTTCCCCGATACCTGCATCCTTCCACTTTCACATTGTATATCTGTTTTGTCATTCTTTTATCTGGCATTCTTTCTATATGCCCGAACCAACGGAGCATGCCCTTTCTCAGCTTTACATATGTAGTTCCTTTTTAATGATGATGATGTGTTCCAGACCGATATCGGCTACGGCGTCAGTTACACATTATTAAGGTAGTTGTTACGCCAATTTCGAAGTCTAATAAGCGCCTTGATAAGTACCAACAGTTTAGGCGTGTTAATTTCAAAACTTATGTTATTTCGAATTATATAATGTGTAATGTTGGTGGAATATTCACTATTATGTATTCTTATATGTGCATGAGTGAAGGTAATTGTAACAAAGTGATAAAACGTGCCTTTTCGGTTTCCCTCAAAACGGCCGTCGCAATTGGTATGTAAAGTATCCATCGCTTTACTGTCCAGCGGGGGCACTTCATCAATTTCATAATCATCTTTGTCATCAAGTTCATCGGGGGAGTTGAATTAATTTAGAAATGAATAGATATATTCGTAATACTTGAAATTGCCGAAATACGCGTCGTCGTGATGCCATAAACATAAAATAGTACCAACAGCGGGTAGCCCCCAACCTGCCGCCTTTCTCTGTATAATCTTTCTCACTTCGACGTTTGAGAGAACACCTTCACCCAGCAGTGGGACAATATAAGTTAATTTATTTAAATTCTCATCTCGTTAATTTGTAATGGTAGAAAGAAAAAGAAAGCTTATTTATTTTGAACCACAAACAACACAGTCCAAAAACAAAATCCAACAATAAGACTAAATTAAATAAAAAAAATATGGACACATGTAGTCATCAAAACGGGCTCCCCATTCAGCTAAATCCTGTAACACGGACGCACGTGTAATCGCTGCGCTGACTTACAATGAAGGCCCAAGTGACGTGCGAGCATATGCATAATAAAACAGGTATTTCGGTGTGTATTTTGCACATAGGATGGGTAGTGACAGTTCCAATTGCCAAACAAAATTATACTTTATTCAATAGCAATAAGAGGTATGACCCGTTTCTATACTTATGGTTTGGCCTTAACACTATTGAATTAAATATTAATTTTGTTTGGCAATTATAACTGTCACTACACATCCTATATGAAAAATACTATAGTGCTGTATTTCACTGTATTTAATACATAATAAGTGCGAGCGAGCACGCATTATGTCCCGCTCCCTCAATCTGCGGCCTGCCGCGAGACATCCCGAGAGCAGGCACCTCATTCCGTATGCACTCATACTTCCGTCCCCCTCCCACACGCGTTAGGCAGCTTGCCACCAGTCAGGCAAAACAGCGACAGCATTAACTATTACTCAGAAGTCAAATGTTTGTTTACAGGCGTTCGGTAAGGACGAGTTCGTGCCAACATTGAATGTAGATGACGTATTGCGAGCGCACGATCACCGGCTTGTCGAGTGTCAGACATCACCCCCCGACTATTTGACAGAGTCTGAGGTTAGTTCAAAATGTTTTTCTATAGAAAAATATAAGATTGTATACCTTATTTGCGATGTGACTCGCTTTTCTATTAGGATCAGGCTTCTTAGTTGATGTAGATGTAGTCGACAGAACAATGAATAGATTATTATATCGTATCAAAAAAAAAATATTCTTTAATTACAATTTTATGTATATGAAAAAACGTATATCGTGCTTGGTTCGAATTGCGGAATGTAATGTTGATACAATTATATGCTGCTTTAAAGTAAAACCTATTGATTAGTTCTTAAGCATTTCGCGTTGGAATCGGAAAATTTAATACTTCCTAAAGTGCATTGCGTAAAAACACGTATCTTTCGTGGTGTCTCCTTAATTCATTGATTTTATAGCCCATTTTTAATTGCAATTAGTAATTATAGACATAATTTCTTAGTTACCTATCTTAGCTACTTTTACCGTAGACCAAAATTGAAGAGACTGAATTGTGGTTTTTGATGTGTATCATCTTTCGTCTCTGTTGCTGGATATTTTTTGTGGGAGTGATTTTGGAAAAGGGACGGAAATGTGTTACAGGAAACCGGGAAAGCGCGCGCTATTTGATTTGACCAATGAGCGCGCGCTATTTGATTTGACCAATGAGGGCGCGCGGTGGAACCGGGGAAGCGCGCGCTATTTGATTTGACCAATGAGCGCGCGCTATTTGATTTGACCAATGAGTCATCTCAATTTCATAGTAGGATTGTAAGGCTCGCTCATTTTCTTTTTAGGTGATCACATTGATGGAGAAACACGGTATAGGCACGGACGCTTCTATTCCGGTTCACATAAACAACATCTGTCAGAGAAACTACGTCACGGTGGGCAGCGGTCGCCGACTCGTGCCCACCAACTTGGGCATAGTACTTGTGCATGGATACCAGAAGGTTAGTGAAATGTTGGTAATATAGATATAGCTTCTGTAGTTTATGCAATTTTGAACTCTATTTAACATGTTGACGGGGGCATAAATCCTGCATACAGTTTTCTTAATTGTCAAACTTCATAAAGACCAATAGTGGTGGAGTAACTAAATGATTAAATTTTTTTTTTTTTTTTAAACCTAGCCCCACACTAGGATTTATTCCTGTGTCGTGGGTGCATTTACAAACATGAAAATTCACAAACAAATACCCAGACCGGACCAAATAATTGTGGATCACACAAAGATTTGTCCCGTGCGGGAATCGAACCCGCGACTATTCGACACAGTGGGCGGAGCAGCTCAAGCTCTTAACCACTGCGCTAAATCGTCCGTCAAATTAAGTTTTTAATTATTGTGTGTGTGTGTGTAGAAAGACCTTTGTTCAAGGATAGAGCGATGACTGGCGAATGACTGAATCATCATCATCATCATCATCATCAGCCTATAGCAGTCTACTGCTGGTCATAGGTCTCTCCAAGTGCAATGACTGAAAAATAATTATAAATATTATTATAGTAGTTAGGTATTACTAATTATGGCCGGTGTCTGTCCCATTTTGAAATAGTCCAGTTTTTGTCCTTTGCTTTGCTTGTTTTCTTTTCATAATTTACAGCAGTCTTCGCACCTGCCAGGGTCAGTTTGGTTTTTATGTTTCTTTAATTTCAGCAATTGATCACAGCTGGTGACTTAAATAACATTCACTTTTCGCTAAGGGCCTCTATGTGTTAGATCTGTGTCCCCATGCAAGTCTTGCAAAGGTTCAGGTAAAGCCCGTAAATCGCAGCGAGAAACATACATAATTAATAAAAAATTACATACTACACTTTTAGGGTTTGACATCGACAGTCGAATTACTTAATATTAAATGATTTAGAAGCAAGCTGAAGTGGCAATGGGCGGGCCACATAGCGCGAAGATTGGACGGGCGTTGGGGCAGAAAGCTTCTAGAGTGGAGACCACGCAAGCGCAGCGTAGGACGACCACCTGCCAGAGGGACCGACGACCGGTCCCTCTGGTAGGTCCGGTTACGCTGGAAAGCAATTGGGGAGGCCTATGTTCAGCAGTGGACAAGTATAGGCTGAGATGATGAAATGATTTAGGGTTGTTTTGTGTTGGCCCTATGTTCCCGCCCAAAACTTGCAAAAAACCGTGGAAATCCGAGGTTCTTTAACAAGCATATCAAATAGTTCCAACTAATATACTGCTTAAAAAGGTGTAAATACCGTTTATTTACACCTTTTTAACCTATTACGAAGGGATACATCACGTTTTCCCATGGATCCATTCCATTTCCTTCACAGATCGACCCAGAACTAGTACTACCAACAATGAGATCTGCCGTAGAAGAACAGCTGAACCTAATCGCCGTTGGGCGCGCGGACTTTCAAGCAGTTTTGTCGCACACTACCGAGATATTCCGCCGCAAGTTCCAGTACTTCGTGCGGTCTATTGAGGCGATGGATCAGCTGTTTGAGGTCAACTTCTCTTCGCTCAAGTCCAGTGGTAAAGCGCTGTCGAGGTGCGGGAAATGTAGGCGCTATATGAGATATATTCAGGTAAGAATTAGATTATGACTTACGGGGCCGAGACGTGGACACTCACAGTGGGACTAGTCCACAAATTCAAAGTCGCACAGCGGGCTATGGGGCGAGCTATGCTCGGCGTCTCTTTGAAGGATAAAATTCGTAACGAGGTAATCCGACAAAGAACCAAAGTTACCGACATAGCTCGCAGACTCAGTAAGCTAGAGTGGCAATGGGCTGGTCACATCTGCAGAAGGACCGACGGCCGATGGAGCAAGCGTGTCCTAGAGTGGAGACCGCGACTTGGTAAGCGTAAGGTAGGACGGCCCTCAGCTAGATGGACCGACGACCTCAAAAAGGTCGCTGGGACAGACTGGATGCGGAAAGCGGAGGACCGTATGCAATGGCGCCTGTTAGGAGAGGCCTATGTCCAGCAGTGGACCACGATAGGCTGATTGATTGATTGATTGAAGAATTAGGTGATATAATCATGAGCGATAGTATGTAAGCATTGTAGTTCTTATTCGTAACAAAAACACTGGTGTTTATAAACTGCCGCGTTGGTCTAGTGGCAAAGCGCATCGCTTTGTCATCAGGAGATCCTGGATTCAAATCCTGGGTCCGACAAATATAGTTTTTCTAACGAAAACTTTCTAGTATGATTTCGGAGATGGAAATAGTGGCCGGTATATGGCAATAGGCTCGCCTCCTATTACACGGACGTAACATCGTCGGCGACAGTGGGTGTACTCAGTGCACCTCTGTTACCCCCGCTTGGGGAATATAGGCGTGACGGCTTTATAAACATGACGCTACGAGTAGTGTAACATATCATTGCGCTATACACCTGTGCCGCGTGGTTCGACTGGTTAGCCTGAATGATCGGATCACGTGATTTCTTTCCTATTGGTTCAATTAAATAATAGTACTCAGGACATATGTATATGAAGTTCGATATTTTAGACCTACCTATTTTTTCTTTGGATCCGTTTAGAAAAGTAACAACTACGACATTCTATTTCAGCAGTTTGTAACAAGGGATTAGATCGATAGGACCATGACTTCTAGGTATTGACTTTTAACAGGATTTTAGTTATGGGAAGTGATTTAATTTTTAGAACTTAGAACTTTTCAGATTTTATGAGTCGAACCATGAAAACTCGTGGTCCTATGAGTCGAACTACGAATACTCTTTACCCGTAGTTCAATCAGCCGTACTATGAGAATTGTGTTTCCTCACACACCGTTACGCCTATATTCTCCAAGCGGGGGTGGCGGAGGTGTACTGAGTACACCCACGTTTCTCCGACGATGTTAGGTCCTATGTAATACGGGGGCGAGCCTATTGCCATATACCGGGCACAATTCCAGACTTCGGACTCATACTGGGAATTTTTCGTTAGAAAAACTACATTTGTCCGACCTAGGATTTGAATCCAGGACCTCGTGATCACAAAGCCATGTGCTTTGCCACCAGACCAACGAAGCAGTTAAGTGTTTCCTCTTTGTCAAATAATTCAGACCACTAGAAAAAAGTAACTGCGGTCCGAGCTGTTGTACTAACCAGTTGGGCCACGGGGTCATAGGGGCTTAAAAGTACGTTCACATAGACGGAGTGCCTATGAGAGTGAAGGAAGCAAATGAAATCTAAAAGAAAATAACCTGTTCGGACTCTACTCCTTGCCTACACTGGAAGGGATCTGCCATGTTAATTGATAGAAGTTACTACTTGAACAGAAGTGCGATATGTCTTTGTCATTTTTACTATCTACCTACTCTGCAAGGGATCTGGCGTGATGATATATATTTTTCTATGTACCTGATATTATAGAGAGAATTGCGATATATTTTTTGACATTTCCGTTACATGTCAGGCGAAACCAGCTCGTCTCCACTGTTCGCACTGCGACGACACGTACTGTCTGCCCCAGAACGGTACAGTACGCATATACCGCGAACTTAAGTGCCCCTTGGACGACTTTGAATTATTATCGTGGTCTTCTGGAAATAAAGGAAAAAGCTTCCCATTGTGCCCCTACTGCTATAACCACCCGCCGTTCAGGTAAGTTCTATGGGATAATCTATATTATATAAGCTGTAACATAATTAACGCAAGACCTGAAAGTAGTTTGTTCTAAATCGGGAACAGAATCGATTTCAATTGTTTTTAAAGTTGGTTAATTTTTGTTATATATCATTGCTGTTACTCGTTCTGTTCGCTGTATTAAACAAAATTTAATAATTATTTAAAGCATTACTGCTATTTTAAATGTATTTCTATTGCGCACAGCTCAATACGCATACAAAAGTTAATTAATATTTTTAATTTGGGTACCATAGAGCTTAAAAAATGGTAGAAAACTCCTTAAAATTGGAAGTTTGATTTTCGTATTGTATTGGTAAAGCAATAATCTAATTGGGGTGTCTGAGGCAAGACCTCTTTTGAGGTCTTGCGTTATTTATGTTACACCTTGTATACAGGGTGGATTTTTGATATGGGGCAGAGGGGGCTATTACCTCAACTGTTGTAGCTACAGTAAAACAGTTTTAGGAGACTATCACATTACAGATTATTAAAATATACAGTCAGCAAGGTAATGGACAATTTGAACAAAAACTTTTTTTGAGGCTAATCGATTCTCGGGGGCGAGTTGGACCAATAGAAATTTATGATCCTCATAAAAATAAAGATCAACAACTTCTAACGGACGAACTGAAGTTGAAGAACAAGAAAAGTCAGTAATTGCAAAAACCTTTTTCCATCAAAATAAAATATCAGTTATAAAAATCATCTACAAATTGTCCAAATTATGATCATAATATTTATCCTTGCTACCCTTGCGAAGCCGGGATTGGACGGTAATCATAAATAAATTAATATAAAATAGGAACTCTTCTCATCATGATTTTAAGCATATTCTTTCAGTTTCATTTTTGGAAGAAGACCTTTATCCAGTAGTGGGACAACAAGGTTGATTTATTTATATCTTTACACTTACGCTAGGGCTACCTTCAAATTGCCAAGTCAGAAACTATGATATAGTTAACTCCACCAATTATGACTTATCAATATTTTTTCTATCTGCTCAGCGCCTATAGCCAAGTTGACAATCTACAGTCGTTAACGCTAATAGAAAGCGGAAAATGTATGGGAATGACATTTTGCAACGAAAAGTCACGTGGACAAAACAATGCGCTATCGATTGCGACAAGTGAATAGAAACAAAACGCTTGCAACTTGTCTAGGCCCTCAGATTATCTCTCTATGCGTTTATACTAAGTTTTTAATTATAGTGTATTTGGTTTTCTGTAACCAATGAGTTTAATTTGCGCCGTGAAAGTTCCTATTACGTGTTTATATTGTAGGGACATGAAGAAGGGTTTCGGCTGCAACTCGTGCACGCATCCCACGTGCCCGTACGGCGTGAACTCGACGGGTGTGTCGGGCTGCGTCGAGTGCGAATCAGGTGTATTAGTGTTGGATCCCTCTGCCCCTAAGTGGAAGCTGGCCTGCAACAGGTACGTATTGGTCAAATGGTAAAGAACTGTTAGTCGAGCACTCAGGCTTTATTCACATGACGATATTTCATCGCTTATAAATACGAAGAGGGGATGGCGTAATAAGATGTTCCTATACAATTCAAGCGTGGGACTGCGCGGGGGCGAGAAGGACGTTACGCATATGGCAGAAACTGAAAAAAAAAACGGTTCGTCCATGTCAATGTTACTTGTAAGTTCAGTTATATTACGGCAGATGACATTTTTAGTATAGAAGTATTCTAATAAATTAAAAAACAAGGGAAATGTGACTGTCTAGTCACACTATTTGTGTGCCTAGAATGACGATCTAAGTAATTTTTGCATGTTAAGAGACATCACTTCATTTGAAGGGTTTTATTTTTAGTAAAAATATATAATATTTAATAGCTATGCGAAATCGAGCGAACGTGTGAATGGTTGGATGTGGATGCTTGGAATATTAAAAATGTATATCGGAAAATTATATCGATTATTTGTGCAACAAACTCGAACTTCATTATACAAACTTTTAAAATTCTATCTTGGAAAATAAACACTTTTCATACAATATAACGAAACCTGAAACTTTGAAAAGCAAAATAATCCATTCCTGTTGCGTTGTTACAAAAAAAACTATATCGAATTTGATACTAAAGTTGCTATTCAGGAAAATATTGATTTTTGATATATTGACATAGTTATCGATGATAAATATTGGTAATTGCATAAAGAAATATCATTGTTCTGACGTATCAATATATTTGCCAACAAAGCCTCCTGATAGATGTGGCAATAGTGTATGAATATATGTGTATAAATATATATATATATATATATACCTGTGTGGTGTGCAGGTGCGACGTAATAATAAACATATTCGAGGACGCGACTCGCGTGTGCGTGTGCGAAACGCAATGCAGTGCGTGCGGCGCGCAGCTCGTGACGGCCGAGTACCGCGCCGAACGCACGCGCCTGCCCGCCGCGCTCACCGAGATGACCGCCTGCCTCTACTGCGAGCCTACCTTCAGCGCGCTGGTCAGTACACTACAGGCTGGCGAAAGTCTCGTAGAAATAACGATTTATATTGGATTTGCTGTCTTTTTAAACCCGTTGAAAGCAAAAGCCGTATATCCTCAATACGTACTATATAACTGTCTACTTTTCAATTTAGGTGCATTATACTGTTCTGACATATTTAATCTGATATGTCAATTTAAATTGTCATTTGGACTTGACAAATTGAAGTATTGCATCTATAATACATATAAAAAATATTATTGTTCATTGAAAAAAAAAAAGTTTATTTAATATCCCTTTAGAAGGTGTATTAATAAATATAGTTAGCGTTGTTTTCTCTGTGGCGTCGCATATTCCAAAATTAAATTCGAAATATGCCGAGTAAAAACAAGTCGGGCAGGTGACCAGAAAATAATATTTATGGCTAAATTTCAACTGGATAAAGATCGGTAAGTATGTTTCTGTTATAATACTATATTTAACATTCATTTATAGTTCTTGCGGTTCAGATAAATAAAAATATTAAAAACAATAGTGATGTACAGTCATGTTATCGATACCTTTCAGTCTTAAAGTTAATAATATAAATATATGATACTAAGCTTTTAGTACTATGCGTTTTTCTATTTATTGACACGCAAACTTTTTATACAGATGTAAACAATGAGTCGCTGTACGTGTATGCGAAGATTTGTGTATATTTCTATAAAAAGCTGTATCAATTAAATAAATTAATTCTATAAATGAAATTTTTGTATGGTAGTTAAAATGGTATATTCACATCGTTGGAAGTTCAGTGTGATTACGTAAAATCATTATTCTATTTTTATTTTATTGTATGCGGCAGTACTACCTGCTGAAACTGGTATGCTACAGAGCTAAAAATGTTACATATCGATATCGACAGATCTATTAAATTTAACGTCTAGGCTATAAGGCTATGCTTTATTTTATGTGTGCAGTATTGTTTTATTAGGTTGGCAGCATATCATAATTTTATGTTGGCAGCAATAACATTTAATTTTATCATGGTGGTACAACATTGCGTGTAAGTTTCATACAATTTGCAATTTCGTGCTCTAGCATGAAGTTCTGCCTCTTAAAACGTAGTGATTATATTCTCAGTGTGCTGGTCACTGCCGAGTACCGCGCCGTGCTGGTTACTATGCCTAAATTTATCGTTTCATTTACTTTGTTGAAACTTAGCCCCCCATTTTAAATGATTACTGTGTCATGAGTGCGTTTACAAATATGAAATTCAAATATACAAACAACCAGGCCGACACAAATGTTATGCGACAGATTCGATCGGGACAAAATTCGTCCCATTCGGGAATTGAGCATCCAGTGACCCGATTGGCTCTAACTACGACAAGCCGTTGTCAATTTGATGTTAAAGAAAGGTTCTTTTGTATGAATCGTCATCTCATGTTTCATCAACGATTTAGCGCAGTGGTTAAGAGCTTAAGCTGCTCCGCCCACTGTGTCTAATAGTCGCGGGTTCGACTCCCGCACGGGACAAATCTGTGTGTGATCCACAATTATTTGTTCCGGTCTGGGTATTTGTGTATGTGAATTTTTATGTTTGTAAACGCACCCACGACACAGGAATAAATCCTAGAGCGGGGCTACGTTTTTCAAAACGAAAAAAAAAATGTATTCCACATATTAAATCAACGAACAAGGATTCAATTTTAAATCATATATGTATAAGGGTGAATTCTCATGTTAGGTGGAAAAGCACCGCGCGGTCGCGTCGCGCGCGCCGTCTGCCCGCGGCCGCGGCGGGCGCGCGCGCGGCAACAAGCATCGCAACAAACAGCCCAAGGACAAGATGGCGCAACTCGCTGCGTACTTCGTTTAGCACCGACCTCCGGTTAGTGTTAGCTTTTTATTCAGAACACTTGCGGTAACAGTCTAAGTGAGTAGTGTAAAGTGTACTGAGTTCTTAGAATATTACACATGAAATAAAACTATTTTACGAAACGTCGGGAACTAAAAATCATTAATAAACGGCGATAAAATCCGCAAAATAGTTTTATTTCATAGAGTAAAGTGCATTGTTTTTTTTCTACAATAAATAATAATATAAACGACACATAGAATTTGTAATAATGATACACTAGTATAGCCGCGTCGATTTGTCGCCACATATGTGAGAAAGTATCACAAAACCCTTCAGTGCTGCGTGGACTAATGTTCTGGCTATTGGTATTTTGCATCATATCCGACTGCGAAAAAGTCTTTTAAAACAAGTTTT
This sequence comes from Phalera bucephala, assembly GCA_905147815.2. Classification (NCBI taxonomy): domain Eukaryota; kingdom Metazoa; phylum Arthropoda; class Insecta; order Lepidoptera; family Notodontidae; genus Phalera; species Phalera bucephala. Next base: position 13,469,733 of record LR990628.1, on the reverse strand, counting down.
AGAAGTTGGTCGTATATGTACAATTACAAACTGTACATATACGGCCGGTTTCAATGTTTAACTCAAGGATAAATTTCCCTACTAGGGATGGAAATTAGACATATTTTGTATGGAAAATCTGTCAAATTTCTACTGACACTACCCTTATCTTCGTTCGCGTTCTTTTCAGGCGTGTATTTCACACCCTTAAGTTTTTTTTGTTGACACGAACAGTTGCTTATGGCCTTCCCCTGGATTAAATTATTTCCTTGCCGAATTTGATCAAAATCTGTTCAGCGGTTTTGGTGTAAAAAGGTAACCGACAATTAGGCAGCAAGAGTTACTGTCGTGTTTATAATATTAGTATGGATTACAATTTATCGGAAAGTATTTTTTACAGCAATAATGTGTCTCTGTCTATTTTTTTCAAACAGTGCATGTATGGCAAAACTGTCGCCAGTGTCACTACTAGTGTTTTACTATTAGGATTTCTGCAAACCGGTGTAATCCAGTTTTAGGCCGATGGATCCCTGTGTATAGAATAGAACTACTAAATGTACTTCGTTTGTTTGTTAACCAGAGAATAAATATTTAAGCTAAATTGGTTGGGACAGCACTCACACCCGTATCTATAGACAAGCAATTACTAAGTCTTAATAATTCACTTAGCCGAGTAATGTCATGTGTTTAGCGTTCTATAGTTCTCTAGTCGAAATCCTATTCTATAATCAAGTAATGGATTTTACTATCTTGAGCAAAAATAAGTATGACTGACTCATCACGGCAGAATGTTTTGAAACTGACAATATTACGTTTTGATTATTGATGAAAAAGTAGAATAAGTGACTGCCTCGTTGGTCTAGTGGCAAAGCGCATCGCTCTGTGAACACGAGGTCCTGGGTTCAAATCCTAGGTCGGACGAATGTAGTTGTTCTAACGAATAAAATCCCAGTATAAGTCCGGAGGCTGGAATTGTGCCCGGCTCGTCCTCTATTACATGGGACCTAACATCGTCGGCGAAAAGTGGCTGTACTCAGTACACCTCTGCCAACCCCGCTTTGGGAATATAGTCGTGATGGTGTGTGTAGAAAAGGTGTACAGGAACTACAAAATTATGCACCGTTACAAGAAATACTCATTGCTTAAGTAAAGAAAATTATGACTATTACTAGGCAACGAAAAGTAACATTTGACATTTCTTACTTTTGACAGTTTCTCTATTATAGAAAAAAATTATGTACTAAGTAAATACTTTGGTAAAAGCAACAACTTAGAAGTACTGAGTTCTTAGAATTACGCGAATATTACACATGATATAAAACTATTTTTCGGATTTTATCGCGGTTTATTTCTGATTTTTAAGTTCCCGACGTTTCGAGTTCTTAATTATTTTTAAAATAATTAAGAAGTTTGAGGGTAACCCGGAACAACTATGCCTTTTAGACGTCTAACACCTCAGTCCCTCTCGTGACCATGGGTGCTACAAAGCACTCAAACGTCGGCAACTTAAAAATCAGAAATAAACCGCGATAAAATCCGAAAAATAGTTTTATTTCATACTTAGACGTGTTTAGATAAGGGTGTTAGTCTTGTCAGTGAAAGTGTACGAACTATATAAATGGCGTGTAATGTGAATTAATAGGTGTTGCCTCTTCAAATGTATTATAACGCATGTTACACTTTTATGAATGTTCTCATAAACCGACACGATAGCCTCTATATATTTCTAATGAATATTTGCAAAAATATGGCCAATACTGTAAAATCGGCTCTCTAATGACGAAACAAGGAAATAAAATTAATTTTTTTTTGTTTTTTATTTGTACAAGCTGTCTTACGATCTTCATAAACTGGGTCCATATTTCATATACCAGCTACTCAAGATAATGTTCGAATGTTTAGTCTTCTATATGTATTCGTATATCATTTTTGCTCTATACATACGAGTAGTTCATTTCCGTAATGCCTTGTGTAAAGTTGTTAAAATTAGTAAATATTATGCATTGTATAAAGTTGTTTCTGTATTTTAAGCATCGTTCTTTACATAAGTAGGGCGTTCGCAGCAATTCTTTAATGCATTTACTAACTTATAAATTTTATAAATCATGTATCATTATGCTTACCCACAAGTTAATCTGACTTCTTTTCTGTCTTAGATAAGCAACCCTGCTTATCTAAGACAGACCAAATACCAATGTATACCATGCATGCATAGTATTTGATGGTTGTTGATCGATGGTATCAAACTCTTTTTTTTATATATAAACTTTGCTACGGCAAGTACTAATTGTATTTTTTTATAAATCCAACTCGATAGATTAAATCAGATAGATCCCTTCGTTGATTTTAAATAATATTAGTTAATAACTTTATTGCCGTTTAATCTTTGAAATGAATTACATAATATCAAAATTGAACCTTATATCATGTAGCGTAAAGCTGTCGGTGGTAGCTAAGTGATTCGTCTCTCGAATTTTTTCCACAAGTTTTTGTAAACATATGTATATTATAATATTTTTACATAAGATGGGTAGTGACAGTTCTCAAGTGCCAATCGAAATTAATATTTAATTTAATGGTATTAATGCATAACACTATAAGTATAGACACAGGTCATACCTCTTATTGCCATTGAATAAAGTATAATTTTCTTTGACACAACTGTCACAGTACCCTTTCTTTATGAAAAATACTATACTTGAATATTAGCGGTTGTAGACGATTTGTATTTATTTGTACTATAAGTAAAATAAATCAATTTTAACTAGTGCTGTGTTTAATTTCTATAAGTTTAACTATGAATCACAGCGGTTTATCTTTTAGATCGTAGAAGTTACATCTCCGCTACGCTGATTTTCCATTTGTAAAATAATTTTTGTATAGCATTGGATTGGTCAGTAATTTAATAAACTTTTCGATGTCTGCGTTTTGGAAGAAGATGGTTTAAGTTGCTCAAAAGCGTGTGAAAGAAAGAATAGGGTTGAGACAAACTCATCTGTTTGAATTTTCGTCGTTAGAGGGTTGGCGTCCAGGGGTCAATGAGTGTGGGTGAACTGGGTATTGGTACAGTCAGCACCAAAAGCAGATGACTACGCCGCTTTTGTCGTAAAGCTTATGTTTGATATAGCGTTAGTATAGTCTATGTATAAATATCATATCATATATTAGGTTTGGTGGTGTCTATACGCAATACAATAAACTACCTACCAGGAATAAATCAAATATATATATAGTATTATGCGTTAGGACTGCATTTGCTGTAATTTTCAATCACGATGTCATGTTTGTCCGGCCATCCATGATGAAGTTGGCAACCAATTTGGCGACCAATGTGAAACAAGATGGTGTATTGGTAGTCGTTAGTAAACACACGAGACTATTTTGAGCTAAACACAATATATTAAGAATCATTATCGTCAGCCGAAAGATGTTCACTACAGGACAAAGATCTCCTCAGAGATGGTTACACTACACTATACAGCCTATACTGCCCACTGCTGGGCAAAAGGCCTTCTCTCACAAATCAAGGTGAGAGAGATCAGGTCATACTCCACCACGCGGACCTAGTGCGGATTTGTGGAGGCAGGTTTGTGGCCACCTGCTGTTGGAACTTATCAAGCCGCCTATAAGGCTTTCAACCCAGCTTAACGACTACCACATTAAGTAGTAACCGGGACCAACGGCTTAACGTACCTTACAAAGCACGGAGGCGCTCGAATATGAAAATGCCACAACGGTCACCTATCTCAGGCCGACCAAAACGCTACTTAACCATAGTGATAGGTAAGAACACCGTGGTTGCACAGCCCTACGAGCGCCAGAGATGGTTACGACGACCGAATTTGTGATGTACACATTCAGGTTTCACCCACGGCTTCATGACCTATTTAATATAACTAACAATCCATCATGTTTGTAAGAAAGTGACAAAATTGTCGCCTTGTGGAGGTCCTTCCCATTCCACGTCTTCTGGTACGTCGTTGCCACTCTAGAACCTTTCGAGAATACATCGAATAAAACACTATAGTTATTGAAGTCTTCATTTTATTGTGAAGGTTGTCACCTAGTATAATGTATAGGTACAGTACGACGTAAGCTTACAATATATTACTGTATTTGTCGTTACATTAACATACCACTGTTCGTATTCGCAAGACAGTGTCCTGATCTGTAAAAACTGGGACTTAACATGCTACATACTATTATAAGTTTAGGGCCACGAAATAAGCGGATAATAATACAAATTATAAATTGTATCATCTTGTTTCGATTGTCATTGCTATCGTCTTGAGTAGAGTATACAGAGAGCCACGCCAAATTCCTTATAGGTTAGGCAAAAAATACAGATAAGATTATTATAATGATATTTTGTTAAAATATGCTGCATGGTTAAATAAATTATAGTATACATACAGAAAAAATAGTAGGTGCAGGAAACATCATTGGGGTTTCCATGAATAGCAGATCTTTCTTTATATAATGAACATAATATTTATGCTCTATCTCTATTTAACAATGGAGGGTGACTATATTTATAAGTATTTACATTTATTATTTATAACTATTTTTAATTTACTAGCAATCAAATAAGTATACCAATTGATTATATAATTACAGCACATGACTTTAAGTTAATATTAAAATCATTATTTTTAGTGTCCGCCGCTCTGTTCACATGTCATGTCTAGAAGTGTATGTCATATAAACAGATCAATTAAAATAAATACTGTTATTTTAATTTGCCGCCTATTTCGTGGCTCCAGTGAGACTGTCAGTACATGATTGATATGAAGGTATCAGCATGATCGCATTGTTACTGGTAATACTTTACGAGTGCAGCGTCTGTGAGATCATGACAACAAAACATCTATGAACCGTAATCTGTACTATGTTATAACCATATACTTAGAATATGCGTTGTTTTATTAAATTGTACATATATTCCATAAGTGTTGCCAATGACAAAACTAGCCAAAGTTGCTAACATATAACAGTTTTTATTAAACAAATATCATGTGGCCGTAAAATTAATATCACAAATCTATTAACCAAAATTATAAATCATACTTAACCGGAGAGATAAATAATTATTTGTCTTAATAATTACAAGTAGATAGACACAATTTATTTAATTATGTTAATAATTTTGTAAAATAACGCGGGTTTGTGCCAATTTTTATTATATATCACAGATTAAGCCAATATGAAATATATTTTATAAGAATATGTATGTACACAAGATATACATCGTTCTGAATATTATTAATTAAACCGAACTGTACGAATAATAATTGTTACGAGGACTTAATAATGCGGAAAACATTTTATATTAAATAATAACTGATTAAATCGTGTTCGCAAATAATAAATAGGTTTTCGGTGTCAATTTTGGTCACTTGGAGAATAAAGATACCTACATAATTATCTACAATAGTATTTCTACGTGCAACTGTATTTGATTGATGCATAGACTATACCAGCATAGGTATAGCTACAAAACGTACAGAGTTCTTGACACCCTAGTAACTAAAAATGGCTATTTTCAATAAGTCCAGATACTTTTGAAGTGAAAACTTCTATAGGCGCGTTGGGCATTTTTTGAGATGGGAAAAAACAATTGAACTCGCAACACTGTTACCGTTGCCGACACCTCTGTATACTATAAGTATGTTCATATGTTGTGTATGTACGTACATAGATACACAAGCACGTTGGCATTATTTGAGTGGGAAAAACCATTGAACTCGCGACACTTACCGTTACCGCCACTCTGTATATAAAAAAATTCAAATAATATTTCCTGACGATTCAAAAAACAAAAAATACACACGTAATTGTTCAAGTTTTCACTTCTGTTGGCACTCCTGGAGTGCCTCTGTTTTAACATAAGGGGCTGATAAACCCTTTTGTTGTGCACGAAACTAAATGAACTATGTTTTTATCAAACATTTAATTGCAGCGTTATGGCTGCTTACGCTTCGTCGTCTTCATGGCGTTAGTTACAAGCTAACGCCATGAAGACTTTGGGAAAGGTTGGGTTTTGGCCGGCCAGAAACCCCTTTTTGTAGGGAGAAGGTCCTGTGAGAAATATGAACCATTGACACAAAAAGAAGGGGGAACGTTTTGTATTTTGGAAAAGGTGAGTTTGCGAGTGTGCCCCTTGCGCTGGATTACAGGTAACTAAATAAATCAAAGGATGTCAGCTGTACAATACAACGCCATTGCAGTCCTTCAGTTGAAAATAATATTATGTTGTTTCTTCTGTAAAATTAGCTCAAGAAGAGGCAAAAGAATCTTACGATAAGGGTATTTAGCATGACTTAGTGAAAACGCCTTAAGCACTTCAATATACAAAAATAGGAAAAATTATACATCTCTTATAATAATACAGCACGTGATATGCGTCGAAAATTTCACAACTTCCAATAAAATCAATTTAACGTCCTTTGGACAGACTTAATAATCCGACGAAAAATAATTGATATACGCAATGATACACAAGTTTGTTAAATCGAATATTGTTACGATGGAATGCGGCAATGGAACGATTTGATTTAGTCGTATTACAATTTGGTGAAGTGTAGTTGTATAAAATATTTTTGTGATTATTGTAGATTACTTTTAAAATTTTATATATTTTTAAAATCATATAAACAATTTTGTTTGTCGAATTTGGTGGTTTTTTTAAGCTACTTTGATTATTGATCATTTAAAATAACCAACACTTAAATATCACTTCACCAAATCGTCTGGAGGGTACCTCTGCGAAGGTGTTTCGGGCTTACAATGAAGACTTACATACAGATTTTAAATTAATATAGTAACGGTTGTGCATTTTATATATTTATTTATCATCACCTATTTCTACGGTTCCAGTAGTATTTAACTAAATGCGTACATTTCTAGTGACCATGTGGTGAACAAAACTGCTTTTGAACATATAACATTTACTATTCGACTAAAAGAATATAGATAGACCCATTTGCGAGGCGACTTCTTTCACTCACACCCTGAACTTGATAACTAAGAATGAGTGAGATAACAAGATATCAGTAATCAGACTTGTAATGTTTATTTATGTATGCACTTTTCGAGGCGTGCGCCCATACCCGTCGCGTGCCTCTGCTTGAGGCATGTGTGATGAAAAATGTTGTCCTGCTCTTACTCAGGCAGATTAAAACCAAACGTTTACTCAGCTCAGTTAATGATTGTCCTGTGTGTCAACTGTCCACACATGACAAATTTCTCGCACTGAAGCGCTTTGATCGTGGCTGGTCGCTGGTTCGTTAGTTCGCATACGTTCGTACGTTGAGTGTGCGGCGACGCGTATGTTGATGTATCCACTTTGCGAGGCGTGTGTGTGTGTGTGTGTGTGTGAATGACCTACGCTGTTGGCCTCGAGGCCTCTACAGCTTCACCGGATTTTAAAGGCGAGCGTGCAACCACTACGCTCCAGCCAGCCAGAAGGGCAAGAGGCGACATACTCGAGGCGCCTCGAAGAGGCGCCCTCGGTTGGGACAGTCGCTGTAGGGGGACGGGTGCACTACTAAGCGCACCGGTCAACCGCCGGCTATGGGAGGGGATCTACTACTACGTCTATGTCTACTTCGTCGTCGCTCGTATTCTGAGCGGAAAGAAGGGATGACAAAGCATCGGGGGGGTCGGTGAGAACATGTCGCGGCCGGCGGTAGCGGCAGGGGTCGTGAGGGAGGTCGTAGTCGGCGGTGGCTACGATTAACGGATTCGCATGGGTAGATGCGTTCGCGAAGTGACGTGTTGACGCCTTTTTAATAAAGGCGCGAATAGGTTCGAGACCTAGATCGGAGTGGAGGTCGACGTTCCGTACGAACCATGGGGCTCCTACGGCTTTTCGGAGGAAGCGGTTTTGAACCGCTTGAAGTCTGTCGATGTGAGAGGGGGCCGAATGCCCGAACACAGCACACGCATAAGTCATGATGGGACGAACGCAAGTTTTGTAAAGCGTCACCTTATTTCTAAGGGACATTTTACTCCGCTTGCAGATTAACGAATGGAGACGACTGATCACGAATGATGCTCGGTGACGGACCCGCTTGATGTGCGGGCCGAAGGTCATGGTACTGTTCAGGGTGACCCCTAAATATTTGACCTGTTTGACCCAGGGAATGGGTCGGTCGAACATGGTCACTTGACCTCGGTTCCTTCCGGGGTGGCGCAGAGAGCGGTGCGAAGTTGCACCTCTGGAGAAGAGCACCGCCGCGCTCTTGTCCGGGTTCACCACGATTCGCCACTTCCTGAACCAATCCCCTAGGGTATTGGCGGCGGTCTGGAGTTTCTTCGTGATGAAGGCCTTGTTCCTATTGGAATAATAAAGAGCGGTGTCATCCGCGAATAAAGCTAGTTTAACATCACTCGAACGAGGAATGTCGTTCGTGTAGAGGCTAAACAGGAGCGGAGAGAGCACTGAGCCCTGTGGGACTCCAGCACTTATGCAGTGGGAAGCGGAGCGCGTCATTTCGACGCGATAACGAAAGGCGCGATTCGACAAGAAGTCTCGTAAGATGAGCACGAGTCTGTCCGGCACACCCAATTGGTAGAGCTTGTAGATCAAGCCGTTGTGCCAGACTTTGTCGAATGCCTTCGCGACATCCAGGAAGAGGGCGCCCGTGTAGACGGGTCTTCCGGGTCTATTGAGACCGGAGAGAATGTGCTCCGTGATGCGGTGCACCTGGTGGACACAAGAGTGTTTGGCTCGAAAGCCGAACTGCTCGTCGATAAGGATACCCCTGGACGTTACGAAGTCCTTGAGCCTCGCCAGAAGGAGGCGCTCGTATATCTTGGCCAGGGAGTTGAGGAGACTGATAGGGCGGTAGCTCGCGGGGAGATTGCGAGGTTTGCCGGGCTTGGGAATGCCAATGACGTCCGCCTCCTTCCACTTAGCGGGGAAGGTGCAGTTCGTCATGGCGGCGTTCAAGATGGCCACCAAGAGGCAGATGAGTTGGGCGGGCAGGCATTTCAGAACGCGATTCGAAATGCCGTCAGGGCCGGGGGCTTTTTTAGATTTAAGACCCATAATCAGATCTTCGACCTCCGTTTGCGTGATAGGAGGCAAGGAATCGACGGGGGGGGAGGGATGCCCTGCGCTCGACTTCCCTGTCTACCGCGTCGACGTGGGACTGGTCGACGGACTGAGAGCTGGGGGCGCACTGGCTCTCGAGGGAGTCGGCGAGAAGCTCGGCTTTTTGGCGTCGTCGAAGGCTGGGGGTGCTGCGCCTGAAGGGCGGGACAGCGGGGGCATGTCAGTCGTGGAGTCGGATTTGAGGCTACGCGCCAGCTGCCAGTAGGCCAGATGCGACGGCGCGATGCCCTCTAGGAGGACACCCCACCGTTCCTCCCGGACCTCCGCGACACGACGCTTTACCTCTCGTTGTAAAGCACGCATCCGGGCCCGATTGGCTTCGGTGGGGTAGGAGTCGTACGCTCGGATAGAAGCATTCTTTGAACGAATGAGATCCCTAACATCGTCCGGCAGCCGAAAGCGGTTGAGGTAGAGATCTTCCGCCTCGACTTGCTTGGACGATCGACTGACAGCCGATCGGATGTGCTCGGTGAAGGCATCTACGGCCTGATCGGACTTTGCGAGGCATGCGCCTAGCACGCGTTAGGGTGAACGCCTCGTAGCATGCGTACACGGTTTAAAGTAAATTATTTGTGTCAATTCGCAGCACATTAAAACTACAATTTCTAAGTAATTTCTTTGTAAAAGGAATTCAAACAGATTTTTAGAACGCTATTTGTAACAAGTATAGGTCTTGTTAATTGTAGCAATATTTATGTCTCGTTCACGTGATTATGATGACGCATCTAGACTTGATATTTACGTGAATGACGTGAGTGATTAAGATCGCTGCAATTAAGAAAATGTCGAAATGTCTTCTACTATATTTCTTCTAGTATTCATGTATTAATTGTACGTCTCTTAACTGTAATGAGATTCGTTTTGTTTACAGAAATTATTGTATGTTCAGACGCAGCCGTGCGTTCACCGAATTAAATTTACTATACCTATGATATTAATATTAATCTCACTGAGTTTTTTTGATAATATAATTAATTTCTAATAGCTTTATATACTTATAGCGATTATTTACAGATACCGAATACTTTTTCCGAACATTTTTATTTATTACCGTGTAAGCAATTTTGCCTTAGTTCTGTCTTATTGTTTACCTTTTATATGAAGATAGGAACTTATGACCTGTTCGTTCCTACATTCAATTATACGACTTGTCGTGCATAAGCATAAAGCTTTTATCTGCCAACCCATAAATGTAGGACTAAAATTAAGATGGAACTATTTTTTCGATAGATTTTTTTGTATATAGAAACGTAGCCCCACCCTAGGAATTATTCCTGTGTCGTGGGTACACCCAAACCGAAACAATAATTTGTGGGTCACATAAAGATTTCCCGTGCGGGAATCGAACCTGCGACTTCTCGATTCTTCTTCTCGGGCGGAGCGACACAGGCTCTTAACCACTGGAGTAACCCGTCCGTCATTAGCTAAACACGCGCACTTCGACTATTGTTGTTATATTTAAAATCCCACTACCGTGACAGTTATTCATAACTACCAACAGGAGTTGGCCACAATCCTGGAGTAAGTATAACTATGTACTAGTATATTCTCCCTTATCTCGCTTTGTGAGAGAAGGTTTACGCAACAGTGAGACAGTAGGTATACGCTGATTTATTATTTATTTATTAAAAAAAATATTTTATTACATATTTTTCAATTCCATTGCATATTTTTATAAAAGACATAAAAAAACATTGTCACGCCTGTATTACCCAAGCCCCCTCTTGATAGAAGTGTTCGGTGAACATCCAAATATCGCCGAAGATGTTAGAGGGCGAGCATATAGCCATTATATAAGAAACCAAACTCAGCACTGTTAAGGATTTTTTGATAGTAAAACCACACTTGTCTATCCCGCAAGGGATCTGGCGTGATGATATAGAAAGATAGAACACCATACTTTATCCGATCTGGGATCAAAACTATTCTGAAAAGGCCTACTATCCGCGATTAGACAAACTAGGCAATTAAAGCACTGATTACATTACCCGACCCCGACTGCGACATAGGGCGATAAGTGATGCAGTGATCATTATGACAAACATCCATGTATTGAAATAATTATTTCTCAGTCTCTCTATTTCTCTCTCCGGTCCGGATAACATTATCCGGACTGGAAAGACAGAGAGACATGCGAATAAAGAAAGCTTAATAAAAGATTGATGTTTCGATACATCATCAATCATTATCATATTCACATTATTTTCTTACACGACACCAATATCGATACATTGATGTTTATCATAACGATGACTGCGTCACTAACCGCCCTGAGTTGGAGTCGGGGTCGGGTAATGTAATCAATGCTTAAAAACGTTAATAAAAAATACCGCAGAAGTGTATCTACCGTGTACCTATTGTAATTTTACCGGGCAAATTGCCAGACTCTGGACTGGTACTGAAATATTAGGAGATAAATAACGGATAGGTCATAAGTTCCTCTAATGTACGATAAATGGCGAATGGATCTCTATAGCTGCACGGTATTATATATTTTACTCTGAATAACTTATCTATGTAAATACTTATTAACTAATACGTCGATAAAAATGAAATTTAAAATTCGTTATTTTTTACTTAATTATAAATGTCAGTATGATCATAAAAAAGGACTCCATTTTAACTTAAAGTTAAGTTATGATGCAAATTAATTTCGCTTAATGTTTTGTTAAAGGAGGATTTTACGAGAAAATATAGAAAACAGAATTAATACATAAACATTCTGTGGAACGTAATGCATACTTAGCGTATGTTACAAGACATTATTATATCATATATAACAAAATAGTTTATTTTATTGATTTTTGTCTATCATAATATATATTATATTTTGTATATCAACATCATACCTTCTATCATCGATTGAAATATGGAATTAGCGATACAATTTTTGATGTTTTCTTTTTTCATTAAAATAAAAGTTAGTGGAACCTTGGAGCGGTAATGTTTTTAAATTAATTATATCCGTCGGCTTTAAAACCGAATACGCTGATTGAGCGAAAAATGCATTGCGTCCACATAATTTTCGCTGAAAAAGCATTTCCGGTCTTTCAGCCGACTACCAAGATTATAACGTATGCTAAATACGAAAAAATATATATTTCCACACACGGAAGATTTAGTTGTGAATACCATCGTAGGCATAAACTTCAAAAAGTATACTTATAAAAGTTCATTGAGTATTGAACATAATGTTATAATGCATGTATTTGTACTCTCAAGTATTATACAAATAGGCAAGGGGAACTTTTATTATGCCTCTACCACGACTAAAACCTCTAACTTTACTAAATGGTCCGAATTTAGTATGATTAAACATATCATGCCGCGATGTCAGGTTGCGAAACGATATTATGTACCCACACACGATTTATATATTTTGTATGAGAAGCCAGTTCGATATAATACTGTAAACAAATTTCACATTTTCAAAACATTAATTAAACAAATAATATTTTTTTAAATTAAAAAAAATATACCACAATCCAAAACCAAAATATTCGTAACTAAAATCTATTTAGTCCAGACAAGACAAGGATCTTTTGGTTCATGAATGACATTGACAGGGGGGGCGTTGGTGTGAAATTAGTGTTACCATTTTGTAAAATTTTCTTACTTACTAAATTTTATAGCTAACGGCAACTCTCCGACTGTCATGAAGTGACATTTTCTTAATTCTAAGGAAATATTTTAACACGTGGGTCCCCAGGGTCACCAATTAAAAAAAGACGTTGGGTAAATTTTATAGCTAACGGCAACTCTGCGACTACCATGAAGTGACATTTCACTTGATGATAGCGTTAGTTCCGATTTTGGCAGCGGGCCGAAAGATCCATGTCGGACTGAAACTTGTGTATTCGAAAATTAAAATGTTCATCGCCACCACTACGAACCCGTTATTGTCATAGAGTAATTTTATATTATTTAATCAATGACTACCTACTTTATACGTCTGTGCTTAACTATTTTGGTCTTGGAGTATGGTATATACCATTATCCCTATAAATATGTGAGAATAACGTTACAATGTATCTGTAGGTATACCTGAACGGTAGAGTAAATAAGCTATGAATAGCTTATATAATATTGAGCCACTGAAGTATATAATATATTATATTTAATTTTTTTTTTCACTATTTAAAGCTCTTAGTTTTCATTTAATGCGAATTCTATTTTCGCATCGAATACTAATGCCCTTTTTGCCAAACGTAGCGTTAATATCGAGTTACAGAGTTCTGTAAACTAGAAGTGCGAACATACATTCATTTGCGTACGTTTCTGAACATAAAATTAATTTAACCCGGATTTGAGATCTGGTAACACACATTAAACTACGTTCCGCGGTGGGCAACGAAATATTAAGATTATATTAGAGATAACAACTAGTAAACCTTTATAGAGTGACTAGAATATATTAAAAAACAAAAGCTTTGCTTTTGGCAATTTCGCGTAGGGTAACACCTTTTACAAGATCCATCTCTCATGAACGTCCTTAACGCTCTTACGTGTTCGGTAGGAAGGTCACTTCGATGTAAACACTGCACTTATGAGTGTCATTTGTTCATAATTTGAAGGTTTTTATCGTTACTATTTCATAAGATTATAGAACGAGATATTACTATTATTATAATTATCATCAGCCCTAAATATGCCCGCAACGAAACCTCGAATCAGCCGTTAGAAGAGTATACAATAATTCCATTATATGGTCCACACTTGAACTTTTTCCGCTATGACACACCAGCTCGCCTGGTCGTAGTACGAGGAGACAACATGAAGGCTCTCTACGTACTTCTCAATGAGTTGGTCGAGTTCGCCTCGCTTGAAGACGTGGTAGTATCTGTGATAGGTGACTGCTCCTCCTTCTGATGGTAGACTGTCTGAGCCATCGCTCAAGGAAGGCAGCAGTGGGGCGTGAGGTAACGGCCGAGTAGCGGGGGCCGGTACTGTAGCTGTGTCCTCTGAAGAAGACCGGGTTTCAAGTAATTTTCTTTCTTTTGAACACTCACTACAAGAAGGCAATGAGGCTAAGCTTGCGCAACCTAGCGAGGCAGTACTCCCAGTCTTATCTCGACGGCTCCAATCGCTCCCTGCAGATGTGTCACTCGATTCGATAGAGAATCCCGATTTCAATGGAGCTGTACTAGTGCTCGATCGTGACGTTACAGATTCTGGGCTAATTTCCATCTTATCCAAATCACTCGAATCCGTGGACTGACCGACTTTTAGCGAAGACCTTTTATCTGTACTGGTACATAGAGAATCTACGCTGATTTCCGATTCTAAGGAGTATCCAGTTTCGAGTGATTGACTCGTGTCGTAGGCACCAGAGTCGATTGTGATTTCAGGATTCCCGTTACTGGATGAAATTGCACTATCTTCGTCTGGATTTTTAGTGTCTGTGTCCGGTACTTTTTCTTCTGCTAATGGTTTCGCAGTGTATTGGATGTTGGCACAATTGTTGAGGTAAATGTCTTCCTCACTGGTAACTTTCATGGATTTCTTTAGTTCTCTGTATTTGTTTATAATAGGATCGACGTCTTTCGATCTTTTCTTACTTTTCGTCTTGGCGACGCATTTCGGAAATAGTTTATTGATATCTGTCTCCTGTGTATCATTTATAGATGCGATGTATTTGTTTCTTTCTTGGATTTCAGCGCTTAATTTACTCAGCCCTTTCATTTCTGTGCTAATCTTGTTGATGTACGGGTCTTCTAAGTGTTGTAAGCTGTCTGATAATTCATCCAAAATTTTCTGTGTGTTCCTATCCTCCTCTTCCCGTTTTAATCTCAACGAGATGCTTTTTTCACTACTGCTGCTACTTGGTAAATCGAAATCTTCTTCGTTGATTCGCTTTGAATATTGATCGATTTCTTGCAGTAGTTTTTCGCTTAATTTTTCTGCGAATTCTGTTAGATGTTGATTCCGATCTTGCTCGGGCCACTCGTCCTCAGTCGGTATCATGTCAGATTTGCAAGTGATGAGAGGTTCGTTAGCTTGTATCCTATTGAAGCTCTCGGACTTAGAAATAGATTTGTCTGAGTCAGTACTAGATATTGAAATTGAATCGTAAGGTAGCCTCGTAGGACTTCTGTGGGTTTTACTTAGATTTTCGTCCAATGATCGTCCTTCAGGTCTATTCGGAGATAACCTATTAAGACTCCAAGTAGAGTTGCTAGTGCTACCGAGTTTTGGTGAACGATCTTTGGATCTCCTTCCGGGCGAGAGACGTTCTAAGCTTGAGGAGCTTCCACTGGAGCTAGTATGGGATTGTGATCTTGACCGATCTTCCAGTATTCTCAAATCACCTGGAGATAATTTATTAAGGCTCCAATTACTACTACTGCTGCTGCTTGATGTTCCCTGTACAATTGCCATAGCTTCTGCGCTTTCTAATTTTTCTAGGTGTTTCCGTTTTGATCGGGGACTGGATTGAATAACGGTTTCGCAAGCTTCATCTAAGGAATGTGCTACTTCTGCCGCAGCTTCAATTAAAGTTTGGGGTGCTGGAGATACTATAGGAGACTTCTCTGGTATTGATTCTTCTTGCTGCGCATCCGAAGTAGTTATTACTGTTGGCAAATCTGTAACAAATTAACAAAACATTGATTATATTTGTCTAATAAGTACTTTTGATATTTCCTCAAATAATAGTTCTTACCTTTTTCCAATGCAGTTTTGCGTAATTCCTCTGGTACGACGCTTATAACGCTGTCTACTGAGTCTGGAGATGATACGCCGCTAGAATCGCTATCTATGTCATCTGTTGCAGGATTGAATAATTCTAAAGACATCAGAGTTGGCTTACTTTTAGCGATAGGTTCTGTATTTCTAGCACCGCGAACTATAGGAAAAGGTGGTCTTCGGCTTACGGTGACAGAAGGAATACCTTTATTAAGCATTTCTTTTATCTGTCGTATTCTTTCCTTTCTCTTACGTTCTGCTGCTTTAGAATCTAATGTATCTGTCGTCAGCGACTTGTTTAGTTCCTTTGGTTTGAATTGAGGTATTTCGGGCAACTCAGCAACTGTCTGTAAAGTTATTTTCGGATAGGGCTTAACATCTTGTAACACCACACGTGGTATTAGCTGATTTGTTTCAGCCGTTAACTTGTGTATTTCTTCTATGTCTTTATTTATTTCAGCAAGTAATTCTTTAGTTACTTCAGTAGGATTTTCTTCTTCTTCTTTTATAGGCGGTATTGGATCAATTTCATCAAAAACTTCTATTGATACATTTTTGTTTATAATTGGAAGAGGCTCGGGCTTAGTAACTGTATCATCTGATTCTGATTTAGGCGGTGAATTAGGCTGACTTTTTGACTGGGGTTTCAGTGGTGTGGCACAAACTGACGTGGAAGTTGAGTAATTCTTTAAACTGTACTGTGCCACCAATATTTTATTAACAGTTGTTGGAGCTTGTACAGCGTTTGGTGAGGCCGGTGGGCGAATCAATGGGAACGCTTGTTTGATTCTAGGAGATGGAAGTCCCGGGGAGCTTTTCATTCTAGGTGACGTCGGCACTGAGGATACTTTTAATCGTGGTGATGTAGGCCCGGGTGATAGAGGAGTGGGTGATAGCGGATCACCCGAACCATCTGCTTTTGGAACGTATATTACAGATGCAAAACTATCTTCAGAGTCGACACTTGTATCACTTTGTAAACTACTATCTTTCGACGAATCCGACCCGTCTTCTTTAGAATGTCGTCTCTCTGGGTAGATCTTTTCACTTACTGTGTTATTGTCACTAGGTGTAGGAACTTCTGGCGCCGGTCCGTGATTTTTCCAACCTTGGAGCATTCTCACGAACACGGTTACTTTATCTATATTCGTTGTAGACGTTTTGAATTTACTAGTGAGGCCGTTTTTCAGTGATTGGAACTTTTTGGCAGTGGTCGCTGACGTCGAGAATATTGAATCGCGAATTGAATCGAGAGCTCCGGGTCTACGGTAAAGGTATTCTTCATTTAATGACGCTTGTTTTTGTATATTCTTTCGTAATCGTTCCTTTTCTCTTAACCGCTCTACTGACATCAATTCCTCGTTGAGAGACGTTTGTTTAAACACACCCGGCTTCTTAGATTGTAACCTATGGGTATGAATTTTGAAGTTAGGCATTTCTTCTACCATGCTTTTCATATCTGTAGGTTTGTCAAGGTCTTCTTCTGCATCGTCCTCGTTTATTGACTTCTTTTGCTTTACGAGTCGAGGCTTTTTTCGGGTTTCCGTGACTTCAGGAGTTGGGGTTTCTTGCGGTCGTGGTTCATTCTCGTCACCACCTAGACTGGGTAGACTTGAACGCGATCGAACAAGCGCACGTCTTTCAATGTCCGCAATGTCTGTTAGGCTTCTGGATTTTACGGTAGACGCGTCTGAAGCTTGTGGCATTAATCTTGGAGGCAGAGCTTCGTCTAATCGTCGTAGCTCGATAGGTAGGTCTGCTGCTGGTGGTTCGGGGCGCATGCAGGGCCGTTGTGGTACCCTTGCCCCGATACTCCATGATGGTAGGAATGAGCGCCGACCAGCTAGCCGTTGGAGCGCTCTCCTTACAAATGAGTAGCAGGTTTCATTAGGTGATGATAAGGATGATGATCCTGGAGACCCGTCTCGGTTTTTCCAATGTTCGATGTTGCTGCAAAGATCGGAATTATATTAGTTGTATGTTACTGCTTTTGCCAGAGTTATTTGCTATTAATAAAGCGTAAAACTTACTGGTCATTATCCACTGAAAGGAACCTTGGAGCCGGCGTGGGTGGGCATAGCGTTGCTGGTCGATGCCATGGTATCAAAACGTCCTGAAAAATGGTGTTGATTTCTTTATAAAGTATTGACGACTAATTAAAATAGTGCAAATGTGCGAATGAATATTTGCCACTTGACGTCATTAGGTCCTAAAAGTCTTTATCCAATGCCCGGCCTCCTTTTTAAATACTAACCATCACAACCCCGATCTCCACCAGGGTTCTTGGGATCCCTTTAATGACTTTGTTTTTATATTTCTTTTTTCATTTGAATAGTATCACGGGATAGGGCAAGCTCCTGTCGCATTATTGGTTGTGCGACGGAGGATAAGCGAATTATACGATGCGGAAGACAAGGACTAGGCAGGCCCCTTACACGAGGGGATGATGACTTAATGAAAGTCGCGGATCGCTGGATGCGCACAGCACAACGCCAATCGTCGTAGCTATTTTTGAGGAGGGGTGTATCCTGCAATAGAAGTCTTTCAGTAAAAAATATTGTTCCCATACTTGTGAATGAAAATTCCGTCCCTCATGCTCCATCGCCCACACAGTGAGTAGCAGTCGGCCGCCTATTCTGGTGACCCGCGCCAGCTCGCGCAGCGCCATCGCGCGGCGCTCCACCGTAGCGAAGTGGTGGACCACCGCGATCGACAGTACCGCGTCGAACGACTCATCGCGGAACGGTAGGCACAGGTTATCGCATACGACCACCTGGAAATATGGTCATTTGGGTATGGCATCGATAGGCATATTCGTACCTACTAGATTACGGATAAAGAACAGAATGACAGCCAAAAAACGGCCGCGATTAGATATATCTTATGCATCTACTACTACTTATTTGCAGACGACCTTAAACTGTTCATGAGAATTAATAATCAAGAAATACATAAGGTGTGGGTGGCAGTGGAGTAAGCAGAATAAGCTCTTTTTTTTAAATAAGACCTTTACTCGGTCTAAGAACCCAATAGTGATGAATTATCACCTTAGTAAAACAACTCTACCGAGGGTAATCACTGTCGGACACTTGGTGGTAAACATAAACGCTGATTTATCCTTTCGGTTACACATTGACCATATCGCACACCAGGTGCAACAACGTCATATGTAACAAATGATGTTTTTTTTCAGGAGATCGATTTAAAAGTTGTCGTTTTATTAAAGTGAAATGTATTTATTGTCTTATTATAAATCGATGATCAAAATATTCATTATATTTTATATTTTAAAATTAAAGTTGTTTCAGAAATAAAAACGTTGAGTAAGTGGCATATTTTTATTGTTTTTAATCACGATACCTACATTTCTGACGTTGTTGCGCAGGAAGCTAAATTAAAAGTAGAACTTTGCTGTGCAATAATGTCATAAAGGCTGAACTAAACAAAATATCCGACTCTTAATTTATAAAATAGCACTTAACACACCTAACTTTTTCAGTGGGTAACAATAATCAACATTATTATTAAAATAAATGGCATATGGCATCGACGGACGATTTAGCGCAGTGGTTAAGAGCTTAAGCCACTCCGCCTACTGTGTCTAATAGTCGCGGGTTCGATTCCCGCACGGGACAAATCTTTGTGTGATCCACAACTATTTGTCCCGGTCTGGGTATTTGTGCATGTGGATTTTCATGTTTGTAAACACACCCACGATACAGGAATAAATCCTAGTGTGGGGCAACGTTTTTTTAAAATAAAATATAAATATCTAACAGAATTATGATTTTTTTCTTATATTTAGGTACCCGTAATCAGACTATTATGAGGAACTAATACGGCTAGATATAAAATTTATAGAAAAAACTAAATGCACTAGTTTATAACAATTATAGCATTCGTAATGTCTCTGTTGTTGCACGAGTACTTAGTACCTAATTATTTTTACATTAAATAATCACAGTTCTCATAACATAAATTCAGAATAAGCAAACTAAAGCTGCTTATGAAAATGTTCATGATAGCGCGGCACTAACAGATCTTGTTTTTTTCTATCACTTATCGGTATATTAGACGTATAAGCAGGCATTAAAGATATTTCCTCTATATTTATATCGTTTCTTGGTCGGGTCGTATTTTCCCGCAATGTCCTGGTTTGTTGCAAGAGCGTGAGGAGAATGTATGAAGACAGTGTCCGAGATAAGCTTTTGACAGCAGGTTGTTCGGATTCAAACGTAGATAAATGCTGGAATAGCCTGAAAGAGAGTTTGGTAGAATCCGCGAAATAAGTATGTGGTTGCTCAAAGAAGCATAGTTCAGCAAAAGGTGATGCATGGTGGGATGCGGAGTTGCAAAGCTCCGTAGAAAGTAAGAAGAAAGCGTGGCAGGACTATGTTTTTTCGTTGAACCTGAATGCCAGTATGATAGAGATGAAGAAAGAAATATACCGGCAATGCAAGAATGCCACCAAAACTACTGAAAGAAAATCGTGAAAGAGCCAGTGAGATTGAGGAGGAGAGGCTGGTGAAGAACTTTGAAAACAACACTAAACTCTTTTGGAGCAAGGTGAGAAAGGCTCGAGATGATTCGTTAGGCTCCAGACTGGCAAGGATAAAATCTAAAGATGGTGACATTCTTGCAGACATACAAGCTGTGCTAATCCGGTGGAGTGAATATTTTGGAAAAATGTATGGAGATTCCCCGGATACTGGTGCCACAGACGAGCCCAGAGGCGAGTTTGCAGCACCAGAATCAACAGGGGACATAACTACGGATGAAGTTGAATGGGTGATAGGAAGTATGAAAAATAGTAAAGCTGCGGGAGTTGACATGATATCTGATTCCCTTCGCAACATCGCAGAGAAGCATCTGGCAGTGGGCCGAAAGGTTTTCTGCGATTTTGTGGATCTGGAGAAGGCGTTTGACAGAGTTGTGCGAAAGAAACTTTGGGACATTTTTCCGGAGTATGGTATGGTATAGCCGTAACCACTTATGTGGGCTGCAAGGCATGCGTACGGGTGGGTGGTAACAGGTCACCTTGGTTTGACGTTGAAATCGACGTCAAGCAGGGTTGTGTGTTGTCCGCTAGACTGTTTATAATATATCTGGATAAAAGTCTTCAAAGACTGAAAGCGATGAATGAAGGTGTGCAAATGGGTGACCTAGTGGTAAACCATCTATATATGCAGATGACGAAGTTTTGATAGCGCAAACAGCCACTGATCTGCAAACAGTAGTTACAGTTATGAAAGACGACTGCATGAACAATGGCTTTAATTTGAATGTAAAGAAAACCAAGATTATTGCTTTTGAACGGCAAAAAACCAGAACGAATGCAAGGATTGTGGTTGGTAACGATGTGCTGGAGCAAGTGAATGAGTTTGTATATCTTGGATGCGCCTTCAGTAAGGATGGGACCGCTGACATAGAGAGAAGAGTAAGTGCAGGGAACAGAGTAAATGGTGCGATGGGAAAGCTACTTGGGAGCCGGCACTTAAACCAAAAGGCGCAACTGGCCATACATAACGGAGTTCTGGTCCCAACGCTGTTATATGGTAGCGAGAGCTGGGTATGTAAGAAGGAGAATGAAAGTACGATAAATGCGGTGGAAATGCGAGCTCTGCGGAAGATGTGCGGAGTGAAGCTGACCGACCGTATTGGCAATAGCGTAGTAAGAAAGCCAGTAGGTATGAAAGATAGTATTGGTGTAAAGATAAGAAAAGGTATTCCATTCCTCCTCTATTGGTTGGGGCATATAGAAAGAATGTCAGAAGAAAGAGTGATAAAACAGGTATATAATGCGAAATTGGAAGGATGTAGGTAACTGGGAAGACCTAGGCTACCAAGAGTCTCCGTAACCGGCGAGCGTGTATGATATGACCTATGAGAGTGGAGGAAGGCAGAAAGGTATGTAAATAATATACATCCATATTCATCCATAATTTATAATTACAGTGAAATAAAATTAAATCTAGACTTCGTTAAAAATAAATAATTACAACGGTTTATAGATTATCTTTAGTATATTTCTGGGACAATATTGACATATTTGTTGATAGAAATGACTGTAACACTTGCTGCTTGTAATAGAAAATAGAACCACAAAGGCAGAACTGTTTAATTGTGTCATTATTGCCCCAAAATTGTATGAAATATTTGTCATAATTACCTTTATGACGTTGTTGCACCTACACACAAACACTTCCTGCGGGGAGCCGCGGGCAACTGACCAATTAGAACGTTCTCGCACTAGCGATGACAAAAACCCGCCAAAACCACAACGACATTTACGCCCTCAGTAGGTCATTTTAAGAGTTACATTTATGATATTGTGGCACCGGATGCAGACGCATGTTTGACATCATTTGTGATCAAAAAAACATTTTGCCAATTTTAGCATTTATGACGTTATTGCACCCGGTGTGCGATATGTGTACTCAAGCCTTTAGAATGCTAGGATTTGTATTACGCCAAGCTCTACATCTGCGATGAAAGCCCTCTACAATGCTTTTGTTACGAGTAAATTCGAGAATAGTGCTAATATTTGGAATCCGTACGAAACTAACTATATATTGATGGTTGTACAAGTATAAAAAAAAATCTAAAGATGGAGTTATTTAAAACAATTTAGATATCTTGTGGGATTTCCGTACATATATCCTAGTGAGTTTATGTTGGGTATAATACGCTAGAACTAAGACTAACAGTCTCTCTTATAGAATACGTCTACGATATAATTAGAGCACGTAAGGTTTTACCGGTAGTACTGAAGCGCATATCTTTAGTTGTACCAGATAATTATTTAAGGGCTTGTGAGCCGTGATCTAATACTGAATTGGGCAGAAATTTCCCAAAGTGATCTAATAGTTGTATTTTACAATGCTTTACAGTTTTTATTTTTTATATTTAGTTTTTAAGAATATGCATAATTGTTGCTAGTATAGTATAAATTTAAACATTTATGTTAGTTGTAAGAGCTTCGGAGAGTGATTTGGTAATCTGTAATGCTCTCCCGAAGGCATGTAAGAATATAAATAAATAGTTTTAGCCAACGATGTGTCCTCTCGTTGGCTAAGCTTGGATCGAACTAGTTCGAAATAAGACAACATCCATACATGTGATCTTATTTTTCGGACTGCTTTTTCTGATATTTTTAATCTATATTGATGGCTATTGCAGATGAAATTTAATGAGTAGTATAACAGAGCTAGCACGGGGTAAATGCATGGGCAATACTTTCCTCGCATGAGACAAAATTTTGTCGGCTCGCTATTCGAGTTTTGTTCGCAAGTCAAAAATATCATGACACACCATGCTTGTAAGACGAAACGGTTATCTTACACCAAGGGCGACTAAAACCATGACTATGTCTTGTCGCACCGCCTGTGTAAGGTCTGCAGGTGGTAGTATAAAATAGATTATATCGCCTTGGTTTACTTCATGAGCAGGATTGGGTTGTTTATCTGGCATGTAGCTCGAGAGTAACTGCCTCGTCTATCTAGTGGCTACAGTAACGTTGGTGATTACGAGGTTTGAATTCTCTTTAGCACTGCGCAGACGCCTGAGATTGTGTAGTATTTATTACTCGAAGCAGGGGTGGGAAAGGTTAATTTATGTTTACCCACAATTCAAGGATTAGGTTTTTAGGTTGGAGGATTTTTAGGTTAGATTAGTAAGACATAAGGGGCGAACCTATCACCCTTATTTTCAGACATGCACATTTCCAGACTGTGGACTGTCAATGATATCTTTTCGATAGAAAAACCACTACAACTGTATTCGACGTTTAATCCGAACTCAGGGTTAAGTGATCGGCAGTTACACCATGCGGTATTAGAACAACAAGGCAGCTTTTTTACAGACAGCTTTAACCCAGCGTTCGCACGGGCGCATATGCAACCCGAAATGCTGATGCGCTATTTAGAAAAAAATGGACTGTTAGTCGTTAGTTTCATAGCAGCGCTTTACTAACGCGCGTTGTAAAAGCGGCTGTGCTGGGTAAAAGTTATTTGTAAAAAGAACTAATTATTGATAAATTCTTTATCTCGCCTCAAACAAAGCATAAATTTAGTTAAGGTTTTTAGTAACATAAAAAAGGAGTATATCAAAAAAAAAATTAATAAAACATCAGATTAATAATACATAACATTTGACGAACAGCTTGGTCCAGTGGTTAAGAGCCGCGCGGGACAAATCTTTGTGTGATCCACATATATTTGTGTCGGTCTGCATGTTTGTGTATGTGAATTTCGTGTTTGTAAACGCACCCACGACACATGAATTGTTACAAAAGTGGGGGTACGTTTTGTTAAAAAAAGATTGCGATGGTACTAAATTGAGAGTCTTCTGTCTCCCAGCTTAGACTAAGTCTGTGTTATGGGAAGGATGAAGAGGACTTTACCTCGTTTTCATGGTGGCGTGCTTGCCCCGCGAGCCGAGAGCAGCGGTCGCCCCCCACTGTGAACACGGACGGATTGACACTCAGGTATTTGCCGTTGCCACAACCTGTAACATTGAAATACACTTAAATTAACACACACACATACACACGAGACAGAATTTTGAATTCTATATATGCGCATTCCGAGAGTATTTTCAATTTTGTTATAAAAGTATGATATGGTTGATCAACGACGCTGTTTACTGTTACAAGCTTAGTCTCATTATATATATCTGTATCATGTCAGAACCCTTGCGAGGTAGGCGGAGAGAACAGAGTTCTAACAGGTTTTTTCCTTACAGACCTCTCTGGTCTTCTTATTCTATCTATATCATCACGCCAGATTCCTTGCGAGGTAGTCAGAGAATACAGAGTTGCAACAGGTTCTTTCCTTGCATACCTCTTTGGCTTCCTCCACTCTCATATTTCGTCTTACATACGCTCGTGAGTTACGGAGAATCCTGACCTCCCCTGAACCCTGATCTAGATCTTCCCTGGTACCTACAACCTTCCACTTTAGCATTGTATATCTGTTATAGCTACTATTTATTACTAAGATCTATTGGGTTAAGGTCTTAGGCAAGTTGTAAGCAATTTGTCTACCTATCTCTTTTCGCCATCAGTAGCGCCATGTTCTTATCACGTAACTTTTGGTTTTTAAATGTCATTCACTCATTTCGTTTTCAATTTTACCCGGTTTATACACTGCTCTGCTATTTCCCGCCGAGAGCTATGAGCAGTACCGCGGCATCGTCGACTGTTTACATACTCCCTTCAAACATCGCTCTGTGTTTCCCTTAAGTTTGTAAAAACTCCCTGCATCCCATTTTCTTTTCCCCGAAATTGTATTGTTTTAATAAAAAATATACCCAAGGCAATTTTTATACTAGCTGCCCCATGGTTTTCCTGATGCACCACCCACACGTTTTCTTTTGTATTTTATATATTTCTTGAGATATTTATCCTTAAGTTTTATTTCAATATTATTTTTCCCCATTATTCCAAAAAGATTTCTAACACTGAGTGGGCGGGGCCTGTTAGTCTTTGACTCCTGCTCAAGAAACCGCCAACGAAGAAAGCGCCGGGCAGTGATAGTGTGGGAATGGAAGTAGAGCGGAAGTAGCTCGTTTATACGACTTACCTTCCCTCACTTCACGCAAAAGTGGGCAGTGTGAATTGTGTTTTATAAGAGTAGGCAGTGTTAGGGCCTCCTTGACCACCCTCGAGCAAAGTCTGAAGAAGACTTTTAGGGACCTTTATCCGACCGTTAAACTGACCAGTTTTAATTGCCGAGTGTCGCTAATCGAGAAGTTACGAACCAGCACTTTACTCAAGGGTGGTGAAAGAGGCCTCATTTTCTAGTTGATTTTTCATCTCTCTTATATTAAGCAGCGTTTATAGCCTAGTGGAGAGACCGTTGGACTGCAAAGTCAGAGATCTCGGGTCCAAACCCAGGCACGCACCTCTGTCTTTTCGATAAGCATGTGCGTATTAAAAATTAACTATCACTTGCGGTAACGGCGAAGGAAAACTTCGTGAGGAAACCTGTATGCCTGAGAGTTTCTTGAAGGTGTGTGAAGTTCGCCAACCGGCCCTGGGCTAGCGTGGTGGACTATGGCCTAAACCCTCACAGTTTGTGAGGAGGACCGTGCCCAATGGTGGGACAGTTTCTTAACAGGGCTAATATTATATATAAAGGTAAGTATTAATACACTATATAAATATATGTACCTACTATTATAAACTTTGTCGCATTAGCTAAATCATAAGGCACAATATAAAACTTCAACACAAGCAATATCGAAATTTTTCGAACATTTGTATATCATTTATATAATAATTATAAAACTCATTTCGCTATGAATCGTCGTGGGTGTGGGTATAATTTCTAACATATTTTTTTAACGTGCTTCATGATCCATTTAGCTCATTGATCTTTATTTTTGTAACATTTTGGTTTTAAAGGTCAGAGTAAATGTTAAAATAATAAATTCATTTAAGGTTATCTTCTCCTACATAACACCTACGGAAAACGTAGGCGTTTCAGGGCGAACAAATACATTTATAAAGAGCCGATTTGATTTTCTTTGTTCTTGATAATACCTATAATAATAATAAAGATCAAAGTAAAGGGAAAGAATTACACCATTAGCCGAAAGACGTCCACTGCAGGACAGAGGTCGCCTGAAAAGATTGCCATAGAGACCGGTTTTTAAGTATCCAGCTAAAATAAAATAATAATAATATTAGCTCTGTTCAGAAACTGTCCCACCATTGGGCACGGGCCTCCTCTCAAACTGAGAGGGTTTAGGCCATAGTCCACCACGCTGGCCCAGTGCGGGTTGGCCAACTTTACACACCTTCGAGAAACTCTTAGGTATGCAGGTTTCCTCACGATGTTTTCCTTTATCTTCACAGTGATAGCCTAGTGGTTAGACTGCAAACTTGGACTAACCGTTGGACTGCAAAGTCAGCGGTCTCGGGTTTGAACCTAGGCACGCACCTCGGTCTTTTAGAAAGCATGTGCGGTGTTAAAAAATAATATAAACACCGTGACGTGTTTATTTTCCGAGCGGGGATAGCAAAGGTGTGTATTCACATATGTAACATCTTCCTTATTGGGCTGGAAGCGAAAGAAAAACTTAGAATGCCCCAGTAGCCATACTTTTGCTAGGCTGGTGGTAAGAGTCCACCAAAGGAAGTAACGTCATCCGATCAACGACCAGAAAAGGAAAATTCGAAACAAACCCTATACCAACCCGTCTAGCCAGCGTGGTATAGTAGGCCAAAAACCTCTTAACATGTTAAGACACCAAACGCAAAGGCCCCCAGTTCCCGGTAGTCCCGCTGTCCGCTGCTACGGTAGCGGTCGCGGTAACAGCGGGGCAGGGGGTGCGAAGAATCTCCGGGCTGCGACACAAGGCTACCAAAAACACCTGACCCTGGCTACGTACAATGGACGCTCTCTACGGCTGGACCAACACCTCACTGAACTGAGGTAGAACTAGGTCGCATAATCTGGCACATATTGGGGTTATCCGAAGTCCGAAGACAGGGCGAGGACAGGATAACCCTTGAGTCAGGCCACCTGTTCTTCTTTCGGGAAGGTGATCGGCCCTCTCAGGGCGGTGTCGGTTTCCTGGTCAACAAAGCTCTCACTAACAACGTTGTGGAAGTCAGCAGTGGTTCGACACGGGTAGCGTACCTCATAATTAAAATCACCAACAGGTACACCCTGAAGGTGGCACAGGTATATGCGCCGACCTCGACATACTGCGACGACATAGCCGAAGCCATGTATGAAGACATAGCCAAGGCATTACATGGCACCACTAAGGCTCACTACAACGTTGTTATGGGGGACTTCAATGCCAAAGTGGGAGTACAAGAACGCGGCGAAACGATAATCGGACCCCACGGCGTGGGGCGCCGAAACCACAGGGGGCAGATGCTGGTCAACTTTCTGGAGTCGCAGGGGCTCTTCTTGATGAATTCGTTCTTTAAGAAGAAGCCTCATAGAAAGTGGACATGGCGAAGCCCCGACACTGTGACGAGGAACGAGATAGACTTCATCATGACTGACAGGGAATCTATATTTAGAGACGTCTCTGTGATCAACAGGTTTAATACCGGCAGCGATCAACGACTTCGAGGACGTCCGAGGCGCTCTAAATATAAACTTCAATGCCGAAAGGCGTCGCATGATGAGGTCTACTCTCAGACCTACTGCGCCTCAAATAGCTTTAGGGTCCAAAAAGTTTCAACTGGAGCTTCAAAATCGTTTCGACCTGCTGGAAACCGAAGGCAATGTTGACGAGAAAACCGACACAGTGGTCAAAACGCTACAGGATGTGTCTCGAAGGGTGTTTCCCGGCAAAAACGGTAACAGAGAGTCTAAACTCTCGCTCGAGACTCTCGAACTTATGAGGCAGAGACGGTAAATGTCATCCACGCAGGCGTCTTCGCCGGATGGGAGGAACCTCAACCGGAAGATCCGGAAGCTGGTGCGACGTGACCTCCGATGTTCCAACACCCGCACCATCGCGGCTGCGATTGAACAGAACAGAGGCAAAACCGTGACCTCCAAGTTCGAGATACTCGAGGAAATTGAGAGTTTCTACAAAGACCTGTACGCATCACGGATGGCTAAACCCTCGAGACCCAGCGCTGACGACCACAGAGCCCCACTAGCACGCCACGATACGGAAGACATCCCTGATGTCAACCAGGACGAGGTCAGAGTGGCTCTCGATCAGCTCAAAAATAACAAGTCGCCAGGCGATGACGGAATCACCACTGAGCTCCTAAAAGCAGGCGGGACTCCAATCCTGAAAAAGCTAGCGAGTCTCTTTAATTCCGTCATCCAACAGGGCTTAACACCTCAAGCGTGGAGCGGGAGTGCGGTGGTTCTGTTCTTCAAAAAAGGTGACAAAACCTTGCTGAAGAACTACAGACCCATCTCACTCCTGAGGCACGTCTACAAGTTGTTCTCGAGAGTACTCACAAACCGCCTCGCCAGAAGACTTGACGAGTTCCAGCCACCGGAACAAGCCGGGTTTCGAAAAGGCTACAGCACCGTAGACCACATCCATACTGTTTAGCAGATTGTACAGTATGTCCAGCAGTGGACTACGATAGGCTGATTGATTGATGGATTGATTGAATGGGAGCGAGTCTATTGTTTGTCACACAGGGACATAAACACAATTCGCTGACTTTAGATTACAGCTACTAAGGATTTTTTAAGGCTAGACGCTACAGAAAGTATACCAGTTTTATAGATCTAGATTTCGTGTTGAGTGACTGAATCTTTTATGCATATATTTGTTTTGTATTCTCGCAGAATTTATGAAATACATATAAGACGACTCAGTTATAGTATACTACTTAAAGCTGGCTATTTTCGTTGGCTACATTTACAGTGAATCAGAATAACAATTTCTTGAAGTGGATAATATTTTACGACGCGGTAGGTATGTATTGTATGCTTTACTCGGCTCGACAGTTCGGGAATGTCACCACACACGCAGGACAATAAGATACGTTTTTTAAAAATCGTAATTAATTATTTGTAAAAAGAGTTTCTTGATCTCTGTATGCGGTAGTGTTCAGTATAACCAGCAAATTTCCGCGAGGAAACAAAACAACAGTCTGTATATCGATGTAATTATCCAATAAAATATCAAGTTTTAAATAAGGAGACCGATATATGAAAGGTCTAGCGTACGGTTACGGATAATGCGTATTGGTTGGGTGGTACAGCAAACGTGCGTCTGGAGGCACGTGGCCGCACAAACAACTGCTTAACCTATGACATTTTCATCTACATCAAAGTAGGCGTCTTAAATACAATTGAACTTATAGGTACAATACAATGTTACTTCACATGATATTTACACATGAAAATAACAACATATTATATATAAATAGCGATTTTTGGGGGAAAGCTTTGTCCTTTAGTGGACGTCTTTCGGCTTAGGAAAAAAAAAGATGTAAAGTATTTTATTTTGGATTTCCATTGTCTGGTTTCTAGCGTCCATAATGATTTTTCTGGCTTCTGTGTGTGTTTGGTCATTCTTAAGATGGATGACTTTGTGGCATTTGCATGTTCGAGCGTCTCCCGTTTAGAAAGGTGCGTTAAGCTGTTGGACCCAGTTACCACTTCGTTTAGTATTCATTAAGCTAACTTGGAATAGACTGATTTTTGTATGGGATATATAAGGAGACTTTGTACTCCTTATTCAACGCGAGATTTCTAGTGTAACGTTAGAGTTACTTTGGTTTAAAAGTATAAAGTTATATTTTTTAAGTCCAACACTAAATAAATCGTTACGTATCGTAAGGTTCCCTGCAACCTCTAGTGTTTTAATGCCAACCAACCAAAATATCTGAACAAAACCGATATAAGACAAATTGGTAAGGAGTGTGAGGATCTAGTTTGTCAGTATCGGGCGTACCTACAGCCGCTGGATTACGTTCAGCGACGCCCACATCTGACATTTCTAACTTGCTGCGAGTATTTACGTAAGACTTACCGAGTATCGAAGTGGTTGCGAGTAGCTTTGGTTATAGTTAACCTTTTTGATATCAAGAATCGGCTTTGAAAACATGACTTTACAAAGCTCAATACAGCTCCTTGGTATTTGTATGAAAAGTTGTAGTTGTACAGTAGCGAGTAAGCAAAGAACTAAAGGTACTGCAATGTATGATACAAACATTGTATACGTTTCGGCCAATGTAGATTAGGAGTCAAAATTGATGTTTTTACAACTTTTGGGAGCAATTTTAGCTACTGTATCACACACAATGGTCTGCGCAGTACTGGATCACATAATGCGCATTTGTGATAATTTTTCGCATGTGTGGCGACGACGTCACGCGGCTATACGATTTCTAGGCCCGTGTTAAAGAACTCAAATCAGTCATGCATCTAGTTTTAAAAATTGATTTCTGAGTCATGAATCTAGTCTTAAAAACTGATTTTTGCACTAAAACGTTAGTTTTATAACTAGATTCACGACTGATTTACGTTTTGTAATAAGGGCCTTAGTGTCTTATTATAACGATTTCTATGATAGTCACTAACCAGATGACATCATGCGCAAATTATTATGTTCCTTAAAATAGTACTAGGCTCGCTCCCTATCCCATCGCCAATAAGGGACATGCGATCAAATATCGTCGGCAAAAAATTTGATAGATACATTGAATACTCTTTATTGTACACACCAAATACATTATAACAAAACAAAGTAGTTGTTGTAAAATAACAAGCACAATTGGCGGTCTTATTGCTAATAGCAATTTCTTCCAGACAACCAAGTCGAAAGAAATACAATAAAAATAAAGGGCAGTTGGTGGCGTACATTTATTCAGAATAAAGTAACTATACATATACAAAATATGACATACATATATAGTAAGAAATATATTAAATTAGTGTATGCAGTACACCTTTGCTACCTCTGTTTGGGGAAAACAGACGTGGCGATGTTATACGTAGAATATACCTATCGCGTCACACACGAGGCTGCTTGCCTCGAGGTCGGAAATAGTCGAAAGATGTGGGTACTAGATACCGGTGAAGATCTAGACCAAACTACCATTACCAAATAGACCGTGTACCATCTGAAGGGCAATTTAAGAGTTTCCGTAACCAGCGAGCGTGTATGAGACGAACCGTGAGAATGGTGGAAGTCAGAGACGTCTGTAAGGAAAGAGCCTGTTGGAAATCTGTACTCTCTTTATACCTCGCAAGGGATCTGGGATGATGATACAGATAGATAGAAGTAAGTATAAGTACTGACTGACGTCGCACACGAGGCTGCCCGGCTCCAGGTCGGAGAGAAACGCGCGCACGCCAGGCGCGGGCGCCCGCGAGCCGTCCTCTCCTTCGTCGCCGCCTGCTTGTACACGTCGTGCTGCGCACTACTGTGCAGTATACTGACCCACGTCACACACGAGGCGGCCCGGCTCTAGGTCGGAGAGGAACGCGTGCACGCCAGGTGCAGGTACCTGCGAGCCGTCCTCTCCCTCGTCGCCGCCTGCTCGTACACGTCGTGCCGCGCACTATTGTACAGTGTACTGACCGACGTCGCACACGAGGCTGCCTGGCTCCAGGTCGGAGAGGAAAGCGCGTACGCCGGGCGTAGACGCCCGCGAACCATCCTCTCTCTCGTCGCCCGTCTACTCGTACACGTCGTGCTCGAGGCACCGCGCACTGTTGTACAGTATACTGACCCACGTCGCACACGAGGCTGCCCGGCTCCAGGTCGGAGAGAAACGCGCGCACGCCGGGCGCGGGCGCCCTCGAACCGTCCTCTCCCTCGTCGCCCGCCTGCTCGTACACGTCGTGCACGTAAGCACGCTCGAGCGCCGCGCCGCGCGCCGCGCACTCTCCCGCGCCCGCCTCCGCGTCCGCCACCGCGCCCGCGCCGCCATCCGCCATCACCGCACCGCCATTGCACCGCGCTGCAACACAAACAGGGTTTTACATGAATATAGAAGATAGGGGTTTTCATATGAATTTAAAATTATGGAACTCTACTCTCTGCCTTGCGCATAAGAGATCTGACGTGGTGGTATATTCATATCATCATAAATTCTGTCTTTCTCGATAGATAGATAGAATTAAAAGAATCAAGAGTATTAAAAACTATGTGAGTGGAGTAGATGAGATGATTTATCATTATCTTTATAATCATTGTTCGGGCTGTATCTACCCACTGTTCAGTGCAATCTCTCATTCCTTCCGGACCTGTGCTGGTCTACTCAGTCATACTGACCAACCTCACGATTGCATCGCTCCATCTCGTTAGTGTATACTGTTTTCGACCCGCATCAGACACCACCTCGACACGATAATGTTCTCAAAAAAGTGGTCTTATACCAACGGTACATTATTTTACAAGATTGATACTAAACAGTCCAAATCGGCTAGGTACTTCAACTGAGAAAAACGTTTTTTTACTATTCCAAGTAGATCAAACTATTCAGTCAAACCACTTGATCGATTTTGAACGGCGTTTATTAATTGAATACCCATTCTTTCACACACACACACACACATATACATTTCTTATGCATTGTAGCAACCGTTAACACGGGCGACCCCTCCCACTCCTACCAAGCTATAAATCCCGCCAACTCCCTGACGCGACAACATTGCTTCCGTGTTCCCTGAAATTGAACGTCGCCGCTTTTTGCTTGAACAAAGGCGAAAGCAAGCGATGACAAGCACCTTAAACGAATTTGCTATAAAGTATCGAGATTTAAGACTTTAAGTACCTACAATTTTAAAGGAATAGCCTGCCAATCCAATCGCGAATTTCAGGAAGTGGCGTATTGAGGTGAACCCGGACAAGAGCGCTGCGGTGTTCTTCTCCAGAGGTGCCACCCGCGCCACTCCCTGCGCCGCCCTAGAAGTTATCTCGGCCAAGTGACCATGTTCGACCGACCCATTCCCTGGGTCAAAGAGGTCAAATATCTAGGGGTCACCCTAAACAGTACCATGTCCTTCGGCCCGCACATCAAGCGGGTCCGTCACCGAGCATCCTTTGTGCTCGGTCGTCCATTCGTTAATCTGCAAGCGGAGTAAAATGCCCCTTAGAAATAAGGTGACGCTTTACAAAACTTGCGTTCGACCCATCTTGACTTATGCGTGTGTTGTGTTCGGGCATTCGGCCCCCTCTCACATCGATAAACTCCAAGTGGTTCAAAACTGCTTCCTCCGTAAAGCTGTAGGAGCCCCCTGGTTCGTACGGAATGTCGATCTCCACTCCGATCTAGGTCTCGAACCTATTCGCGCCTATATTAAAAAGGTGACAACACGACACTTCGCGAACGCATCTACCCATGCGAATCCGTTAATCGTAGCCGCCGCTGACTACGATCTCCCCCCCGACCCCTGCCGCCACCGCCGGCCGCGACATGTTCTCACCGACCCCCCCGATACTTTGTCATCCCTTCTTTCCGCTCAGAATACGGGCGACGACGACGATGTAGTCATAGATCCCCTCCCATAGCCAGCGGGTGACCGGTGCACTTAGTAGTGCACCCGTCCCCCTACAGCGACTGTCCCAACCGAGGGCGCCCTCGAGTATGTCGCCCTCGAGTATGTCGCCCCTTGCCCTTCTGGCTGGCTAGAGCCTAGTGGTTGCACGCTCGCCTTTAAGTCCGGTGAAGCTGTAAAGGCCTCGCGGCCAACAGCGTACATCACTCACACACACACACACACACACACCAAACGCGAATGGAGTTAGAAAATTAGTCAATATTAATTTTTTTGAGCTTCTTGTGAAAGTATGTAATTGTGTGGGCAATGGCGGTGTTTCATGTGTATTTTGAATAATTTGACGGAGGAGTTAGTGCATTTGTTAAGAGCTTAAGCCGCTCCGCTCTCTGGATCGTGAAGTCGCGGGGTCGATCCACGCACGGGACAAATTTTGACAATTATTTGTTTTGGGCTGGGTGTATGTAAATTCGTGTTTGTAAACGCACCCACAGTAATAGTTCCTGGTGTGGGTAGCCACATTTTATTTGTATATCAAAAAAAAACGAACTATGGTTAGATTGCCGGAAGATTGTAATAATACAATATAATAAACAAGTCTTCTAGTTAACCACGATGGCGTCGGAGACGAAAGAGAACAATTTTATTATAAGATTATAAATAACATTTTGTTTTATATTTTTATGTTCGGTTGCCAACACCTTTTTATCGAAATCACGAAAGGAGACTCATTCCTATTACAGAAATAGTTTGTATAAATCCAGAAATATCATACATACAAGGGTTATTTTCTTTTATTGCCCCGAACGAAAGCTCTGGTCGTTAGTAAACAAAGAATATAATAAAAGATGTGACATCTGCCGTCCGCGGCGTCGTTACCAATATTTTATTAATAAAGTTTTGTCTGGGTTCTGCTGGCTGTCGCCACTAATGTCTCCAGGTGCACCGGTTTCGTTGAGACTTCCAGAGTCTTAGAGGAATTAGTGTGAAATGGTAATCGTGTATATACTAGGTGATATTTTGTTTATCATTTAGACATTGGCAGGCCTATGTATAGCAGTGGACTGCTATATGATTATGATTATCATGATGCAGACGTTTGTGCAACGTCTGCTTCAAAAACATCGTTAGGGGACCTGCATGCCTAAGATATTCTCAAAGGTGTGTGAAGTTCGCCAACCCGCACTGGGCCAGCGTGGTGGACTATGGCCTAAACCCTCTCAATTTGAGAGGAAGCCTGTGCCCAACGGAGGGACAGTTTTTAACAGGGCTAATATTATTATATAGGATCAATCAATTGAAATATTAATTGCAATTAAATTAATGAATAAGCACTCGAAATGTCGTGAACTTAAAAATAAATTTAATTTAATTTATTTATTTATTTCAGATATACATCCATATTATAACATTAATTACCTATTATTATTTAATTAAAATTTTGATAATAAAAATACAGATACAAATATATATATATATATATATATTATTATTTATATTACCTGTCCCATTCCAACATACATCCACTTGTTTTGGATGGGACAGTCCAGACGATCAGCAATCATCTGCAAGATGCCGTTGCGATTGCTTCTCACTCGCTGTCGTAGGGATACAACTTTCTTGCGAATAATCGCATGAAAGCCGTCCGTGTGCGCCTCAGCAAACATCTTAGATGCGCTGCAAAAGCGAGGCAGCCGCAACAGCACCCTAAAGATGTCATTGTATTGGACACGTAGATCACTGGCAGCCCAGCGGGTATAGTTTATCCAGAGGCTGCTCGAATAAAATGACTGACAATATGCCTTGAACAGGGTGATCTTTACATCCTTCGAGGAGCGAGCGATCATATTTCCCCGGACCGCCAGTGCTCTACGTTCCCTCTCTATGTCAGTGTCATCTTTCAAATCCTCAGTAACAATGTGCCCCAAATATTTGAAGCTGCTAACCACCCGCAGAGACTCGCCATTAAGCATAATGGGCGGAACATGGATGGGTACAGTATTCCCGCTCCTAAATATAAGAACTTCACTCTTCTTGGAGTTATACCTCAGTCCATGCTCAGCCGCATACGCCTCACATATCCTCACCAGCTTGCGTATTGACCCCACCGACGGCCCTAGCAGCACCATATCATCTGCGTAACTGATATTATTGACGCTTACTCCATCTATGATGCATCCCGTATGAGTGTTGCTGAGTTCGCTGATGAGGTCGTTTACATACAGGTTGAACAGCAAAGGAGAGGAGATTCCACCCTGCCTTACTCCACATTCCATGCCGTACTCATCAGATAGATTTCCCCCCCATCTAACCTGATTCCTTTGGCAACCGTACCAGCACTTCAACATGGCAGTGACTTCCACCGGCACACCCGCCACCCGTAACCTGTCCCAAAGCCTTCCATACACCACTGTATCAAAGGCCCTGGAAAGATCAAGAAAGCAGGCATACACCGGTGTCTTTCTGTCAGTGTAGTACCTGACAGCCTGCTTGAGACACGCTATTGCACTTTCTGTTGAAAGTCCAGACTTAAAACCAAACTGTGCGTCGTGAAGCTCAACGTACTGTAGCAATATATCGTTAAGCAAGCTGTCAAGTACCTAAGAGATTACGGTCGCCAAAGATATTGGCCTGTAATTATTTTTATTCGATGCATCTCCAGCTTTACACTTGATAATTGGAACTACGATCGTTTTAGTCATTTTGACCGGTAAATAGCCATGACACAAACACAAGTTGAAAAACATGGAGAGCACGCGTGGCAAATGAAACCCGGCATATTTGAGATGCTCTATGCTGAGACTGTCATGTCCAGGTGATTTTCCTCTGTGCATACCACAGATGATTTTCCGTACTTTATTCGTAGTAAAGCTAACAGTTCGTTCCGAACCGCCAGCCTCACCACAGAGCAATTCACATCCAGTTTGACCAGCTCCTGGTATTACCCTAAAGTGGTAAAAGGTTAGCAATCATTTTATGATCAGTTACCCCATCGACACTCACAGGGAGGCCAGGCTTTACATTCATTTTGTTTGTGTCTTTCCAAAAGTGTTTAAAGTCTTTGGCGGAGTGATGTGCGGCAAAAATATATCCATTCTGATCTGGTCTTGTTGATCTTTACACCATTTTAGTCGTTTTTTAAATGATTACCTACTCTCACACATCTCTTCATACGTGTGCCCGTAATTCGGTTTGCCAGCATTAATCTAGGCCAAAAACTTAAGCCTGGCCTCTCTGTGGAATGCTGCTACGTGCTTATTCCACCCAGCAATGCAAACTCCTCTCCTACGCACCCCTATACGTTTACATTTATATGACGCGGCCTCTGACAGAATAGTAACAACTTCCGAGTACATATAATCCAAGATACGTCTGTGTCTATCATTAGAGCACATTCTGTCACAACACTGAGAGGGCTCAGCTGGAAAGTAAATAAAGCCCCAAATATCTGAATTGCAATTTAATGGTTTTTACAATTAACTTTTACCCAACTCTGTGTGGGGCTAAACAGGACACAGTTTTTTTTTATTCGATTTTTTTATTCCTGGGGTCGAAATAACTAATGACTGATTATGCAAAACTACCTAACCATAACAAGGCTACATCACAGAATAACCATGTTTGAGATGTGCGCTATAATTATAGTTGTTGGTATTCTGGCAAACACTATAAGAGAAACATCACGGGCCAGAACACAATCCTTTGAAAGTACACAGGTCAACCTCAAAGGATAATTTAACATAGTTTCTATAACCCGTTTATAAAATAATCGAATGCTTGGCCAGGGAGGTTAGGGGCGGGGTGTGCGTGCCGGTTGCCTGGCAACGCATCTGGGACAAAATCAGGTCGCCACAGAACCTTCACCCCGTACCCTGGGGGACTCGCCTGGATACAATGCACTGATACTTCGGACTTAAAGTTTTAATATCTATACTTTATTGAGTTAGCGGAGCTATGTGTAAGTAGTTTAATGTTAGTAAGTAATGCTTTGATATAAGAATTTAGAGGTATTATAAACTTATTTTTAGTGCAGCTGAATTAGGTCACACAGATTTTGGACTAATACAGTTAGAACTGGAGTCTATTGAACATGATTGTACAAATATGGTTGCATCATAAGCAAGACAATAATATTCAAATTATGAATTGGGCGTAGATTTTGGAAATCACAGAGATACAGTACATAATACTTGGGCGTCTAGTAAATAATTTAAATAATAATTAAAAATGACTGCCTCGTTGGTCTAGTGGCAAAGCGCATTGCTTTGTGATTACGAGGTCCTGGGTTCAAATCCTAGGTCGGACAAGTGTAGATTTTCTAACGAAAAATTCCCAGTACGAGTCCGGAGTCTGCAATTGTGCCCGGTATATAGTAATAGGCTCGCCCCCTATTACATGGGATCTAACATTGACGGCGAAGCGTGGGTGTACTCGGTACACCTCTGCCACCCCCGCTTG
Organism: Phalera bucephala; assembly: GCA_905147815.2. Classification (NCBI taxonomy): domain Eukaryota; kingdom Metazoa; phylum Arthropoda; class Insecta; order Lepidoptera; family Notodontidae; genus Phalera; species Phalera bucephala. The sequence goes on along the minus strand of LR990628.1, from coordinate 13,431,543 downwards.
GGGAATAGGGGCGTGACGGTGTGTGTGTGTAATTAAAAATAGCAACAGCAAGAAATAACCTAACTAATTTTATTAGGTTTAAATTAACTATTATGTACGTACTAACATTTAAAACCTTAAATACCTCTGTGAAGAAAAAATAGATATATTATTAAAAAAATATATTGCGGCATTAAAATTTGATTTGAAACTAATCTCCCGAGCAATGAATAAAATATTTTCAATAAATCGCATAATACTTGCATCGTTTGTACATCCACTAAGCCCAGGGATTAAGGTCGAATCGTATCGCGCCGAATGCGGGCCATTGGATAACTATTTGTAAAACCCCTCGCTTCCATCAACATCATCCAAAACGGATTAGTTCTTGAAAGCATTTCATTGATTTTGTTGCAGCTCTGACAAATATGATTGCGGAATAATCTATTTTTTGGAATGGGGCCGAAATAGTCGTGTCTGGATATTTTCCGGATTAATTAAGTAAATGCCGTCCTATTTTATAATAATATATTAAACTTTTAAACTAATTATTATTTAGTTCAAGATTATCACGACAAGCCTTGAGCATCAATGCAATTTAAATTTAGCTTCAATTAAACGATAGTTCAGAACTGTTGGTACTAATTACTGATTTACACGCTATGAAATGTAGCATTTTGCTTTTCTTGTCCAATTAAAAATCTCTCTGCCTACCCTGCAAGGCTCATATAATTACAAGGGAGATAGAAAAAAAGCATGTGCCTAACTTTAATATTCGTTAACCACAAGGTTCATTACACGAAGAAAACGTTACTTGGTATTACTGAAGCTAGCTCATATCATAGGCTCATATCTTATTCAGATACAAATAGTTTAATTTTTATATATTCTATACTAAATTTCTATATTCTATGTCATCACGCCAGATTCCTTGCGGGGAAAGCAGAGGGTACAGAGTTCCAACAGGTTCATTCCTCACTGACATCTTTGGCTTCCTCCACTCTCATAATTTATTCTTCTTATGTATTATTTCTTCAAAGCAATCGATACTTAGAAGCTGACCGTTCGTCGAGGTGTTCAGCACGGTTCCTACAATACTTATTATCGGCTATTGATTTGTGGCGTCGCTTCTCGTTCGTCATTATTTGATTTGCATCGAAGGCGGAGCTGTATTGATGTTGAATTAGATTGGGTTCGTATTTTACTTCGTTTTGTACGAAAGTAGGTATATTGGATGCATTTTATTTAATTTTGGTATTATTTATTCCTTTAGAATCTATATGTGTTGTATTATGGTTAGTACCTACAGATATGAGTTACATCGAAAACATATTAAAATAAGACCAATCACATTTTCCTTCTGGTTACACCCTGATTGATAAGTTTGGCAATATTACTTACCTATATATGTATATACTAAATTACGATTGCTTTTTATGAAAGTAAGAATTGGGCGTATCTAGCTTTTCGATATCTGCTCCTAAACCATTATAAGCAAATAGATATTAATAACAATAAAATGCACAACGGCGTCAGTAGACCTATATATATATATATATATATATATATATATATATTTAGTAGACCTTTGAAGAGGAGGTTTACTTTGACTAAGTTTTCTCTAGGAGATGCTGTCAAACTTTTCTATGTATTTCGGATACCAGGCGCACGTGAAAACAGAAGAGATGAGAAACAGAAAACGCCAAATTAAACTATAGTTAGTGCAGTTCGACGGGGGCGGGTCGTTGACCGGGCGACCTACTTGCAGCTGATACCCGCTGCAGACGCGCACACCATGAAATATGGACGTATCTGATACTGGGTGCGCCATAGTGCGCCGATTTGAATTATGGCGTTATATTGTTCTGTAATAATCTTTCGACTACCGCGTTGGTCTATGAATAATGCGCGTAGTAATCACGCGGTCCTAGGTTTGGTAGAACAAAAAATAATTTTTCTATAGAAAAATTTTCTAGTAACAGTCTGGAGACGCATGTACCTGGTATAATGGTTCACCTCCTATTACATGGGACCTAAAAATTGGTGTATGTAGCACACCTCTGACACCTCCGCTCGGGGAATATAGACGTGACTGTGATTTTTAGTATTTCGTATCTTATATTCTTAATTCATTACTTATAATTGATGGCTGTAGGATCATCTTGTGCTTAGTGGATATATTATATGTTACTGAGATAAAATTTTCCGTCAAGAACCTGGCTAGGTCAGTTTAATAGTTGAAAAGCATGGTTACCAATGGATAGCCCATACCATTTGCCCTGTTAAGAAACTGCCCCACTGTTGGGCACGCGCCTCCTCTCAAACTGAGAGGGTTTAGGCCATAGTCCACCACGCTGGTCCAGTGCGGGATTGCCACCTTCACACACCTTCGAGAAACTCTAAGGCATGCAGGTTTTCTTCACCGTTAAAGCAAGTGATAGTTAACTTTTAATATGCACATGCTTTCGAAAAGACAGAGGTTTGCCTGGGCTTGAACCCGAGACCCCTGACGTTGCAGTCCAACGGTCTAACCACTAGGCTATCACTGCTACCAATGGATACCTAGTCAAGATTGTTGATGGTTGTGATGGTAAAAGTAGGTTTTACGTAGCTCTCTTAGATGCAGATCTGCTTGCAGATGCATGCTCTATTATATGGCAAATTTGAAATAATTTCTATCTCAATAAGGCCATTACAAGTTTTTATTGTTACTGGTGACTCCCAACTGCATATTGAGAAAATATGTAAATGTCACCGTAATATGCAGTTGCTACTGATAGTATGCATCGCGTACGTCTGGTTTGTGAGTGTGAAGTCATTTAAACTTTGTCCAAGGCGTCCCTGCAAGCTATCGTTAACAGTGTTACTCTGTCGTAAAACGAACATTAAGGAGCGTGAAAGAAGATCTATATTAAATATCTTTTGCCAATTTTGATAAATATATCATTACTCATATATTTATCAATATTGGCCTTAATATTATGATATCTGTTAAGACTAGATGTGGAAATGATGGTCTGAATCTACATCTATATCATCACGCCAGATCCCTTGCGGGGTAGGCGGAGAGTACAGAGTTCGAAGAGGTTCTTTCCTTACATACCTCTCTGGCTTCCTCCACTCTCATAGTTCGTCTCATACACGATGGTCTGAATATTGTCGTAAAATTTTGTTTTGACTTTAAATAATGTAGGATTTCTACTATAATCTTATATTCCACTAGTTTCTGCCCGTGCCTTCGTCTGCGTTGACTTGACACAGGAACCTAATATTTTTCCGGGACTAAAGTATCCAATGTGTAAAACCAGGAAATAAACTATATGTGTGCCAAATTCATCTAAATCCGTTCATCCGTTTTTGCGTGATTGAGTAACTAACATCTAAACATACGAACTGTCACATTTATAATATTAGTAAGATTATCAGTTCCGCTCTTAAGAATTATAATTTAAACAAATAGTTATAATGGCAAGGTATAAAAGGTTTATGAGGGCCGATGTATTTTCCATTTACAATTTTTATTCTGCGCCATAATTTGGAGCGGGGCCTGAAAATGTTCTGAGTGCTAAACGCCGCTATTACTGCTAGAACTTTACAAGTTTGCCATCAATCCATCAGCGCGTAAGTACACGGCAATTTTTATAATGTACCTATACTAGTACTAGTATTACTTTACTGGTCGCCACTTAAGTCAGGTATGAAATTTTTATAACTACCGAATTTGGAGCCCAACGTGGTATTTTATTGCTGTTTAATAATATATATTTATACATTATAGTAACAAAACCACTTAACTTTTACAAAATTGTAAACAATATAGTATTAGTATTAATATGTATAAGTGTTTTCTGCTATAGCTATTTAAAATTAAAGTACTATCTAAAGGGTGCCATCTGTAATATTGCTTACATGAGCTTGAATTTCCCCGAATTGGTGTAGTTCTTTAATCTCTTGCATGGTTCTAGTTCTAAGGAGGAAGTGAACTCCACCCCTGCGTTAAAGGTTATAAAAGGTAAATTAACGTATATATCAAGAATTATCTGAGCCTTTCGAGATCGCTTGCACTCTTCCAGAAATAAATCCTAAAATAACCCGAACAAGGTATTTATACTTCGAAGCTTTTATACGGTGCCAATACTTACAATCGACACAGATAACGATGCAAATACCAAACATAATGATTTTTCTTGGCATACTCCTGCAGCGTTTTGCAGATTCGAAAGTTGAACGAACCGAGCTTGTCCCGCCTGACCGACCGACCAATGAGGAGCCCGCACGCGCAATGCGGCGCCCTCATTGGACGCCGATGCATTTAAAAATGGCGTGCACTTGTGACGTTTTTCGTACAACACAACATTGTTTTAAAACGGTTTGAACTTCACATTTTTATTTTTAATTGTTAAAAGACAATTTATGAGCGTCTGGCAAACGATGCAACGGTATTTTCACTTCGACGAATAGGTTAGGTATTTGTGTTAGTAGCCTTTGTTTGTCTGCTTGAGACAGTTTAGTTTCCAAACCGATAAACTTCTCTCATGCTTCTCTCACTCTAAGTGTGGTCGTTGTGATCATCTTTGGGAGCCTGAGTTCTGAAGTAGATGGTTTTCGGTTGATGAGGATACAGATGATAATTTTTTTTTAATTTTAGGTACAATTGCCTGGTTTAAGAAAGAAAATATAGAAAAAAATCTTAGATACATTTGAGTTAGCCTCTGTGTAGATACAGAGTAAGTGAAATAGTGCCGCCTTTCTATTTAAGTACCCACAAAAGGGATAATAGTAAAGTCTGTAACGCAATTTTACTGTTGGACACGTTTACGTAGATCAAGTTTGAATCTTTACAATAGTCTTGGTATTGGCGATATTTATAGTATTCCAAATACAACAATCTGAATTACCGGTTATAAAAAACACAACGAAAGTCTCAGATCACTTGTTAGGTACTTCAAGTATTGTTTTCGCTACTTATTATAGTATACTTAAGTCGTTAGTCTAATGGTGAATTTTGCATTTTGCGATCACAAGGTTATGGGTTTAAATCCTAGGTCGGACAAAAGTAGGTTTTCTATCGAAAAATTCTCAGTATTAGTCCGGTGTCTGGAATTGTGCCCGGTATATGGCAATAGGCTCGCACCCTATTACATGGGACACAGCATCGTCGACGAAGTGTATACACAGTATACCTCTGCCACCCCCGCTTGGAGAAATTTGGCGTGACGGTGTTCGTATTTAGAATTTTTCAATATTAAAAATACTGAGGGTCTCAGACCACTTTATGAGTCGTTCACTCCTCGAAAACATGCACCACCTATTCACACGTGTACTGTAACCACTTGATTATATTCAGCTCACTTGACAGTTTGCAGGGTAGTAGACATGAAAACGACAATGTAACGCGCAGCTTGGTTTCAGCCACACTTTCCGGGCTTTCTAGTAAGTATGGAAATGATTGCTAATTTTTAACCGACTTCAAAAAGGAGGAGGTTCTATGTTCGGTTGTATGTGGTCCGTCAATTGTGGACCGATTATGATAATTTTTTTTGCATTGGGTTCAGTATATCTCCAAGGTGGTCCATATTAATTTTATTGACATTGGACCTTGGACTTAGAAGATACACCGGGGAACTCCTTAACGACAAACAATAGGAATGTGTAAATTGAGATATTATGGGTATTACTATAGAATAATTCACTGGTCACTTAAAATTGTAAAATAAAAATCTTTTATAAAAAAAGGTAAACCGACTTCAAAAAGCAAAAATTAAATATTTGAAGTCCCAAGGTGCCAAGTAACCGACTGCACCAACCAGCACCGACTTCAAATATTTATTTTTTTGCTTTTTGAAGTCGGTTTACCTTTTTTTATAAAAGATTTTACTTTAATATAATTATAATATTATTTAACAGTGATTTCAAATGTGGGATTTCACAGGCGAAGATTTTTAATTTGCTCCTTACTAGTATATAGTTGTGGTGGTGTTTAAATGACCTACGCTGATGACCGCGGGGCCTTTACAGCTTATAAGTATCATATAGTATAGATAGTATTTGGTAGTATCGCACCATGTCGACATTGCTACTGTTCGCTACTAATGTTAGTAATGAATTATTATGCTTGATTTGAAATTTTAATATAATCAGATATGCTTATAAATCAATATAAATATAATTGTCCAAAAATTTTTCACATGTTATTTGTGAAATGTGTGGAACATTTCATTCCTTCCGGGTTTTCTCATTTCTCTATTAACTGTCGGAAGAGAGAACCAAATTAAATTTAAGGGTAAGCCATTTTAATGAATGGGGCATCTTCATGAACAAAACGATCTATACTACTTCTATACCTACTTGTGGAAGAACAAGAAGGAGAATTTAAGTTAAAATTCTCGAGAAAATTAAAAGCCGTTTTTAGGTTCGCATCGGTATCTCGGCGCAGCGCCGTACATTGTCATTAAATGGTTGTTTTGCAGTACATGTAAATCACTTGCCGTCGACTACTTGGAAGCGGCCCAGAAATCTGAATAGCTTAAGTTACTGCTACCTATGCCTTACTATATTTGGGTTAATTTTAGTTTGTTTTGTTTATGCGCTAAACGTTATATTCAGCAATCGCTGAGTAGGGTAACGTATAAGATATAAATTTTGTAATTTTGCTTACTAGAACTGCTGTTGGAATCTCGTTATACACCGTGTAATTTTAGTCGTCGTGGAGCGAAAGCCAAGACTAGACTATAGAATAGACAACAATTCTCCATACATGTCTCGGACGCGATATAGAAGTTCGCACGACGCGTAACATATATACAAGCCCCCGACAACAATCCTTGGAGTGGCAGGCCACGCCAGACTCAATACCTATCTGGCTAGAAGATCTTCGCTTTAACAAATCCTGCCACAATATTCCTGCCATATACTTAATACTTTTTACTAGTGTTTACCATCAGACGAGACAAGGATAAGACACGATAAATTTAAAAAATAATAAAACATAAAGCGCGTGGGCCGTCTGTATTGTAGCAATATTGTCATTAGGGCTCGCCCATACTACATAACCATCAAACCGGCCGTATGTGGCTATACACAGCACACTAAACATGGCAAAAGTGCCTCACTGATCAGATACGATCATTTGTATCTGAAACAGTGCAAAGGTTTGAACCCCAATATGCCTCTTTTGGAACATTTGAAACGGCTAAATTCGGCCTAAAGTCGGCCCACTGACCGACATCGCGTCGCTTATTAGTTCATTCTGTAAAAATGCAAGTTAAGTGAATGCAAGATTGAGATTCTGATTGGAATGAACTATGACTATGAAGCATTTTGTTTGTTCTGTTGTTCTGTGAGATTAGCGCCTTTATATACTGACTGGTGAATGTAAGATCGAAGATTTAGATACAAATGAGGCATTCTTTCTATACAACTGTTTCGAATCTTGTGGTTTTTCATATCACTGTATCGTATCAGTCGACACATATCTTATACACAAATTTTGTATTTATCCACAAGTCCAAGTATGTCATTATTTGTTGTTTTATTGATATTTATTGTATATATATTGCTTAAGTATATTGCTGTACACATTAATCCTGCTGCACACACTGAAGACAGTGTACCTCTGCATACTCAACTTGGTGAATATAAAGGAGATGGTGTCTATTACTTTTTAAATAGTTAGATATCAAATAGTTAAAATATTAAACAACGTATTTTGAGATTAGTCTTAAGTATTATTCAACCAACATATTTCACCACCGTTGACCTTTACGCCCACTTAAGAGGGGATTCATATGCCATCTTACGGTATACATATGGGCGCAACGTGAAAATAAACACATTTTAGATAGATTTCGAATCCAATAACATTTGATCAAAGTACAACATTTTTAGCCTTCACACCCGCTCAAAGGGAGAATCATATCCCCATTTAAGTTTGACGTCACCTGCATTGATTTCCCATAGAGGGCTCGGAACCATTGTGGTGGTGTCGTCAGCACTCCAGCTATTCTCAGAATTGGCTGTTCAAACGTTATAAAAGGAAAATTCCATTGAATCGCAAATAGCATGCGATTCATTTGAAGTAATTCCTATTCTTGTCTTGCATTATTATTGAGGGATATTTAGTTGGAAATGTTGTATTCTTCTATTTCTATAAATTTAGGTTTTATGAACTTAATTTCTGAGATTATAATTTGAAATCTTAACATTAGAATTATCCCTTTGACGTCGTTATCGAGTCTCAGACACTACACAAATTTTGTATTTAAGTAGTTATAATGGAAAAGTATTTTAATAATTTTGTTCTGTAATTTTTATAGCCGGATAAGGTTTGTTTTAGACGCTGTTCCCCATATTTCGATCAGGAAGCGTACTTTACGTGATATCTAATTTGCCACCTTCCTCAGTATACCCAGAACTGAGTTTAGTTTAAATCTGATATGCTTAATGTGTGCCTTCCACGTAAGCCGGTCGATTTTCGAGAATTTATCTATATAGTCACGCCAAATCCCTTGCGCAGTAATAGTACAGAATTCTAGCAAGTTTTTTTCCTTATAGAACTCTCTCGCTTCCTCCACTCATATTTAATTATACATACGGGTCGCTAATTACAGAGGCTCTTGGTCATAGTAAGACAGTAGATCTTCCCAAGTACCTACATCTTTCCAGTTTGCATAATAGTTTAGTATGTTTGTGTCGTCATTCTTTCCTTCGACATTCTTTTTATATGTACGAAACTCGTGTACGTTCTTCAAGTTCTTATATTTTTGTCCTACTTAATATAATAAATGTGAAAGTTTGTATGTTTAGATGTTTGGATGTTTCTTACTCAATCACGCAAAAGCGGCTGAACGGATTTGGATGAAACTTGGTACACAGATGGTTTATCTATCTATCTATCCATATATATCATCACGCCAGCTCCCTCGCGGTGTAGACAGAGAGTACAGAGTCCCAACAGGTTCTTTCCTTACATACCTCTCTGGCTTCCTCCACTCTCATAGTTCGTCTCATACACGCTCGCCGGTTACGGAGACTCTTGACTTGCCCTTCAGATAAGACATGGTCTATTTGGTCATGATAAGATAGTCTAGGTCTTGGTAAGATAAGAGTATCTTACCAAGACCTAGACTATGAGAGGTATGGATACCTACCTAGAGAGGTATAGATTAAATTTGGCACACAGATAGTATATTACCTGCATTAAGACATAGCATACTTTTAATCCTGGAAAAATGTGGAACTCCTGTCTAAAGTCAACGCAGAAAAAGTCGCGGGCAAAAATTAGTTTAAAATATACTTAAACATTTTGTTTTAGTAATACTCCACTTATTTTAATACTAGTCTTAAGTACCTACTGTACATTACTGTATTATGTAAACGCGTGACTTAGGCTTCTAAGATATAGGCATTTATCTAGTTAAGATCAGTAAGTAATTTGTATATTGTATTATTGTGTTGTTTGATTTTATCCATGGTGCTACGAGATACAAGAACTGCAAATATGTTTTCATAATTTAAGCGTTATTTGTACGAGATACGGAATATTTTTTATTGTGAAATCCCATAGGTCATACTGTCGGGATATAATTGCTACTGAATGTGTTACGAGTGTCTAATGAACTTTTGCGGTACAAATGTAATATATGTGCCGCCTACATTCCCCAAACAGGTTCGGCAGGGGTGTATTGTAGCACATTTCGCCAATAATATTAGGTCTCAATATATGTATATGCGTACACTAATTTCAACAATTTTATCTCTAAGGCCGTATTACAGAACGTAAATCAGTCGTGAATCTAGTTTTAAAAACTGATTTTTGTACTAAAATATTAGTTTTAAAACAAGATTCACGATTGATTTTCGTTTTGTAATACGGGCCTAAGAGTTTCAGAAAGTCCATATCTTACGAAAATGATATCAAAACTGCTTCTGTAGGAGACGAGGTAATAACCTTTCCTGTGAAACTATTTATTAGAGTGGTCTATCTATCTATCTATCTCGATCTATATCATCACGCCAGATCCCTTATGGGGTAGGCAGAGAGTACAGAGTTCCAACAGGCTCTTTCCTTACATACCTCTCTGGCTTCCTCTACTCTCATAGTTCGTCTCATACACGCTCGCCGGTTACGGAGACTCCTGACTTGTCCTTCAGATAAGACCCGGTCTATTTGGTCATGGTAAGATAGTCTAGGTCTTCCCCGGTACCTACATCCTTCCACTTTCGCATTGTATATCAGTTTTGTCATTGTTTCTTCGGACATTCTTTCTATATGCCCGAACCAACGGAGCATACCCTTTCTCATCTTTACACCGATACTCTCTTTTAAACCTATTTGCTTTCTTACTACGCTGTTGCGAATACGTTCGGTCAGCTTCACTCCGCACATCTTCCGCAGAGCTTGCATTTCCACCGCAATTATCCTACTTTCATTCTCCTTCTTACATACCCAACTCTCGCTGCCATATAACAGCGTTGGGACAAGCACTCCATTATGTATGGCGAGCTGCGCCTTTCGGTTTAAGTGTCGGCTCCCAAGTAGCTTTCCCATCGCGCCATTCACTCTGTTCCCTGCACTCACTCTTCTCTCTATGTCAGCGGTGTATTTTCCATCCTTACTGAATGCGCATCCAAGATATATAAACTCATTTATTTGCTCCAGCACATCGTTCCCAGCCACAATCCTTGCAATCGTTCTGGTTTCTTACCGTTCAAGTGTGAGAGTGGTGTTTTTTTAATCCAAGAAAGGAAAAAAGGAGATCAATTTTAGTGTATAAAACAGTATATGGGCTTCATCATTGAAAAAGAGAAAAGAGAAGTAAGTATAACTATATATATTTTTGAGTCAATGATGCTACCGTTTATCATTTCATTTTAAATGTCATTTAGTATCATTGGGTTCTATACTTAATCTATATCTAATGGAAAATTGTACTATTTGGTTACCCATATTCTCAATCAAAAACATTAAAAATAAACATAGAAAAAGTTGAAAATATAAGGTTTATCTACTAGTCATGCAGTGAATTCGCCAAGGACAAGCCAACAAATGCAGGGGGCTGAAGACACTGAATCCAGTTAGCGGCTGACAAGATTAGCCGCTCTCACCCGCGCCACAACTTAGTTATGAGTTTATTCACTCAGCTGGCTAAAGCATGCATATTTAAAAAAAAAACACGTTCATCCGAACATATTTCCGAACCGGGGCTGACATATAGTTTGTACACCTACATTTAGTCGGTAATGTTAGGTCCCAATGATCTGTGAATGTTAGATCCAACATACTTATATCTTACGCGATTATTCAGAATCAGAATCGATATATTTTTTATTCATGTAAACCATTATAGTATTTATGAATCGTCAGAAAAGTAATAAAGACTCCACCACTTCAGAATGTCATTCATATGGAGATGAAGGGCAAGAAACTCCACGGTTACTCTCTTAAACTAGTATTTTTACAATTATTTCCATGTAAATTTTGTTATGGGATATCGGTGAACAATGTAGTATCCGGTGAGACTATTCAGGTATGTATGAAATAACCAAGTTATATTATTCGTGAGAATGACTACACAGTTCTCTCATTTACAGAGAAAGACATGAGCAAGAAAAAATATTAATTTTATTTTATTATTAAAAGGAAGAGAGGGAATATTAAATAATAATAGCTGAACAAGTTATCCATATTCAGGTGGTGCTGGAACAGCACATATACAAGCATTTTTGTCTTTTAAATAATCATCAAGAGTATAATAATATATTATTTATTACTTTTGTTTGTTTTATATCCTATTCTGTATCCCACTGCTAGACAATCTTAACAATAATTGATCTTGGGCCAGTAGTACCAATGTTTTCCCCGCAAAAGTGTCCAAATCATCACGCCATTATCGTCTCGGTCGACCAAGAAACCTATGAACCTCTTTAGGAGTTCATGCTGTGAATATGCCAACGTAGCCGATTATTAAATTAAGTCTCTATTATTATAAAAATCCTGAAGTAGACGTTTTTCGACTTAAAATAGGTTAATAAAAGCGGTTAAAAGGAAAAAAAACGGAATTAACAACCAACGCTTCATTTTCTAAAGTCAAATTTTCAACAGTTTTTAAGCAAAAGAGTCTGCAAGCCTTCCTCCAGTGTTTATACTAACGCGAAAATACGAGGGCGTGCATCATAAAATGCAAGGGAAGCAACGCAGACGGCCTTATCTTCAAAGTAACGCGAAGATAAAAGGACATAAAGAGTACTTTGTACGAGCCTGTGCCGCATTTGACATTGAGCTTTTAAAATTTCGCACACTTCAAAGGGGTTTAAAAGCTTTTATGTTGGTGCACTTTTATTGTGTTCAGGTGAAAGCAGAGGTTGTTCTACGTAGTACTTTGAGCGTTATTATATTTTGTGATGAAATGCAGGCATGTTATTTTTAGACTGATAATGTTGTAGAATAAAAAGTATGAATATTGAAAGTACCATGAACAGTCATTAATAAATTACCCTGATCTATTAACGTGATGAATAACTACAAAAAGGTATGAATACCAGCAATCGGGTATCTATGATCATCCCGGACCTGATTTTATTTACACTCACATATCGCGAACCTTGTTAAATCCAATGTGGTAAGGCGAGGCTATTTCTATTATTATAGTATTTTTCACATAGAAAGGGTAGTGACAGTTCTAATTGCCAAACAAAATTAATATTTAATTCAATGGTGTTAAGGCATAAAACCATAAGTATAGAAACTGGCAATTGAATAAAGTATAATTTCGTTTGGCAATTAGAACTGTCAGTACCCATCCTATGTGAAAAATACTATACAAGCTTTTATTTAACTTGCAATGTTCGTATGTCTGTCTGTCTTTCCGGTGTAAATCTTGTGATCCATTTTTCAAGCACTTGAGGGTATCCGATTGAGCTGAATTTTGGCAAACGTACGTAAAGTCGATGACAATGCAATAATAGGTACCATAGAGCTTGTCTGATGATAGAGTCGGAAGGTGGCCATAGAAAAAGTGAAACATAACTCCCTCGTGTTTGGGCTTGTTAGATTGGTATTGACAAGTATTACAACTAGATAGTGTTCAGGGTCTGATGATAAACTCGAAAGGTAACCAATGAAATCACCCAACTACTCAATATAACCCCGCCGTGTTTGGGCTCTTTGGATTTGTCTTGACGCGTAATTTAGACCCGGATGGTGTCCAAGGTCTGGCCAAAGTCGGACCATAGAAACTCCGCCACTAAGCAAGATATCTTCGTTGTGTTTTTGCTATAAAAGCCTAGACCTTAGACCTAGAGCCTTAGGCTTTGAGTTCCAGCTGTACCACGTATCACTAGATCAACGAGGCAATGTATGAATATATAAAACAATGACAGACTTTTGAATTATGCTTATTTAGTTGATTTAAACGTACCTATAGTCTACTATTCGATATCTACGAAGAAAGATTTTATTTTCTGAGAAATAATGTATCACAAAGCAATTCAATTTCAACGGTCATTTGGTCGTGGCTCTGAGTGGTGGTTGTCAAAGTTCCAACTGCGTCCGAAACTCGACCGCATTTGGCAACTACGCCGCGAAACGACCCGCGAAATCGAAATAATATTGCTGTCGACGTACATAATATGTATAATTGTGGAAAAATATTGTTGGTTGGTGAATTTTCACTTTTGACCCTTCAAAGTTTAATATATATTTTAAAGAATCGTTCTAAATATGTGTATGGTCGTATAATACAAGTACCGAATGCTATGCTAAATAAGACGAACTTTACTCTATCGCTTTGTTTTAGACTACATTTTAAATCATGTATTATTGGCGCCCAACATGGAACTATAAAATAGGAACATAGAATACCATTTCATTTAACAATACTATGATGATCAGACTCATATAATATCCGGGCGTATCATCAATAGTCCACATACTGGATCTAAAATCCGAGACGAGGTGATCGTTCATTAAACTAAACATAATCACCAAATAGATTGTTAACTGTAGAATTGATAACCTGTTATTTCATGTTCCCCCAATCCCAATCACTATTTATTTGATGTATTTTAATAAATCCCAGTATATAGTTAGAACGATGCATTTCTACAGTCAAAAACGTAAGTCGCCAAATATTCTTAGTATTGCAAATAAGTGATACTCTTTAATTTTACAAATGTTACTGAACATAGAACAAATGAATAGCAACATATTCAGATATTTTCAGGTAATTATTTTTAAAACAAGGGATTCCATGCAAAAAATGGGAAAACTATTTGAAAAAATAAGAATGTTGTTAAGTATTACAACCCTTTTGTAGTTTTAAGTTGTCAACACGCCTTTTCCCTCTCTACGTCTTCTCCACTGTACGTATACAACTACTTTTGGCATTTTTTACGTTATAATTTCTAAACAATCAGTGTTTTAATTATTAACACACATACGTAGTGACATTATACTGGCGTACATTATACTGGTACAATATATACAGGTACAGTATACGCAGGCGGTGCAGCTGGTCTGGCACAGCGTGCCTGGCTGGTCGCCCAACGTTGCCGACCCAATTACAAAGCACCGAGTTTCGAGCCCCCACTTAACCGATTGCGGTACCCCTGATTATTTACTGTTCCCGATACTTGTAGCTTTGAGTAGAACAGAAAGTATTGGAGAATACAAATCGGTCCTTTTTTCCTTGCCAGCATATAGCAGGACCCAATGGGTGTTGGTTGCATAAAATTTGGCATTATGGCGCTGAATGCATATATTTGAAACTGCTATAGAGACTAAAACTGCACAGGTTACCTGAAATAAGTAGGTACTTGCCGCATACGTTACGAAATATGGTGTTCTTGATTATTTTTTGCCGAATATTTAAAGCATGAAATGGCGCCCAACGTGGGACTTTAAGAAATTTAGTCTGTGTCCGTTTATGTTCACGCTGCGTACTAATCTTATCTTATAATTGTTCATCGTAAAGAAGTTAGCATATTTTTTTTCTAAAATGTCTATAAATAATCCGTAAATGGGTCGCTGGCTGGGATGATTTTAGATTCGGAAAAACAAAACACCTTTTTAATAAAACTGCGTCGATTCGCCGACCATTCGTATATTACAACGTTTTTATAATGCAAAAAACCTTATATTAGTAAAGACGCCATCTAGCGGTAATGCGTTGAATATATTGACCAGTCTAAGTTAGACACTGTACTAACAAATAACCAAGTGACGTCAGCAATGTTATTTATCGAATCTTCTTAAATACCGACACATTTTCAGATTAAATGTTGTATTCATTTATGAAAACATTGTCACAAATATAGACCTCGTATTCCTATCAGCACTAACAAAAACATCTATTCGAAAACTAATAGGGTATTAGAATAACATTTGTTTTGGCAGCTGTCGGTCCACAGTCAGACAGAATAATTAGCAGCCGATGTTTTCATTGAAGGTTGTCATTATGTGATGACGTCACGCACTCACTCCCTCCCCATATATAAAGGTCAAATATCATAGACATGTATATGATATAGTCGTATTTGTACAAAACAAGCTTTGAATGAGTTAATCTAAATAACCGTATTTTTATCATTGCTTTTAAAAATGTATTGTCAGATGTATATAGCAATATGGTTAGGCTGACTAGTTTGTGAGCCAGTTTTTCGGTGACGTAATATAACACCGTCACGCCTATATTCCCCAGAGGGGGTGGCAGAGGTGTACTGAGTACACCCACGTTTCGCCGACGATGTTAGGTCCCATGGCACAATTCCAGACTCCGGACTCATACTGGGAATTTTATGTTAGAAGAACTACATTTGTCCGACCTAGGATTTGAACCCAGGACCTCGTGATCACAAACCAATGCGCTTTGCCACCAGACCAACGAGGCAGTCGGCAACGTAATATAAACATTCTTAATTCTTTATTGTACACACAAATTGTTACAAATAATAAAATTAAAATTACAGAATAAATGAATGTACAAAGGCGAGCTTAACTTAAAGTCGAGTTCTCTACCAGCAAACCTTTGAGTGATAGAGAAACATATCATCAAAATGAGGATAGGAATAAGTGTACAATACACAATATAGTAGAGGTATAAACTACAGATATATATCCATAAATATACTACATATTATACAATATCATAAATTAATATCCTACATAAATATATACATACATACAAACACCTTACATAGATAAGAAATGTTCTCTAATTTTTTTTTTAAAATCTGTAGGGTAGGGCTATCACGTAAAGAGTGAGACAGAAAGTTCCATAGACGCACAGCGCGCACAGTAAATGAGCCATCATATCGACTCGAGTAATGTTGGGGTGTACTAAAAAGAAGAGAAGAGATGGAGCGACAGGGTCTTCCCCTAGGGACTAGATACTTAAAGCGTTCACAAAGATAAATTGGGGATTAAGGATTGTTAAGAACAAACAAAAGCAAAGAGAGAATATGAGTATTCCGACGATGCCGAATAGACAACGACTTCAACTGCCCACGAAATTCTAACACGTGGTCAAATTCCCGAGGGCAAAAAATGAAGCGGATGCACACATTCTGCAGCCGTTCTAGTTTATTAAGAAGTTCCTCGGTTGGATCGAGAAAGCTGACATCGGCAGTCAAGAAGTGGTAAAAGAAGAGACTGAGCAAGAATTACCTTGGTTTGAAATGGCAGGAACTTTTGGAGAGAGAGACAGACTTTGGAGAGATTGAAATGAGCAATAAACATTCCTGTTTACTTTCGAAACGTGTACATTTCAGGGTAGATTGCTGTCTATGTAGACAAGCGCTACTTGAAAAAGGGATTGGTATAGCATCATATACAACTTGGGGAAGAGACTGGCTATCTAAAAGGTTGTTAAAATATCTGCCACAAATAATGAGCGCTTGTGATTTTTCCGGGTTTACCAAAAGGTCAAAGCTTTTTGCCCAGTTATTAATATTTTGAAGATCGTTATTGATGGCAGCAACAGCAGCGTTAAAATCATCGACTTTGAAATGGTGATAAATTTGCAAGTCATCTGCATAGAGGTGATAGTGTGAAGATATAACTTTAGTGATTGCGTTAATGCAAATTGAAAAAAGCAAAGGAGAGAGTACGCTACCTTGCGGAACCCCCGCAGCCAGATTACACCACTCAGAGGAAACCTCATCGGAGCGTACCGACTGCGAGCGACCGCGAAGATACGAGTTGAACCAAGCAGTTTTCAGAAGGAGAGACATTTAGGGAGGACAGAATTCTTAAGAGGATGTCAAAATCAACTGAATTAAAGGCACTGCTAAAGTCCAGTAGAACTACTACAGTGAGAAGTTTATTCTCCATAGCCATATATATATTATCAGTTATTTTACCCAGTGCTGTTATAGTGCTATGGCCATGGCGAAATCCTGATTGGAAGGGACTAAGCAGATAATTAATGCAGAGATTGTGAGACAGTTGATTCTGAACAACGCTCTCAAGGACCTTCGACAGAATTGGGAGTATGGATATGGGACGGAATTGGGAAACAGAAGAAAGAATAGGTACTTTGGGTAGCGGTATAACATGGGGCTTCTTCCAGGCTGACGGAAAAGTGCAAGATTGCAGATAATCGTTAATGATGTGGTATATGACAGGAATAAGATCATCTAGGATGGGACGAAGCATTTGGATTAGAAACAGATAGGTTAATTTCTCAATTTCTTTTTGACATTTCTCTTTTAATGTTATAAATATACGATAACACGGGTGCTGGTAGATGTTTTTCTTTTACCCTCTTCAGAGGAGCGTGTTTATCATACATATCTAAATAATCTTTTTAAAAACAGACACTATTCCATGACACATTCCATGTATCACTAATTTAAATGTTAAAAAATGTAAGACCTGAAAATTAATGTTTTAAGAGTGTAATAAATGATTATTATTATACTAGTTTCTGCCCGCGACTTCGTCCGCGTTGTCTTTAGACAGCAACCTTAAATTATTCCGGGATCAAAATCTGTTAATCTATGTGTGTGGGTGTGTAAAAGTATGTGTTAATCCACCTATATGTGTGCCAAATTTTATCCAAATCCGTTCAGCCGTTTTTACGTGATTGAGTAACAAACACCCAAACATCTAAACATCCAGACATCTAAACATACAAACTTTCACATTTATAATATTAGATGGAATCAATATGGCGGTGTTAAGGTTACTTTGAAAGGAAATGGCTGGTTCTGTAGGTCTTAAAGTCTCTCATATATGATATCAGAAGTACTAAATACAGATACAGTTATACCTTGCTGTAGTAAGAGAATGTAGACTGCTTGATCTATTATGTATTACAAGAGGGATATAATGTGGCGTACGTATGGTTAGCATGCAAAGATTTTTACAGGTGCATTTTTATCTATAATATGGAAAGGTGTTAATTGACATGAAATTTGGCGCTCAGTGTGGGACCAAATGTTTTGATTACAAATAATAGAATAGTTCTGAAATTGATTCCAATTCCGCAGCCGATGTATAGAAAAAACATATTATTGGGACGGAGTCAATGTGGCGAGCCGGCGACATCGCGTATCATACGATGAATAACTGCAGAAATCTACCAAGGTCGTCTAAAATAAGACTATTGCTATATCACAAAACTATTTTCGATGTTTCTATTCAATAGAATATTTGATTTTTGTAATGTGTAAAAGCTACTTCGATAGTGTATCCGTAGGTAATGGCTACTTTTTATTGCTACCCTGTTTGAAATAAATTTTAACTGTCGTTTTACTTCTACAACTTTATTAAATATGTATTTAATTTTCATCTGCTTCAGGCAATCCAAATACTATGCCCTTTCCTAATTGACTTCAAAATAATGATCTCAAGTAGCTTAGTCCGTTAACTGGAGTAAAATTATTGCTGTCACTATAAACTGATTGAGCGTTGTGGATTTTAGTATACATTTCGTCGTTTCATCGCCTTTCAAAATACCTATAGCGGGAGGGAGTGTCATAATTATATGGCAGCGAGAGCTGGGTATGTAAGAAGAAGAATGAAAGTAAGATAAATGCGGTCAAAATGCGAGCTCTGCGAAAGATGTGCGGAGTGAAGGAGCCGACCGTATTCGCAACAGCGTAGTAAGAAAGCGAGTCGGTATAAAAGATAGTATTGGTGTAAAGATGAGAAAGAGCATGCTCCGTTGGTTCGGGCATATAGAAAGAATGTGTAAAAGAAAGAATGACAAAACAGATATACAATGCAAAAGTGGAAGGATGTAGGTACCGGGGACGACTTAGTCTATCTTACCATGATCAAATAGACCGTGTCTTATCTGAAGGACAAGCTAAGAGTCTCCGTAACCGGCGAGCGTGTATGAGACAAACTATGAGAGTGGAGGAAACCAGAGAGGGATGTAAGGAAATAACTTGTTGGGACTCTGTACTCTCTGCTTACCCCGCAAGGGATCTGGCGTAATGATATAGATAGATAGAATTGTACTCTACTCGTTATCACACGTATAATATAAATCAATATGTGGTATTTGTAATACAACTATAAATGTATAAAATACATATGTTTTATTTGGAGTGGGAAGTTATCAAAACTAGTTAATAAGCAAGTGAATGCAATGATCGTCAATTAAGAGTTGGAATGCTAGAACGAGAGATGTTTTTATACTATAGTGCAACATTCATTAACGATCAACATTTTGGTTTTCATACAGCGTTATAAATTCTCGTTCTAAAACTGTTTCACTTGTTTGACTGATTAAATAATTGTAGTTGATTATTTTTGGGAAATTGATAATATTTTGTACAAAGCTCTCAATATTTTGGGAAGAAAAATATTAACATGATGACTTTTCTATCTTACGCAAGATATTTTGGTCTCCCAAGCCAAGATATAATTATCTCGCATGTACAGTCATTAATCAAACTACCCTCATGGAGGCTCCATCGAGTGCTGCGTGGGAGTTGGCATTTCTCCCAGACTTGGCGGCTATCCGGCTTTTCTATAATACGTCATGTACATGTCTTAAATTAACGAGCTTAGTAGGAGATAGTCCAGTTGTTCGAGCGTAGTCTTTTCAACACAAGATCGTAACCTAAATGTACGATTTTATTCGGAAACCTCAACATTATTATTCCTAACTGATTTTTATTCTATATTTTTCAGTTATTTACATATTCTTATTAATGATATCCAGATGGCTAAACCTAATGGAAAAGTAGGAATCAGTAGGGAAACAAAATATAAATATTTAGGCATTGGGACTGTAATCTTTTTTATGTATAATTTAAATAAATTAAAGCCGTGATAGCCTAGTGTTAGACCGTTGGACTGCAAAGTTAGAGATCTCGGGTTTAAACTTACCTCTGTCTTTTTGAAAGCATGTGCGTATTAAAATTAACTATTACTTGCTTTAACGGTTAAGGAAAACATCGTCCGGAAACCTGCATGCCTAAGAGTTCCTCGAAGGTGTGGGAAGTTCGCCAACCCGCACTAGGCCAACGTGGTGGACTATGGCTTAAACCCTCTTAGTTTGAGAGGAGGCCCGTGCCCAACGGTGGGACAGTTTATTAACAGGGCTATTATTATTATTTGAATAAATTCTTCGCACCTATGTACATGCATTGAACCGTAAAACATAGTATGTACAAGCTCTGATAAAAATATTGGTTTCTATCTATGTGGGTCATTGAAAATAGATTATGACTATGGCTTGGTCTAGTGGTAAAAATGTAGGCCGCACCGTTTACTGGAACAAATAGTCGTGGACTCAAACCCCGTATGGGACACATTTGTGTGGCACACACAGTTGTTACGGTGTCGATGTATGTGAATGTGAAATTCATGTTTACAAACGCAACTAGAAAACATGAATAATTTCTGGAGTGGGAAAACGTCCATTCAAAATATTAAGAAAAAAAATCAGGGTAAATGGACACCAACAAACAATACCATTTTAAACACATTTTACATGGCATTCGATTTAGAATATTAACAGCTTATGGATAAGGTCCTATTTTCATTAGGATATTTTGATAATTGTTACACTATTCCCAAAAATCCACGTTTACGACACTGTTATAAGAGGGCTTGTAGGTGTAAAGTTGGTATAAAATCGGTGTAAATATGAGAATGGACATCATCCGGTGGTTCATACATATAGAACAAATGACAGAGAAAAGATTCACAAAACAGATATAAAATGAAATATTCGATGAATGTTGTCAGGGAAGACCTACACTACCTTATAATATCAGCCTATACTGCCCACTGCTGGGCAAAGGCCTTCTCTCACAAATCGAGGTGAGAGAGATTGGGTCATACTCCACCACGCGGACCCAGTGCGGATTGGTGGAGGCAGGTTTGTGGCCACCTGCTGTTGGAACTTATCAAGCCACCTTTAAGGCTTCCAACTCGGCTTAACGACTACCACATTAAGTGGTAACCGGGACCAACGGCTTAACGTGCCTTCCGAAGCACGGTACACTACCTTACCGTGATCAAATAAACCATGTCTTGGTTGGTGTATAAGTTAAGACTCTTAGTAACCAGCGAACGTGTATGACATTAACTATGACAGAGGAGTAAACGATAGAGATCTGTAGGGAAAAATCCTGATCCGATTGGATCTGACGTGGACATATAGAATAGAATAGAAAGAAATATGGTCCCTAACTCTTTCTGTCATATTTAATAATAATATATGCCGTACTAATAGCATCACGACTTTGAAGTCGTTAACTATATAGTCCCACAAGTATATTTTGGCCCGTGGGCAAAATCGGAACTGATGCTGTCATCAGGTGAAATGTCACTTCATGACAGTCGCAGAGTTGCCTTTTGCTATGAAATTTACCCGAGTTCTTTTTTTAATTAGTGACTGCGGACTACCCTATTGATATATTTCCCTGGAAGTAGGAACATTTTACTAAATAATAACCCTAATTTTGCACCACCCTGTCCATGTCATCGACGGGCCAAAAGATCCTTGTCGCACTATACCATAGCAGTTTCTGTCCGTTAAGACATCACCACGGACGTCACATATTATTTTGTGTCAACCCTACTGCCCCACCTGCGCCGTAATGCGTTAATGACCACCCTAACAAAAACACTTCGCAGATATATCCAATGCTTAATGCGTTTATTAAGACGCGGCGACGTGTTATTTTTTAGTGCCTTGTTTTAAGTGAATTTTGACGCAAGTGTGTATGAATGATCTACGCTGTTGGCCGCGGGGCCTTCACCGGACAAGAGGGCGAGCGTGCAATCACTACGCTCGAGCCAGAAGGGCAAGGGGGCAACTAGCTCATGGGCGCCTCAAGTAGGAACGCCCTGGGCTTAGGCAGTCGCTATGTGGACCCTCTCACATAGCGACTCGTATACTAGGTGTCTCGCCGTGGTGCTCTGCACCGGTCGGCGGCCAAGGGATTCTTCGACCTCGCCGGCGAGGTCGGTGTCTGATCCTAGGTCGGTGTCTGATCCTAGTTTGGTGTCTGATCCTTTGGCGCAAGCGTAACACTAACGTTAACACAGGTGGAGCGAGAACAAAGAACTAAAATGACGTTTAAAATATAAGTATATATTTGAAATACTTACCTTCATCATATTCGGTTGACAGCTTGCAACCTCTTTGAGGGTCCAGTCATAGCTGGCTGCGCGCACGTCGATTTGAAGTCCCGGCCATTTGTAACGGCTGTTTGTGATTGGCTAATTCAAACCGCACTCTCAGTTCTACCAATCACGTGGTTACTTTACTTTCTTCATATTGTTTTTGGTATTTCCTTTTTTTTAATTCAACGTCACTCAGTGTCCAGTTTATAGGAATTTATTTCACACGGATTTATTGTCGAACTTCATTCATACTTCTTGTTCCTAATGAACGTGTACCTAAAAATAATTGAAAAAACATTGTTAGTACAAGTTGTGATGCTTATAAATTGAGGTAGAAAATTAAATAGTAATTAAGTCCAGATATGTTATTAAGTACTTGTAAACAAGATAATTATAACATTTTTTAACATCAATTAGTTTCAAACTGATATTGTTTTTTTTATATAAAGCGTAGCCCCACACTAGGATTTATTCCCGTGTCGTGGGTGCGTTTTCAAACATGTAAATTCACATACACAAATACACAGACTGAAACAAATAATTGTGGGTCACACAAAGATTTGTCCCGTGCGGGAATCGAACCCGCGACTATTCGACCCAGTGGGCGGAGCACTTTAACCACTGCGCCAAATCGTCTGACCATCCATTTTGGGTGTGCATATTAATTCATACACCCTTAAATCTACATATACCTGCTATATTTCGACGGGCGATTTAGCGCTTAAGCCGCGCCGCCCACTGTGTCTAATAGTCGCGGGTTCGATTCCCGCACGGGACAAATCTTTGTGTGACCCACAATTATTTGTTGTGGTCTGGGTATTCGTGTATGTGAATTTTCATGTTTGTAAACGCACCCACGACACAGGAATAAATCCTAGTCTGCGGCTACGTTAAAAAAATGTAAGTTGAAGTCCTCGCCCCATCTTTACTATGATTGTAGGCGCTAATCTACTACAAAATAATACTACTACATAGATTTTCATTCAATTTTCACCTATATAGATTACTGATTTATACAGTTATAATTATCGCGTATTAATTTAATTTGACTTATGTCGAAGAGATGTTTATGGCACACATCTGTTTTATCAACAATAGGTTTATTGTTGATAAAACAGGTGTGTGCAATACAATTAACATGATATAAAAATAACGTAAAAAAAAGCTTGTATTAATTATTAAGAAAAATATAAAGCAGGCCGGATTAAAAAAAAACAGGATAAATTCATCGGATCCGGCCGGATCACAACAACCCTGTAACCTAAATGCATAATTCGAATAGTGAATCTATTGTATAAAATTTCGCACAAGGTTGCAGTATCGATTGCAGAATGAGTTGTTAGCTACTTCCATGTCTCAATAACATAACCTTTTGAATTGAACAGCAAACTGAAAACTAAATCAAAAACAATTGCGTGCTCTACATTCCTCTACTCAATTCTCAAAATAGCACAGACCCGGTAATCGATATTTAAAATTCTTATCGAAATACATTCAATGTTTGTTAGCTTCCAGGACGAAAGTTTCATGGATAAAGACACTCCAAATCAACCTGTTATTGAGGTAAATAATGAAATCCCGAAGCTCGCTCCCTCAGATCTAAAAATAATAGTTGACAAGAAGCGGGCCCGTGCTGTTATTGGATAGATAGTCTAGTCGTGCAGAACGTTATCAAACAGACATTAGCCGCGGACCGCCCACGTCATCGTCATTCATCCGCTTCGATCGCACGCACACACACATACACTACCCACGCGACTTACCACACCCGCGGCTGCCTCTCACCATACCACCGTTCCGCACTAAAACCAACTGGCCACCATGCACCATAAATGACCATAAAACTCGACCACGACGTCGCCTCTACACTCTCACACAGCCGTCCACCATCTTAAATTCATTCACAAAAATCGCTATGGCAAAGCACCTATTTGTTTACCGTTTTACGCCTCTCTGAGCACACTGTTGCACCAAAAATCAACACTTCTACCTTCTCTGGACGTAGATGATAGTTTTACACACGTTTTCGCGGTGAAAATGCGTTTTTAGCTCGATTTTTTAGGCAATACGGTCGTACGGCTGCGCGCGGGGTCATCACGTGGGTACGTCGCGAGTGGCAGTGTGCAACTAAAGAATGGTGGCAGGACTGCGGACGGCCGCGGAACGCGCACGCGCGTTGACTACCCGCCAAAATACACCTACGCGCATGTATGGGTTTGTAGGCTGTGGTTATCTTTCAAAAGTTCCACAGATTCAATTATATGTTGGTTTATTGTTCATAATAACTCGTGTGACTTCGTTTTATTGTAACTTGGTTAAATGTATAAAGCGCAGGGCGATGCGACTAGCTACGGTAAAGGTATAAAAGAATTATGTTTGTCCCCGCGTAGCTTGTCGTAGCGTCTTGACGCTAATCTACAGCTAGCTACGTCGTAGATTTCCAATAATACATGTTACGAAAAAATAAAATCATATATAGTACTATACCATACATATTACTATTTACTTTATGCTATTAAACTAAATATTTAAAAATATAAATTTGACGAACGATCTAGCGCAGTGGTTAAGAGCTTAAGCCGCTCTGCCCACTTCGTCTAATAGTCGCGGGTTCGAGTCCCGCACGGGACAAATCTTTGTGTGATCCACAATTATTTGTTCCGGTCTGGGTATTTGTGTATGTGAACGTTCATCGTTCATGTGTGTAAACGCACCCACGACACAGGAATAAATCCTAGTGTGGGGCTACGTTTTATCAATGAAAACTTTTATCAATGAAATTACAGGTATATCGTATCAATGCAATCCTTAAGTATTTTTTTTAAATTGTAAACAATTCTGAAGAACAAGAACTTAACTATCGAACGGTGGACTTTCCAAATTGAACTATGACCAATTACTTTCTGTAACAATGTCTATATGTACATAAGCACAGTTTAGACCACTGCCGAAAATTATTCAATTAAAAATACTTGTCCCACCTAGAATTCGAATCCAGGCCCTCACAATAGCCAGCCTAAATTTGCACAACTGGGCTAACAAAGCAGTCGTACTATATCTATATATACCAATTTTACGCGTATGAGACGAACTATGAGAGTGGAGGAAGCCAGTGAGGTATGTAAGGAAAGAACCTGTTGGAACTCTGTACTCTCGGCCTACCCCGCAAGGGATCTGGCGTGATGATATAAATAGATAAATAGATAGTAAGTGATAAAAATTAATAAAAGAAATGTAACCATTACTTCAATATAATTGTTTATCGATGTACTATAATTTAATAAAAAAAAACAAATCAGTTCAAGCGGTACCTTTTTAACCGACTTCAAAAAGGAGGAGGTTCTATGTTCGGTTGTATGTATGCTTTTTTTTTTTTTTTTATGTATGTTCAGCGATATTTCCGTCAATTGTGGACCGATTTTGATATATTTTTTTGCATTGGGTTCAGTATATCTTCAAGGTGGTCCCATATTAATTTTATTGACATTGGACTTTGGACTTAGAAGATACACCAGGGAACTCCTTAACGACAAACAATAGGCATGTGTAAATTGAGATATTATGGGTATTACGTCAATCCTATAGGTATCCTATTATAGAATAATTCACTGGTCACTTAAAATTGTAAAATAAAAATCTTTTATAAAAAAAGGTAAACCGACTTCAATAAGCAAAAAAATAAATATTTGAAGTCGGTGCCAAGTAACCGACTGCACCAACCAGCACCGACTTCAAATATTTATTTTTTTGCTTTTTGAAGTCGGTTTATTACGCTTAATTCAAGGAAAAGATCTATCTATCTCTATCTATATCATCACGCCAGCTCCCTCGCGGGGTAGGCAGAGAGTACAGAGTTCCAACAGGTATTAATTACATACAATTACAGGTATTAGTATCAAGGAAAAGATATTATTAAATAATAAAAATAAATAAACACCGTCACGCACACACACTCACTTTTCACCGTCGATGTTCGGTCCCATGGAATAGGGGGCGAGCCTATTGCTATATAATTTTTTTTTACTACCGATCCGCCCAGTCTTAGCGCGGGTGAATTATACATATAAACCTTCCTCTTGAATCACTCTGTCCATTATAATATTTCTCACATTAGATGGGTAGTGACAGTTCTAAGTGCCAAGCGAAATTGATATTTAATTCAAGGATGTTAAGGTATAACACTATAAGTACAGAAACAGGTCATGCCTCTTATTGCCATTGAATAAAGTACAATTTTCTCTGACACTTACAACTGTCACAGTACCCTTCCTTCATGGAAAATATTATAGTGAAAACCGTATGAAAATTCGTTTGGTAGTCAATGAGTTTATCGCGTTCAGATAGATAGATTAATGCGGCAGGTGGACTTTGTTTTATAATATGTAGACATATTTGATATTTTGGCCTTCATTTGTTGCCTACCTCGTTGGTCTGGTGGCAAAGAGCATCGCTTTGTGATCTCGAGGTCCTGGGTTCAAATCCTAGGTCGGACAAATGTAGTTTTTCTAACGAAAAGTTCCCGGTATGAGCGGAGTCTGGAATTGTGCCCGGTATATGGCAATAGGCTCGCCCCCTAGTACATGGGACCTAACATCGTCGGCGAAACGTGGGTGTACTCAGTACACCTCTGCCACCCCCTCTGGGGAATATAGGCGTGACGGTGTTTTTCATTTGTACCATGACACCCTTTTTTTTTGGCAAATTGCAGAATTCTAGGTCAGCGGCATAGGACGATACTTTAGACTGTTTATAGGTAATCTATCTATCTATCCATATCATCACACCAGATTCCTTGCGGGATAGGCAGAGGGTACGGAGTTCCAACAGGTTCTTTCCTTACATACCATTTATTGTTTATTATTATGATTTATTACTACTGTTGCCCTTTTAATTGATTAATTATATTGTTTTGTTTGTAATTATTCCATATTGCACTTTGTGAAGAGCGGTACCTCCTGCCACAAGTATTATAATAATACTTACTAGGAGGTTCCAACAATGAATGTATTTATTTTACTTATGGAATTGAAAATAGTTCGTCTCATACACGCTCGCCGGTTACGGAGACTCTTGACTTATCCTTCAGATAAGCCTCGGTCTATTTGGTCGTGGTAAGATAGTCTATGTCTTCGTCGGTACCTGCATCCTTCCACTTTCACATTGTACATATGTTTTGTCATTCTTTCTTCTGACATTCTTTCTATATGCCCGAACCACCGGAGCACACCCTGTCTCATCTTTACACCGATACTATATTTCATACCTACTCGCTTTCTTACTATGCTGTTGCGAATACGGTCGGTCAGCTTCACTCCGCATATCTTCCGCAGAGCTCGCATTTCCACCGCATTTATCCTACTTTCATTCTCATTCTTACATACCCAGCTCTCGTTACCATATAACAGCGTTGGGACAAGAACTCCGTTATGTATGGCCAGCTGCGCCTTTTGGCTTAAGTGCCGGCTCCCAAGTAGCTGTCACATTGCACCATTTACTCTGTTCCCTGCACTCACTCTTCTCTCTATGTCAGCGGTGTATTTCCAATCCTTACTGAAGGCGCATCCAAGATATACAAACTCATTCACTTGCTCCAGCACATCGTTACCAACCACAATCCTTGCATTCGTTCTGGTTTCTTCCCGTTCAAGAACCATAATCTTGGTTTTCTTTACATTCAAATGTAAGCCATTGTTCATGCAATCGTCTTTCATAACTGTGACTAGTGTTTGCAGATCAGTGGCTGTTGGCGCTATTAAAACCGCGTCATCTGCATATAATAGATGGTTTACCACTAGGTCACCCATTATATATAGGTAATAGTCAATATTTACAGAATTTAATACGTGTGATCACGCGGTGGTGGTAGAGATGTACCGAGTACACCCACTTTCCGCCGTCTATTTTATGTGCCATGTTATTTCATAAGTGTACAACCGTCTTAAGTTCCATCCATGGTTGTCCGTTACCAATGCCCATATTGTTTGTTCCTCGCGTTTTGAATAGGTCCCTAAGCCTCAATTATAGTAACGAAATTCCAGTATCTATATCATCACGCCATACCACTTGCAAGGTAGGCAGAGAGTACAGAGTTCCAACCTAAAATTTCAGTATGCTATTCTGATCCTTATTTCAATGATTACATGCTATAATAATTTCAATACAGACGGAGTCACAGAAAGTAGCTATAGTGCGGCAGGGATCTTTTGGCCGGTAGACGACATTGACATTGACATTGGCATGGCCGTTGGAGTGAAATTAGTGTTACCATTTAGTAAAACTTTCCTACTTCCAAGGAGATATTTAATTAATAAATAACTTGCGTAAATTTTATAGCAAACGGCGATTCTGCGACTGTTATGAAATGGCATTTCACCCGATGACAGAGTTAGTTCCGATTTTGACCGCAGGCCAAAAGATCCTTGGGGACTTTTGTAACGTTGATAATATAATTTCACTGTAGTATTTTTCACATAGGATGGGTAGTGACAGTTCTAATTGCCAAACGAAATTATACTTTATTCAATGGCAATAAGGAGCATGGCCGGTTTCTATACTTATGGTTTTACTCAAAGTCAAAAATCATTTATTTGTTTAGGCCAATACATAAGCACTTACAAACGTCAAAATTATTACATTTTTTACATCTACCAGCGGTTCGGAACGCGGCCTCCACTGAGGTAATTTGTTGTAGAAGCGTATACATTGCCCCATGAAAGAATTACTAATTCTGTGGAGACGAATAGAATGTACAATAAGATCATCTTTGTTCCGTGTATTAACATGATGAATGTCGCTATATTTTTCAAAGCTACTGATATTCTTTTTAACATATAGAATATTTTTCATATATAAATTGTGAGGTAACAGCTAGAATATTTATCTCTCTAAATTTTTCCTTAAGGGAAGCTCTCGGGGCCAAATTATAAATTGCTCGAATAGCCCTTTTCTGCAGAACAAAGATGGTGTTTAGTTCTGCAGAGCATCCCCATAGCAGTATGACATAATACTATCAAAATAAGCGAAATAAACAAGTCTAGCTGCCTCAATATCTAATAATATATTAATAATCTAATTTTCTTTACGTTATCGTTACGTGTTTGGTAATTCATTGCGAATAGCCCTGAGCGGCAGTGGTTAAGTTTCGGTTTAGCGGCGATTTGCTAGAAGAATTGGAGCCCTGTATATTTATAGAGTCCTTCATATTTTTAGAAAGTAGGTTTATTTTTAATGCAAACCAAATTTCGAAGCATAGTTTTGACCTTTGCTATAATCTGTGAGAGGTCGTTTTTAGAATTGTCTTGTAGGTCAACTAGGGTTTGTTGATGGGTCATTCATAATAACTGGAATATCTAAGACAAAGTTCTGCTAAAACACGCCTATTATCTCTAAATGAGATAATACGTATATTGGTTATAGTATTGTGGTAGCTCTTACTTATTTCTTATAATGAGAATCTATTTTGGTACCAAATCGACTCTACCGCTTCATTCGCCGAACGAAATTTTTACATTATTTTGGCAAGTTGTGGATGTGTGTTATGTCGAGTGTTTGCATTTACCTATAGTGTTGTGTTTTTAACCAACTCTTCGAGATTTGTAGTGTATACGGTATACAGTCCGTTGACTTGTATTCTCGTGGTATTTTTGAAATACGTACTAGGCGAACACTTGATTAATCAAAACACAAAATGTTTGCTTTTAGCCCATATTTTTAATAGAACTAAAAAGCCTAAGTCGAAGTGAAGAATACCAGCGTATTCTAGGGAAAATTGCCAAGGGGTAGATATAGTGCTTATTATTGTGTATTTCGCTCGACCCGACGTGACCCGACCGTGCGGGCAGATAGATAGATAGATAATACTTTATTGTTCCACCAGAAATGCAAGAAGGAAATAAAAAGATACAATATTTCAATTGAAAGATAGTGTAACAATGGGTGGCCTTATCACTAATAGTGATCTTTTCCAGGCAACATTTGGATGGAGAGGATCTAAAGAAAACACAAGATTTAGGGGGTGTACTTAGATAACAGAACATAACAATACACAAATAAATCTATCATAAACTACCTAAATAATATACACAAGTAAAAATAATGAATACGCGCCAAAGATAAGTCTACAATATATATAGCCACACACATGAAATAATGTTTAAAATAAATTAGAGAACTAAGTAAAAAATCGTAATTGACAATAAAATAAGTAACTTTAGTTTTGATAGTTTTAATGTCTATTTAGTAATAACAGTAATATTGTATAATTATTTTTTTTTTGGCGGGAAGCCGAAGTGACGTTGTCAATTTGTTTTGATTTCCAAAACTTGTATTATTTACGGCTGTCGCAATTGGTATGTAGAGTATCCACCGCTTTACTATCCAGGGTGGGGCACTTCATTAATTTCATGATCATCGTTATCATCAAGTTCATCGGGGAATCGAATTAATTTAAACAAACACGATTACATATCTCACTGGACTCTGCCAAAATACACCTTAAATTAGTGTGAAACCATAAATTAAAGAAGAAGAAGAATATATAATAATGTCTCCATAGATCTGTGACGCAGCTACACGTCAATAATCCCGTATTCGCACGCTGGCGTCAATGCAGTATGCCGCCCACTCGTCTCCACAGTCCTCAATGGAATGACGTTATGTGATTCTGTGAAATGCATATGTAGACATGGTGTGTCCACCAAATAAGGTCCTATAATCCAGTATTTATATTAGGCATTAATAACTTTATCAACGGGTACAAAAGTTGCAAATGCCATTTTTTTTTGGCATATGTAACTTTTTTCTATGGGTTGATATGTATTTACCTATATTATAAGCACACTACAACAGTACATAACTAGGAAGTTACGAGTCCATGTGTTTTTGTTTGTTTTGTACTTCGAAATCTATTCAACTGACTCAAGTGGTCACTCGTTAGACGCATATGTCTGCACGGCGCCAAGCTGAAATTCAGTCGCATGGTAAGAGAATTTTAAATTGAGTGTTCATGCGTTTTTTTTAAATATAACTAACTATCTATGAAATAAAACTATTTTTCGGATTTTCGTGCTTTGCAGCAAGCACCTATGGTGACGGGTCGGGAAACGTCGGGAACTTAAAAATCAAAAATAAACCGCGATAAAATCCGAAAAATAGTTTTATTTCATGTGTAATATTCGCGTAAATCTAAGAACTCAGTATATAACTATTTCTATTTTTTAAAAAACGTAGCCCCACACTAGGATTTATTCCTGTATCGTGGGTGCGTTTACAAACATGAAAATTCACAAACAAATACCCAGACCGGAACAAATAATTGTGGATCACACAAAGATTTGTCCCGTGCGGGAATCGAACCCGCGACTATTAAACACAGTGGGCGGAACGGCTTAAGCTCTTAACCACTGCGCTAAATCGTCCGTCAACTATCTATATTATCACGCGACATCCTTTGCGGGGTATTAAATATAACTGCATCGCTTTTACATGCATGCAACATGGTCGTACAGGGGACCACACGGAGTCTTACAACATGGGGCTTGTAAGGTAATTTATGAAAGGATGGGTGGGTAATTTTTCAACAGTTTTTAAATTTGTGGGTGTAGAAAACTTAGGCCCATTTGCAAGACTTGCTCGAGGTTGTAACGTTATTGAAGGCAATTTAACGTTAACCCTGGTTTGTGCAAGTGGGCCTTAAGGGACAGTTGGCGGGCACATCGCAGGTTGGTACAGAAAGTTTCTTGAGAGGCGGCCACGTGGAGTGGGCAGTCCTCCTCCCCAAGATGACCGACGACCATGTGGTGGGTAAAACCTGGATAAGTACAGCATAAAGCCTGTTGTGCTGGCGATCTTAGGAGGCCTAAGTCCTGCTTTTTCGGCTAATGATAATAGGTATATTTCCTTCAAGAGTGAGACACATTTGCAATTTTGATATTGAATTTTCTACAGAGCAGTATTGGGCATTTTTTTAATTGTAGAACCAATCAATTGATATTCCAATTGCAATTAAAACAAATCCCCCTAAAGTACTCCGGAATAACAATGACTTTTGGATGTCAAACGCCTCAATCTTCTCTTGCTCTTTCTTGCCATGGGTGTTGTTGAGCACTTGAAACATCTGGATCTTAAAAAGTAAAAATAAGCGCGACGATACTTGTATTCGAAGTATTAACTGCAACTTAATTTTTTCATCATTAATTTTAGCCCCACTCTGCTATAGAGTAATGTAAGAAGACTATTACTGCGCTTTTCAACGAAGGACGAAGCTCACGATATCAAGCCTTTAGCACATATGTGCTTGTCCGTTCTCCACTGTTGGTAATGATTTCAAGTTAACCTTGTAACCTTCTCTGGTTGGTTGTACCAACTTCTTAAATCTTTCTATATCCATTAAAGGCGATATTAAGTAGTTAATAACACAACTTTCAATACTATCAATGGTAGTTACCATTTCCATTGATTCCTAAAAGTGGGAACCATTCAAAAACTTTTGATTAAAGGATTAAACTCAAACATTATACTCCGTCACTTACAAAAATGAATGAGCGTTGACTACAAACGTCCATTCATTGTTCCTACTAAGAGAGAATCTTTCCCACTTATCTTGCTGACGTCTGAGTGACGCAATGCCGAAGATTATCACCCAGCTGCAGACACCCTGGCGCCGGTCTGGCTAGACAGAGGTCAGACATGGTTATTCCAGCCAAAAAAATAAATAATTCCCAACGTTAATTTATCTTTCTCTATATAAATGTATTACGCAACTTGAATTCGTTGCCAAATGTTTGCGAAGAAAGTTTTTGGAGTATAAGTTGAATTCTGCAGTAATTTTTCTTGTTTTTAAGTATGGGGTTACGTAATGTGCTGAAGGGGAGAGTAGCATGAAAGTAGAGCTGTAAATGATTAGTTTAAAATGGATATTGGTATGTGTTAGGTCAGTAGTATAATAATAAATAACATGTTATATAAATAACAGAAGACTAAGTAGTTTTTTTTCTAAATAGGGAACTGAATGAATTACAATTGCTTTAAACATATGTTAAATTTATTTTTTCAAATACTTAAATTAATAATATTGCTATAACTCATTCCAAATGTTATTTGATCTCCTCTTATCAAATAAGTTTAATCATGCAGGTTTCGTAGTGAAGCTGGATTTCTAAAAGTTCTTAAGCAAATAGAAATTGCCGCTTCAGAACAGTAACTTTGATTTTTGTAACTTTGATGTTTGTCCGAGGTCTTGCGTCCATTTGGCTACACCTTGTATAAAATGAGCTTATAGCAGAGTAACTAGTAGTACGACAGTGGAAGGCTGTAGAGGTAAAAAAATCTTCATCTTGATTATGTCTAGGATCATTTAAAATAGTTAGAATCGAATGTTGCCATTATAGAAAAGAACAGCTTAAGAAAACCTTATATTCATATACTTCAGTTTTATTTGTTCTCCTGTGTGAGGATAGTACTTATAACGATAATCCTCGTTATCATACGCGTTTATCATTTGTATGAAGAAAATAAACAGCGCCCCTAGCAGATTTCGCGAGGAACAAAATCTAATACATTATAAAAGCTAATCACGATAGTTTTTGGAGATCGCTGATTATCTACTACAGTTCTAAAAAAAATATTCCCCATGCCCCAAGCAGGGCTGGCTGAGTTATACTGTATACACTTAAATTTTCCCGACGATGTTTGGTCCCATCACAGATACAGGTACAATCTCAATGTAATTGGGGGCGAGCATTTTGCCGTCAAACCAGACGATCCAGACAATGCTATTGAGAAATCGATAGGAAAACCCCAGTAAAACTTCCTTACCCTTACTTCCTCCCCTCGATTTGAGCCTAGGACCTTGACGCCAGTCAAACAAAACGGTGTGTTACTTGAAAGAAGCATGACCTCAGACACCACTATTTGATTTTATTTAACAAATTCATTTAGAAAATCAAAATTCCAGTTTTGAAGAGTTAATTATCATTTTTTTAAGAAAAACAAAACTACCTACGGAACTAGCTGTATAGAAAAATAATGGTAAATGTTCAATTGAAATCGCCGTATTGCTGTTATGTACAATAAGTTATAGAAATGTCCATATATCTATATCATCACGCCAGATCCCTTGCGGGGTAGGCAGGGAGTACAGAGTTCCAACAGGTTCAAATGTTAATAAAATTATAAAAAAAAAACTAATATAATTTGAATTGATTAAGTTCCTGATTTAAGACAAACTACTTTCAGGTCTTGTGTTAATTATGTTACTCCTTGTATATATTATGAAGGTAGATAATAATACTATATATATATATAATGAGGCGCTCGTAGCGCTAGAGGCGCTCGTAGCGCTGTGCGACCGCGGTGTTCTTACCGATCACCAAGGTTAAGCAGCGTTCGACTCGGTCGGCCTGAGATGGGTGACCGTTTGTGGCATTTCATATTCGAGCGTCTCCGTGCTTCGGAAGGCACGTTAAGCCGTTGGTCCCGGTTACCACTTAATGTGGTAGTCGTTAAGCCGAGTTGGAAGCCTTAAAGGTGGCTTGATAAGTTCCAACAGCAGGTGGCCACAAACCTGCCTCCACCAATCCGCACTGGGTCCGCGTGGTGGAGTATGACCCAATCTCTCTCATCTCGATTTGTGAGAGAAGGCCTTTGCCCAGCAGTGGGCAGTATAGGCTGATATTATATTTATATTATATAGATAATAATAATTCATACTAGTATTACTGCGTTAAGAAATCACTCACGGTCCACTGTTTGTTGGTATTTGTTATATATGACGCCAACGGACATGTTTGTCTAGCGATATTTATAAGTACTGCTTTGGACATTGACTCATCTAACGTTCAAATATTTTCAATAAACACTCAAGTGCCACCTATCTAGCTGTTCTTAAAATATTGTTATACTTTATATTATTATTATACATTATTTTTATCTGTTCAGTTATTTACCAACAAAACAAACCTCTAAAATAAACCAATATCGTAAATATCGTCGCATCGCCACAGAGCTGCCGGTTACGCACGGCCCGCCTACGGTTTTGAATTTCGAAGCATTCATGTATGCGAGACAAAGAAGCAACACACATAGTCCGTACTAAAGGCTATGTGAGTGAAAGAGATAGAGTTCGTCATCGATCGGCTTGCGTCACGGAGTACGCGTGGGCGCGATGACGTCACGCCGCACCCGCCAATCGCCTCGTACGGGAAAGGCGCCACGAATTAGTAGTGTTGGAAAAATTTTCTTATAGAATTTTCCTTAGACTGATAATATTTTTTAGGGTGTCTATAAAGTTTTTATCACCATAAATACTATATCATGGTATGAATCAAGTATATTTGTGGCAGAACAAAATATTAATCTGGTTTTCAACGTATAAAATTAGACGGATTTGTTATCTGTTGGTGACTCATTTCTAAAAGGAGAGCAAAGGATGGTAGAGCGGTTAATATTTTTCATGCTTTTTCCATGGAAATTAGAAGGTTTAAGGTAGTAGGATTGTGATAGGTGAAAATATAGTGAAGCTACTGTTGATTAGGTAGAGTTTACAGGAGAAAGATTTAAGGGTTGTTAATTTAGAGGGAGATTATAATATTAAAAATCTTGTAATGTAGATAATATATTCTGTTAATTATTTGTAAACCCAATAAACACACACACATACACAGAAAAAATAGATAATATAATAATAGACAAAGTATATGTCTGGCTAAGTGTAAAATATTTTTTTTTATGTAATTGACGTAAAAAATATTAGGATTTCTAATTTGGGCAAAATTTTAATTTACTTGTTAATTTTTTAAAAAAATATCTCGTTTAAGTAAGATCACTCGTGTCAGTAAATGTGTCCACCTATTTAAAATAATTATTTGGTTAAGTGGGTAATTCCTCGTTATTCTAGTGGTGCACAAAACGGGTGGCGAAGTGGTCCTGGGTTCGATTCGTTGAGCGGATTTATTGACGATTGCTTATTACCTACTTTACAACATTGAAACTAAACATCGTCACCAAAATGTAGGTGTTCACAGTACACTTTTGCCATCCCTGCTTGGGGAATGTAGGTAAAGAAAGGCAGGAAGTACAGTTTGATTTCGTATTATGTAAGTAGCTACGAGTAACAGAAATCTTTATTTAGAAAACTTTACAACTTACAATATTTAAAATAAAGATTCATCAAATGTAACAATATAAAGATAACCACATTTTAGTACCAGAGTGACATCTAGTGTCTAGCGTTTGGATTAGTGCACAACGAATATTATAAGAGATTATAGTGTAGATGTAAGTGGACACTAGATGGCACTATTCATAAATTATTCAAAAGTTACAAATCTTGATAAACGATACATTTATTTTCAATTATTTGTATTCATTCAAACCTTTAGAAGACTGAATTTACATCGTTTTTATTATATTTCAAATTATAAGTACTCTACATGCAATAAATTATAGATCACCATTAAGTATTAAGTACCTACTCATCTACTTATATTTTATCTCTTTTGAAAGATGATATAGTGCTGGTTAATTACTTCTCGATTAGCAACTTAATTGAACAGGGCTACTTAGAGATGGTGCAATTCGTACATAGGCTTAGTAGGTACTTGCAACTTTAGTTGTCGAGTAGTCTTCACTTTACTTCTTACATTAGTACTTTAATTGGTTCACGAAATTACTAAAATTCTGTCCAAAATACCGGACTTACCTATACTCAAAAGCGTGACGAATGAGATCGATTATAAGTTTTCAAAGTTCAATGTTTTTATTTTAGAGGGGAGTTTTACGACTGACTTTAATGATGATAAAATGATGCAATTGACTTTATCGTTTTAAATGCTCTAAGTTATCATATTATTTATTTTGATTTCGTGGTTTATCGGGATTCCTTTAAAATATTTAATTAAAACAACCCCGCGGTGGCCTCCGTCTACATAATAATCTTGTTCCATTGAACTCATAATGGAAAAAAAAGTACGGAGGAGTAAGCACCACTCCCTCAACCATAGTCTTTATCAGTCCATAAACGTCTACCACTGGATAAAGATCGTCACGACGATCTAGATTTTACCTGTGAGCTCGACTCTATCGGTCCTGCCCACGCTACGTCTTCCGGGATCGCCTCAACAATATTAGAGGGAAAGACTCGAAAGAAAATGCGTACAAAGAAACATGTTTAGAAATACCCCTACTCTCCAATACACTGGACACAAAAAGTAAATATCAAATGCGATATCGATACATTTTCTCATCTTTCAACACTCATAGATTGGGTAGAAGATTTCTAAGATAAAATATTTTTTTTTTAAACGTAGCCCCACACTAGGATTTATTCCTGTGTCGTGGGTGCGTTTACAAACATGAAAGTTCACACACACAAATACCCAGACCGAAACAAATAATTGTGGATCACACAAAGATTTGTCCCGTGCGGGAATCGAACCCGCGACTATTAGACACAGTGGGCGGAGCGGCTTAAGCTCTTAACCACTGCGCTAAATCGTCCGTCCAAAAGCTAAAAGCTAAATTAATAATTAATTAGCGAAGCACACTTTTTCTGTGCTTTTCAAATTGTAAATTTCAATTTTCTCTCTACGGTATACAATAAATAATTAATATCGTTCCCACATTCGATCTATGGTTTTTTTTTGCAAAAATATTTTTTTTATATCACCGTAATTTATTCTACCGGATGTCGTTTAGCTCAATCGAAGTTTATAAAAATTATGTTTTGGTTAGTATTTCGATTCAAACTATATCTATAAAAAATCTGATCGAAAATAATAAGAGAGGTGAACAACCAGGATTAAATCACGTTATTATAATTTTATATGATGCAAGATTAGGAAGGAAAAATAAATCACACCATTATTGCTTCATAACTTACCTACTAAGTTTTGTTTGTGTCATTCGTGGAATAGATTTGTAGATTTCGACCAAGAAAAAATCTTTTTATGATTAAAAATCTTCCTATAAATATATCCATCAACTAAATTATAACTTGGCTGAAGTGAAAATTTAACTATTTGATTATTTTGTATTTTACTAATTTTATTTGATGATTGAAAAATGATAATATCTATATCCTCGCACTGAATCCCTTGCAAGGTAGACATGTAGTACAGAGTTCCGACAGGTTCTTTCCTTACAGAATTCTCTGGCTTCCTCCACTCACATAGTTCGTCTTATATCTCGCCGGTTACAGAGACTCTTGACTTGCCCTTCAGATAAGACATCGTCTATTTCGTCATAGTAACATGATAATAAACTTCATAATTTTACCGTTATCGTTATGTAAATTATACTGTTTTTGTTAGACTTGAAGATGCCCACACCATGGTGAAGTCGAAGAAGCAGAGCAGGAAAGAACCCCGTCGCGCTACTGATAGGATAAAAGCTAAGAAAGCAGTTACTGTAAATTTTTATCATTATTCCAGCAACGGAAGAAAAAACAAAACACTTTTTATCATTTTCCGTATTCCTTCTTCTGTGATTCCAGGTATGGATGCCTATCCTTGACTAGCCACCAGATAGTTTGATCACTCCTTTCCCTGTGAACTTTGTAAAAAGCGGTATATAGATAGTACTAACCAGTTAACCTGAACATATAATATTAGAAACGTCTATCTTTGCACGAGGTTGCGCAAAAATTAGTTGTGATAACAATTAAATTCAATTAAGATATTTCATATTTTAGTTTTGGTTTTTAAGTTCTCGACGTTTCGAGTCTCCGTAGCCGGCGTGGGTGTATAAGACGAACTATGAGAGTGGAGAAAACCAGAGAGGTATGTAAGGAAATAACCTGTTGGAACTCTGTACTCTCTGCAAGGGATCTGGCTTGATGATATAGATAGAAAGAGACGTTTTGTGCTCTACAGCGCCCATCGTCACGGGAGGGACTCAGGCATTTGACATCTAATAGTCATTGCAATTCCGTGGTACCTTAGGGGGAGGACCTATTAATAAATTGCATTGCTATTAAAATTCAAATTGATCCTACAGTTAAAGAAAACTAACGTGATCCTATTCACACGAAAAAAGGTACTAACAGGTCTACAAGATCTACATATGTACGGTAATAAAATTAAATGGGCCACTGAAGTTAAATATCTAGGGGTTATACTGGATAAGCAACTGCGGTGGCATGCACATGTTGACCATACCATTGCTAAAGCATTGAGAGTACTGAATATGTGTAGGTCAGCATATGGAAAGACATGGGGCCTACAGCCCAAAATAATGTACTGGGTATACAAAATTATGGTAAAACCGATATTAATGTATGGATGCATCGTGTGGTGGCCCAGAACTAAAATACAAACCTGCAGGGACGATCTAATGAAACTACAAAGGACAGCCTGCCTGGCCATCACAGGTGCATTCAAAACAACACCGACGGCAGCTATGGAGCGGTTACTTAAGCTCACTCCATTACACATCGTCATTGAGACTGAGGCGAGGAAGGCGCTCTATAGACTGGAGAAAACTGGACTATGGAGCGTAACAGCGCCAAGCCTTGAACACACCAAGCTAGCGCCACAAAAGGAACTAGATGACATTAGGAACATGAGATGTGACAAGATCTTGACCACGTACATGTTCAACAAAAGATTTAGCACCCACATCCCTACCAGGGAACATTGGAAAAGTGGTCTAAACAAGCAAGGTAAAAAACAAATGATATAGTACACGGATGGATCCAAAACCAAGTCTGGAACAGGAGCCGGTGTATATACAGAAGGATACAATCTAAGCCAAAGCATGGGTAGATTTGCATCAATATTCCAAGCAGAGACCTATGCGATAAATGTTTGTGCAAAAGAGATATTGGACAGACGAATTACAGGCAAGAGAATCTACATTTGTAGTGACAGTCAGGCTGCCCTCAAAGCCATCAGCTCCTATGAGCTAAACTCGGCACTGGCCGTGGAGTGCGCATACCTTCTTGACAGATGTGGAGCGCGCAACACGATTAGATTAGTCTGGGTCCCTGGGCACACGGGGGTTGATGGCAATGAGTGTGCGGATGACTTAGCTAAAAAGGGAGCAATGGAGAAATTTGTTGGTCCAGAACCGTTCATAGGCATACCAGATGGTGCCTACAGAGGAGCGCTGTTCAAATATGCCCAAGAACAACACGGGAGAGAATGGGAAACTAGAACAGGGCTGAGACACTCCAAGGATTTCCTTTCCACATGGTGTGACAGCGACAGCGAGAGACTGCTAAAACATAGCAGACTACAATTAAGGCAACTAATCGGAGCTTATACTGGCCACTATGGCACAAAAGAACATCTACATAAGATGAACCTCTGCAGCGACGTGGCATGCAGGAACTGTGGGACAGAAGCTGAAACCATGAAGCACGTTTTATGCCACTGCGACGCTCTGGCGGCGCGGCGAATGAAGCTACTGGGAGTGGCCTATCCAAACCCAGAGGAATTTCGGCTCTTCCCCCCTGCTGGAATCTGCAGCCTGGTACAGGGAGTATTCGATTCTACAGATATGTAAGAGCGCTAGGGCAAGGACAGCACAAAAGATCCCAACGGGTCGAAGTGCGCCTGAGGTCTCCTCGGTCCGATAAGCCAATGACAAGATAAGATAAGATAAGATACAGTTAAATAATGCTCAATACCGTCTTTATACATATATTGGGTGAGTGACCCCATCCGTCTTGCAAGACGATATTTCAACGCTTTTTATATCCTTGTACTTCACAGGATGAGCACATGAAAAACTTGAAGTCGTGACTGATGGAGTTCTTAGTCTATTGTTTGTTTGTACGAAGTTTTTTGTTGAGTCAGTTTTTTTTGTAATTGATTTTTTTTATTCAGAAGTTTTTCAATCTACTGACATAATCAATCAATCAATCAGCCTATCGTAGTCCACTGCTGGACATCGGCCTCTCCTAACACGCGCCATTGCACACGGTCCTCCGCCTTCCGCATCCAGTCTGTCCCAGCGACCTTTTTGAGGTCGTCGGTCCATCTAGTTTCCACTCTAGGACACGCTTGCTCCATCGGCCGTCGGTCCTTCTGCAGATGTGACCAGCCCATTGCCACTTTAGCTTACTGAGTCTGCGAGCTATGTCGGTAACTTTGGTTCTTTGTCGGATTACCTCGTTACGAATTTTATCCTTCAAAGAGACGCCGAGCATAGCTCGCTCCATAGCCCGCTGTGCGACTTTGAATTTGTGGACTAGTCCCACTGTGAGTGTCCACGTCTCGGCCCCGTAAGTCATAACAGGTAGGACGCATTGGTGAAAGACTTTAGTCTTCAGGCATTGCGGTATAGGCGAAGCGAAAACGTGACGTAGTTTGCCAAATGCTGCCCAACCCAATTGAATCCTGCGGTTGATTTCTTTCTCGAAGTAGTTTCTACCAAATTGGACAACTTGTCCAAGGTAGACACGTTATAATTAAACGCTTTGTAATTTATACTGTATATGTACTAAAAGTGTATTTAATTAGTTTGTAAATTGAATAAGAAGAAGACAAATTATTTGTGTGCTTTTTTGTTTGTAATGTAGAGGATCGGTCTGGAAGGTTATGGGAAGGCGTTTGC
This sequence comes from Phalera bucephala, assembly GCA_905147815.2. NCBI lineage: Eukaryota > Metazoa > Arthropoda > Insecta > Lepidoptera > Notodontidae > Phalera > Phalera bucephala. The sequence goes on along the minus strand of LR990628.1, from coordinate 13,389,419 downwards.
TCAGCTGTTCACAGCTGAGCAAACAACATAGGTTAAGCGAAAAATGTAAAGGAGATTATCACACAAATCTTGTGCACATTATGATATATTTTGATTATTTATTTCTTTTAATTATTTATCATTCATTTTCCGAACTGAGAATTACAAGACAGTTCTCAGAGTAGGAAAATTTGTTTTAGTATCTGTTTATATCATCACGCCAGCTAACTTGCGGGGTAAGCAGAGAGTACAGAGTTCCAACAGGTTCTTTCCTTACAGAACTCTCTGGCTTCCTCCTTGTTGTTGTTGTCTTCCTTGATCCTCCTTCCTCGTTCCGATCTTGTTTTAGAAATCGGTTGAACGAATATATAATGTTACCACGAGAAATGGGTCTACCTTGTGGTCCCGTTAATGTGACAATACTCTGGGTTCATGAGAAAGCAGCCATATTTTCCTTTTAACTATTTCCCTGTTCGTTTGAATACCTGTAGTCTATTCCAATCAAACTTTTAAAATTAGTGAACAAACCATCAAATAGCCATAACACAATCATTTCACGAAGTTATAGTAACGTGCCGCGTTTGATCATAACGAACAAGGGCCGAGTGTGTCGAATAGATTTTTTTTTTTTAAATTAACAAAAAATACTCATGTGAATCAAGCAAACTCGCGATCAAGTCACATTTCAACCATAAAAAAACTAAATTATCATCGTTTAGGAACTACGATACCACAGATCCACGTTATACATATAACACCCCCGTTTTTTGCAGCTTGAATTATAAATGGCGAAATAAAGTCGCGGTCACAACTAGTCTTATCTTAAAACAATCTTGTAGGCACGTGTAATTGAATGCTACATCCTCCTACTTCACACGTGCGAACGATTATTCGTAAGTTTAAAGTCACTGATGATCGGACGAATATTCATAGGGCTTTTTGTGTTGTAAATTATTCTTAAGGTCACGTATCTGAGGAAATCCGCAAAAGACGAATATATCAGGTGATTTACCGATCGAAAAATATTTTTTTGTAACACGTTTCCTTAGCTTATGTGATTTACTAGTTGGATCGAAGATTTTAACGACGGCTTGGTCTGGTTGTTTTGTGACGTTCTGGGTGAATCGTATGAGAATGATGTACGATTTAGCGCAGTGGTTAAGAGCTTAAGCCGCTCCGCCCACTGTGATTAATAGCCGCGGGTTCGATTCTCGCACGGGGCAAATCTTTGTGTTATAATAAATATAATAATATTAGCCCTGTTAAGAAATTGTCCCACTGTTGGGCACGGGCCTCCTCTCAAACTGAGAGGGTTTAGGCCATAGTCCACCACGCTGCCCTAGTGCGGGTTGGCGAACTTCACACACCTTCGAGAAATTCTTAGGCATGCAGGTTTCCGCACGATGTTTTTCCTTCATCGTTAAAGCAAGTAATAATTAATTTTTAATACGCACATGCATTTCGAAAAGTCAGAGGTGCGTGCCTGGGTTTGAACCCGAGACCTTTGACTTTGCAGTCCAACTTATTATCTTTGTGTAATCCACAAATATTTGTTCTGACCTGGGTATTTGTGTACGTGAATTTTCATGTATATAAACGCACCCACGACACAGGAATAAATCCTAGTGTGGGACTACGTTTTTTAAAAAAAAAAGAATTCATGTTTGTAAACACACCCACGATTCAGAAAAAAGTGACACCTAGATATAGCCCTACTAGGCTACGTTCCAAAAAAACATTTTTTTAATAACGCACCGTCACTCCTATATTCCCAAGCGGGAGTGGCAGAGGTGTACTGTGTACATCCACTTTTGGCAACGATGCTATATTCTTTTCGTTGAAGTTGAAGTATTTATACTTAATTCGTGCTATGGAGAGAGCTATTTTTGTAGTTTCTATGCTAGATAGAATTTGAAATGAGACAATCCGGCATAAAATCTAAGTCACCGACATACTCGTAGCTCTGAATATCAGCAAGTTAAAGTGGCAGTGGGCTGGTCACATTTGCCGTAGAACCGACAACCGTTAGAGCAGACGGGTTTCGGAGTGGAGACCACGAACTGGCAAACGCTGTTGCACGCCCCACAGGTGGAGTGACTACTTAGGTCGGATAGCCAGCACGAAATGAATGCATAAAGCCGAGGATCGGGCTCTGTGGCGCACATAAGAAGAGACCTATGTCCAGCGGTGGACTAATTTGAGCTGATGATGACGATGGTGATGAAATACTTATTAGTTAGATACTAAGATAAGTTGGACGTTCTTCTATAGGTACTATTATGAAATTATAAAAGGGCTGGATCTGCGCGCTTGATTATCAAAATTTGGATCGCTAATTTAGTATACCAGTATATTACAATACTTAAAATATGTTGGAACTCAATTCGGCTGTTTGTCGATATTCAACTGATTTTGACGGATTTTGATGTCCGACCTAGCATTCGAACCCATATCCTAGTGATTCCCACCAACACCACGCGCCAATAAACCAACAAGGCAGAACCGTATGTTAAAAAAAAACAAGAGATATTCGCAAGCTGCAAGAATACTTAGAATAGAAAGTCCAGTTGCCTAATCACGGCATATTGTTAATTAAATTAGCGTTTTCTGAACACACCTCAAATTCCAATCTACCCAAACAGTTATATACATTTGTAAAGGAGTGATTTTAAAGGCCTTGCATTCATCTTTTTAGAAAACGTAGTCTCACACAGGGAATTATTCCTGTCGTGGGTGCGTTTACACACATTTTTTTTTCCCGGAAATGTGATTAAAATAAAGTTGTAAGTGGGGCGACTTAAGCTCTTAACTTATTGGTTACCATTAGTATACCCAACATGCTGACGGCTTGATATATATAGAACAATATGGTCGAGGGGAGTGATGGCTGATCAGAGACGTGGTCTCTTACAATAGGTCTCATAAAAAAGCTCAGAGTTGCTAAGCGAGCTATGGAGAGAGCTATGCTCGGCGTTTCTCTATGCGATCGAATCAGGAATGAGGAGATTCGTAGAAGAACCAAGGTCACCGACATAGCCCTTAAGATTAGCAAGCTGGAGTGGCAATGGGCGGGCCACATAGCGCGTAGATCGGACGGGCGTTGGGGCAGAAAGATTCTAGAGTGGGACCACGTATTGGCAAGCGCAGCGTGGGACGACCGCCTGCCAGATGGACCGACGATCTTGTGAAAATCGCAGGAAGTCGTTGGATGCAGGTGGCATCGGACCGGTTACGCTGGAAAGCGATTGGGGAGGCCTATGTTCAGCAGTGGACAAGTATAGGCTGAGATCATGAGTGATGGCTGTTCCAGTAGTCACACTCGTAAACGGGTGCTGCTTGTGGGGACTGGTCCATCTGGAATCCTTTAGACACTTTTTATAAATAACTTCATTAATCTCATATCTCGGTCGTATGACGTCACACTGGAGCTGGATCGTAAACTATTTAATTGTAACCTAAAAGAATAAAAAAGAGAAAGAGAAAGAGAATTAAATAAGAAAAGACAAGCCCGCTGAGTTTTTTCGCCGGATCTTCTCAGTGGAGGCCGCAGTCCGATCCGGTGGTAGATTCGTAGTTAAATTAGATTTAAAAAACAGGTAACTTGACTATTGGTTAGCGCCCCCACAGGGCTTATACAAAATAAATTGTTTCAGTTTGAGTATTGATTGTTTAAGCCGTCACCATTTAGGTATACTAATAAGAGTAATCAAATAATTTGGTCTCAGGCCTTTTTGAAATATAGGACATACACTTCTAGAAGAAATAACTCATTGAAATCGGTTATTATGCTAAGAAAACACGTACTTAGTTATAGAGTCCGATAAAAGCTCTACTTCAAATTCACTTACACACTATAGATATAGACTTCAATAACAGCCATATATTTTCATTGAATTTTATAAAGAAATGTAAGTTAACACTAAACACCGACACGCCTACATTCCCCTAGCGGGGCTGGCAGAGGTGCACTAAGTACACCTACTCTTCGCCGACGATGTTAGGTCCCATGTAATAGGGAGCGTGCCTATTGCCTTATACCGGGCACAATTCTAGACTCCGGACTCCTACTGGGAATCTTTCGTTAGAAAAACTACATTTATCCGACCTAGGATCTGAACCTAGAACCTCGTGATCACAAAGCAATGCGCTTTCCCACTAAACAAGTTAACGTAACAGTGATAAATTATTTAGCAACATTTTTAGCACACGAAAATTGCTACTGCTAATTTGACAACTGTAATCATATTTAAGTACCTAATAGAAAATGTTCCAACGTAATTTGGATTGGAACATAGGTACGTAAGAACAAGATAATTTTTTCAAATTATACATAATAGTTGCCTACATTGCGACACTGTAACCTTGCCAATATCATATGTGTCTGGAGTCTGTTTTTTTTTCAATAACACAATATTGTCGGACAATGGATTGCTAAACTATTTCATTCAATAATCTATGGGAAACGTTATTAGCGTCTGGGCTATTGTCTTGTCCAATCATGTAATGACTTAACATTGAGTTGTGTTGTAATGTGTGTCTTAGCAGGGGACTGGAGGGATGGGAGGTGATGTGGTTGGGCAGTAAGAATTATTTTTGTCATGATAAATACCCTCACGCCTATATTTCCTAAGCGGAGGTGGCAGAGGTATACTGTGTACGCCCACTTTTTGTCAACAATGTTAGCATTCATGAATATTAACATAAATATTAGTTATTACTGGCTTAAACTGCAATTTAAACGAGACAAACACCGTCACGCCTATATTCCCCAAGCGGGGATGGCACAGGTGTACTGAGTACATCCATGTTTCGCTGACGATGTTAGATCCCAAGTAATAGGGGGCGAGCCTATTGCCATATACCGGGCACAATTCCAGACTCTGGACTCATACTGGGTAGTTTTCGTTAGAAAAACTACATCTGTCCGACCTAGGATTCGAACCAAGGACCTCGTGATCACAAAGCGATGCGCTTTGCCACTAGACCAACGAGTCAGTTAAAGGAGATAACAATCTTAATACCAGTTCCACGTGACTTTGTTTTTGACATTGTTTTACGACGTGATGGAACAATCAAAACCGTATCAAAAACTTGAAACTGGTTTTATTTAGAAAAGGATTGAGGTTGAAAAAGGATGCTACTATCCCTATGATTATTAATTCTTCTTTAATTTTTTATGTCTTATGGGATTTTTATATGGTTTACCTGTATAAAGAGGAAAAGACGAATTAGTGGTGTTATTATGCCCGGTATACTGCTTTACTGTATATAAGGTGTCATTAAACAACCTCTATTTTGGCTTATCAAGTTAATTCCTTGCAAATTTGAAATATATCTTGTGTAAACAGACTTCTAGTAAGTTATACTTTAAAATACAAATGTAATATTCTGATAATGGTGTGATGAAGACATAGAGGCTAATCTGTTTAACTCGGTGAAGGCCTTTGGTTTTTTGATTCACGCACAGGGAAAATTTTGTAAACCAGCGTTTTGTTTATTACCTACTTCTTTATTGCTTAACCACACACTAGGTTATTATATAAGGTATTATTTTATTAGTATTTTAGCATAATTCTTCATATTACACCTTTACCAAATTTTATCTAAATCCATTCAACGTATCCGTTATAACCGCCGAAATCTCTCAACACCTAAACTTTAGCATTTGTTATATCTATCGGATCTTTTGTTTAACGACATTGGTCATATCCTGGAAACAGTACTTCTAAGCGTTGCAACATTTGTTCCTAATCAAGATCATACCGCTGTGGAAGGAGGAAGTGAACGGAACATAATTCACATCGATATCGCAAATGTAATTGGTTTGTTTGGCCCAGTTTTGCGGGCCCTGTACAAAGGTGAAGGCGATGAAAAGGTTAAGTGACTTGGAACGACTGTTTAAAGGGTTTAGCACGAATAGACTGAGGTTAGCGTAACGCCATCGAGTTAATATACAATCCTAGCCTATATTCCCCAATCAGGAGGGGCAGAGGTGTGCTGTGTATTTATATACACTTTTCGTCGACAATGTTCGGGTTTAGGTGCTCAATGTAATAGTGGGCGGGCTTACAGACATCACGACGGGCACAATTCTAGACTCCGAAATATTCTTGTGGCTTTTTCGATTTCAAAGCCGCACTTTTGTCTGATTTAGGGTTCGAACTCAGGACCTTGTGATCGCTACCTGCGCTATACGCCAGTAGACCGACAAGACAAATCATTAGATGCTTACCACACTACCAATTTACTAAAAAAATATAAACGTGATAGCATGCTTTTTCGACAATGTCACTATAGCAGCAATCTGTTCGGGCTAAACCTTTTGGTAGGCCTTTGTTTCGTCATGATTGTTTCCTGCCCTTTGTTATTGTTCTTTCATAGCTGTCATTTCATATTTATTTTGTCTAATTTTAATGATTTGGTTGTCATACCACATAAACGTCGTTTGTTTCGACCTCTTATTACCTTACAATTGGTATTTAAAAGATCATTATAAAGAGACAGGTAGAATAGAATGGAGACGTCAATTATACACGGTGTTGTTTTAATCGTGCTCAATCGATAGCTCAGTTGATGAATATAATGCCTACTGATCACTGATAATAAAAGGCAATGAAAAAATAACACTTTAATAAGTAACATCTCCCTAACTATGCTAATTTAGTGCATTAAAACACCTATACCAAGCGCAAAAAAACATTGAGGGGCGTCGTGGCTCGTCAATTGGCCAGTAGATTACTTCAGTAGGTAGATATTACTCATTGAAGTGTTCTTTTTATTCATATTTTATTAAAAATGAACAGTAGGAACTGGATACGTTTCCTGGGCTTTCGCTCCAAGACGACTAAAATAACACTTTGTATATGCACACCTATATTGTTTCAAGAATGTTACGCCTCGTTAGTCTACTAACTTTAAGGTTAAAGTAGTGGGCTCGAATTTTAAGTTGACGGACACAGGTATAGGTTTCACGGTTTCCAAAAATGTCCAAAGATACATTAGTTTTTCCTTGTTTCTTCACATAGAAAACGTCTGCAGTAGTGCCTGGTATAACACCTTATAATTCATTGGCTTTCTGACAAATTAATACGAGTACCTGGACTAGTCGTCTCTTCAGATGAAAAGAGGGCTGGCTCGTTCCTTGCCCAAAAGATAAGTTTGGCCATCCAGCGAGGGAATGCAGCCAGCGTTCTTGACACTATTCCACGTGGACAAGATTTGTTCGGATGTTATTTTTTTAGGTTTTAATAAATTTTTGTTTTTAATTAAATAAATAAACACTGTCTCATTGGTCTAGTGGCAAAGCGCATCGGTTTGTGTACACGAGGTCCTGGGTTTAAATCCTAGGTCGGACAAATGTAGTTTTTCTAACGAAAACTTCCCAGTATGAGTCTGTAGTCTGGTATTGTGTCCGGTATATGGCAACAGGCTCGCCCCTATTACATGGGATCTAACATCGGCGGCGAAAAGTAGGTGTACTCAGAGCAACCCCCTCCTCTGCAACCCCCGTTTGGGAAACATAGGCGTGACTGTGTTTTTAATTTTGTTTCTTTTTTTTAATATAAATATTCTTTTAATTCAAGCAACAGTGGGAGAGTTCGGTCGCCTCACAGGGTAACATCACCATAGCCGACCCCTCAACTGTAGTACAAGGCTTCAAAGAGCAACGGCTGGTGTGGTCCTTCATCAACTGAATCAGAACCGGAGTCGCAAGGTGCAATTATCATCTTCACAGGTGGGGCATCACTGAGTCTCCTTGTTGTGACTGTAGAAACTCAGTGCAGACTATCCAGCACATCGTGGAGGACTGTGCCACTCGAAAATTTAGCGGCGGATTCAAGGGCCTACACCAGCTGGCACCAGAGGCTAAACAATGGCTCCTACACTCTGACATTAAGTTATGATCGTAGTTAGCATTATAAAAAATACACCGCCATAAGACGATGATGATGAATTCAAGCAGTGATAGCCTAGTGGTTAGACCGTTGGACTGCAAAGTCAGAGGTCTCGGGTTCAAACCCAGGCACGGACCTCTGTCTTTTCGAAAGCATGTTAGTATTAAAAATTAAATTACTTGCTTTAACGGTGAAGGAAAACATCGTGAGGAAACCTGCATGCCCTAAGAGTTTCTCGTAGGTGTGCGAAGTTTGCCAACCCGCACTGGGCCAGCGTGGTGGACTATGGCCTAAAACCCTCTCAGTTTGAAAGGAAGCCCGTGCCCAACGGTGGGACAGTTTCTTAACAGGGCTAATATTATTATTATTCTTTCAATTAAGTTATTTTTCCACTGTGTAAATATTGTTACGTTAACAATATAAATTTTCATACATAAATAATTTGGACCTAATGTCTAAATGTGAGTGTACACAGTACATCTCTACCACCCCAACTTAGGGTCTAATTATGACAGTGTTTATTATACTATTTTACTTTAGAATGCTACCTACGCATGTAAATTTATTGATTAACATTTTGCCGTAGCAAACAACTTAGCAGAGAATTCTAAAGAATATATCACAATATTGTTTAAATATATATTTTGTTTTTCGTCTTTCTTTATAGCTTCTAAATGCTAAATGTAATCGACCTGAGAACCTGTCAGACGGATTTTAAATATAATATAACGGAGATGGATATTTATCTAAAGTCGTTTCGGTATGATGATCGTCATAGATCCGTTAAGATGATGTAATAATTATTTAGATTTTTTGATTGTGTTGTTGCTAATAATCAACAGTAGTAATCTGAAACCGGGCATGAATATATCCTACGCCCATTTTCCTCGAAAGGTGTGCATAGAACTCCCGCATTTTGCAGTGGTATTTTTGGTTCGGATAGAGGGAACAGTGGCTATTATAATTTTTTATTTTTAATGATCAGATTTCAAATCTTAACTTAAAATCAAAAGACGCTTTAAATTCGCCGACTAACCACATAATTTGTTAGTACCGTTATTAGTCTTAATACTTTTTTATGGTTTTAAATTGTACATAGAAATTGAACTTCCTTTAATAATCTATCTATCTATCTATAACATCACGCCAGATCCCTTGCGGGGTAGGCAGAGAGTACAGAGTTCCAACAGGTTATTTCCTTAAATACCTCTCTGGCTTCCTCGACCCTTATAGTTCGTCTCATACACGCTCGCCGGTTACGGTTATTTTCCTTCAGATAAGACTCGGTTTATTTGGTCGTGGTAAGATAGTCTAGGTCTTCACCGGTACCTGCATCCTTCTACTTTCACATTGTATATCTGTTTTGTCATTCTTTCCTCTGGCATTCTTTCTATATGCCCGAACCAACGGAGCATCCCCTTCTCATCTTTACACCGATACTATCTTTCATACCGATACTATCTTTCACCGATACTAGCTTTCTTACGAGTACTACGCTGTTGCTAATGCGGTCGGTCAGCCTCACTCCGCACATCTTCCGCAGAGCTCGCATTATTTAATAATCTTTGGCGATATTTGAGTCTATTGCATGCAGAGTCACGAACTACATTCATCTATACTAATATTATAAAGAGGTAAAGTTTGTGAGTTTGGATGTTCGAGGTAATCTCCGGTACTACTAATCCGATTTTAATGATTGATAGATGGTGATGAATCAATGGTGAAAGACCATTGGAAAGCTGCCTTATCCAGAACTAATATAGGCTTTATAACATAGTCGCGGGAAACTGCCAGTAGAATATACGTAATGGCTGATTTACACGTATTAACTAGTTAACTAAATTTTAAGTTTAGAACATACATCCTCCATCGTCCTCCTAACATCGTCGGCGAAACGTGGGTGTAGTCAGTACACCTCTGCCACCCCCTCTGGGGAATATAGGCGTGACGGTGTTTTTTTTTTTAAGTTTAGTAATAAGTAGCAATAAATGCTTGCTACTTATTACTAAACCCATTTAAGACACTTCAAATTAAAAAAAACTAGTAGTTAACTATTTAATACATGTAGTCATAAGTACCAGTTTAGTACTGTGTCTGTTTTTTAACAAAGTATCGCAGGTCTTTTTAAATAAAAGGCAATTAAAACAAGACTCTGTAAGAAAGGGTATTATAAAATTTCGGATTATCTTGACGATAAAACAGATTGGGTTTGAGCAGCTCCTCAATCAGCAACATTTATAAATGATGTAAAATACAATTTTAAAAAAAATGGTTTTCGTAAAGGCCAAACAAATTAAATTAAAAGACTAGCCCGCTGAGTTTCTCGCCGGATCTTCTCAGTGGAAGCCGCGTACCGATCCGTTGGTAGATGTAAAAAATGTTATAATTTTGACGTTTGTAAGTGCTTATACAAATAAATGATTTTTGACTTTGACTTTGACTTTAAATTAGAATTATATTTGGTCATGTTCGTGATAATCTTATACTATACGTTCGTGATAAGCCTATACTGTGTTTGAACGTGAAGATCAGTAATTGGCCTTCTGCAGCTTAGACTTACATTTATTGTATCTGTACGTAATGTATCATGTGCTGTTGATCTTCCTACAAATAAATAAATAAAAAGTTATTTGGTCAAAGTACTTAAGCAGGTGTATTGTTCGTGAATATGCTTTCGTTAGATGTTCGTTTAATAAGTAGCAAAAGCTGCATATAATATACTAGTTTCTGCACGCGACTTTGTCCACGTTGACTTTAGACAGGAACCTAAAATTTTTCCGGGATAAAAATCTTTTAATCTGTGTGTATTAATCTAGGTAATAAAGTATCTGTGTGCCAAATTTCATCCAATTCCGTTCAGCCGTTTTTGCGTGTTTCAGTAACAAACGACAAACATCTGAACATACACATTTTTTTTTCTTTTTTTTTTAAAAAACGTATCCCCACACTAGGATTTCTTCCTGTGTCGTGGGTGCGTTTACAAACATGAAAATTCACATACACAAATACCCAGCTCGAAACAAATAATTGTGGATCATGGAGATTCGTCCCGTGCGGGAATCGAACACGCGACTATTACACACAGTGGGCGGAGCGGCATAAGCTCTTAACTACTGCGCTAAATCGTCCGTCGTATTTATAATATCAGTAGGATTGCAAAAGCTCAAGCTAAACAAAGTGTTATTGAAGGTTTTCTATCGTAAAATTCTCAGTAGCCCCATATTACCTATGCTAGGATCAAAAAATCGTAAGCGAAATGTATCTGAACATAGTATATCTCTGCCACCTGTGTTTAATGAATCTTGGTATTTTTGAAAGCTTAAAAAAACAGTATATTCTTTACTTTATTACCAGCATCACTCAAAATACAAATGTGTTGCATCGAACAATAATAAGAGCGTATTTAGAAACCACACAATTAACATGTTTGTCCCACAATATTTACTAAACACAAATATTTCCACTCCGAACATTGACATCTAAAATGACCGCTGGTTTTTTGCCCAATGTTCCGGCTTTTAATCAAGTCGGTGTTAAATCGAGTGTTCGTTGAGCGCACGTGTTTAGAGGCTTTGGGAGCCAATTCTTATAAAAAAAATCTGCAATAACTGAACTTAAGCCGCCGACAACATATGGTTCTGAGTTGTTTTCGTATTCCATTTACGGTTGGTGCTAAAGATTGATTATTTTTCAAATCAAATAATTTCATTTCCTCAACATTTATTTCGGGTATAAACCTCAAATTTGTAAGTATTTATTTAAAACTATGTTAATAATTTTACATTTCTATCTATATATCATCACGCCAGATCAAAGAAATAATCATGTTTTGTTTTACTGGAATTTTGTGGGAATTGCCGATAACACCAGCCTCTAGGCACTTCAATTTAGTGCAGTTTATGATTGATTAGGGCATGTAAAATTTACAGAATGTCTTTTTGTGTTACAAGTGTAATCATATTGATATAAAACCGTTAACGAACTGGTTTTAGTTACCACATTACATTAGAATTGTCCCCCTGATCTCTAAAGTTTGGCTTTGACTTTGTAAAACATCTGATTACACGCTTACGTAAATCTCTCGACAGCTTTCACAATGCTATTATGTTATTCAACATTGTTTGTAGGAATGCTTCTCAAGGCAGTGAGTCTAGCTTTTGATAGCAAATGTTTTATACAAACGAAGTTTTATGAATCTGAAAGTTTATTCTTTCTGTGGGTATAAGAATAGATGTTGTTAATTTATATATTTTTACAAATCATTCTTAGCGTATGCCTCAGACAAGATGTAACATAAGTATTTGGATGGTTTTTGACTCCTGTGTTACGATCGTCACACCCATATCGTGTCACTGGATACGATCGTATCACTGGATTATCCCCTTTAGTGCACACTACTTATCTTCTGGCTGACTGCCTCGTTGGTCTAGTGGCTTCGCTTTGTGATCGCAAGTTCCTGGGTTCAAATTCTAGGTCGGACAAATGTAATTTTCTAACCAAACATTTTCAATATGAATCCGAAGTCTAGTGCCCGGTATATGACAACAGGCTCGCCCCCTATTACATGGGACCTAACATCGTCGGCGAAAAGTGGGTGTACTCAATACACCTTCGCCACCCTCGCTTGGGGAATATAGGCGTGACGGTGTTTACTTATGTTCTATTCTATATCATCCCGCCAGTTCCCTTGCGAGATATACAGAGAGTGCAAGTTCTAACAGATTCTTTCCTCACAAATCTCTCTGGCTTCCTCTACTGTCATAGTTCGTCTCATACACGCTCGCCGGTTACGGAGAATCTTGACTTTTATATCACTCTAGTATTATTTTGCTATTTATAGAACTATATTGGTAGGTATCAGTAACGAAGTACCGTACTCTGTGTTATCAGTGTTTCAATATTATCGGTCCATATCTATTGAATTTATCACAATTTATTGATAAAGTTGAGTTATTGCAATTTATTCGTAATGTCTTGCACAATCCTCGGTAGTATAGTGGTCAGTATCCCCGCCTGTCACGCGGGAGACCGGGGTTCGATTCCCCGCCGGGGAGATCTTTTTGGTAATCGACTGTGGTAGTTTCTAAGACAATGTTCGGATTACTAATTTTATTAATCTTGATATGATATGCCCGATTTTTTACATAATACGTAATAAAATGCTCTGGCTACCCCGCAAAGTATATAGCGTGATGATAAAGATAGACAGAATTATGTAAAAAAGTAAGTGTACCTACTTAGCGTGATCGCCCGTGGTCTTTGTATCTGTCCATTAAAGGAAGGAAATAAGATTGAATTATGCTGCAAATGTCACCCTTACCCCGTCTCTCCTCGTATTGTATTTGCACCTCTCGCAGAGAAGTTCCGGATCTAACGTCACGTCAAAAATCCGTTAAGATACGGCTACAGAATCCACTAACTTGAGTTACGTATTTCAAATGTTTTATATATACGTTGAGATTATACCAACATATTAAGTGTGTGTGTGAATGATCTACGCTGTTGGCCGCGGGGCCTTTACAGCTTCATTGGACGAGAACATAGTAAGTATTTTATTATGATAATTAGCATCATCTTGACATTATAGAAACTAGTTAAACAAGTTATTTGTACATTGCCTCAAAATGCTAGCTGATTAAGATGTGCCTCATTAATTTTATTTTAAACTAGCTCTTACCCGTGACATCTCTGCGTTATTTTTTTTATGGATAACCGTTTTTTTCCCCGGGGATGTAAGCTATCTCCTTGTTAAATTTTATTAAAATCTGTTCAGAGGTTTAAGCGTGAAAGTTACAGAGTTACTTTCACATTTAATAGTAGTTTGCATCGATATATTAAATAATGTATTTACGTTAGTATGAATAACTAATCAACACTGTGTAGAGTTCATGTTTCACAGAAAAAAATGTATTTTCTTTTAATTTTAAAATAGTAACCGTAGAGGAAGCGAGAGAGGTCTGTAAGGAAAGAATCAGTTGGAACTCTGTACTCTCTGTATATCCCGCAAGGCGTAAGCGGGCGCGATTATATAAGGATAAGTAACTATGGAGTTTCTTGACAGAAACATATAACATTCCGAAGTGTTGGATTCATAAATACTATAAATAAATAAAATATATTCTGATTTTGTTTCCTTCGTTGCCATTTTTCATATTTAATGGCATAATATTATGTTTAAAAACTTAAGTATAACAATTTAACGATAAGCAGAGTTTACTTTATGTATTTTCCTTTTCTTAAAGATTAGTCATGGACAAAAGCGAGCGAGGTCTGGGAAAGAACCTGTTGGAACTCTGTGCTCTCTGCATACTCCGTAAGGCCTCTGGCGTGATGATAAAAGGATAAGTAACCGTTGAGTCTCTTGTCCTTCTTCACAGAATTTCCGAAGTATTAGTTGAGTTGGTACTTTCTTTCATACATTCTTAAATTTATCATAAATAAATAACGATGAGACGAACTATGAGAGTGGAAAAAGCCAGATAGGTCTGTAAAGAAAGAACCTTTTGGAAATCTATACTCTTGGTCTACCCCGTAAGAGATCTGGCGTGATGATATAAATAGATATATTAATAAATACAATACGTTCTGATTCTGTTTCCTTTGTCGTCATTGTAGATATTTAAATGGCTAATATTAAACATAAATATTTAAGTATAATGCTAATTTATGTAAAGGGGGTTAGTAGATTACTACCAGTTTTTCGAATGGATTGTCGTAATTAGTCATTTTTAAAATACGTGTAATTTATGTATTCTGGAGTATGTGAGAGAAGGCCTTTGCCCATTAGTGGGACAGTATAAGCTGATATTATTATTATTATATAGACCGAGTCTTATCTGAAGGACAAGTCAAGAGTCTCCGTAACCGGTCAGATGTATGTGATGAACTATGAGAGTTGAGGAAGCTAGAGAGGTATGTAAGAAAAGAACCTGTTGGAACTCTGTACTCTCTGCCTACCCCGTAAGGGATCTGGCGTGATGGTATAGATAGTAAGATTATTATATTATATGTGTATATAGTTAAATGTAAATTTGCTTAACTTTGAAATGTTGACCCACACTATTATTTTTCTGTGTTGCAGACATTTTGCCATAAGTGTCATGTCTGAGTACTTAATAGTAAGTAGTACAAACATTTATTTCTTATAATGTGTTATATTAATGTCTACAGCGCTTTACTACGCCAAAAAACTAAAGAATTATGTTGTTGTTCATGCACAACTGTACATAAAACTAAAGAAATTGAACATTTTCTTATTAAATGAGCAGTAGATTCAATAATGGAAGGTAATAATCAATAGCGTGCCATATATTAACAATGTATCATTGAAAAGTCAAGTTAGTTGTCATATGGCTAGAGTATAAATTAAAATAGCGGGTTGAATGTGGTTAACAGGTTGTTGCTTATTGACGTTCAATTATCCGTCTACGTTAACAAGGATATTTTGAACAGGCAGAGTATTGAGTATCATTACCAACACAACAACGTAATCCATTTGATACAATATTAGGGAATGATTAAGAAAAGTTACTATACATTTTTCTTTCAGGAAATCACAAAAATTCGTATTAGTGGCTAAAGTTTACGGACATGTATGAAAATAAATCGTTTTGATATAGAAACCACTTTTTGATGTCGATTTTAATTGAGAACTCGATTTGAACAGTTCTGATATAGGAACATTTAAACCATTTGTTTTTCAATATAGTAAATAGTCCCTTTAAGTCCACGAGAAGTCACTCCTCATGGACTATGGCCCTTTTAAGAAGTAGGTAATTTTCGTGGCATAGAAAAAGTAAGTATCTTATGTTTAATCATAAGTGGCTTTTCAAATGCTAGTGGGTGTAGGACACGGTAAGTAGCTCTCAATAAAATAAGGGCAGGGCGGTGCCATATCACGATTGCTTTGGAACTATTTCTCGTATAAGGTAACTAGGTAGAGCCGCCTGGCACTGTTTGTCACGCTAGTCATATCTATCTTAATACTTCATCGTAATTAATTATACAAGATGTAAAATGTATAATGCAAGACCTTAGACACTCCAATTAGATTATTGCCTCACGAATTCAATACAAAAATCATATTTCCAATTTTAAGAAGTTTCCTACAATTTTTTAAGCTCTTTGGTACCCAAATTAACCACGAAATCTGTACATTTTCGTGCGTCTTGAAGTATGTGTATTAAAATGTATTTAAATAGCTGCATTGCTTTGAATAATGTTAAAATTTTGTTTAAAACAGCGAACTGAATGAGTAACATCAATTTTTCTATCTATATCATCACGCCAGATTCCTTGCGGGGTAGGCAGAGAGTACAGAGTTCCAACAGGTTCTTTCCTTACATACCTCTCTGGCTTCCTCCATTGTCATACTTCGTCTCATACACGCTCGGCGGTTACGGAGACTCTTGACTTGTCCTTCAGATATGACTTAGTCTATTTGGTCATAGTAAGATAGTCTAGGTCTTCTCCGGTACCTAAATCCTGCCAATTTTTTATTGTACATCTGTTTTGTCATTCTTTTTTCAGACATTCGTACTATACAAGCTGTAACATAATAAACGCAAGACCTGAAAGTAGTTTGTTCTAAATCGATAACAGAATTGATTCCAACTATTTTTAATGTATCTTACATTTTTTTTTAAATTTGCAAAAAATGCTTTTACTCCTTCAGTGCGCTATAAAAAACTAAATTTATTCTTGATTCATAGCAATAAGGAGATTAAAAATGCATTCCTAACCCGTATTTCTCAAAATGCACACATACACGGACAAGTCTCATTGCTAAGTGCTTAAAAAAGGGGTAAAAACCTTTAAATTAGGAAATATGGTTTTCGTTTTGAATTTAAGAAGTAATTCTCTAATTGGGGTGTCTGAGGTCTGGCGTTTATTATGTTACACCTTTTATACACGATATTTTTAAGTTTTTTGAAAAAACATACCCTCAAACTAGGATTTATCCCTGTGTCGTGGGTGCGTTTACAAACATCAAAATTCACATACACAAATACCCAGACCGAAACAAATAATTGTGGATCACACAAAGATTTGTCCCGTGCGGGAATCGAACCCGCGACTATTGACACAGTGGGCGGAGCGGCTTGAGCTCTTAACCACTGCGCTAAATCACCGGTTTTAATAATTAAAAAAAAAATAACTTACTTTAAAAATAGTTGGAATCGGTTCAGTTGCCGAGTAGATCAAACTAATTTCAGGTCTATTTATGTTACACCTTGTATAACTATAGAACCAATACTTGAGTGATCGACATAAAAAAATCGTAATAACAAAATACTGCAATTGGAATAGCTCATGATTCCCTTCGAAACCACTTTCGCTGTTTTGCTATACATCGGTTTGAACAAATAGACACATTTACAGTGTTGCTGTGTTTTCTTTTCCAATGAATTGAATTACTTTATAAGTAAATTTACAAGTTTTGGGAGACTAGATGTGCTGCAAATTATCAACTTTAGCCACCGTCTCACTTACGTAGGGCCACGCTGTCCTGTAGCATTTTGTGATCATTTTTCTTATGTATTCTTTATTCTTTTTGAGTTTTCACGGCTTTGCGACCGCTAGTTTCTTATTATTAGTATCATTATATTAATACGTGAAGCAAAAACTTTGTACCGCTTTTCACGAAAATTCCGCGGACGGAGGAGTATGAAATTTCCCACACATATAGTTTATATAGAGAAGGAATTCAGAATGCTAATATTTTTTTTTAATTATGCATAAAAATACATTAAAACAATAAAAAAGCATTACACACACTACCATGTATTTGACACAATACACTTCAAATTATTTGTCTATAGTCTTACTGAATGGCAAACATAACCAGCAAACGATGAAAGAGTTTTTGCAAAAAACATCGCTTACAAAGAAGTTTTGTATCATTAATTAAAGTGTCGAAATATGTATGTCAAGTTCAATGGACAGCATTTTCTGGCATCGGCATAAAAAAGGTATTCTATTTATCTGTCTATCTATATCATCACGCCAGATCCCTTGCGGGGTAGGCAAAGAGTACAGAGTTCCAACAGGTTCTTTTCTTACATAAAAAAGGTATTCTTTACTTTAATCATGTTTTGTTTATTTTATTATTTAAATTTGTTTGAAAAAAATAGGCAAATTAACAGTGTACCCTTGGCAAAATCTGTGATTATAGAAGTATAGTCTTTGACAATAGAACCTTAATAATGTTCAAACTTATAATTTAAATTAATTATGGTCGAATTTCGACCAATGGGCGACCACTAGTTTCTATAGATCCAATGGTTTTCGAGCGCATTCACGACACGGTACTAAAGTTCTAGTAGGTTCTTCAACAATTTTTTTTATAAGTATATAAATAAATACACCGTCACGCCTACATTCCCCAAGCGGTGGTGGCACAGGTGTACTGAGTACACCCACGTTTCGCTGACGATGTTAGGTCCCATGTAATAGGGGGCGAGCCTATTGCCATATGCCAGACACAATTCCAGACTCCGGACTTGTACTGGAAAGTTTTCATTAGAAAAACTACACTTGTCCGACCTAGGATTTGAACCCAGGACCTCGTGATCACAAAGCGATGCGCTTTGCCCCTAGACCAATGAGGCATTTTTTAATGTTGTAGATAAGCCACAAAAATAAAGAAAAATCTTGTTATTATCAGTTTCCATATTTATCTATTTAACTATTAGATATAAATTAATAAAAATTAACCATACAATTTTTATTAAATTTTAAGAAAGATTTATCTACACAAAATATACGGAAATTATTAGGCGGTATATTATCATACAAAATCAATAAATTACAGTAAAATGTCTATACTCCAATAATCATATTTACGTCGGCAAAATATATAAATAGATGAGCAAAAAATATTGTGATAATCTATTTTAAACCCAAGTGCATCTGCCTCCGTGGCGCAATTGGCTAGCGCGTTCGGCTGTTAACCGAAAGGTTGGTGGTTCGAGCCCACCCGGGGGCGTTCCTTTTTGATTGTTTAACGCGTAGTATTCGTAATTTAAAAATAAATGAGAACTCAAGTTTTTTCATCATGTTACTTTCGTCACGATAATTATTTTAATATTATAAGGTTTGTTTTTTTTTTGCTTTATTTTCTATTTTAGTTTAAAGTGAGTGCTTTTATTATAAGTTTATTACCTGTATTAACACATAGGAGCGTTTTTATTTACAAGAGAAACTTAATATAATAGGAACATTACATATTTACACGGTTACAAAAAAACTATATACACAAAATACCTGCAAATGTTATTATAATATTTTAATTAACTTGAAATTCTGTTGCAAATATTGTTATTTCTTTTTTAATGTATTTTATTTTACTAAAATAGAGCGTTTCATTGTTATAAATTAAGCGGATATTTATAATAAGAAATT
The DNA here is from genome assembly GCA_905147815.2 of Phalera bucephala. NCBI lineage: Eukaryota > Metazoa > Arthropoda > Insecta > Lepidoptera > Notodontidae > Phalera > Phalera bucephala. Next base: position 13,370,142 of record LR990628.1, on the reverse strand, counting down.
AATATAAACATACAAATCTATTTTTTGTAAAAATAATTCTATTTCTACATACATATATGTATTTTGTGTACATAGTTTTTTTATTTATATTTTAAATTATGTTAACTTATATTAAATAAAGTTCGGAGATCCAAATAAACATATTGAATAGATATAAATTAAGTGAATTAAAATTTCGTTCAACCATACGTAGCCTTCGATAGCTCAGTTGGTAGAGCGGTGGACTGTAGAGGTATAAAGCTGTCATCCATAGGTCGCTGGTTCAAATCCGGCTCGAAGGAGTCTTTTTGTATATAAACATAATTTGTATTTACAACCCGAATACAATTTTTTATCATAGCCTCGCGTCAACAATTACTCCATGGTTGCAATTACATACACGAAATACATTTTATTTATTATAACTCTGTATTCTTTGCTTATTCCGCAATGGATCTGGGGTGATGATAGAGATAGAATTTCATTTTGATAAGCGACTAAAACAAATGTCGTGGGGTACAAGATGTATCCCGTGTTGGAATCGAATTTACGACTACTCAATCCATTACGATGCTCAGATGGACCATGGACCTTGCTATCGTCAAATATTTGTAATAAAAAATATTAATCCATCTGTTACAATATTGATACAGGTTTTATCCAATTTTCTTGCTATAAAAATAACTACTAACGCATTTGTTTTCGAACGCAATATTAATTTTATCAATAAAATGATTACGATATTTATTTACACAGATTATACCTAAAATAAATAATATCTTACAGTTCTTTTTTTAATTTCCAGCTTCGTAACAATTATACAATCCCTCAATTATACAAATCCGTTGTAGTACAATAGAAAAAAATAATATTTAAAGGCAATGAAAAGCCCTGCTACATTATACGCCCCACGATAGAGCATTGTACAGTAACAATATAGTGTAATATTAACTAGAATGCAATCGTGTGATAAGACCACGAAAATCAGACGTATGTAATGGCAATTTAATTTAAAAATATTTTGAAGAGAATTTTACGTGAAAATGTATACCAATATATGCTCAGGCACATATATATGTGGATTGAAAGTCTCTCTGTTTTCTTTTTATAGAATTTATGGTTCAAGCTAATTATTTTAAAATTTTACATGATTTTATTCCATTTTCCAGCATTTAAATAAGCTATCGTAAATATCCACGATGTATGTTTTTTAAAAGTTTATCAACGCATTGTAATACAATTTAAAGAAAACGGGGCCTCTCCTGACGAGATCAGGCGACAAACTTGGCGAGCTAAGGTCTTCATATTAACACATTGTTTAAATTTTTATTTTATTTTAATAGTGCAACTCTATACTTTTACCTGTCGTAATTCAACGAAATATTAAGGTATAATCGGTGAACTCTGGTATACCAGTCATTGGTCTATGCCTCACCATATTCTACTGCTAAGCAAGGGCCTTGTCTCACAAAGCGAGGTAAAAGAGATTAGGTCATAGTCCACCACGTGAACGATGCGCGGATGGGTAGAGTTATTGGAGAGGCGTCATTGATTGGTAACATTAATAATTCAAATATTTTTCACAAATAGATCAGTTTTGACACCTATAAATTAATAATAAACTATTGAACTAATTATTCATGATATTTAACAGCAAGGTTGCACTTTAAGGCTAGGCGATACGTAATTATAATTTCCAACGGTTAGACCATATATATAGCGGAACCAGTTACCCTCGACCCAGCCCGATATCCGCTTATATTTTTGAATTATCGTAAGTTTATGAATCAACCTTCATTTTCGTGAGACACTGAAAATTTGTTGTCGTTTCAGTCGAGGCCTAAATCCGTAAAAATAAAATATATTTTTGATTCGGTATAAGTATAGATATCTTAAGTAATGAGTCACCGTAACCGGCGGGCGTGTATGAGACGAACTACGAGGGTGGAGGAAGCCAGAGAGATCTGTAATGAAAGAACCTGTTTGAACTCTGTACTGTCTGTATACCCTCAAAGGGATCTGGCGTGATGATATAGATAGGGAGAGATATCTTAAGTTTTTATTTATAATATATCGTATGAGTAATTTTTGAAATACTGGTTAACAATAGATGGTTAAAAAAATCTATCTAAAAATCTCGCAAGGTATCTGATATGCTGATATGGATACAGATTGATAAAATGTAAAAAAGAAAGGTTAATGGATTAAAATTATTAGAGTTTTTCGTTGGATCTTCTCAGTAGTCTCCTGATGCGGTGGTTGGTAAAAAATGTAATATATATTTGCATGTATGTGCTTTTTGGCCTATGTAAATAAACGATTTATGACTTTGAATTTAATTTATAAATGAATTGAATATGCAATTCAACCGATAAAATACTTCAGTTCAAAATTGGGCAGGTCTGCTGACCTACTACTGGCAGGTTTAAATCACAAACTGTATAATTTAAACTAGTTTGATATTGAAAATATGAAGTTAGTTACGTACAAAACTGTATAACGGTTTTTCATCTACAATTCTTTGTGCGAAGTACGAAACTTAATTTGATTGTTTTCGAAAGTTCTGTACCGCGATATTCGAACGCCAAACCATATCCATTGAACTAGTCGATAAAACGCGTGATTTTGAACGATTAAAACGCAAACGTTTTAAGTTTAGCGGATGAAAAATCTTAGAAAGATTCTCATACCCAGTCCGCTATGGGAAGATTAGGGTAATTGGTAAAAGTTATCATAGAAAATGTAACCTCCTTCGTCCCCTCGAAGTGGCCTTCCTCGTCACGGTAGAAGGGTACCAGGATCACCAAAGGGTTTAATTTTCCAAAGAGTTTCGAGTGGTGTATAAGGGATCTTCAAATGAAACCCTTTGAGTGACTATGAGGGTGAGGCGTGCTCGAACCGAGTACCCTCAGTACCCACGGCAATATATAGCCACATACACCGCCATTGTTCGTCATGATCACTCCATCAAACATAGGCCCACATCCTAGATGTCTGCGATTCCTGGAAGAGTCCGTTTATTTAAGCCCCGGGCAGCAGAGCGGGGTATGCTTTGGTCTTATCGCGACCTTCCTATATAGTATTGTGCTTCTGTATTCAACATATTTTTTAACGAAGGCAAAAAAACAACAGTTTAGTCATATTTTTATTAACATACAAAACAGTTAACCATCGACAAGACATTAACAATTTAATTTATAGTATAATAGCTGGTGGCAAAGCGCATCGCTTTGTGATCACGAGGTCCTGGGTTCAAATCCTAGGTCGGACAAATGTAGTTTTTCTAAAGAAAAATTCCCAGTATGAGTCCGGAGTCTGGAATTGTGCCCGATATATGGCAATAGGCTCGCCCCCTATTACATGGGACCTAACATCATCGGCGAAACGTGGGTGCACTCAGTACACCTCTGCCACCCCCTCTGGGGAATATAGGCGTGACGGTGTATTATTATTATTATTTTATAGTATAATATAATATTAGCCCTGTTAAGAAACTGTCCCACTGCTTGGCACGGGCCTCCTCTCCAACTGAGAGGGTTTAGGCCATAGTCCACCACGCTGGCCCAGTGCGGGTTGGCGAACTTCACACACCCTCGAGAAAACTCTCAGGCATGCAGGTTTCCTCACGATGTTTTCCTTCACCGTTAAAGCAAGTGATAATTAATTTTAAATACGCACATGCTTTCGAAAATACATAGGTGCGTGCCTGGGTTTGAACCCGAGACCTCTGACTTTACAGTCCAACGGTCTAACTACTAGGCTATCACTGCTTATATATTGATTTGCTTTATAGTATTGATCTGCATTGTAAACAATAATATGTGCATTCAGCAAACACAGTATTATACAGCAACTTATAGTGTTATTACTAACAACAGATTACAAACATAAAATAATAATATTACAAACTATATCTCATAAAATCCTAACCTCGAAATATTAAATGACACTTTTATAATTTTTTTTATATCTTAGCGTATCGTAGCATTGATAAATCATTCGGCGCTCCACCCAGGACATTCGTGTTACGATTTCGTAACTCGGCAGAGATCAGTATAAGCGAATAGACTTACAGCACCTTACAAAATATCTCTGTCTCTGTCTGTATCATCACGCCAGCTCCCTCGCGGGGTAGGCAGAGAGTACAGAGTTCCAACAGGTTCTTCCTTACATACCTCTCTGACTTCCTCCACTCTCATAGTTTGTCTCATACAAACTCGCCGGTTACGGAGACTCTTGACTTGCCCTTCAGATAAGACACGGTCTATTTGGTCATGGTAATATAGTCTAGGTCTTCCCCGGCAACTACATCCTTCCACTTTCACATTGTGTATCTGTTTTGTCATTCTTTCTTCTGACATTCTTTCTATATGCCCGAACCAACGGAGCATACCCTTTCTCATCTTTACACCGATACTATCATCTCGTTTTTATCACGGTATTGGTAGAGCAAAGATGGGCAAAATGTAATCAGATTAATGATTACTATTGTATTTTGTAATATTCGAGTATAAAATGTAACTGTTATCGTTTATCATTAATGCACCATCACGCCTTTATTCACCAAGCGGATTAATCATTAATCTGATTACATTTTGCCCATTTCTGTGGTGGAGTCATATAGGTGGTAAATTATAAACGCATCAATAAAATGCATGAAATTAATTTTATCTGTCTATTATATATATAGGGTAAACAGAATACAGAGTAAATCTGGTTTTGTATTTCTCCAATATATTACATGTTTCATACCTTTGCCCAGAATTGGAACACGAGTAAAAAATACTCATTTTAGATAAGAACTGGATGATTTTATAGCAGTTTTTTCTAAAGATGTAATTTTAATTTCTTGGTTTTAATGTCTGTAACCCGTCTCTCGCAGCGCTTCGCAGCTTTCGCAGCTTTTTCAAGGCGCGTTAGTAAAGCGCTGGAATAAAACAAACGGCTAACAATGTATCATCTGAAAAGCTCTTACAACGTTTCACCACAACGCGTTGAAATAGTGTCCGTGCGAACGTAGAGTTACGATGTTCCCCGACAGTCCACTATCTATCTATCTACTATCTATGCATAATACAGAATTTAAGGTACGGCCCAACCAACGCGTTTAGCCGCGGCCGCTGCGGCGTCCCCGGCGGTGATCACGGTGGCGATCAGTATCTCCCTATGATTGCGCGTGCAGACCATAAAGTAATATAGCAGTAATAGAGAATCAACTCGGCGTTTTTTTACGCCAACACGATTTCGGTCACCTAGTAGCGCCGTCTACGAGGCATGCCTTCTAAGTTCTGTCGTTTCCATATTTCCCGGAAATTTTGAATTTGGAACTGTTCTATATTCGAATGTGTTTAAATTTTGAATCTCAAAGCAGTTGAAAGTATTAGGATTAATGCTATTGTTTAGTCACAGCGTCGATTGGAATCTGTCAGGTTACGTACGAAAATGAATCTTTCTAAGGAAAATGTTCGTGCAATAATTTTCTACATCTTTAGAAGAGGCCTGACACGGCTTCAGTGTTTTGAAGTAAGCTAACATCTGTGTTCAGTGATGAAACCCCATGTCTGCGAACTGTCGAACGCTGGTATTTAGAATTCCAGCGTGGACATACTAGTGTTAGTGACAAATCTCGCGAAGGACGCCCAAAATCCGCCTTCACTGAAGATAACATTATTGCTGTGAGACAACTAATTCTCGAAGATCGTCATGTGATGTATCGAGAGATAGAGGCTCTATTAGACATCTCAGGGACAACCATTCAGAAGATCTTGCATAAAGCGCTTGGTGTGAGAAAGCTAGTTTGCCGTTAGATACCGCATCTTCTTTCCGACGATCACAAGGCGGCCCGCGTCAGACGGTGTAAGAAAACTCTGCAAAGGTTCAACCGAGGAGAGTCAAATCACGTCTACGACATCATCAGTAGTGACGAATCTTGGATCTATGCCTACGATCCTGATTCCAAACAACAATTTACAATCTGGGGCTTTCAAGACGAGCCAAAGCCGACTAAAATTGTTCGTTCTCGAAGCACTTCAAAGAAGATGGTGGCCACGTTCGTTGGAAAAACCGGCCATGTTTCGACTATTGCACTTGAAGATCGTAGAACGGTTAACGCAGAGTGGTATACCACAGTTTGTTTACCAGAAGTCATCGCCGAACTTCGAAAATCTAACTCAAAGCGACGCATCATCCTGCACCACGACAACGCAAGCTCACACAGCGCTCGTCAAACGATTGAGTATTTGAAGCAGGAAAAAGTAGAAATTCTTGACCATCCTCCATAGAGTCCTGACCTAAGCCCTAACGATTTCTTTACATTTCCTAAAATTAAGAAAAGTCCTCGTGGTCAAAGGTTCCAGTCCGGTGAAGAAGCAGTCGACGCTTTCAAGTCAGCCATTTTGAACACCCCCACTTTAGAGTGGAATAAATGTTATAATAACTGGTTTGACCGAATGGAACAGTGTATTAAGCTACGTGGTTAATACTTTGAAAAACAATAAATATTACTATAAGGTTCTAGTTGTGTTTTTTTCTTCAAACGACAAAACTTAAAAGGCATGCCTCGTATTAATAGTATTCTGAAACTTTTTAGACGTACATACCTTTATATAGCTATATGGTGGTATGCCTATATAGGTATATATTCGTATATACATATATAGTTCAGAATCCATGTGCGTACATATAGGTATATATACATTCCTATAGGTAGCACTCACGAATATGTCCGGTAAGATAAAACACTATTAATAAAAAATCTAAACAAAATAAAAGGCACAAAATCATATCTTATTTTTACTACACAACTAACTTTTGCAACACACATGTTTTTAGGGCACACAATTACATAGATCAATTCAATTACAATGTTCAATATCACAAAAAGCACTTTAGTTCAAAATTCGTAAAAACTAACACAAAAACCAGCGTCCAGAAGAGGTTTAAACTCGACGTAAGGCAGTCAGTAAAATCAGTCAGTAAGCGTACCTACGCGCACAACAAACAAACAATACGAGTTCGGCGGCCATTTGTAAGAGTCCCATAGACTAATTAGAGCGAACAGTCCACAGACCGCACATACACACTTTGTATCGAAATCGATAACAATAATAATATCAGCCTATACTGCCCACTGCTGGGCAAAGGCCTTCTCTCACAAATCGAGGTGAGAGAGATTAGATCATACTCCACCACGCGGACCCAGAGCGGATTGGAGGAGGCAGGTTTGTGGCCACCCGCTGTTGGACTTATCAAGCCGCCTTTAAGTCTTCCAACTCGGCTTAACGACTACCACATTAAGTGGTAACCGGGACCAACGGCTTAACGTGCCTTTTGAAGCACGGAGATGCTCGAATATGAAAATACCAAAAACGGTCACTCATCAAGGCGACCGCGTCGAACGCTGTTTAACCTTGGTGATCGGTAAGAACACCGCGGTCGCACAGCGCTACGAGCGCCTCATCGATAACAATACTTTTACTAAAATAAATCGAATTAACAGTTTAATAGTGAAATAAAAAATATATAACGATGTTGATCACAGGTTCAGTTGGATAAGATTAATATATATCTTAAGACACAAAAAAATTTTTAATTAAAATCGATCTTCTACCGATACTAATAGTTTTGTTTTGACATCTAGCGAATAACCTAATAACTAATTGGTCTTATTTTGTTTAGGAATACCGATATGAGCAGCCGCGCACCTGCTGCGCCGCCGAGGACGCAGGACGCGTTGGTGTGAATATTTTCATACAAATATTACTGCAAGAGCTAATTGCGACCGTGCACGCCACCGCAACAGCGGCTGTACGCGTTAGTTCAACCGTACCCTTTGGGGTTACGATTTATTGGCTACAGTCTAAATTATTTATCATTACACTGGTCTGCGCCTACCTAACCCACGCCGTACAGAATATTACACCGATTGGTTTGGGTATTAGTAGACCACCTTGAATTTAATCTCAATCCTTTCTAAATATATTTTGCATACACGTGAGAAAAATATTCGCTTTTAGCTTCTGAATATCACAGGAAATGATTAATTGAATGTTGTCTTTTTGTTATTGTATACGGATGCACTAATTGTGTTTTACTGTGGGGCATAGAGTGACTCATATAGAATGAGTTGTTTGGCAATGAAAACTTGTGATTGCAGTGAATGTAGGTGCTTTAAAAGTACTAAAATTATCGTAATTACAGATACGCTTCTTTTTTCTTATATGCTAATGGGTTATTTGTAAAGTTATGGTCGGTTTAAATATCACCTTTGTTCTTGAAAAATGTTATAACGTTCCAATGGAAAAGCCAATTTATTTTGCTCTTTTTCTTTTCCATAGTAAGAATAAGTCGTGAAAATTATCATGTTATCTACTCTACGCGTAAATACATGACGACTTATTTCGCTATATTAATTTTATTTTAATATAACCTAATACTAATAATGATTCGATTAAATTTTATAATGATGAAAACTATGATCAAAATAATGAATGATCAATGTTGTCATAATCAATGTTATGAATTAATTTTTGTCAAAAAGACTATGTTCGTCAGTATAGTGGCGCAATATGCGGCTGGTCCTGGGTTCAAATCCTAGGTCGGATAAAGTATTATCGGGTTTTAAATTTGTGCTCAGTTTATTGCCAATAGGCTCGCTCCTTATTAAATTGGGATCTACCATCATCGGAGAAATGTGTTTACACACATTTCTCCGCTCCACAATACGCTTCAGCCTCCAAAACATGGCAAATATAGGCCTAACAATGTTTTTCTTTGTAAATTTTAAGAAAAATAATAGATAAATAAGTTTTAGAGGCTAACACATTAGTACCCGCTAAGGCATCGTATAATAACGGTTAAAATAATTAGTAGGGACCTCTAGCTAAATAGGTACCACACGTAAAGCATATGTTTTGTTGTCACAGTATTGTTATAGCGATATTGCTATAAGTATATCATATTTAAAAGATTATTGACCTTAAAACAATAAAATAAAATTATCTTTTTATCTATATTCTGTTCCCTTGCGGGGTAGGGAAAGATTACAACGTTTCAACAGCTTCTTTCTTTAAATACCTCTCTGGCTTCCTCTACTCTCATAGTTCGTCTCATACGCGGTCGCCGGTTACGGGAAAATAAAATTATGATATTAAATATTTAGGAATCATGTCAACAAATAGATTCTGTACTTGTCCGTGGTGTTAAGTTTACACGATATGACATTTACGATGATGCTTCACTTTACAGGGCAACTAAACTTTATAAGTCGCATAATATAGTTCAAAATTTCGTTAGTTGTAATTATATTATAATCTATGCTAACAACTCGTTTCTTAGTTACGGCAGGCGGATGTTCTGATTAATGTTTCTGCTTCGGTATTAATTACGTTATAATTTTGTTGTGTTTATATAATGTTATTTACAATATCCTTACAGTAACCCAAATCGATGCTATAACCAATAATATTATAAATTTTCATAGATTAAATATTATTAATTTGGGCTGGTTGCAACTAAAAAATATCAGTTTCTTTATGTATAAGATTCACAATACGTTTAACCACAGGAGAATACTTGAGTAAATTAGTGCGAGCTACTGGAACAATCGGCAACGGAGGCTTCCGGTGCGCACAGATATAATCCGTCTGGTGAGCCGGTTATGCCCAAAAGGAAATATATATGGGGATAAAAAGGAAATACGCCGTACCATTTAAGATATAAGAACCTACGGTATATTACGAATATACGAATAAGCCCTCATTTACGAGCTCTTTATCAACGCAACAGCTCTTTATCTTTTTTCAAGCGCAATAGGCGATTTGTTATGACGGACGGCTTAGTCCAGTGATTAACAGCTTAAGCTGCTCCGCCTACTAGTTCAAATAGTCAAAAGTTTGATTCCCGCATGGGATAAATCTTTGTGTGACCCACCAATATGAGTTTCGGTCCGTTTGTTTGTGTAAATATATTTTATGTTTGTGAATGCACCCATGACACAAGAATAATTACTAGTGTTAGACTACGTTGATTTAACAAAAATCATTTCAATGGTTCACATAAATAAAAAAATATTCTGAATCTATTTTTAATGAGTATCCTTGTTGTGAACTTCTGCCAAAAGCAAGCTTTACTTTCTATAAAGAAAGATCTAGTTATATCCTTACTCCAAATCCCTTGCGTGGTAGGCAGAGAGTACAGAGTTCCAACAGGTTCTTTCCTTACATATTTCTTTGGGTTCCTCCACTCTGAAAGAGAAAGAAAGATGATTGGTAAAATGCAATCAGAATGACATCAATTAGCAATCATGAACAGAGATTGTGATATTACTGGTTGTATTTAAATATATTACAATTTTTTTTTAAATTAAATCCGATATGTTCATATAACTTCAGTTCTTAAAAACAATATTATTCTTAGATTTAACTTGATTTGTTCGTATGTCTGACTGTCTTTCCGGTTCAAATTTTTTGAAAAAATTTTCAAGCTCTTACCTATGCTTTCCTATTGAGCTGAAATTTTTCATACGAAAGCAAGTTCGGTGATAATACAATAATATGGTACCATGGAACTGGTCTGATGATGGAGCCGCAAGGTGGCTATAGAAACATGTTAACTCGTCGTGTTTTCGCTATAAAAGTTACTTTTTAAAATAGCTCTTTAGGTTATAATTCATTTAATTATAAAAAGAGCATTTATACGATGCCCATCATTCCTGACTGCTCGAGTCAAAGTTTATTTGATTTTTTTGTGTGTGAATGATCTACGTTGTTGGCTGCGGGGCGTTTACAGCTTTACCGGACAAGAGTTTATTTGAACTAAATATAGCTTATACTAAAAACATTAGTAGGTAGCGAAATACAAAGTGTATCAAGGCCAAACGGATCTCCACATATTCTCAGTATTATTGTAATTTTACGGGCCATTAAATTTCATCTTATTTTAAATTACCAAAAATGGTTGCCTTAGAAGTTAGAGGCCTCCAAAAGATCAATAAAAATGATTTATCATAAATTTTTCATTCTATTTTGTGACGATTCTCTTTATAGACTCAATCGTTTATAATATGTTTTATTATAAAATCCACAATTGAGCAGAAACCGCTTTTGAATCCAAATAAATAAACGATTTGAGAAATGACAATTTGTTAAACATATAATCCTTATTTGATATAATCTGAAACAATTATCTAAAGAAAATGTGGGTTTTAAAACTGGCGATCTCTTGGAAATAGGGGCGAGAGTCAAGGACTCCATTAGAGAAATTCTAGCCCTCGATTTCGTATACATAATACGTTTCCTTGGGCTGTTATTGCCATGTTTAGATTGCTATGGGTAAAAACTTGGTAAACAATAATTTAACGCAGGCGAAATAATTATGATAATTGGTAGGCATGTGGCATATGTTATGGGATCATAACAATAATTATATCATTTACAATTCATGAATACATTGAGCCAGTTTATTTTAACTCCGTGTAAATTGGAATTGTAACATATTTGAGTAACATTAGATATAATTTATTCTATGTAACTGGTCGAAAAGTGTCTTTTTAATAATATGCTCGTCGTATATTTATGTAGCCTTATATACCTGAAAATAATTGTATAATACTCATTCTAATCATTTTAACGACTATTTATTAGCTTTATTTCTCTGAGTCTTTATGAACTGATTTCAAATTTTCTTGAAATTAGATTTAGAGAAATTAGTCTTACAGTTATTATAAATAACGTTTAAATAATTTTAATTAAGCTCTAATAGCAAGATGTCTTGCTTAGTTAAGGAGTTTCTATGGCTTCCTTCCGGCTCCATCATCAGATCCTAGACACCATCATGGTCTAAAGTATTCGTTAAAACAAACTCAATGTTTGAACGCAGCGGGGTTATATTGAGTTGTTTGGTGGTTCCACTGGACGCCTTTTGGCTTCATCATCAGACCCTGAATACCATCTGGTTAAATAGTACTTATCATTACCAATCCAACAAGCCTAATCTCAAAGGGGATACTTTGTATAGGTCTCATGTTCCTATGGCCAATTTCCGACTCCATCATCAGATCAGCTCCATGGAACCATATTATTTCATTGTCACCGACTTTACATACCTATGCCAAATTTCAGCTAAATCAGTTACCCGCAAGTGCTTGAAAAATGGATCACAAGATTTGAACCGGAAACAGACGCACAGACATACAAACATTGTAAGTCAAATAAAAGCTTGTAAAAATAACAGGTCGTGCCTATATTTACCAACCTATAAACACCCATACAAAATGAATCGCAAATAACGCAAGACCTCAGACACCCCAATTAGATAATTGCTTCACAAATTTACTGGAAAAATGAAAAAAAATCTAATTTAAAGTTTTTTAACCTTTTTTAAATACTTCCCTTACTTTAAATAACCCAATTATTAATGAAACTTGTACGTGTATGTGTGCGTAGTGAAAAAATTGTTTCAGAAATGCATTTGAAATCTTCGTATTGCTCTGAATCAGAAATAAATTTTGTTTGTTAATGCGCACCGAAGGAGTAACCTATTGTGTAAAAATTTTTTATTTAAAAATGTAATATACATTGAAAATACTAGAAATCACTTCAGTTACCGATTTCGAACAAACTTACTATCAGGTCTTTCGTTAATTATGTTACACCTTGTATATTTTCGACAATATTAGATTCCAATGTCTTTACACTGGGCACACTTTCAGTCTTCAAACTAATATTGAAAAAAAATCTATAGAGAAATCACACTTTGGCCAACCTCTGATTCTAATCCAGGACATCGTGATTGCCAACCATAATAAATAAATAATTTAGCGCAGTGGTTAAGAGCTTAAGCCGCTCCGCCCACTGTGTCTAATAGTCGCGGGTTCGATTTCCGCACGGGACAAATCTTTGTGTGATACACAACTATTTGTTTCGGTCTGGGTATTTGTGTATGTGAGTTTTCATGTTTGCACGCACACATGAAAACTCACATACACAATACACAAACGCACCCACGACACAGGAATAAATCCTAGTGTGGGGCTACGTTTAAATAAAAAAAAAAGGATTATATGCGCTACTAGGCGAACGAGGTAGACTTCTGCAATATTTTAAAAGCGAAAAATTACATTGGTTTTATGAAACATAACCGTCTTTCGTTGACATTCACATTGACTTCATATTCCGACTCCATATTGTCTGTTTCATAAAACATGAATATCAGATATAGTGTTACTAGGATAATTTAGCCCGTAGCTGACATTGAGAGGGGGGGTTGGTGTGAAATTAGGGTTATTAGTAGACGGTCTCCGCACGGTTACTAATTAAAAAAAGGAGGTTGGGGTGAATTTCATAGCAAACGGCAATTCTGCGACTGTCATGAAGTGACATTTCACTTGATGACAGCGTTAGTTCTAATTTTGGCCGCAGGCCACATGATCCTTGTATGACTGTACACGTATTTGGCTACTTGCGCAATTTTCTATTTATATTACACACGTTAATGTAATTCGCGTCCGTATCCCATTTTTTATAGATTAGTCATTGATCGTGTATGGGGGGGGGGGGCTGTGATTATTTATAGAGATTTTAATCTTATTTAAAACACATAGGTTTCTCACGGCCACTGACTGAAATAAAAGATTCAAAGAATAATTCTCTACATACTTCTCACGTTCGTATTCTCCGAAGGGCTAGGTGGAGGTGTTTATAGCACATAAACATTTTGGCGTGGTATTTATATAGGTCTGGCATTTTTCGGGTACGTAGGTAATTCAGGAAGATTCTTTTTTTTCGGTTTTCGGTGATTGAGATTTGTTAACGATGTTTACTCTCACTATTAGCAAAATGACTGAATATGTAATTTAGGCGAATTCAATAAAATAGGTTTTGGGGTTTCTCTATCGTAAATGTCTGTACTTGTGTTCTATGTGGAGGTAGGTAGGCAAAATATTAGTATAGAGTATATACTGCACATCTATACCTATCTCAGGCACCAATCTCTCACAATATAGTGAAAACTGTTTAGTTAGTTTTAAGCATATGTACAATTATTGTGATGAGAAAATAAATACATTATTATTATTATGTACGTATTTATTGAAATACAATTTCTTATAAAATATATATAAAAATACAAAAAAAACAAATATTCCTATATATATTATATAAAAAATGTGCTCCACTGACAGCGAGGTCTACGACCCAAGCTACCGGTGGTCAGGGCTCCAAAGAGAGAAATCGCCTCACGATGCGCGCCGTGTCCAATACTACCGCCTTCTGTATCAGGCCCTTCACCCAACTGCTAAGCGAGAGCTTCTCGAGGTGTTTATCGAAGCTCTTCGCTATTAGGCCGTTGACTGATACGACCATCGGAATAATGATAGTTGAATCAACATTCCACATGGCGGTAACCTCATGAGCCAGGTCTAAATATTTAGATAATTTTTCTTTTTCGGCCTTCACAAGGTTCTCATCATGCGGAATGGTGACATCAACTAGCATTACACGACGCATCGATCGATCTATTATCACGATATCAGGCTTATTGGCTACAATAGTCCTGTCCGTGATAATAGATCGATCCCAGTAGAGCGTGATATGACCACTTTCGAGAACTGGAAGAGGCTGGTACTAGTAGTACGGTACTTCAGAGTCTACAAGGCCATATTTAAGAGCAAGTTGCTGATGGATAATCTTAGCCACTTGGTTGTGTCTGTGCAAGTACTCTCCGTTAGCAAGACGAGAACAACCGGAAACTACATGTCTAATAGACTCACCGGGACGGTGGCATGCCCGACAAATGTCAACCGTCAACCGTTATTATTATTATTTATACGATCCCCGTTCGGAAAATGTAGTCAAAGTAACTGAATTTATTCATTAATTTTGTGAACGTATGTATTTTATTATATGCATTATTTTTCAATCAAATAAACAAATTATTGTTATTATACACAAATGCTTTTCCCGCAGCCACTATTCATAAAAATTTTGTTCATCTATAAATCACTCCCATTGTATCTTACGTATTAATGAAATCGTATTTAAATCAGATCTGATGTACCGTATTACAAATATAAAAGGGTTTACGTAACACGATGTATGTGGAAATTTGCGCCAATCAATCCCCTGTCGGCCACTTATAATTTTGTATAGTTGATAGTACGTTGTTATCAATCAATGTAATCACAGTGAACGCATATTACTTGTTGCTTATTAAAGCTAAACTGATTGTCTATTCGAGTTATAATTTCAAAATGTATTACGTGATTGCTGTCATTAAAGCGAGCATTATATCTTTTATGATTGGCACGTCTTTGCGTATCTACTGATATTTTGCACCCGTTTACCCCCTGTGTTCACCCCTTCTTTTTTAAAAGCCTCTTTCGCCCCTTTTCAGTACGCGGGACGGACTTTTTTTTAATATTTATAAAGGCACCCACCCGTTCGCGACTCGTCCATTATACGTAAGTATGATGTATCAAAATAAAGATATATAGATTGATAACTCTTGTGCACTAATAACAAACTTTTTAAGATAAAAACAATAAAGGCTATATGTAACACAATGGGCGGCCTTATCGCTAAAAAGCAATATCTTCCAGGCAACCTTGGGATGGAAAAATTGACTTGGATGTGGCATAGATGGAGGTGCACTAGTCAAAAAACAAATAGTAATAAATACTAACAGTAAATAGCTAGTGGTATAGACTAAAATATAATATATAAACGCAAACACATATAAAACAAAATACTTTATAATAGAGATATACAATACAATAAAAATATATTTTAATCTGAATATTATTTAATTGTGCCTACAATTTATTTTGAGTTAATAGCCCAAAAATTCATTATTTGTTCAATAATTTTTACTGAAGCGAGTGTCACTATTCTTCTATATTTTAAATTACACGGGGCCGCACAACAAATATCAGACCGTTTTATATTGTTGACTTTTTTTGGTTCTATTGATTATTTTTGGCCATTTTTCTGCGTTGCCCAATCTTATAATAGCGTTCTTGCAGAGTCCAATCTGTAAGATTTCATGCGTAATTTCTCAGTGGTGTCCAAACACTAAAGGTCAGGAGTATCATGTGGCGACTAATCGCGTGGATATCTAACCTCACGACTCTAAAACACTAGGCGTATCTGAAGGCCCATTGCGATTGTGAAATAATCGGCTTATTTTGAGCCTTTGTTGACTAGACAAAGAACAAAAAAGTGCATGTACTTAATTCTATAGCATTTCTTTATTTAAATTGGTCAGTGGTCTACTCAAAGCTAAAGTAGCAGTACCTCAGTTTATTTGCGTTAAAATATTACACCGTTTTTACGTACGGTTTGATTTAGTTACATCACTTTAAACTACCTCGTTAGTCCAGTGCGAGCGGCGATAACGAGTTCAAAGGTTCGACAAATTTCGTAGGAAAAAGTGTGCTTTTTCTAAAATCGCAGTCGCTTACCCAGAATGGCTCGCCTTCTAACATTGGGGCCTAATATTGTCGGCTATAGGCGGGACGTTTTTATTTTATTTACATTATCTTATAAGTATAGAGATGACGAATCATTTCTGTATAATTTGAGTGCAATAAACTTTCTGCAAGCCCGATTATACCCTACGAAATCCAAAAATAAATTAAAGAGATAAAAAAATATATCATCTCTTCTGCAGGCCATTATTAAAATCTTAAACCTCTGTCATACCATTGTTAACAAACCACACGTTTGCAAAAAATACGTACAATATAAACTTAAATCGCAACAGGTAAGTATAAAATTAATTATAGGGCCGTGATACGGTGCGTATGAAAAATTCGTTAAGTAAATGAAGTGGACAGCTATTAGAAGGAAAATCCTAAAATTTATTCACATTTTGAATTAACAACCTATTTCACTGTCAGATAAAGAAAACTTTGAATTTGAAATTAATTATTTTTTAAATATATAATTATACCTTTATTGTCAAGAAGGTGATTGACGAATTACAAACAAAGGAATACGTAAAAACAGATACATCATATTTTGTCCTACTAATTATTAATATTATAAATGTGAAAGTTTCTATGTTTGTTACTCAATCATGCAAAAACGGTTGAATGGATTTTGATGAATCTTGGTACACAGATAGTTTATCACCTGAATTAACACATAGGTTACTTTTTATACTATAAAAATGTAAGGTTCTTATCTAAAGTCAACGCGGACGAAGTCGCGGGCAGAAACTAGTATTTTATAAGGGGTTGTCGGTAACCACATCGAGTTATGAGTCTTTACACTAAAGTTTCCTAAAAAACGTTAGTGGTTGGTTATACATTTCCTTTTTAACTTATTTTAAAGAAAGTAATGAAGTTTTCACTTTTGTTTAATGAAGGTGATAGTAATGTCTGTCGTGTTTTCTGTGAATTAACTTGTGTGATTAAGTAAATTATTACATCATCATCATCATCTCAGCCTATACTTGTCCACTGCTGAACATAGGCCTCCCCAATCGCTTTCCAGCGTAACCGGTCCGATGCCACCTGCATCCAACGACTTCCTGCGATTTTCACAAGATCGTCGGTCCATCTGGCAGGCGGTCGTCCCACGCTGCGCTTGCCAATACGTGGTCTCCACTCTAGAATCTTTCTGCCCCAACGCCCGTCCGATCTACGCGCTATGTGGCCCGCCCATTGCCACTTCAGCTTGCTAATCTTAACGGCTATGTCGGTGACCTTGGTTCTTCTACGAATCTCCTCATTCCTGAGTCGATCGCGTAGAGAAACGCCGAGCATAGCTCTCTCCATAGCTCGCTGAGCAACTCTGAGCTTTTTTATGAGACCTATTGTAAGAGACCACGTCTCTGATCCATATATCATCACTGGTAACACACATTGACTAAAAACTTTAGTCTTAAGGCACTGAGGTATTTTGTATGAGAAGATGTTGCGCAGTTTCCCGAACGCTGCCCAGCCGAGTTGGATTCGTCGATTGACCTCTCTCTCAAAGTTGGACCTACCTAACCGGACTACCTGTCCCAGGTAAATGTATTCGTCGACAACTTCAAGAGTAGAGTTCCCAACGGTGAGTGCGGTGGGTACGACATGGACGTTAGACATTATTTTCGTTTTGTCCATGTTCATTTTAAGACCCACTTGTTGAGATACTCTGTTGAGGTCACCAAGCATTCGTCCTAGATCTTCCAGCGACTCCGCCACGACCACAATGTCGTCGGCAAATCGAAGGTGAGTGATGTATTCGCCATTGATGTTGATGCCAAGTCCTTGCCATTCCAAGAGCTTGAAGGCGTCCTCTAAGGTGGCCGTAAACAGTTTCGGAGAAATGACGTCTCCCTGCCTTACTCCTCTTTTTATGGGGATCGCCTTCGTGCGCTGCCCCTGTACTCGGACTGACATGGTGGCGTTATTATACAAGCACTTCAACACTTCAATGTACCGATAGTCAATGCGGCATCGCTGGAGAGATCTAAGAACCGCCCAAGTCTCGATCGAATCGAAGGCTTTCTCATAGTCCACAAACGCCAAGCATAGTGGCCGATTATACTCCTCGGTCTTCTGTATAATCTGCCGCAGCGTATGTATGTGGTCTATGGTACTAAAGCCTTTCCGGAAACCGGCTTGTTCGGGAGGCTGGAAGTCATCAAGCCTGCGTTCGAGACGATTCGTGATGACTCTCGAAAACAACTTATAAACATGGCTCAGCAGTGTGATGGGCCTATAATTCTTCAGTAAAGTGTTATCACCTTTCTTGAAAAACAGTACCACCACACCCCTGTTCCACGCTTCCGGCGTTTTTCCTTCGAGCAAGACGGAATTAAACAGCCTCTGAAGGACTTTAAGTACCGGCGATCCGCCCGCTTTCAGAAGCTCTGCGGTAATTCCGTCTTCACCCGGCGCTTTGTTGTTTTTAAGGTGTTTGAGAGCCATCCCAATCTCGTACAGGCTGATGTCCGGGATATCTTCAGTGTAGTGTCGGGTTAGCTTGGCTCTTGGGTCTTTTACCAAGTCAACAACAGGTTCAGCTACTGAGGTATACAACTGCCCATAGAACCTCTCTATCTCCCTGAGCACCTCTGACCTATTCGACGTTACGTTTCCGTCCTCCGTCTTCAGCTTCGTCAACTGGCTTTGCCCAATAGACGCGTCTCTTGCAAACACTTTGGAGCCCTTGTTCTGCTCTATGGTCTCCTCAATACGTCTTGTATTGAAGGACCGTAAATCGTGTCGCAAGGACTTCAATATCTGTCCATTGAGCTGCCTATAGGACTTAGCATCATCGGAGGTTTGGAGTGTCATGGTACGTCGCTCAGCCATAAGGTTTCGGGTGTAGTCAGATAGCTTTTGAGGCCTATTTTTACGGTGGGGCTTAAAATGCTTGGACCCGACCGTATGGACAGTCTCTACCAACCTATTGTTGATTTCGTCCACTGATGCGCTGCTGTCTAGCAATTCGAAGCAGTTTGACAATTCGAGTTGAAAGTTCTCGGGGTTTTGGATATATGCATTAGAAGGTCGGAGCGTAGACTTCATCAGACGCGATCTTTCCATTTTGACATTAATATTTAATGTGCCTCTGACCATTCGGTGATCACTGCCGGTTTTTACCCTGTGAATCACGGAGACATCATTAAATATTTGTCGCTTGGTGCTCATGATGAAGTCTATCTCATTTTTTGTGGAACCATCAGGGCTCATCCAGGTCCATTTCCTATGAGGCGGCTTCCGGAAGAAAGAGTTCATCATAAAGAGTCCCTCCTTCTCCAGATATTCGGCCAGCCTCTGACCCCTGGGGTTGCGTTGCCCATATCCAAATTGCCCCACTCTCAATTCATCATCGCCCCGTTTGCCCAGCCGCGCATTGAAGTCACCCATAACCACTGTAAAGTGTGCTTTGGAAGTATGTATGGCTCAACTAATGTCCTCATACATTACTTCGACGTCATCATCTGAGTATGCCGAGGTCGGTGCGTAGACCTGTATGACCTTCAGCGAATATCTTTTGGATATTCTGAGTATCAGGTACGCTACCCTGCTCGACACACTAGTGATGGACACAACGTTGTCTATGAGTGACTTGTGGACGATAAATCCGACACCACCTTGGGACTGCTGTTCGCCCTCCCGGTAGTAAAACAAGTTGCCGGATTTTAAGGTTATCGTGTCCTCGCCCTTTCTTCTGACCTCCGATAAACCAACAATATTCCACCGCAACTTGTTTATCTCTTCCTCCAGCTCAACAAGCTTCTCATCTGTCCTTAACGTGCGTGCGTTGTATGTCACCAGGGCCAATTTTCGGTGTTGGTGGTAGCCGAATCTCTGCCGGAGATTCTTAGCACCCCTTGTCCTGTCGTTACCATGGCTGCTACCGTGGCCAGGACGAACAGGACCGCCGGGGACTAGGGGCCTGGTTTTCTTACATCCTTCCATAATTGGGGGTGTTTGCCATACTCGCCACGCTTGGCAGGCGGGTTGGCGAGCGCAGTTATTGGTCGTCGAAGTGCTAAGGGAACGCTGCTGCCCATTCCCTAGTTTTCCCTTAGTCGCCTTGTACGACACCCGATGGGATGAGATGGGTTGGTCCTATTCTAAGCCGGGAACCACGCGGCTAAATTATTACATATTCAAACCTAAAATAAGCAGGGACAGTATACACAACTTCAAATCCTTGAAATTTATTTTACTAAGTCCACATTTAAGATGTAAAAGATGGACAAGTGCAGTTTTTCTAACGAAAACTTCCCGTTATGTGGCCGGAGTCTGGAATTGCGCCCGGTATATGGCAATAGGCTCGCCCCCTATTACATGGAACCTAACATCGTCGGCGAAACTTGGGTGTACTCAGTACACCTCTGCCACCCCCGCTTGGGGAATATAGGCGTGACGGTGTTTTTTTTTAAGTCCACATTTCTCTACATAAAATATTTTTTTATAGTCACACTAGTTTTTGCCCACAACTTCGTCCGCGTTAACTTTAGAGAGGAACCCAATTTTCTTCTGGGATAAAAAGTATCCAATGTATTAATTCAGATAATAAACTGTCTGTGTGCCAAATTTCATAAAATCCATTCAGCAGTTTTTGTGTGATTGACCAACAAACATCTAAATATACAAACTTTTACATTTATAATACTATTAGGATTATATTATAGATCTAGACTATCTTACCAGGACCAAAGAAACCGAGTCTTATCTGAAGGAAAAGTCAAGAGTCTCCGTAACCGGCGAGCGTGTATGAGACGAACTATGAGAGTGGAAGCCAGAGAGGTATGTAAGGAAAGAACCTGTTGGAACTCTGTACTCTCTGCCTACCCCGCTAGGGATCTGGCGTGGTGATATAGATAGATAGATAGATTAGGATTATAGTTTGGCGGATGAACGATGGTTAGGACTTCTACGGAGATTCTAATACATATTGAAATCTCTGTGTGTATGCAAAACACAATGATATTGTTATAAAAATGATTATAATACTTTTAATAACCGGAAGATGAGGAGCGGGCAGGCTTCCTACAAGATGGACCGGTAACCTTGTGAAGGTCGCGGGTAGAAGTTGGATGCGTACCGGTACAAAGCCGGTCGTTATGGAGTTATTTAGGGGTGGCCTTTTAGTGTTGTGTGTGGCTGAAGATAGATAGAAAAACTAATCCTCCTAATAATATAAATGTAAAAATTTGTATGTTTAGATGTTTGGATGTGTATAATCGCGCAAACACGGCTGAACGGATTTTGATGTAATTTGGCACACAGATAGTTTATTACCTGGATTATGACATACATACTTTTTATCCTGGAAAAATGTTAGGTTCCTGTCTAAAGTTAAAGCGGATGAAGTTGCAGGCAGAAACTAGTAATATAAGAGACTTCTTTACAGTCCACGCGGTGGTTATTGTCATCGCACATATCCCTCAGTGAACCTAGCCAAGTAACTGTAAGCATTGTGTATTTATTCTCTCTCCGCAATCGATGGCGACTTGTTCTGACCACGTGGACGTTTCGTTGTAAAATATCATTTCCATGTTTTTTTCCGTTTTCTATTAGCGTTAACATTGATAAGTAGTTGCGTATGAATTATACCTAATTATGTGCACCTGTGTATTACATAATGATAGAGATCACACGTCGACATCAGTTAAAGCCAATCAATTTTCAATAATTAAGATACTGTCGGTTCTGTGAAAAATCTTCACCTAGTTCAAAATTTGTAATGAATAAAATTCACAAATTTGCTGTTTCCCAGAAAACGCTTACATTTATCGTTTATTCGCTGCTTATAGTCGCATGCGGTTATCTGCCTCGTGGTAGCATTTGATTATACAGAAAGTTTTTTAAGCGGCTTACAATGCGCGGTGAAATGATATGGCAATTGAATTGTGTAGAGGGAAATAGCAATGTATGATGTGAAATGTGTTTCAGTCGGGAGAAGCTTGCAATTCGATTGTCGACCTGCGTTGACCGTTGCGCGGGGGAACGAACGCGCCCGTAGAATGGCGCGCAGTCGCGATCTCGAACGGAACGCAGCCACTCGTTCCTGGACGCACCACGCCACAAATTACGAATTTCGAACTGTGATTCGAATACCGCGGCGGTGCACCTTTACTCTGAGAAAGTGACTCGTGAAAAAAAAATATAAATTTAAAAATAAACCGGTGTTGATAAAAAATCGAAAGTTGAAAGGATATTTTCTGTTGAAGTCTTATCTTTTACTCCCTGTCGTCTTTCTTACGGTAAGTGAAATTATTGTTCAGTTATTTTTTCTTCTTCAAGTGCCTTTCCATTATTGGAAGTTAATATTTTATGTAATGGAATTTTTGCCAAGTATTATTGTTATTAATTTTAGAGTTTCACGATATAGCGTGCGTATTTTAATGATATCAAGAGGTTTCGTTTTCTTCTGCTCGTCCGATCTACGATGTGATTAAAAATTATAAATGTTGAGACGATGACTGTGTTTACGTGAGAATCATACTTATGTGCAATTAACGATTACCACGTACTCTATAAAAATAGTGAGTATACGCCTACTGCTGAGACAAGTTATTGTAACGCAAAAGTGGTAATATAACCGTAGTTATCATTAAACACTTAATTTGCGAAAATTAAGTGTATGTTGGACTACCAGGTTGTTGTCATGGTGCCTATAAGAACTATATTTCTGGGTTCAATTCCTAGGTTAGAAAGCACTTTTGGAGTATTCCTATCGTATAAATTCTTACTGGTAGTTCTGAATTTGAAGTCATGCCCGATATAACAGTAATAAACTCGCTTCCTATTAGATTGATAGCGAACACTGTCGGAAAAATGTAGTGTATAGTGCACCTTTACCTGCTCTGTTATTTAGAAAAAAATACTGTAAAGCTTTTTAAAAATGAGACATTCTTATAGAAACGCAAATAATATCATCTGTGCAAAATAAATGTTTAACTATTTATATTTAAAGAAATGTGAACTAAGTATATACACCGTCATTAGCTTACATTTTTTATGCAGGCGAACAGTCGCGCGCACGTGATACATTCTTAACAAAAGACATCAACGGCCGCCTCACGTTTTTAACTTTGATTGCATAACAAGTACATAGATGAAACATAGACAATGTTCTACATAAAAAAAAATATTATGTTAACGGCTACCTATATAAACTAGATCACGTTTATTTGTCAGTGTTTCAATTAGAATGTAACGAAACTGATTATGTGTGTTTGCAAAATAACTAGTTTTAAAATTACGTATCTATATTATATAGTTAGAAGTTATGTAAACAGAAACTGCGAATTACAAGAACGCTAAGTTAAACTTGTTGGTTTTCATTTAAGTTGGTTATTTTAGTTAAAATATTTTAATTTTTCAAACCTTCTTGCTAGACAAAAAAAAGTTTGAATCTTGTCTGCCAGAGAATGCCTGAGTAGTTAAAAGTTAGTTAGACCATTTTAATCGTTAATATACTAAGTTTATATCTGATTACTTTATTAGAAGCATCTCTTGTTATAACTATACCATCACGCCAGATCCCTTACGGGGTAGGCAGAGAATACAGAGTTCCAACAGGCTCTTTCCTTACATACCTCTCTGGCTTCCTCTACTCTCATAGTTCGTCTCATACACGCTCGCCGGTTACGGAGACTCCTGACTTGTCCTTCAGATAAGACCCGGTCTATTTGGTCATGGTAAGATAGTCTAGGTCTTCCCCGGTACCTACATCCTTCCACTTTCGCATTGTATATCAGTTTATCTTCACTCTATAAGTCCTTTGTCACTTACGAATACTCCTACCCCCTTACTCTTATAAATAAAAAAAACACCGTCACACCTGTATTCCCTAAGCGGGGATGGCAGAGGTGTACTGTATAAACCCACTTTTCCCTCACGATGTAAGATCCCATGTAATAGGGGGCAAGCGTATTGCCATATACCGGGTACGATTCTAGACTCCGGACTGATACTGGGAATTTTCGACCTAGGTCTTGAACCCAGGACCTCGTGATCGCACAGCACATTATTCGCCACTAGATTAACGAGACAGTCCCTTACCCTAACCTACCCTTTACTCTTCTTTCTTAAAATTACCCTAACTCTTAGCAGCCATGTTATATTTTTGTTAAATATTTGCCAATTTGTGTTGTAATTTATTAAGTTTACATTTTTTATTTAATTAATACTATTAAGAAGCATATTTTGTGCTTTTTTATCGAAAACTTATCAGTCGCTGTATGGAAATTGAAATTGTACTCGATGTAGTGGCAATAGGCAAACCCCTTTTATATTTGGATTTAACATCGTCAGCGATATGCAGAGAGGCCTTAATGAATGTAAGCGTGACCGTGGATATGTTTTTTAAATTAATTAAATTAATAATTACGATTATTCGTCACGGCACATAAATATGTAATTATGTATACTTAACAAAAAACAGTATTTAATATGGATATATTTTAACGTGATAACGTTATCAAATTAAAATAACCAGAAAAGTGTAAAAAGTTTAATATTATAACCGCGATAATGATACGTTTGTCTTTTATTCAACCAGTTAGGGACTTAGCATACTTGCTACTTTTAGCAATAGCATTCGATATTTTTCATACGCTCGATGGTGCGAACAAGTCGCTAAAACGCGCGACTGTCTTTTTTTTAATATTTTACGTCTTTGAGTACTAGCCCTTTAAAGCTATTCGTCAAATACTTTTAGTCCCTAATGACAATGATGAATTTGGAAATTGTTAAGCATTGCAACACTGCTTCCCTCCACTTTAGGTTTTTAGTGTTTATGGTTGGCAACATTCTTGTCTATGTCCTTATATATTATACTGTGCGCCGTGGAACAGTAAAATAAATGAGTGAGTTAATAAGTTTAATCTTTTATTATCAAAATACAAACAAATGCAGTCCATTACTCTACAGAACTGATGAATATCCCATCCCAATCAGCAAAGTGGTGGATACTTTACAGATTAATTACGATGGGCATCTTAAAGAAAATCAAAATGTCATTATTATTTCGTGAACTCATATATAAATAGACATATGTGTAATGGGTAATTTTCTATAAATATTATACATTATTATTTATTAATATTATCACCCTATATACTACTTTTTAATATCACTCTATCTCGACAAGTTCGATAATGTGATTAAAGTGAATGTTGCCAAATCGCAACGTAGTTCGTTAATGCTAAATGTATCGTGTGAGCTAAAGTCCTTACATCATTCCGTGTCACTAATTTCACGATACTTGATACATTATACACAAGAATGTTTTTATTTTACTAGACGCGCGAATATGATGATTTATTTTACAGTTGACAATGTTGCCTTAAACAACATACCAACGCTAATTTATTGCTCCTTCAATCCTTTTAAATAAAACAAGGATTGTATTGAGAATGTAAAAAATTTTTTTTGGAATTTGTTATAAGCCTGATAAATATCGAGATAAGTATGTCAACTGGCTGAACAAAAATAAATTAAATTATGATAGATCACTAACTACAAATCGATGTCCATAATAAAATACTGATTGTATTTTGTTCGATTAAGCTATAGAGACCACGTCTGCCATATAGTTTTACCATTTAGGAATTTATACACACTTTTAGCCATCATATTATTCGTATACTTAGGAGTGACTTAGGTCTGGCTTCCACCAACTGGTATAGGCGAAGAGAAGAGGAGAACGGCGTAGCGGAGCGGAGATGTGTGCTGACTATAGAGAGTTGAGCTGTGTACGCGTGCAAAGTGTTTGTGCGCTAAAACGGACACCGTAGTATGTGAATGATCTACGTTGTTGCCCGTGGCCTTTACAGCTTCACCGTACAAAACAGACACCGTTGCCCACACACTACTCGTATCTCTTCTCTGCACTGCATTTGAACTAAATAAATTGAGATAGAGAGGGCGGAAGCCCATCTTCACTTTGATGGATACCGGGTCTTATATACTGTTTTAATTTTAATTATAATTTAATTGTAACAAGGACATCGAAAGATTCTCTTTTAGATTAGCGATTTAGTTGGTTATGAAAATTTTAGCTTTTGCAATCACCTTGCAACATACTTCACACAAAAATAATCCATATTTATTGAACATTTACACATCTGAATATTGCGAAAACCCGTTTTTAATTGGATATATAATATTTTCGCCCGTCTATATTAGATTTTTAGTAACGATATAAGTTATAATTTTGTAAATAAATTATCCTTTAACTGCTATCTAAGGCCGGGCTAAGCCACTTTGATTTTAAATTTATTTCTCGAATTGAAACATCCATTGCAACATCGCGATTTGGATACTTCCATTTCATAAGTAGTTACTTTAAAAGAAAACCTTGCTATTTAAAGTTTGAATCAAAACAGTAAATCGACAACCGTCTATTAATAATACTCGAAGAGCTACGCACGTCAGTCTTGTTGTAATTCAAAATTCACAAAGAACCCTTCCAGAACACAATATCGCAGGGGCCTAAATAACGGTGGATAGCTTCTTTATATATTTCAATCAACTTTATGCAATCAAGGATATAATAATAATATTAGTCCTGTTAAGAAACTGTCCCACCATTTGGCACGGGCCTCCTCTCAAACTGAGAGGTCATAGTCCACCACGCTGGCCTTAGCGAACTTCAGCCACCTTCGAGAAACTCTTAGGCGTGTAGTTTTCCTCACGATGTTTTCCTTCACCGTGAAAGCAAGTTATAGTTAATTTTTAATACGCACATGCTTTCGAAAAGACAGAGGTGCATGCCTGACTTTGAACCCGAGACCTCTGACTTTGCAGTCCAACGGTCTAACCACTCGGCTATCACTTCTCTCAATCGAGGATACATCTTTGTAATTATACTATTATAGTGGTCATAAGTTTATTTCGCACTTTTTAATTTAACCGATTAACTTAATGTATTTAAATTATGTTATATAATGATAGAAGGAAGTTAGAAATAAGTAAAATTCGTGATTGCAAAGTTATTCGGCTTGGTTTAGTGCTCAAAAGCTTAGCCGCTCCGCCCACTGGATTAAGCAGTCACCAGTTCGATCCCCGCACAAACCTTTATGTGATCCATAAATTTGTGTTTCGGTCTGTATGTTTGTGTATATAAATTTTATGCTCCTAAGATGAATAATTCTGAAAAAAATGAATACGAAATCTGTAAGTGTGTTGCCAGCCTAAAAACTCATCGTTCCGGGTTCAACGAAACCGAAACACATAAAGCGAGATTATAAAAACCCGTATATTACCCGACTCATGCCATGTTGGTCTTATTAACAGTTTTTTGTTTGAAGATGTATCGTCAAAATTGCATCACCGTTCTCATTAACTAGTTCACAGGAAAAACCGCCAGGAAAAACATGTAATTGTTATAAATTACCGCCATCTATGAATACAATTAATTTCAATTGTAACGACGTGTAATAAGAAAATTTATGTAAATTATGAGTTTTAACTGACATATTATTATGTTATTTGAATAAGTAAAAAAAAAATATATTCTGTGATCGCCAGATCCCTTGCGGGGTAGGCAAAAAATACAGAATTCCAACAGTCCTTTCCTTACAGACCTCTTTAGCTTCCTCCATTTTCATAGTTCGTCTCATACACGCTCGCCGGTTACAAAGATTCTAGACTTGCCCTTTAGATAAGACACGGTCTATTTGGTGATGGTAAGATAGTCTAGGTCTTCCCTGGTACCTACATCCTTTAACTTTGTTTATGTATGACAGTTTAGTCAGATTCATATTCTTGTGACGTGACCTGAACCATGGTAATAAAAATTAACTTATACTAAATATACAGATCTTAAGCTTAGTCAGGTCTTTGCGGTACAGACTTGGATCAATCTTTTACTATTATTATACTCTAGTTCTGATTCCCAAGACTGCCTCTTGGGTCTAATAGCGAATAATGCACGTAGTAATCTCGAGGTCCTGGGTTCGAATCCTAGGTGAGATAAAGTGTAGTTTTTGCCTGAGACAAAGACTTGTCTAGACGGAGCATTGCTAACAAAAATTGCACCTCAAACAGCCTCAGTTACGCACTATGTGTGCGTGATGCCAGTGTTCGATTATTTAAAGATTTGTTCAACATCTGTCAATATGTGCATGCACCTGTATAATTTATCTACACTATAATAATATTAATATTAGCCCTGTTATGCAACAGTCCCACCATTGGGCACGGGCCTCCTCTCAAACTGAGAGGGTTTAGGCCATAGTCCACCACGCTGGTCCAGTGCGGATTGACGAACTTCACACACCTTCGAGAAATTCTCAGGCAGGTTTCCTCATGATGTTTTCCTTCGCCGTTAAAGCAAATGATAGTTATTTTATTAATACGCACATGCTTTCGACAAGGCAGAGGTGCGTGCCTGGGTTTGAACCCGAGACCTCTGACTTTGAAGTCCAAAGGTCTAGCCACTAGGCTATCACTGTATTTCACTACATCTACACTATAGGTAGATAAATTTCATGCCGTTTCCGCGCGCGTGATGCTCTATCTGGACAAGTAATTCATCTAAGAGTTTTTCTATTGAAAAAATCCAGTATCACTTCGGAGATTGGAATTGTTCCGGGTAAAGCGAAAACTGGGTGTACACAATACACCTCCGTCTCCCCTGCCCGGCGACGGTGATTATTTCGTTCTGATTCCTAATTAAGATTTGTAAGTTCTATGACGTATAAAGTTTTACTTTAGTAGTAGTTAGCTGATCTATTGAAGATTGTTCTATCTATCTATATCATCACGCCAGATCCTTTGCGGGGTAGGCAGAAAGTACAGAGTTCCAACAGGTTTTTTCCTTACATACCCTCTGGCTTCCTCCACTCTCATAGATTGAAGATTGTTATGGTCTAAAAACCTAAACTATAAATGGCAGGATCAAAGTAATTAAAAAATATAGTGGTTTCCTGCTATATTTAATCCCTCGTTTCCCTCGAATTTAAAAATGAATAAGTCAATTCCCTTTAAGGTGAAGAATCGTTTAGCTTAAATGTATTTTAGAATCCGATAAACAACGACCGATGTGATAATTATCATAACTGGTATTAATCAAACCACGATAAAATATAAAAAAAAATGTTTTCTTTGCATAATTAACAGGTAGTTGTAAATCGTTTATTTATTGTATTTTAAAACAACGCCATTTTGTTTGTTTCTTTTTTAATTCCCGATTTTATTAACACTAACACGATATAAAGTAGTAACGTTGACCTCTAAAGTGTGAAAAGTCGTTTTTTTTTACTTATTTTGGTACCCATGTCCTTATATGAATGTGATAGCAAGTTTATGCATAACAAATAAACCTTAATACCTTGAATTCGGTATTACAATACATATGACTAAATATTAATATTTGTTTGATTAATTACGTACTTTAAATATTAAAGGACAAGTCAAGTCTCCGTAACCGGCGAACGTGTATGAGACGAACTATGAGAGTGGAGGAAGCCAGAGAAGTATGTAAGGAAAGAACCTGTTGGAACTCTGTACTCTCTGCCTACCCCGCAAGGGATCTGGCGTGATGATATAGATAGAGAGAGATAGCAAGATTAAAGTTTTGCTGCTTGATTTGTCTGGTGGTTGTGACTTACGTCTTACTTGGGGGGTGAAAGGACTCTTGAATTGACTACTTGCATAGTCGGTAAGGCATTAAACTTGTATTAAGAGCGAAGACATCATTTCAAACTAGGAACTGAGGATTAGCCATTCGAAATTCTTTAGACACATTCTGTTTAGAAATAATATAAATAAATAAGCTTCATATCCCAATCGTAAGGAGCTACATTGGAGCTAGATTGTTAACTAATTAACTGTAATTTAAAAATTGTACCCACACAAAATATTAAAAATAATAGAAAGAAAAGAAAAAGAGAAATACAAAAGACAAACCCGCTGCATTTCTGGCCGGATCTTTTAGTAGAGGCCGATCCTGTAGCATATTAGTAGTTACATTAGTTACAAAGGTTTTATACTAAATAAATTGTTTGAGTTTAAAAGGTAGACTTGCAAACATTGTACAGTAGAGACGAGCAAACTTCCAATTAAAGTTATTATTTAATTACTCTTTTACAGCACTTAAACTTCATACAAAAACTATTGATTAGTTGACTAACAATTTATAAATTCATAACAGCCATTCATGTGCTAATGTGTACTGAAGAATTCACGCGACACTACAATGAGACATTATTTATGTACACCGACCACGTAAGCCCGTATTGTTTGAGGTCCAACGATGACTCAATACGGCACGATTTTGAGGGTGCCTGTGAATATGCACAGATGTATGTAGAACAATATTTATGAGTCGATTTATATACGCGGGACTTTCTAAAGGAACGGTCGCGGAACCGGACACGCGTATCGTTATGAGCGTATTACACGATGGAAATAATGGCCACTGATATATAAAAAAGCGTGTTAAAAACGTAAGTGCGGCGTAAACCTGGGTATATACGTGTATAGTTTATATAGTCTGTTTTTATATAATTTTTATAAATATATTTTTATACCGCAATATATACGACCACTCCCTAACGTCGGGTAAAGGTACTCAATATCAATGCGCAGCTTATTCCCGCATTAAGATTGACACCGTCAAGAACCACGACGTCTGTACCTTGAAGTAAGATATGCAGTATTAATTTATTTATTTTCATAGTGTTTTCTGATTTCTCATCTGTAAATATACTCCTTCTGCATTTATGTGAATCGTTTGCTGAGCAAAATTGAATATAACGTGTACAACCCAACGAACGTGTACAATTTCCTGCAACCGTTGGCGGGCTAGGATCTTTTAAGAATTCTCAGTATATTACCGGGAACTTACTCTCAGTAATTAATAGAACAGCGATACTGATTTTGTTTTATCTATATTAATAATAATCAATATTGAGTTATGTAGCATCCCCAAATACCATGTCTCAAAACCAAAGTCTGACCAATTTTGTGTTGAGAGTGTTGACTCACGGCACCGAGATATGGTTGCTCATGATGGATCTCATAAGAAGATTTAAGTTCATCCAAAAAGCAATGTAATCATGTAATTCCCGGAGGTTCCCTGCGAAATCTAACAAAAAAGAGGAGATCCGCAAAAGAATAAAAGTCAACAACATACCGAAAGAACTAGCAAACTAAAACATGTCCATCGTAGAATTGAGTGTCGTTAGGGCAAAAAAGCTAACTAACTAACTACTTGCATAAAATACATTGTGAATGTAAAAAATAATAATAACACCCACAAAACTTATATAGCTACTCAAATTCTCAGAAGGACTGAAAAAAACACAATACTTAAAAAAGAAAGGTCGTCGGCCGCAAAGATCTTACCTACTTGTTTCTTTGAAGAAAACTTGATATCTCAACTTTTTATCTTCATGTTATTTTCTCATAAATATGAATAAAATGTACTTGTAATATAGTAGAGTGGTTAAAACAGTGCCGTTGCGTTTCGTTTGAAGTTCTTGGAGCCTATCGCGTATTCCTCGAAAGAGACCAACGAGGGGTTTTTTGTATGATGAAAAACTCACATACCGCAATCTTCCTTATAGAGGACAGGACTAAACATCTTTTGAATATTTTCTCCTGTGACATCCATAAAGGGTAGGTAGAAAAAAGTAATTCTTTAAGGACGTTCTTTCGGATCATTTAGATTTAAAGTATGCCGAAAGTTGTTTTACTCTACTATTATAAGGAATTTTTTCAAACATTCAATGTGTAGTACATTTTGGATACCGCAACCTTTAACACCGTGTCGTTTTTATTGATATTATCTCCATCACGAGACCTAAAACTGTGCAATAATTAGATGCGGGGCTGCATACTACATTATACATAATGCAGAGTGACCTTGACTTTTGTCTATCATTATAACATAATAAGGATGTGGCCGTTGAGACCTTGAGTAAAACTGTTAGAATATTTTTAATCTCATAGTAACAGAATATTATTCCTTTTTGTCCGCCGAAATTATGTTTATGCGACTCAATTAGGACGTTAAAAAGAAATAATGAGATTCATCGCCTTTTTATGGACTTCTACGGAATTTATTGTAATGGTTCTGTTGTATTTTATAGTATAGTTGTGACAGGAATGCAAATTTTACGTACCTATGGAATACAAAATCCGATAAATGTTCATTTTGGCTTTGTTGGCAAGAATTGGCAAGTTAAGACGCTGTCTTAGGCGACATAAGTTAATGCCACCCACCCCTTAGCTTTTTAGCTCTTTATATGTTATACGTGTCAGGATGGAGTCAAAATACTGTTTACATCACAAACTGGACTAGCAGCAGATCGCAAGAGACGACAAAATTCAATAACAAGTACGGAAAATAGTGTTAGTTCCTTAGTGTTAGTTCGTTAGGAATAAATTCAGTTATCAATTTAGAACAAACTACTTTCAGGTCTTGCATTTATTTTGTTACACCTTGTATACAAGCTGTAACATAATAAACGCAAGACCTGAAAGTAGTTTGTTCTAAATCGGTAACTGAATTGATTCCAACAATTTTTAATGTATCTTACATTTTTTTTTAATTTTCAGAAAAAGCTTTTACTCCTTCAGTGCGCTATAACAAACTAAATTTATTATTGATTCAAAGTAATATGGAGATTTCAAATGCATTCCTAAAACGTATATCTCAAAACGCACACATACATATTCAAGTTTCTTTGTTAAATGGGGTATAAAAGTGCTTAAAAATTAAATTTGGAAATCTGGTTTTCGTTTTGCATTTATAAAGCAATTCTCTAATGGGGGTGTCTGAGATCTTGCGTTTATTATGTTACACCTTGTATATTATATAAAAAGGATGCTCCACCGACAGCGAAATCTACGACCCAAGCTACCGGCGGTCAGGGTTCCAGAGCGAAGAACCTCCTCACAATTCGCGCCGAGTCCAAAACTACCACCAATTACTTAGCGAGAGCTTCTCAAGGTGTTTATCGTAGCTCTTCGCTATTAGGCCGTTGACTGATACGACTATCGGAATAAGGATAGTTAAATATTATGTTATCCAGTTATATAAGAAAGCCATCAGTATTACTACTCTCATAAACCAACTTTCTAAATGTTTATAGACACTTTATTTTTTTTATAAAATTGTTAGCAGTCTTTTTGTTAAATTTTAAATGATATTTTTTACCCGACACTTGTGCACTTCAATAAGGAAGTGTACGGTATAATTGCGCAAAGTTATTATATTTTTTGTACTCAAACAATAATCGAACCTTTTAGGTCCATTACGCGTGTGGCTTACGTAATTGCTTTTGACGGCTGGTTCACGAATACTTGATCATAACTATTACTTACGTCAGTCTATGATACTCGATGTTTTTGATAAACACCGTCACGCCTATATTCCGCAAGCGGGGGTGGCAGAGGTGTACTATGTACACCCACTTTTCGCGGACGATGTTTCGTGTAATATGGGGCGAGCCTATTGCCATATACAGGACATTTTTTTGGTCTATCGGACATTCAATAGTACCTATTGGGTACGTCAATTTGGATTTTTGAGTAAACCACAATAGGAGGGAGATGGCACCTTGGTCAAACCAAAAATCTATTAATAATCTATTAAAAAACACCGGGGCGACCATCCCAACAACTGACCTATCGACGCAAAGGTATGTTCTCATCGCGGTATAACCGATTACGTAACTTCAATTCTCACTCGAAGGCAGAAAACATTTTCCTTTTTATTTATCTATGGTTATTTATTGTACAGAAGCAGTGATAGCCTAGTGGTTAGACCGTTGGACTGCAAGATCAGAGGTCTCGGGTCCAAACCCAGGCACGCACCTCTGTCTTTTCGAAAACATGTGCGTATTAAAAATTAACTATTATTTGATTTAACGGTGAAGGAAAACATCGTGAGGAAACCTGCATGCGTAACAGTTTCTCGAAGGTGTGTGAAGTTCGCCAACACGCACTGGGCCAGCGTGGTGGACCATGGCCTTTAACCCTTTCAGTTTGAGAGGAGGCCCGTGCCCATCAGTGGGACAGTTTCTTAACAGGGCTAATATTAGTTATTGTACAATAATCTCTTTCTGCCGAAGATCCTTTTATCACGACGACTGATTAATGAATCAGTCGTCGTGGCGATCTTTGAGGGAGGCCTTTGTCATGCAGCGGACTTCTTTTGACTGATGTTATAGATAATTCAGTTGGACGTATTTAGTAAGATTAGAATTACTTTGGAATACCAACTGCATACAAATCACTCGCACACAAGCATTTTATATACCAGCTATGTTTCAGAATATAGTCGAGCTCTCGGCTCTATTTAGATAATTAAATTAAAACATATTACACATATATTGTAACTACAAACAGCGTAATATAATTACAACTGTAGGTCGATGATCTAATTATATCACAAACGTAACATTTTCCTCTTCCGATTGAAACGTGTGTGCATGTTTTATATTTCGTTTCCTTGTTCCACGTACTTAATACATTATAAATATATTCAATTTATTTGGTACGAAATCAAATAAGCTAATGATTTTACACATATTTTTTAATATACGGAGCAGTGTTATTTTAATGGAAAACTACAAACGTTAACGTACAAGACTAATTAAAGCAAATAATAAATTGCATTATTAGTAAAAGAAGTATACACTCGCTTGATACATCGGAGCCCGCGGCCTAATTTTATTGACGAAATGTGGGTGGACAAAGTACACCTCTAACAACCCCACAGTCCCCGCTTGGAGAATATAGGCGTGACGATGTTTAATTTTTTTACAGAGCAGGATGAAAAAACAGAATGTCATTAGGTGATGATCAATGTTTTTAACCGACTTCAAAAAGGAGGAGGTTCTATGTTCGGTTGTATGCATGCTTTTTTTTTTTTATTATGTATGTTCAGCGATATTTCCGTCAATTGTGGACCGATTTTGATGATTTTTTTTTGCATTGGGTTCAGTATAGCTCCGCGGTGGTCCCATTTTAATTTCATTGGCATTGGACCTTGGACTTAGAAGATACACCAGGGAACTCCTTAACGACAAACAATAGGCATGTGTAAATTGAGATATAATGGGTATTACGTCAATCCTATAGGTACCCTACTATAGAACCAAGCAGTATATTAGCCAACTTCAAAAAAGGAGGTTCATAATTCGTCCTTTTTTTATAACTCCTTTGCTTATGAACCGATTTTGATGATTCTTTTTGCATTTGGTTCAGTATAGTTTTGAGGTGGTCCTATTTTATTGTTATTGGTATTGGACCTTGGACTTTGAAGATACAAGAGGGAACTCCTTAACGGCGAACAGCACGAATGTATAGATTCCGTTAGTATAGTCATTATATTAATCCTGTAAGTACCTTACTTTACAACTTAGCAAAATAATATAATATCGGTATATAAATATTACTAAATAATTCACTCGTCACTTAAAATTGTAAAATAAAAATATTTTAACAAAAAAGGTAAACCGACTTCAAAAAGCAAAAAATAAATATTTGAAGTCGGTGCCAAGTAACCGACTGCACCAACCAGCACCGACTTCAAATATTTATTTTTTGCTTTTTGAAGTCGGTTTACCTTTTTTGTTAAAAGATTTTTTCATTAGACATAGGTCTTCGTTACCCATGCGGGGGTACAGATGACCTGTACACCCATATTTCGCCAAAGATCCTAGTGTAATAGAGAGCGAGCCTATATTCATTAAAATCCATATAATAAATAAATTGACGTCACAACACGAGAACAGATGTCGTTGGCTTCTCATTAATATGATAATTGGGATATACTCGAAAGGCTCTCACCTCAGACCGGTATATTTCGCGTCAATAACCACTCCAGTTCGACCGGGTTGCCGCTAGGGCTGTCACATTGATTGGTATAATAAAATCATCGACCTAAATGGTAAACGACCCCAAGTTTGACTCAAGATATAGAAAATTACCTACATCACTGTATTATAATACATTTTCTTTAATATCGTCTCGAACTACATGTTAACATAAATACTGTAAGCACTATAAGGAAGATATATTATTCAGTTTTTTCATAGTCCTTATAAAGTTGCCAAAACGGATTTAGGAAGCTAATATAATTTATGAGGGCGATCAAAAATTAATTATATACTTATTTTGCCGCCATGCTAATTCTGAATTCATCAAAATACCCGAGTAAATATCCCGGACATCATTATTTTAGGTACTTTAAAAAAAAAAAATTATCATTAATTACTGCAAAGAGCATTCATTAATTTAAGTCTGTTAATAGCATGATTAATTAATAATAATATTTATATCTTCCTCTTTAGATTGCAATAAAGTTTGTGTTAAAAATAATAAATTTGTATTTTTTATTTATATACTTTGTATTCACTGATATGTTTTATAATATTTTTCATTTCATCTCTAATGCATTTTTTCGTTTCCTTACCCTTTTCCAATTTGCCATTTTTTAGTTGCTCTATGAAATTTACATTATAGGATTTAATATCGATAAATGTATTGTAGTCATAAATAGAGATTCAAGGCACGTGATCAAATAATGAATCTGGAAATGATACTAATACACGATAGGTACTAACAGGGACAAGTTTAATTTAAACTGGCCCTTCAGTTTAATTGTAATAATATCATAAATGTGTGAAAAAAATTCATCCAGAGTCTGGAATTACGCCCGACATAAGTTTTTTTTTTAACTAATCCCCACACTAGGTTTTATTCCTGTGTCGTTGGTGCGTTTAAAAACATGAAAATTCACATACACAAATACCAGACCGGAACAAATAATTGTGGATTACACAAATTTGTCCCGTGCGGGAATCAAACCTGCGACTATTAAACACAGTGGGCGGAGCGGCTTAAGCCCCTAACCACTGCGCTAAATCGTCTGTTACAATAAAGGCAATAGGCTCAATCCCATTCACATTATATATGGTACCTATAATTATCGGCGACATTAGGATGTACAAAGTACACCTCTGCCTGCTTGGAAAATATAGCCGTGACGGAGTGTAATATAATTTTGAGATCTAACATCGGCAGAATGTAGGTGCACCCAGGACACCTCTACCACCCCTGCTTGGGGAATATAGCCGTGACGGTGTGTAATATAATTATAGTCTTCGGTCGAGTCGGTGTCGGAGTGCTATATGGGGCGTGACAACCCTGTGCATAGTATCAGCAATGTCCGCACACGCATCATTGCCCCTTCTAATGAAAGTGGCCGCGCTGGATTCCACCGGCGCAACTCATTTTGGACGTAATCCTGGACTACTTATAAGTATCATTACAATTACACTATCATTTTACTTTTATATAAGTCACTTTATCTATCTATCTATATCATCACGCCAGATCCCTTGCGGGGTAGGCAGAGAGTACGGTGTTCCAACAGGTTCTATCCTTACATACCTCTCTGGCTTCCCCCACTCTCATAGTTCGTCTTATACACGTTCGCCGGTAACGGAGACTCTTGACTTGTCCTTTAGATAAGACTCGGTATATTTGGTCCATTTCCCGGTATCACTGAGGTGATCAGGTTTAAACTGTATTACGAGAACTGTTTAGGATCAAAAATAGTTTTGTCAAAGAGGTCTTTCTATGAAAGATGTTTTTTGGTAAACTGTTTGTTATGATAATCCTGCATCTTACTCTGTAGCTGATATAAAGCAAAAATAAATAATTCCTAACCTAAGTCTCCTTATTACCTACATTACTAAAATAGGTATGTATGGCTTAAATAATATAAATAAAAAAAAAACGTTTATTTTGCAACGCACAATACAGAGAAAAGATTAAATATTACACGGTGCACGTACATGATGGCATAAATAAATATGGTAAGTACCTATTAAAAGAGGCGGAACAACTTTAAGGTGCATTACAAAATAGGTCCTAACTCAGCAGGTTTGCTGGCTGTGGACAGCCAGCGCTGATCTTCCGTTAGTACCTTTTTGCAGGACCGTTAACGTCACGGCATCACACTTTATCATTTACAAATTAACAAAAGACAAATAATAGAGAGAATAAAAATGTCAAAAATAGAAAGAAAAAGGTAACTCTTGACCTAAATCAGCTACTACAACTTGTAAAGAAAAAAAATAAAATGTATAATGAGGCATTTTTTTCTTCGCTTTCTTCTTTCTTTTTTTTCTTTAATAATAAGTGGAATCGAGGTACATCGGTCGATCTTAGATGGTGGAAACAATTACTTCACGATAGCAAAAGGAATGTACACTGACCAATAAGTATAAATTTATTACCTATAATGAATTAAAAGGTTATTACAATCCTAAAATTTATTATCTATTTGCCAGCACACGGTCTCCTTATATTAAGCTGGTGTCATGCATGCAAGTTTCTTGGCTGTTCTGATGGACAATCAAGATTTTTTTTATTTTATTTCTAAAATTTCGAATGTTATATTGCAGGTTCCTCAGCGGCGGTGGAATATTATTCCAACATTTAGTGGCTTATATATTTCCTTTAGCGCTGTGCGACCGCGGTGTTCTTACCGATTACCAAGGTTAAGCAGCGTTCGACTCGGTTGTCCCGAGATGGGCGACCGTTTGTGGCATTTTCATATTCGAGCGTCTCCGTGCTTAGGAAGGCACGTTAAGCCAATGGTCCCGGCTACCACTTAGTGTGGTAGTCGTTAAGCCGAGTTGGAAGCCTTAAAGGCGGCTTGATAAGTTCCAACAGCAGGTGGCCACAAACCTGTCTCCACCAATCCGCACTGGGTCCGCGTGGTGGAGTATGACCTAATCTCTCTCACCTCGATTTGTGAGCGAAGGCCTTTGTCCAGCAGTGGGCAGTATAGGCTGATATTATTATATTTCCTTTTAAAATTCCCAATTAAAAAGTCGCGTTCGCCATATCAATGTTAAAATACAGTTATCAAGGCTGTTGATACTTAATAAAACACCAGTTTGTCTCCACATGTTCACCTTTAAAACTTTCATTCAACACTTTCACGGTCCATTAAAGACCCGAATTCGATGCAGTTTACATGCATATAAGGTGTAGGAAGAAAAGAATGAAAAACGAGGCTGTATATTTTGATCACATTGACTTTGTCTTTACAACACTCGAATTTAAAAGAATATTAAGGTAAAAAATATTTTCTGAAGCGTTTGTTTTATGAAGCGATACTGCAATTTAGCACCTAAACCATGCAGTATATACTTTTCTCATCATTATCCTACTAATCGGCAAAATTCGACCCTTGAAGGTTATTGAAAAAAACTTACAAGAAGGAAATATTTGGTTGTTTGTAAACGATAAACTCTGAAACTAGTGAACCGATTTTAATAATTCTTTCAAAATAAGAAAGTTTCATTATCCAGAAGGTTCAGAGATCCGGTAGGTAGCACCGTTGTCGACCGAGTGCGAAGTCAAGGAAAACTACTAGTAGCCTATAAACTTAAAACTTTATAGTTTTGAGTTCATAAGCTATAAAAGCAAATTATATAGATAGCGGAGACTTTTCATTTTAAGAATACAAACCTAATAATCGGCTAGTTAGCGTCGAACAAAAATATTAGCTTAGAATATTTATTAATTTGCTTAGCATAATTATTTAGATTATTGTATCAAACATCAGTGATATTGTTCTTAGTATGGTTAATGTAGCTCCTAAATTAACTCAAATCAAAGTTGATAAACGGCGAAACCACTAAACATGGCAACCGCTGATAAAAGTCGTTAGCTTTAATGATCGGATCATTTTTTTATTCACCCAGCACATTCGAACAAATCTAACAAATAGCCTTCGAGCTAGATTAAATTAGAACTAGAACTAACGTTCTATACCACGACAGATAAAAGTTAAGATAAAAATCATAACAAATAGTCCACAGTACCCTTGAAACAAAAAACCGGTCAGTAATTCAAGAATGATTGCGTTGTCGCATTAGTCCGTAGATACATTATTGAATGATATCTTGTAACGCGATACAATGCAATGCAAATTGATTGCAGTTCATTGAGGGGTCATGAGATCATTTGGATCATGATACTTGAAGGCGACGGTTAATTGCTAAGGACAATTAGCAAATTCAGACTCTTGTCTGCACTGTCATTGCATAAGTCGCAGCATCTAATCGCCTTGGACAAAACGGTCGAATTAATAGGAGTGTAAAAGATGTTATGCCAGAGGCAGATAGAGTAAAATGTTCATTTGACATGCCAAGAGGTTGGCACCTATCCCGCGCAAAATATCATAATTGCTATCTAGTGTGGGTACGTTGCCAGGCAACCTGCCAAGCCCCAGGTGTTTGACTCTTCTTACTGCTAACTCTCTAATAGCTATTAATAGAAAACTCTTAGTCTAGTATGACTAGTATTTTTATTATTAACTGTTATGTGCTGTACATGATTTTTTAAGGTCAAAATGATGCAAACGAAAAGCTCTGCTTAAAGGGCGCGGGTAGACATTACTTTTATAAATTATAAATTTGTTTTATTTCGGCACCAGACAGGTATCAATATGAAATACAATAGAAACGATTTACTGAAAGACATACATCCGTGTCTACAAACATGTCTAAATAGTTACTTTTACTGAAGTATTTACTGAGTACATCATTTTTATTCTATAGTTGAGAAGCTGTAAAAAGTAAGAAATGTCGAAAGTTAGTTTTGTTAGCCAAGTATAGAATTTTAAACACGTGACATTACTCGGCTAAGTAAATTCTTAAGAATAAGTAATTAAATGTTTATAGATATGTGTGTTAGAGTTCCATGCAATATTTATTTTACCAACTTTTAATACCTAGTCAACAGATGTAGCCTAATCCTGTCTCTGTGATCTAGTCAGATACCAATAATAGGTGCATCTAAAAAAAACGCCGTCACGCCTATATTCCCCAGAGGGGGTGGCAGAGGTGTACTGAGTACACCCACGTTTCGCTGACGATGTTACGTCCCATGTAATAGGGGGCGAGCCTATTGCCATATACCGGGCACAATTCCAGACTCCGGACTCGTACTGGGCAGTTTTCGTTAGAAAAACTACACCTGTCCGACCTAGGATTTGAACCCAGGACCTCGTGATCACAAAGGGATGCGCTTTGCCACCAGCTTAAAGAGGCAATACTAATTATAAACATCTATAATATATTTATTTTTATTCGACGACACGACCTTCTGCACGTAGCACTCAGCGTGGGAGGGACTTATTACGTAGCTGTCAAAAGTTTTTGAAAAATCGGCATTAGGTAATGATAATTTGTTCAATTCAAAAGTAAATATTTCAATGTCACATGTAGGAAGTCAATAATTTTATACTTACTAAGTATAATCTCATGAAATCCTACACAAGTATTTAGGAGTATGCATTAGACCCTGGGTCCTTGGTGGCTATCTTGAAACCGACCTGCATGGAGATGGTGGTAAGAGGCCCGACGGCATGACTTTTTTGCTCTGGTACAAGAGAGTGACATTAGTATGGGACGTAAATTATAAATATTTTGGCCAAGGATGGGTCCTTAAGCAATGGGTGCTCAGAGGATACACCGAAAAATGTTAAAGAGCCTGGTGGAATCTAATGGCAACCAAAAAGTGGACAAAAATTTTTGTTAGACATAAGTATTGACATTGAGTATAGCAATGTTGCCAGCGTTTTTGGGACCCCGCCAACCGAGAGCGGGGTGGAAACATTAGGCTTTCCTTTATCCACCTTTTTGTTATTATTTTCAAAAAGAACTAAAAATTATTCCTTTGAGGTACCTACCTCACAGGTGTGTGTGTACCTACCACCATGTGAATTTTATGTTTATAAACGCACCTGCGTGTACAAACATAAAGTCTACATGCACAAAT
This sequence comes from Phalera bucephala, assembly GCA_905147815.2. NCBI lineage: Eukaryota > Metazoa > Arthropoda > Insecta > Lepidoptera > Notodontidae > Phalera > Phalera bucephala. The sequence goes on along the minus strand of LR990628.1, from coordinate 13,327,883 downwards.
ACCCAGACTGAAAAAAATATATGTGGGTCACACAAAAATTTGCCTCTTGCGGGAATCGAACCACTCAGTGGGCGGAGCGACTCAAACTCTTAACCACTGGACCCAGCCGTGAATTATGTACCTATAGCTGTTTTTCGTGTATACTTGAACTTGTAGCATATTTTGTAAATTAAAAAGCAAGATTCTGTTGCCTGAATTAAATGAATTATTGTTATTAAAAATAGTGGGACTCAATTCAGTTAACGATTCAGAACAAACTACTTACAGGTCTTACGTTACTTATATATTACACCCTGTATATTTTACTAAATTTACGTAACTATTCCATCAGCTATTATAAGCCATTTCACAAATAAAAACTATATAATATCAGTCTATATTGCCCACTGCTGGACAAAAGCCTTCTCTCACTAATTGAGGTGAGAGAGATTAGGTCATACTCCACCACGCGGACCCAGTGCGGATTGGTGGAGGCAGGTTTGTGGCCACCTGCTGTTGGAACTTATGAAGCCGCCTTTAAGGCTTCCAACTCGGTTTAACGACTACCGCATTAAGTGGTAGCCGAAGCACGGAGACGCTCGAATATGAAAATGCCACAAACGGTCACCCATCTCGGGCCAACCGAGTCAAACGCTGCTTAACCTTGGTAATCGGTGGGAACACCGCGGTCGCACAGCGCTACGAGCGAATAAAAACTATGCCGTTTCTAAATATTCAGTGCACCAGAACAGCAAAGAATCAAATCCTTGAAGCATTAACAAAGAAGAAAATAATTGTTGGCAAAATAATAATTGGCTGCCAGAAAATAATTGTTTTTCCATTGTGCCCGCACACTGGTGTTAGAGTGATTAATGTTAGAAGTTAACTAGTTCCTAATTAAAACAAAATCATCGTTCTGAATTACGTTCTATCTGTTAAGTATAAAATTAAATGAAAGTTATATTGTATAATAATGTATATAGGAAGGATTTCATACCTACACACGCCTACATACTTGTAATTAATTACACGGTTCTAAGATAAATGGTACTTTATGCAATGTAATTGTTTTATATGTTACGTTGTGCAATGCGGATTAACTTTGTAGGATCGGTGTAACAATTGTTAATTTGTTATTAATTAATAAATTTTTTTAAAGAAACATCTTTTAAAGCTTCTCCGAATTATCTTATGGTTTGAAAGAGGGGGAATAAAAGAACAAATGTCACTTCTCTACGGTGATGGTACACGATGCAGCGAGTTGAGGCACTTGCTTGTGTTAAATGTATCGCGTCAAAGTCCGCGTAAATAAGTGCTCGAGTCCAGTGCTCACGCATGTAATGATATGTTATAATTCTTTCTTTTATTCACTCTGTATACAAGCACCAAGATGATATGTCGATAATTTTAAGCACCATTTTATTTTTAATTCTTTCTTCTTCTTTTTTTCTTCAAGTTATGGCTTCACACTAATTATAAGTGAATTTTGCCAGTGTCCACTGAGATATATAATCGTGTGTGTTTAAATTAATTCGATTCCCCGATGAATTTGATGACAACGATGATAATGAAATTAAAGAAGTACCCCACCCTGGATAGTAAAGCGGTGGATACTTTACATACCAATTGCAACGGCCGTTTTGAGGGAAGTCGAAAAGGCACGTTTAATCACTTTGTTACAATTACCTTCACTCATGCACATATAAGAACACATAATGGTTAATATTTCACCAACATTACACAGTATTAGTCGAAATAACAAAAGTTTTGGAAATTAAAACAAATTGACAACATCACTCTTCGACTTCCCGCCAAAACTCCTTTTAATTCATTTCTTTCTTTTTTTTTAAAAAAACGTAGCTCTACACTAGGATTTATTCCTGTGTCGTGGTTGTGTTACAACCATGAAATTCACATACACAAATACCCAGACTGGAACGAATAATTGTGGAGCACACAATGTTTTGCCCCGTGCGGGAATCGAACCCGCGACTATTAGACACAGTGGGCGGAGCGGCTTAAGCTCTTAACCACTGCGCTAAATCCTACAACAACTAATGGACCCGTAAAATGATGTTTGTTGGGTATTATAACCACCATTACTCCAAAAGGGATTAAGTCCATATTTTAACCGATCATTCTATCTTTATATTTTTTTAATCGCCAATGCCGATTAAAAACTTACATATGATAGTTAAAACCTAAATGTCTAGAAAAATAAAAGTTTTTTAATTAAGACAAATTGTTTATAAACAAAAACCATTGCCGTATAAAATTGTTTAATTACTGCTCAATTTGTCTAACTGTTATGACACTTATGGCCTTATGACATAAGGTGAATTATGCACTGTGTGATTATGACAGAAATGTCGAGTTGAAACTATTATTAAGTGCTTAGAGATTATTATATGGTCTCCTGTATCAGTTAATAATGATTAAAAGTGACAGGTGAGCAGAGGAATGGTTCAAACATAGCACATGCATGCGACAAGGATCTTTAGGCCCGTGGATTTAGGCGTTGGTGTGAATAGGGTTATCATTTAGTTATATTTTCCTACTTCCAGAGAAAATTTTGTTCTTTGTTTTGTAACTATGCGGACCCTGCGTCCGCATAGTTACAAAACAAAGAACTAGGGTATATAATTTCAGCCACTGATATGCAAACACTAGTCACAGTTATGAAAGACGACTGCATGATCAATGGCTTACACTTGAATGTGAAGAAAACCAAGATTATGGTTTTTGAAAGGGAAGAAACCAGAACGAATGTAAGGATTGTGGTTGGTAACGATATGCTGGAGCAAGTGAATGAGTTTGTATATCTTGGATGCGCCTTCAGTAAGGATGGGAAATACACCGCTGACATAGAGAGAAGAGTGAGTGCAGGGAACAGAGTGAATGGTGCGATGGGAAAGCTACTCGGGAGCCGGCACTTAAGCCATAAGGCGCAGCTGGCCATACATAACGGAGTTCTTGTCCCAAAGCTGTTATATGGTAGCGAGAGCTGGGTATGTAAGAAGGAGAATAAAAGTAGGATAAATGCGGTAGAAATGCGAGCTCTGCGGAAGATGTGCGGAGTGAAGCTGACCGACCGCATTAGCAACAGCATAGTAAGACAGCGAGTAGGTATGAAAGATAGTATCGGTGTAAAGATGAGAAAGGGCATGCTCCGTTGGTTCGGGCATATAGAAAGAATGCCAGAGGAAAGAATGACAAAACAGATATACAATGTGAAAGTGGAAGGATGCAGGTACCGGGGAAGACCTAGACTATCTTACCACGACCAAATAAACCGAATCTTATCTGATGGAAAAGTCAAGAGTCTCCGTAACCGGCGAGCGTGTATGAGACGAACTATGAGAGTCGAGGAAGCCAGAGAGGTATGTAAGGAAAGAACCTGTTGGAACTCTGTACTCTCTGCCTACCCCGCAAGGGATCTGGCGTGAGGTTATAGATAGATAGATAGATAGATAATTTCACAGCAATCAGCAACTCTGCGACAGTCATGAAGTGACATTTCACTTGATGACAGCGTTTGTTCCGATTTTGGCCGCGGGCCAAAAGTTCTTTTTAGGACTGTTGTTGATCAATATACTATACTATACAACGAGGCAATGTTGCCAGCTGTCTGAGGACCTAGCTAAGTGGCAAGCGTTTTGTTTTATTCTTTTTCCGCAATTGAAAGCCCTTTGTTTTGACTCCATAACTTTTCGTTTGGGACTTTTTGGCGGTAAATCGAAGAGTGATGTTGTCAATTTGTTTTAATTTCAAAAACTTGTGTTATTTTGAATTATAATGTTTAATGTTGGTGGGATATTAACCATTATGTATTCCTATATGTGCATGAGTGAAGGTAATTGTAACAAAGTGATAAAATGTACCTTTTCGATGTCCCTCAAAACGGCCGTCGCAATTGGTATGTAAAGTATCCATCACTTTACTATCCAGGTTGGGGCACTGGGGACAATTCATTGGGGAGTTGAATTAATTTAGAAATGAATATTCGTAAACTTTGTCTTCTTCTCTTCTTCTTCAGCCGAAAGACGTCCACTGCAGGACAAAGGCCTCCCCTAAAGACCGCCACAACGACCGGCTTTGTGCTGTACGCATCCAACTTCTACCCGCGACCTTCACCAGGTCATCGGTCCATCTTCTAGGGGGCCTACCCACTCTACGTCTTCCGGTACGTGGTCGCCATTCGAGAACCTTTCTGCCCCAACGGCCGTCAGTTCTACGAGCGATGTGCCCCGCCCACTGCCACTTAAGTTTAGCAATTCTGAGTGCTGTGTCAGTGACTTTCGTCCTCCTGCGGATCTCCTCGTTTCTGATTCGATCCCGCAGGGTAACTCCGAGCATAGCTCTCTCCATTGCCCTTTGGGTGACCTTGAGCCTTCTTATGAGGCCCATCGTAAGCGACCATGTCTCAGTGCCGTAAGTCATCACTGGCAACACACACTGGTCAAAGACTTTTGTCTTGAGACACTGCGGAATTTTGGACGAGAAGATGTTACGTAGCTTCCCGAACGCCGCCCAACCGAGCTGGATTCGACGATTGACCTCTTTCTCGAAGTTGGACCTACCTAATTGGATTCTTTGTCCCAGGTATATATAATCGTCAACAACTTCGAGCGTAGAGTCTCCAACCTTTATAGAAGTTGGTACTACATGGACGTTTGACATGATCTTCGTCTTGTCCATGTTCATTTTAAGACCTACTTGTTGAGAGACTCTACTGAGGTCGTCGAGCATGGCACTGAGGTCTTCCAGGGTATCCGCCATGAGCACGATATCATCGGCAAATCGAAGGTGAGAGATGTACTCGCCGTTGATGTTTATACCTAGTCCTCTCCAGTCCAGAAGCTTAAAGACATCTTCCAGCGCGGCGGAGAACAGTTTCGGGGATATAACGTCTCCCTGTCTCACACCACGCTGCAGTTGAATAGGTTTCGAGCTCTGGTCCTGAAGGCGGACTGACATAGTAGCGTTTTCGTACAAACTCTTCAGCACCTCGATATACCGGTAGTCAACTTGGCACCGCTGGAGAGACTGTAGTACAGCCCAAGTCTCGATCGAATCGAAGGCCTTCTCATAATCCACAAACGCTAAGCATAATGGCAGGTTATACTCTTCAGTCTTCTGTATGACCTGTCGCAGCGTATGAATGTGGTCTATGGTGCTGAAGCCTTTTCGGAAACCGGCATGCTCGGGAGGCTGGAAGTCATCTAGTCTGCGCGCGAGACGATTCGTGATGACTCTCGAAAACAGTTTATAGACGTGGCTCAGAAGTGAGATGGGTCTATAATTCTTCAAGAGGGTTTTATCACCTTTTTTGAAGAAGAGAACCACCACACTTCCGCGCCATGACTGTGGCGTTTTGCCCTCGAGGATGACGGTGTTGAATAGTTTCTGGAGAGCCATCAATATCGGCTTTCCACTAGCCTTGAAAAGCTCGGCTGTTATACCGTCATCGCCTGGCGCCTTGTTGTTCTTGAGCTGTTTGAGAGTCATACTAATCTCGCACAGACTGATGTCCGGGATGTCATCTGTATAGTGTCGGGTCAATTTGGCTCTTGGGTCTATAGCCGGATTGCAGACAGGTGATTGTACTGATGTGTAAAGCTGGCCGTAGAACTTCTCGACTTCCCTCAAGAGTTCCGGTGTAGAGGATATAATCCTGCCGTCTCCGGTCTTCAGCTTACTCAGCCGGCTCTGTCCGATAGATAGATCCCTTGCAAACACTTTAGGGCCTTTGTTGCGCTCGATAGTCTCTCTTATTTTTTCAGTATTATGCTCGCGTACATCGCGAGTCAGAGACTTAGAGATCTGCCTATTGAGCCGCTGGCATTCGGAAACTTCTTCTGGAGACTGCAAGATCATCCTGCGTCTTTCCTCCATAAGCTTGAGGGTAACGCCTGAGAGCTTTTTGGTTCTTTTTGTACGGTGGGTTTTAAAGAACTTGAGCCCGACCGTATGGACAGTTTCCACTACCCTGCTGTTATAATCGTCCACGTTTATGCACTCACCTAGACCTTCGAAGCGATTCTGCAGTTCGAGCTGAAAGCTATCGGGCTCCTGAATCTGGACAGGTGCTGGACGGAGTGTAGACTTCATCAGTCTAGACCTTTCAAGCTTGAAGTTGATATTCAATGTGCCTCTTACTAGTCGGTGATCACTTCCAGTTTTAACTGCGTTGATCACAGATACATCATTGAATATGTGCCGCTTCGTCGACATGATGAAGTCTATCTCGTTTCTTGTAACACCATCGGGGCTCACCCAGGTCCATTTACGGTGTTCCCGCTTCTGGAAGAAGGAGTCCCTCCTTCTCCATGAAGTCAGCCAGCATTTGGCCCCGGGGATTCCGTTGTCCAGTACCAAAGGTTCCCACTCTCAGCTCATCGTCGCCTCGTCTGCCCAGTTTCGCGTTAAAGTCCCCCATGACAACGGTGTAGTGAGTTTTAGAGGTATGTATGGCTCTAGATATATCCTCATACATAGCCTCTACCTCATCGTCGGGGTGTGTCGAAGTCGGTGCGTATACCTGTATAATTTTCAGTGAATACCTTTCAGTCATTTTGAATATCAGGTACGCTACCCTGGTCGACACACTCTCGATCTTGACAACGTTGTTCACGAGAGACCTGTGGACTATAAACCCGACACCACCCTGGGACTGCTGGTCGCCCTCCCGGAAATAGAGCTTTGTACAATGGCATAATGTAAACGCAATTGCCACGAAAAAAAAACTTTTCGTTGTTAATTGTCATTTCCTCTGAGTAAGGACATTTTTTCGTTGTCTAAGTAGAGAGTTTACTTGGCCACAGGCACTGTATACACGGTGCAGCAACAATTCTTTTTTTCTGTAAATAACATGCCCTTGCAAGTAAATGTATTGTACTTAAAGTGAAGACTTGTCATTGGCTTTCCATTACTTATACTAGCTGTGTAATATTTCTTTTTATTGGCTTTAGGTTTTTCATGCACCTGAATAAATAAATAATTTACTTTGAAAAAGATTTTATTAAAAAAAACTTATTATACTCGTATTAACTTATACAAATAATATGTATGTATAATTAATCGGTATTTCTTTTTTAAATGTAGCTTCTAAAGGTTATAAATATCAGGCATTATTCAGTTCCGTTTTTGATTTATTTAATAACTGAATCTATTCGTATCAAATACAATAGTATATGTTTTATATAATATAATTATTGTCTGTTATAACAATAAGAAGCAAAGTGAACGAGCTTTTTGCGGTATGTCGGTGAATCAGCCGATGTTTCACGGTCAAGAGTTTGGTTCCGCGATGTTTAAAGAGCGCTCCCGGTATTGTAAACATTCAGAGAAGATACGAATGGTTTAGAGGAAAACTTTTATTCTATTTTTTGCTAGTGTTTTTATTCATATTTGATCGGTCAGATGGTAAACAACTTCATGAATTGATCCAGATGAACAAATATACTAAAAGCCATCAGTGAAAATGTTTACGATTCAAAATTCAATGATAATATTCGAGGCGTCGAATGCAACAATGGCATAATACATAAAATTTCGTTATTAGTAACTATGTACTAAAAACTACTCTTTGATATATGTTTCTAGACTAGAGGTGGTGTTTTAGCTTTTTGAGACTCTTAGTTGGTCGTAATTTATTTGCTATTTTTCATTAGAGCGTTTTATATAATAATATCAGCCGTTAAGAAACTGTCCCACCGTTGGGCATGGGCCTCCTCCCAAACTGAGAGGGTTTTAAGCCATAGTCCACCACGCTGGCCCAGTGTGGGTTGGCGAACTTCACACACCTTCGAGAAACTCGTAGGCATGCAGGTTTCCTCACGATGTTTTCCTACACCATTAAAGCAAGTGATAATTAATGTTTAATACACACATGCTTTCGAAAAAACAGAGGTACGTGCCTGGGTTTGAACCCGAGACCTCTGACTTTGCAATCTAACGGTCTAACCATTAGGCTATCACTGCTAGCGTTTTAATGAATAGCAACTATTTTGCCTGACGTCTCATTTATTTATGTGCAAAATATTTAAATAACGCATAGATTTTCTTACTACCAGGAAAGTTTTAATAGATTTTACATGGAAAAATCTGTCAAAATAATATTGACGGTAAGCAAAGTTATCTATTAGTTAAATATGAAAATGCTCTTTAGTCATGAGTATTTACTTAATACAATCGTTTAGTAGTTACTAAACGATTTACGTGTATGATGATGTTTTCATACTATTGGTAAACTTTGCCTTCCACATCGAATTGAAGCATTCGTTTACATTTGTTCCGAGAGGGAATCCTTGAAACAATATAGAGCGGCAGATTGTATGTCACATATACACCAACTAAGACAAATATCAAGCAAAACAGTATTTTATAGCATTTAATGCCTTATTAAAGTGAAGCCAAAGGTGATTTTGGTATGCATAATGGCACGTTAACAGTTCTACATGTTATAGAAGCAATTTATCAATCCTGGAATGACCACGATTCGCATTCGCAATACTAAATCAAGTGTCGCGCTTAAGTATTTTATTAAATTAGATAGTTGATTAGATGCAATGACATTTACTGTAATTTATGAATAAATAACTTAATGTAACACACACGTTATTAAGAGGATTATAACATTTATAACGAAGCTATTAAATTTGTCTGCCTCGTTGGTCCATAGCTGGCGATCTTGTGGTCTTGAGTTTAAATCCTAGGTCAGACAGTGGTATTGCTGATTCTCTATAGAAATATCCACGCTATCGTTCAAAAATGCTCTCTGGAATCTGAAATGGTGCTCAGTATTATAGTCATAAACTCAATATTTTCTAAATTTGAACATAAAATCGTCGCGCGAAATGTAAGGGTTTAAAGCGCACTTCTGCCATCTCTTAACAAGTTAAGAGCACTATTTAATGCCAGGGGATTTGCCATTTTCCCAAGGGAAATAGAGGTATGGCGGTGTATATTTTTTTTCGTATCAATTTTTATTTTATGGTTATAAATAATAGTCTGGATCCGGCGTGAGTTTATAGTCACAATTATATTGGTAAGAGTTTACTAACTGATAACTATAAAAAATCTAAATAATTATTTTTAAAATGTGGCATGCTGGTAAACAGCTCCCACAGGTTACAGGTACAAAAAAAGTTGTATTATAGATTTAACGCCAATTTTCGGACAACAGAATCATCTATTAGTTCGCAAATGGAGTGTAGTGTGATTTAACTCTCTACTTAAAATCACTTTGGATAAAAAATATTATAGATTACAATATTACCGTGTTAATTAGATGAATCTAAAGCTTGACAAAAGAAATATTTGTTTAAATACCCCCTTTGTTTTCATAAGACGAAATCCATATCCCCCTAATAATAACACAACTCTATGGCATGGCTTAAATCATCGATCAAAATACATTTTATTACTCTCTATCTCATTTACTAAAGCTAATAAAATCTGAGAATAGCAGCCAAGAATATTATGAGTCAATGCAAAAAAAAACCTAGTTGAATAGGATAGAGCAGTTAATTAATACATTACATTAACGCAATAACGGTACTATTTCATATTTTTCGGGGGAAACAAAGCAAGGTCGTGCCATAATATTTTAATATAAATTCACGAATTCGTATGCCCACAATATTTTCGATGCGTAACCTGGCCTGAATGTGGAATGTTGCGACGCCACACTCTTTGTCTCTTAAACTACGATCGTTATGAAATTTTTAATGGCAATTGTATAGAATTGTCACACGTTGTTAAACCGCTGTGTTTCTGAGCTACAAAATGTTGGGATGTTTGTGCAATATACTGCGTACTGCATTTGGAGCTTTGGCTTGTTGATACAGTGGTGATTCGAATTTTAGGTAGGACAAAGAATAGTTTTAAAATTTTTAATGGTTCGCCCCTAATGCCCCTTTATTTTTTTAACTTTTCCTTTGCTTCTTCTTCTTCTTCAGCCGAAAGACGTCCACTGCAGGACAAAGGCCTCCCCTAAAGACCGCCACAACGACCGGCTTTGTGCTGTACGTATCCAATTTCTACCCGCGACCTTCACCTTTCCTTTGCTTCAAAATATTATTAAAATAATTGATATAAAATTCCTCGTTGGTCTGGTGGCAAAGCGCATCGCTTTGTGATCACGAGGTCCTGGGTTCAAATCCTAAGTCGGACAAATGTAGGTTTTCTAACGAAAAATTCCCAGTATGAGTCCGGAGTCTGGAATTGTGCCCGGTATATGGCAATAGGCTCACCCCCTATTACATGGGACCTAACATCGTCGGCGAAACGTGGGTGTACTCAGTACACCTCTGCCCCCCCCTCTGGGGAATATAGGCGTGACGGTGACGGTGATATAAAATAAATTGTTTCTGCTTGATGTCAAATAATTTCTTTTCTACTTTTGAAAATCTCCCCGAACTACATGCCTGTACTGTTTTCATTCGGATACTGTACGATCATTCATTACGCAATAACCACCTCTCATCCTTATTTCGAAACATAAAAACTTTCACAGGATTCGGTCCGTGAACACTGGCCTTTATATTTATTGCATTTTTTTGAAGCAACGCATTACCTTGGTTTGCGTAATAAAATTTTTGTATTAGCAAATCATATAAAATATAAAGTCGGCAATACATGTTAAGACATAATAGGATTAAAAGCAGATGAATACATTCACTGTGTAACGAGCACTTTATTTTTATGTCAAATCAATTTAATGGTTGTTTGAGCACTAATTACATTCTAATTGGTGTAGTTTACTTATTTATGTATTGTATTATATTGTGCTTATTTATATCAATTGTGAGGCGCTCGTAGCGCTGTATGACCGCGGTGTTCTTACCGATCACCAAGGTTAAGCAGCGTTCGACTCGGTCGGCCTGAGATGGGTGACCATTTGTGGCATTTTCATATTCGAGCGTCTCCGTGCTTCGGAAGGCACGTTAAGCCGTTGGTCCCGGTTACCACTTAATGTGGTAGTCGTTAAGCCGAGTTGGAAGCCTTAAAGGCGGCTTGATAAGTTCCAACAGCAGGTGGTCACAAACCTGCCTCCACCAATCCGCACTGAGTCCGCGTGGTGGAGTAAGACCTAATCTCTCTCACCTCGATTTGTGAGAGAAGGCCTTTGCCCAGCTGTGGGCAGTATAGGCTGATATTATTTATATCAATTACTTGCCCTTTTGTAATAGGCGCTAAGTTCTATATTGTTATCAATTTATAATGATAGTGGCCATAATTTTTTATAAGTTTATGTATGTATGCTCAGCGAAACTTTTGACTAATTAATTAATTTAATTAATTCTATATTGTACACACAGAAAATGATACAAAATAAAAATAATAATAAAATGAAATGTACAAAGGCGAGCTTAACTCAAAATTGAGTTCTCTGACAGCAAACCTTTGAGTGATAGAGAGACAAAACATTAAAATAAGGATAGAAATGAGTGTACAACACGAAGGGAATAGTTTTAGATAATAAAATGATAGAATACATATAGATAGAATATATACCTATAAATATACTACACACTATACGATATGTTCTTTAATTCCTTTCTTGAAAATCTGCGGAGTGGAACTATCGCGTACGGAGTGTGGAAGAGAATTCCACAAGCGCACTGCACGTACAGTGAATGAGCTATGATACCGGCTCGATGTATGCCGAGGAGTACTAAGAAGAAGAGAAGATAAAGAGCGACAGGGTTTTTCCCTGGGAACCAAATACTCAAAGCGTTCCCGAAGATATGCAGGGGAGTTAGGATTGTGAAGCACAGAGAAAAGTAAAGAAAGAATGTGAGTATCCCGACGCTGCCGAATAGGGAGCCACTTCAATTTAGGCCGAAAATCTGACACATGATCATACTTTCGAAGGCCAAAAATGAAGCGAATGCACAAGTTTTGCAGACGCTCAAGTTTATTGAGAAGTTTTCAGTTGCATCAAGAAAACTAACATCAGCATAGTCGAGTAGTGGTAAAAGAAGAGATTGGGCGAGAGTTACTTTAGTTTTAAATGGTAGGAACTTCTGGAGCCGTTTGAGAGATTGGAATGAGTAATAGATTCTCCTGCTTACTTCCGCAATGTGTACAATCCAGGACAGATTGCAGTCTATGTAGACACCCAAGTTTTTAGCGCTACTCGAAAACGGTATCGGAATGGAGTCATAGACAACTTGTGGAAGAGACTGGTGATTTAGAAGATTGTAAAAGTGTCTGCCACCAATAATGAGAGCTTGCGATTTTGCTGGGTTGACCAGGAGACCAAAAGTTTTTGCCCAATTATTAATATTTTGAAGATCATTATTGATGGCAGCAATAGCAGCATAGTAATCGTCAACGTTGACTTATTAAATTCTGAGATTTACGCGAATATTATTACACATGAAATAGAACTATTTCCCGGATTTTTAATTGATTTGCTTTTTATATAACTTGCACTGTTTGTATATCTTTCTGCCTTTCCGATTCAAATCTTGTGATACCTTTTTAAAGCACTTGCAGGTCCGATTAGGCTGATATTTGGTATACGTATATAAATTCGGTGATAATGCAATAATATGGTACCATGAAGCTAGCTGGTTTGATGATGAAATCGGAAGGTAGCCATAGGAACACGTCAACTACATAGCATAACCCCCCGTTTTCGGTTGTTGGATTGGTATTGATAAGTACTATACAACCAGATTGTGTTCAGGGTCTGATGCTGATGAAGCTGAAAGGTAACCAATGGGACCAACCAACTGCTCAACATAAGCCCGCCGTGTTTAGGTACGTTGGATTTGTCTTGACAAGCACTGTAGACCCGATGGTGAGCAGGATTGGATGATGAAGCCGGAAGGAGACCATAAGAACTTCTCAGCTAAGCAAAATATCTTCGTTGTGTTTTTGGTATAAAAACTTGCTCATGAAAAGACCCTTTTTAAATAAAATTATTAACTTTTTGCTTAGTTTCTACATATTAAAAATTCTTATAGTAGTCATCAACTTGATCAAATTGAGAATTAGACTTATTCTCTTATCCCTTATATTGATTTATAATTTTTTTGAGTTCTAGGTAGTTTGATAATACGGAATTAAGGCTTAGAGGATGTAAAATGTATCATACAAGAACATGATTTGACACATCTTTTTCGCTTTATCAACGTTACTAAATAATAGAAGTGTGTTTGAATAAATTTTCAGTGTTGTGCCTAATTAATATCAGTTCATATAGAGTAAACTTTTGTCGTGCAAGAATATGATTTTGACACATTTCTTTCGCTTCATCTACCTCAATAAATAACAGACGCGAAGTCTAATAAATCTATCAATATTGTACCTAAAATCATTTCATCAACTTTTTGAGTTACTCTACTTTCTCGCGTTGGTGTCGCAACTAATGGGTAACTCACTGAATTCATATTCACACTTTTTGTTCGGTCATGTGCCTTTGTTTGTGTGCGTTTTTTGCATAATTTACATATTGATTCAGAACAAACGTAATCCTTGTGAATCGTATTGTGAGTATTGAGGCGTGAAAGTGATCATTGTTGATATTGACGAGCAACAAAAAGAAATTTTAATAAAAAGTTGGAGATGGAATGCGAAATAATTTATTTCTCTTTGATTAATTAATAGAAATACTTTAATAATATTATAACTCTAGAGTTATCTATATGTATAATAATATTCAATAAAATTGTCTATGGTCAATTGGATATTGATAGAACATGAGAAGTGTGCATAAGTGAGTGATTAAATTCGATGTATAAACACAGTGCTTGAAATAAAACTGTATTTGGAAATTCATATATTCATAATACCGTGAACCCACAGTAAGCTTTGTTAAAAACAACTATAAACTATTTTACCGGTTGAAGAAGTTTTCTTTAAAATATATTTTATTAAGAACTAGTCAGCTATTGACCCCTAACTGAACTAACTAATGGAAAGTGAAGATGAGGCTCTTCTCCCTCCCTGGCTTTAAGGAGTCCAAGTGTTCATAATTAGAAAAGACTTAAATGTGTTAATAATTAGTAAAAAAAATGTAATGTTGAAATTTTTGTTAACGAACAAATATTAAACGTACTTCGCTTAACTAATTACGAGTGACAATATTTTTATTTAAACAACGCACTCTTTTGGGAATATAATGAAATTATATTAATACTTACGGCATTAATATTAAAATATCAACTGGCACAGATATACCATCAAGATCCATTTATTTCGTGACAAAATGTAATGTGGGTATATTTTAAGTTTTAGTACTTTTAAGTTGTAACCTTTTACCGTTATTGTAATCGAAATCGATTAAAATGGATACAAAAATGTAATTAAATATGAAACCAGATTGTTCTGTAAGATTTCGTAAAATGTCTACCCAAAAATAAAATAAGCATCGTCACCCCTTTATTCCCTAAGCGGGGTAACAGAGGTGTACTCTGTACACCCACTGTTCGCCGACAATGTTAGACTCCAATATAATAGTTGAAGAGCCCTTTTGCCATTATACCGGGCACAATGCTAGACTCCGGCATGATACTGGGAATTTTTCTATTGAAAAATCACATTGTCCAAGCTAGGATTCGGACCCAGGAACTTATGCTCACTACGCGCATTATTCGCCACAAGGCTGACGCAGCAATTTACCTATATTCTAAAACTGACCGTTACAACGTTGACGTTTGACGGACGATTTAGCGCAGTGGTTAAGAGCTTAAGCCGCTCCGCCCACTGTCGTCGCGGGTTCGATTCGAACCCCACACGGGACAAATCTTTGTGTGATCCACAATTATTTGTTCCGGTCTGGGTATTTGTGTATGTGAATTTTCATGTTTGTAAACGCACCCACGTCACAGGAATAAATCCTAGTGTGAGGCTACGTTCTATATAAAAAAAAGTGATTTAAAGAATTAAAAGATATTTAAAAAATTTAAATAAAATATTTTTTTCAGAATCTTGTCACGGTTTAAACCATTCTTAATTACTAACCTTGTTCAAAGGTAATTCAATACAATTTTAATTGCCCATTTGCACGTATGATTATGATAAATTATTCCGTGTTATGACACGATAAATATCCAAATGACAATGATCAATTCCCACAGACAGAACACGTCTTTGCTCACGTAGATACTAATGCATGATATATCTGTTAGAAGCGGTGTTATTCTACGAACTAATTATGATTTTGCTAATAAAATACTCTTCTACTGACTGCCTCGTTGGTCTGGTGGCAAAGCGCATCGCTTTGTGAGCACGAGGTCCTGGGTTCAAATCCTAGGTCGGACAAATGTAGTTTTTCTAACGAAAAATTCCCAGTACGAGTCCGGAGTCTGGAATTGTGCCCGGTATATGGCAATAGGCTCGCCCCCTATTACATGGGACCTAACATCGTCGGCGAAACGTGGGTGTACTCAGTACACCTCTGCCACCCCCTCTGGGGAATATAGGCGTGACGGTGTTTTTTTTCTATGTATGCATGGGTATGCCCCGTTGGTTCGGGCATATAGAAAAAATCCGTAGAAAGAATGACAAAACAGATATACAATGCGAAAGTGGAAGGATTTAAGCACCGAGGAAGACCTAGACTATCTTACGATGACCAAATAGACCGTGTCTTATCTGAAGGGCAACTTAAGACTCTCCGTAACCGGCGAGCGTGTTTGAGTTGTCATAGAGGTCTGTAAGAAAAGAACCTGTTGGAACTCTGTCTTCTCTGCCTACCCCGCAAGGAATCTGGCGTGATGATATAGATAGAATAAAAATACTCTTTAGTCTGATCGCCTTCAAGAGGATCAACTGGATACTCAATAGGGCTTACTAATTAGGAATTTCTCGTTGAAAAAAATGATAAAACTTCTATACTGTTACGAAAGCTCATCCCACCTACTGCCGGGCATAAGCTCCTTCCTCTTTCGCCACATATACCTAGTCTGAGCCAATCTTGGCCAGGTTCTTCATACGCAATTAACCATATCAGCGGCCCAACTTTGTACAAGAGTTCATTATTATAAATCAAAAAATTACGCTGTTGTTAAACTTTGAATGAAGCTTTTAGAAATAATAATAATAACTCAGCGTGATACCTGCAATAATGTAACAGTACTTGCACCTGCTTGGGTCAGTTTGGTGTTTATATTACCCCATTTTCAGCTATTGATATTGGCAACTCACTATCATAACAACAACTTCCTGCATAAAGCCTCTACGTTTTGGGTCCATGTTCCCGCGCAAGGCTTCCCAAGGTGCGTAATCCGTAAATCTCTGTGAGATACATACGAGTACTATAATCTCCGACTGCTGAGCGAAAAACTTTTTTCACAACATAAAATGAGAGAGTCCAGCTTGCTAAAAATTTTTTTTCTTTAGAAAAAGTATACTTATGTTATATAAGCACAGTATATAAGTATACCTATATTCTTCATATCTAAGGTTTTTTTCAAAAAATGACAACTTGTAATTCTAACTACACTTTTTCCGGTGCCTACAGGTAATCACACGAAGATCCATAACATTATATGTAACAGAATAACACCTAACAAGTAGAGTAGAGCGATTACGTCATGCAAACTCGACGTTTGTTTTCACCGCACTTTCGATTTTATTTCGCGGGCGGCGCCGGCGCACGCCACCGCTCGTGATACGCGACGTGGAAATAAACGCTTCGTATTTTTGCCAAAGCTTAGCATGAAAAGATTGACGTTAGCGTGACGCTAACGAGTTGATGTCAATCTTTTCGTGCAGAGTCCTCTGGTTTATGATGTGAATCATCGGGAATAGTTACAAAAATAGACTAGTTAAAATTTATTTTGCTCACTGCTGCCGCTGGGTAGAGAAATGGGCATGAAACGGGGCAAAGAAATAAACAAATTTTTATAAAACATTATAGGTAAGCGAGTAAAATGAACATATAAACAGACTGTATATTTGTTTATCTCGCAGTGCTAACAATCTAGTACCATATCGACTTGTGTGATTTTTCCGCGCGAAACTTTAGTGGGAATAAGAAAATACATAATAAATGTGCTTTGTGCAATTTTAAGAATAATATGTAACCCCTCACTATAAATTAAATGGCTGTGGCACACACACAAACGTAATATACACATACGCATACATCTAAATCGAAACAAACATTTGTGGCACACAAAGTTTTTTTCGTGCGGGTATTGACCCAGCGACTACTTGATCCAATTAATAGAGAGGCCTACTCTTTAACTACTAGACCACACGAGATTTATTCATATTACTAGACCAAGCCATTGACAAATTTCGACATTACCTACACTTAATGTATTGATACAATTAAATACGTGGTTTGATTCCTATAAACCAGAACGTCCCCACAAAAGATATGGCAACGCTATTCATCACGTAGATATGTTTTATAATGTCAATGAACTAATGTGAGCACAATGCTTACGATACAATCGAGATTATATTATGAAAGTACCTAGCTTTTTTCAGATAAGGAGAAAATGAAATTTAATTACACAACTTAACCATCTGCTCACACAGTGGAAGGGGATATCATTATGTAATTATATTTGATTTATCTCATACAAACGGAATTTTGGAATAACCTCCCAGTCAATTTTTATCTCCTAGACTGTAGGTAGGTGTTTAACAAGCTACTCGTATAAAAAACAAAAGAGGAAATAGAAATACTATCCGTTCAAATGCACAGATGATAGAGACGACGCTCTACGAAGCCGAAAATAGCCGATTATCTCCCTTTTTAATCAATGTGCATTATTTACCGCCACTTACCGTAGGCGTATTCGATCAATATTAGTGCCAATCTGAATCTCTAGAAAGAATTTATATACATACAATATCTTCCAATTTTCCTCTAAAATATTATATCTCATACCTATTTTAAATAATAAAAAAGTTCCTCGCATCTGTCCATAGTAAACATTTTAAGTGTCGGAGGTTTGTAAGTTAAAGGTATTAACTTACAAACCTCCGACATTTAAAATGTTTACTTGGTAAAATAAAAAACTGATTAAACTTGAGGTTAAAAACCAAAGAGGATTCTATTTGATATTGGTCAGGGACCTTAACAAAAGTTTATGCTAGATAATATAATATATGCAATGCGCAGTTTAACCTTAAATGCTTTTAACTGAGCTTAGGCTATCCCTAACAATGTATAAACTAGTAATTCTTATGGAAATAGGCACATAGCACATTCTATTTACATTCAAATGCTACTTTGAAACATATTTCAATGTCAGTCGCTTATAATAGCGACAGTCTTACAGTAATAATATACAGTTTATGTATACAATTGCCTTAATAGTGTAATTATTCTATTTACGCAAGTAATTTCATTAAGTTTCATGTAAATTCATTGGGCTCTGTAGTAATTGTTTTGGTTTTTAAATTATATCAACGTATTTCTATGCGTTTTATTAAGTTTTAAGCATTTGACATTCTTGACACATCGGCGTTAAGAATGTTAATTAATTGAATAAAGTCTTCCATACAGAAATCAAGTTAAAAACAATTGTACTCGTCAAATACTTTACGAACGAAAATCCCCGCATTTTGCTGCATATAACATTTTGCTGATATATTTGTGATCCCAATTTATTAGGAGGCAAATTTCTTGTTTGTCTTCCGGGCAGGAGAATAGATATTCTGGTACTCGTAACTTTCAATTTTAGCAATAATATATCCTCAAATTAGGGTAAACTGAAAATTATACACAGGCAGGGGTGGCAGAGGTGTACTATGTACATCTCTATTATCGCTGACGATATAAGTTCCCAATTGATTAGGGGGCAAGTCTACTGTAATTATTATATTAGTCACAATTCCAAACTTGCAAACCGGGGCACCCTCCCCGGGCAGCAGTTTCAGGGGGCGCCAAAATCCCGGGCATATAATTTCTTGTAGATAATAAAGAGTACAAATTTATTAAAGGGTTCTTATTCTTAGTCCCATTCACGAAAAATGCCATCCATTACATTTGTGAGTTTCTTTAAGTAATATATCTTAAACGCTGGAGGGAGGGGCGCCACTATCAAGTTTCTGCTGCCCCGGTTCGAAAAAATTGTAGATCGAGGGCTGCAAGGCAGTCTTATCATCAGTAGACTTACGTAATTTGAGGATATACTGCCTCACAACTTTCAATTACAGTTCCAATTATAATTGACCCATATTGCTTACTGACGATAATGCCACCGTTAAGTTAGACATCTTGTATGTATGTACTACTTTTGTAAAATATCTACCAATAGTTTCCTCATTATCTCGAGATATACTTATAGAGTCAATGTAATCGCGTGTGACAATGCAATAACATTAATCTGACAGACACTCACTGGACGATGCGCTAATGTTGTCATTATTTGAGAGTTTTAAGTGCAGATAATCAAATGACTGAGATAAACGAGTATTAACGGGTGTAGAGTGCATGCGAGAAGTCATTACCCGGAGTTATAACAACACGGCAGATAACTTAAAAAGTGTTTCAGAAATATTCAGAATACTATTATTGATGGCTGCTTTTCAAATCATACTTGTGAACGGGTGCTGCTAGTAAGGACTGGTCCGTCCATTATCAATCTACAGATTATTCATAGTATCGTGTATTCTGTCTCGTTCGGCATCACACTGAAGCTATAATCAAGAATTCTGATCGCACTCTTTATTTTTAATTTTGTCTCTTTATCATTACAATGACTTGTTATTATATACCTTTACCAAGTCTCAATTTTGTAAATGAGAGACTGTGTAGACACGCTACTGATACCATAAATGTAAATATATTATGTCTAATGAATACTTGAGCCTATCTTGCTCGTTTTGCATTGTTCTCTCATACCCTATGGACGCAATGTACGCAAAAATGATTGTAATACTTTTTTTTTTCAAAAGTGTAAAAACCCTACATTCCCCAAGCGGGGATGTCGGGTGTACTATGTACTCCCAGTTTTCGCCGTCGATATTAGGCCAATGTAATAGGGGGCGAGCCAGGCACAATTCCAGATCCGGACTCATACTGGGAATTATTCGTTTATAAAACTACATCCTAGGTGGAACACCACCTAAGATAAAATTTTTCACACCTCAAGATTTTTTACAAGAAAATCTCAAGCTCTTTGTCTAACGGATTAGACCAACAATGCTATTTTATTTTATATATCATTTGTCGTAAACTTAGCATAATTAGTAAGATTGTTAAACAAATGCCAAAACTATTTAAGTTAATCCAAAAGTTTCAAGATTGCGTTGTTATCTAGATTGCTCAAATACAGAACAGAAAGTGTGCGCGACCGGTTTGCTCTGACCCATATTGCAATACCAAGAGACCAGTGTAAAATACAGAAACTGCTTTTAATTTATAGTTAAACTATGATTATTTGTAGGTACACTTATTGACATAAGCCTGTTGTACAAATTGTCTCATCATATTCCTTACAAAAATTGTTCGATGATTGTGTGCGTTGGTAAAACCTGGCCAAGATTGGCGCAGGTTAGGTATATGCGGCGTCAGAGGAAAGAGGCTTATACCTTGCAGTGGGTGGTATGAGCTGATAATGATGATGATAATATTACTTAGGGAAAATATCGATTCTATAAAAAGATGAAGTATATATTATAATATCATCTTGATGCACTATGTGCCACAATTCTTAAACATGGCCCCAACAACATAGGATTTCAAACCAGAATCTCGTGTTCGCCATCGCGATCGCATAGTGGCATCCTAGTTTTAAGCTTTTCTACCTAATAATCTTACTAGCAGCCCCGAGTTTTTTCCCGGAGAATTTTTCGACAGAAATTATCAGTAATCACTTTGCCGGACTTACAATTCGAAACTGGGACCTCGAGATCGCCAGCCACTTCATACACCACTAGACCAACAAGTCAGTCCAGTGTACAATTAAGATTGTAGATAAATCGTAAAGCAACCTATAGATATGCAAATAAGCACGATATAGGTACGTTGTTCTGCGATTTGATCATCGGATACTTTCGAAACCGTGTGTATTGATATGCATAAGATACTCGGCGCGAGCGCATTGCATACTATCCGGAGACGGATGCGTTCGGACGGATCTCGATTTCCGCGCAAATCCGTTTACATTTACCAATCAATATTCTACGACTGTGCCATGCTGTACAATATAGAAATAAGCAAAAACGAGTCATTTACGTTTAATGACATCATCGGAATAAAATCCCATGATTCTGTTTTGTTGGTTTACTGGCGTATAATGCAGCTGGCGTTCGCGATATCCTGGGTTCGGAATCTAGGCTTAGCAAAGCGTTATTAGGGTTCGTAAATGTATGTAAAATTTTCTTTCCCTATACGTAAGATTTCTATACAACAAAAATAAAAGAACGACTATTTACAATTTAAAAGCTAGGTAAAAAACAAAAACGAAGAATAAATTAAATGAAGCTAAAAACGACATCTGTATAATCCTATACTTTTTACAAAAAAATAAATTTGAAAAACAAACTCGTAAATTGATACCTAATATCGCCACCCCACTTCAGAAATGTAGGTATGGCTGGGGTAAGTTACTTTAATTTGTAAAATATGCGGCCTATATCAATGGACTTGGGCTTGCTCGAGGTTGATCCTCGATGCTCGTATTAGATACTGACTTACAGATACATGACTAGTCTAGGTGTTTATTATTGTAGATTTTTTGTTTATAAAAAAACTCACAACTTATGTAATTATAAAGGAAAAAGTTAAACAAAAATTATTCACCTACCGTATTATGTCATATTGAAATGTATTTTCCATAGAAATAAATATCTCTGTCAAGGACTGTTCTAAGCACCTGTACACGCTATCTCACTAACATAATTATAAGTTGGTATTCGTAACAGGACCGGTGCCGGTGTTACACTTCGCTCCGGTCTCTTACATAAAACTTACGTAAAGCATGGACACACGAGCGTCCGATGCGCGTACGCACCAATTTTATTGATGTTCCACACCTGGCTACCGCTTTGTACAATCGTAACGTTGTGTCTTAGAATGCAAAAGTGTAGAAGTTTTTTTTTTAACACTGTCACGCCTAGCAGGGGCGGCAGAGGTGTACTACACCCACGTTTCGCCGACGATGGTAGGTCCCATGTAATGGGGGCGAGCCTATTGCCATATACCAGGCACGATTCCAGACTCCGGACTCGTACTGGGAAATTTTCGTTCGAAAAACTACACTTGTCTGACCTAGGACTTGAACCCAGGAACTCGTGGTGACAAAGCGATGCGCTTTGCCACTAAACAAACGAGGCAGTCTTTTCGGGTTTTTTTATTTTATTTTAAAGAATTATTTTATTTTAGTACATGTTGCTTTTGCATTGCGGACTGGTAGAGACAGGTACACCTGATATCGGAACTTATCAAGCCGCCCATAAGACCTTAAACCGTTACAGGAATAAATCCTACTGTAGGGCGACGTTTAAAAAAAACCGTAACGAGACCAAGTTAGTGTTACTTCCGAAGCAAGAAGACGCTCGGAAATGGAAGTATTAAGTGGTAACCAGTAGGGCTTAACGTGCCTTCTGAAACACGGACACATTCGAAAATGTAAATGTCACGAACGGTTATCCATCTCAGACTAAGTTGCTGCAAACACAACTTGGCTAAATTGGACATAATCGTTCAGCCCGTATCCGTGAAATGATCGCACAGTAGTATTTTGTATGCCACTGGAGTACCATTCAAACCAGGGATTCCCAAACTATTTTCGGCAAGAGCCCCCTTTCCAAAATGAACTAATATCTCAGACCCTCATAGCCAAATTACTTTAATTAAATCCTATCTCTAGTTTTTTTCTTATTGATTCAAAATACTTTCCAATTTAAAAACTTTGTGGTTGGTTAAGTGAGTAAAGTACAACAATGATACTTCCTACTAAAATATTAGTCATTCTTATAGTTGTAAGTTGGTGCATGTAACACAACTTATCTTGGAAGTTTCGAATAAGAACTTGTGTTAATTAATAGGGGTCGATTTTTGGACCTCATCGACCCCCAAATCAGTTTTAGTTTATGTCGACCCCTAGGAAACCGATATAGACCCTAAGGGGTTGATATTGACCACTTTGGGAATCCCTGATATGAACAAACATTTCACGAAGTTATCATAACGCGCTGTGTTACGAGTTTAATTGGCCTCAACGAATAAGGTCCCAGTTTAGTTTGCTTGAACAAACCATATCGTACCTGCTTGTGTAGGTGCTCCAAATACCCATTCACACGCACATAGGACTTTAAAATAGCGAACATCTGCGTAGTCACTTTTGGGACTAAAATATTATAACCTTGTACAATCGACTCAATAAAAATAAATCAAAAATAACGGAATTGATGCAGTCGCCGTGGCCAAAATCGGTCAGGATCACAACAACAAAAAAGGAGGAGATCGAAGACTGACTGTGTCGAAAGCTGCTTAACTGGTAGCTAATAGTGAAAAAAGTATGGTGGAAAAAGCTCTACAACCATCTCGCATCCCATAACATAAACTATACCTATTAATCGCAAGGTAATGTGACCTACAATTGGTAATCGTTAGCAATATGCTACCCACGCACTGCCTGCTATGAAATGACTATTGTTCCCTAATCAACTGTATTATACTGTGTTATTAGTCAGTAATTCGTGGGCAATTCGCTTTATATGGTGACATTAAGGCAGCATTATAGCTTTTATGGCAACGAACAATTTGTTATGGTTTGTGCTTGATTAAATTAAATTGGTAATAATAACTGAGATCCTGGATTCAAATTCTAGGTTGAAGTTATTTACTTCCTATCGATGTTTTTATTTTAGCTGGGCCAATCGTTATGACCAATTAAACGTGTAACAGGGAGCGTAAGGATACTTCATGAAATTATATAGTTACCCAACATAAAATAAACTCCGTCACGCCTATATTCCCTAAGCGCGGGTGGCAGAGATGTACTGAGTACACCTACTTTTCGCGGACGACGATATGCCGGGCACAATTCCAGACTCTGGACTCAAACTGGAAAGTTTTCGTTAGAAAAACTACATTTCTCCGACCTAGGATTTAAACCCAGGACCTCGTAATCACAAGTTAACACAAGTGATGTGCTTTGCCACTAGACCAACGAGGCAGTCTAGTAGCCCAACGTGCCGAAAAAGGTGAGGCGTAACCTTTGGAGGAAAAGTGTATGGCTACCAAATCCCTTTCTCCTACCTGCTGAGAGTCTCCCACCTGGATATAAATTACCATAGCCAGTCCGGAAGTCTTTAATAGTCTTAATTGACGTCGGACCCAAGTATGCTAAATCAAGGAAAATGTTTAGGTGGGTGTACAGACAGTACACCCACTCACTCACTCAAACGCTATCCCATTTTATATAGTGCTTTGCGTGCCTTAACACCTGCCTTTAGTAACATTTGATGTCTGCTACAAAATATTTAGTTGAGGGTTGTAAGGTTGAACATAAAACTTCGCATGCCGTACGCCGGAAGCCATACTTTCATGTAGAATTAACTACGTACAATTGCAAAACGACTGCAATCACCTATTGCAAGTCGCTCGCCGCGCCAAATAGAGCAATTATAGAGCGATAGGACGCCTGCAATAGAATAGTAATATTAATAGTGACGTAACTTCACAACCATAGGACAGGTTGGCGAGGAATATTTAAAACATGAGGTATTTGGACTGCCTTTTTCATGTTTTAGTTGGTTGCGGCTTACGAATACAATGTCCCAGATTTGAATAACAGATATGGAAGGAAGCCTCACGTTGGCATTTGAAAACGTACTGGAAATGGCACCGGCTAAAATATAGGCACAGATACGCTCCTATACAACTTATCCTTCTTATCGCTTACTGTGGTTTGAATCCTAAATTGGGCTAACGGCCGGCTCCAATATTTAACTTAAGGAAAGATTTGCCTGCTACGGATAGAATTTTGACAGATTATGTATGGAAAATCTGTCAAAATTCTACTGCTAGACCAACCTATCCATGATGTAAATATTGAAACCGGCCATTGGTCTTATTGATTCTTATTGATTGGTAAATTTCAGTAGCAGTCTGGAAGTTGAAATCGGGTCCGGCAATAATAATAATATAATGGCAATAGGATCTCATACATTGGAAACTAATATCGTCGGCGATATATGGATGTACAGAGTACACCTGGGGAATGCTCATATTTTGAAGGTGTTTTTTTACTCTTCGTATAGTCGCAGGTACCTCAGACCATAGAATAAAGAAAAATTTACTTCCCTATTCCGTGCCTCGTACACCAAATAATATAATTGTTCAAAAGAACCTTTATAAAACAAGGTGTCATATAACAACAACATAATAATAACAGGAATCAAAATACGGTAGAATTTTATGTACACTAGGGGCTAATAGCTGGCTCATCATTTATATAAACGATAATAAACATATAAACGATCGCTAACCGCCACACCGTATATAGTACCAACAACAAAGTAACCTTTCTAACGAGCTGATAATCTCAGGACAACAGCAGTTATAATGCAGCTAATTGTGGAACACGCGACAGTTGATGGTAACAATGGCCGAGTTATAATCTAAACATATATCGTAATAGTCACGTGAACTTTAGAAAACGTGGCGAAGTTCTAGGTAAAGAAACTCACGCTTATTGTCGGTATGGTGAACGTTTCGACGGCTGTATAATATCTTGATCGTAACTGAGACTAGACATAACAATTTTACATTATCCATGTATGTACAGGAATCGATAAGTGCCTTCGCAGGGTTTCTACTAAACTAGGTATTACTCGCGATTTCGTCTCTATTTTTTATTATTAAAAAAAATGTTAGTATCATCATAAAATTGTAAAGAGCCTTAATATCTAATGAATCTTTACATTGATACTAATAATATTATACTTCTGAAAGTAACTGTTTGTTTCTTTTTAGCCTACTTCGCTGAACAAATAGATTGAGTATAAATTAAAAAACTAGTGGGATTGACTAGAGGTCTCATAAAACACTATGAAATAAATGTATAAATAAACCTACCACTTGAAGAAAAACGCATGTCTTATTTAGGTCTCGATTGTTTAATTACTGTTCTGTATAATTGGACTACCGCCATCATTGTCCTAACTAATAGGACTCTTATTGATACGTGCTATTAGAAAAAATGTCCTCAATTGCTATTGAAGGAGGATCACATCTTTGTGATACCATTGTATTGTCTGTCACTGTTATTTATGCCCTCAAGACAATTTTTTTGCGTATTTATAATAAATGTAAAAAAAAAAATATTACATGTATGTCCTTCCACCCGTAGACGTCTTGTGTTCTTTGTCTACCCGAATAAATATACCAAGCCCGATCTTTCTTCCAAGAACGTCTTACGACATAATTTTAAGGAAATGTTGTGAAAATAATAGGTTTAGCGAAATTTTCTCCCATAAAGATACAAATCACACTTAGTGTACCTACCGTTCTAAAATTAACACATGAAGTCTATGACATAGTCACATAAGAATGTTTAAACTTTGTCAGTTTTTTTTTTTCTTTTTTGTTTTTTTTAACACGAAATAAGTCGAAGTATCTTGTTTCGCTTTATCTTTATTTCGACACCTGATCGTTAAATCATTTGTTATAAAACGCACATGACGATAAAATACTTAATAATATCTTTTTTCTTTTTTTTTATAGTCGTTTTGTTCTGGTCATTTATATTTTTCTCATATCATTAACATTTCTGGATAGTGATACAGTTAGGTCACTTAGACATTCGTTAGGTATTTTTTTTTATAATTTTGCAATGGCGTTCCGGTCAAAAACCTCATTGATATATATTTTTTTATTAGTAATATATTAACGTTTGTCGTCAATAAACACAGAATTAATTTACATATGAAAACGGGTTATTGGCTTGAGCCGTTGACCCAGCCATCACATATAGCACCGTTTAATCTTCTGCCTATCAGTTTATATCCTGTGTTTGGTGTGATAGGTCTTATTAGAGAAATCTGCCCTGAGAATATTGACTGTAAGTTGCCCTTTTTGACTTTTTCGCTATTGTAAGGATTCTACAGTTACCATTTTGACAGTACAGTACCATTTTATACAGGTTTATACAAAACCTATATTGTGATTAAGCTTTTGTTTAACATTTAACATCGTTAATTGCTCGCATTGCTCTACCATCTTCAGCTTAGACCTTAAATAAAAAGACCAAAAGTAAAAACCATTCGATGGATGATTTGGAATTAGGATTGTTGTTTTCAAATTATAACCGAGTGACGAAGAAGGCTAAAGTTAGCTTATAATACTTTTGAGAAAATGACCTTATTTAAGAGCTATTCTGTACGTTTTGTTAATTATTTGGACTCAAGATCACCGTTTACAAATATCAAAACCCATCGATACTGTTATGTCTAATTTATAATATTTTTGAGTAGAACACAAGTACTGCCTCGTTGGTCTAGTAGCGCATAGTGTGGTTGGCGACCACGAGGTTCTGAGTTCGAATCCTAGGTCTAACAAAGTGATGTTGATGCCTTTCCATCAAAAAAATCTTAATAATCTTTCGAAATTTTGGATTGTGCCCGGTATAATGATAAAAACCTCACCCTCTATTGGGACATTGGTATACACACTTTGGAATTATAAGTGTTGTTTCCCATATAAATTTGTAATTTCCCATTTCAATTTTCATCTTGTGCAGGTATTAAAATACATACTAATTCTATCTATCTATATCATCACACCAGATCCCTTGCGGGGTAGGCAGAGAGTACAGAGTTCCAATACTAATTAATATTTAATTAAACAGTTAAACAGATGTGTTACAAGGTCGGGCAAGTGTAGTCCACAATTACTGTAACTGTTTCGTCCTTTGTGTCTTCAACTGCCTCATATCACATCACGTATAATCACGGATTGTAATAGGAGGTATAATTCTTGATAATGACCGATCAGACGACCCCCAGATGAATGATAACGTAATTAGAAATACATGTATGTGTGCTTGCTAAAGGCAGTGTGGCTATAACATATTAAAGAAACCTGTAAGTACTTATTAAAAAAGTTTCCATTAATTACATGATTTTGGGTAAATCCAACATTTCGTTTTTTGATTTCGAAAATAGAAATGAGTGCATTTTGATCATTTTATACTATGACATATTCTTGACCTGTTCCACAATCGCGCAATATTGAATTTTTGATCATTTGGTTCGGTCGCCGGTCAAAATCAAAAATTCCGCCCCTACCGAGCCGAACCCTACTAAACTTTGGTGATCGCTATGAATACCTCCAGGCCCGATTCCTCCAAAAAGCCGTTGGTGCCCCGCAGTACATGTCGATCTCCAATCCGATATCGAACCTATTTGCGCTTATATTAAAAATGCGACAACCCGCAACTTCGTGCACGCGTCAGAACCCCCTAATCGTGGCCCCTGCCGACTACGCACCTGACTCCCCTCCTATCAGCCACTACCGCCGCTCACGGTATATTCTCACTGACCCTCCCGATGCCTACTACAATACTTCTCTTCTTTCGAATCTTTTTTACTGTTAGCAAAAACCATCCTACATAAATTTTAAGAACCTGGAGTTCGGAGCCCATATTGGAACCTAATACTACGTGTCTTTAAGACGTTACTTGATAGTAATTACATTATGGGATCTACGTATGCTCGTTAGTATGTTGTCTACATACGATCGCCTACTTCGATAAACAGGGGGTTTGTATGCGTAATTCTTACTTTTATTTAGGTTGCGATGGCATAACCGATATAATGCACTTTGATGGCACAGGTCGGTGATGTCATAAATATTTCATACCTAAAATTATTTTATAGTGTCATTGTAGTGTAATGTTTTGTAATTGTAAGGATGTTACGTATTCAATTTTATAGTATTGTTTTCCTTTCCTTTGATTAGTTGCTAACTTTTGTCATATTTGTTCAAGCTTTAAGGCGCTCAAAGACAAATAACAATAGTCTAAACCATGGCAAAACAAGTTTCTTTAATTTCGTGACCGAGACTGAAAGTTTGTTACGCCTTCTAAAGAAAGAAAGAAAGAATAGACATTTATTCGGTCACACACACAGACAACGAAATAAAAATAACATAATACACATTTATAATCACTAGAAGTTCTGTGAGGTTGAACAGGATACTGTCTCAGGATATTGCTGCACCATAGCGTTTTATCATGATTAAATCACCCATGGATTTCAATAGCACCGGATTTGCTCGAATAAAATACCTTATCATAATCAATAATGGTGAACATATCTCCCACATTGACAAAAAATACATGCATCTCTGGAAAAAGTTAATTCTCTACAAAAAAAACGAATACGTGTAACCGAGAATCGTTTCACTGCATTCAACGATTAAAGTGTTTCGATTTAAAATATGAGATTTTTGCTGTATGCAAGGGTAGCCTTTAGAGAATCATAAGAAGAAATGGCAAGTGTAAAAAGTGCGCCACACCCGCTCCTCATGCAGGTGAAACGAAATTAGTGTGAATCATTGCGACTTTATTTTGTACTGATTGTGTAGGAAGGGCATAGTGTTAATTATTCAATAACAAACCTATTTCCGTTTTGTTACAGATAACCCACGAAGGTCCGACCGATTCTCACCTCACCGCATTGACCTCTTTGCCGAGATAACCTCAAACCGCAATGTCACTACCCTACTAACGTAACACGTAGAATTTATAATCAATAAATTATAATTTATTATTAATTTTTTGTTTGTAACAAGAAATTGGATAGTGTAAAAAACTATGCGGATAAGATCTATGAAGAGATAGTATTTTTTTTTTAACTTTTTCGTATATACAACTGTGATAGTATGTCGTCGGTGAGATGTGTCGGTTTGTGGGTGGTTTGCGCGGCGGTCTGTCTGCTGGGCAACATCTCCGGGCTGGACAATGGGCTGGCGCTAACCCCACCGATGGGCTGGCTCGCGTGGGAGCGGTTTAGGTGCAACACCGACTGTAAGAATGATCCGGATAATTGTATTAGGTGAGTAGTGATATTCCATATACACAAATGTTCATACTATGTACATACTAACGAGCGTACTATCATGTTAAACAGTCTGCCATATACGTCTGGGGTAATCTTCTACACGGATCTTGTAGAAACTCGAGATAATTTTCGTGCGTTCAAGCGTTTTTGCGATACCTATTACTGGAATCAAACATGAGGCTCATAAACAGGCCCTTTTAATATTTTTTCGTATCCGTGGTGCTTTACAACTGGGCTTAACCTACGAGTAGTTGTAGTCTCCTTCTCTATGGCTGATCTGCCATTTTTTTATATCTCCCGCTTTGCAAAGGAGGGATGTGGAATTTTTATTTTTCCTACGCTTCCTGTTTTTCTTCCTAATTAAATTTGTTGCAGGTTCCAAGACAATTAAAGCGCTTCTCGGGACACCCTAAGGTTCAAACCTTGGCGTTATCTAAGGAGACCATTGTGGATCCTGGCTTACAGGAGTCACAATGGTGGGAAAGAGTGGCGGGCTAAGAGTAAACCTGTTATCTAATTAAATCATTTTTTTGCACTGGTCTTACATTTTCTATTATCACAGAGGTAGTCGTACCTATGTGTGGTCTTTTTCTTGCCCCGGGAATGGGGCAGAAAAGGCTGACTTGTTATTAGATATAATTTAAATGACGCAACCATGTGTTTGTCAAAGTAGACGTAGATTACACATCCCCAATTATTTTTATATAAGAGAAATTGCACAAACCACCAGTCGACTCATTTTGTTGTTCGTATCCCCAGTGACCGACTGTTCCGCACGATGACAGACATCCTGGTCTCGGAGGGCTATGCGGCTGCCGGTTACGAGTACATCAACGTAGACGACTGCTGGCCTGAGCGTGAAAGAGACCCTCGCGGCAGCCTCGTGCCAGACAGAGAGAGGTTCCCGTACGGCATGAAGAGCCTCTCCGATTATGTAAGTACTAACACCTTTAACCTTCTACCCGTAATGATATAAACTTTACTAAAGCATCATTATAAAAGTTTCATTATAGAAGATCTCGTTGCGGAATGTAGGATGATTGCTAGCCGCAATTCGCGCAAATATAGTTGGTACGAACATAGTTACGTTAAATAAATTTTCTAGACATTTTTTGGTAGTATATTATTAGAATCCTCATTTGAGAGCGTGGTTGCAAGTGTTCGCTTGACCAAAAGTTCGCGCAAACTAACACCGATAGTCTCTCACAGGCATTCTATTAAAACAATCCCTAAGACATACTAACGTTTAATAAGTGTTGTAATTGATATTCTTTGATGATATATTATTAGGACCCTCATTCGAGAGTGTGTTCCTTAGGCCAAATTTAGTTCGTTTAAACTTATTTCGTGCGAACCAGTGCGGTCTACCCTGATGGTCGCTTCGCGTTTAATTGGGGCAATCCCTAAGACAAATTTTGATTCAATACCGGGTTGTATTCATGTTCATTAATAATCACATATAAAGTAGGCACGATAATATTTTTATAAAAAAATTGCTTTCTTTAAACTGATTTATATTCATTATATATCAGATGATATGGAACAGTCGGAATATCTTAATTAACGGTACAATTTTAGAAACACTCTTCCCCATTTCAGTCTCCACATCCATCTCAATTTGATCAGCTGTTACGACGCAATTTACACACAAACAAATTTCCGCATTTTTCATTACGACGGATAATGCGAACATTAAATAATAAACAATTACAAGCCAATAAGTACGGATATTGAAAACATGAAACATTTATATGTAAATCCGCAATTAATTATGCAAATACATGCATCGCACATATATTACGGATTTGTAATGGATTGAAACACCAGGTAATTGCCGTTGAAATGTGATGTAACGTTATTTATAGCAAGCACTTATTGTGTATTAATCTTACGTTAACTTTGTTGACCTAAATGGGACGCGACGGTGCATATTGATAAATTGTATGAAAAGAAGTTTATAAGATGAGAAGTAAACTTAGTTTATTTTGTCATATATTTTGTTATCCCGTGCCCTAGGTGAGCGACAAATAGCGACGCGTTTTTATACGACGCATTTAGACGCGAACAAAAGATCACGCCGTCTACGCGACTACGAAGGATTTGTGTCGACCATACCACGACCGTGGTCGCGCGCGTAGACCGTATATATATAGTAGACCCGTTATTTATAGAAAGAAAGAAAGAAAACATTTGTTTGACCAACACACTACCGCAAAGAATATATACACAGTTATATAAAGCAATAATAACGCAAGTTGTGTGGGGTCAAACAGGACTCCGCCTCAGCATATTGCCGCATTATGGTTATAGTGCAGCGCTGATATTCTGGCAGATCCTTTGTAAATGGCGTCACGGGCAATAAAGTAATCTCAAAGTATAATAATTTATGGTATAGACGCGACATTCAAACGCATAGGTACGGGCCACGTTACGCTTACGTAAGACAACGGACTAGATACTAATAAAAACCAATGAAAACAAAATTCAACCCGTGACAGGACTAAATATATGCTGTCACGACAATAGAACCGCTCTTTATTGATTCTGCTACTCTAGTGCTATTCAAGTGCTAAGTAATCTTTGGGGAGACAAAGGTCTCCCCAAAGATTACTATGACGTCCGACTTTGTACCCATCTAGCTTATAGTCGCGACCTTTATTAGGACCACCTACACACCCCACGTCTTCCGATGCGCGGTCGCTACTCGAAAACCCCATAAATATAGACGGCGTAAATTTAATCGTCCTGGGGCAAAAGCCCAGGTGATGAAGAACACTTGAATAAATAACATCTACCTACTAACTTATCCGAATATCAAAGCTAGCGTGAAAATCCGGAAGGTACGAGTATCTACCGGCCAGCTGACGTGAATGCCCCCCCCCCCCCCCCCTCAATGTCAATTTATCATAGGTGTTTTTAATGCACTAAATAAGTATTGATATGGGGATATTAGTTAAGGAAGTGTTTTTGTCCTTTTTTTAGTACCAGCGAACAGTAGCCATTGGATACATCACGTGGGCTTTAGTGGATTTTCAAAATTACATGTTGTATAATCTTAATGAAGTATGTGTATTGATCCGTTTATACGTTTGAACAGTTTATTCATAAATACATAACAATCTTACTTTCGTATTTGCAATATTAGTGCGTATAACATCGGAGTTCGTAATAAGTCGATACATACCTGATGATCTGCGTAACACTTCTTCGGCACATAAATGATGAAATCGTAGCATGCTGCTAATTTTCCTGTTTGTATATCAACATAGCTTTCCAGCTTCGTGAATCGAGTAGATATTCATAAGAAGGTTTTCACGTTTTAATAGTTTGGGTAGCTGCTGGCATTTTGGTCTCTGCCTAACCTAAGGGAGACCTTGGGAGTTGAGAGTAAAAGAAACATCTCAAGAAACTTTAACCTTCTTTATAAGAAGAAGTCATATTCTTTGTGCGTCTTACTACCAACTAGTGGAAAAATTGATTTAAAAAAAACATACAGACGAATTGTGAATCTAGTTCGTTCTTGTGTACTCGGTTTAAAAAACAGAAGGTAACCGTGGAGATTCTAACCTTTCTTTGTTTGAGAAATCATCAAACTATAAACACAAGGCTCTTTATAAGTAATCTAGTAATCTATGACTTCATTAGACTCGCGACCGTGGCATAGCAAATCCAAACTATATTGCGTTTCAATAATATTGCGTTTTTTTTAAATAACCGTGTTTTAAGGCCCATGGCGGAAAATATTAAGCATACAACACTATCGTCTCTCTGGCAAGGAAAAGTAATAAACAAATATACTTATTTACTCTAGCTATAGTTCTACTAAGAGTTGTTCGTCTGTGAAAATCTTAAGTATGAACGTATATCGTCTTCTTATTACGTATTCTGTGGGCACAAGTTTTAGTATATGCGGATCCGCTAGCAGCGCTGTGGAAGGATTCAGAAAAATAAGTTTATAGAATTATGTTATTGAACAAATGTATGTGGGAACATCGTTTGTTTGTATCATAGTAATAAAATATTAATTAATGTAAAAACAATACTACAATTTCATCTACTAGTATATAATTAATCATATACCCATTACGGACTAATAACTACACAATTGATTAGAACTTTATTAATGAATATTATTGGTTATCGTAAACTTATATCACGATTCGAATCTAATAGAAACGATCCAAGTTTTTATAGGTCACAAAAATAACCTATTCAGATTGGTTAATTAATATACCACTTTGTGTTTATTAATTCTATGTAAAACTATCATTATTTTTAATGGGAAGTATTATACTTAAACCTTTTCTGATCATCGTTACTTCAAATTTAAAGTTATTAACTTACCATCTCCAGTCACGTACAAACACATTATATATCAAACTAGGTTTTATCAACAGATTCACCCACCTGTAATTTAAATGCTTATTAATTACTCCTTAATAGTAGAAGCAAAACTACTGAGACTTAATCCAATTTTTTTACTAAAAATAAAATTTCAGGCCTATGCACCAATACAGATTATAATCTACATTTATCCTAAAGTTCAACTGAATCCGTTTAGTTGTTTCAATGTAGGTAATCGAGTAGCAAATATCAAAACTTTCGCATTTATTACATTAGCAGGATTACCTAACAAGTATGTATGAATAGAAGACTCGTTCAGTTTTTAGTTGCTTAGCCGCCATTGTGCAGCGATTCATACAAACTTTTCAATGATCACACTTTGTTTATTGTTCGGATCATTTCTCACAGGCATTATGGCTTGTGTGCGAGAGTACTTCATTTAGTATATGTAATGACAATGTTATGTTCTACTTTAACTAGTACTCTAATTAGTGGAAAGTATAAACGTGGTTACTTTATTTTGTAAGTTGATCATTTAAAAAAAATATGACAGATAGCATCAAACAAAGTAAAAGTAAATAAGCAAATTTTACACTGTGTAAATGAGTACATATACATATACCTGAGCCTGTTAGTCCCCTTTCAAAAACAGGCAATGAAATCGATAGCCGAATCGAATATGCCTAGAAGCTACTGGTCCATGGGGTAACAACTATAGGAAGGCCAATGTTCCCTTGAATTGAAGTCTTCGTGTCCATTTTTACCCGACTACGGCAAAGCGAAAAGGAAGGGTTATAGGTACATATTTTTAGCCGACTATGTATGTTTGTATTGACGTACTCGTATATTCCGCCGTAGCACCTCGACTACTCATCTGATTTTGATCAATGAGGTGTCATTCAATTTGTTATTATGCTCCGGATGACATAGGTGTTTTATATGGTCATCATAATGATCAATATGAAGGAACATCTAAAAAATTGGGGGTCTCTGATTTTTTTTGCTATCGTATCGAGTGGGATGTCAAATGAAAGAGGAGAAAATTCTGTGTTCATAAATATAGACATCGTGCAATATAAAATATACCTAGCGACAGAAAAACAATTTTACTTTTGCAGTTTTTTCGACTTATTTCCTTAATGTAATAATATTATTTGCATGAAGTTAAATGCCATAAGAAATATTGGTCTGCGGTAACATTCAATCAAAAAACATCCATCATTCGTTTAAAATACGATGCCATGATCTTTAAAAGTTCAACAAATAAAAAACCTAGTGTCATTAGAATATCTCAAGTGTCACCTTCAATCATCCGAGATATCCTAAATAAATAAACATTTGACTATAAATCTTATCTAATCAAAACATCGACAAAAAGGGAATGCTTACCATAAAACTTATCATGATGTACTTGATGACTTTTTTATTCCAAAGTATTGCTTATTATTCCAATTATAGGCATGTTAGTATAATTAGCAAAATCAATATTTGGGAATACTAAACAATGATATTATAAAAAGTGTGCTAAGTATATGGTTGACCGGAGAAATATGTCAAACTGCCATCAGATCAATAGGTATTCAAAACCACTTAACGCTGCGTAAGTGTTTTTAATTAACTAATGTGTTCTATTCGACCGCTAGGATGTTAGTCATTGCAATAAATAATAATTGCGGCAACATCCTGCTATACATCCTATATGATAATAGCTCCCTCAAAAAATACTGCAATGCGCCAAGCAACTTCTTACCTTACACCCGCACGAGCGCTTTTTCAACACGTGTTAATAAAGCGCTGGAATCAACATACGGAAAACATTATATTTTTTTGAAAAGCGTTTACAGCGCATAATTACAACGCAAAAGTGTATATGCACAGAAATATGGGGAAATAACAAAATGGAAGGTTCACATCTATGAGCATAGTAGATAAGTAAACTTTACATGACTACATTAGGTACTCTCTCTCATGTCCACTTCCCTTCGCGGGTTGACTAAATGTACCAACATCAGGGTTTAAATCAAATATGTTTATTTTATTAAAAATTTAGGTATTAACAACAATGTTGAGAGGAATTTCCTAGTAAATGTGAAATATCTGTAGCAGGACCTTACCTAAGGAAGAGCTAAGAATTAAATAAAAAACACGACCATATTTTTATGTTGCTACGAACGTTTCTCATTGACTTAAGATTATAAAAATAGTTATAAAACAATATTTTAATTGCTTTATAACAAATAGCTCACGTGTTTTATATCAGTCATAACTCAATCTGGCTTGTAAAATAATAATCTTTAATTCCTTGCACCTATAATATAGTTGATTTATTTCCAAGATGTGTCAAGTTTATTGCATATAAAACTCCTTTTATATTTTAAAATTTAATTAATCTTTTGAGCTGTACCGTACATCTAAATGAATAAAAATATTTTTTTGTAAAAATGTTTCTCCAAGTGATTTTTAGGGGGGTTCAAACTCATCGGGAATTACATAATGTTTATCATTTAACGAGACATCTTTGCAAGCAAAGAGGTATAGAATAGAATAATTCAATAAACCGCATTGATAAGCAAATAGCAAAATTATTATTTGTACAGTAACAGTAATGTATCAGTAATAATATCATACCTTATAAGTTCTTGTATCGTGCATAAAGAGATGACACAATTAAATAATTAAACCTAACTATATACTATAACGATTGTATTTAGTAGGCGTCAATATATTCTCACGGGAACAATAATAATTAAGTAGACCTTGTTCTACGCCTACTTTTGCATAACTTTATCAGATTGATTGTTAATATTGAACACGTGCATAGATTAATGAATGATCATGAAGATTCGTTTAGAGGTTTTATTTAACATATCGATATGAGGTAAAGAATCTTTATCCTTCTAATATTATAAATGAGAAAGTTTGTATATTTGGATGTTTATCTATATCATCACGCCGGCTCCCTCGCGAGGTAGGCAGAGAATACAGAGTTCCAACAGGTTCTTTCCTTACATACCTCTCTGGCTTCCTCCACTTTCATAGTTCGTCTCATACACACTCGCCGGTTACGGAGACTCTTGACTATTTGGATGTTTAGATGTTTGTTACTCAATCACGAAAAACCGGCTGAACGGATTTGGATGACATTTGGCACACAGATAGTTTATTACCTAGTAATCTAAACACATATAATACTTTTGATTTAGGAAAATTGGTAAGTTCATGTCTGAAGTCAACGCGATTGAAGTTGCGGGCAGAAGCTCGTTTAACATAAAGCACATTTGACTTGAGGCTAAAATTGAAGTCTTCTCTGTAGCGCAGTCTATGCTAAGTCTTACACGAATCGACAAATTGTCGAAATCCTTCATATTGGCAGACTGTGTAGCTCTTCTCAACATTTAATAAGGCCTTAAAAAAGACTTAGCTCCACGCTAGAAATTAATCCTGTGTCGTGGATGCATTTACAAACATAACATTCACATACACAAACACCCAGACCGAAATAAATATTCGTGGGTCACACAAAGTATAGTCCCGTGAGGGTATCGAACCCGCGACTACTGGATCCAGTGGGCGAAGCAGCTTATTTTTTTACCACTGAACCAAGTTGTCTGTCACTTTTGTGCTATGAGAATTGGATAGACCGTGTCTTATCTGATTGGCAAGTCAAGAGTCTCCGTAATCGGCGAGCGTTTATGAGACAAACTATGAGAGTGGAGGAAGCCAGAGAGCTCTCTGGCTTCCTCCACTCTCATAGTTAAAGGAAAGAACCTGTTGGAACTCTGTACTTGTGTGTGTGTGTGTGTGTGAGTGTGTGTAAGTGATCTACGCTGTTGGCTGCGGGGCCTTTACAGCTTCATCGGACAAGTGGAACTCTGTACTGTTTGACTACCCTGCAAGGGATCTGGCGTGATGATATAAATAAATAGATAATTTGATCCATGAGATCCTCAAACAGGGTACACAATCATTAGATATGAAATTGAATAAAAGAAAATTTACCAATTATTAAAATCTGCAACTGGATGTATTTTTAGCACCTTGTCATTGGATATTTACATAAATGTTGTTGAAAGTGCTTTCGAGTACATTATGTAATGCCTTTTGTTTCTTCAATTTACCAACATGCGCTTAGGCCTTAATATTTCCGGCTTCGAGGTGTCACCAGGCGATTACTGCTTACGACAGTTTAACACGACAATGTTATACAACATTTTTCTACTTGCCTAATTGAACAATCTTGTATCGAGTAACGGTTGTAAGTAACTAATTATTTTATTATGGGTTATCTAACGTCGAAAGCTTTGTTTGTTATATTTAAATTTAGATGTTGTTATTAAATTGTATGTACAATAAATTAGTAAATTACATTATACATAGTTATTACAGCTTTGTAAGAATGGTAACATATTTATAAAGAAATTAGTAAGTAGTAATGGGTAATAATATATTTATACATAACGAAAAATAAGCCGCCTGGTTCCCGGCTTAGAATAGGACCAACCTATCTCATCCCATGAGTGTCGTACAAGGCGACTAAGTAAAAACTAGGGAATGGACAACAGCGTTCTCTTAGATACTTCTACGACCAATAAACTGCGCTCGCCAACCTGCCTGCCAAGCGTGGCAAGTACGGCAAACCCTTGCGGACGCCTATGTTCAGCAGTAGGCAAGTATAGACTGAGGTGATACAAATACGAAAAATATCTTGTTGGTTCACAAGACACAGCCTACTTGTAATAGGTAAAAGCTGTGCCGGCGTAACATGTAGATACATTGTATCTGTATCTTACTTTCTGTTTTTTTTCTGTTTTATCAACGATTAAGAAGTATGTAGAATATGTATGACAAAATGCACACAAAATTTGACCCAAACAGTAGAAGTACACAAAACCAGATATTTTAATCAATCAAATTACGCAATCCGCGTATTTACCTTTGTAATTCCACATCTACAAATAAGACGTTCTATATCATCAAAAGCACCGTGACTAGGAAACAATCATAACATAACGAATTAACCCTCTTGCCATCAATTGCAGACCGCAGTAATATCTCAGCAAATTGATTCAAACCGCAACTAACCCGAAGTTTTAAACTTTTAATCGCAGTGTGGCTTAGGCGCGTGCTGTGAAAGTAGGTGCGGATTTGAATGCGTATTCGACGTCATTATGTGACATAATACACATTCTTATGTTAACAATACCTATAAAGTGTTTTGAGTCGCTATTGATCGGACTCTAGTCAATGAATTTCTAAGAATTTGTGGTCTCACAATCAAACAGTTACTGGCATACTGACATATTAAATTTGACATAAAGTATGACTTTGAGTATGACTTGTTATAGACACTTCATATGAATTGTTGTTGTTTATATAATATTTCTTAATTGACGGTTATTGTCACGCGTTATTTTGATGTATGTTTGTTATTGTTTGATTATTTTTAATATTCTTTTTAATCAAATAATGTTTCCATTTTATTATTAGCATGCACTTTTGTATACCCTTATGGTGAAACATATTTAGACTGAACAGTCTATGTATGACAATATACCTAATTCCAAACCTCGTTTTGATAAATAAATCATTCAATCATTCCTTCATTGATTCCGTTTCGTTAATGGTCCAACACCAATATTGAATTCATTCGTCACACAAAATTCATTCTGTGAACACAAACATTCTACAAATAACTCTTTACTTTGTGTTATGTGTGTGAAATCTGAAATAGGTATTCACCGGAAAATAAAAAATAAGAAGTCCCATACAATTAGTATCCCCGTAGGAAGCGCATAGATACAAGAAAATGAAAATGCTACAGAGGTACACTCATCGAAGACTAACCGAGCCGAGCACTACCGAACCTTGTAGCCTGTACACAGGACGGTGCACGGACCGCGCTGGTTTTGAAAACATATTTTTGGGACCTAACCTCATCGGAAAAATTTGGATGTACAAAGTACACCTTATAAGTTGTTGAAAATTATAACTATTAACAACGGTTTTATGCTCTATACTATATTTACATTAAAAAAGCTTAAGATGAGAAGACTATCAAAAAAGATCGTCGTGTGTTATTATCGCGCTCGTCAAATAAAGAAAACTGTACACTACAATGTAATTCGTAAGTTTTTTTGGCCACCCGAAGCTAATTGCCATATACGGACGATATTTATGGATGTTACATAGCACTCTGTTTATCATTTCGACACGCAATCTTTACATCACGGTAGCATTCTTATGTACACCGATGCACATATTGTCTACATGTATTCCGTTGTACACGCTTTATATTTACGGAAAAGCTGTATAAGCCTAATGTAAAATTTTATAAGTTATTAGTCTTTTTTATATTAGTAAAACTTGACCCTACTATAAAATTCTAGTTATGCAGACGCGTTTGAAAACATACAAACATGAAAACTGAAACGTTTATGGAATAGTGTACCTTCGCTCCAACTGCTAGACTAAGGGCCTGTTTCACAAAGTGCTGTTAAATCAGTGGTTAAAACTGGCTAGTTTAACTGTCGGATAGGGCTATATAGACTTACTTGTAACTTTAATTGTCGATTAATCTACTTTAGA
Organism: Phalera bucephala; assembly: GCA_905147815.2. Classification (NCBI taxonomy): domain Eukaryota; kingdom Metazoa; phylum Arthropoda; class Insecta; order Lepidoptera; family Notodontidae; genus Phalera; species Phalera bucephala. The sequence goes on along the minus strand of LR990628.1, from coordinate 13,286,978 downwards.
TTTTATTCGAAAGTGGTTAAAAAGGCCCTAAGTTTTCATCAAAATAATTTGACAAAAACTTCTTGTCCGTGCGTTTGGAACAACGTAGTAATTTCTCATTTTCCTATCCCCATTAAGAAATAAATAAAAGATTGAGAAATAAAATTACAACGGCAAACCTCGGAATGTTATCTGGTTACTTGTTTATTAGTTATCTGGTTACTTATTTATTAGTCTACGAATTTAAGACTATAAACTTGATTTGGCATTTAGTATGTATGTCTAAATATGTTTTTATTCAGTCGGCTACAGGAACTCCGATCGAAAGCATTAGCTTAAAATATAGTTCTGTATTCATCACCAATCCGTATTGGGTCCGAATGGTGAAATTTGACTCATTCTCTCTCACGTCGATCTGTGACGGATGGCTGAGTCAAGCCAGCAAGCCACAAAGTAAATAGGCTGATTCATTTTTTATTACAGGTGGGTTTTTACGAATGTCGAGTAGTTTATGGTACGCTGTGCAGGGGCGTCTCGTTGTCTTTCACGGAATCTCATAAAGAGGACACCCTTCGGCCAGAACTCCTCACTCATAAAGGTCTTCAGCTTGGCAGTGGGAACTCGCAAAACAAAGGCATGAAATGCCGCATTGTTTTGCGGCATTTTCAGCTTCTTAACGCTCAGAGTATGCAAGGTCTTCTTTTGGGCATACTCCACAACGTCATCGGCTTCTGTGGTGTAATGCGGGGACGGGGCGCGGTACATCGCGCGGAGCCGTAGGAACAGCCGGCGACTCATCGGCCGACTCAAAACTGCTGACGGTTTCTTCTAACTCCGATCTTAAGATTTATTATGGTAAAAAATAAGTAGATAAGTATTCATGTGCATTGAGGAGATAAATGTCAATCATATGCCAAATGCCATATAAAAGAGAAACCCTCTACATTGATCCGACATTTAACCAAAAGTGTTTTCAAGTGAAAGTTGATTCAGTGACGCAACGCTCAATTTTGTCAACATTAGATCTATTATTATATGTAACAACCTGACAATTTACTTCATTCTGCACTTTTATTTACTTTCGATTTCATTGTTAATTGAAATCGAATTGTAATAACGGTGGCGTCGCATTACCGAATTGGGAGAAAACATGGTTTTTTTTTAATAAATACTCATTTGATAGACTTGAGTTGTAATGTTGTAAAACTTAATGGTTTTTGAAGTGCGTCCCGTCACGCCTATATTCCCTAAGCGGGGGTGGCTGAGGTGTACTGTGTACACCCACTTTTCTCCGCTATGTTGGGTCCCATGTTTTGGGGGCGAGTCTATTGCCATATACCGGGAACCATTGCTGACAGAAAATAGGATGTTTTCAATAGCAAAACTACATTTGCCCGACATAGGTTTGAACACAGGACCTCGTGATAGCAACGTGCATTATTCACTACTCGACCAACTAGGCAGCAAAATATTAAAACAGCAACAACAAATAAATTACAATCGTCTGTTACATATCGTGTCCAAATCCCGCTTTCGTGAAACACGGCGCCATAAGTCCGTTGCGCTCGATATGCGCTGTCGCATTATGTCTCAACTACCAGTACATTCCACATATCCTAATACAGTGTTTATTCGATTTCAAATGTAATAACTCGATTGATTTATCTGCCATGAGATTATATCTCGTTTAGTGCATCTTTGATAAATGTCTCGATATGAGATCATCGGTGCATTAATTAACGTGGACCTGTTGGTGTGTGAGCAATATTTTCTGCTAGTCAAACATAGCTGTCAGCGCGATATTAAGATGGATTAAAGATTATATAGACCAGCTCTGACAGCAGTTCCAAGTTTATGTAATGGTAGTTATTTAAAACAGAGTTTTGAGACATTGAAATACGATTCATTTATACATTTCACATCTTTCTCGAGAGCTGTTCTAGGGTGCTCAGTGTGAAATATTAAAAGCAGCGGGACAGCTTCTTCGGTTTGCTAACTCTATCGTACTCATACAATTAATCTTCCCCAGAGAAAGAGTCAGTGGTCTGTGTGAAATATAAGCGCTTTCTGAAGCTTTTCAAGACGGTTTAATATCTATGTGAACGGATATGCACTTACTATCAATACTTATTATACTAAATTTAAAGCTAAAATTCTTAGTGAGTCGATGCTTTTCACCAATATAAGGTGGTGTAGGTCTCTTTATTTCTTTTGTCAGTGTTATGCTTTTGAAACTAGCTTTATGTTCATCTTTCTTATACCTTAATAGATATGATTTAACTCGATATGTTCTTTGCGACCATTACTGGGCCTATACGTAACGTCAGTCACCAGTCAAGATTTAATTCTTACACATTATGCCATAATTCAAGTTTTTAGTTGTGCAGTTTACCTGATTAATGAATGTAGGTGTCGTATTTTCCTTTTAAATTTACAGTTATCTTAATAAAAACATCATCTAATAATACAGAGTTGAACAAACTTTGACGACAAACATTTTAGCACGGACCGTTCTTTTCGAGTCAGCACTTTGTTCGCTAACTGTCCGACACACACGCAAATAATAGTACAATAAACGGGGTGTGCCTGTGTTGGAACAAATGGTAATAAGTTTTCTTACAACTCGCGCCAATCTTTATGACCGGTCTGAATTTTGCCGATGCAACCGCTTATCGATGCGCAGTACGCAATGCTAGTTATCTTTGCGTTTTCCGTATCGATACGCAGCTACATTCAGAGTGGCCATAAAGATTGGTTTGTTCTGTAAATGTTTGTGAAAAGAATACAATTGGGCTTATTTTTACTGTTTATTATTTATAATTATAAAATTTAGGATTCGAGGTCGAGTATCATTATTTTTTTATTATGAACTTTTTGGCCGCCTTGTCCTAGGATGATGCAGTAAGTAATAAGTAAAGACAGATTTTAGTCAATTAATATTTGCATTTCCATTAAATATTTCTAAAACGAACACAGCCAATCAACTCGAGACATACCTTGCCCTCTCTGCTCAACACCACAAACTTGCTATGAACTTTCTTCAGCCGAGAGACGTCCACTACATGCTAAAGTCCTGACACGACAACCCGCTATGTTAACCAGATCTTTTGTTGATTACAGCAAATTTGAAAGACCGTGAACTCAGGCGCACCATGTGCAACCTACATTCTTATCTCAATCAAAACAAAACTCGCCGCAAGTTATAAACATAAAAAGCCTACACAAAACTTTATTATACTTACCTTATTATCAAAACCGCTATCCAGGCCGAAATCTAGATCGGATAACCCGCTTTCCCACAACCAATTCTTCTGTAATCGTTTCAAATCGCAGCGGTTTCTAGACGTCGCTGAGACGAACAACTGTTACGGTTAGTAAGCAACCAATTGCCTTTGTGGTACTTTCTTTTATCACCAATTGGGTTATGGATAGGTTTGCAAAAATTGTCTAGGTCAATTGGTTTTATTATACCCGGATACGTCCTACTTAGCTAAGGAAGTAGAGCTTGGGTTTGGATCAGATATTATGCAGTACCATAAACTTAGTTAAAGATTTAGTCGGGATGTTAAAAATAGTTTTAAAAATTATGTAAATTTACCTAAAAGCAAGTAATTTTAGTCTTATATTTAGTTTTAAAGTTCTACGTGACTACTAACCGGTCACAATAAAGTTTTAAAACTAATATCATTTTATATCAGTCCCTTAATGTATTCTTTCCTATTCTAAAACCATTCAGTTTTATGGTAATTAATGATAGAAATATAAAACACTAACTATGACGATAAAAACAGTACAACTTATATAATATACTCGTATCTATCAGGTATATTTCTAACAGTAAGTTGTAATTGAAACACGACCGATCGGGTCCTTTTCTGCTAAATTTATTCTCACTAAAAATCAACGTCAACGTTTCTGCCTTCTTATGTTTCAAAAAAGCTCAGACATTGTAAAATTTTCTTGAAAGAAAATTAGGTAAGCACAAGTCACAAAACAAAATTTCACTGCAAAAGGCGTTTGATAAGAGAAACTTTCCAATTATTATTTACTTTACACTTTCTACCAATAAATCGTAATTAATCGTGTTATGTAAATTGACCTTTCTCTCTTCTTATCTTTTTATATTCTATTTACATGTATTAAGCAATTAAAATAAATGCATAAAGGTCATAATATTACTCAAGCATTTTATCGTTATTCAAGATAAATGGAAATTTTTTTATAGCACGGTACAAGAATCGACTAAATCAAAATGCCCTGAAATAATAGTGTAGATATATATTTGTATTAAAATGCATCGTTAGTAATCTGGCTGGATATCAATTATTGACCTACTGTATATTACAAAAACGAAGTTGTAGTTATATGTTGAGAACGAGAAACTTTACAAAATGTCTTAAATTGTTTCACAATACCAAGCCAAGTTGACGTTTTGATAATCAACAAAAATAGTAAAGTCATATAGCACGTTTGTGACCAGTGACATTAAAAAAGTAGGTTATATACAAACACCCCGTCCACAATCCACTTACGCCGCCGTTATTGTAAAGTCCTAGGAAATTCGAATAACAAAACGTATACCATACTTTATATACTATTCCTTCGAATTCTAAAGGATGGCGAGACGAGTGAAATTCATTTCCGATGACATTTAACCCTTTTTTTCATATACAAGGTGTAACATAATAAGCGCAAGACCTCGGACACCCCGATTAGAGAATTGCTTCGCTAAATTCAAAACGAAAACCAAATTTCCAAATTTAGAGGTTTTTACCTATTTTTAAGCACTTTTATACCAACTAACAATGATACTTGTACGTGTATGTGTGCATTTTGAGAAATACTGGTTAGGAGTGCATTTGTAATCTCCTTATTGCTATGAATCAACAATAAATTTAGTTTTTATAGCGCACTGAAGAAGTAAAAGCAGTTTTCGCAAATTAAAAATAAAAAGTAAGATACATTAAAAATAGTTGGAATCAATTCAGTTATCGATTTGGAACAAACTACTTTCAGGTCTTGCGTTTATTATGTTACACCTTGCACAGACCAAAAAATCTAATGAAAAGAATATTCGAAAATCATATGCAATGCTATGCCTAAAGAACAGCTAAAGGTTTGCCCCTTGACATGTTGGAACCAAAAGTAGGACGGAGAAATGTGTCCAATTTTCTGCTCACTGTGATAACAGAATAACGAAAATTTATAGGTAAGGGTTGCCTCTGTCAGCAGTCCTTCTACTACCTATCGCGCCAGATCCCTTGCGGGGCAGGCATAGGCTAAAGTGTTCTAACAGGTTCTTGTACAGGTTGTTCTTGTTGGTTCTCTCCACTACTACGGGCAAAATAAATGATGCAATATTTCCTAAAAATGTATCAAGCATTACTGCCAAATATGTAAGTACAGACAATTCACATGACCTTGCTCCACATCACCCACTTGGCATCGCGCTCACGTCGATCACGGATATCATGGTCGTGAAACTTAAATAATTACTGCTTCATACCTTGAGCTATCCGAAAAAGCTTATATGTTAATACGTTAAACGTGATACCGATAATATATTACCATAGTTAATTAGTATGATCTGGTTTGATAATATGTTGTTCTGCACGTGATTATTAGTATGGAAATTATACCTAAGAATCATTTGCATCTGTTACTATTTCTTATGACCGTTCAATCGAAGTAGTAGACGCTATTTAATCCGCTACAGTGGACTTCATATAAAACAAAAATTAGACTACGTTTTCTTTCTTGTTAGAATTCTTCCCCTAATTTTATTATGTCCGATGATAAGTTCGCCAACTGCTGTAGGAAGTAATGTGATTGTTTTAATCCGGTTCCTTTTAAGTCGATGAAAAAGAAATAGTCTATAAGACTTATGCAAAAAGCTATAATAAAACTGTCTATGCCGAAAAATGGTCATTCGTCATTATAGAGTAGTGATAATTAGAAAAAAAATATTGCTTCCGTTGTGGATGTGTGTGGTGGATATTAGTTGGAATCGGGAGTACTGCTAGTATTAAAATCCATTTATGAATGTAAATTAATCGGGTACTTGGTCGTTTCGCCCCTCGGTGCGAATTGCAAGTGTTATTTTTGAATGCACTATTTCGGCCCATGGTTCGAATTAACGGTGTTCCAATATAAAATATATTTAATGTATAAATTACACTACTTTTTACATGACCAAAAACCGTTACAGATTCGACTCAATGTCGTCTGTTGCTCACCGTGAGAAAAACATCCACCATTGAACAGCGGCAGCCAGAAGGTCGCGGTAAAAGTGTAAAAAACGGCCGACGCCCAACCGGCCGGCTACGGCAACTAGGTCAAGTGTACCAATTAACCGAACGGTGCGTACACGCGGAAACTAACTCGCTTTTCATCGGTTTTTACATGGACGGAATGTTCACGCTTTCATTCGACAGGAAATTGGAGGAATTAGATTGATTTGGCTAGCTGATGTCTTTATTCGTTGCTATTTCATTTGTGTTTTATTGTTGACTTCTTTCTTAATTAATTGCTGTTTCGTTTTGTTTCTTTATAAATCGGGTTTGAAGTTTGTCAGCTGAATAGGCCCTATGCATCTATCAATTCTATTACAATTTTATTGACTACTGATGAGTGCGCCATTTGGAACTAATAGGCTTATGCTAGTATTTCACAATATTTGTTTGACTGCAGTATTTGTATCTCAGAGATGGTTAAGCAAATCAAACGTTATTGGCGATTTATCGATGACAGTCAAACTCAGTGTATTTACTTTAATCGGCTCGCCCACTATATGTTCCTTCTGTCTCCTATAACTCCTTCAAAATTTCCTCAAATGATGATGGCAAGATTTGATTCTCTAAGAGCCTCAGGTATTCTTTTATTTTTTACTCTCGGTCAACATAACATACAACTTAATTTCAAAGAGCAAGTAGCTGGTGTATGAAATCAAGAAAAAGCAAACCAAAAATCTATGTACAAGTATTGAATAATTTATTGGTTACCCGTACAACTGTATAATATGATACTGTTCTCGAAACAGATATTATTTATAAAGCAACACTTCTATTCAAATAGAGTTCAGATAGCAAGTCGATACATTAGTGGTAGTATTACCTATTGGCAGTAACTCGTCTGTGACATTTAGTCCACACCTACTATTTCACGGTTATAATTATTAAGTGTCTACTAGTATTTTAGCATAAATTGAAAAAAGCAGCAATCACATATATTTTATTTCCATATTTTGCAGAATACATCGCAGATTCCGTACATTAAAATGCCTATTTAAAAGTCATCATTTCGGCCTATACCCATCTACTGCTGATCATAGGCCTCCCTAATTGCCGTCCAGCGCAACCGGTTCAATGCCACCTGCATCCAATAACTTCTTGCTATCTTCAAAATATCTACGTTCTATCTGGCATAAAAAAAGTAAACTCATTATCTTTGATAGGATTATTTAGAGTAATAAATGTGTTTCAAACTATTAAACCAACCCGAAGCAAATCGATCACATTAACCGACGTAGATAACCTCGTCGAGAGATAATACACATTACCTTTTACCGGCGCGAATTCATTCACAACGCGATCGTTCTGTTCTGTATGAAATCGTGTCATGCATCAATTTGATCAGTTTGTTCCGGGTCGTGTGATTAGGGTAAGCACCCAAACTCGTTTGGAAAGACATTGTGAAATGAAAGTTCTAATTTGCTTAAGAGAGATCACGCCTACGAAATTTTAGGAGGACGATAATCCTAAAATTATAGTCAAGGCTATTTAGGCCGCGAATTAAAAATTAAGAAAAATTCTTCATAAAGTATATTCTTGTGTGGATGTATAAAAAACCTCTAAACCGAGTTTCGTGTACATCACAATAATTTGAACATGAGCTTAGTGTTTAAAGTGGATTGTAAGTTAAGATTTCCTTAAAAGCGTGCTCAAAGTACGTAATTGTATGCCAGTGCTACAGAGCATTGGTATTAGAGGCATTTGGCTGTGGTTGATGACACACTTGGAAAGTCAGTTAGCGTCTAGGTTCCTAAAGTTGTTCTCACGTAAGACTATAAAAATATTGTGTGTGATAGCTATAATTAACTTCGTTTTACAAGACAAGTGTGCGCTAAACATTAACGTGACATTGCACTATCATTATCACGTTATGCATACGTTGACATTTCACTGACGGCTGACGGGTGACGGCGCGTGACCTTGACACTGGAGCACTGACGTGCGCAAGCACATCCGACACGCAGACTTGAACTTTAACAGCTGTCGTCGTGGAAATTAATAGAGCGCACTTTGCTGGTTCCGCTATTATCAAGGTTTATTTAAAATATAGATACAATATTAATTATAATACAATATTATTAATTTGTGTTTTAATTATCTTTAAGTTCCTAGGAATACTAATTAAATACATTATTTTACTACTAATTAAATACATCATTTTTACGACATATAACATAACATATAACATTAAGCATAAATCGATGATTACAAAATAAAGGAATGACAGCTCTACCTATTTTCTGCGAGCAAAAAATAATGGATGGATCTTTTTTCACTAAACCTCAGTACACTTAGCACATTAATCTAACGATTTAATACTGCAAGAAAGTTTTAAAACAATTTTTACAAAATCATCCCAGGCACTTCTGAAAAATCCCATTATTTAAGTTTAACTATAGCACATGTAATAAAGTTAGCAAACGCTCTATAACTTGAATTACTAACAAGTACTAGGTAATAGTCCCCAAGTAACATTTCCAAACTAAGTCGATAACAATTTAATAGCACACGCAAGATAAGGTCACACCAATTTTCTTGTCAAATAATTAAATGGACAGCATTACGGTCATGTAAACTGCCTACGAGTTTTTGGAATGATTGCGCACAAATTTATTTCATTTGCCTCGTATTAAAAAAATCGAATCAAGGTTATATAGCGACGAACATATATTGCGGTTTTTTGGCGGGAAATCGAAGAGTGATGTCGTCAATTTGTTTTAATTTCCAAAACTTGTGTTATTTCGAATAATAATGTGTAATTTTGGTGGAATATTAACTTATATGTGCATAAGTGAAGGTAATTGTAACAAAATGATAAAACGTGTCTTTTCGATTTCCCTCAAAACGGCCGTCGCAATTGGTATGTAAAGTATCCATCGCTTTACTTTCCAGGGTAGGGCACTTCATCAATTTTATATTCATCGTTGTCATCAAGTTCATCGGGGAGTTGAATTAATTTAGAAATAAAGAGTTATATTCGTAGTACTTGACATTGGCAAAATACGCGACGACGTGTAGCCATAAACAAAAAAAAAACATACATTGCGAGAATTATTATTGTTGGTTTAACTTTTTAAGAAAGCAAACGAAAACGTAAGAAAGCTTGGTATCCGATTAAGAAATTTAAATTCATAGGTATTTTTCTTGATGATTTAAGGCCACAATCAAATAACTTTACTTTTAAACTATGAAATTTCCTATTAAAAATTTGGCCATAGTGTTTGGCTTCACTTATAAAGTAATGTTTTTCTATCTTGGCCGATATGATCTCATTTTTGGGTATAGATATCCTCATTACTTTCTCACTTTCCATCTATCTTCTTTATCGTTTCAGACCAAGAAGAACTATAATAAAATAGCGAAATACCCATAAAATTTCCAAATTATGTAATCTGGTCTTGTTATCCATATTAGCAAAGTCATAAAATTTGAAATACTATGTAATGTTTCCTTTTAGAGCACTTATTGCCATACCAAAAACGGTGTCCTCCGTTACACCGATGTATCTTCGCCATAACCGATAAGCCCTCGTTTCAGTTGCGAAAACGGTTAACCAAATCTGATCTCTAAAGAAATGGAAGTACATAACAAACAAAAGGTCAATTCCATAACAATAAAACAAGGTATTTTATACATTCCGTTTGCGGCTTTTTATCGTGTAGACGCATGCAATCTCATTATATTACAATCGTATGTCGTAACAGCCCTTACAGTAATGTGAACTAACATACAATAGTCCTGACCAGGGCTGCCACCCTTCCAACTCCAATCCAGAGCATGATCCAAGTTGGATCGATAGGTATGCAGGCTGCGAATGAGCAATTGACAATTCGACTTTAACTTAACAGTATACACCTTCGTGATCAGAAATATCAAAAATATTTTTTTTTTGTTTAATCATGTAAACCAAATAGCACTTATGAATAGTCAAAAAGAGAAAATTATTAATTACTTAAGACTCTACCACTCGTTCGGAAAGTCATTCCTGTGGAGAAAAAGGGCAAGAAAATCCAAGGTTACTCTTTTTAAAAATGAGAGTTTTACTATTCTTTTTGTATACATTTCATTCATGGGGTATGGGAGAACGAGCTAAATAGATGTGCTTATGTATAGATTAAACATAAGTGTACTTAGATTGATGGTATCAATCAGCGTCTAGATAGTCCACTCATTTACAAAATAGGGACTTTAATAACGCCGCGAGTAACTTCGGAGAAAGCGCAGCACACCTCTCTACACCCCTGAGCCGGTCACACCGGTGTTGCCCTCAGTTGTCCTAGGACGACCGTTTGAGGGCCCATCTAGTAAGCGGCGAGTCACCGCCGGCCACGGGTAATTAGGTATCACTAATTATGGCCGGTGTCCGTCCCCTTTGAAATAGTCCAGTTTTTGTCCATCAAACCTCATTTACATAGTCCTTGTTTCTTTCCATAATTTACAATAGTCCTTGCACCTGCCGGGGTCAGTTCGCTGGTTATGTTTCTTCATTTTCAGCAAGTGATCTCAGCAGGTGGCTTACATAACATTAACTTCTCGCAAAGGGCCTCTACGTGTTGGACCCATGTCCCCATGCAAGCCTTTCAAAAGTCCGGGTAAAGCCCGTGAATCTCAGCGAGATAGTAAGAGAAAAAAAGGGTTACTATAAAATATCTAAAGAGTGCGTACAAAATAATTGTTTATAGCTTCAGTGTGATGCCGAACGAGACAAAATTCAACAGTACTACGGTACATGTTTATTCAGTCAAAGAATAGAGGATGGACCAGTCCCCACCAGCAGCACCCGTTCACGAGTATTACTTGAGAAGCAGCCATCACTCTCCTCGACCATATTAGAGAGAAAAGAGTGACCCGCTCCACAGAGCGAGTAATACTTAGACGGTCGTCTATAATTTGTTTGGTGTAATAATGACGTCACCGTCAATTATATAAGGAACAAAAGTAAATTAACAAAGATTTATCTATATCATCACGCCAGATCCCTTGCGGGGTAGGCAGAGAGTACAGAGTTCCAACAGGTTCTTTCCTTCATACCTCTCGGGCTTCCTCCACTCTCATAGTTCGTCTCATACACGCTCACCGGTTATGGAGACTCTTGACTTGTCCTTCGGATAAGACTCGGTCTATTTGGTCATGGTAAGATAGTCTAGGTATTCCCCGGTACCTACATCCTTCCACTTTCGCAATGTATCTCTGTTTTGTCATTCTTTCTTCTGACATTATTCCTATATGCCCGAGCCAACGGAGCATACAAGGTTACATTAAGAAAGATGTTTTCCATAACCTAATGAGTAGATATATTATAAGCCATCTCTGGGCCGTATTTATGGAATGCATCCATATCATAAGGCCAACGTTTCCTAAGCCTGTTCCAACGTCGATGCCCAGTGGTCTAGCCATAATGCACTCGATAAACATGACTGCTTTTCTTATGAAAAACCATCCCGGGTGATCCCGTCACATTTCCTCATTTCTATTTGGGCGTAAATGATTAAGTTTCTTCCAATTTTTATGACATATTTTTCAAGTAACAGCCCTAGTCTGACAAATAACAATAACTGGCACAGCTTTAGGTACACACTTGAATTTATGTTGGGACCTTCGCGATAGGATCCGGTGTTCTCACGCCTTCGCCGTCACCAGCCGACAGACAAAAGTATTCGCAATGTGTAGCATAATGGTGTGACCTTTTTAAATTGGACCAAGAATTTTTGAATCGAATTCCGAGAGATACGGCATGATTAAATGCAAGTGATGTTGTACGGTAGGGCATAATGGATCGAGTACAGATTTAATAAAGGTGATAATAGATCATTACCCTACTTAGATTCAAATAACGAGGTCATTTTAAGTTATTGCAAATAATTTAACCTGTAAATAACTCATGGGGTATTACCGGTTTGTGAATTCAAGATAAGCACCACTTAAGATAATACTTCACTCGTTAGATACAATCTCTGATGTTCATACATCTTATCAAAATGTTTAAGAATTTAGTTCCTTTCTTACAGTAAACAATCAACCTTTAATGGCAATGGTTTTACCTTAAGTAAAACGAGAGATTTTTTAGGAATATTAATATAGCGTCGTCCCAGGGAGCGTTTACACATATGAATTTCACACAAACACCCAAATCAAAACAAATATTTGGCGGTCACACAACAATTTGTCTCGTGCGTGCATCAAACTCGCGACTACTAGATCTAGTGGACAGAGCGGCTTAAGCTCTTAAGCACTGGACCAAGCCGTCCGTCAAATTATTGTTAAATTTATTAAAATTTGAGAGCTAAATTAAAACTCAAAAATCTGCGTTAGGCGGTGTAGACGAAACTTAAATAGAATAAAAAGTTTAACGATCTATAAATTATCTGTGAAGTTATTAGATGTGACTAGTGCCTGTAATTTCTGAACACTTTATCACTGCTTTCATTACCAAAGGATTAGAAAAATATCTGAAAAACTCTTCTTAATTTAAAAATATCGTATTCAACCATGGTGAATAGGACGTTGATCGCAGGTCTAATTATTTTGCAAGCTTATTTCCGTCTTTTAAACTCCGCAAATACTCAAATTTATAAAGCAAATATCAGTCATCAAAGTATGGACAGTAAACACGGACTATCTACAGCTTCTAAGAAATAGAGGTGGAGGTGTTGCAAATAAACAAGTTGTAAGGTTGAACGTGGCGGAAGCAATAAACAATATTGCACAGTGTCGGGACCTAACGAGCCCACAAGCGATGGCTTTTTGCAGTTGCCAGTATCTTTATTTTAACCTTTACTAACATTAGAACTCGATTAAAAACAAACTGCCAAAGTATAACCGACTTTTAATTCAATTTGACATGTCTGCCCGATCACATCTATTTTACATGATTGCCCAAAAACAGAGTGTTGTTCTAGGTTAGGTTGTAATTTAAATTATAACTGACAAAATATTTTTACTAAAAAAATATACTTAATATTACCTAATGTCTGTTTCTTCAAAGTTCTTTGAAAAATATACCTATATTTTATATATACAAGCTGTAACATAGTTTGTTCTAAATCGGTAACTGAATCAATTCCAACAATTTTTAAAGTATTTTACATTTTTTTTAAATTTGCAAAAAATGCTTTTACTCCTTCAGTGCGCAATAAAAAATTAAATTTATTCTTGATTCATAGCAAGAAGAAGATTCCAAACGCATTCCTAAAACGTATTTCTCAAAACGCACACATACACGTACAAGTTTCATTGTTAATTGGGGTATAAAAGTGCTTTAAAAAAGGGTAAAAACCGGGAGCCGGCACTTAAGCCATAAGGCGCAGCTGGCCATACATAACGGAGTTCTTGTCCCTACGCTGTTATATGGTAGCGAGAGCTGGGTATGTAAGAAGGAGAATGAAAGTAGGATAGTAGGATAAATGCGGTAGAAATGCGAGCTCTGCGGAAGATGTGCGGAGTGAAGCTGACCGACCGCATTAGCAACAGCATAGTAAGACAGCGAGTAGGTATGAAAGATAGTATCGGTGTAAAGATGAGAAAGGGCATGCTCCGTTGGTTCGGGCATATAGAAAGAATGCCAGAGGAAAGAATGACAAAACAGATATACAATGTGAAAGTGGAAGGATGCAGGTACCGGGGAAGACCTAGACTATCTTACCACGACCAAATAAACCGAGTCTTATCTGATGGAAAAGTCAAGAGTCTCCGTAACCGGCGAGCGTCTATGAGACGAACTATGAGAGTCGAGGAAGCCAGAGAGGTGTGTAAGGAAAGAACCTGTTGGAACTCTGTACTCTCTGCCTACCCGCAAGGGATCTGGCGTGAGGTTATAGATAGATAGATAGATAGGTAAAAACCGTTAAATTTGAAATTTTGGTTTTCGTTTTGACGTTATGAAGCAATTCTCTAATCGGGGTGTCTGAGGTCTTGCGTTTATTATGTTACACCTTGTATATATACAGAACTTCTTATAGTAAGTCCCATAATTAACCATGTTACAAGGATACTACAAAAGGAAGATACTTTGTCATTTTTGTTTAGTTCATTTTGATTCATACGAACGCCACAGTGAGTATAGTGCCATGAATCAAGACGAAAATGAGATATAAAGAAACTACGTTGCAATTAATGAATAAGTAAAACTGATGAAATATCACACTCTCGTAATGCACTGCTCTCACATCGGACTATAAATACACTGAATCGAGTTCGACACAAGTAGTTAACACTTAAGCTTCGAAATCAAGAAGATAAAGGAAACTATTACAGGTTTCTTTCCAGTGGCATATCGTATATTGCGAAACGGAGTCGCTCGCGGAGGCTTTTCCCACGAGATTGCAAAACAGACCACTCGCGCGACGAGTACACTGCGAAGTAGCTAGCACAATATTGTAGTATATTTGTCATCTGTAAAATACTAATAGACGTATTAACAAGATCGTTTATCGCTTTCGCAGTGAAACGTGACTTGATTTTGGACAGGTACGGTTTGGAACAAGTATTTGTGTAACGCACAAGTTTTTTTTTCGGCCAGAGCCCTATGTTCAGAGTTCAATCGCTATGACCATAAAATACTAGGAGGGATCAAAAAGTAGTGAGAACGACATACTCCTTGGTAAAAAAAAATACTGGCAGGCATAGCTCAGATACATATTTGTAATATTAATAAAAAAAAATCTTCGATTCTCTTTTGTTTTTTCTGACAAACAAATGACTACAGTCATTTTATTTATTTATTTATTTTATTTCTAAAAAAACGTAGCCCCACACTAGGATTTATTCCTGTGTCGTGGGTGCGTTTACAAACATGAAAATTCACATACACAAATACCCAGACCGGAACAAATAATTGTGGATCACACAAAGATTTGTCCCGTGCGGGACTCGAACCCGCGACTATTAGACGCAGTGGGCAGAGCGGCTTAAGCTCTTAACCACTGCGCTAAATCGTCCGTTGACTACAGTCATTTGACTATAGTCATTTGTTTGCTTCGTGTCGGAACGTGTTCTCGAAAATGGAGCAAAACGAAGTGCGAGCCGTTATTAAATACCTCTGTTTAAAAAAGTTAACGACGCAAGAGATTCATTGCGATTTGAAGGCAACATTAGGAGAGTCTGCTCCGCCGTATTCCACTGCCGCAAGGTGGGCTTCTCGATCTCGAGTAGGGAGAACGAGCACGGAAGACGAACATCGTTGCGGCCGTCCATCGACGTCAGTCACCCAAGAAAATGTTGCGAAAGTCGAGAAAATTGTATTGAGCGATCGAAGAGTTACCATCCGATACTTAATTCAAGAAACGGGCATATGGAAGTATTTAATCCATATTGGAACAATCTTTGAATATGAGAAAAGTCTCCGCAAGATGGGTGCCGAGAATGTTAGCCGAGAGTCAGAAACAAAATCGACTTGACATTTCGAAGATATTGTTGGACAAGTTTCAAGAAGATTCTGAAAACTTTTTGTCTCGTTTCGTAACAATGGACGAAACATGGGTCCATCATTTTGATCCCGAGACAAAACAGCAATCTTCGCAATGGAAACGGCCATCATCACCGACCCCGAAGAAGTTTCGTGTCGTGGCATCGGCTGGCAAGGTTATGGCCTCAATATTTTGGCACTTAGAAGGAATATTGTTGATTGATTACCTGGAGCGTGGAACGACTATTACAAGCCAATATTATGCAGCTTTAATTCCCAAGTTGAGAAATGCCATCAAAGAGAAAAGGAGAGGGAAACTTCGAAGGGGCGTGCTGTTTCATCACGACAACGCACCCGCGCACAGGTCGGCAGTTGCGATGGCTGCCATTCTGCAAGCTGGCTTCGAATTCGTTCACCAGATCTGGCGGCTAGCGATTTTTATCTGTTCCCCAAATTGAAAACATACTTAAGGGGAAACAGGTACGAAGACGATAACGAGGTGATGGATGCCGTGGAGAGCTTTTTGCAGGACCAAGACAAAACTTGGGGGACAAAAGGGATTGAAGCCTTGGAAAAGCGCTGGACTCGGTGTGTTGAGAGACTCGGAAACTATGTAGAAAAATAAATTATTAAGTTATCAATAGTCATTATATTCTATCTCATTCTCACTACTTTTTGATCCCTCCTCGTATGTAACGCGATGTGTTATGATATCTTCGTGAAATGATCATTTAATAGTACTCAGTGGTATACAGAATATCATGACGCGATCACTACACGGAATTATAGTAACGTACCGTATTTGGTTATAACGAGTAAGGACCCTGGGTTTGTACATGTGAATTTCATATTTGTAAAGGTATCCAAGGCACGGCAATTTCAAATGTACGCCAACGTTTTCCTATATATAAAATGGTTCGGGTTTAATCGGATTAGGGATTATTCTTGCTCCATCTTAGAAACCAAAAGTCATAAGGTAGTTGTTATTCTATAAATGGGCACTTTTATATGTACATATAAGTGCTTACTAGTTTTTGCCACCAAAGATAAAGAACAATGGTTATGTTTCTATAGTAGAGTTATACCTTAAAATATACCTACACACTATTGTTTTGAAGCTGTGTTATGTGTATTTAAGGCGTAACCTATGTTCAACAAATAAACCATAAATAAAATTATGACTGCCTCGTTGGTCTGGTGGCAAAGCACATCGCTTTGTGGTCACGAGGTCCTGGGTTCAAATCCTAGGTCGGACAAATGTAGTTTTACTAACGAAAAATTCCCTGTATGAGTCCGGAGTCTGGAATTGTGCCCGGTATTTGGCAATAGGGTCGCCCCCTATTACATAGTACCTAACATCGTCGGCGAAAAGTGGGTGTACTCAGTACACCTATGCCACTCCCGCTTGGGGAATATAGGCGTGACGGTATTTATTTTTGTTACTATTATTAATCTAATTATTAACGATATCCTATAAAATTAAAATAAAATTCATGTGTCATTCCCCTCTATAATTTAATGCCCTTGAACTATCCAAAAGTTCCATGACACCTGTCAATCAATCGGACACAAATGATCAATCTTCCCTTAAAATAAAAGTTAATCTTATATACAATAATATCCTTGATGACGAAGATCGGAAGTGATTGACTAGTCATTATTCGCGGGTGCGATTCCCGCACGGGACAAATCTTTGTGTGATCCACAATTATTTGTTCCGGTCTGGGTATTTGTTTGTGAATTTTCATGTTTGTAAACGCACCCACGACACAGGAATAAATCCTAGTGTGGGGCTACGTTTACGCTAAAAAGTATTGTTGATTGATAATGATCGAAGTTTTTGTTGGCTCTGTTTCGTAATGATTTGGATTATTTAACAATGAACGTATTAAGGTCTGCAATGATTTATTGCGAGCGTATTTCTCAAGCGGTTTTTTCTTTTCAATCTTGACAGGCGGAGCCATTGAAATATATTCATCTATTATAATGTATACAATTATTTGGTGAACTAAGTATGTATAGTAAATAAGAGAAGATAAATGTTAATAGTATAAAAGTGTTGTCAAGTTGAGCAAACTAGAATAACGGGGCTAGATTAGATCTTGTTAGGGATAAAGATTTTCAGCGCACCCGAAAATTTATATAGTAACAACAACAACACATCATCCCTTGCGGGGAAGTCAAAAAGTACAGAGTTCCAACAGGTTCTTTCCTTATGTACCACTCTGGCTTCCTCCACTCTCATAGTTCGTCTCATACACGCTCGCCGGTTACGGAGACTCTTGACTTGTCCTTCAGATAAGACTCGGTCTATTTGGTCATGGTAAGATAGTCTATATTTATATTGTATTTTATGTGAAATTTATTTATTTATTAATTACAGATTAGAAACTGAATTAATACTGATATTTTCTTTGTCTTGTTTTTTTTTTGTAAAAAAACGTAGCCCCACTCTAGAATTTACATGTGTCGTGGGTGCATTTCTCTGCTTTTTGGGTGCATAAATACATAATAGCAATCAACAGTACATTTAATTGAGGTTTAATAGAAAATATAATTTAAGTTAGAGTTGCAATCTATATATACATACCTAATCATGCGTGTACGTACCAATAGAGTTCACAACTAGTATGTAACATTGTAAACTGTTTTGGTAATGTTTGGGTAAATCAGTCCTTAAGTAACTAACTTTTTTATTACTTTAAATACTAATGAATCTAATTCCCTTGTCTACAGGTACATAGCAAGGGCCTTAAGTTTGGCATCTACGAGGACTACGGCAACTTCACGTGCGCTGGCTACCCCGGTGTTGTCGGCCATCTTGCTGGAGGTACATATATCAGTGTTTCCCAATTAGTGGAACGCTTACCAAGGTTACGTGAAGTTATATAAAGGGGTACGCGCGGTAATCTCTTAAATAAGTTAATTTGATCAAAAAATAATAATAACACAAACAACAACTGCCGAAATATATTTTGAGTCGATTATAGGTAAACGACATAAACTTGACCTTCCTGATGGTAGCGAGACGCGGAGCGGGGGTGCGTTCGACCAATCAACTAGCTGTCGGTTGGCGTTTAGTTTGTGGCTTATGGGGTACGCGAGTTTGAGCTATTTTTTGAAGGGGTGCGTAGAAAAAACTAATTAGGAACCATTGATTTATATCATTGTAATAATTACCTGGTATACCAGACTTCGGACTGTTAATGAGAATTTTCCCGATTAAAAAAGCACATTGACACTTTGTTCGAGGCTTTAAAGGATCTCATCTTCGCCAGCAAGAGCAACGAGGCGATCGATGTGAATGTATGTTCCTTAGGTAGTATTCCGAACGCAATCGATCAATGTGGCCACAACAGCAAGGGAACCTACAGTTCCTATGATCAGTCTGTCAATGTTACCCCCGCTCTATACAAATCTTATATGTTATAAACCAATAATTGCTTACTAATAAACCAACTTTCGTGTGTCTACAACGTGACAGAAACATATTTGCTACTTAGTACATATTTTATGCCTATAAAATTAAAAAGCAATTTTCAGTTTCTCTCTTCCTTCTACCGTCGCAAAAAAAAACATTTGTTCGCATATAATCTATTTCAATTATTTCTAAATTCAATTTAATTGCCTCGTGAATTGTAACAGGTGGAGTCTTAACAAATCCGACTACTTAAAAATACATATACGATATGTTACAACACTATGACGGCGGTGTCCCAACGCAACCCACATACGAAATTAACGATTCGGTGTACAAACTTCACCGGTGACCTAACAATCTAGCAAATGACTTTGTACTATAAATCTTATTATTAAAAGACTGATTTAATTTGAGAATAACATGAGAGCATTACTTAAGTGATTAAGCAGGAAGTTTTCGATGTCAAGTCACAAGATATTGGAGAGGTGGCCTTCTAAGTGATGCTTATCTTGCGACTTTCAAATCCATAATTTGCTGTAAGTGTTACTGTCCATGGAAGCATACCCTTGTTATAGAATATTACGCCTTAAGACTAAAGAGGGCATGTCAAGAGCCTCGGTAACTGGCTAAAGTGCATGAGATGAACTATGAACGTAGAAGAATCCAGAGAGGACATAACACCGTCAACGATACCTGGATGTACCCTGTACACCTCTAACACTCCCGATTGAGGAATAAAGGCGTGATGATATTTTTAAAGGCATTTTAAGTGTAGTTATCACAAGCATTGCGTAACTGGTCGCGTGAGTCGGCTTGCAAAGGCTCTCGTGACTTCCTGACCGAGGGTACTGTCCCCACTAACTATGCTAGGTGCACCATAAACATGCATTACTATGGACTGTCTTTCGTGCCATAGGTATTTACGGTGGTAAGTATAGTTAGGCACGTTTGGAACCTTACTTACCCATTAATAATTGGTATTAAGAAAGTTGTTGCTGTATGACAGCACGAGACGTGACAAGACGTGGCCTGGTGAGGCTCTCCATCAGATGGTCCAAGGACTTAGTAAAGATCGCGATTGAAAGCTGAATGCGTACTGCACGAAGCTGGTCATCGTAAGGATCTTTGGAGAAGCCCTTCGTACTACAGTAGACATTATTGATTTATTCACTATTGGAAGCCACAACTTCGTTAGCGTTATTTTCAGGGGCGTTATTTTTGTGAAACAAAAGGTAGCCTATATATATCCTTACCCTGGATAAAATCTATATCCTTGCCGGATTTGATCAAAATCTGTTCAGCGGTTTGGGCGTGAAAAAGTAACAGACAAACAGACAGTTAGACAGACAAAGAGAGTTATATTCGAATTTATAATATTAGTATGGATGTTACATATTAGAACTGATTAACGAATTATATTAATATATTGATGATAAAGTCGCTAGACATTTCTAAATGGCTTTTGCATTTATAGATTGCTCTCATACTCCTCCTCCTCCTTGCATCGGTTTTTTCATTACTGAGGCTCGTTGTCATCTTAGGAATAGTTTTCTACGGATGATCAGTCGCCATCTATTCCTATCTGCAGCCGAGTGAAAAGCATCGTGAACCGTGGTATAAGGAGATGTGCGAATCTGATATGTCCAGCGTGTTGGGCTCTGCTCTCATACTATAAACTGCTTATCACTCACGTCTCTTTTCAAAGCAACTAACGGCTATAGGAGAGTTCAGAAAGAGCTCTGAACATTCGCTCCTAAATCAATACTCAAAACTAGAAAGTGCTAATGTCATCTTATAACTAGTAATTAGCATTCGCACTCACAGCACTCTCGTATGTGTCCTAAATTAGCAATGAATACATGTAGTAACCGTATTTAATTGACAAGTGACTTCCTCGGTGTTCAACTTAAGTGTTCCACAGATGCGATTAAGTGTAGTAATGCGTGTTTCGCGTGTATATAGGTTGGAGCTAATTAGCTTAAGTAGGATTTTAATTACTTGTCAAGTGGAAAAATGTACCAGGATAAGAGATATCAATTAGTTTTGTTTATCGGCTTGGATTGTCCGACTGTAGAGCGGTTTCTACATATTTTATTTCTTTATTTTGTCAATGTTATTTTATTTTTTGTTTAATAATCCATTCCGTCCAAACCAGGATACAATGTGTAGGATACAACATTTCGTGTCTACGCTGCTGGCCGTCGAACTCAAACTCAAATAGTTTATTTTGTATAAGCCCTGCGGAGGCGCTTACAAATAGTCAATTTACATTTATTTTTTAAATCTGATTTAACTACTAATCTACCACCAGATTAGAACGCGGAAGAAACTGAGCGGGCTTGTCTTTTTTATTTAATTGTCTTCATCTTTTTCTTTTCTATTTTTTTTTAATCATATTGTTAGTATAAAATGTTTAGATTACAATTAAATAGTTTACAATCTAGCTCTAGTGTGATGCCGTACGACCGAGATATGACCGAGAGACTAATGATGTTATTTATAATGAGTTTCTAAAGGATTCCAAATGGACTAGTCCCCACAAGCAGCTCCTGTTCACGAGTATGACTACTGGAACAGCCATCACTCCCCTCGACCATATTGGAGGGAGGGGAGTGACCCGCGCCAGACAACCACCGCAAGCAAAGACATTATAGTAAGCATGACCAAACCAGAACCCCAAATACGGTGGTCAGATTGTGTCTATAAAGCAGCCGAGGAGTTCCTTCGTCTGAAACCAATCCTGGCTTTAGAATCAACCATAAAAATTATCATCGGAACAGCACCAACATGTGTTCAATTCCGTAGGATACGGGAAAGTAGTTCTTATTCAAATTGCAAGATTTGACCTGAACCAACAAACGTTGCAAGTTAAAAATAGCTTGTAAAATAGCACCAATCAATTCATCATCATCATCGTATGGCAATGTACTACCAACGTAATGCGACATACGATCTAAATTTTGTATCAGAGTAGAGGGGCCATTGTTTAGCTACCAATCAATTGAGCGCAGGAGCACTTTTCTCCTAACACAAGCAATGCTTTGCTTAAAAGGGGATTACAAACCCGACAATGCTAATTACTATAAATAACCAAGTAGTCAAACTCAAATCATATTATTCATTTATTTTGTATAAACCCTGCGGGGATGTTTACAAAATGTCATATTTACATTTTTTTTTACTTACTTAATCTACTACTGGATCGGAACGCGACCTCCACTGAGAAGATCCGGCGAGAAACTCAGCGGGCTTGTCTTTTTTGTCTAATTCTCCATTTATTTTCTTTCATCATTTTTTATATAGATACATTTTTATTTTATACAAAAACATTTATGCGTACCAACTCTGACTGAAATATAAGACTAATAATAATATTTTAAAAATATTAGTTGTAATGAAAAGCTAGAGGATTCTGAGTGGACCACTGTCCCCTTCTTTCCAATTTTACTTGAGCAGCCATCACCTCCCTCGACCATATTAGAGGGAAGGAAGTGACCCGCACCAAATAGCCA
This sequence comes from Phalera bucephala, assembly GCA_905147815.2. Taxonomy (NCBI): domain Eukaryota; kingdom Metazoa; phylum Arthropoda; class Insecta; order Lepidoptera; family Notodontidae; genus Phalera; species Phalera bucephala. Next base: position 13,264,373 of record LR990628.1, on the reverse strand, counting down.
CTGCAAGCAAAGACTTTTTAGTGACTTTACTATAATCATTATAATTTATTCCACAGACGCAGCAACCTTCGCGGCATGGGGCGTGGACTACGTGAAACTGGATGGGTGCTACGCCCTCCCCGCCGACATGGACTACGGTTACCCCGAGTTCGGAAGACACCTCAACCTGACCGGCCGCCAGATGGTCTACTCGTGCAGTTGGCCGGTCTACCAGATATACGCCGGTATTCAGGTGAGTTCTTTAAGCCCCTAAGTATTATCACAGAAAATATATGTAAAAAGTAAATCTTTTTATTACTGCAGGTCTGAATAAACCCACTGAGTCTTGCCGAGAGACCGCCGTAGATCGCGCGTCTGTGTGCGTGATTCTTATTCATCGCTATTACTATATAGTTCTACTGTTTTACATATATTTATAGTGGTATTACCGTGATGTAAAAGTCTGTGACTAGTTCGCTAAACAGTCTCAACTTTTCGATAGGTAATACATACTTTTATTTTACCAACGTTAGTGAACTGAGACGGACGGCCAACTGGGTCGAATAGTCGCCGGTTCGATTCCCGCACGGGACAAATCTTTGTGACACCCACAATTATTTGTTTCGGTCTGGATATTTGTGTATGTGATCAAGTTTGTAAAGGCACCCACGACACAGGAGTATTTTTTCCTAGTGTAACGTAGCCCCACGTTTTGAAAAAATATAACTCTGGTGGTAAACGAATATTACCAATTTTTAAAATAATTAGATCAAGAAAAAAAATTATTCAAAAAAGAGGTTAAGTGATTTGAAATTGAGCAAATTGAGAATGCTGAGATGGGTCGTGTGATTGAATCTTAAAAACAATTTCTCGCCTTTTAGTACCCATGCTCGCAAAAAAAAGAAACACGTTTAGCCCCTGGCAAATTTAAAGATATATATAGAAGTTTGAAACATTGTGGCCTATGGTAGTTCCAGTACGGACAAACCAAATTCCAGTGTTGTTCTTATTTAATGGCTGAGCTTCCACAAAATAGGAACTGATAATGCCTCCGTTTAAGCAGTAAATTCCACGCAACACTCCTCACATGTAAATGATAAATTGTAAAGGAAATGCGTAAAATTGCCTCTTTACAATATGAAGGCGCTAAAACTGCTGGGTAATGCCTCAAGGCGAATTGATGTTTCAGTGCTAACAGGTGTGAAGGCTATACCATTGTACTGTCTATTCATAAGGATGAAGTCATCGGCAACAAACAGAAGAATTGGCAGAACAATGATGCACAAAATTGCAAGCCGTTTGTCATATTTTTCGCCTAGCAAATACGAGTATTTAACATTCATTTTTAATTTGCCACTATCCTATTCATGACGATAATTTGTCGGATATGGCTTGTTCTCTGTAGCATATTATAATGTTATTTATATTCTCGCTGTGAAAGACAAGTCTTCATATTATCCGAATCCAATCTCAGGCCTCGAAGTTCGCATTAAAGTTCAGAGACATTTAAATTGACCAATATGATTTCATGCAGCTCACTTTAATAGCTGGTAAATCTACTGCCGTGAAAAGCGGAATGTTTAATGTGTAACATGTACGTCTACATATCAGCTTTACATCTTAGATCACTTTTTCAGATCAGTAGGTACAAAAAGCAACATTACTTAAGGGACAAAAACAACATCACCTACAGATTGCCCATTGCTTAAGATTATCCAAGAATCAACATAAATGATTAACAAAGAAACGTGTCTGTTACAGCCCAACTTTTCGTCGATCATCGAGCATTGCAATTTATGGCGCAACTTCGACGACATACAAGACTCTTGGGCGTCCGTCGAATCTATCATAGACTATTACGGAAATCACCAAGATGTCATTGTTCCCAATGCTGGGCCTGGCCATTGGAATGATCCTGATATGGTGAGTCACTTTACTTAGAAGATCTAATGTTGATGAATGATGTTGATGAATGAATCTAGTCTTAAAGTTTAAACATATAATCAATCAGCTTTTTAGAAACATTGAGTCAAAGGCCTTTTAAATCCCTGATACTGTCTAACCAAACAAATGTAAGTCTGCTTGATTTATGTAAAACCATCAAAGATTACTCCGTTTATCACTTTGTGAATAACGTTAAAAAAATAACTATAACATGTATTTTTGTAAGTTTCTTCACAACAACAACAACAATAAATGAATGGAAAGTTCGTATGGTAAGGTACCTAATGCCTGTCTTGCGAATCTCCGCTAAACGTGCAGGAAATCTGCGTACTAAAGAAGCATACGTACAGAAGAAATTGCGGGGAAAATTAACATGTATAATAAATTATTACAGCTGATTATCGGCAATTTCGGTCTGTCGTACGAGCAGAGTAAGACACAGTTTGCAATCTGGGCAATTCTGGCGGCACCCCTTTTGATGAGCGTAGACCTGCGCACCATGCGGCCTGAGTACAAGGCGATTCTGCAGAACAGGAAGATCATTGAGGTTGATCAAGATCCGCTTGGCATTCAGGGCAGAAGAATATACAAGGTAATTCAAAAGATTAAAATATATTCACTGTTCATCAAGTTGACACAAGAAGTAAATCAAGAAGACATGAATAATAAATTTTTTCGCGATTTTTATTGGCTATCTAATATGAAGATTTTAATAGTAAGTACTTCATAATCATACCTATCTTCGTCGAACTTTCTTTCTTTAACGGTTTATCTGCCTTTTTTTTAAGTGTTCTTTGTTATTGTTAGCAAAGAGAGTAATTAAACTGTTCTGTTCTAACTTAGTTATAAAATGACCGTAGTCTTTAATCATTGCTGAAAAACTTCGAATCACACAATAATAAATTACCAAAACTAAATCTTTTCGAACCATAGGCTGCTTCTTTAGGTCTATTTATTTATTGTAATATCTTTATATTTCAGCACCGTGGTATCGAGATCTGGTCGCGTCCGATCCTGCCCATCCAAGGCCAGTACTACTCGTACGCCGTGGCCTTCGTCAACCGGCGGACTGACGGCACACCCTCAGACGTCGCTGTGACGCTTAAGGAGCTGGGACTGAACAACCCTAGTGGATATAGAGTGGAGGTAATATTAATACCATAACTTGATACTTCTTCTTCATATCACTGATGAAATGTATACCACATAATGCTAAAAAGGAGCTTTATGCGATTTACATTTCTGGTTGTGCTAATCAGATGGCCGTTCAGCTAATGAAATTATTTATCATAATAGGTAAGAATTTTGTTTGAGGGGCATATTATTAGATGTCAAAAATTAATCTAAATATTGAGTGGCAATTACATGTGTATTTATCATAGGCCGAAGCATTAGTAATAATAATTTGTGTACTACTGGTGGATCCACCATTAGTAACAATAATATTTGCACTATGGATCCTAAGACCAGCGAGCAAATCATAGCCTAAACGCCCATTCAAAGAAGTTTCCTATCAAATCGTTTCCATTAAATCGGAGATCTAAAATTAGATAATGCTTCTGACTTTATCAGACTTCTTTAAAACTAGATAACGTTGTCGATAAGGCAGTGGCTCAATCTGAGTAAAAATAATTATTTAATTTATTCAGTTTTTAAGCAGTGGTAAGCCTAGTGATTAGACCTTTGGTCTACAAAGTCAAAGGTCTCGGGTTTAAACTCAGGTACTTACCTCTGACTTTTGAAAAGCATGTGCGTATTATAAATTAACTATCACTTGTTTTAAAGAAGTAAAACATCGTGAGGAAACCTGCATGCCCTAAGAGTTTCTCGAAGTTGTATGAAGTTCGCCAACACGCACTGGGCCTATGGTGGACTATGGCCTAAAAACCCTCTCAGTTTGAGAGGAGGCCCGTGCCCAACAGTGGGACAGTTTTTTTAACAGGGCTACTAATATTATTATTTTAATTTATTCAACTGTTAAATCAATCCCGTTTGATCGGACATCTAGAATTAGGCAGCGCTTCTGACTTCATCAGACATTTTCAATACCAGATATTATTATGTATAAAAATGATTAATTAATTAATTGAAGGATATTTTATTTATTTGTGTTAATGTGTTTTCTAAACAGGATCTGTACGAGGACGTAGACTACGGCGTGCTGTCGCCGCAGACCAAGATCAAAGTGAAAGTGAACCCCTCAGGTAGAAAGTTTCACACTCGTTTATTAGGCAAAGGTCACGCGGAATCGCGAGCAGGGGATTTACACTGCGGTTGAATGGAGTTAAAAATAGACTGAAACCTTAAACGTTGATATACCATTACAAGTCATCATCATAATCATCATTACAAATGCTCACTTTCCTAAGTTCCTACTTACGCCTTTAATGACGACAACTTTGTGTAGTGGTTAAAGTATAGGCAGCATTGCTGATTGGATCGACTATTCCTGGATTTCATCCCCACACAGACAAAAACTTTATATTTGTGCATAGTTATTTCACATTTCTAACCGCCCCCACGACATTGGAATAATGCCAAATGTGGAGCTTCGCTTACATAAAACTAACTATGTATAGTGGAAGTCCAGCAGAAGGCAAAGTTTCGGTTTAAAATATAATAGTTGAAAATACAGGAAACTCATTAGTTCCGATTTCATAAGCTACAAACTACTATTAATAAAACGATCAACCGAATTGCAATGTAAATTCATCGAATCGCTTTTTAATTTAACTATGGTGGTAAGTATGCTTTTGAATATATGAGGGATTAAGGATACACCCCTAAGGGATTCCTATGGAAAAAGCTTTGCTTACCTACTATAACAAAACGGATATATTAACGATTGCTTAATGTATATAGCCGCGTGGTTCCCGGCTTAGAATAGGACCAACCCATCTCATCCCATCGGGTGTCGTACAAGGCGACTAAGGGAAAACTAGGGAATGGGCAGCAGCGTTCCCTTAGCACTTCGACGACCAATAACTGCGCTCGCCAACCCGCCTGCCAAGCGTGGCGAGTATGGCAAACACCCCCAATTATGGAAGAATGTAAGAAAACCAGGCCCCTAGTCCCCGGCGGTCCTGTTCGTCCTGGCCACGGTAGCAGCTATGGTAACGACAGGACAAGGGGTGCTAAGAATCTCCGGCAGAGATTCGGCTACCACCAACATCGAAAATTGGCCCTGGTGACATACAATGCACGCACGTTAAGGACAGATGAGAAGCTTGTTGAACTGGAAGAAGAGATAAACAAGTTGCGGTGGAATATTGTTGGTTTATCGGAGGTCCGAAGAAAGGGCGAGGACACGATAACCTTAAAATCCGGCAACTTGTTTTACTACCGGGAGGGTGAACAGCAGTCCCAAGGTGGTGTCGGATTTATCGTCCACAAGTCACTCATAGACAACATTGTGTCCATCACTAGTGTGTCGAGCAGGGTAGCGTACCTGATACTCAGAATATCCAAAAGATATTCGCTGAAGGTCATACAGGTCTACGCACCGACCTCGGCATACTCAGATGATGACGTCGAAGTAATGTATGAGGACATTAGTAGAGCCATAAATACTTCCAAAGCACACTTTACAGTGGTTATGGGTGACTTCAATGCGCGGCTGGGCAAACGGGGCGATGATGAGTTGAGAGTGGGGCAATTTGGATATGGGCAGCGCAACCCCAGGGGTCAGAGGCTGGCCGAATATCTGGAGAAGGAGGGACTCTTTATGATGAACTCTTTCTTCCGGAAGCCGCCTCATAGAAAATGGACCTGGATGAGCCCTGATGGTTCCACAAAAAATGAGATAGACTTCATCATGAGCACCAAGCGACAAATATTTAATGATGTCTCCGTGATTCACAGGGTAAAAACCGGCAGTGATCACCGAATGGTCAGAGGCACATTAAATATTAATGTCAAAATGGAAAGATCGCGTCTGATGAAGTCTACGCTCCGACCTTCTTATGCACACATCCAAAACCCCGAGAACTTTCAACTCGAATTGGCAAACCGCTTCGAATTGCTAGACAGCAGCGCATCAGTGGACGAAATCAACAACAGGCTGGTAGAGACTGTCCATACGGTCGGGTCCAAGTATTATAAGCCCCACCGTAAAAATAGACCTCAAAAACTGTCTAACTCCACCCGAAATCTCATGGCTGAGCGACGTTCCATGACGCTCCAAACCTCCGATGATGCTAAGTCCTATAGGCAGCTCAATGGACAGATACTGAAGTCCTTGCGTCACGATTTACGGTCCTTCAATACAAGGCGTATTGAGGAGACCATAGCACAGAACAAGGGCTCCAAAGTGTTCGCAAGAGACGCGTCTATTGGGCAAAGCCAGTTGACGAAGCTGAAGACGGAGGACGGAAACGTAACGTCGAATAGGTCAGAGGTGCTCAGGGAGATAGAGAGGTTCTATGGGCAGTTGTACACCTCAGTAGCTGAACCTGTTGTTGACTTGGTAAAAGACCCAAGAGCCAAGCTAACCCGACACTACACTGAAGATATCCCGGACATCAGCCTGTACGAGATTACGATGGCTCTCAAACAACTCAAAAATAACAAAGCACCAGGCGAAGACGGAATTACCGCAGAGCTTCTGAAAGCGGGCGGAACGCCGGTACTTAAAGTCCTTCAGAGGCTGTTTAATTCCGTCTTGCTCGAAGAGAAAACGCCGGAAGCATGGAACAGGGGAGTGGTGGTACTGTTTTTCAAGAAAGGTGATAACACTTTACTGAAGAATTATAGGCCCATCACTTTGCTGAGCCATGTTTATAAGTTGTTTTCGAGAGTCATCACGAATCGTCTCGAACGCAGGCTTGATGACTTCCAGCCTCCCGAACAAGCCGGTTTCCGGAAAGGCTTTAGTACCATAGACCACATACATACGCTGCGGCAGATTATACAGAAGACCGAGGAGTATAATCGGCCACTATGCTTGGCGTTTGTGGACTATGAGAAAGCCTTCGAAGCGATTCGATCGAGACTTGGGCGGTTCTTAGATCTCTCCAGCGATGCCGCATTGACTATCGGTACATTGAAGTGTTGAAGTGCTTGTATAATAACGCCACCATGTCAGTCCGAGTACAGGGGCATTGCACGAAGGCGATCCCCATAAAAAGAGGAGTAAGGCAGGGAGACGTCATTTCTCCGAAACTGTTTACGGCCACCTTAGAGGACGCCTTCAAGCTCTTGGAATGGCAAGGACTTGGCATCAACATCAATGGCGAATACATCACTCACCTTCGATTTGCCGACGACATTGTGGTCGTGGCGGAGTCGCTGGAAGATCTAGGACGAATGCTCGGTGACCTCAACAGAGTATCTCAACAAGTGGGTCTTAAAATGAACATGGACAAAACGAAAATAATGTGTAACGTCCATGTCGTACCCACCGCACTCACCGTTGGGAACTCTACTCTTGAAGTTATCGACGAATACATTTACCTGGGACAGGTAGTCCGGTTAGGTAGGTCCAACTTTGAGAGAGAGGTCAATCGACGAATCCAACTCGGCTGGGCAGCGTTCGGGAAACTGCGCAACATCTTCTCATCCAAAATACCTCAGTGCCTTAAGACTAAAGTTTTTAGTCAGTGTGTGTTACCAGTGATGATATATGGATCAGAGACGTGGTCTCTTACTATAGGTCTCATAAAAAAGCTCAGAGTTGCTCAGCGAGCTATGGAGAGAGCTATGCTCGGCGTTTCTCTACGCGGTCGAATCAGGAATGAGGAGATTCGTAGAAGAACCAAGGTCACCGACATAGCCGTTAAGATTAGCAAGCTGAAGTGGCAATGGGCGGGCCACATAGCGCGTAGATCGGACGGGCGTTGGGGCAGAAAGATTCTAGAGTGGAGACCACGTATTGGCAAGCGCAGTGTGGGACGACCGCCTGCCAGATGGACCGACGATCTTGTGAAAATCGCAGGAAGTCGTTGGATGCAGGTGGCATCGGACCGGTTACGCTGGAAAGCGATTGGGGAGGCCTATGTTCAGCAGTGGACAAGTATAGGCTGAGATGATGATGATGATGAATGTATATAAAATGCAAACATCATGGAGAATGTAAATAAATTAGGGCAAATATTATTTTCCAGAATTTTAATGAAACTCTGATTATTCTTGCAATCTCCTTATAATAATATCAATTTAATGCTGGTACGTAATAAATTAATGTTGTTACCTCCATCTATGGGTTAAATAAGGTCAACAATATACCTTAAAAAACAAGCAACAATAAGGGAGTTTTGGCGGGAAGTCGAAGAGGGATGTTGTCAATTTGTTTTAATTTCTAAAACTTGTGTTATATCGACTAATAATGTGTAATGTTGGTGGAATATTAACCATTATGTGTTCTTATATGTGCATGAGTGAAGGTAATTGTAACAAAGTGATAAAACGGCCTTTTCGACTTCCCTCAAAACGGCCGTTGCTATTGGTATGTAAAGTCCACCGCTTTACTATCCAGGGTGGGGTACTTCATTTATTTCATTATCATCGTTGTCATCAAATTCATCGGGGAGTCGAATTAATTTAAACAAACACGATTATATATCTCACTGGACACTGGCAGAATACACTTATAATTAGTGTGAAGCCATAACTTGAAGAAGAAGAAGAAGAAGAAGCAACAATAAGGGAGTTTTGGCGGGAAGTCGAAGAGTGATGTTGTCAATTTGTTTTAATTCCCAAAACTTGTGTTATTTCGACTAATAATGTGTAATGTTGGTGGAATATTAACCATTATGTGTTCTTATACGTGCATGAGTGAAGGTAATTGTAACAAAGTGATAAAACGTGCCTTTTCAACTTCCCTCAAAACGGCCGTCGCAATTAGTATGTAAAGTATCCACCGCTTTACTATCCAGGGTGGGGTCCTTCATTAATTTCATTATCATCGTTATCATCAAATTCATCGGGGAGTCAAATTAATTAAAACAAACACGAATATATATCTCACTGGACACTGGCAAAATACACTTATAATTAGTGTGAAGCCATAACTTGAAAAAGAAGAAGAAGCAACAATAACATAAATTCCACATTTTAGTTAATAATACCTTTTTACCTCCTCTATTTTGTTGTATGGAAAAGCTTTTTGTTTTATAAATTAATATCTAAATATGAATCAATCTCTTTTGTTTCTAATTTTATTTTATCTCGAAATACATTTTTAGCTCCGTCGGCTTCCTTGGTCTAGTGGCACTAGTAATAACGATGTCTTGGATTCGAATTCTAAGTCGAACAAAGTGTGATATGTCTGTGAAAAAGATCTTGACAGCTGTCCGAAGTCTGGAATTGTCTATCTATCTATCTCTATCTATATCATCACGCCAGCTCCCTCGCGGGGTAGGCAGAGAGTTCAGGGTTCCAATAGGTTCTTTCCTTACATACCTCTCTGGCTTCCTCCACTCTCATAGTTCGTCTCATACACGCTTGAGGAATCAATTCTAACAGCATACTCTTTTATTAACCATTTTATACCTTTATGCGGAAACACGCTTATTAGTCTCAAAATGCCGTGACAAAATAACAGAGAAGTTAAGTTACTTTTATTCCTAAAAGCACTTATTGTATACAGGTGTGGTGATACTCCGAGCAGACGCGCAGCCTTCGTACGCATACAACGCGATACCGACACGGACGCCATACACACCACTAAACGACGTATTCAGGCTCTCCAAGAAATAGCAGTCTGTCGGTAGTCACCTACCAATCCAATTTGAAGTCAGACTCGACAATCTACAAGTACAATAAATGATTTTACCTATTTAATAGTTTTCTGCACGTATGTTTACACGCTACTAAATCATTTCAATTAAAGTGTGGTTGTAGGGTATTTATTATAATTCTTGATTTGAGTTGATTCTTACATCTTAAGCTATTTGTACTGTTTATATTTTGTATATAATTCGTTGATGTGTATAACAGAACATTTTTTGTAAATGCATAAAGGTTTTAAAATAGCGTGTGAACTGATTTCAATCTGTACGTCTCTTATATTTGATGTGAAAGATAGTTACCAACCGGTATGTCTCTCTGTCTTGCCTTAGGTTACATGTTATTTATGTTCGTTCTCGCTAGTGTGATCAGTTGAGATGATGTTGTGTAACAAATCACGTTGAGAATTGATTTTTGCCATTATGTTGTACCTAGGATAAGGATGTACATTTTAGGTGCCTATAAATGTAAGTTTTTTCATAGTGAACGTCAATAAATAATTATACTTCTTAAGTAACGTTTTATTAATATTTTAATAAATAACCTGCTTTGGTAAGATACTTAAAGTTAAAGAAGCAGTGACTTTGGTAGCTTCACATTATTATTATTATAATCATAAGCTACAGTTACAATAGTCATATAACAATACAATACAGATTTTAAGAAGGCTTTCAACAAAGTTAATCAAACTTTACTCTGCAAGAAACTTGCTAATTATGGAATTCATGGAAGTTTGTTACGCTGGGTGAAGTCATACCTTAATAGTAGGAGCCAACTCGTTACACTTAAAGGTTTTACATCATCCCCTGTAACTATCGGGTCCGGAGTACCGCAGGGGACATACTTGGGGCCCCTTTTCTTCATTGCTTTTATAAATGATTTAGTTACTAAACTTAGATGTCCATGCCTTCTATATGCCGATGATTTAAAAGTCTTTAAGTCTATTACTAGTTTATCAGATTGCTCCGACCTTCAACGTGACATTGACACTATTTCTGCTTGGCGTTGCGAAAATTACATGTTTCTTATTGTAAATAAATGTTTTACTATAACTTTTACGAATAAAAGATTTAAAACAAATCACATTTACAAGCTAGAGGGTCAATTACTTCAGTCAAAATGTATGGCGAAAGATCTCGGTGTACTGTTTGACCAAAAGCTTACATTTCGAAATCACTATGCCCACATAGCAAAAAAAGGATACCAATTACTTGGATTTATAAGTAGAAGTACGAGAGACTTCAAAACACCAAATAGTTTCCTTATTCTCTATTATAGTCTCGTGCGAAGCGTCCTAGAATACGCTTGTGTTATATGGTCACCTTGCTATGCTGTCCATTCTAAAGATCTTGAAGGTGTACAAAGAAAATGTCTAAAAATACTCAGCTACAAATGTGGATATGGACGGGCACTAAGTAGTTATAAAGAAAGATTAATGAAATTTAAAGTAACCCCACTTTATATACGACGTAAGTAACATGACCTTTTACACTTATACAAACTTCTCCATAACCAATTCGATTCACCCTATTTATTGAGTCTAGTAAATTTTAACACCAAGCGCAATCCACGGAAACATATGAGGACGTTTAACTTACAAATATGTAAAAACAACACATCTTACTACAACCCAATAACGAGAATGTGGCGTCTTTATAATAAATCATCATTAAACCATCCTGATCTTGATATAAACACTACAAGACAATGCACCTATAGATCTTCTGTCAAACGTATTATAATATAACATATTTAAAGTCATCTATTAATTTATTATAATTTATTACTTGTTAAACATACCACTTGTAGCTCTTTTAATAATTAGTACTGTTTTGCCAAGATGTGTCAACATATAAGGATAACATTCTAAACTACAACTATATTTATGTGTAATTTGTAAATTATATACTGATTGTAATCTGTTTTGTTGTCCAAATAAATAAATTAATAGATACATGTTTATAAGTTGATATTTGGGGGTAATAAATGATATCACTACCTAGTTACAAGACAAATAACTTTGATAGGTATACATCATTATTGTTATAATCATAGTATATACCAACCTACAAATACAACTGACTTTAAAGAATACTATATATCTTTATTCATTCTTTAAATCTTTATTAATAAAGATTCCAGTGTAATAAATAACGCCAAACAAACACATCTGTCATATTGTGGCCCAAACTAAGGACAAGTACAACTATAAACTATAAAACCGAGTGTGGAGATACCAGGATTAAAGTAATTGATAAAAATGCCCTTTTTAATGACAAAAATCAATTTCCCCTTATTATGACCCGTGATATCTGATCTAGTTGGGCGAGGAACCTACACTCTGACTATAGATCAATTGGTTGTTGATACGAATATAACGTTCCAGTTTACTGTGAAAATATCGTAATTCTGTAACTTATTCTAGTAGGTAAATATTTATTACCACTATTTTTTTTCTATTGATCCTATTAATCATATCATACTTTTCATTATACTGGTTAATATTCACGAATTGATATTTCTGAAAACCAAATCACTGCTCAACTGTCTATCTCCGACAGTTAACTTGAATCCCGACACCGTCGTCCCATGATATTCCTCTTCAATCACATTTAGGCTTCTGCAAAATATTTAACACATAATTAATATAAACTGCAACCAATCCTATACATATAAAATCAACCACTATTAAAATTCACCTTTTCTCCCTAGATTTAGGTTCTAAATTAAGGTCAGTCGTGAGAATCATATCATCTTGTATTGCTGAAACATTATTCTCCTTTTTATTCCCATCTAAAAAGATAAATTCATTTCGATCTACCATTTCTTCTGAATTAACACCATGAACTTCTTCATTCTTCGATGTATTGTTGGTATTCGATGATAAGTGTTCAGTGTTTACTTCTACAGGTATTGGTTTTGGAGTAAATGTGTCTTCGTTATTCGAAACATTTTGTTGCTTAATTGCTTCAGTTGGTTTCACTTTGGGTGAAAATGTGAAGTCATCTATTTTGAGCACACCGTATTTGTTAAACGTTTCAGGTGATGTATTTTTTTCATCTATTTTTATATTATCATTGTTTATTGGATTAACTACGACAGGTTTATTTTCTGAATAATCACCTTGAATAATTATATCTTCATCATAAAAACTATCATTATGTAATTCGAAAGTGCTCATTACTAGTTCATGTTTTGAATTTTTTACTTCCATGGGAATAATGTGCAAGGGCTTCGACTTCAGTATTAAACGTTTTCTTATATATTCATTCCCGATTACAGGCTTTTTGTCCTGAAATAACACCATTTTCCGCATAACCGGTTTCTTAGTTACTTTTATCGGACTTTGAGTAACATATTTGCGGTACACGTATGGTGTTACTATGAACTTCTTACTTATTTTAGGAAATACCGAGAGTTGACGTCGTTCCTCAGGTCGTTTTAATGTCGGTAATGGTGAACGAGTAGTCTTTAAATCTTGTATCTGGTTCAGTCTGGGCATTGAAACTCTAATTGCTTGGGCAACTGCAGCTATCATCAAACAGGAAAGAATCTGAAAAGATATAAATTATTCTTAAATTAATGTTTAATAAAATAATAATACTATAAAAACTGAACTGAATTAAAATATTAGTACAACTCGTGACAGCTGATTTACCTGTGCAAGTGTGCTATTTGTACGTTTTTTGTAATTATGACAAGCCACAAAAATCGTTTAATTACAATTGTGTCGGCAATTGTTTAAACTGGTACCTATGACTATAGAAAACCGGAAAACCATAAGAAAAATTGATTGGTACCATAAGAATTGGAAAGCATTGAATTAGTAGATTGACAACTGTCAAAACTAACAATCAATCCGATGATCAACAATTTTATTAAAATTGCAATATCGGACTTGGAGCCCTGTTCATAAAAACAAACATTTATAAAAACAACAAAACCTACCGAGTCCTAGAAACAGCAAATTGTATTCAAATCGTGACATTTAAGAATACAATACTTATTCGCTTATTATGCATGTTATACAAGGTGTAATACAAATAACGCATAAACCTGAAAGTAGTTTGTTCCAAATCAGCAACTGAATCGATTCCAAAAATGTTTAATGTATGTTACAAAATTGCTGTTACTCGTTAAGTCCGCCGTATTTAACAAAATTTAATCATTATTCAAAGCAATACGGGTATTTTAATTTCTAATACATATAACTCAATATGAATACAAAAGTACAATTTGGGCACCAAAAGGTGGTAGAAAACTCCTTAAAATTGGAAGTTTGATTTTGGTATTGAATTTGTAAAGCAATAATGTAATTGGAGTGTTTGCGTTATATATGTTATTCTTTGTATAAATCTAAGTTGCAAGGGAATAAACAACAGCACCCCGTTTTCCCGGCCTAATAATATTATTACTGAGTACTGATACAAAAAGACATTTACAATCATATTGTAATTATATAAACATTATTTTAAGCTACTTCCCATTTTTCCCTTATTCTAATTATTACATAACTGGATGAATGATCAGTAATGACAAGAAAAATTTTTTATAATTTAAAATTTTTGTAAGTACAACTCAACTGCATGTGCGCTTACGCCTACTATTTGGGGATAACAGAGACGCATTTATATGAAATACGCCCGAATCAAACACGTAAGTTAATAATATGAATACACTTACTATCACTACAAGAAAAAAGAAATCTAATAAATTATGCAATTTGAACATCCTCCACGAATTATTTTACATGAACAGTATTTTAAATGATCTAGGCTGTATAAATTAAAATTCCAAACTTACCGAATTAAACTTCATTGTGATCAAAATAACTACACTTTCACGTTCTATAAACTTATCTTTGCAAGGGTCCACTTGGTACTGGGTAAGCATTGCTATGCATAAAGTTTAAATACTTGTAATAGAAAGTTATGCTCATTATAAATACTTATACATTAACTTAGTCCCGTCGTGTCTTAATTAAGTTTATGAATGAAGATAATATTCAGAAATATGCATTAGGTGGTTACTTGGAAATGAGTCACTTGGTTCGTTTGTCTTGCTTGTTTTTAATGATGTTGTCATATATTACTAAACGTAGGTCTTTGGGCTTTATTATTCGCTGATTCGTTTCCCATGCACCGTCAATTTTGAAGTGTTATAAAACCCCTATGCTTTCTTTTTAAAAAAGGTTTTTAGTAAATATTCCTGTATTGTGGATGCATTTACAAACATGAAATTCAAATATAATTCAAACTTCTAGACCGGAACAAATGTTTGTGGGCCACAAAGAACAACAAAACACAGGGGTGTTTTAGATTTGTAACCTTTGCCTGTCCGAGGCGTCTCGTAGGTGGATTCTGAACTTATTAACTGAATACAGTTTTTGTGTGATGGCTGATAACGATGTACAAACTCGATATTACCTATTTTAGCGAAGATTGATTAAGCTGTTCAACATTTGAATTTTTTTATGCCCTTGGCAATGAAGGGTAGTGGATTTTCACCTACTTTTATTTTTAATTAAATTTATTGCAGGTTTAAAAACAATAAAACGCTCCTCGGGACACCTCGTTGTTCAAAACTTAGTGTCATCTAAGGATATTATCCTGTAAGTTAGGATTTACAGTGGTGGGAATGTGTGGCGGGCTTAGTTCCACAAAAATCAATCTTATTCCGATGATATAAAATATAATTTCTCACACAATGAATTTTCTTTTTTTTCCATACAACTTACGATTTAACGGCCATGGACAGTAATTGTATATAACTCCCAAGTATATCTTTTGGACCCCGGGGTCGCTGCCACGTCCGTCACTCAATGATAATACTGTGAATATATGCCGGCGTCTGTTTGTTTACAAATATACCAATAGTATTACGTAGGTCATTAACCCGAAGCTATATACATTTTGCCTGGGGCATATAAGTAGAGGGCTAACTGTTATCTGGTAGTTGTTACTATGTGTAACTGCCTTGTTGATATAGAGGTGTTTAATGTGCGTAGTGATCATGAGAAACCCAGAACGGGATCAAATCCCGGGTCAGACAAAATGTAGTTTTTCTATTTAAAAATCCTGATATCAGTTCGGAGTCTGGAATTGTGTCTGGTTCAAGAGTAATACGGGCTTTATCTATTCTGTGACTTATAAACTCACATAGATACTTAGGTAGGTTCCGCATTAGTGCGGAACTTACAGGTGTACTTATGGTGAAGCGGTGAACTATAATTTCGTTGTATGGAATTATTTAGTAGTTCGCCAGCTCTTCTTATGTAATGCATCTTCAAATATTTAATTCAGAAACCGGCTGCATAAGTATATGGCATGTATTCATAAAACGCGTACTGTTGTTTAATATTTAATTATAATCATAGTTATTACATTACTAAAATATTCTTAAACATCACAAAAAAGGGTACTGTACTTCGAATTCAGGTAAATGTCGTACAGTCTCTTTAAAATCTGGGATTGTACAACAAAATGTGTAGCCCTCGGCAGGATTATCAGGATGCCACGTCAACCATGAGAAGTTGCTGGTGCCTCTACACAAGTCTTCACAGAAGAACAACTCCCGAGCTTCGGCTGGAGTGTAATACGGATTATTGATGCCAACAAAAGCTATGCCTCGTTTTGACGACGGCTCATAGACTACCTTATAATAGTACTGAGGGACTGGTATCACAGGATTGTTGTTCTCATCAGTATAAAGATGTAAGTCCACTCTGTATCCTATTTCGTTTAACAACTGCGTCACACCGTACGTGCCTGTGTAAATGATTGTGTTGAAGCCCCCTGCGTGAATATAATTCCGAAGGTCTACTTCCAGTGTATTCCAGTTGCCTCCGTTCAGCCCCGTCCACTGAGGTGCACAGTTGACATAGTGGAATGACGCGCGTTCTCCGAACGCGAAGACGAAATCAGTTTTAGCAGCCAAATGCCCTCGCGAAAGGAACTCTTGTTTAGTCATGTAATTGTCGATCATGGTTCCTACAAGTTGAGAGACGGCTGCTTTCTGTCCTCGAGGAGAGAACAACGTTTCCACAGGAACGTAACCATAAATTTCGTTGGCGATGAAGAACGGACGATCGACTTTAGTCTGGTACATTGCATTATAAGGTTTTTGGGTGTACTTGGAGTAGATAACAGTCAAGCTCACCTCGTTGAAGCAGGACTCGTAGACTGGATAAAATGTGTTTTGAATTGTATATCCAACTTCAAAGATAGTATTGCCATCGAAGCACGTGCGGGTTGTTCGTTGACTCCCGTAGTTCGGGGGGTAAGGACAGCGAAACTGAGAGAACCTGGCAGGAGTATTTAACCATTCGTCGTTTTTGAAGCTGTCCCCGCCCTCACAAGATATAGTAGCCGTTGTTCGTTCTTGGTGTGCATTCGGATGGCTAATCGGTCCTGTTGCTTCACAACTTAAGGTAAGTGTTTCTCCGTACTCCAAATAAACATTTCCAAGCGCGTCATCTGGCTCCAGGAGCCGGTTGTTTCTAATTATAACTGGTAACGGTTCGCCGAAATGTACACGGGAGTTCAGCCTGCATCTCTGTCCGTGGTGGATGTTCAAGGCACATAAGATCAACATCAGAGCTTTATGCAACATAATATCTTAATCCTGGGGTATTTTTCAACGGTTTTTTTTTGTGTTTTATTTGATATTATAATATTTTTCTGTAAAGTAAATATACTGGAGAATTTTGACAATGACAATAATTCAATAACAGGCACGTAGTGATTATATTCTCATATCAGGATTGGACACGACAAATTTATGTCAAAGAGCGAGGATTTATTTGCGTATCCTCCATGGAAGTACTATAGGTATAGAATATACATAGAGTATTTACTTAAATTGTCAAAACCAAACAAAAATCCGCAAAGACCGAACTTTAACGGCATTTAGCTTTAGAGGCGGTTAAGATTTGGTTTGTAAGGAATCTTGTTAATAGATTTCGCTTCGCGTAAATGAATGTATTAGCATATAATATGCAGAAATAACAGCCTTTGTGATTACCCTCTAATAAACACTATTTAAAAGAGAAAGGGCCCACAAAACGTCCTTCTCGCTCGGTCCGTTTTCTTGGCCAAGAACGCAAACCCACAGCTACATTAACTAATATAATAGGAATATGTAGTGGTGTTCATAATAAATGAAAAGTCAGATCAGTGCACAAAAATATTGTTAAGGTAAAAGGAGGGCAGGATTTTTATCTTCCTTCCCTAATTCGTTTAAGTTTAATCCAAACGTACCTAAAGACTTTATCACTACCGTCCTTAAGATCGATATCCGACCAACGCAGTTCGTACCAATACAATACCTATTTTCGATAATCTATCTATATCATCCTGTCAGATCTCTTGCGGGGTAGGTAGATAGTACGGAGTTCCGACAGTTTCTTGATACACGCAATAATGGACATTATTTAGCGTGCACTATAATAATGTGTATTTCCGGAGGGCGATTACATCGATTCCGATCACCAGGTCTTGGATTTAAATCCAAGGTCGGATAGTGCACGTAAACATTTTTAGTAGCACTAAGGAATCTATAATTGTCCCCCTATATGCCCTTCTGCCACCTCAAGTAAAGAATATAGGCATGACGGTGTTTTATTATGCATATTATGCAAATAAGTTCAGTGAGCTGCAAATATACTCATATAAAAATCATTTGTCAGGCTTTGCTTATTATATACATATACATTTAGAATGTTCTGCCTTTAAGTCACTGCTGTTAAATATGTCTATTATACTAATGACTGTAATTCATTCCTATTATAATACTTAGTCATCTATTACCGTACAAGTCATGATTATAAATTAATAGGTGAAAAAGAAATATTTCGATCGGCTTTGAATCGGCTGACTGCATGGGTAGTGTCGGGTACAGGAAAACTTCATACAGTATTCTTTATGTTGTACAACACTATGACTTAGTGAATATTTTATAAGTAAAACTTCACTACCTTCATAATATAATCTACGTAGATATTACACAGAAGAGAAACTAAAAAAACAGTACAATATGACACTGAAAAAGCCATACATAGGGCCAATCTCTAGGGTTATAGATGGTGTCTGACCAAACCTTTGAAGCCGAAGGTTTGCAAGTTCCGAAATTGAACGATCTATTACGATTTACGACTTGCGAATGCGTGAGACCGCGGCGGAAGAGGCAAGGGCAGGGGTCACATTGCATTGCGCCGGCCGACCGCCATCGCCATTAAATAACTAAATCAAAACAAAACAAAATGTTCGTTAATTCAGTCAACATAACTTTTTTTTAAATTTAGCCAATCATGAACCAAATTTCTTAGGGTTATTAACAAACCTTCGGCTTCGGCTAAAGGTTGTGGCGATGGCCTAATAATCAAGTTCGACCAAAAATCGGCCTTCGATCGGACACTAGCTATAGAAAACCTCAACTAAAACACATCAATCGGTTCTGTACTAATATATCACACACAAGGGGTCACAGGTTTTATGTACACACAATACAAATATTTTCTATACAAGGTGACATACATTAATACGCATTGCGATCCAAGTGGAGTAGTAGCGTAAGAGGTATTATCATCTATTATTAAGAGGTGACCTATCGAAACTACAGAAATGACAGTTTCGTACAATATGTTTATACTTAGCTAGCTATTCCACCAAAACGTATGAAAATGATGATGTTTTTACAAGTATTTATTTAACTTGCAATGTTCGTACATCTGTCTGTCTTACTAGTTCAAATCATATAGTCCATTTTTTTAAGCACTTGCTAGAGCTGGTCCGATGGCCATAGGAACATATGAACTATATAACGTAACCCCCTCATGTTTAGGCTTGTTAGATTTGCACGACAAGTACTACACAACCCGATAGTGTTCAGGGTCTGACGATGAAGCCGAAAGGTGGCCAATGGAACCACCCAATTACTCAATATAACCCCAACGTGTTTGGGCTCGTTGGATTCGTCTTGAGAAGTACTTTAAATCCAGGTGATGTCCAGGGTCTGATGCTGGATTTAGTAGAAGTACATAGGATCTCCTCGACTTAGCGAGATATTTTTGCTATAAAAGGTAAAAAAAAGTTGTTTATATTATTCAAAAGTAGGTACTATTACTTGTTTCAGGCTTTGCGCTAGGTGCGCAAAGCCTGAAACAAGTAATATTATTTACCAACTTTTTTTTTACTTCACACTCTGTGTACATCACATATTTTTTTATTAATACACGATAAGTGACGTAATAGTCGAATACAATAAGCTGTAAGATTTATGCGAATATTACACATGAAATAAAGATAAATATTATATTTCGCGGTTCATTTTTCCGGACCAAAAGAATAATTAGTAAGTTTGTAAGTACCTCAGAATACCAACTATATGGATATTTTTTTTTAAATTTATTAGTACCAACAGAGTGTGATGCAGCATTAGTATAATAAAATAAAAATTAACCATTCCCGTGCCCATGGGTACTGTAAACCACCTATGTATATATAAGCAATACATTTCCTCATACCTACATATTTGTTGGTGACGAAGGTGTGAGCGCATATCTATCTACTATTTAGGTACGTAATGTCTCTGCGTCCGAAGAGCACGTCCATTTTCTATGTCCTTTACGTTAATTAGATAAGCACGTTTCGAATACCCGCGTGTCATGAATACTTGTGGAAAAAAACTAACTTAGTCTGAAGTCTGGATATATCTTCAGACTTAGGTAGTTTTATATATAAGTACACTAAAATCGAACAAAGAAAAATATTTAAATTGTAGACAATTCCCAACTTAAAAGCGGCCATAACCTTACGTTTGCTGAGCCGGCTTCCATCAACTAACAAATATCATGCCGATTTCAATGTTTAAACAAGTCGCAGATATGAAAATCTATACCTGAAAAATATGCGAAGTGGCGATACGAGGCATGCCTTTTAAGATCTGTCGTTTCCATATTTCCCGGCAATTTTGAATTTAGTATTAGGATCAATGCTATTGTTTAGTCACAGCGTCTATTGGAATCTGTCAGGTTACGTACGAAAATGAATCTTTCTAAGGAAAATGTCCGTGCAATAATTTTCTACAACTTTAGAAGAGGCCTGACACGGCTTCAGTGTTTTGAAGAGCTAAAATCTGTGTTCAGTGATGAAGCCCCATGTCTGCGGACTGTCGAACCCAGGTATTTAGAATTCCAGCGTGGACATACTAGTGTTAGTGACAAATCTCGCGAAGGACGCCCAAAATCCGCCTTCACTGAAGATAACATCATTGCTGTGAGACAGCTCATTCTCGAAGATCGTCATGTAACGTATCAAGAGATAGAGGCTCTATTAGGCATCTCAGGGACAACCATTCAGAAGATATTGCATGAAGCGCTTGGTGTGAGAAAGCTAGTTTGCCGTTGGATACCGCATCTGCTTTCCGACGATCACAAGGCGGCCCGCGTCAGATGGTGTAAGAAAACTCTGCAAAGATTCAACCGAGGAGAGTCAAATCACGTCTACGACATCATCAGTGGTGACGAATCTTGGATCTATGCCTACGATCCTGATTCCAAGCAACAATCTACAATCTGGGTCTTTCAAGACGAGCCAAAGCCGACTAAAGTTGTTCGTTATCGAAACACTTCAAAGAAGATGGTGGCCACGTTCGTTGGAAAAACCGGCCATGTTGCGACTATTGCACTTGAAGATCGTAGAAAGGTTAACGCAGAGTGATATACCACAGTTTGTTTAGCACAAGTCATCGCCGAACGTCGAAAATCTAACTCAAAGCGACGCATCATCCTGCACCACGACAATGCAAGCTCACACAGCGCTCGTCAAACGATTGAGTATTTGAAGCAGAAAAAAGTAGAAATTCTTGACCATCCTCCATACAGTCCTGACCTAAGCCCTAACGATTTCTTAACATTTTCTAAAATTAAGAAAAGTCTTCGTGGGCAAAGGTTCCCGTCCGGTGAAGAAGCAGTCGACGCTTTCAAGTCAGCCATTTTGAACACCCCCACTTTAGAGTGTAATAAATGTTATAATAACTGGTAACTGGTTTGAGCGATTAAGCTACGTGGTTAATACTTTGAAAAACAATAAAAAGTACTATAAGGTTCTAGTTGTTTTTTTCTTCAAACGACAAAACTTAAAAGGCATGCCTCGTATATATATATATATATATATATATATATATATATATATATATATATATATATATATACTCGGTCGGCCTGAGATTGGTGACCATTTGTGGCATTTTCATATTCGAGCGTCTCCGTGCTTCGGAGGGCACGTTAAGCCGTTGGTCCCGATTACCAATGTGGTAATCGTTAAGCAAAGTTGGAAGCCTTAAAGGCGGCTTGATAAGTTCCAACAGCAGGTGGCCACAAACCTGCCTCCGCGTCCAGCAGTGGGCAGCATAGGCTGATATTATTATATTTATTATGCTATTTTTGGAAATAAATTATTATTTAGTATCTTTATAGTAATCCTGGTTTATCCCAGTCCTATGAAGGTGTATCTATGTGGAGACACATCTAACAAATACTGACTCTTTGAGAAAATTTTATATTATGTGGTTCATCTATCGATATCAATTGCTATGGTTTATTATTAATATTCTAGAATTGATAGTTTTAGTTATGACATAGTCAGAAAACACACGACTGAGACACAAACCATAACACTAACAGAACCTACTTTAGGTTCTGTCAATTGCTTTTAAGATGTCCCGTGTTTTCGGCCTTATTTTCTGAAATGATTTCTTTATCAGCTGCATAAATTTATTCATAACACTTACACCGAAACCGAATATAAAAACATCTTTCTGTGCCTGATGATGAAACAGCAAATATCAGAACGTCGGGCCATTATTATATTATTCTACCTCGAAGTCAGGGACCATCGTTGGACATCCATCGTGTATTTACATTTACGAGCTTTACAGATTTTTTTTCAACGTAGCGTCTCACTAGTCATTATTGCAATATCGTAGGTGCATTAACAAACATGAAATTGACATACACAAACACCCATACCTAAACAAAAATTTGTTTTGTGTGGGGTTCAAACTACTCAATCCATTGAACGAAATAGTCTACGCTCTTAATGACAACACCAAGACATCGTCATCGCGGTTTCTATTTATATCACCAGACGTCTTCTATTTATATCACGTCATTAACATCCCATAAAATATTCAGAAAGAGTTAACGTCGCAAAGATTTGACCCACCTTAATTACGCTGCCACAATTGCAGCGCAAGCGCAAATACGTACGATCACAATAAGCTGTTTACATTTCTCAACTGACAAATTGAGGCAAAAATAACAGGTTCTTTCAGGGTAGTTTCATATAGAATACTTGCTTTACAGTGTTAGTGAGTTAGCCGTTCCAGAAATTATCGAACGATTGTGAAAAACAAGGAATATGTTGGTCTTCTGTATTTGGGACATTCACTCATTCCCTATCGGCCGCGACGGGAGGCGTGCGCGCACATTGTGACAAAGACGACGGACGCGACGGACGCAACGCGTTGTTTTAATAAACAAAAACAATTACATTGTGCGCTATGATGGGCAATTAGTTATTCCACTCGGATGTTGTGTCTACCGGCAATATGACACGGTTAATGGTAAGTGATAAAACATTACTACAATTAATTCAATTTTTCCCGTATATAATACGATAACTTATCACGTGTTAATTTTTTTATATTGTATTTTACATTTACCGTTTAATTTTTAAGTATCGCATGCAATTATTTAAATACGACGTGAAGCGAAAGCGGGTTAATTTTAGAGAACGCTTTTCATGAGATTATAAAAGAATACCTTTTTGTTATGCAGTTTAAATGAAAATAATAAATGTTTATTTATTTTATGTTTTAAAGGTTTATTTTAATACCTAATAGCAATGGTACCCCATAATAATATAATAGGAAAATAGGGTTCAGTATTCTAATTTATTGCTAAATTTAAGTATTAAGTATTCATCTAAAAATAATGTTCCACTATTCATGCCCTAATATGCCTTTTTAAAATAACAAATTAGTTAATCTACAAAACCCTGTGTAAATTTGTGCTACCATTAGCAAGATCAAACTAAGACCTTTATCTCGTTTTGGACTAATTTTAATAGGTACTAAACTCTAAAATTTATCTTAATTTGGGTTACCGTCTTTATACAGACAATCGCTTTACTTGAGTTAATACATGAAGTGGTCCTTAATTTCGTTAATAAGTCTAATATCCTGCAGTTACTCATGCATTCAGATTCGTCAGTACCAATTAAGTAGGTACTTTTTTCGACGGTTCGTTAAAAAGAACCGACCTATTAATAATCTATAGAAATTATCATGGTGCATGATACATTTAAAATGGATGGATAGGTGTATGGACGATTAAATCATATGTACCTTTTGTATTTACCAATATTAAAGAACTAAAAAAATTTAAGGAAATCAACCAATCCTTGAAAGTCGGGTAAACTCGCCAACCCGCGCTGGGTTAGCGTACTAAAAGAAGTTAATGGATTGAAATTGGAATTATTGCAACATACTTCAGAAGGGAATGGGTTATTACGTTTCGGTTTGGAATAAGTATACCTACTATCATATTTATTTCTATATATCATGGTGAGCCACCACCAAATACAGCTCACTTACGAAAATACAACTCGTGGTATTTTCCAGAACGAGTAATAGTATTCGTCATCAATAACTTATAAATGCGATAATTTTTGCAATAAGCAATCGAATAATGCTGGATTTAATTATTAAAAGTATAAATAAAAACAAATAAAATTGAAACGTTCAGTTCAAAAAATGTTGATGTCCCCAGGAAAATAAATCTTTCCGGTTTAATTTTTTTAATATGATCTAAGCACAAAGTAATTCCCTACTTCGTGGTTTAATCTACACAAAACGAGAGGCTATGGTGGATTCCGACATTACATATTTCTCGTGCGTTGTAGTTATTGAAAATTTACTACGACGTTACAAACAGAAGATGCATAACGGCTTTTTTGATTTTATAAAATGGTAGTAAAATTCTAATAGTTTATTACCAAAACATCAAATCGAGATAGGCAACTTTAATAGTGTAATAACCTATTTTTTTAAAGTTATTTTTCACACTAGTTTCTCTTTCTTCTTCACCCACATCCCCGAATTAAACTAGCCTTATTTGTAAAGATAAAAGACGTCCATTTTAGGGCAAATGCCTTCTTAAAGTCACGACAACGGCCTGATTTGTGATGTACACAACCAGCTTTTACCCGCGACCTTTACCTTTACCAGTTCATCGGTCCATCTTTTGGAGGGCCTACCTACCCCAGGTCTCTGTCCACGGTCGTAATTCGGGAGCACTTCTGCCCGAATGCGTTCTTCTGCGTATTAGCCCAAATTTTCCTTGATTGTGTGAATGTAATCGATTATTGGTGATCCAATAAATTCATGTAAAAAATTTCTTAATGTTTCAGGTGATAACGTTGGTGCTCTGCTCATTACTCGTAATGAATGGTGTAATGAGTGCAGTGCTGCCTTCGCCAGGCGACTCCACTGAACAACTCCTGCGAGAATCTGAAGAGAAACAACTGAAACAAGTTTCCGAGGATTATAAAAAATACAGCTATATTATAACTACATACTTATAGTATTAGTTACGTTACGTTACCTGAAGCTACGCCTGTGATTTGAAAATAAATGTCTATATATCTAGAAAGTTTATGTTTGCGTTTATATAAATAATACCTCAACTCAAAAAAGATAATGTCTGAAAGTCACAGTACCAACATACTTTAAGTAAGAAGTTCTAATAATATAAAAATGACTTGAAATTTTCAGGCTTAGTGTACTTATTCTAAAGTTTATGTGAAAGGTGAATATGGTGAACCATTAAACTATTTAATTGTAACCTAAGCATTGCATCCACACAATATGCTTGAAAAAAAATATAAAGAAAAAGCATAAGGAGACTTAAAAAAAGACAAGCCTTCTTCAAGCCTTCGATTGTCTTCGCTGGATCTCCTCAGTGGAGAGTTTTGTTCCGGTGGTAGGTAAGTAGTTAAATTATTATTAATATTAAAAAAGATGTAAATAGACTATTCGTATATGCTCCCGCAGGGTTTATACAGCATAAATTATTTGAGTTTGAGTTTGGTACGTGGTTGTCACTCGAGAAACTCTTACCTAAAAGGGTTTAATAACATACAACTATATTAATGGTAAAAATCTTTCCAGGTGGTTTATCTAAACTGCCATTCCATTGTATAAGAGGTCAGTGAGTCTACTTATTCGGGCTATCAAAGACTTCAGTTCTGAGAATTTTCAGCACTTACTATACTCGTATAAAACACAAGGCACAAATTATTTTTAAACCTTCTATACCCCACACTTTCTCTTATCGTAAGTACCTACTTATCAAAAACGTGTGGGTTGTAAATGTAATCTATCAAACTACACTGGTTAATTGAAAGTATTTGTTAGTTTGTATTGTACTTATCGGATTAATAAGACTAATTAGCGCATTAATCACTAACAACCTATTAGGGATGGCTTTGTAATGTATAGAAAGAGAATTACTTTATTCTTAGGTTCCTCTTGGAATAATTTTGCTAATAGTAAGTAGTCAGTAGGTATGATAAAAGTGTTAAAAAGGTCAGTATATGATGGAAAAACTTATTAGTTGTAAGGTAAATGCCCAAAGTGTCGATGATAGCAAATTTAACTGGAACAAAAAAGCCTTTAAATAAAACTACATATTATTACGAAGTTTGTGCGTGATGGGGTTATTTCGTCATGGTTTTAGCAGATCAGCTGCGGAGCGTTGGGTGCTTTATTCGCCGTTCCATCCAAGAAGGGTTCAAAAATATCCGTTACTCGTAATTTATACAATTTTAAAATCAGTGTTGTCAAGATTTATATTATAAATTAAACAAATTAAAATCGAAATATTACATAATCAACTATTTATTATGATGCAAAAAAAATCATTGAATGTAATCGAGATGAGAAAAATTAAAAGCTATTCTGCATTCCTTCCTGCTGATCCGTGTGGTTGTAACACTATAAATACAAGGACTGTAACTGAAAACTGTATTCATCATATGTTAGACAAATAAGAAAAAATTTATTGCTCTAATTATTTAATATCTAAGATAAGTACATTTATCGGTGAGCTCTAACCTAGACGGAGAGTCTGTATTTTGAAGTGCGGTGATATAAACATGCAGATATTTTTAAATGTAAATTTTCTGTCGAATGATTTCCAATGTCAGTCTGGAGTCTGGAGTTTTGCGGTATATGGCAAAAGACTCGCTCCCTATTATTATATTACATGGGACCTAACATCGTCGGCGAAAAGTGGGCATACGCAGTACACCTCTGCCAGTCCCGCTTGGGGAATATAGACGTGACGGTGTATTCTGGGATTTTTGATAATTTTTGCCATCCATCTGTGTATATCATAAGCATACAAAGTCTTCAATGAGCTCAGTCAATTTGTAAGGATATTGCTACAGAGAACAAAGAAGTGATTCTCATACAATCAATATTATTTTGTATGAATATAAACATAAATATTTGCGTATGAGACCCCTTTGTTTGGTATTCTCATGCAGCTACAGTACCAGTTCCCGGGTCAATGTGATGTTATCATTTGAATCCGATAAACTATTTCTCAAAATAATAACATCACGTTTCTTTAGACCATATCATCACTCCACCAGATTTTTAATAAAGTTTCAAGAGGCTCAAGTCTTATAAGCCTCACTTGTAGTTCAGCCACATATCAGGCTAAGTTCAGATTATCACTATAACGCAAGTTTCAATAATCGTGCGTGACACACATTAAGATTTATTAAGATTTATGAAAGTAAAAACAGTTTGGCTTCATGTACGTCGTCATATGCTACGTATAATATTTGGAACACCATGGATGGCTTCTGGACGGGTTCTACTGTAAACCACCTAACATCGCACGCAACCAAATGAATGAATTAACGCTTGTCGCTTAGATGGTAGGTCAATGGATTTGATGGTTCTAGACTTAGCGGATTTTTGGTTTCTGATGCAGACATAACACACTATCTGTCTACAAAAATTTAGAAACTTATACTGAAAACCACCATTTGATTGCTCAAACTATTGGGTGCAGTTCGAATCTGTTATTTTTAACTATGTTCGGTTGTATGTATGCTTTTTTTATGCATGTTCACCGATATTTCCGACAGTTGTTGACCGATTTTGATGATTCTTTTTGCATTGGGTTCAGTCTATACTAGACCACCTTGGAGCTATCTCCAAGGTGGTCCCATTTTAATTTCATTGGTATTGGACCTTGGACTTTAAAGATGCACCAGGGAACTCCTTAACGACAAACAATACGAATGCGTATATTGAGATATTATGGGTATTACATTAATCCTATAGGTACCCTACTATAGAACTAAGCAGAATGTTCACAGACTTCGAAAAAGGCTCCTTCTTGCCTATAATAATAATAATAATATCCATCAGCAACTTGCTCTTAAATATGGCCTTGTGGATTCTGAAGTACCGTACTACCAGTACCAGCCTCTTCCAGTTCTCGAAAGTGGTCATATCACGCTCTACTGGGATCGATCTATTATCACGGACAGGACTATTGTAGCCAATAAACCTGATATCGTGATAATAGATCGATCGATGCGTCGTGTAATGCTAGTTGATGTCACCATTCCGCATGATGAGAACCTTGTGAAGGCCGAAAAAGAAAAATTATCTAAATATTTGGACCTGGCCCATGAGGTTACCGCCATGTGGAATGTTGATTCAACTATCATTATTCCGATGGTCGTTTCAGTGAACGGCCTTATAGCGAAGAGCTTTGATAAACATCTTGAGAAGCTCTCGCTAGGCACTTGGGTGAAGGGCCTGATACAGAAGGCAGTAATGTTGGACACGGCACGCATTGTGAGGAGGTTCCTCTCTTTGGAGCCCTGACCACCGGTAGCTTGGGTCGTAGACCTTGCTGTCGGTGGAGCACATTTTTTTTATACAATATATATAAGAATATTTGTATTTTATATTTTTATATATATTTTGTAAGAAATTATACTTAATAAATATGTACATAATAATATAATTTCTTTATTCGAGTGACCAGGACTCATCATGTTAGTAAAACTTAACCTATGTTAGTATTCCGTCGTACAAAATATTCGATTCAATACTACGCCATCCCGTGCGAGATGGCGCAGCAGTGCTATACGGCAAACAGCATGAATGTAAAAATTCAGTTATTATGAGTTTTATATCAATCTTGTAGGTACCTCACTGTATAAATAAGTAGGATAATATAAAGGAGGTATATAAATAATAGTAATAAATTCACTCATCACTAAAAATTGTAAAATAAAAACCTGGTGCTGGTTGGTGCAGTCGGTTACATGGCACCGACTTCAAATATTTATTTTTTGCTTTTTGTAGTCAGTTTCCCGTTTTTTAAAAAGTTTTTTTTCATGTAATTGCGTAATTAAAAGGAATCGTCTTGATTTAGGCACCAAAATGACTGTCAGGTAATAGGCTCAAATAAAAAACAATCTATCTTCCCTTATTTATTAATTTTCTGATCCAAATGTACCCACATAAGCGCACAATACGTCAACAACCAATACTTACTAGACGCATGTATCGTCTGCTCTCCTTCTAGTCGAAGGCATCGGTTCTTTGAACCTCTGCATGGACCTCCAGCAAGCCTTGGCGGAGGCGCTGTAAGTGTCCATATACTCTGTTCTTCCTGGGAAGTCTGTAAACCAAGTTCGTATGGCTTGTGGAGCGACGCCAGTGTGTACGGGGCCGGGAGGGTTGATAGTCGGTCTGACCACTGGCGGGTTCTCGGTGAAATGTGTTGGATCTTTGTAGCAACGTAGCATCCCCAACCGATTGCTCTCCATCGGTATTGGCGCAGTGGACTGAGCTGCAGCTTTTATTGTTCTATAATCGGCTACTGGGAAGGCTGTGAAGAAGTTTTTATAGGTAAATATACTATAAGCGCCAATTTATTTGTTCGGATGAGCTGATTGAGATTATTTTTCACCGAGCATCCTATGTGCTCGGTCGTCTCCATTCGTTAATCTGCAAGCGGAGTAAAATGTCCATTAGAAATAAGGAGACGCTTTACAAAACTTGCGTTCGACCCATCATGACTTATGCGTGTGTGGTGTTCGGGCATTCGGCCCCCTCCCACATCGATAAACTCCAAGTGGTTCAAAACCGCTTCCTCCGTAAAGCCGTAGGAGCCCCCTGGTTCGTACGGAATGTCGATCTCCACTCCGATCTAGGTCTCGAACCTATTCTCGCCTATATTAAAAAGGCGACAACACGACACTTCGCGAACGCATCTACCCATGCGAATCCGTTAATCGTAGCCGCCGCGACATGTTCTCACCGACCCCCCCGATGCTTTGTCATCCCTTCTTTCCGCCCAGAATACGGGCGACGACGACGACGTAGTCGTAGATCCCCTCCTATAGCCGGCCGTTGACCGGTGCACTTAGTAGTGCACCCGTCCCCCTACAGCGACTGTCCCAACCGAGGGCGCCTCTACAAGGCGCCCTCGAGTATGTCACCCCTTGCCCTTCTGGCTGGCTAGAGCGTAGTGGTTGCACGCTCGCCTTTAAGTCCGGTGAAGCTGTAAAGGCCTCGCGGCCAACAGCTTACATCACTCACACACACACACACACACACGAGATTATTTTGTATCCCTCTGACAT
The DNA here is from genome assembly GCA_905147815.2 of Phalera bucephala. Classification (NCBI taxonomy): domain Eukaryota; kingdom Metazoa; phylum Arthropoda; class Insecta; order Lepidoptera; family Notodontidae; genus Phalera; species Phalera bucephala. The sequence continues at coordinate 13,233,981 of LR990628.1, read as the reverse complement.
CCGTTTGAGATATGGCCTTGGAGAACCATATGTAAGCAACTTATAATGTAAACTAACCACTATAACTAATCTGTGCGCAAGGGGGCATTCTACCTGTGTATCTTTTTTATGATTTAAGTAAGGTAAGTTTCCTATATGAACCAATTCAAAAAAGGGAAAGGTCAAAAAGGAAACAACTAACATCTCTTCTTAAAAGTAGCCTGGTACATGGTGATCATTTTGCTGTCGAGGTCATCGCACGGGTGGTCCAAGATGTCGTTCGTTACATCCACCATCTGAAGGACATTAACCTCATTTACTAATCGGTTAACTTTGGAGATAGTGACGTTAGAACTTATTTTTTGTATAACGTATCTCATACATACAAAGATAAATTCGAGGGTAAGGTGCAAAGTGCATGAATACGGTGGCGCGTAAGCCAAATTTATAAAGTAGAATAATTATAAAAAAAAGAATCACCTATGAGGTAGGTGCTTATTGGCACCTCACTGAACTGCGGTATTTTAAGTCAAATAATGATCTAGTTCTGTATGAAAGCGAGAAGATTTATAAACCAAATCATAACAAAATCCGCATAGATTTTGACTTGAACTGCAACAATTGCGTATGTGGTGGTCGTGGAGCCATCATGTTCAATCGTTAGGCAGTCAAAACAAAATCACATTTATCAAGATTTTGACAGCTGGTATTCTGGGAGTCCTTAGATTACCGGTATCAATTCAAGAAATAGACGTTATGAAGGTTATTGTTATGAGGTCAAAGTTATGTCGATCGAACAAGGAGTCGTTCTGTTTTAATATCAGCAATAATTCGAATCAAGCTAGGTAGATTAGATGTCCAGTGAGACTGAAAAGAAGGCCAAAAACCGACCTGCTTCCTCAATATTTCATAATCCTGGCACAATTTCTGTTCCTTCTCCAGCAGCTGTTTGTACTGCTCCACTCTGGGAGAGTACGAGTGGGCATCGCAGTGGCAATACGGCGCCACCGGAGCTGGTCTGACGGTAGGCGCAGCATCTGGACTGGGCGGCTCGCATGGCCTGGACAGGATTATTAGTTGTTACCCGCCGTAAAGGCATCCCTCCGTTTATTTGTTTTATATGACTTACTGTACTGTTTCATGTAAACGTAATTATCATAAGTTGGTATTATGCAAAGGGAAATTGCAAGACAAGCCGCTGAGTTTCTCGCCAGATCTCCTGAGTAGAGCCCTGATCCAGTGATCGATATAAAAATATAACGTTTGTAACTAGTTTTGGCCATGTTTAATGGCCAAAATAAATGACTTTGCAGTTTGAGATTGTCTGATTCTTATATTGTTAAAAGGGGTTGACATTGATAGGTACGTTAAGATGTTCGGAACATCCAGGGCATAAATTACCCGCGCATGAGTATCCCGCGATGCGGAATGTATGTAAGTGGAGATGATTACCACAAATCAGTAAGTAGTCACCCTTCCCATGAGGCCCGATGCTTCTCATATTTGAACTATTATGCAACGACAGCGACGTATCAAAGCAATCTTTGGTTGGCAATGTCGGTTTAAGCAGTTGATTTATGTAATCATATTATCTTAACCACGCGCGGAAAGACGCAGAAGGATAAAAAAGTGTAAGCGGATCGATGGAGTGAAAATTGTGGTCACCTGATGTTTGAAATTTTAACCGCCAGTAAGGGGTCCCTACCTTTCTTAATGACTACCGCGTGTTCACTGAGAGTAACGGCTTAACGTGCCTTTGAGGGAGCCCCATATATGAAAATAGTGACACTCGGAGTTGAAGGCTGCTTAAAATTGGTTTAGTGATCGCTAAAACACCGCCGTGGCTCTGAACCGTGCTATCGGCGCATTATTGCGCGCAACACATTGGTTAATTACGTATTAGTATAAAAATGTTAATATATGTAGATACATACTTGCCAACTATAGGCTTTGGAAAGGGCCATTGAAAATCACTTGTCACTGTCGTTTTGAAATCCATTTGGAAAGTGTACTGCAAATTATTATGTATTTAATTAGTTTAGCTACATTTTTCAAAACAACAATTCGCAACTTCGCATTGAATCTGTCATAAAGTAGGACAAACTTGTCTTACCTTAGCTTAAAACGTTAATATTTTTAAGATTTATTATTATTATTCTTGCTAATTGACACCCTACATAATTTAATACTGCCTTTGAGACCAAAAATTTGACCTGTACCAGAATTTCTTCAATGAGGGAAGATAAAAACATTTTTGATATTTTGAGACTTTTTTTTCTTTTATTAATGGCCATAATATTAACAGGACTGAGATTATCATAACTATTTAGGTAAAGGTGTAGTTTTCTAGAACTTTTATTGTACATCAATAATATTGAGCTGGTATACTAGAACTGAACTAATAAATCATATTTCTAGTGTCTAATGTAGCGGCTTCTCAGTCTTGTTTATGTGTAAACCAGCTACTGTTATTGTTTCGCTCTCTTTCTCACAGAACAATTTAATCACATCGTATTATAACATTGTTGCCATTTATTAAAATTAAAGTATAAGTTAAGGGAAATATTCTACCTATAAAATTGAAACTTGTTAACAAAATTACCTTAATAATACAATATTTAAACACGAGAAATATTTAGAAATACTTTTTATATTATGAAATGAAACTTTATTTTTAAGATTGTTTTTGTTTGATACACGTTTTAAGGAGTAATTCAACTTTGTAATGGCAATTTTTTGTTTTCATTTTAATTATTTCTACTGTCAACATTGTTGTTTTGCTGTCATCCGTCATCAAATCAGCTGTGTATCACACACGGAGAACATGTAACATAATAAATGTGCGTATTAAAATTACTGGTGTGAAAATGTCCACTGAGACAATTGATAAAAAATTAACTCAATGTTTATGATATATTCACGGCGGAAGAGACATGGCGCGCCGGAGGAGCAGCGGCATCACGAGCCTGGGGTTTAACCAGGATCAAGGTTTGTGTTACTTCCTAGTTCGTCAACCTGAGTTCTTTGTTCTCGGGTGGTGTGTATTATTCATGATTTGGATGGCCTAAGTGTTGAGTGTGGTGTTTGTGGTGGTGTGACGGCCGGCGGCGGAGTGGCATCGTGCGAGGTCGCAGCAGGGCGTCCCCTCGCCACGCCGTGACCGCGCTCACGCTCTCCACGTGTTGTTTATATTTTTAGTGCGCGCCCACGCGCAATTTCCATTCTTCGCGTATTCGCCCGCTATTGTTTTGGGCGTTGGTTTTTCTTTGCTAGTACTAGCATGTACTTGAAATTTGAAACGCAATTCCATTTAATTTTAATCAGTTGCAAATATTTGCTTGTATAAACATGTTTTGTTTGTTTATGTTTAGAAACTATTCTTGAGTTACAAGTTGCATTAAATGATGTGAAGTATGAACTGCTGGCTGGTGAACAGCTTTTCATAACAATGGTTGAGATATTGTTTAGGAAGTCTGCTCTTGATTAGTTAAGGTGCCCTAATTATTAGTAATACCTAGCCTTTATATTTTAACATAAGACTTGTAAGTAGAATACAAGAGGTATTCATCTAACCATACCATTTCGTTATAACTATACCATTATATTCAACTTTGCTTTTTTAAGATTTATAATGACTGAAAGCGATGAATGAAGGTGTACAAATGGGTGACTTAGTGGCAAACCATCTACTTTATGCAGATGACGCGGTTTTAATAGCGCCAACAGCCACTGATCTGCAAACACTAGTCACAGTTATGAAAAACGACTGCATGATCAATGGCTTACACTTGAATGTGAAGAAAACCAAGATTATGGTTTTTGAAAGGGAAGAAACCAGAACGAATGTAAGGATTGTGGTTGGTAACGATGTGCTGGAGCAAGTGAATGAGTTTGTATATCTTGGATGCGCCTTCAGTAAGGATGGGAAATACACCGCTGACATAGAGAGAAGAGTGAGTGCAGGGAACAGAGTGAATGGTGCGATGGGAAAGCTACTCGGGAGCCGGCACTTAAGCCATAAGGCGCAGCTGGCCATACATAACGGAGTTCTTGTCCCAACGCTGTTATATGGTAGCGAGAGCTGGGTATGTAAGAAGGAGAATGAAAGTAGGATAAATGCGGTAGAAATGCGACCTCTGCGGAAGATGTGCAGAGTGAAGCTGACCGACCGCATTAGCAACAGCATAGTAAGACAGCGAGTAGGTATGAAAGATAGTATCGGTGTAAAGATGAGAAAGGGCATGCTCCGTTGGTTCGGGCATATAGAAAGAATGCCAGAGGAAAGAATGACAAAACAGATATACAATGTGAAAGTGGAAGGATGCAGGTACCGGGGAAGACCTAGACTATCTTACCACGACCAAATAAACCGAGTCTTATCTGATGGAAAAGTCAAGAGTCTCCGTAACCGGCGAGCGTGTATGAGACGAACTATGAGAGTCGAGGAAGCCAGAGAGGTATGTAAGGAAAGAACCTGTTGGAACTCTGTACTCTCTGCCTACCCCGCAAGGGATCTGGCGTGAGGTTATAGATAGATAGATAATGACTTTTAAGCAGTTAATTGTACACTGTTAAATACAGTTATTATTACACCATTAACCCAGTACTTTTGATTCTATAACTAGTTTATACAGTAACTGTGTATGCACAGATAATCAATTTCCAACAAAATAATTACAATTTATGAATTAATTACTAATTATGGAATAAAAATATTTCATTTAAAATCATGCGCCCAAATTAGTCTACTGCTGGACATAGGCCTCTTCCAATGTGCACCACAGAGCCCAATCCCCATGGATTCCAAGCCATCTTTATGCACCCAGCTCCTGTCGGCTATCAAACATAAGTTGTCATTCCCTCTAGCTGAGGCACTACATTTGACACTCTTGACCACAATACGACCAGCTCGTTAAAGCCTGCCCCTTGCTCGGGCTTGAATCCATTTAACATTGTAATTGAAAGATATTGAATGCTTGCAGGCTGCTTCACGTGCTGCCTTAAAACCGGCCTGCGAGTCTACAATGTGGAGCCACTTGTTGAGAAAGCTCATTACAGTAAGTTTTATTTTTATCTGTCTAGATCATTTGTGCCGCGTGGTCCTCGGCTTAGAATAGGACCAACCCATCTCATCCCATCGGGTGTCGTACAAGGCGACTAAGGGAAAACTAGGGAATGGGCAGCAGCGTTCTCTTAACACTTCTGAGATCAAAAACTGCGCTCGCCAACCCGCCTGCCAAGCGTGGCGAGTATGGCAAATCCCCCAATCAATATTATGGAAGAAAAGAAGAAAACCAGGCCCCTAGTCCCCGGCGGTCTTGTTCGTCCTGGCCACGGTAGCAGCCATGGTAACGACAGGACAAGGGGTGCTAAGAATCTCCGGCAGAGATTCGGCTACGACTAAAAACGAAAATTGGCCCTGGTGACATACAACGCACGCACTTTGAGGACAGATGAGAAGCTAGTTGAGCTGGAAGAAGAGTTAAACAAGTTGCGGTGGAGTATTGTTGGTTTATCGGAGGTCCGAAGAGAGGGCGAGGACACGATAACCTTAAAATCCGGCAACTTGTTTTACTACCGGGAGGGCGAACAGCAGTCCCAAGGTGGTGTCGGATTTATCGTCCACAAGTCACTCATAGACAACGTTGTGTCCATCACTAGTGTGTCGAGCAGGGTAGCGTACCTGATACTCAGAATATCCAAAAGATATTCGCTGAAGGTCATACAGGTCTACGCACCGACCTCGGCATACTCAGATGATGACGTCGAAGTTATGTATGAGGACATTAGTAGAGCCATACATACTTCCAAAACACACTTTACAGTGGTTATGGGTGACTTCAATGCGCGGCTGGGCAAAAGGGGCGATGATGAGTTGAGAGTGGGGCAATTTGTATATGGGCAGCGCAACCCCAGGGGTCAGAGGCTGGCCGAATTCCTGGAGCAGGAGGGACTCTTTATGATGAACTCTTTCTTCCAGAAGCCGCCTCATAGGAAATGGACCTGGATGAGCCCTGATGGTTCCACCAAAAATGAAATAGACTTCATAATGAGCACCAAGCGACAAATATTTAATGATGTCTCCGTGATCCACAGGGTAAAAACCGGCAGTGATCACCGAATGGTCAGAGGCACATTAAATATTAATGTCAAAATGGAAAGATCGCGTCTGATGAAGTCTACGCTCCGACCTTGTAATGCACATATCCAAAACCCCGAGAACTTTCAACTCGAATTGTCGAACCGCTTCGAATTGCTAGACAGCAGCGCGTCAGTGGACGAAATCAACAATAGGTTGGTAGAGACTGTCCATACGGTCGGGTCCAAGCATTTTAAGCCCCACCGTAAAAATAGGCCTCAAAAGCTATCTGACTACACCCGAAACCTTATGGCTGAGCGACGTACCATGACACTCCAAACCTCCGATGATGCTAAGTCCTATAGGCAGCTCAATGGACAGATATTGAAGTCCTTGCGACACGATTTACGGTCCTTCAATACAAGACGTATTGAGGAGACCATAGAGCAGAACAAGGGCTCCAAAGTGTTTGCAAGAGACGCGTCTATTGGGCAAAGCCAGTTGACGAAGCTGAAGACGGAGGACGGAAACGTAACGTCGAATAGGTCAGAGGTGCTCAGGGAGATAGAGAGGTTCAATGGGCAGTTGTATACCTCAGTAGCTGAACCTGTTGTTGACTTGGTAAAAGACCCAAGAGCCAAGCTAACCCGACACTACACTGAAGATATCCCGGACATCAGCCTGTACGAGATTAGGATGGCTCTCAAACAACTTAAAAATAACAAAGCGCCGGGTGAAGACGGAATTACCGCAGAGCTTCTGAAAGCGGGCGGATCGCCGGTACTTAGTCCTTCAGAGGCTGTTTAATTCCGTCTTGCTCGAAGGAAAAACGCCGGAAGCGTGTAACAGGGGTGTGGTGGTACTCTTTTTCAAGAAAGGTGATAACACTTTACTGAAGAATTATAGGCCCATCACACTGCTGAGCCATGTTTATAAGTTGTTTTCGAGAGTCATTACGAATCGTCTCGAACGCAGGTTTGATGACTTCCAGCCTCCCGAACAAGCCGGTTTCCGGAAAGGCTTTAGTACCATAGACCACATACATACGCTGCGGCAGATTATACAGAAGACCGAGAAGTATAATCAGCCACTATGCTTGGCGTTTGTGGACTATGAGAAAGCCTTCGATTCGATCGAGACTTGGGCGGTTCTTAGATCTCTCCAGCGATGCCGCATTGACTATCGGTACATCGAAGTGTTGAAGTGCTTGTATAATAACGCCACCATGTCAGTCCGAGTACAGGGGCAGTGCACGAAATCAATCCCCATAAAAAGAGGCGTAAGACAGGGAGACGTCATTTCTCCGAAACTGTTTACGGCCACTTTAGAGGACGCCTTCAAGCTCTTGGAATGGCAAGGACTTGGCATCAACATCAATGGCGAATACATCACTCACCTTCGATTTGCCGACGACATTGTGGTCGTGGCGGAGTCGCTGGAAGATCTAGGACGAATGCTCGGTGACCTCAACAGAGTATCTCAACAAGTGGGTCTTAAAATGAACATGGACAAAACCAAAATAATGTCTAACGTCCATGTCGTACCCACCGCACTCACCGTTGGGAACTCTACTCTTGAAGTTGTCGACGAATACATTTACTTGGGACAGGTAGTCCGGTTAGGTAGGTCCAACTTTGAGAGAGAGGTCAATCGACGAATCCAACTCGGCTGGGCAGCGTTCGGGAAACTGCGCAATATCTTCTCATCCAAAATACCTCAGTGCCTTAAGACTAAAGTTTTTAGTCAATGTGTGTTACCAGTGATGATATATGGATCAGAGGCGTGGTCTCTTACAATAGGTCTCATAAAAAAGCTCAGAGTTGCTCAGCGAGCTATGGAGAGAGCTATGGTCGGCGTTTCTCTACGCGATCGAATCAGGAATGAGGAGATTCGTAGAAGAACCAAGGTTACCGACATAGCCCTTAAGATTAGCAAGCTGAAGTGGCAATGGGCGGGTCACATAGCGCGTAGATCGGACGGGCGTTGGGGCAGAAAGATTCTAGAGTGGCGACCACGTATTGGCAAGCGCAGCGTGGGACGACCGCCTGCCAGATGGACCGACGATCTTGTGAAAATCGCAGGAAGTCGTTGGATGCAGGTGGCATCGGACCGGTTACGCTGGAAAGCGATTGGGGAGGCCTATGTTCAACAGTGGACAAGTATGGGCTGAGATGATGAGATCATTTGTGTCTACTTTGTGAAAGACGAAGGGTTTAAGTTATTGCTTGTGGGTGGCTAAGATTCCACTTGAGTGAGAGTCACAGATATCTTCCAGTTGACACAATACTATCCTGATTTGGGATGTGATGAAGTCATGTTGATGTTTGAAAAGTGAATGATGGGAAAATTTTGAGTAAATAGCTGATTTAACTGCTGGTATTATATGTTTACTAAAAGTTTAAAACAAGAGGTTACCATATGATTTTAGGAACAAAAGATATGGCCAGTAATGGATAGTGGGTGATGATGATAATAATATCAGCCTATACTGCCCACTGCTGGACAAAAGGCCTTTTCTCACAAATCGAGGTGAGAGTGATTAGGTCATACTCCGCCACGCGGACCCAGTGCAGATTGGTGGAGGCAGGTTTATGGCCACCTGCTGTTGGAACTTATCAAACCGCCTTTAAGGCTTCCAACTCGGCTAACGACTACCACATTAAGTGGTAGCCGGGATCAACGGCTTAACGTGCCTTCCGAAGCACGGAGACGCTCGAATATATAAATGCCACAAACGGTCACCCATCTCGGGCCGACCGAGTCGAACGCTGCTTAACCTTGGTAATCGGTAAGAACACCGCGGTCGCACAGCGCTACGAGCGCCTCAATTATAATAAAGAAAAAACCAACAGCAATGCTTAAACTAGAAAATAGCATAGATTAACTTGTTTTCTTGTCTGTGTGATGTCAATACATTGTTTAAAACAACAAAAATAAATATCATCACGCCTGCATTCCCCAAACAGATGGCAAAGATTTACTGTATACATACACTTTTCGCCGCCAACACCAGGCCCCATATAAATAGGGGTGAGCATATTCCCATTGTACCACATACAATGCCAGACCTCAGAAAAATACTGGATTTTTTTCTATTGTATAGTATCGTATCGAATATTTAAAATGTCCACGTAAAATCGCATTTCGCAGACAAAGCAGGTTTGTATCTATTGACTTCTGCCCACATAACCACTGTTTTGTTCTTCATTATCCATCATATCTACAAATATTAAATATATGTACATTTGTTGTCCATTAAAATATGTTAATATATTGCTAATGTGTTTTCCGCACATATTTAATGATTAGTGAAATATGTAATAAAAAAGAACGGGTAATTTTTACAGATAAGTGATAACCTTGATAAATATGTATTCAGTGCATATTAGGTGTTAAAACAGTCTACAAATACCAGGATTAAACTTGATTGCGAGCAAAGTATATAGAAAAATCTTTTTTGAAATAAAATAAAACCGACTTCAAAAAGCAAAAAATAAATATTCGAAGTTGGTACCGGTTAGTGTAGTCGGTTACTTGGCACCGACTTCAAATATTTATTTTTTGCTTTTTGAAGTCTGTTTTAAAAAGAGTTTTAAGTTGCAATTTTAAGTGACAAGTGAATTATTTACTAATATTTATATACCTATATTATATTATTTTGCTGAGTTGTACAGCAAGGTACCTACAGTATTGATATAATAACCATAATAACGGAATCAATACATTCCTGCTGTTCGCCGTTAAGGAGTCCCCTGGTGTATCTTTAAAGTCCAAACTTCAAAACCGATTTCATTAAAATGGGACCACCTCGAAATTATACTTAACCCAACGCATAAAGAATCATTACAATCAGTTCATAAACTAAGTTTTATAAAAAAAAAACAACCGACCTTCTCCTTTTTTGTAGTCGGTTAATATTCTGATTAGTTCTATGGCAGGGTACCTATAGGATTGATGTAATACCCATAATATCTCAATCTGGTGTTTATCCAAGTCCAAGGTCCAATACCAATGAAATTAAAATGGGACGACCTTGGAGCTATACTGAACCCAATGCAAAAAGAATCATCAAAATCGATTCATTATTGGCGGAATGATCGCGTAACATACATACAATAAAAAAAAGTCAAATAAAAAGGAGGAGGTTGTCACCTCCTCCTTTTTAGAAGTCCGTTAAAAATAAAAACTAATATTTGTATATATTATGTTCTTCAGTAATACACAGTCTTTTATTCAATGTGCACCACATTTACGATTATTAATAACATAAAATAGCATATAGCAGCAGCAATAGCAACTTACCACTAATAAATGTAATTGTTCAGTGTTTGGGTGTTTGTTACTAAATTATGTCTAAACGGCTGAATTGATTCAGATGAATTTTGACAAAAGGGATCTTATAATCTAAAACTGGAATAAATTTACGCCTTGGGCAAAGCCACATGGCTTATAGCAAAAATATATTATTTGCTTTATTGGGTAAAATGTTCTTATTTTTATTTTGTGCTACTTTGGTTTATTTTACCTTATACCTTAAATATTTGCAATTTTATTTTATATTAATTGGCAGTTCAAAAGGTCCATATTGGTTCAATGTTTCATTCTCGTAATTCTAAGCTAACAGGTACTGTCTTTCAAGTTAAAAGATCACCATCAAATCTGCCTTCTTAAAATACATGACACGTAGGTATCGATGCCATTCCTCCTTGAAGCGCCCTTGCGCTCGTTGCCCTCTTGCCCTTCCAACTGAACTGTAGTTATTGCGCGCTCGCCCTTTTGCCCGATGAAGTTGTAAAGGACCCTTGGCCACCAGAATACACTTTTCACACATACAAAAAGAAATGTATTAATTTGGCAGAAATATTATAAAAAAAAAAACTAAAAAAAAAATAGAAAGTACACGATATTTTATCTTAGTTAGTTACTAACTACTATTAACTTAGTTTATATAACAGTAGTACGTACCTACAATATATCCCCGTAATTGGGATGGCATAAACCACAGAAATTTTAACAATAAAACTCTAGAAGTGAAGTAGTGCACAAGTTCGTTCAAATCTCCTTCGCTGCTTTGCCATACATGCACCGTTCGAGAAAAATAGACACAGACACATATTATTGCTGTAAACATTACTTTCCGATTAATTGTAATGTTTCCGATTAAATGGGACTGGGCCGGCCATATCTGCCGCATCAAAAATAACGAATGGGTCAAAATAATAACTGACTGGTCCCCACGAAATACAAAAAGGCAACGCGGTAGACCCAGGCGGAGATGGCGGGACGAACTGGACCACTTTTCGAAAGACTGGCCTGACATGGCAACGAACAGAGAGGAGTGGAAAAAGTGGAGGGAGGCCTTTGGCCAGCAGTGGGACACATATGGCTCGCAATAATAATAATTGTAATACTTTATAAGTACACTTACATGTTTGGGAAGGCGTTTCACTTCCCGGATATGCTGCAAAATACCAATTTTAGCCACTGTTGTCACATACATTAGTTTACGCAATACTGAAGCATTTTATGATATTTTTGGCACATGTATGGCGACGAGTTCACACGTCTATACAATTTCGAGTCTTATTAGTAAGGTTTCTAAGATAAACCTGTTACAGCGTAAACTACTAAAAATCCAAATATCCTGCTAATATTATAAATGTGAAAGTTTGTAGGATTAGATATTTGTTACTCAATCACGCAATCACAGATAGTTTATTATATTATATGGCAAAATGCTCGCCCTCTTATATGGGATCTAACAGCGTCGGCGAAAAGTGGATGTACCCAGAACATCTCTGCCACCCCCGCTTAGAGAATATAGGCCTGATGCGTTAACACATAGGATACTTTCTATCTCGGAAAATATTTGGGACCTGTCTAAAGTAAACGCGAACGCAGTCATGGTCAAAAACTGGTATGTCTAATATTTTATTTATACATCTTTCTATCTATAAATGTTTGGACTGTCCATTTCATATCTATGTATGCAACTTTTAAGGAATGAGTGTGAATGAACTTTTATATTTAGACTGTGTGATAGAAATCTAATCAGGTTTTGAACACCGTCCAAATGAGAGTGATGTGTTATTTTAATGACTGGATGCCTTTTTATCTACTCGCTGAAGTTTTGAGAATATGATAAAGATGTGTTTTGTAGTTTTGTGACTTCATCAAGCGGTCACTTAATATCATTGAGATGTGTACGTAAATGTGTAGCATTCGCTTAATATCAGCTCGAGTGTGGTTCTGGCGTTTCGTCTACTTGAATCCGTTAGATGACTCCATTGATAGATCCTAGTGCACATTTGCCGCCACTCGAATCTATCATACCCATCAATTCCAAACAATGGATTATAACATGTATAAGTATGTTTAGGGTGTACGTGAACTAGGAAAAAATAAAAAAGTATAAAAGAGTGAAACGCAATGCAATTGCTAAGATCGATCATGACGACGCTTCGCCGGAGCCAGCCAGTGGATTCGAGGGGACGAAGCGGATTCTGGCACCAATGACTGTGTGGGCGCCACGTTAAAGGAGCTCATAAAAGTCGTTGTCACAGAAAGTCGTTTAAACTTTTCAAGTCGCCTGCAAGGCATCAAACTTGGCTTAACGACTACGACATTAAGTGGTAGCCGGGACCAAAGGTTTGACGACACTTCCGAGGCACGAAGATGCTCGAATATAAAATGACAAAAACCGTCACCCATCTCAAACCGACCGAGCAGAACGCTGCTAAACCTCGATGATTGCTAAAAACGGTCCAACGTCCCACAGCGTTATGAGCACCTCAAAAACATACCTACTAACGTAAAAATCTAAAGCAATTGTAATGTACAACCGATAAGTTTGTAAAATTTAATTATACAATGAGGCAAAAGTTAAATAGATACCTATTACCTTAATTTTACCTTATATTATTTGATTCTGATTGTATTTAACGACGAAGTACATACTTTTGCTAACCGATTGTGCCGTACGAAGTATTATGTATTCTGCTTAGTTTGCACATACCAACTGTAAGGTCATGAATATAAATTATAAACGATACGGACATTAAACATACATAATTCCACGTTTGCGTGGAATCGGGAATGAATTTGTAAACACGCGTACAATTTTACCGAGTAAATGAGGCACTTGGTAACTTCGACAATCAGATACAAATATATCAAGTTCAAATTCAAGTTCCGGTCACATCAACCGCCGGGTGCACTAAAGTCGACATGTGGCATTGAAAAAAAATAGTAACAATCTCCGCTGTAATATCCGAAATGTCGAAGTTTCATATTTTTGTAGTTTAATTGCACACAATATACATTTATAACATTTAATTATATTAGGTGCATCAAATAGGTACAGATTTATTTACAATCGTCGGAAACCATTGAATGTGTGTTTTTATAAATAAGTTTATATCGGTTTACATATGTTTATACTCGACGAAAAATAGATGTTTGTGTAACGTATATACTTACTTATGTATTGGTCACGTATGCATAGTACTTACTTGCATCATTAGTCATTAACTTCCATACGTTCAACCTGATTTTTATTGTCTATGTGTTTATGGGTTTTATGACATCTAAGAATCAGGCGATCTCAATTCAGCATACAGACATTACGGTTCCCGTAGGGAGATGCCCTTGGGTGACAGTCGCAGATAAGATAGTATTTATTACGCGTCAGTTTATTTGGACACAGAACATAAAGGTTTGTCATTATGTCTTGTGCCCAAACAAACTGAAATTCATAACTCAAGATCATAAGAACAGTAGGTTATCAATTTTCTTTTATAGCAATGATATAAGTAGACGCTGATCATACGGCGGAGTAGTTCATAGATTTCCTGTAGGATCCCACGTCTCTGACATGTTCAGAAAATCCATCCATCGTGATCGATGGGTGTAAATGATGATGTTGGATTAGAGGGCTAGTAATGTGCCCTTTTTTGTATCAATTATGGTCCTTAGTTATCTGGCCTAGCCGTACTCTAGTAGATTACTTCATGTCAATGTCTTTTAAAATTCACCGCCTGTGAACAAAATGTAAAGGTTCGTCGCTTATCACACAATTCAATAAGTGGCAAAAACGTTGCTGCTTTGAAGTTAGCTTTGATATGTTGCGCCCAACATGATGGTAAGTATGCGAGAGACTTGAAGTATGTAGGAGAGGGTGTCGCCCGTTACTCTAGCTGCATTTCGGTTTGAGTAACTCGTCTTATTTATATAAAGATGGGCAGAGCCCCTTATTTTACGTCGTGATGTTTACATGAGGGATCCCTCGTTTGAAATGAGGGTGCATCGGACATTAATGTCTCATGATGGGGCGAGGGGACAAAAAGGGAAATCTTCGAAGCATGTGAACGACTCTTGCCGTTCACGTGTTCCGAGATTCAAGAGCGAGCGAGTCTAATCGCGGAGCATATATACCTGTGTGTATAAAGAAGTGATTCCGATAGTACAGTTATCAGTTTCTCTTTCATTATTCATATAGAGAAACTTAAACACGGTAACTTACGCGTGAGGGACGCATCTGTCTGCACGAAGTTATATTTGAAATCACTTTCAATCCGCAGTTGTCTTGGGCATATTGCAATGGTAATTTGTTTTATTCAGGCAAAGAGGAGCTCGGCGAGGTGTCGCTATGCGAGATGGTGTTCCGCACCAACTGGTTGCTGGTGGTTAAAGCGCGCCGCCCCTGCAGCCTGATGCTTCTCGACGACCAGGTGCGCGCCTTCCGGGCTGAGGTCGTGTTTAAGTCGCCAATACGCGCCTTGCGAGCCAGGAAAGACAAGTGAGTTCACGCTCTTGTAGCTATTAATCCATCTATATCACCTCTCCAGATCCCTTGCGGAATAAGCACAGAGTACAGAGTTCCAACAGGTTTTTTCCTTGCAGATGTCTGACTTCACTCTAATACTTCGTTTCATACACGCTTTCCGGTTACGGAGACTTTTAACTTGTTTTTCAGATAAGACACGGTCTGTTTGGTTATGATACCTATAGCTGTTCTTGTAGCTTTATCACGATAAATGTTGTCGTTGACATAGAAATCTGTGTTAATAAGACATAATATAGATTTTATTTTCTCGAGTATCCAATAGAGACATCCTTTACATCCCTGTACGGCTCAGTTTCACGTCCATATCTGTGCACACCACCCTTCTATTAGGTTACATGTAATTCAGGAGTAAAATCCGCTGTAATTATTTCAACAAACTCTCGGGTATCCAACAAAATGCCTCATACATGCAACAAACTGTCTGTTATTCAAATCTTGCTTAATTGAGAGGCCACCCAGACCCATCACTATGCCAAATTTTAGACTCGTTAATAATGAAATTTGATTTGACGACAGATTCGTATAAATCTCAATTATACAGACAATTAGGTATATTAACGGCAACACTAATAGCCCCTTCTTCTAATAAGTAATACAAAATAACAATCAGATTATATAAGACCCATCGCGATGACAAATGACCCAGCCAAACCCATAGCGATGACAAATTTCAGTCTCGTTAATAAAAATATCTCTTTTGATTTGAAGACAGGTTTGTATAAACCTTCATAATACAGACATATACATTACACCGGAAACTCTAATAGCATCTACTTTAAGTTACAATTAAATGAGACGATGTAAGCAATCAGTGGTCCATAGGAAACGTGACCGCCGCAGCTGGGCTAGACAGTTACAACGTAGTAAATACGACCAACCGATAAGATAACGACAACCTTCACCGAATAACCCAATAAGTTTTGAAATATTGAAACCATTCTCGACCGTAGATAATTAAACTAACAATAGTGATAAGTTCAAGATTCTCGAAGCCTAGTGTACGAAACGAATTGTATGCTAGAGTAGCCATACGAAGAGTTATGTTAAGAGATAGAGATTGCGCATGCCGTAGCTAAAGATTGTTAATGTCTATGGATAGATTGGAATTTTACGCCCCCGAAACTTATTTTGTAGGGTAAAGTATTGTATTTTGAGGATTGTGAGTGCGCCCCACAAATAATATCTGTGGTGCACCCCACAAATAATGTGAGCCCCCTCTACGTTTTGCGGTCCTGGCGGCCGCCCCCGCGGTCAACCCATTGCCATAGTGCTATGTGTTTTCCGTTTGGAGTTATCGAAATCTATATTCCATGTTTGGACTTTTTCTCCACAGGGGGCTAAGGAACTTGCGAAAATATTTCAACCCCGCACAACTAAAAAGGATTTAGGTTTGTTTAAAAACAGATTGCCGATAGCGGTCGTGCTGGTCCGGTGAAACTGTAAAAACCTCGTGGCCAACAACGTAGATCTTTCACACACACAAACATCGTGCTAGAACTTCAAGATCAATAAAAAATATTCTAAAAAGCATTTAATTTTATTAATTAATCGGTTAATATTTTTGTCGTTAGCCAAATAAGAAGGAATGTTATTTACCTTTTGGCAAACTGGACACCTTGTCGGCTAGAAAATATTTGCTAGCTTTTTATAAAGAAATTTATATATAATAGTGATTCTAAAATAAAGAGAATAACCTACCGCTTCGAGTGGGAATCGAACTTACGTGAGTTGGATACCACATTACGTAATCTGTCACAGCGGGGTGACCGCCCTGACCTACCGCTTCCGAAGCAGGTAGCTGAAGCAGTCAATAAGTTGAAGAAATTAATAAATGCCTACTATTTGTAAGTCAAGACAAAGACTTTGCTTTGTGTTCTACTACCTTATCCGTAATGATGACTTAATATTTCGTAATTTACAACTTCTTGTATTTAAACTTATTTCTTGTATTTTTACATAGGCAGTGGATGTTTTAGGTATTCTGAGGAAGGCAGGTTTTATTATTATTATTAATGTATGACTCATGGGTCTGTAGCTTTGTTGCGTCGGTGCCTTTTTTGTAATTATACATTCATTTTGTACGTTCACAGCCTCGTACGTAGGTCTCGTATATAATTTTACCGATATAAAATATTATTATGCCTGATAATCGAGATATTACCTACCTACCTACTTAATGTATGTCTTTATTTAAAACGCAATAATAGGTAATAGAACACAACTTTTGAACCACTGACTTAACCGTCTTTATGCCTATGTTTGTGTTTACACTAAATGTGTTAGGCAAACTGGCAGCAAAACCAGAATGTGTAAGCAGGGCTAAACCTGATGTACATAAAACGCGAGTGTAAATATACTCGCCTTTTATCTTTAATTATAAACTCAACCGTAACCGGCGAGTGTGTATGAGACGAACTATGAGAGTGGAGGAAGCCAGAGAGGTATGTAAGGAAAGAACCTGTTGGAACTCTGTACTCTCTGCCTACCCCGCGAGGGAGCTGGCGTGATGATCTGGATAGATAGATATAAACTCAAACATTTGAGTGGCGAACTTAAATGTATTTAATATTTAATCTTAAAATAAATAAACATAATCAAGAAGCCGCGGGCGCGCATCTCATTGAAGCAACAATTACGACCTGCAAAGCAAGTATTCATTCGTTTACGCGAGTAGTCACTCTGCGATGGTCGCACATATGGGGATTTGAACGATCTACGCGGCCAAAATTATTTTATATGCTATATCTATTCAAAAGGATATATTTAAACAAAAAATGAATCTTTTAAATATTAAACTGGTTTATTGCATATTTTTACTATATACATAGTTAGAAATATTGAAATTACTAACTGTCACTCTAAAAAATCACTAGCTAGATTCGGCTTCGCAGGCACAAGAAGTTCCATCGTTTCTGGCAAATAGCAGTTTAGCCTTCTTTTTATTACGCTCCTCATGCTACTTATAAGAGGGTCTGATGTTAGGAGTAGCCTATTAAAAATGTCTTTGTTACAATTTTCGCTAGAAAATTTACGCGCATAGTCTTGGCGGTACGACCTAAAATGTTTATTGCGTGCTTCTGCGGCCTCTTCTGAAAGCTGCCTAATGGGAAATAAAGCGTTTTTATAATAACCGCACCATGAATGAGTATGTTGTGCATTGTTGGACTCATTGGGTGTCAAGGGTGTAACTGCACATATAAACGAGCTGTGTCTAAAGCATAGATAGATAGATAGATAGATAACACTTTATTGTTCCACCAGAGATACAAAAAGGAGATAAAAGAGGCAAGATTACAAATTGAAAGTTAGTGTAACAATGGGCGGCCTTATCACTAAAAGTGATCTCTTCCAGGCAACCTTTGGATGGAGAGAATCTGAAGAAAACGTAAGTATTTCGTATTTTTCTGAATCAATGATATGCCCGCTCGAAATTGTTTCAAGTATAACTTTTATTTGAAATATCAGGTTATAATGAATGCCTGTTATGTCAGAAGCCAATTTCGGGTCTTCGAAAAATCTTCGGCTCGTGTTACCATCATTGGTATTGCCAAAATTTGCTTTCGGTAAATCCACTAATAGACCCGTTTCTTGGCGAAACCGTCTCTGGATTTTGAGTTTCATATTTTTTCTGCTTTAGTTTTCCTCTCTATATATATTTTTTCACTGGCAACTTATAAGCTAAGTGAAGAATACTTTCGAAAAGTCTTATTCTAGCGTGTAAAACGGAAAGTTCAAATTCTATAGCCTCTGGATGTACTTCTTTTTGCACGTCAATCTTGTTGAAGTCCTTAGAAGTTGCTCCGCAAATGCAGCATCTACTGTAGATGTCATGCCAGTGGCACTGTTGCAGACCTAGCCATCTACCATTGTCATGATGAAAACATGAGTAATTGAAAACTTATTTCCATTTAAATCTACTTCTGTGGTGTTAAGCGACATCGCTGATTTATTTACATAGTTTATTTCGTCTTCTGTGACGTCCTTATTTTCTTTAATTAGACGGCATTTTATAGGACGACAAAATCGAGGAGATGAAGGCGCTGGGTTTTGCCAAATAAGTTTTTCATCGTCATTGCCAGAAACTAAACGTAATGGGACAAAATAACTTTAAAAATGGTGGCATCTGAGTCGTCATCATTTACAAATTTCTATTTGAAGACTGATGTGACCCATCACAACCCCACTTTGAAATTAACTTCAAGCTCTCACGTTCTTGCTGTTGTTAAAACCCTCTTCTAAATAATTAGATAATCGCTTAACTGTATGGTCAACTTAAGGCTGTAAATCGGTTTCGGCGTAAGTACTTGTGACTCTGCACGATTCTGGAGGAGGATAACGTTCTTGTTTCGCTTTTTGTAGCAAGGTATAACATGGGAAAAAAATCTTGATTGTATTTCTCACTATTTCATACTGTCGGCGACTTAAATCGGCTTCTACAAACATTGTCAATACTTGTATTGGCGTCAGTGAGCAAGTTTTATAACTCTTTGATTTTGTAAGAGCCTTCTTATATTTAGTTGCACGAGTCGGAATACTGGTGATTTCTTTGAGTATATCGGATGCATCTCGTTTTCCAGCTTTCCGTAACTCAATCTAAGGAACGTGAATAATAACATCGTTTTCCAAAGAAGACCGTACATGAAGATGTATGGTCTGTGTGTACTGTACTAAAACTAAATAATGGAAAACATTGTATAGTATAGCTTTCTTACCTGATGTATTGGGATCCATCACAAACACTTCAAAAGCTATCACACATATATATACATACACGCGCCACGTGCGCCGGGGCAGGGTGGGATCGGCTTGGTATTGTTTCCTGAACCGTCCCCTAACTCAGGTAGTCGTGTTTTTTTTCATGGAATGTGTACTTTATAAATATGACTTCTGGCCGCGTAGATCGTTCAAATACCCGTATGTGCGTCGTGCGAAATAACGTGCTCTGCGCGTTTAAAATTAAATTAAATAATGCCGTCTAGAGTCATTCCCACCTGTAAAAATGCTATTGATCGAAAAAGAAACATCCTGATCCTACTGATCACATTTCATACGTATTTAAAGCATTCAGGTGCCGTATTATTTAAATAACGAATTAATTCTTCCGTCTGTATTTGTAATAGTAAAAGACGCGTCCATTTTGTTAGTGCTAGTATAACGATTTTATTTTTTCCTAGTTTTATTTGCTAAGTACTTTATAAGTTCTAGTATTAAATGGTATTAATATAGTTAACTACTACGTCACGGTTTAAATATTTAGTTAAGATGATGAAAATATATTTTCCCTACATCAAATTACTAGAAACCTTACAAGTATATCTATTAGTGCTAGTAGTAGTCTAGAGAAGAGTGAGTGCAGGGAACAGAGTGAATGGTGCGATGGGAAAGCTACTCGGGAGCCGGCACTTAAGCCATAAGGCACAGCTGGCCATACATAACGGAGTTCTTGTCCCAACGCTGTTATATGGTAGCGAGAGCTGGGTATGTAAGAAGGAGAATGAAAGTAGGATAAATGCGGTAGAAATGCGAGCTCTACGGAAGATGTGCGGAGTGAAGCTGACCGACCGCATTAGCAACAGCATAGTAAGACAGCGAGTAGGTATGAAAGATAGTATCGGTGTAAAGATGAGAAAGGGCATGCTCCGTTGGTTCGGGCATATAGAAAGAATGCCAGAGGAAAGAATGACAAAACAGATATACAATGTGAAAGTGGAAGGATGCAGGTACCGGGGAAGACCTAGACTATCTTACCACGACCAAATAAACCGAGTCTTATCTGATGGAAAAGTCAAGAGTCTCCGTAACCGGCGAGCGTGTATGAGACGAACTATGAAAGTCGAGGAAGCCAGAGAGGTATGTAAGGAAAGAACCTGTTGGAACTCTGTACTCTCTGCCTACCCCGCAAGGGATCTGGCGTGAGGTTATAGATAGATAGATATCTATTTCTTGAGTTTAATTTGCATTAAAATACACGTTACCGCAAAAATGATTTTATTATCATATACTCTAATGTCATCAACATTTAACCCAAAAAGTGGTAATATTTCCGCGCTGCCTACATTACCCGGGTGGGAAGTGCGGTGAGTGCGGGGCGTTTTTTGAATTTTTGGCTTCACCGCGCGACGTACAATTACAACTGCGCGCGGCTTCTGGATATATTATTCTAAGGTGTGCGCATGTGTGGGCACTTCTGGCAGTTACGAAACCGGAGGGCGAGAGTGGAGGTAGTGTTGCAACATGTGTGCATTGGCGAGCCAGTAATACTTTCTAGAAGTAACCGATAGGTAGCAGACAGTTCAGTACTAATGTTTCAAAGTTCTCTAATCAAAAATCTGCTGTGAATCCTAAACTCTATATTATGATGGTGTTGGTCTGGACCCTAGGGTAGCAGTAGTGTTGTCGACGAGCGTGCAGGTGCTCGCGCTGCCGTCGCTAACGCGCGTGGCGCTGCTTCGCACGCCGGGCGGCGCGCGTCCGCTGGTGGCGCTGGCCAGCGAGCCCGCCGCGCCGCACCTGCTGGCCGCGCCCGCGCACCGCCGCGGCTCACTGCAGCTGTTGGTGAGACACATTATTGACTACCAGCTGTTACTGTGCCCGCTGGTGGCGCTGGCAACGAGCCCGCCGCGCCGCACCTGCTGGCCGCGCCCGCGCACCGCCGCGGCTCACTGCAGCTGTTGGTGAGACACATTATTGACTACCAGCTGTTACTGTGCCCGCTGGTGGCGCTGGCAACGAGCCCGCCGCGCCGCACCTGCTGGCCGCGCCCGCGCACCGCCGCGACTCACTGCAGCTGTTGGTGAGACACATTATTGACTACCAGCTGTTACTGTGCCCGCTGGTGGCGCTGGCAACGAGCCCGCCGCGCCGCACCTGCTGGCCGCGCCCGCGCACCGCCGCGGCTCACTGCAGCTGTTGGTGAGACACATTATTGACTACCAGCTGTTACTGTGCCCGCTGGTGGCGCTGGCAACGAGCCCGCCGCGCCGCACCTGCTGGCCGCGCCCGCGCACCGCCGCGACTCACTGCAGCTGTTGGTGAGACACATTATTGACTACCAGCTGTTACTGTGCCCGCTGGTGGCGCTGGCAACGAGCCCGCCGCGCCGCACCTGCTGGCCGCGCCCGCGCACCGCCGCGACTCACTGCAGCTGTTGGTGAGACACATTATTGACTACCAGCTGTTACTGTGCCCGCTGGTGGCGCTGGCAACGAGCCCGCCGCGCCGCACCTGCTGGCCGCGCCCGCGCACCGCCGCGGCTCACTGCAGCTGTTGGTGAGACACATTATAGACTACCAGCTGTTACTGTGCCCGCTGGTGGCGCTGGCAACGAGCCCGCCGCGCCGCACCTGCTGGCCGCGCCCGCGCACCGCCGCGGCTCACTGCAGCTGTTGGTGAGACACATTATTGACTACCAGCTGTTACTGTGCCCGCTGGTGGCGCTGGCAACGAGCCCGCCGCGCCGCACCTGCTGGCCGCGCCCGCGCACCGCCGCGGCTCACTGCAGCTGTTGGTGAGACACATTATTGACTACCAGCTGTTACTGTGCCCGCTGGTGGCGCTGGCAACGAGCCCGCCGCGCCGCACCTGCTGGCCGCGCCCGCGCACCGCCGCGACTCACTGCAGCTGTTGGTGAGACACATTATTGACTACCAGCTGTTACTGTGCCGCTGGTGGCGCTGGCAACGAGCCCGCCGCGCCGCACCTGCTGGCGGCGCCCGCACACCACCGCGGCTCGCTGCAGCTGCTGGTGAAACACTATTACACACTATAGAAAACTTAATGAAAACTGCTCGATACCCACCTTGATACTATCACAGTTAACACATGTAAACAGTTGAGCATCTTAGTACTAGTACATTGCTCTATGGGGCTTTTTAGAAGTGTTCATAGGGTAGTACGCTCCGTGATGAGCAAGCAGACTTATCCTCCTCCTCAATCCCGCTATTTTCATTTGATTTCTTTCCTTTTTAAAAAACGTAGCCGCACTCTAGCATTGATTCCTGTGTCGTGGGTGCGTTTACAAATATGAAATTTCACAGTCACACAAAAATTTGTCCCGTGCGGAAATCAAACCCGCGATTATTAGACACAGTGGGCGGAGCGGCTTAAGCTAACCACTTAACCACTGCGCTAAATCGTCCGTCAAGATGACGGGATCAATAGAATTATTAGTCAGTATGTTCAAGCACATTGAGGTTGTATTTGTTTATATATTGTAGGTATTGTGCCTCGTTGGTCTGGTGGCAAAGCGCATCGCTTTGTGATCACGAGGTCCTGGGTTCAAATCCTAGGTCGGACAAATGTAGTTTTTCTAACGAACAATTCCCAGTATGAGTCCGGAGTCTGGAATTGTGCCCGGTATATGGCAATAGGCTCGCCCCCTATTACATGGGACCTAACATCGTCGGCGAAACGTGGGTGTACTCAGTACCTCTCTGCCACCCCCTCTGGGGAATATAGGCGTGACGGTGTGTTTATTGTAGGTACCAAATAGTACCAATTAGGTACTAAATACTAGTGATCCCACCATTTTGACGTTCACTAGAATGGGCCTTCAGATGTACTTACCCATATTTGTGCCTGCTTCATTCAGGACGTAACCCGGGCAGTGAAGGGCGCCCACTCTTCGTCGCCGGCGGTGCTAGGGTGCCACCAGAGTGAGCTGGTGTGCCTGAGCTTGTCTGCAAGTGGTTCACGGCTGGCCACGGCCTCCGAACGCGGCACCATCATCCGCGTGTGGGACACGGTCACCAAGCACATGCTGCACGAACTACGCCGAGGATCGGATTATGCTAGCGTCTATTGGTCAGTATCTCTCCTTTACCAAGTTAGTCGAGGATCATCCAATCTCCGCCGATGGTGCTGGGGAGCTACCAGAGTAAGCTGGTGTGCCTGAGCCTATCTGCAAGTGGGAAAAGGCTGGCCCCCGCTTCCGAGCGCGACATCACGGACGGCTTGGTCCATTGGTGAAGAGCTCCACCCGCTAGACCCACTGGATCGAGCAGTCGCGGATTCGATTTCCGCGCGGAACAAATCTTTGTGAGGCCCACAAATATTTGTTTTTGTCTGCGCGTTGGTGTCTGTGAATTTCGTGTTTGTAAACGCACCCATTATACAGGACTAAATCCTAGAGTGGAGCTACGTTTTTATTAAAAAAATAAAGTAGATAACCTATCTATCTATCTATCTATAACCTCACGCCAGATCCCTTGCGGGGTGGGCAGAGAGATAACCATTATCCGCATCCGCAGGAACTACGCCGATGATCGGACTACTCCAACGTCTATTAGTCAATATGGAGTCATATTGACTAATAGACGCTGGAGTAGTCCGTCCCCTAGCTAGTGGGTAGTATAATATCGTCTTGCCAGGTCATTGTAATAATAGGCAAGCCCTTGCAATTACCAGCGAGTAGAGCTTCAACGGTTTCAAAATCAAAAGTTTTTTATTCATGTAGACCAAGAAGTAGTTATGAATAGTCAAGAAAGAAAAGGTTAATGATTACTTAAGACTACCACCCGTTCGGAATAGTGTTATAAAAACGCTCGAGTCGGCGCTTAAAACGGTCTCGTATTCAACGTGCTTCAACGCTCGTAAGCGTCGACTTAGCGCTAAACGCTTGACTTCCACGCTCATTTTTACAACACTAGTTCGGAATGTCATTCCTGTGGAGAAGGGCAAGAAACTCCACGGTTACTCTTTTAATATTTTGTATACATTTTGTTCATGGGGTATGGGAGAACAATGCAGAACGAGTTAAGTAGATGGGCTTAAGTATAGATTAAACATAAATATACTTACACTCATGGTATCAATCAGTGTCTATACAGTCCTCCCATATACAAAATAAAGACTGTAATTTAAATTTGTTAAGGTATATATAATTAGAAAAATAATAACAGAGAGGAGCCGTGAGAGCTATATCGACGTAGGAATATAATGCGGTCCTACGTCGATGTACTCCAGGGGTGGAAGTGTTAAAGGGTATAACGCCGCGAGTAACTTCGGAAAAAGCGCAGCACACCTCTCTACACCCCTGAGCCGCTCACACCGGTGTTGCCCTCAGTTGTCCTAGGACGACCGTCTAGTAAGCGACGAGTCACCGCCGGCCACGGGTAATTAGGTATCACTAATTATGGCCGGTGTCCGTCCCCTTTGAAATAGTCCAGTTTTTGTTCATCAAACCTCATTTACATAGCCCTTGTTTTCTTCCCATAATTTACAATAGTCCTTGCACCTGCCGGGGTCAGTTCGCTGTTTCTTCATTTTCAGCAAGTGGCTTACATAACATTAACTTCTCGCAAAGGGCCTCTACGTGTTGGACCCATGTCCCCATGCAAGCCTTGCAAAGGTCCGGGTAAAGCCCGTGAATCTCAGCGAGATACATAATAATAATAAGAAAAATAAAACTGCTTAATATAAAATATATAAGGAGTGCGAAATACTTGGCTATAGCTCCAGTGTGATGCCTAACGAGCCAAAGTTCAACAGAACTATTGTTAGAACAGAACAGTTTACGAGTATGACTTGAGAAGCAGCCATCTTTTTTACAGAACCCTATGAGAGTAAAGGAAATACGATACCATCCTTACAATCTGCAACATCATCATGATATTAATTATTACCGTTAAATCAATTTTTAAAAATTATCACTATTCCCCAAGCGGAGGTGGAATAGATGTATTTGGCCAAATATAGCCTACAAAAACATATAATATTGTGTGTTATGCGCAGTATAAACTTCAACCAGTCGGGCTCGCTGGTGTGCTGCGTGTCGGACAAGGGCACGGTGCACGTGTGGGCGGCGCGCGGCGCGTGGCCGCACGTGGCCGCGCCCACCGCGCACGCCGACACGCGCGCCCTGTGCGCCTTCGGCGATGATGACACCGCCATCGGTGCGTACCCTTGCATATTCAAACCCGCACATACACCACGCACGCACGCACACACACGGACCTACGCACGCACGACACTCCCACACGCACACACACCCACACACACTCACGCAAATACACACACATATACACGCGCGCGCGCATATACACGCGCGCACGCATATACACGCGCGCACGCATATACACGCGCGCACGCATATACACACGCACACGCATATACACACGCACACTTCACTACCTTCATTATGTTTCTGTAGCGATAGGCACTCGAATAAATGTTTAACCATTTCCCCAAATAATTAACTTTAACCTTATTTAGTATTCGAGTATGTTCGTATAGGTTTTATATCCCCCAATACTATAACCGTTATTGTAACTATGCGCAACGCCTTTAGCCCGAATGCCTTAATTCAAGCAAGACCCGTGCAGTTCACATTTTGTTGTAAAAGTAGAATGTAAAGCGCGTTTGCCGCTTGCCCATTAATAGCAGAAAATTCACGTGTAGAACGCACGAATACACGCGTGCGTCATGTAACGATGCGCAATCACCGATATGGACACACCCCTAAATATAAATATATTATTTGGTTTCAGTGATTTGCGAAGACGGTACTTTCCACAAGTTCACATTTGCAGCTGAAGGCAACTGTCATCGCAGCGACTTTGAATATTTCTTACAGGTGAATAATTTATCTTACATTGTTATTTACTTAATTTAATCCTTCAATAAAATACCTGCATAGTATTTAGAAAAGAATACCTACATCATACAATAATAATAATATCAGCCTATACTGCCCACTGCTGGGCAAAGGTCTTCTCTCACAAATCGAGGTGAGAGAGATAAGGTCGTACTCCACCACGCGGACCCAGTGCGGATTGGTGGAGGCAGGTTTGTGGCCACCTGCTGTTGGGAATTGTCAAGCCGCCTATGAGGCTTCCAACTCGGCTTAACGACTACCACATGAAGTGATAACCGGGACCAACGGCTTAACGTGCCTTCCGAAGCACGGAGACGCTCGAATATGAAAATGCCACAAACAGTCACGCATCTCAGGCCGACCATGACGAACGCTGCTTAACCTTGGTGATTAGTTAGAACACCGCGGTCGCACAGCACTACGAGCGATATTATACAAATCCCGTTATAATCGCAAGTGAAATGTCACTTCATGACAGACGCAGAGCTGCCGTTTGCTATGAAATTTACCAAAGTTCTTTTTTTAATTAGTAACCGTGCGGACCCATATTTCCCTGGAAATAGGAAAATTTTACTAAATGATAACTCAAATGCCTCACCGACGCCCCCCTGTCAATGTCATCCAGGGGCCAAAAGATCCTTGTCGCACTATAATTACAAAGTCCTGTCAACCATATCAATATGTACAACAGTTAGAATAATATCATACTTACATAAATAGAAATGATTCTGTGACTCATCTACGCATTTATTTTAGTGTCAGTATCGTAATTGGATTGTAATTACAATACCATTACAGCCAATAACCATAACGACGACAGGTAGTAACTTTATAGTTTATGTTCCATTTCAAACAGAATTGTGCACCAAAATATTACGATGCCCGAGCATTTCCTAGAGAGTACCCTCCCATTAATGGAATCAAGGAATAACTAACATTTACCTATATAAAGTATGTTTATCGTTTTATTATTGGATGAGGATACATACTCAGTTTTTTATGCCTACATATTATAGAATGAATGCCCCTCGCCGTATCTGTGTGTCTGTCTGAACGCGATAACCTCAATAACTACCGAACGAATTTTCATACGGTTTCCAAGTGACGGAGTGATTTAAGAGAAAGAATTATAATTCACCCCTGCGAAGCCGGCGCGTGTCGCTAATGTATTGTAATATAGATATTTGTAATATTTCCAATGTAACTTTACTTATTACACTTGTTCCCAGGTGGGCGAGGACGACGAATTCATGCAATAACGTTTCTTCATAATAAATTGACTATTGAATAGTATGCCTATTATAAGTGATAACACAGTGAAAAGTGGTGATTTATATAGTAATAGTTTTAAAATACTATTACAATGCTTATTTTGAAATACGTTAGTACGGAGTAACTTTAGTAATATATAACATCGTTGTCGTATTGTATTAGCAATAATTGCATTTTTCTTAAAAACAATATTGACAGCGAATGTATCTTAAACTGTAATAATGGAGTTCATATAAACATTATTTGTTTAAATTTAATGTAAATAAACATATCGGTTTCAGTGTTGAAGTTACAAGTGAAATATAATTAATATATTTAAACGATTTTTATGAATATTATTACAAATCTCACTTATTTACGCATTACTTGATAACTTTCGTACTGAAAACCATTATTTACTGCTTAGATTTAGTAATAATCCCCATGGAACATTTGTTTAAACCCGCAGGGAGCTATTCTGTAGCCAGCACATTATTTATAATATAATAAGATTATGTCACAAGGTTAACGATAAAAATTTCAAGGATACGTAAATTGTTCCCAATTTATTTAAAAAATAGATATAAAATAAGACAGATATCACACATACACTGTGATATCTTTTTTAATTGGCTACTATACTTTTTGGCACCAATTTATGGCGGGATAAATATCTAATAACACAATTGAATAAATTCTGTGACCACTATTGGCATCGGGTAATATCAACTAAGAAATGGAAAAATTGTTTACGAAGATGTTTTTCATATACAAAAACTTTTGGGAATGTTCTCTTGCAAATCTAGTTGTCTAGCAAGTTTTACTGAGTCATGGTAATTTTAAGTTGTATTTCTTTTTTCATACATAACACATGTTTGGTCATACAGAACTTATTTTTGTAGTCAGTAGCAAGTTTCAAGATATAAATGGACTAGAACTACAGATTACTTCGAATAATGTTTCACAGTAATACTCTTTACAATAAATGGAACCAATTCACGATCCTTATAAATAGTCATTAATAAAAAAATATTATTAGGGCTTTCATTATTATGTTAAATTTTAGTTATATATCAAGTCACGTTATGGTAAAAGACAGATGGCACTAAATTGCATTTGTTTTTATATTTAGGAAAATGTTTTCTATGATTCGATTAGTTAATAACTAACATATTTCCTACACACGTTCCCCATATTTTGGATTAAAAATAATTAACATATACCTGTGCTTTGAAAATAATTTGAGAAGACAAGTCTGTTTATAACAATAAAAAAAGATATATAAGCTTTGATAACTTCTGTAATATTGGTGTTTATAGATATACTTATGTAATATATTATTATGATGTTCTATTTCATGAAATTTAGAAAAAATGTACATAAGTATATTTTTTATTACAATTGGTAAATTTAACTAAAATTGTCTTTAAGCAACTCCTTATGTAATCTTTCCAAATTTATCTAAGACTCCCAAGGGATTCTTCCTTGGGATATAAGAGACTTATGAGAGAAATCTGAAAAAAAAACTCACGAAAATATACTAATTTAGTATACACTGTGTGAAAATTCAATGTTTGTGATGTGGCTTGATGCAATTATTTGTATGTGCAAGAAATAGTTCAGCAGCTTTCAACCATAGCAGTGCTGATTGTTGTGGTCAATGTATTTATGTAATCTGGAAACAGTAACACGATTTTCCATTTACATTTTAGTCATACGACTTGTGTTCACAATATCCTAATTAAAGATATAATCTGCAATAATATAGTAAGTCTTTATAAATATCTGTAGTTATTGTTGTTATATAAAATCATTTTTTAACTTAATTTTACTAACTGTATTCTTGGAAATAGCTCAATTTTAAAATTGTACCTTTTGCATTTGCTCATAATATAGCGACTACAATATTCATTGAAGCTTGTCAAGCTATTTTGTGCAAAAAAATCACTTTTGTTTATAATATTTGAACCGAGATAATGTTAGTAAGATTTGAAGTATAAATCAGTATCAAGTAGCATGCCCTTATGTAAAATTATATTGTAAAGTTATATGTATAATTATGTAAATATTTTTAATAGTCACATATTAGTTTTTATATTTTGACATTAGAGAAATAATGATATTTGTCTCAGCTAAAAACTTATTTAATCACTAGTAATAATGTTTAGGACAACAAAATAAGCACATTTGGACTCTGTAAATATGGAGTTTCGGAATAACAATTTATTTTTTTATTAAATTGTAAAAACAACAGGGGCTCCACTGTTTTGTAAGAAAGCTTTATGGGGGGTACCATGTGATCCCTGTGGAGCTTCTCAGAGGTTTGAAAATTAAATTTTTCTTTAATATAATGTTGTTTCATTACAGTATTTCTTTCACTAATAAAGTTATGACAAAATAAAACAGTAATAACAGTAAAATAACACCAAATTAATACTTTTATTAAGTATAGTTTTTTAACTACATTATATAACTATTTCTTTTTCTTTTACACACTATCTTCACTCACTGTCAGGTTTCTTTCTGCCAAATGGATCAGTCCATATTTTCATATCTGAAATATAAGAATGTTTTTATTAATTCTGTAATAAATATTTATTTAAAAAAGAATTTTGACAACATGCTTAAGTATTTGGATTTAACAGAAAAGAAAATTAACACATCACAAAAACATCTACAAAATACTCTCGCTACAACTTAAAATTAATCCAGCCAGTTGAACCAAAATCTTATTGAGTAGAAATTCAGGATGGCCATATAAAACCATTATTTTAATTTCTGATATACTGGTCTGGTGGTATTTAGGACTAATGTTTTCCTATTTGTAATCAATAAATTAATATTATATAAACTAAAAGATAGCAGCAGATTTGGTCCCCAATTTAAAAAATCATGTTACCCAAAACACTGCATTTTTGTGGGGCAAACAACCAAACCATGGTGGCTCCCAGTAGCTAAGGGCTTAATAGTAAGCTGGGCCTTTATTTGCAATGACCAATTAAACAAATAACATGTAGCATATCAATCATCTTCATCATAATCTCGACCTATACTTGTCGACTGCTGAATGTAGGTGTTCCTAATGGCTGTTCAGCTCAACTGGTCCGATGCCACCTACATCCAATGACTTCCTGCAATCTTCACAAAATTGTCAGTCCATCTGGCAGGTAGCCATCTCATGCTACGACTCTCAAGCTAGTATATGCTTTTATCAGTAGTGTAGGCACAGAAATATAAACTGAGGGTTAATTTAATTTATTTGATATTAACCTTCAATTTAAACCTCTAAACCATATCAGCCATAATGATATAGATAGATTAAAGTTATATGGCCACCCTGTCCCCTAAGGTTTTATAGTGAAGAACACAGAGTACTGGTGAGGAATTAGGTAGAGTATGTGAATATATAATTAAAACTTTACTCACTTCCAGGTTGGATATCTTCTTGTCTGATATTTTTTCTCGCTTCTTTTTGGATGCTTTCTAAAAAATAAACAGTTGTATTTGTTATCAATAGTAACCTAAAAATCAGTCCGACTTCTAAGTTCTTAATATTTTTTTCACCTGTGTCATAACAACATATAATATCAATTAGTTTCAAAATTGACACGAGCTTCATTTTGGTATAATACTGGCATATTAATCATTTTATTTCAACTTACTGTATTCCGATGGGTCTATCATGGGACTAATAATTATAGGGTATAAAGCAATACCTATAAACCCTACGAATCCCGTAATAAAAGCGGTATATCTCCATCCCCTGAATAAGGCCATATTATACAATTATCCTTATTACAATCCACTAAAACCTTTTAAATAAATTCAAATGAACATTTAATCGCCTCATATTTTTAAGACTCCGCTGCGCAGAGAATAAAAACAACAGCTGGTTAAGTTGACAGTGACATAAGTATGTTATGTCAAAGTCATTTTAATCTTTTTTTCACATTTTCCCATCGTGTCTGCATCGCGATGCATCAGGCTGGCGAAAGTCTTGTAGGTCTAAAGATTTATATTGGATTTGCTTTTTTTTTAAGCCCGTTGAAAGCAAAAGCCGTGTATCCTCAATACGTACTATATACCTGTCTGCTTTTCAATTTAGGTGCATTATACTGTTCTGCCATATTTAATCTGACATGTCAATTCAAATTGTAATTTCGAGTTGACAAATTGAATTGAACATATTGTACGTATCTATAATAAATATAAAATTACTATTGGTAATTTAAAACAAATGTTAATTTAATATCTTTTTGGAAGGTATATTACTGAATATAATTAGCGTTGTTTTCTCTTTGGCGTTGCATATTCCAAAATGAGCAAAATTAAATTTGAAATATGCCAAGTATAAACAAGTCGGGTAGGTGACCGGAAAATAATATTTATGGCCAGTTTTCTACTGGATAAAGATCAGTAAGTATGTTTCAGTTACAATACTATATTTTACTTTCATTTACAGGCATTATAGTTCTTATGGTTTAGATAAATAAAAATATTAAAATCAATATGTTATCGATACCTTTCATTCTTAATGTAAATAACATAAATTTATGATACTAAAGCTTCTACGCCTTTTTTAATTTTTTTGACACCCAATACTTTTGTTACAGGTGTAAACAATGAGTGGCGGTATGTAAAATGTGAAGACTTGGTGTATCATTTTAAAACAAGCTGTATGAATGAAATAAATAAATTACAATATATTAAATTTTTGTATGGTTGTTAATATGGTAACCTTTTTCTTTCTGTATATTCACATCGTTAGAAATTCAGTGTGATTACGCCACATCATTTTTCTTTTTTTTATATCTTTGTAAGCGACAGTACTACCTGCTGAACCTGCTAAGCTACGGAACCCTAAAAAATGTACATATCGATAGATCCATTGAATTTTACACCAAGGCTACATACCTATTCTTTATTTTATGTTGGCAGTATTGTTTTATTAGGTTGGCAGTATATAAAAATTGTATGTTGGCAGCAATAATATTTAATCTTATCATGGTGGTAGTACTTTGAGTGTAAGTTCCATACAATTTGCAATTTCGTGCTTTAGTATGAAGTTCCGCCTCTTATAACGTAGTGATTATATTCTCTTTGCGATGCATCGGCTGGTCTGGTGAAGGCAAAGGGATTTAGCCCATACAGCTTTGTCGTAATGTCAAAGTCAAAAATTGACTGCCGTGAATGTTTTTTTATTTCTATTTATATCATCCATATATTATTTCGCCAGATCCCTAGCGGGGTAAGTTAAGAGTACAAAGTTTTAACAGGTTCTTTCCTTTCATTTGATAGAGGTAGATTAGAGTTATTCATTTAGCGCATATAATTACTTATTGTTTTATTAAAATTACTCTTTATATTATACCTTGTTTTATGTCTTATAAACTTGATATTCCCTTTAGGTAATGGATGTCCATGAGGTAAATAAATAAATAATAGTTATAAAAGGTAGGTACTTTCCTATCATACCAGTTTAGAGCGGGCGGTTTCAATCAGTGATAGTAAATCTGATTATATTCAAGTCTTTAGCGAAGTTAAAAAGCTCAACTATGAGTAAGGGCAAGAGTATAAATCGATCGGACTGTACCGAGTCAACTTGGCTTGCAAACTATCTGGTGGATCCAAATAGGATCATCCTTTGTATTTTTCGGCATCCCTTACGCGTCAAATTGACTCTGACACTGACTCTAGAGTGTAGCCTATGATTTTAATTTGGAGCTTTCGTATGTGTGGTTCAGGCGGTACGATTTATGGGGCGTCCGGTCCGATTGGTTGGCTTTTTAGTTTGCCTAAAGCTTAAGCATGACTTATACTCTATGATTGTGTAATTTCTAATTGATTGTGATTGGCGTTTAATATTCTATCTGTTTCAGCATGAAGTCAGACGAAAACTATCTAAACTATCGCCCATGAGCCTTATTATCTTATACACACCTATAAAAATAAATAATATTTGGACCGGTAACTACTGGTACCGTTACACTAATAAGTATAATTATAAGTCTTCGATATAGTTTAGTTTTTTAAGGTAAAAAAAAACTTATCTAAACTATTTTGCTTATCGCTGCAAAGTTTAACAGTAAAACCCATTACAAAACACAAGTAAGTATTCAAAATACGCTTGACTAATTACTTTGTTTCACGTTGACGCCGTAAAAGTATTGACTTACCTATTTAAAAATGTGGAATGTTAATATCTTTTGGTAGGTAAGTTTAAAACCTCATGCAAAAATGTTCATTCATTTACTATCTATGTGTACTATCGGATACTACTGTATCATCAGTTTATTTATGCACTCGCTAAAGGGTTAATTGGGTTCAGATGTTTATAATACACTTTATGTATAAAATGACTCATATTAAGATGTGATGTGCGTGAGTAGTATCTATTGATTTTGATGTATAGCAAAAGTTTGTTTTCGATCGAATGATTCATTCGCCACGACCATTGTACCTACCTATACAGTTTACTAAACAAAGAATTTGTTGTATATAAGTTTATTATTAGTATACGTTTTGTTATTAAACCGTCTCGTTTGTCTAGTAGCGTATAGTACGGATAGCGATCACGTCCTCGCGTCCTGGGTACGAATTCTAGATAGAACAGTGTGGTTTTTCCATCAAAAATCCATAATGAAAGTTCGTAGTCTGAAATTGTGGCAAACAGTAGCCCCCAATGGTACCTTTTGGTACGGTTGGTTTTACGTTGATACCTAGACGGCGATTTTTTTTTAAAACGCTGCCCCACTCAACGTATCATTCCTGTATCGTGGTTATATTCATGAAATTTACATACACAAACGCCCAGACTGAAATAGATATTTGTGGATAACACAGAAATTTGCCCGTGCGGAAATTGAACCCGCGAGTGCTCACTCCAGTGGGTGGACCAAGCCGTCCGTCCAATATCTGAGTGTACACAGTACACCTCTGCCACTCGCACTTAGGGAATATATACATGATTTTTTTGGTAGGGATGTGTTACCTTGATCTTTTGTGGGTGGCGTGGTGTTTGAATATTTAACTGTGTACTAATTTATTAGGATTAATTTTATCAAATAAGCGAAAGCAAAGCAGTCCTTCGATGTAAGACCACTATCTGCTAAAAAATTTCATCTGTACACACAAAACTCATTAAATACAATTTATAGAGTTCCTACTTCATATATTACAAAGAGATCCGAACTAAAGGGTCGGTTTATCCGGCAAATTGGGAGTGAGTAGATGAGACAAGAGAAAACTGTTAGTAAGGTTACGATCCAGTGGTATAGTATTCCTTCTATCTACCACGATGTATCATAAAGGATGCCCCTTTCCCATTTCTGGAATTCTGTTCTGCTTGGTCCATTATGATGAATAGTTACCACAAGATTTCGTCACTTTCAATCGGGGAGTCTTGCATAGCATATCTGTTGAAAAAAAAACATGATTCGTAAGAGCACACGGACGATTTGGCGCAGTAGTTAGGAGCTTATGCCGCTCCGTCCACTGAGTCAAATAGTCGCGCTATCGATTTCTGCACAAATATTTGTTTCAGTCTGGATGTTTGTGTATGTGCATTTCATGTTTATAAATGTACCCACGATATAGGAATAATTCCTAGTGTCGGGATACATTCTTTTTAAAGAGGTTGTAATACAACTTTGACGATGCTGAAGCTGTGACGCTTCCTTAAACAAATTACCTTATAAAAGTTGGAAATAATTTGATATGAATATTTATTTACGGTCCAGTATAAAGGCTAGTATAAATATTAGCCCATCAAAATAAAGTGGACGGTAGTCACTACTATTGTTCAGTGACTACTGTCCACATTATGAGACACTACTGAGTAGTGCCTCTGCCGACCACTAGATTTTTTTATATGGTAGCATCTTAACATTCTTCAAAGTATGTGAGGTGATACGATCGATTATAAATCTTAGTAGATTTTTTAAGGTAAATTTGCTAGCTTTACTCACTACCTTAGAATATAATAGCCCTCGACACTGACGGATATACTGGGCTTGAACTACACGCATATTTTTACCAGGAACCTTTATCTATATACAACAATATTGATGCTGCATTATTGTACCTTGCCACAGTGGTGTTACCTGTACTCCATAGTTAATGTTCCTGATCCTGAGTCGTAATGCGTTAATAAACACTTTAACGAAAACCTTATGGCTGATGTTGCCACTTTTTGATGCGTCAATTGAGATGTGCCAACGTGTTACTTTTTAACGTCTTATTTAAAGCTCATTTTGACGCAGGCGTTAACATTAACGCCGGCTGAGAACTCTTTTACTAGTCTGTGGCGGAGAAGGAGTAAAAATTCGATTTTTTAAACGTAGTTCCACACTAGGAATGACTCCTGTGTCGTGGGTGGGTTTACAAACATGAATTTCACATACACTAACACCCAGACCGAAACAAATATTTGTGGATCACAAAGATTTGTCCCTTGCGGGGATCGAACCCGCGTCTACTCGATCCAGTGGGCGGGGCGGCTTAAGCTCTTAAAAACTGGACTAAGCACTCCGTCAAAGATATGATAACTAAAGGTAAACATGAAGTTTTAAAAATAAAAATTGAGGAAAGAAGTTGGTACTTGTTTGATATACATAATTTTTATTTTTTTAGTAATGGCTTCCAAGAACTGGTTTATCTTTTTATAGTGCACATGTGAATAAACCAGCTTTGAGAAATATGCAGGAACAGATTAAAATATAGTAGGTAATGTATGTATTCTTATATAGTAGGTAATGCTAGAATAATAGCTACTAGAGAATAATAGCTAGTAAGGCGTCATTCGCTACAGGAAGGACAAATAACAAAATAAAGTTTTATCTATCTAGCACAAAGTGCAACAGAAATAACTACAAACTAGACGTTAATAATAGAAGAAATAAAAGGTTACTCATTGAAATGTACACAATTTTTATTTACAAAATATTTTTATACATCTATAACATTTATATCTAAATTTGGATCTGAAAATGACTTACTAACACCTTCTTCTAGCAGTTGTAATAACTTAGTGTAAACCAGAGTAGGCGCATCGATTGCCCACAGAAAGTCTATGTGGTTGAACTCTTTCAGGGGCACTATATAGTGTTCTATCGGATTCGCCAGTTGCACGTATAAATTAGTTACATCAATATCGCTAGCAAGCCAATCGTTCTCAGAGCTCAGCAAAGCAATCGGTAACGTTATTTTGTGCACTGGATAATCAGGGGGATGATCTGTCCCGTACTGTTTAATGTTTCCCTCGACACCGTAATCAAACTGTTGAAATCTCCCTGCATTACGTATTTCTTGTGCGTAGTGTATCAATGTCTTGGTGGATGCCCCTGCAGGGACGTGTCCCAAGATGAGTGGCAGCAATGTCTTATTGAACTGTTTCTCATCGTGCCCACATAACACAAACAAAGAATTTTCACATATGGCTTCCTCGTAACGATTTATTTCACACGCATTTCTAGACAGCCATCTCAGCACCGCGTTCTGTGGAAGAAATTCATTCGTGCCGAGAAGTTTCAGTAAATACGCAATATTATCACTGAACTTTGCTAATAATCTTATCGGACTTTTAACATCGGTCATATATGCTACGGGAGCCAATGCGAATCCGGCTCTCAAAACTTTATTGTACTGTGTTTTAGTAGACAACAGAGCGAATAAAACGGTCGTTCCCATAGAGTGACCGACGTAGTCTATTTTTACGTCCCATCCCTTCAAATCCATGATGTAGTCGATGACCGCTGGGAGGTCATGTTGGCTGACGTCGTGAAATGTAAAGTTCCAAAAAGAAAACGAGTCCACACTCCTCGAGATATGAGCCCGAGAGTAAGTGTTACCTCTCACATTTGCTAGCCACACGTCATATCCAGCATCAGATAGTATATAAGCCAGACCTTTCTTCGGGCCCGGTATGACCCAATCGGCTGAGCTGCCGAGTAAACCGTGGTGTAGCAAAACTGTTTTCCGTGAGTTCTGCGGTGGAGGTAAGTTCTTAGAGTGAGGAACCCTATGGACAGTAAGGATATACCCGTCGTCCGTAACAATTGTATGCGATTCAGAGAGATAACCATTGGTCGCGAGTAGCTGCGGGGTAGTCATGCGGATGGTGGGGTCCTCCTCATTGCACTTATACTCTGTAGACTCAGGCACCATTGTATCGAACAGATTTGAATCTTTCATTTGAGCTTCAGTAACAATATCAGCAAACTTCCTCTTTATCCTCGATTCCCTATCGCGCAACGAATCCATAACGTCAGAGGTCCTATTTGTTACAGTACCGAAATACGAAGAGATTTTATTCCGCACATTTTCAATGTAAAAATGTTTTATACTGCGGCCTTTTTCGCGTACATAATTTGTTAATTGCGTAGTCCGATTAGTAAAGGTGTCAAATATATTTGGGAACCAAGATGTGTGCCGGCACTCACAGCATGTTATCAATAACGTGAATGCAAAAACAAAGATTGTGGACGTTTTCATATTGCGACGCTGCGGAGCGCGCGCGACGATCGATCGACTGAACTAAATATTGAGACACTAACGTAATTTATCCCCTCGTGGGAGGTCAAGGGGGAACATGAGTAATTCATAACACTCAACTGAATATATTATACAAACATCTATCGCTGATAAACAAATGACTGTTTGGTTGAATCATCGGTGATATTTGCTAATGATTAAGTTAATTATGGACTAATATTTAATTGATACTCATAACAAATATTATGTACTTAAGTAGGTAATTCTGAAATTGTCTTATAAAGCAAAAGCTGTACTAAGTTCATCTAGATACTTAGTAATATGAAGAATTTCCTATTGCTGGGGTCCTGTCCGTTAATTAGGTATCATATACAGGTAGGCATATCAAAGTCGAAATCAAGACTTACGCCTTAGTCCAATAGTTAAGATGGTTAAGAGCCTAAACCGCTCGGCCCACTGAATCGAGTAAACGTTGATTCGATCCCAGTACGAGACAAATCTTAGTTACCCACAAATGTTTGATTCGGTCTGGGTGTTTTTGTACGTAATTTTCACGTTTTTAAACGCACCCACAACAAATAATTCCTAGTGTGGGGCTTAGGTGTAGGTTACGTTTTTTTAACGAAGATTATTACTGAAATAAATATTTTTCTCGTAGTAAAGTCGGTATATAAGTCCTTAGATAATTTTTTGTGACGATTGTTACACCGCCGCTTTTCAGCAGCACCTAGATATAATTTCGTCTAGTTTTCCCTAAAGAACATTCTCCAGATCAATCTTATTCTATAAATACTGTGGGGATGACGTACCTTCATATGTGGGACATTTTACGTTAAAGGGCAGGGGCCTCGGGGATCTCCGAATGGAACGCAGCGAAACCACTCTCTTGTCTCTCCTTCTTCGTACACATTTCGGGGAATCAAATTCTCTTTTCCATAACCAGTAGGCCTAGACAAGTGACAAACGCTTACTGTCGATTCTATTTGTCAAACTGACGGAGTTTAGATAAGCGATATCGCCGACGATGTTATGTCCCAATATAATAGGGGACAAGCCTATTGTAACAGTAATGACGTTTGACACGCGACTTGAAGCCACTCCACCTACTGTATCGAGTAGTTCGATTCCCGCACAAGCCAAATTTGTGTGTGACCCACAAATTTTTGTTTCGGTCTGGGTGAATTTCATGTTTGTAAATGCACCCACGGTACAGAAATAGTTCTTAGTGGAGGGCGTTTAAAAAAAAAACTTTTGGGAATATTTCAATCAATAATTCTTGATTGAAAAATTCCCAGTACTTAACGTACTTACAGTAATTCTAAAATCTTTGTCACTTCACACCGCTAGACCTGTGACTACACCAACAAGGCAGGCCTCATTCGCCACGTGGCACTAAGCTGTAAAGGCCCCGCGGCCAACAGCGTAGATCATTCACACACACACACACACACACACACACAAACACAAAATATAAACGAAGCAGACCCATAATAATGACAACATTATTGGCGAGCACATAGCCAACCATCGCCTGTCTGTAATATGCGATAAAAATTGATTTAATTTATTTTTAAAGATTAAATGTACGGCGGTAAATGCGATGTGACAATTCTTTTCATAATGTTCCAAATAAGGTCCCAAGTTGCAAAAACGTTTATAATTTATAGTCATATTTCAACTTTTAACATCATTTATTATCAGTTAGCGGACGTTCGCACGGACGCCCTTTCAACGCGCGGTACTGAAGCGCTGTACAGCGCTTTCAAAAAAATGTACGCTCTGCCATTTATTTCATTCCAGTGCTCTACAAACGCACGTTGAAATATCGTCCGTGCGAACGCCCGTTTTGGCAGCGTAATGCACTGCCTGGTCTATCAGTAAGTAACGTGCCTACCAAAAAGTAGGTACGGTTATCCCACAGGGTTTTCAATATGTTTGTTTTTATTATTTTTTGCCATCAATACCTAGGTATTAAGTAGGTAGGTACTATAATAATTTGAAAATCGCAGATATAATTACTATCACTAACCCCTCGTTCGCACGGTCGCTTTCTCAACGTGCGGTGCTGAGCGCAGTACAGCGCTTTCAAAAAATGTACTGTTGGCAGTTTATTTCATTCTAGCACTGCATAACCGCGCGTTGAAAAAGTTGTCCGTGCGAACGAGGGGTTTTAGCGTGCTTTGGACCACTTGGCACTTAGCTCACTGTAGCTAACCCTACAGTTTTGACTGTAGATTTACAGTTTTTTGAAAATCACCCGTTTTAAGTTTAGGTTAAGTTAAGGTTTTTATTTAAGAATCATTTTTATTCATTCTGATGATCTTGTTCAGAATATTAGGACAAAGTTATCAAATTATTGTATTGTCATCGGTCCTTAATACGTGTGCAACGAACAATGGCGAGATCCTACCCGAATGTTTTATGAAGTGTCTAAAAATACGACCTGTGCAAATATTAGTGATATAATTCTGTCGGTTTTTACACGCAATTAATTTTGTATGTAAACTCGCACGATAATATTTTTTAAATTAAAGTACTTTATTTGACTAAATTCATATTCATCCATTCTATTTGAATTACCATATATGCCACATTTGAAAAAATAAATGTCAATAGTAGATACTAATAAACATTTGTAGATAAACGTTAAGTTAAAGACTATTGATTCATAAAAAAACTCTCGTAATGTTCTTTTACTTTTAAACAGTTGAAATAATTTCTAAATAGATAATATCAAAAAAAAATGTATACATGACGTATTTTAAATAGTTTATGGAATTGATTGAAAAGAAATGTAGTGGCAATACTTCGTAATAATTACATTTGCGTTGAAAATTTATTGACAACTTAAACCACAGATTAGATAGTTATATGTAATAATAGTTATATGTAACTTAAACTTACCAAAATATATCACAGTAATCTTTTTCTTCCTGGTTGCTTGATTTGTTTTTAG
Organism: Phalera bucephala; assembly: GCA_905147815.2. Classification (NCBI taxonomy): domain Eukaryota; kingdom Metazoa; phylum Arthropoda; class Insecta; order Lepidoptera; family Notodontidae; genus Phalera; species Phalera bucephala. The sequence goes on along the minus strand of LR990628.1, from coordinate 13,192,787 downwards.
TTTTAAACCTTGCAGCTACTCGATTTTATCGTACGAAACTGATAATTTCTTTCTCTAAACGGATTTCGATCGTACCTCAAGAAATTGTGTAGGTACGCTTCGCTCGGAGGCCGAAAGGTGTGACCTGTGGGTGTGACAGACCTACACGCATTATGTGCGTGCAAATGTTATATTGGAGTCAATAATCCGGTCTGGGTATTTGTGTATGTGAATTTTCATGTTTGTAAACGCACCCACGACACAGGAATAAATCCTAGTGTGGGGCTACGTTTTTTAAAAAAAGAAAGAAAAGAAAGAAAGAAAGAAATAATGCTCAGCGATATAAGTCTTGGATCAAAACACGAGAACACGCTCTACAACTAGACTCGGCTATTGTGTCACGAAGAATACATATTTATAAATCTTGATAACCATTTTTATTTAACCTGTTTTATTTTGCTGCAGTGTATGGGTGGTAACTAGGTGATAACAAAAATAATGAATCCACTAATTCTGTCTCACTGCTGGCAAATCGAGATGACAGATAGATCATATGTAAAGATGGTGGTCACCATCTTTACATATTTCATACAAAAGTAAGTAGATACTTAAACGTAGTGCATACTATTATAATTTCTAATGGTTGCAAGTTACCCCTTTTTAAAAGACTCGTAAATACAAATTACTAAAACTACCTATTAAAAGGTAATTTCATTACGTTCATATTACCCTACTGTTTCCAATATTCTAAATGTTTCCTGTACGCTGACGATTTGAAGTTCGCTAGCAGAATAGAATGCATAAAAGATACTGAACATTTACAAGAAGACCTAAACCGGTTGATTGAATGGTGTGACTGCAACAAAATGCAACTAAATTCTAAAAAGTGTTACAAACTAAAATTTACAAGAAAGTCCAATTGCATTCCCTCGAAGTTCTCAAACTTCTTAACCAAGAAGTTCAAGAGAAGAGGTGAAAACGATTAGGGACTTATGAGTTATGTTTGATAAAAAGTTAACTTTTATTCCGCACATCGAAAACATTAGCAGAAAAGCGTCTAAGATGTTAGGATTCGTAATACGCAACACAAAAGGCTTCCAAAGGAGTACCACGAAGGTTATGTTATACAAAAGTCTTGTTCGAAGTGTTTTGGAGTATTGCATGGAGGCCTCATTATGCCACACATATGTTAACACTTAAACGTATCCATAAGCGCTTTCTGTGGCATCTTGCGTTTTCACAAGGTAAAGCCAAACGGCTACCTTCATAAAACTCTCGCTTGCAATGCTTCAAGATACGCTCCTTATCAATACGCAGAGACGTAACAGATGCTGTCTTCTTATATAAATTGTTGAGGAACAGAATTGATTGTCCCAAACTATTAAGTATCATGAATTTCCGCGCTCCATCTCGGTATCCCAGGAATACTATCACGCCCCTCTGCCCACCATTGCGTAGGACGGTACTTGGTGCAAATTCGCCAATCCCAAGGCAATGTAAAATTTTAAACAGATGCCTTGATCTAGTAGATGTGCACTATGATAATTTTAACAAATTTTTTAACAAAATAAAAAAAGCTGTTAGCAATTGCTCTACATATAAATTAAGTTAATGCTAACTTTAACTTTTACAAAGGAGATTTAATTCTTCTAAATCCAGATACAAAATGATGAATCTGTTCTGCTACCTAGAATTTTGTTAACATAACACACTACTGGTCTAGAAATGTGTTTGATATACTAATACCGAACATATTTTTGGATTAGTAGTGTATTTAGTACTAGCTGTTTCCCGCAGCTTCGCACGCGTTTATTTTGTAATTTGACATAGATAGGTAGGACTTTTTGAAATAATAATTTTCCAACACTTAATAGACACCTCCATATTAAGTGTCTTTTCAATCCGTTCAGCCGTGTTAATATGGAGAAATAAAAACAACTATGGCCTGAAATCTTGCCTTTCCCAAGGTAAAAAGTAGTCAACAGTCTCTGAGAAATACTACATTTTGAAATGATAGTGTATTTAAAATCGGTACCACCGTTCTGGATATTAACACGGACAAACTTATTTTTATTGTGCCTCAATGTGTATAAAATATCTTCTTTATTTCAAAATCACAAATCCCAAATCAATATTCCCGTGTACTGCGCGGGGCTCGTACTTGCGACTCTTGGACAAAGTAAGTAAGGCGGTCTACGTTTTATCGCTTAAACCAAGTCGTCTTTGTTTTCCAAAAGTATTTGTAAAGTCGACTTAAATATGAGTAAATTTTCGCTGTAGAACAATTTCAGCAGGTCCCCAGGCTTCCAGTCGCCGATAAAGAGAAAGAGGAAAATCGACGGATTGCCAGGCTTTTCTTTCGGCAAAATAAGATTAATATCTTTGGACCTTCATGCAGGCCGGTTAAAACCCACCAAATGCATATAATGCAGGATAATATCGGCATGATCTAGGGTGTAAACAAAGTTACATATTTCATATTATAATTTCACGACTTAAGATACTTTAATACTATGTACCAATCTATATCACCATGCTAGATCCCTTGCGGAGTAGGCAGAGTGTACAGAGTTCCAACAGGTTCTTTTCTTACAGACCTTTCTGGTTTTCTCCACTCTCATAGTTCGTCTTATTCACGCTAGCCGGTTACGAAGACTCTTGACTTGCTCTTCGGATAAGACATGGTCTATTTAGTCATGGTAAGATAGTCTAGGTCTCCCCGGATATCTGCGTCCTGTTCTAGGTACACTACCAACTAACAGCCGCGTGGAACTATTTGACCCTTTGTAAATACGTATATTTATTTTTTTACTACCGTTTTTATTGATAATTCTTTGCTGTTTTTTATGTAATTGTATATAATTTGTGAAATTATAAATGGTTGTTTGTGGTTTTTGTTTTTATGTTTAAGTTTTTATGGTTTTTGAAAGGGAAGAAACCAGAACGAACGATGTGCTGGAGCAAGTGAATGAGTTTGTATATCTTGGATGCGCCTTTAGTAAGGATGGGAAATACATCGCTGACATAGAGAGAAGAGTAAGTGCAGGGAACAGGGTGAATGGTGCGATGGGAAAGCTACTTGGAAGCCGGCACTTAAGCCATAAGGCGCAGCTGGTCATACATAACGGAGTTCTTGTCTCAACGCTGTTATATGGTAGCGAGAGCTGGGTATGTAAGAAGGAGAATGAAAGTAGGATAAATGCGGTAGAAATGCGAGATCTGCGGAAGATGTGCGGAGTGAAGCTGACCGACCGACCGTTAGCAACAGCATTGTAAGAAAGCGAGTAGGTATGAAAGATAGTATCGGTGTAAAGATGAGAAAGGGCATGCTCCGTTGGTTCGGGCATATAGAAAGAATGCCAGAGGAAAGAATGACAAAACAGATATACAATGTGAAAGTGGAAGGATGCAGGTACCGGGGAAGACCTAGACTATCTTACCACGACCAAATAAACCGAGGCTTATCTGAAGGAAAAGTCAAGTCTCCGTAACCGGCGAGCGTGTATGAGACGAACTATGAGAGTAGAGGAAGCCAGAGAGGTATGTAAGGAAAGAACCTGTTGGGACTCTGTACTCTCTGCCTACCCCGCAAGGGATCTGGCGTGATGATATAGATAGATAGATAAATGGTTGTTGTTCTACATCCTTTCACTTTTGAATTTGTATATCTTTCATATTGTTTCTTTATAATCCGTAAGGTATGAAGAAATAATAGAAATTCCACAGAAGTCGTGCTATTTTTCGAGATAAAAGGTGTTCTGTTTTATTTTACGATGTAAGACACCTTTCTTACATCGTAAAATATTCCAATTCCAAATTAATATTCTTGTAAGCTGTGCGGGGATCTTACCTTGGGAACTACTCGTATTCGACAAAGAAAGTTAAGCAGTCTACGTTTTATCGGTTAAACCAAGTCATCTTTGTTTTGCAAAAGTATTTTAAAGTCAACTTATAAATGAGTAAATTTTTGTTGTACAACGATTACAACAGTTCCCCAGGCTTCTAGTCACCTGTGAAGAAAAAGAGGGAAATAGAAGGATTGCCAGGCTTTTTAGCCTAAATATGATTAGTACCGTTGAGCCTTCATGCAGGCCGGTAAAAATCCACCAAATGCATATTGGAATGATTTTATATACCACTTACACGGATAGTATCGGCATGATAAAGTGTGTGAACAAAGTTGCCTATTTCATATTGCTATTTCACGACTTAAGATACTTCAATACTATTTATCAATCTATATCATCACGTCAGATCCCTTGCAGGGTAGGCAGAGATTTCAGATTCCCAACAGGTTCTTTTCTTACAGACCTTTCTGGCTTAATCCACTCTCATAGTCGGTCTTATATACACTCGCCGGTTACGGAGACTCTTGACTTGGCCTTCTGATAATACACGTTCTATTTGGGTATGGTAAGATAGTCTAGGTATTCCCCAATATCAACGTTCTTCCACTTGCTCATTTTATATCTCTGGGTTTCTTTCATATTAAGTTTCTTTATAATCCGTTCAGCCACTTTAGTATGAAGAAATAATAGATATTCCGCAGAAGTCATGATATTGTATATTTTGCTATGTTATATATTTTATATTTTTCGTAATAAAAAGTGTTTTGTTTTATTGGCGAATCGAATGGCGACAGTGGCGGGTGGAAATGGTTTACTGGAACCAAAGGGCTATGAGGCGATTCACTATTACAAGCATCATCGTTTGAAATAAGGAGGTCTAGGATACGGCCCATGGGATTTCTATTATTAATAAATTGTTTACAATTAATCGATGATAAAAAACTAGAGAGAAGAACATCTATGGAACTACTGAACTTAGCTATATCCGTCGAGCTAAAGATCTGCATAACCTTAAAACTAAAATGTTAATATTGACATAATCTTAAAACTAAACTGTTAATATCTTTTTTTTTTCAATGTTTCAAATAAAAATTCTCGTTGTTTATGTTTAAGTAATGGAAACCCTATAGTTTTCACATTTTTTCATTCATAGACGCTTCAAATCGATATTAGGCAAAACCGTGTATGGAATCCTGCCAATGTCCTTTTCAATATAATCAGACGTCTTGAAGTAGGTGAGAATTATGTTGAAAGATTCCGTTACATAGATAGATACAGGCCAATAAAAGCATAAAAGCGTGTCAATAAAACAAGAAAAATTGAGATATACAGCTTTTTTCAACATTTACAGTTTTTTTAAAGCGTATTTGTAGTTTTACTCATTTTACTCTAAGACGGGGTTGGCAATACTGCTGTAGCTTAATCTATGCGCAGAACCGTTTAGAAAATAAAACTTGTTGTCTATGCTAGAAGTGCGTTAGGGATGGACAAATAAAAAATCGATAAATAACTGTATCGACATTAATATACATTGATAAAAAAATATAGATATTGTATCAAATTTCGTTATACAATACGAAAAGGCAAATTTTAATGTACCACAAAAATGATGTTTATGCAAAATCGCTTCCAATTTTGACGACCAATATTACAACCAATCTTCAACCTCAATAATTCTACTAGGTACGCGATGCATAATACTAGATGCTGACGTTGCGATGCGTTCTACAAATAAAAATATGGATTTGATACTTAATTGATACTCCAAAAACATCGACAGCATATATAGCGAATTTGATTTAATTCCACAATAATTTTATTGATAATTTTGCAAAGATTACTAATATTTTCAGATATCGATATATCTTTCCCAATCCTAATGTGAAACGGGTGTGGTTTGTGCGCAATGTGATGCGCATTTGTAAAAAAATTGAGTAGGATATTGGCGAATCGATTAGTTTGTTAGTTGAAAAACATCATGGAAAGTAGCATACAAAATTGCGATCAAGACAAGTAAGTTTATATGTCGTTTAAATATCGAGGCAAGGGTGTTTACGACTTCATAACACCTAATTCATGCTTAAGAGTAATTCATCTAAGAATTCATGCTTATTTAGATACGAACACGGAGCAACGGCGGGCTTGGTGACGAAGCATATGGAAATCAGTGAGGCTTCATATCAAAGCAGTACAGCGAGTGCAGCTATGACCGAGGTGACTTGAGGCCATCCAAGAACGCCGCGTTATAAATCGGCCAATGAAGAAGATCTGCCAGCACTAGAGTACAACAGGTATAATAAAGGTCGATAGAACAAAGCTGACTGATTGATTGGATATCTCAGTTTAGCTTTGTTCATCCCAATGCTCATGGTGCATTCCCAAGATTCGTTGTTTCTTTTACGAAATGTCTGAATTTTATCGTATTTATTGCGTATTGCGAATGATATGTAACTGCAATACAATAGAATCCGTTTACTATGACTGGATATATTGACCAACCGTAAATTGCAGTGAGAAGTTATGTCAAATCCCATATAAACTCCTATAACAAAATCCCATATAAACATTTAAAACACAAAAGTTCCTGTTTTTGCTTAAGTTAAAAGAATGTTACAAGTTCTATATATACATTTTCTAGTAATGTTTCTCTACTAACAAAAATAATTTTATATGCTGAAACTGTATGACATATTTATCATTTACCTTCAATGTCATTTTAAGTAGATTCTACTGTATGATAAGCTTAGATGATATAATAAAATATGTACAATTTTATCATAAAAATGTCATTGTGAATTATTTAAAATTTGGGGTTTTTGGAATGCATACCGAGGAAAATTTGTGAGTATGTTAGGTTTATTTAATTGCCTATGAAATATGGAACATGTAAGTGGATTAGGCCTACTGGGGATACCACTATAAAAAAAACGCACCAAAGTGTTCTACCTCTGTGGTGGTGTGGAAATGGACACAGCTGTAAAATCACTAAGATTTTTGGTCTACCAAAACGGATGATGAAGATGCAACATTAGCGTAGGTAGATAGATCGATAGAGCCCATTATATTATTGCTGCAGTCTTGTCTGATTGACCTGCTGTCTTATTATTTTGTTACATACAAAAACACTTTGCCTTGCAACACACTTATGTGCTTGTTGTTTGCACCTTTGTCATCTACAAAATAGTAATTTTTTATTATACTGAATACAATGAACTTTATATATAATAATATCAGCCTATACTGCCCACTACTGGGCAAAGGCCTTCACTCACAAATCGAGGTGAGAGATTCGGTCATACACCACCACGCGGACCCAGTGCGGCTTCAAGGCTTCCAACTCTGCTTAACGACTACCACATTAAGTGGTAACCGGGACCAACGGCTTAACGTGCCTTCCGAAGCACGGAGACGCTCGAATATTAAAATGCCACAAACGGTCACCCATCTCAGGCCGACCGAGTCGAACGCTCCTTAACCTTGGTGATCGGTAAGAACACCGCGGTCGCACAGCCCTACGAGCGCCTCTTGAACTGATGAACTTTATAATATATTGAAATTATTTTTATAATAAGTCACTGCTTCATCGAAATCAATCAGTAACATAAGAAATGGTTACTCTTCTTAGCTCTGTACTTAAAAGTCAAAAGTTACTAATTTGTAGATGTACTGTGTACAGCGTTTTGTAATATTCAATCATGATTTAAGATTAAAAGTGTAATTGTAATCGATGAAGATTACAAAATGTAATCTATCTATATCATCACACCAGATCCCTTGCGGGGTAGGCAGAAAGTACAGAGTTCCAACAGGTTCTTTCCTTACATACCTCTGAATTCCTCCACTCTCATAGTTCGTCTCATACACACTCGCCAGTTATGGAGACTCGACTTGACCTTTAGATAAGACTCGGGTTTTTTTGGTCATGGTAAGTCTAGGTCTTCCCCGGTACTTACATCCTCCCACTTTCGCATTGTATTTTGTATTTCGGAACCAACTGAGCATGCCCTTTATCTTTACACCAATACTATCTTTCACACCTAATCGCTTTCTTACTACGCTGTAGCGAATACGGTTGGAATTGGCATTTATCCTACTTTCATTCTCATTACATTACCCAGCTCTCGCTGCCATATAACCAGCGTTGGGACAAGCACTCCATTATGTATAATTGTAATCGTTAATTAATAATACACCATCACGCCTCCATTCCCCAAGAGGGGGTGGGTAATCATTAATCTGATTACATTTGGCCTATCTCTGCGTTGTACCCATCGAAACGTCTGGGCTAAAGATATAAAAAAAGACAGTACTGGTAAGTACATAATTTTTATTTAGTCATACTAAACTTGCTAGTTTAGTATGGAATTAATAAATGCATTTGATTTCTTCACACAAGCCTTCAAAGTTGTCAAATTTCCATTTCTTTAATTCCATTTCCAGGTCAGATGTGTTCAAATTCTTGAAATCATCAGTGGCTGTTGACAATTTAACTCTTATCAAATATAATATGATACATTCAACCCACCATTTATTTTTAGCATAAATGATTGTCACCTGTGTAGGTAAACATTGTCAAAAAACAGATTGATAGTAACAAGTTTTATGGAACATGTGCTTGAAAACTGGTGACAGTTCCTTCATCTCCACTTTTTTGTAAGTACCTTGATAAAACTTAGTTGTACTATGTTCATCTCAAGACTAGGCATTGTATAGGTTGGTATATCCAATATCTACTCCATTACAGCTATTCTCATTGACTCAAGTCAATGAAATAATTCCAGAAAAATATAGCGGTGCAAACTGAATAACTGGCCCTCATTAGGATATTGAGAAGAATAGAAATAATGGAGAGTGGCACCTTTTCCCAGCAGTGGGACACTAACAGCTAGAAAATGATGTAGTATCTATATACTATCATCATACGAAGTCCCTTGTGGGGTAAGCAGTGTTCCAACAGGTTCTTTACAGACCTCTGGCTTATGTTGCAATTTATAATTAACTAGCAACCTGCCCCGCCTTTGCACAGGGAATTTCCTTCCTCTTGAATCACTTCATCCATTCACCTGTATGAAAATCCCTAGTAGTTTAATTAGAGTTTATGGCATTCAGACAAACAGACACGGTGGGGGGACTTTGTTTTATAATATGTAGTGATAAATAATACAATAATAGTTCATTTAGACCCTGAAGGCGGCCAAAAACAAGATGGGCAGTTGTGGTCAAGGAGGACCTGTGTATCTGCAATGCCTTTGAATACGACAAGTCCGACAGAGCGAAGTGGAAAAAGCAAATTAGGAACGCAGACCCCACCATGAGATGGTAACATTAAATTGCCAAGGAGAGACAAAGAGAGTTCATTTAGCTGTGAAATGCAGTACTACCTCATTCTGGTTTTAAATACAACCCTCTGCCCTCTTTCACATTTTGTTATTGAGCATTTACTACCAACCATAAACTGGGAACCAGCCACTCAATTCTAATACAGCTACATTGAAGGCTGCTAATTTCTTCACTCCAGTGGTACTCTTCCTTGGCCACACAATCACATAAGCTGCTTCTTTGTCATCACCTTGCAGCCTTCTTCTAGTCAGAAGAATATTGTGAGCTATGGATTTCTTTAGAAAGTGTTCAACTAGTTTGTAAATATCTCTGCATACTTCTCTAATGCTCTGCTTTGGTACTGCAAAACAAAATGCAGGTACAGGATATTCATTGTCCAATTTGTGTATACTATCCTTTATGTGTATCCATTTCTGGAACAAATAAACAAGCAATATTAAACACTTCAAAAGGCTTTAAACTAGGCAAGGTACCTATATTAGAATGAAAACATCCCTTCTTTTCAAGCATTTGGACACTTTTTTTTCTTTGAACAGATCTTGCATAGGATTTCTGTGAGTCTTCAGGGAAGCTTGCAGGGTGTGTCAGATTCCTACCAACTAAGAACCCCAGGGTGACCTTTATCTACTTTGAAAAGGCTTAAGATGTATTAGGCAGGACATTTGGATACTGGCTCCAACCCAACCACTTGCACTTGAGTTGTTTGCAATATGTCATTATCAATAGCATCTTGGTTAGTTCATTAGGGTGGTTTTGGAGCCGGGCCACAAGCCACACATTATTTACCCGCTTTTTGGTTAGGTTTTTTTTTCATTGTGTGGTAAATATTCTTCTAATTAATATCACTAATAATTGTAGCTGAAATGATAACTTACCACTCTTTCCACAGGTAAAATATTCATTTCGACAAAGAAATGGTAGTGAAGATGATTTACTGATGCTAGAGCACATAAACTGTTAAACCCCATTTTCACATCCCTGCAAAAAAAAGCAGAAACTGTAGTACTACAATAATGAATAAGGTACAACCTTAGTGTTTCTTTTCTTAAAATATTGCCTAATCGAGATTACTTGTGTATTATTGCATGCATTCACAAACACACACAACACTAAAAACTGAAATAAATATCATAGCAAACTAGGTACTGTGTATAAACACAAAGCAAAATAAAATGTTACTTGCCTAAACTCACCGATCCTGGGCAATAAACATTATATCAAGAACTAGCTGCAAGCTTTCTGCAGTTATCACCTGGGGTAGGCCCTTGTGTATAGACGGACATAATAGTGAGTGGTACTTTGATATTGGGCTAACATTTACCAGAAATGTATGATGGTCTAAGTCTGAAAGTAAAAACTATTTACTATACATAGATTAATTTCTGTATTTCAAAGAACGAAAGGATAAGCTGCCTTAAGGCCTCAGTACAAGCCAAAATCAACACCTGTATTCCTTGGTGAAGCATAATATACTTATTTATTTATTTATTTATTCTTTATGCACTTTTAAGTACATAGGCGGACTTAATGCCTGAGGCATTTTCTGCCAGTCTACCTTGGGGTGGTGTAGAGACAAGTGTGGCAGGTGCGAAATTACACGAATTGGAGAGGGTAAAGAAAAAAAAACAAAAAATATGTAAATAACAACTAATTAACTATACATAATACTTAATATATACAAATTATATATAACGATAATATACATATTTATATATACCACAAATATATACATATATAAATAATTATAAAATATATACATAAACTAAAACTGTGCGACATAACAACGTGAAGCGACTAACATTGAGAGGGGTTCAACCTTTTGTGTAGATGGTCTTGTAGACTTTTTTTAAAAGAGGAACGATTAGTGGCCATCCTGAGTTCCAGAGGCAGAGCATTCCAAAGAAGGATAGACTGCACAAAGAAGGAAGAATGAATGAAATCAGTACTATGAGGGGGGCACTGAAGAAGACGGTTATTTACAGAACGAAGATGTTTATCGTGGTTAGAACATAAATATTGAAATTGGGAAGTAAGATAAGCGGGCGAGACTGGAGAATGAAGGATGGAAAAAAGCGTAGTCATTGCCCTCAGAGTTCTACGCTGCCGAATGGGCAACCACTTTAATAGTGATCGCTGCTCCGACACGTGGTCGTATTTACGCAAGTTGAAGACGAATCGAATGCAGTTATTGAGAAGGCGGTCCAGTTTGTTGAGTTGATCTGCATTCAGGTCGAAATAGCACACATCACCATAGTCGAAAATAGGAAAGATCAGGGATTGCACAAGCATTGCTTTTGTGTTGGTAGGAAGCAAGTTTTTCAACCGATACAAGTATCGTAACGTACCAGTAACCTTTTGACCGACGGCCATAACTTGTGTTTGCCAGCTGAACGAAGTGTCAAGGTGCAAACCGAGATCCTTAACGCTAGAGCTTAGGGGGATAACTGTCCTGTTGAATTTAAGTGTAGGCAATAAATCAGTATCCACTCTGCTCAAAAGTCTAGAACTTCCCACAAGAATCGCCTGGCACTTTGTGGGATTCACCGTGACACCAAACCTGTCGGACCAGTATTTTATAGCCTCTAAATCCTGATTTAGTTTGATGATAATGTCTGGAATTTTATCAACCGTATTTTGCGAATATAATTGCAAGTCGTCAGCATATAGATGATACGTGCACTGAAGTTCTTGAGTTATCAAATCAATGAAAATGGAAAATAGAAGAGGAGAAAGTATACCGCCTTGGGGAACGCCAGTGTCGAGGCAGCACCAAGCTGACGATGCGTCATCACTCAAAACGGACTGCTGACGTTCTCGAAGATAAGAGGAAAACCAATCCAGCGACTTTTGTGAGCACAAACGGAAGGAGAGAATGGACAGAAGGATGTCGTGACTAACGGTATTGAAGGCATTCGAGAAATCAACTAACACGAGGACGGTAACTTTGGTATCTTCCATGCCTGATCGGATATCACCAGTCACTTTAAGAAGGGCAGAAACGGTACTATGGCCGGGCCTGAATCCAGATTGAAGAAGGTTAATTAAATTGTTGATTTATATAAAATGGGAAAATTGCTTGTGAACGCAGGCCTCGAGCACTTTTGAAAGAAAAGGGAGAATGGATATTGGACGGTAGTGGCTAGGAAGGGTGGGATTGGGGATCTTTGGCAGGGGGCGGACAAAAGCTTTCCGCCAGAGAGATGGGAATACACCGGACTCTAAAGAGAAATTGACAAGGTGAGTAATCGCCGGAAGGAGATAGTCAAGTACTGATATGATCATGAATCTGCAAATTTTATCACAACCCACAGCCTTGGATTTGATAGACATAATAATCTTTTTAACCTCACATATGTCGACTGGAGAAAAATAGAAAGGATTGATGTTTGGACGTCTAAGACCACCCAAGAAAGAAAGGGTTTGATGTATAGTTAGACGATCAATGGGAGGAACAGTGGAGAAATGGTTATTAAGATCGTCTAAACTTATTGTATTTGGTAGGTCATGACGTCGAGCCTTGCCAACACCTAGAGTACTAAGGAATTTCCAAATATCGGCAGGCGTAGAAGATGTTATATTATTTAGAATATGGCGGCGTTTAGCGTCACGTATCATCTTATTACACCGGTTCCTAGCAATTTTGAAATAGGTCCAGCTGTCTACCGTGCGGTCATGTTTAAACTTTCGGAACGCACGATTTCTGCGCCTCATGGCCATTCGAATCCCCCTTGTCATCCACAGAGCTGGTGGTCTCTTCAACCGCACCTTTTTCACAGGGGCATGGATATCATAAAGCTGGATTACGGTTCTGTTGAAAATGCAAATTTTCTCGTCGATGGTGTTGGCTCCCATGAGGAGATTCCAATCAAGTTTAGATGCATCTTCAGTTAATTTTTCGATATCCATGCGAGCAAAACAACGCCTGTACAGGACCTTAGGACGTGGCTTAGGAGGCTTCAGGATGTATGAAAGGAAGATAAGATCATGGTGGGAAAAACCGGAGGCATCATGTTGACCATGAAAGGAAGCGAGAGAGGGATTAGAGGTGAGTATAAGGTCGAGCCAGGTATCATCACCTTTGATGTTATGGTGTGTGGCAATAAGAGGCAGAATGTGCAAACTGGCTGACCCTATGAGTTGAAGGAGTTTACGGGAACGGGAGGAATTGCGGGCTAAGAGATCAGTGTTGAAATCGCCCATGATGATATGATGCTCGTAGTCAGACCCCAAGGATTCAAAAATTGGATACTTCTAGTATCACTAGTTTAATACTATACAAGAACCCAAGTAGCCTAAACAATAAATTTTTTGCTGGATCTTCTCAGTGGAGGCAGTGTTCCGAGAATGTAAATATGATTAATATTGTGATTTGTGCGACTGCCTCGTTGGTCTAGTGGGGAAAAATGCGCATAGCAATCACAAGGTCCTGGGTTTCATAAAATATCCAGCATGAGTCTGGCATTGAGCCCAGTATGATGGGAATAAGCACACCCCCTATTATGTGGGACTTCACATCCTTGACGAAAGGTGGAGGTACAGTGTAGATAGTACACTTCTGCTACCCCACTTGTAAGGTAAGGCCTTTTTTAATACTGGAATGTTCTATGTTAACATGTTACTCCACTTCTCATGGCCTCATAATACAATACTTTCAATATTTACTGATCATTCTGTGCCAATAATTGAGGAACTTACTATTGACAATTCACAAATATAATATTAAATTTATAAAATGTATTTGTTCATATGAGAAAGAAGGATTAAAGAGCTTTATTTAAGGTTTTACTCTGAAAAGTTAATACAACAGGCAAATTAAATAATTATTAGGTCATAGCTTTTACTGTCCTATTTTTGAGCAAAGCAGCATAAGTATCACTGTTTTTAATAGTTTCTGCTCTCAGCAATCTATATATTTTAAGGATTTAAAAATTACCAGAGTCTTCCAGAGTTAATAGAATTTCATTGGGTGAAACTTTGGTAAAGTTAAACTTATTCCCGTCAAATGGTTGACAAATACTATTCATATCCTCTGGCATTCTTCGTTTCGACTGGCGGTCGGGGTTTAACTAAAAATAATCATAAGAGTAAATATATACACAGGTATTGAAACATTAATAAAAAAATAAATTAGGGAAGTCTATTGTTGGCTCAAAATAGGTACCTGAAGTAGATACTTTCCATCTTCGAGTCTTTCTTCTAAATTGATTATTTTGTATCGAAAAACATCTGTATCTTCATGTAATTGGTCCCATTTTCTAGTCAGTAGATCCAGAAATCTTAATGATTTAGAATTATCATTAATTAGATTGGTCATATCAATAAATTCTTTCAGCTTGTACATTATCCTAGAATTAATTTTTCAGCATTAGCCACGTACTAGTATAATAAATAATATAAAATCGCCGTAATAAGTTATAATCACGGTTATAATAGGAAGTTGACAGATGCAAATGTCATACAATAACAAATGTTGCCAGCCTAAGAACTTGAAATTAACTCAGTATACACATGTCATTGTAAATGACTCTATTTTGGATATAAATACAAACGTTACTAAAGATTTTTTTAAGTAATATAAATGGTTAATTATTGTATGTCTTTTTTACATCTGTCTTGACATTAAAAACTAAATAAAAATACTTTTTTATTTTTATTATTGACAAATAGTGAACTGTGGTGCATAAGTTTTGGCGGGAAGTCGAAGAGTGATGTTGTCAATTTGTTTTGATTTCCAAAACTTGTGCTATTTTGACTTATAATGTGTAATGTTGGTGGAATATTAACCATTATGTATTCTTATATGTGCACGAGTGAAGGTAATTGTAACAAAGTGATAAAACGTGCTTTTTCGACTTCCCTCAAAACGGCCGTCGTAATTGATATGTAAAGTATCCATCGCTTTACTATCCAGGGTGGGGCACTTCATCAATTTCATAATCATCCTTGTCATCAAGTTCATCGGGGAGAAAAATTAATTTTGAAATGAATATTCGTAATACTTGATATTGGCAAAATACGTGTCGTCGTGATGCCATAAAAAAAAAACTGGTGCATGACTATTTTAAAAGTGACAAATGCTGACAACACTGTAAACGTCAATTTGTCCTACCTATTGAAATATTTCCTTCGAAGTAGCAAAGTTTGACTAAATGTTTGATGTTAACCCTAATTTCACACAAAAGATCCTGTTGCACTATAATTATTTTTTAATATTATCACAAATGTATAAAGGATATCGATAACATTTTATTCACGATTTGTATTACTATAAAGTAAATCAGTATTTATCTCTAAAATCAACTCATTTACTATGTTTATGGCTTTTTACATATTATGTTGATAATTTATGTCGATTGATTTAGTTGTTACCTCTACCTGTCCTTTTTTATAACTAGCACCATTTTATAATTTTTAAACTAAGTTTGACTTACAAAATATGGAAATGAAATATAAGTGCATACACAACACAAAACTATATTTAATTAAAATTTTCGTTTCACAGTTTAGGCTTTAAAATAAGATACGTAGATATTTTAGGATTTAATTACATGCTTTCTTCATCAAGATAGGAATCAGTCTGAAACTAACTAAGATCACCTTTGAAGCATAGTTTATAATAATACCTACCTATTTGGTATAGTTTTAAGAACATTGATAGTTGTTACTCTTAATGCTCTTATGTGTTATTCTTGTGATAGGCTTTTTTTCTATCAGGTACATATTTTTCCCTTAGGTTGCATTAAAGACTCCAAAATGGAAATAATAATAATAATAAATAATTGTTATTTTTCAAATTCTGTATATAAATACTTTTCATTTTTCACTCAGTGATTAAACTGGAGATTCTCATACTTCACATCAAAATCTTCATGTTTGATATTTATATTATTTGGGTTTTCGGGATTATTCTCATCATAGAGCAATAATATTACCATAATTTTACTAGATAATTGAGCAGCATTGAAAGAACTCATCTGTGAGAGTTTGTTATATATCATATTGCCTATTTGTTCATATTTTGTGTTCTGGGCACTGTAGATACCATTTTGTATCCCTTTGAATACATGTGCTATACTGTTTGCTAGGTTTTCACATGCACTGTTATGATTAGACGCTGCATCAGAAAAGTTATCTTCTTCATTGCTTGAAACTTCTTGATCCGTTGTTTCATGCTGAAACTAAAAGTAAATACTAAAACTAGAGAAAAAAATGTAGTACTAGTTAGTATACAAACACTGTAAAGGGAGCACATGATCTTATTATAATAGCTACACAGGATGGATTTTTAAGTCAGGGTAGTAAGGGCAGCAACCTCAACCGTTGTAGCTACAGGAAAACAGTCTTAGGAGACTATCTTTAAATTTTTGTGACATATTGAGTTGCATTTACAAATATGGAAAAAAAATGTACAGTCAGCAAGAAAATTGGCAATTTACAAAATATCTTACCTGTTTCTTATAAGGATCAAAACCATTTCTTGGACTAACTGAGGTTGGAGTACTAGAAAAGTCACAAATCGCAAAAAACATTTCCCATACATTTAGTAGCCATCATGGTGGTTTCAATACCTTGAACAATGTAAGTACTAGGATAAAGAAAACCAATCTGAAAACGTATAAGTACTTATATAAAAATAAATCATACAACTTACAGTCAACATTTTTTCTATAAATTTGAGATCATTTTTATCTCAGAATGTCAGAAGTCACAACTTACTACCTATCTAGATTTTCCTTTTCAAAGGAAATAAAATAATGACATGCATTTGTTACACAAATACATTATTAATTGAAACTGAACCTTTATATTATTAATTGAAACTGTTTTTTACATTTGCTGATTAATCTCTTATATACGAGTAAATACATGCCTAATATGTTTTTAGTCGATTTGTTTATTTTATTTTATATTACATTGTTCAAGGTTATCAAATACATGATGCTTTCTTACAATATGTATGAGAAAAGTTTTTAGAGACTGACCTCAGTTGGTCCAATAAAGGTTTTTGATCCTTATAAAAACAGAGTCGATTGGTATCAAAAAAAGTTTTGTGTAAATTGCCAATTTTCTTGTTGACTGTACATTTTTTCGAAATAAATTGTCACAAAAAGTTAGTCTCTTGAGACCATTTTCCTGTAGCTCCAACGGTTGTGGCCCTTACTGCCCCGTCTCAAAAATCCAGCCGTTATAACTGTATTCCCCTGACAATATTACATTAACGTATCGGTGCACGAATCTAGTGCCTTTATACCAGTTACAATACTGACAGACTGTTAATGAGAATTTCCAGATAAAAGACCTCAATAAAACGGTCCAACTTAGGATTATTTTATTGTCTTGTTGTAGTTATAAAGCAATATGTTATTGTTACACTGCAAAGTGACGAATGATTTCGCGTAGCAGTTAAGAGTTTAAGCCACTCCACCCACTGTGTTTAATAGTAGCAGGTTTAATTCCCGCACAGGACAAATCTTTGTGTGCTCCATAATTATTAGTTTCAGTCTGGGTATTTAGTTTGTAAATGCACCCACGACTAAGGAATAAGTTCTAGTGTGGGGCTATGTTTTTCTTATTACTATACCAACCTTTAGTTCATCTTTACATGAACCATCTCCATTACTTTTATTATATTTATTAACTTTCAATAGAAAACTGCATGCATCCCATAAGTGCCAGTTTACTTTATACACCTGTGAAAATAGTGACACATTAGGAAAATAAGGTTTTATTTGCATTTATAATTATACTAATCATGTTTTTTCCTTAACTCCATCATATTATGATATAATAAACTGAAGTGCTTTTTAGAAAACTTTTGAAATGTGATAAAATAATTAAATAGTCAATTTTGAAAACTGAATATTGGTAAGTCCAAGGCATTGGAAGGCAATCACATACATATTTGTCTGAAGATATAATAATAATATACTTCATAGTGCATTATTATAAGGTGGCCTTATTGCTTAAAGTGATATCTTCCAGGCAACCTTTAGGTGAAGGATAGAGATGTTTAAATTAAACTAGAAAGGGGTAAGATACTATCATTACCATGAACTCAGTCGATTGCAGGAATAAATGTTTTTATATGTGTAATGCACACATATAAAAAACATTAGCCAGTAATTTTTTACAATATAGAAGAGTGGAGACTCCTAGGATTTCTTAAATGGAATTTCTAAATACAGCGTAGGTGTCATATAATTATACATACACACTAAATGATTTATTTCTCATTTTTGAATCGAAATTATATGAAAAGAAAAACAATGTAGCTGTTGGTATCACCAAGTATTTTTGAGTAGGTATACTTGTTGATAGAGTAAATAGCAGATAGGCATTATTTGTCATTAAAGACAAGTTCTTTATATCCTATGTACTAACCTCGCCATCACCTTTGCCTGGACTAGCTTTTACTTTCCTCAAGTAATTAGAAAAAGTTGACCTAATATTCGTCCAGCGGTCCTTAACAGCCTGACTGGTGAACTCGTTGCCATATTTAGAAGCGAACTCGGCGTAAGTTTTATCCCTAAAATAAACTGATGTGTATTTAGGATGTTTTGGATTCCAAATATTTGGTTTTCTCTTCATGAAGTTTACTAAATTCACATTCATCTTTTTAGTCCAAAACACTTTCTCTTTTGTGAATTCGGAAATCATTGTCTTTTCAACAGGTTTAGAATATTGGTCGAATTTTAAAAAATAACGCACGCTGTGGTTTAAACAATTTAATTCATAGACCAATTAGAGAAAATTGCTTTAAGCAAATGAAAATTGATGAAAACCTATGAAAACAAACAACTTGTGTTAGTCACTGTCAAACAACTGTCAAACCATGTGTCAACATGGTGTCAACCATAGACGAAGAATGCCTAGACACTGCATATCGCCACGATAGCGTGTCAATTTTATGTCGATGTGGGTTTGTGAAACTGCGTTAGTGTTAGTGTGTTATCGATAAGAAAATACAATTTATGATTAACAAATATTTACTTCATGCAAAATCGTAATTGACTAATCTAAATTATGGTTTCGAATTACTACGAGTAATTTATATAAGTTCACACATACGTATTATAATACAAATCTTAAAAACGAATCTGTAAACATCGATATTAGTATTTACAATTTAATATAATAGTAAAGCCTCATTGGTAATGCGTATAGCAATCACAGGTCGTCGGTTCGACGACGGCCTAGAAGAAAATTAAACCACTCCGAGTATATCTGAAGCTCTAAAAGCTGCAGAAGTACTGAATGTATTTGTGCATTCTAATTTTGAAAATGACAACATGAAAAGTATTATATCTCGTTTGCATAATGCAATCCGTGCTTCTTACTATAGAAATAAAAACCAAAAACAATAATAAACTACAGCCTTTTTGCACTAGATATTTCGTTGTTAGTTAGTATAGATTATATAGAGAGGTACATTATGTACTTGCACAGTTATTTTGTTATCCTACATTCTACATTTAAGTACATTTGTACATTTGGTTAAGTTTATGTGAGATTACGTATGTATGTTGATTATTTCAATTAAAATTACATTTCTTTTCATTCTTTTACATACATATATGTATGTATATTTACATGTATATATATGTAAAATAAATAAACATTTTGATTTAAATGTTTTTTGTTCGCTGATGTTCACGTTCGTAAATATTAATAAGTACACTAAAAATAAGCGATTATTTTATTAAAAAAAAAATTGCGGGTCTCGTGACGCCCGACAGAAGTGATATTTAAACTAGCGCTGTGGGTTAGAGTGAGAGAGGAAGAGCTTGCCTACCGCTGCCGTATGCGTGAGAGAAAGGGAAACCAGACAGACTGGTGCCATTACGCGTTACGTTACGAAGCGGGTTACACTCCCATAAGAAGTTATAACTTCAAAAAACAAAAATTGTCAGTTCGTTTAGTACGACTTCCGGTTAGTACGACGTAATATCACCGGTCCCTTGGCCGTCGTTATAACCGGATTCTACTGTACTTTCGCTAGTACCCAATTATTGCTTTCAAGTCGCTAAGTCAATCGTTGAGTCCGTTGATCGCTGCTAAGGTCGCTAGTAAATTCCACTAAGATCACTTGTTCTCGATTTGATAGCTATCGCTTCAGAAGAGAGACTGTCGTCGCCGCGCTGTTCCTTTTATACTCGTATGAAAGTTCTAGAACGGACGCGATCCCTCCAAATACGTCGATAGAAAAGTCCAGGTTCATCAAACAATAGCCGGCGCATTCCACAAAGCGGTATTATTATTACGTACCTACTTGCTTACCGCGACCGCGAGCCGTTCTTCATTCTAAACGTTTTAGCACTCAACCTCGGATTCTAAATCACGAAAATTAACAGTTTCATCACACGGACATCAACATGCTTTTCAGGGTTCAGATTTATCTACATACGGGCATGGCATACAACGCACCCTCGCCGGGTGGAGGGCACAATGCTAACTCATATAGAGATTAAACCTCTAGTCCTTAGTAAAAGCAGTACTACCCAAAGGGCAAAACTTCATTTTGCAACCGAGGCTCTATATGCCATCTCAATATAAAGCTTCCAGTGAGGTAAGTAGTTTAATAAGCGTTTTATTTCAGGTAAAACGCCATTATAGTTAAAGATGAAATAATCATCTCTGTACTCTCTGCCTACCCCGCAAGGGATCTGGCGTGAGGTTATAGATAGATAGATAGATGAAATAATCATATATAGGTCTAGATATCCCACCCCCCATTTGGGAAATATAGACGTGACGGTGTTTATCTGGATATCCTATCCTTACTAAATTACATCAAAATACGTTTAGTCATTGTGACGTGAAATAGGAATGGTTAATGTTTCAGTATTAATTTAGTAATATCGACAGTAAGTGACAGGCGCTGTAGGACATCTCTAGTGGAGAAGCGTAAAATAATGCATATTTGAAATATAAATTAAAGCTTTAAACTCACAGTTAATTATCACCGTTTATTAATTATATGACGTCAGTGATAGCATATAATTAATATCTTTAATGTTAAATCCATAATTTTGCTGTGAAACTTCCCTATAATATAATAAGTGCCAATAAATACATACGTGTGAACTGATAATTCAGGATGTTTCACTTCTCCTCTGGTTGTCCTTGATTGACAAAATACAGCACAACACGATATAATTTCACCGTATTAAAGTATATTCAGTTATCATAATGATTTTCAGTTATATTTTAACCGTTGAAACGCACAAGGTGCATTTGTTATGGCCTAAGCACAGGTCACAACAGGCAACCAAGCACACGTACAGGGTGACGTTACCAACCTTACAATAGCTTTCTCATTCACTCAAAATGGTGATCCGTGTAATTGAGAGAGAAAAAAGACAACGTGTTGAACGATGACCGGCGAAGCGGCAACGTCGTATGACTCCCTCCAGGTGATTTTAGCTTCATGGTGTCAACTCAAGTATCAATTCAAAATCAATTTGATTGCGCATGCGCACAGATTATAAAATCTCTGCGTCATATTTTTCATAAGTCCGTACTCTATGATATTATTGATCTGAAACATGGATTTCTATCCAAAATGATCCAAAACAATAGGTCGGTCAATCAACCTGCATTTCACAGAAATGAGCTTAAAAAATCCACCAACCTTTTATTCCTAAAACTTAGAAATTGTAAAAGGCTCAGAGCTACAGTCGTGAAATAATAGTACTTACTCCAAGGTACAGTCCCACAAGGATCTTTTGGCCAGCGGCTAAAATCGGAACTAACCTTAGGAACTAACGCTGTCATCGAGTGAGATATCACTTCATGATGGACGCAGAGACCTCTATGGAAAATTCTATGAACCTTATAATCACATGGACGGCGTCATACGACACATTGTCTTGTTGTTTCTCTCTCATTTACATGGATCGAAGAATAAGAAAGCTATTGTAATACTGGCAACGTTGCCCTGTACGTGTGTTTGGTATAATGTGTTTGGTATAAACCTTTACGTCTTACGAACAGTGATGTACCTACAACGCCTGTGGTCTATTATCGATATTTACCAAATTCATAACCTTCCTTGCACATTTATAGTGAAAAATTGACCGTCCCTCTTCACGTCGTCACACACGTCGCCTCGTTCACACGGACGATTTTTCATAGGGAGGTGCTGAAGCGCTTTACAGCGCTTTCAAATAAATTTACTGTGAGTAATTTCTCGCAAGAGCCGCGTCGATTGGGCAAAGCCAGTTGACGAAGCTGAAGACGGAGGACGGAAACGTAACGTCGAATAGGTCAGAGGTGCTCAGGGAGATAGAGAGGTTCTATGGACAGTTGTATACCTCAGTAGCTGAACCTATTGTTGACTTGGTAAAAGACCCAAGAGCCAAGCTAACCCGACACTACACTGAAGATATCCCGGACATCAGCCTGTACGAGATTAGGATGGCTCTCAACCAACTTAAAAACAACAAAGCGCCGGGTGAAGACGGAATTACTGCAGAGCTTCTGAAAGCGGGCGGATCGCCGGTACTTAAAGTCCTTCAGAGGCTGTTTAATTCCGTCTTGCTCGAAGGAAAAACGCCGGAAGCATGGAACAGGGGTGTGGTGGTACTCTTTTTCAAGAAAGGTGATAACACTTTATTAAAGAACTATAGGCCCATCACACTGCTGAGCCATGTTTACAAGTTGTTTTCGAGAGTCATCACGAATCGTCTCGAACGCAGGCTTGATGATTTCCAGCCTCCCGAACAAGCCGGTTTCCGGAAAGGCTTTAGTACCATAGACCACATACATACGCTGCGGCAGATTATACAGAAGACCGAGGAGTATAATCGGCCACTATGCTTGGCGTTTGTGGACTATGAGAAAGCCTTCGATTCGATCGAGACTTGGGCGGTTCTTAGATCTCTCCAGCGATGCCGCATTGACTATCGGTACATCGAAGTGTTGAAGTGCTTGTATAATAACGCCACCATGTCAGTCCGAGTACAAGGGCAGTGCACGAAGGCGATCTCCATAAAAAGAGGAGTAAGACAGGGAGACGTCATTTCTCCGAAACTGTTTATGACCACCATAGAGGACGCCTTCAAGCTCTTGGAATGGCGAGGACTTGGCATCAACATCAATGGCGAATACATCACTGACCTTCGATTTGCCGACGACATTGTGGTCATGGCGGAGTCGCTGGAAGATCTAGGACGAATGCTCGGCGACCTCAACAGAGTATCTCAACAAGTGGGTCTTAAAATGAACATGGACAAAACGAAAATAATGTGTAACGTCCATGTCGTACCCACCGCACTCACCGTTGGGAACTCTACTCTTGAAGTTGTCGACGAATACATTTACCTGGGACAGGTAGTCCGGTTAGGTAGGTCCAACTTTGAGAGAGAGGTCAATCGACGAATCCAACTCGGCTGGGCAGCGTTCGGGAAACTGCGCAACATCTTCTCATCCAAAATACCTCAGTGCCTAAAGACGAAAGTTTTTAGTCAATGTGTGTTACCAGTGATGATATATGGATCAGAGACGTGGTCTCTTACTATAGGTCTCATTAAAAAGCTCGGAGTTGCTCAGTGAGCTATGGAGAGAGCTATGCTCGGCGTTTCTCTACGTGATCGAATCAGGAATGAGGAGATTCGTAGAAGAACCAAGGTCACCGACATAGCCGTTAAGATTAGCAAGCTGAAGTGGCAATGGGCGGGCCACATAGCGCGAAGATCGGACGGGCGTTGGGGCAGAAAGATTCTAGAGTGGAGACCACGTATTGGCAAGCGCAGCGTGGGACGACCACCTGCCAGATGGGCCGACGATCTTGTGAAAATCGCAGGAAGTCGTTGGATGCAGGTGGCATCGGACCGGTTACGCTGGAAAGCGATTGGGGAGGCCTATGTTCAGCAGTGGACAAGTATAGGCTGAGATGATGATGATGAATTTGTTTCATTCCAGCGCTTGATTAACGTGCAATGAAAAAGCGCTCGTGCGAACGTAGGATAAATGTGATGTAAAAATTATAACCACCGCAACGCCTATATTCCCCAAGCGGGAGTGGAAGTGGTGTACTGTGTACAGTCACTTGACGTTCATCAATGTAAGGTGCCATGTACTAGAGGATGAGCCTATTGATATTATACCGAACACAGTGCCAGACATCGGACTGGATTTTTTTTTATCGAAAAATTACTATTTTCCGACCTAGGATTCGAACCGATGACCTCGTGATTACTATGCCCATTACAAGACCAATGAGGTTTTACTATTTTATTAAATTGTAGATACTAATATCGATGTTTGCAGATTCGTTTTTAAGATTTATGTTATAATACGTATGTGTGAATTTATATAAATTATTCGTAGTAATTCAAAATCATAATTTAGATGAGTCAATTATGATATTGCATGAAGTAAATATTTGTTAATCATAAATTGTATTTTCTTATCGACAAATTCTGTACAATTGACAGACTAGTCAATCACTTGTCTACTCACTAGTGTTGTAAAAATGAGTGCTGAAGTCGAGCGTTTAGCACTGAGTCGACGCTTACGAGCATTGAAACACGCCGAAGACACGAGCGCTTTAAGCGCTGACTCGAGCGTTTTTACAACACTACTACTCACGCATAATAACGCAAATTCACGAACTCACTCTGACATAAAATTAACACGCTACCTCGGTGATATGCTCCGTCTATGCATTCTTCGTCTAAAGAAAATTCTATGTTCTGTCTGACCGTATCTGTCAGTTCCTTTGCCTCCTGTTTGTCAAAGAGCACACACTGAGTACACCCATGTTTCGCCGACGATGTTAGGTCCTATGTAATAGGGGGCGAGCCTATAGACAAATACCGGGCACAATTCCAGACTCTGGACTCATGCTGGGAAGTTTTTTCGTTAGAAAAACTTCATTTGTCCGAACTAGCATTTGAACCCAGGACTTCGTGATCACCAAGCGATGCGCTTTGTCACTAAAGACTTTGTCAAAGAGCAAAGACTATAATTAAAAGTTTTGTATTTGCTCTTGGGTTTTCGGCGGGAAGTCGAAGAGTAATGTTGTCAATTTGTTTTAATTTCCAAAACTTGTGTTATTTCGACTAATAATGTGTAATGTAGGTGGAATATTAACCATTATGTATTCTTATGTGTGCATGAGTAAAGTTAATTGTGACAAAGTGATAAAACGTGCCTTTTCGATTTTCCTCAAAAAGGTGTATCATGACGGACGATTTCGAGCAGGTACTAAATAGATGTACTAATAGGAACTATTAAGAACCACTCGTCTTATTCTGTTCCACAATACGGATTATGAATGTCACTGAAACCTTGTTCCTATGCCTCGTTCAGATCCAAAATGTACTAAATGAACGAGGACCGCTTAAGTAACCGGAATAGTTTGTTTTAGTTCACAATTCTGAACTGCCTCGTTGGTCTGCTAGCAAAGCGCATCGCTTTGTGATCACGAGGTCCTGGGTTTAAATCCTAGGTCAGACAAATGTAGTTTTTCCTAACGAAAAATTCCCAGTATAAGTCCGGAGTCTGGAATTGTGCCCGGTATATGGCAAAAGGCTCGCCCCCTATTACATGGGACCTAACATCGTCGGCGAGACGTGGGTGTACCCAGTACACCTCTGCCACCCCCGCTGGGGAATATAGGCGTGACGGTGTTAATTCAGAACTATTCTTATTAGTTCTTAGTTACATGTACTACACAAGCCTTCTCCCCAATCGCTCTCCAGCGCTTTGTTATTTGCCTATGTAAAAAATAGTCTTCGGATCGAACGCTTGATCTAAAAATAAATTATGTCACACATTAAATCGATTTTTACGATTAATTTATTTTAAATCGACATGCCTACTTTGGGCTGTGATTGTAAGGGATCGGTAAGGACAGCGGAAGTGACGACTTCTATGCGCTTTTATCAAAAGAATTGATTGGTAATGGAATTTAATGTTCCCTTCTCATCTTGTTTTACTTCTCCATTTTTTTTTTTTTTTAAAAAACGAAGCCCCACACTAGGATTTATTCCTGTGTCGTGGGTGCGTTTTACAAACATGAAAATTCACAAACAAATACCCAGACCGGAACAAATAATTGTGGATCACACAAAGATTTATCCCGTGCGGGAATCAAACCCGCGACTATTAGACACAGTGGGCGGAGCAGCTCAAGCTCTTAACAACTGCGCTAAATCGTCGTCTAATCAATCTTTTTGCGAGATCCAAGATAAAGCGGCGCCAGGGGCACCCGAAGTTCGAATCTTGGTGTCTTTTATGGATGCAATACATTGTGAATCCGTATCTACTGTAAGGGAGTTCGTATGGATTGTTGGGAATGTGCGGTGGGCTTAGTCGCAAATCAAAAGGTTTTTAAATGCCTAAGCACACATACATTACTAATGTCATTATGTTATTAATATGGAATCAGAGGACTATTTGGTTTAGTTTAAATGCATTCTAGCCATTAGAGATAATACAAATTTTCTTTACTTCACTTTCAATAGCATTATTAAATGGGGAACTTATCTATATATTTTTCTATTTGTAAGCTACCTATGAAAGTCTATTTAGAAGCGTAAACAGTTAATCAATTATACATTTTTCTTTGCCTCAATTTGTTTTAGAAATGGGTACTGATTAATTAATTACACGCTATTTTGTTACGCATGACAAGTTCTAGGTATAATACTAGGTTGGACGGTGGTTGTGGCGTCCTCGACTTTGTGATGTCGAACAATAATATGTGAGTCTTTGTCGATATTACTTTTCGATATATAAGATCCATAAAAAATGAAAAAAGTAGGTACCTGCCTACATTAATATGTCAAGCATTTGTGTCAAGGTATGATCAACCTCACCAAAAAGGGCAGGGACACTCAGTAGGTATATAGGTACTACAATATTCGGATGTCCAAGTAAGTACTTGATTCCCGCGCGCTCTATAATATTCTTAACACTGCTAATTGGGAGGTAAGTGCGCTTTCTTAGTTCGGGTTATTAAGAGCTAGTTACATACTTAATACATCGTCAAGCCTATATTTTCCAAGTGAGGGTGGCAGAGGAGTACTTTCGTCGAGCATGTTAGGATTAGGTTAGTTAAGAAGGCGAGCCTATTGTCAATAAGACTCCGGACCGCTACTGAGATTTTTTCTGTAAGAAAACCTTCAATAACACTTTGTCCGATATAAAATATGAACCCAGGGCCTCGTGAGGGCGCATAGTTACTTACCTACAATATTTATAAGATATTTTATTTATAAAATGTTAAGACAAAACAGACAACATTTAAAATATGTTGTCTAAGTATTCATAATGAACGCGAGAACGGCTCTTAATTGACGTCCCTGACTGTAATAACTTCAGAGGCGGTAGACTCCCGCGCAACGGTACACCTTGTCTCTTACCTGAGTCGTGCGCAGTCGTCGTAGCGAGCTTAGCCGTCATGGGTCGCTCTCTGCGCGCGTTCACTGCGTACACGCAACCGATCGTGATAAAAAACGCACGGTATGCCACCACCGGCTGTCCGTTTTCGAAAAGGCAGCGATCTCAGATCGCACCAACCGCGGAATTGAATGAAGAAATTTTCGCTAATGCGAAACCCTATTCCGAGGTCCCGGGCCCTAAGCCCATCCCTATACTGGGAAATACGTGGCGTATGGTGCCTATTATTGGTCAGTTCGATATATCAGAGTTCGCGAAAGTGACTAAACATTTCTTAGAGAAATACGGGAGGATTGTGCGTTTGGGTGGGTTGATTGGGAGGCCGGACCTGCTCTTTGTGTATGATGCTGACGAGATCGAGAGAATGTACAGGAGGGAGGGTCCAACGCCTTTTCGGCCTGCAATGCCTTGTCTCGTCAAGTACAAATCCGAGGTGAGGAAGGATTTCTTCGGGGAACTGCCTGGAGTTGTTGGAGTGTAAGAATTTTTTTTTTACACACTTATTAGTAAAGTTCATAAAAATAGTGCTATATTCTAAATTAGTTTTACTTTCTTTTTAAGAAAAATTGGAATTTCCGTAATATTATGTGCAATTTGCAACTCAGTACATACGAATATAGGTAAAACCATGTTGATTCATCTCGGATTAAGAAAACATGAGCCAAAGTGCCGTTAACTAACGGCATGTCGAATGATAGTCGAGACTTTCACTTTGCAAAAATCTCAATGAGTAAAAACTAACATCTAAACAACTTTGTGTTTAATAATAATTAGAATTAATTGTTGCTTCTCCATTATTTCTACTGTGAAGTATTTAGATAGCAATTTAATGATTATGTTACGAAAGTTTTGTTACAAGGTTATAATAGCATTATAATAGTTTAACATTGACAAAGATTTAATGATGCTTTTGCAACTATCCCGCCAGACACGTCATAGAGCATGATTTTGTAATCGGCAGGTAGGTAAGTGTTTTATTTAAATACACATTGATGAACTTAATTCGTTAAGCTATAGATGCTAACTTAGATGAACACTTGAATCTTAAATTAGTAGATAACTCTTTCTGTATTAATGATAGTAATATTATGTAAATAATCGGACAAGTGTGAGTTGGGTTTGCATAATAAGGGGAACCGTGACAAAATATTTGCTTTTGTTGGCCTTCCTGTCTTTTTTTTAAGATGCCCTATATCAAGAAGGAATATATAAGGAAGTGTTTGTACATTTTTCAATGGACTTGGGAATACAATAATGATTTTCCTTTACTTACGTCGAATTATTTGCATCTATTCGGATTCTCATCGTGTATAATAGATTGGATATTGCCATGAATCTATTATGTTATGTTGGTTAGTACTTATGATGCAATGTACCCTATAAGGTTAATGGATACGCCAGTATCCTAGGATTGCCATGAATCTATTGTGTTATGTTGGTTGGTACTTATGATGCAATGTATCCTATAAGGTTAATGGATACGCCAGTATCCTAGACCTAGAAAGATGACGCAGCGTTTAGTATCTACTCTACATGTGTGGTTGTTAAGTGTACTCCCGCGTCGTGCATGACGCATTTCATGCATTAAATTGCGACAAGCGTTATAGATAGGCTTTATTTTATAATATTCACATCCCTATAGAAATTATACTTAATTAGAGATACAAGCTAGTAGTTCCAGGGGAAACAAACGGAACACTCTCCTTACATTCAGAAGGTTGAAATCCCGGCATGCTCCTATGGAGTTTTCGAAACCTTTGTGCGATTTCCGCTTGCTAACAGTGAAGATAAAACATCTTCATGACTGAAAGAACCTAAGAAGTCTTTAAAAGACATGGGAAATTATGTACCCGAGAATGGAGACAGGCTCGCTTCTTGTCACATAAGTCTAACATTATTTTAGTGAAATGTGAGTGTAGTATTATTATTTCTATTCATTGACTATGAAAATGGCACAATAAAAACTTCGATACAAATAAGTGAGACGGACGATGGCATTCACATCTAGGAGTACATAGTGTAGATCCTTATGTAGTGTTCTTATTATTTTAATAGTTGCTTATTGGGGGTTTATTTTTATTATTTATTAACCTGTTGGAACTCTGTACTCTCTGCCTACCCCGCAAGGGATCTGGCGTGAGGTTATAGATAGATAGATAGATAGATTAATTTCATTTTTTCATAAGGAAACGTTGCAGGGCGATATAACAAATTGTACAACATGATAATAGATCCCTACATTGGTACTAATACATCATTTCGCATGTTTCTGATAAAAATAAGATACTTATTATTATCTTATCCTATGGACAAGCCTGGTCTCTATAACTATGAAAGTGGAGGAAGTAAGAGAGGTTAAGGAAAGAACCTATTGGAACTCTGTACTCTCTGACTACCCTGCTAGGAATCTGGCGTGATAATATAGAAAGAGGGCGAAAGGGCTATCCTTTCATAATCACTTAAATTACAGTATCTGAAAAAGGTCATTCTGTCAAGTCATTCTGGTCACAATGCGGATAAATTAATTCGACATTTGCGAATGTCGGGCAATATCCTTGACCAACATGAAAAAGTACTTATTAACGTTATTCTGTACTCTTACAAAAAAAATCTTTTTTAAAAAAAATGAAGTTAGTACATTATGCAATTGTTTGTTTTGAAAAGAATAAAGTTCATTGACCTGTAATAATATGACTTTGGTTCAGTATTTTTGTCGAGTACAATAGTAAGTTTAATATTACGATCTAAACAGTTGGTTTTAAATCTTTATAAAATAATGAATAATATGTAACAATAATAATAATCTATAACTTTTAATTATTACTAATCAACTTTGAAAAATAATAGGTTTACTAATAAGTAAACTTTATTCAACCTTTATTAAACAAAATGAAGAGAAAAAAGGCATTTTACCCAGTTAATTGTAGATGTGTATTTAAATAATATGGTTCAAATTGTTTCCGAATTACATTGTTGTCATTACAGCTTGAATAATTCCATTAAGACTTTATCAGCGTTATAAGTTATAGTTTTATTTTATGTGACAAATATGCGGTATCACTTATGATGAGTTCGCACCTAGCTGGTGCTAAAAATGTTGACAATGGTGATTTATCGCGAACGCTATTGTTAGTTCAAATTTTAACACCTCGTTGCGACAAGGTGGTACATTACATGATATAATGAAATGACTATGCAGAAATTCCGAAGGCCCTGCCCAACCGGAAACCTGCTTTTTATAATGTGAAATAAAACTTCTTCGGATTGTATCGCACTTTCGCGTCACGAGTCACGGGAGAGCCTGAGGTGTTTGACGTCCAATACGCATAGTTATTCCAGGGTACCTTTAAACTTCTTAATTATTTTTGTCGGTCCGCTCTACCCAGAATAAGCTCAAGGTGTCTATCTTGGGCTCTGGCAGTTTTATGCTTGGTTTTGGTTTTCATTTTGGATTCCAAGTCGATGTAAGCACCCACCCGTCTTCTCTATTGAAATTAGGATGTTTTTTCATTTCAATAGGTTCACGAAGATTTGAAGGCTATCAAAACTGATTATTCAACTGTTACTTCATGTGTGCCTAAATCTAAGTACTCCATTTTATAACGTAATATTCTTTTCTGTATTATGATATACCAACTGGTTTCGCCTTGTGACCAACCACCCGTATAAGGGAAGAGCTGAGGGTGGCCACGGATGGTACTCGTACAAATAAGTTGGCTACTCACTTGGCGGGAAAAGTATGAACCATTGAAACGAAAAGAAGAAGATAGACCAACTTGATTCGTAACAAGACTGTTTTATTAAAATATTGGGTCTCTGAACAATCTGTGCGTGCACTACGATGCTCTTTTTCACCTAAATATTTTTGTCTTCTTCTTCATAACCATTTCCCAAAACAGACAAACAAGCTGTAACGGAAATAATCTACCAGAGCGATTATACACAGAGCTTTGTTTTGTTATTTTATGAGGTCGAAATCATAGGAAGTTTTAAAAGGACTCTAGGTACTGCAGAAATACTCAACAATTAGTAAATTTTTAATTTATTTAGAAGACGGCTATTGTTTATATGCTATAAAGTTTTATGATAGACTTTAGACCATTTTTTTATTTCGTGATTCTCTTTTCCATTCCATGCCATTAGGTAGAAAATACAAACAGGTAGAGTCCAAGAGCTATCTTGGTATATTCTATCTAAAGATTGTAATTACGTATCCTCAATTCATCTCTAATTTCATCATCTAGCCTTCTTTGTCTAAAACTAGATAAAAAAAGGAAATCTTGAATAGTGTGTGATGTGAAGAATAAATGTGCATGGTGTGAGCGGCGCGGGCGCAGCGGCGCGGGCGGTGGTGGCCCGGCGATACTTGGCCCACTTGTGAAGCAGGGCATAGCGAAAGCCGTGTCTCGGCTGCTCGTGACGTGATCAGTATGGTAATGACCACCGCCCAAAACTGGGAAACTAGAAAATCGACGCCGTTTTATCTATAGTAACATACGTTGATATTGACAAAATTAAATCATACCTATGTAATGTAGTGGTACCACTATGTGGTAGTGTAGTATTTTTAGGGTGCTTTGATTAATGTTTTAATTTTACTTATTTTTTAAAAACATAGCTCTCCACTAGAATTTATTTCTGTGTGCTGCGTGCGTTTACAAACATGAAACTTCACAAACACAAATACCCAGACCGGAAACAAATAATTGTGGGTCACACAAACATTTTCCTGTGCGGGAATCGTACCCGCGACTATTCGACCCAATGGACAGAGCGGCTTAAGCTCTTAACCACTGCGCCAAATCGTTCGTCAAAATTCCTAAATAGCTTTGAAAAAAATTGCCATATTTTTCTATTATATCTACAGAACACGTTTTTTTTTCTTACCATTTCACCAAAATTATATCGAATATCGTACGTGACAGAGATGAGTGTATCACTGTTATGCACCGAGAACAAATTAAGCTAAGCACTACTTAGAACAAATACTTTAATTAAATATTATACTTAGATAGAGATGCTTGAACACGAATACTTTAATTCAGAAGTTGTATAAGCGACGTGAAGTATGTGAATGGGCAGGATACTTTGCGGTTACTGACGGTGTACTGTGTACACCCACTCACCCCATGTAACAGGGGGCAAGCCTATTGCCATTATACCTAGTATTCGAACCCAGCACCTCGTGATCGCTACAAGCGTTATTCGGCACTAGACCATCAGGAGAAATTAAGCTATTTAATCTTGAAATGAGAGTGCTAACTTCAATAATTATAATATTTTTTCCAACGATATGTAGTACATACCGTAGTATTTTTTAAATATAATAATCGTAATATTTATGCCAACGATATATACCTACCGTGATACTTACCTACTAGCAACAACAATCGGTCATCAATCGTTATTTTTGTCTGTGATCGAAGGTCTTAAAAAGGGCAAGGGATAGTTGGACATACCAAGAGAACTCGCAGCGGGAACCGGTTTGAAATATCCTCCGACCCGTTTCAATGTCTTTGATTTCTTCCGGCATTGAGTTCAGTTTGTGTAAATAAAGGTTGTCTGGTTTATTGTAGAGACACAAGAAAGAAACTCTGTCCCGCCCATATTCACCAAGCGGAGGTGGAGGTGGTACGCCAGTTGGCGAAACATAGAGTACTCAAACTGTAACATCTCACATCATATTATAATGTATATGTTTACAAATGTTGTACCTATGTTTACAAATTAAGGAATTTGAATTTGAATTGGAAAAAGAGGTGTAATATGTACATCGGCATTTCGCCAACCAGTTAAAATCCCAATGAAGTAGGGGGCGAGTCTATTGAGATTATATCTAGGCATCATTCCAGTTTCGAATTGCTACTGCCTTTTTTTTATTGAAAAACACCGTCACGCCTATATTCCCCAGAGGGGGTGGCAGAGGTGTACTGAGTACACCCACATTTCGCCGACGATGTTAGGTTCCATGTAATAGGGGGCGAGCCTATTGCCATATACCGGGCACAATTCCAGACTCTGGACTCGGACTTTTTATTGAAAAACCTAGTATACGAACCTACCTGTTGTAGCTGGCGATCACGAGATCGCCACTAGCACTACCACTAGAGTAACGCGGTATAAAACTATCGATGTAGGTATCTATTGTTAGAGCGTGAAATAAAAATGCGTTGGCGGGTATAATTTCTCCTTATATTTTAATTTCACAACCGTCTCCGACGAAGTCTCCAGCAAAAGTGTCTATCATTTTAGATTTTATCCATCGATTTAACTCTCTTGTTTTGCATCGCCGTCTTGTTGAAATCGATTATCCAAAACGATTACTAGTCTATAATATTAATAGCAACACTGTCGCCATCTAGCGACCAGTGTTGACATCGAAATGTCAAGATGGCGGTGCAGTTGTCAAAATCAATATGTCAACCCTTACATGAAACTACCCACACATTTTATAAATACAAATTATCAACTTTATACGAAACTACCCACAATATCCTAACACTATGTAAGTTGTGGAATTAAACCTAATCTGTGGCTTGTAACCCGACCACTTGCGAAATATCGTGAGTCGGTCGTTTAAAACATACTCGACACACACACTTCGCTTTAAAATAAACGTCCGGTTAGTAATATCTTGATTACGTACTTGGTACGCGTTTAGATAGAAAAGTATGTTTACTTACAAAGAAAAAAAGAAAACTTACATGCATACATGCTATAATTACGGCTATTTCTATACAGGGATTAGAAAAAGCCTTCAGAACTTCGAAAATTCCAAATTATGGAACTATATGCAAAGACTTTTATCAATAAAGTGTTTTTGGAATCCCTACGATTTTGCAGACACCTATGAACTTCTAGCCTGGTGTTAGCGTGCAAAAGGTCAAGAAGATCCGTCTACATTCAAGAAATAAATAAATATTGGTGTTATGTCAATGTTTATCCTCTTAATGTTCAAATATTTAATATTGAAAAATAATATTTGCTTATCGAGAAAAAGTATTCTTTTTGGCATAACTAATGAATTGACTGTGAGTATTCGTTTCGTGGTCGTCGTCGTTCTACAAGCAACTTTCGGGGATAATCGCTGAGGGCCGCGCCGGCGTATGTGTGTGTGTGTGAATGATCTACGCTGTTGGCCGCGGGGCCTTTACAGCTTCACCGGGTAAGAAAGAGGACGAGCGTGCTACCACTACGCTCGTGCCAGAAGGACAAGGGGGCAACTAGCTCAAGGGTGCCTCAAGGAGAGAACGGCCTCGGCTCGGTTGCTATGGGGGAGGGCTTATATTAGGTGTCTCGCCGTGGTGCTCTGCACCGATCAGCGGGCAAGGGATTCTTCGACCTCGCCGGTGAGGTCGGTGTCTGATCCTGTGTGCGGTATCTGTATCCGAAAAAAGGGATATAAGGGCATCGGGAGGGTCGGTGAGCTCATGCCGCGGACGGCTGTAGCAGCTGATAGGAGGGGAGTTAGGTTCGTAGTCGGCGGCAGCTACGATTAGCGGATTACCATGATTGGACGCGTTCGCGAAATATCGGGTTGTCGCCTTTTTAATAAAGGCGCGAATAGGTTTGAGACCGAGATCGGAATAGAGAGCCGCGCCGGCCTCATTCTGGATTCCTATTAAGAAGTTTTCCATAGAGAAATCCTAAATAAGACTTTATCAGAGCTAGGATTGGAAACTAGAATGTCGTAATTGCCAGTTGCAGTATGCATCACGACCAGCGAGGCAGATAAATTCTGTAATTTGTTTTGGGTAACCACCTGCTTCGTTGGGGAATGAATGTAATGTTGTGCTTCTACGCAGTTGTGGCCACAACAAGTGAAAACTAGTTATATAAAATAGTAATAACCTACGAGTGAAAAAGTAGTAGGTCATCTTCATTGTTGTCCATAATTTATGTTCCAAATAGCATGATCAATCAGTGATCTCGTGTACATTGCGAACGTCCTCGTTTTACTAAATTGCTCTCGTGATGACATAACAAGACAAGCAACCCGCTTGACCGATGCCAAATAATCGTTTTTATGACTCCCCTGAAATTTCGGCACCATACGATGCCACTTATGGTATCTTACAACTGATAATACGTATCTACAGATCTTTATGAGTTTGCAAATGTTAAAACTGCCATCCACGGGTACGCATCGAACAATGCTCATTCATAGATATTGACTATTGTCTATCTATCTATCTATAACCTCACGCCAGATCCCTTGCGGGGTAGGCAGAGAGTACAGAGTTCCAACAGGTTCTTTCCTTACGTACCTCTCTGGCTTCCTCGACTCTCATACACGCTCGCCGGTTACGGAGACTCTTGCCTTTTCCATCAGATAAGACTCGGTTTATTTGGTCGTGGTAAGATAGTCTAGGTCTTCCCCGGCACCTACATCCTTCCACTTTCGCATTGTATATCTGTTTTGGCATTCTTTCTATATGCCCGAACCAACGGAGCATACCCTTTTTCATCTTTACACCGATACTATCTTTCATACCTACTCGCTTTCTTACTACGCTGTTGCGAATACGGTCGGTCAGCGTGACTCCGCACATCTTCCGCAGAGCTCGCATTTCTACCGCATTTATCCTACTTTCATTGTCCTTCTTACATACCCAGCTCAACAACAGCGTTGGGACAAGAACTCCGTTATGTATGGCCAGTTGCGCCTTATGGCTTAAGTGCCGGCTCCCGAGTAGCTTTCCCATCGCACCATTCACTCTGTTCCCTGCACTCACTCTTCTCTCTATGTCAGCGGTGTATTTCCCATCCTTACTGAAGGCGCATCCAAGATATACAAACTCATTCACTTGCTCCAGCACATCGTTACCAACCACAATCCTTACATTCGTTCTGGTTTCTTCCCTTTCAAAAACCATAATCTTGGTTTTCTTCACATTCAAGTGTAAGCCATCATGCAGTCGTCTTTCATAACTGTGACTAGTGTTTGCAGATCAGTGTCTGTTAGCGCTATTAAAACCGCGTCATCTGCATAAAGTAGATGGTTTACCACTAAGTCACCCATTTGTACACCTTCATTCATCGTTTTCAGTCTTTGGAGACTTTTGTCCAGATATATTATAAACAGTCTAGCGGACAACACGCAACCCTGCTTGACGCCGATTTTAACGTCAAACCAGGGTGACCTGTTACCACCCACCCGTACGCATGCCTTGCAGTCCACATAAGTGGACTGGACGGCTCGCAACAGAGTGCCATCTATACCATACTCTGGCAAAATGTCCCAAAGTCTCTTTCGCACAACTCTGTCAAATGCCTTCTCCAGATCTACAAAACCGCAGAAAACCTTCCGGCCCACTGCCAGATGCTTCTCTACGATGTTGCGGAGTGAGAAGACTTGATCCGAACATCCTCTTCCAGGCCTGAAACCCCCTTGTGCCTCGCACAACATTCCATCGGATTTCACGCGACTATTGTAAACTGTCTAAACTAACATTTTTTACGTCCACTTAAATCAGTAACTATTTTACTTTTGGAATTGGTAAAGAAGTGTCTATGCTTTACTTTCGAATCACTGTCGTCTCAAAATGCTAATGTATGAGTAGTTAAACAAAAATGTTACTGTAAAGCTACTCGTAATAACATCGTGAAGGCGTGCAGAGCAAACAGACAAACATCCTTACATTAATGATGTGAACATAAATTTTGTGTCGTTGTCATAGGTACTTATGTACTTGGAATTACATTTTATTTTGAAAATTTACTTGCTTTTTACATATATATTTTTAATATTGCAGTAAAATGCCACATCTCCTTCCTGTGGATATCGTTACGGTTTTTGCATAAGGGAGCTATGATACGTTTAGATTAAAACATGTAAAAGACTATTACTTATACGTCTCTACTTTATATGAACCAAAAATTAACTCACAATGCAGGATACCCCTTCTGAATTGTCAATGTATAGTTGTCTGTTAATGCGTTTCGTATATTGTCATTCGCCGATTGCTATAGAATTTGTAACGAAAAACGTGCGTACATAAAATAACATATGGTAGAGCTACAAATAGAAGAGCACCATTGCTACCTTCTCTTGTTGCCGCAACCCCAGATTTATATTCAGCTTACCCACGCGACAATACTCAGGGAATAGTGTTAACTAGGAGTTAGACTAAATAACATTAGACCACAAGAAAACGTCCGCCACGCATATCACTAATTTATTTATTAAGTTTATCTAAGACCTCACGTAGCCTTGGTAAGCGAATAGCCCATCGATGTATTATTTGTCGATGGGATAGCCAAAGAAAGAAAAGAAAGGAAAAAGTGTTAGAATGATGAACACAGGTACCTATCTACGTACACTGTACAGGGCACTAGAGTTCATTGACTTCACAGCTCCCGGCGGTTATGTATGGGAGAAATTAGTATTCTTTCTCTGTCACGCGTGCCACTTCGCTACATACGTGATATTCGTCCAACAGCCTGTTTCACTTTTTTTTGTCGAAACTATTAGGTACCATCCTGTACTTGTCTTCTTATGCCAGATTTAAAGTATGACGTCAATTAATGAATTAATGTACTTAAGCTTTACATATTATAGAGGGAAAACACAGCTGTTACACCACCTGTGGATTGCCTGTAATAGTGCGATGTGCACAGTCGTCCTTCAAAAAATGTAAAAGACCACTTTCTCTATATTTTTTGTGTTGCTTCTTCCAAAGCACTGGTTGTCAGGAAGAGATTGTGTTTTAACAATAAGACCTCCAATTGTACCTGTTTTTCTGGTTGTATCGTGCCGTGTCTGTTTACTGTAATTTCAGTAGTGTACAACAAATAATAGGTAATTTATCTAACCATATCTATGATGATTGTTATGAATTATAATATATTATGTCCTGTCGATAAAATAAACTTATCGATGAATAAGTAGGTACGGTAATAATGACGAAGTATGATGACATGGGCCATGAAATCAAAATGGATCCGTATTATTTTTAACCGACTTCTAAAAAGGAGGAGGTTCTCAATTCGACAGTATGTTATTTTTTGTATGTATGTTACGCGATCATTTCGCCAATTATGAATCGATTTTGATGATTCGTTTTGCATTGGGTTCAGTATAGCTCCAAAGCGGTCCCATTTTAATTTCATAGGTATTGGACCTTGGACTTGAAAGATATACCAGGGAACTC
Organism: Phalera bucephala; assembly: GCA_905147815.2. Taxonomy (NCBI): domain Eukaryota; kingdom Metazoa; phylum Arthropoda; class Insecta; order Lepidoptera; family Notodontidae; genus Phalera; species Phalera bucephala. The sequence continues at coordinate 13,154,059 of LR990628.1, read as the reverse complement.
CTTAACGACAAACAATACGAATGCGTAGATTGAGATATTATGGGTATTACGTCAATCCTATAGGAAGGTCAAAAAAGGAGGAGGTCGACAATTCGTCTGTGTTTTTTTATAACGTCTTTATTTATGAACTGATTTTGATGTTTTTTTTTGCGTTGGGTTTAGTATAGTTTCGAAATGGTTCCATTTTAATGAAATCGGTATTGAACTTTGGACTGAAGATACATCTGGGGACTCCTTAACGGCGAACAGCACGAATGTATAGATTCCTTTATTATGGTTATTCTATCAATCCTGTAAGTACCTTGCTGTACAACTCAGCAAAATGATATATAATAAAGGTATATAAATATTAGTAAATAATTCACTTGTCACTTAAAATTGTAAAATAAAAATCTGTTTTAAAGAAAACAAAACCGACTTCAAAAAGCAAAACATAAATATTTGAAGTCGGTGCCAAGTAACCGACTGCACTTACCGGTACCGACTTCAAATATTTATTTTTTGTTCTTTAAGTCGGTTTTTTTTAAAGATTTTTATTGTTAGTGAACGTCGAGTGTTAAATTCTATGGCGTACTGCAGGTTTTTTTTAGCTTGGTTAAGTTTAGCTAACTTTTGTTGTCAAATCTTTTTCCAATACCCATTTAAAAAGCATGCTCGCATTGTCTATGTATAATTCGCGTTTGTATTCGCCGCATATTCTCACGGCAAGTCACCGACGCACATTTTTATTCTAAGAGCGATTTCTTCACAGAATGCTGTCATTTGGGAACTCACACTCGTCATATATAGTGTATATAAACATGCAAATAACTAAGTAGGTAATTCGAGATCCTTGTACGTGACATATTGAACGTGATATTCGAGTACAATAGCTTTTTAAGAGGATACGGGGCGAATGAAATCGTAAACAAACTCTAGAACTTTTGATTACATTTTACTAAAATTGACTTGTTAAGCATTGCTTCGGGAGGCATATATAACCTAAGCCTCTACTTCAGTTAATGTTTGTACTTCACCTGTGATTATTTATTTGCTTTGATCTTCTTCAAAGTAAATAATGACCAGCTTTATTAGCAGCGTAATTACAGCCACAAGCATCGTTCTTTATATTTCTAACATTTATACACTATATCTTATTCTTAATGAATTTTGTTCGTTTATTGTTAACGTTTATGGAGTTCGTGATCTTCAATATTTATGCTGCTACTCATATCTTTGTCGGAGAATAACTTAACTGACTAATAATTGTTATTATATGCGGGCGCATTGTTATGACCATTGCACCACGTTTATCATTGACAATTATTTGATCGAGGTGCTATGTTAGATACTGGCTCGTAATTAGAAACTTTCTATAAATATTTATTTTAAACTAGGTGTGGGTACACCTTTATCTGCGCTAGTATTTGAGATGCTATTTTTATTTATTTTTTGCGACATATTGTTTCCCTTCCCCTGGATTAATCTGTTTACCGGCAGATAACAAACAAGAAGTACTTTCAAATTTATAATATTAGTACGCATTTGTCAATTGAATTACTATTATTAATTATAATCTATTCAAATCAAACTTTAAAACTGTTTTCACTAAACATAAAAACGGCGATTTCTTGCTAACAGCATTTTCATTTCGAGGTTTTTTGGAAATACTGTCGCCTTCATATTACACTTGTTATAGATTGCAATCACAACTAAAACATTTAAAAATGGTGATGGTTTGTTTAAAAAGTTTTAAAGTTTGGTTGGAAAAGACTATATAACTAGATAGACGAATAGTTGGTAAGTTGAGTAGTAGTAGCGTAAGAGGGCTGAAAATTTTAGATAAATAACTCTCTCCGATTAACACTCTACCCAATGGCATCTATTCATTATCTGAAATATGTTACTAATATTTGGTTTTGCCAATGTTTGTGAAATTAAGTGTAACTTAAACAGATTAAAAAAAATTACAATGCTTTTACGTAGGTAACTGTACCTGTTCATTATAAATTAAGTATAATACTTGTGAAATAAAACTATTTTACGGATTTTATCGCGGTTAATTTTTATTTTTAGTTCTCGACGTTTCGAGTGCTTTGCAGCACCCATGGTCACGGGAGGGACTATAGTAGTAGAGGGATAGTTTTATTTCATGTGTAATATTCGCGTAAACCTAAGAACTCAGTATATAATACTTGTTTTCTTATTTTATTAATAATATTAATGAATAAAGTATATTTTATTTCTGATTTTTACAGGCACGGTGATCAATGGCGGCGATTTCGCTCGAAGGTTCAGAGGCCTATTCTCCAACCGCAAACTGTGAAGAAGTACGTGGCGCCTATCGAGACGGTCACAGAAGACTTCATCAAGTACATGGAGAATGCGAGGGACGAGAATGGGGACCTGCCACATGAGTTCGACAATGATATACATCGATGGTCGCTGGAGTGTATGTCTTTTGTATGTCTTACTGACTGTCTTACGCGGGCGCAGCCGATTATTTTGTAATCCTACTATTATAAATGTGCAAGTTAATGTGCATCCAAATATTTAAACATACAGTTTAAATATTTGGATGTTTGTTACTCAATCACGCAAAAACGGATTTGGATACTAACATACTAACTTTCACATTTATAATATTACTAGCTTACCCGGCAAACGTCGTTTTGCCATATACATTATGTTTAGGATTTTTTTTTAGTTCTATAAAAAAAAATCAACGCCCCCACGATACAGAAATAACATAGGGTGGGGCTAAGTTTAAAAAAAAATACCGTTATAACCCCGAGTTAGTCAATAGCAGAGATGGGCAAAATGTAATCAGATTAATGATTAACCACCTCCGCTTGTCCCTCTCTCTCTCTCCCTTTGTCCTCCCTCTCTCTCTTCCTCTGTCCTCTCTCTCTCGCTATCTCTCTCCCTCTGTCCTGCCTCTCTCTCCCTCCAACCTCCCACTCTCTCCCTCTGTCCTCTCCCCCTTTCTCTCTCTCTCTCCCTTCCTCTTTCCTCTCGCTCCTTTTGTCCTCTCTCTATCTCATTCTCACTTTCTCTCACGTGGAACTCGTGAACTCTTGTTTTTTAAAAATACCTACTAATTAAAAAAACAACGGGTTAATTTTATAGCAAACCGCAACTCTAGCGAACTGTCATGAAGCGACATTTCACTTGATGACGGCCTCCCCCGGAAGATCCTTGAATTACTAAATAATTTATCGTACTTCAATTATTATATTCGATTGCCATCTTGCAACCCGATTGCGGATCTGTGGATGGAACAGAATAATATAAAAATGGTAGAAGGTTGAAAATTTGAAGTTGTATGTATTTTTTAATGCTAAATCATAATAAAATTTTATGTCATAAAATAAAAAAAAAATTAAAATGTTATGTCATAAAAATAAAAAACTCTAAATGATAAGGGTGACACAACCCGATATGCACACAAAATTTCATACAAATTGGTCCAGCCGTTTCGGAGGAGTTTGGTAACAAACACCGCGACACGAGTATTTTATATATTAGATTAGGAAGTAGGATAATATTAGTAGAATATTTTCCAAACGGCGGTGGCAGAGATGAACGAATACGCATACTTTTCGCCGATAATGATAGGTAATGTAATAGGGGGCGAGCCTATTACCATATACCAGGCACAGTTCCTGACTCCGGAATAAACTACGAATTTTTCGTTAGAAAATCTACATTTGGCCGTCCTAGAATTTGAACCCAGGATCTCGAGTCCACAAAGAGATGCGCTTTGCCACTAGACCAACGAGGCAGTCTAGAATAGTTACTGAAATTAAATATAGTCTATGTTACATCTAGATTATATATCTTTCTAAGGACTAGTTAAAAAAATTGGTTACTTGTTTTAACGGTGAAGGAAAACATCGTGAAGAAACCTGCATGCCTAAGAGGCTCTCGACTCTTCTGCGTGGTGGACTATGGCCTAAACCCTCTTAGTTTTAGAGAAGGCAGGTGCTGGGGACTAATATTATAATGACTAGTTAGTCTAGTTTCAGATTTCAGGGGTGATCCTATTGCAATTTCACCGGGCCCAATTTCAGATTTTGACGGGAGGCCTTTGAGCCTAAGTGGACGTCTTTCGGGTGATGACGATGAACATCATGTGCAGGTATCGGGCGGGTGGCGCTGGACGTCCGGCTAGGCTGCCTGTCGCCGCGGCTGAGCGCCTCCTCGGAACCGCAGCGCATCATCGACGCGGCCAAGTTCGCGCTGCGAAACGTCGCCGTGCTTGAGCTAAAAGCGCCCTACTGGCGGTACATCCCCACACCGCTCTGGACCAAATACGTTAACAACATGAACTTCTTTGTCGAGTATGTTGATCTAATATCTATTTATATCATCCAGTCTGATCCCTTGCGGGGTAGGTAGAGAGTACAGGGTCCCAATAGGTTCTTACCTTATCGACCTTTCTAGCATACTCCACTCTCATAGTGCTTGTCATACACGCTCGTTGGTTACCGAGACTCTTGACTTGCCCTTCAGATAAGACACGGTCTATTTGGCTATGGTAACAAGTAGATAAGATGACCTACCTAGACTACTAGGTCTTCCCCGGCTTCCTTTCACTTTCGCATTGTATTGTTTTATCATTCTTTCTATACGCTCAAACCACAGGAGCATACCCTTTATCATCTTTACCCCGATATTACTTTCATACCTACACGCTATATCTATACCTACTTAAACTATCCACGAAGTATCTTATTTACATACTGACAAGAATGTCTTATTTCAGGCTCTGCAGTCGTTATATAAACGAGGCGCTTGAACGGCTTAAGACCAAGAAAGTGACATCTGAGAACGATCTCTCTCTGCTTGAGCGCGTGCTACAAAGCGAGGGAGATCCGAAAATTGCCACTATCATGGCGCTAGATCTTATTTTAGTTGGTATTGACACGGTAAGTTACTTCAGATTAGATTCATACAATTACAAAATATCGTCATCATTTCTTTTATCACTTTCATTGTAAAACAATTTAATATTAGTGTTTCCCAGTTGGTACCCAACTGACTAAAACTGAATGAAATAGATACCACCATTCCAAATAACCCCTATCCCGATGTGGCACCGGACTAAAGTCTTGCTCAAACTACCGCTCTCTGTGGTCATCATTGCGGAATTTAGTAGCTGAATGAGACTTTACTTACAGGCTAATTCCGTGTGGTAAAAGACTTAATATACAGTTTAGAGACCGCTAGCTGGACTAGCAGCAATTCGTAAGTAACGGCTAAAATTAGCAACAAAGGCTTTTGATTTCGACTTCGATTCGACTTGTCGAATTCCCGAATTGGTCTATGCATTGTGACCTATACTAAATAAGACTACTACTGTTGATTAGAGCAAAGTAGGCTATAATAGACACCAAATAAAATATTTGGAAGAGTGAAATGTTGTAACTGAATTGTCTGATTATTGAAGGCAGCTGAGAACTTTATGCATTTGTGCTTGTATATTTTATTGTTACTTCCAATCTCTATCTCTGTAAGTTATCAGCGCATATTGCTGACTAAAAACCACCTTCCTCATTGATTGAACGACACTTTCTTAATTCTTTCAGATATCAATGGCTGTATGTTCGATCCTCTACCAAGCCTCGACCAGATTGCAGCAACAAGAGAAAATGGCCGAAGAGATCAGAAGAGTGTTCCCCGACCCGACCAAACCTATCAGCTACACCGACTTAGACAAATTGCATTATACTAAAGCTTTCGTTAGGGAAGTGTTTAGGTATGTAGTTTTAAGAATACGGTGGTCTTTGCACTCTTAGATATATTTTAATCGTTACGCCACTGGTATTGATTAAAGCAATCATTAGTATAGGTTTTAAAGATTCTAATAGTAAGGGGCACTAATAAAACTAAAAAAAAAAGACTATATTTTATTAACTGCAGAGTATTAAGCAACCTTTAGTAAGGTCAGACTGTAAATAAGTGGTTGCTAGTGAAATGTAGGTATATTAATGATGAAAGCATTTTTATGCTTTTAAGAGCACCTCGAACCGGCTGTTCTATTATAATAACAGAAAGGAACTAATTGACTGACTTATTAATTGTTGTTTTAGAATGTATTCTACAGTCATCGGCAATGGACGGACACTTCAAGAAGATGACGTTATTTGTGGTTACCATATCCCTAAAGGTGTAAGTATAAGTGTAATGTAATGTACTTTACATTATCAGTCACAATTAAGTTACTTTAATGTTATTTATTTCCTCGTTGTCACGAGCCTAGCCTCGATAACGTCTTATAGCCACATAAAATAATAAATAGGAAAGCTAAGTAGAATAATTTTATGTAGCCCTAGATTGGGATTAATAAACTAATTAAAAGTCAATATGTAGATTTTAATATAGTGAAATATGTGCATCTATTCCTTCAAGCTGTTTTTAAATAACTGCTGCGGGTTCATACAAGTAAAGCTATCAAGATAAAAATTAAACTAAATCAACTTCTGTTGCTTCAGGTTCAGGTGGTGTTTCCCACAATCGTGACTGGTAACATGGACCAGTTCGTCTCCGACCCTGATGAGTTTAAGCCCGAGCGATGGTTGGAGGGTAACGGGAAACTTCACCCGTTCGCCTCGCTGCCCTACGGCTTCGGAGCTAGGATATGCTTGGGTCGCAGATTCGCCGATTTGGAGATTCAAATTCTTTTAGCAAAGGTATTCCAAAACTAGATTAATTAAATAAAAAATAATAATGAATAACTCGATTGATAGTTAATTTTAATAGTCTTACATAGTATTATTTTCATAGTCTTAAACCTCAGTTACTGTCATAATGAGATATATTTAGAAAGAAAGTCTTAAAATCATTTGGCTGAAGTCTGTTTTTTCTTAAGTGGCCAATTTTATGAACAAATATGGTGTGGCAACTAAAGACCTACCCTAGTATTGATACAGTTGGGTCAAAGAGTAAGAGTTGGGAAATCGATGAATGAATAAAATAAATGAATTTTGAACCGTGTGAATTTTATTGTCTTTAGATCACGCAATATAAACAAATATTATAGGGTAGGCCCCTTAAGAAAAAATAGACCATTGGTTAATTATTTTGTGCTATGTAGATTGTTAGCTTTAGTGGATTTAACAGAGCACGGTGGATATAAAATCAACAAGTATTATGTACCAGAACGAATGTAAGGATTGTGGTTGGTAACGATGTGTTGGAGCAAGTGAATGAGTTTGTATATCTTGGATGCGCCTTCAGTAAGGATGGGAAATACACCGCTGACATAGAGAGAAGAGTGAGTGCAGGGAACAGAGTAAATGGTGCGATGGGAAAGCTACTTGGGAGCCGGCACTTAAGCCATAAGGCGCAGCTGGCCATACATAACGGAGTTCTTGTCCCAACGCTGTTATATGGTAGCGAGAGCTGGGTATGTAAGAAGGAGAATGAAAGTAGGATAAATGCGGTAGAAATGCGAACTCTGCGCAAGATGAGCGGAGTGAAGCTGACCGACCGCATTAGCAACAGCGTAGTAAGAAAGCGAGTAGGTATGAAAGATAGTATCGGTGTAAAGATGAGAAAGGGCATGCTCCGTTGGTTCGGCCATATAGAAAGAATGCCAGAGGAAAGAATGACAAAACAGATATACAATGTAAAAGTGGAAGGATGCAAGTACCGGGGAAGACCTAGACTATCTTACCACGACCAAATAAACCGAGTCTTATCTGATGGAAAAGTCAAGAGTCTCCGTAACCGGCGAGCATGTATGAGACGAACTATGAGAGTCGAGGAAGCTAAAGAGGTACGTAAGGAAAGAACCTGTTGGAACTCCGTACTCTCTGCCTACCCCGCAAGGGATCTGGCGTGAGGTTATAGATAGATAGAAGTATTATGTAAGCAACCAAGACCAATAATTACAATAGAAATAGGTTCCTCAGCATGAACCTCTGACCACCAGTAGTAAGGGTTACAGACATGGCTATCAGTGTATAGCTATTTATAAAAATATTAGTTTTCTATTGTATTCCTGTATATTTTGCAATAAATATAATGAAACAAATAGGTACATAAAATAAATAACGATAAATAAATTATTTTTATTTTTCAGTTACTCCGAAGATATCGTCTGGAATATCACCATGAACCACTTGAGTACGCCGTCACGTTCATGTACGCGCCCGACGGCCCGCTGCGCCTGCGCATGATTGAACGATAAAATAATCGTGCTCACTTCTGCGGAATTGAAAAATGTGTAGGAGCACACTGGTTATCATAGTAGTATCAACCAAGCGTTAAATTTACTGTTAGATTCGAGTTCGTTATAAAATATCGACACAGGTTATAATAGGCAAGCACACAAGAAATTTGATTCCGCGGGTAAGCACATACGATAAAATAACTTTGATTACTTTCGCGAAATTAAAAAAAAAGGTGTTAGACCACACTGATTATCATAATAGTATCCCATAAAAGATTCGTTTACTGTTAAATACGAGTACATTATTGCACATAGGAATAGGTTATAATAGGTAAGAACACAAGAAATATGATTCCGCTGGTATGCGTACATACCATAAAATAACCGTTCTTACTTTTGCGTAATTAAAAAAAATGTGTACGACCACACTGGTTATCATAATTTCATGAATCAAGAGTTTAATTTACTGTTAGATGCGAGCAATTTATAAAATATACGAAATAGAAACAGGTAGGTAGGCCAATGCGATAAAATCGTGCTTACTTTTGGGTAATTAATACCAATCAAAAGGTTCATATATTGTTAGATTCAAGTATGTTATTGAATATAGGAACAGGTTATAGGTAAACACATAATATATTAATTAAAATTAACAGCGGTACATAATTTAAGTGGTCTGTCTTAAGTGTTGTGTATTAAATGTAATGTCAATAAAGTGTTGTATATCTTTATTAATTATTTAAAACCCGACTGATCCCTTTTCTGTTTACTATGTTTGTGGAACTCTACGTACTATATAATCGGACGTCAGTGAATAGCTAATGGCAAAGAAAACAAACTAAGGAAATCTTATTAAAGTTGTGTATCATTAGTAGTCCATTTTGATAGCAGTAAGTAGTATCTGCAAATAATATATTATATGAAAGGTATGAAAGATAGTATCGGTGTAAAGATGAGAAAGGGTATGCTCCATTGGTTAGAGCAAATAGAAAGAATGTCGGAAGAAATATTGACTAAACATGTACAATGCTAAATTGGAGGTATGTAGGTACCGGAGAAGACCAGACTATCTTACCATGACCAAATAGACCGGGTCTTATCTGAAGGGTAGGGAGGTAGGGGAGTCTCCGTAATCGGCGAGCGTGTATGAGACGAACTATGAGAGTGAAGGAAGTCAGAGAGGTATGTAAGGAAACCTGTTGGAACACTGTATCCGTACTCTTTGCCTACTCCGCAAGGGAGATCCCTTGCGGAGTAGGCAAAGAGTACGGATACAGTACACGCCAGATGGCGTGATGATATAGATAAAGATAGATAGATATATTATATTATGATTTATTTTTCTTGGAATGTTTTTATATTAATATTTGAAGAATTATGAAAGGCTGATCAATTATCAGAAGTCTTTCTTTTTTAGGAACTTGTATGCCTACCCTAATGATGACAGGTAACAGATGTAAAGGATTGTATTTTTAAAAATAATCTTAAAATCGTTTATCTACTTCCCTCATACTTATGGAACAAAATGGTCACAACGTCACGTCTACATTCCCCAAGCGGTATTGCAGCAGTTTCCAATGTACACCCACATTTCGTCGACGAAGTTAGGTCCTAATATACTCGTATATAGGTACAATAGGGAGCAAACTTATTGCCGTAAAACCCGGCATAATTCTAGATTCCAGACTGTTATTGAGAATTTTCGGATAGAAAATTTCGGTCTATACCCAGTCGCCGCCAATGGGTTTGTCACCACTGGGAACACCAAAAGCCACAAAGGGAAACTTCCCGACTGTTGCCAGTGGCGACGTATGACACATAATTTCCCACTTGTCGCCACGGCTTTATTGCCACTGGTGATATAAGAAAAAAACATCCCTTTCGTTGCCAGTGGGGACATATGGGACATCTATTTTCAATTGGTAACTCTTTGATGAATTGGAATTTGGAACAGAACCTCGTGATCGGCTGCCACTCCATACACCACTAGAACATCGAAAAGGGGTTAGAATAGAGTTACTAATAAGGTAAGGTACAACATAACAAATAGTATATGCATAGGGCCAAGCGTAACCGCAACATATATTAGCAAGTGGTTAGTGGTAAAGCTTTCTAAAATACGTTGTTATAGATATCTCAAGAAAGTTAACATCACAAAAATATTAAACTGTTGCACTGTAAGCCATTAGGAGAAAAGGTCACCACACCACCTTTCCGTATGTTCGTGGATCGAAGGCCGGTGTCTGATTTTAAGAATTTGAAACTATATATTTCTTAAGTATATATATATATATATATATATATATATAAACCATTTCTCGATATAAGCAAATGCGACATGCATTAATATGCGTAGATGAAGCGAAATAGGTTTGTCAGCATGTGGTGAACTTTAGTCTCTGCCTACCCCAGTGGGATATAGGTGTGAACGGATGTATGTATTAAATAAAAATAGTTACAAAGTCGCGATCTGACAAGTAAGTCTCTAAGTAGGTACACATGTAATTGGCGGAAAATTTTTCACGTAGGTTGGGCGTTTGTTCAGGCGTTCCGTTACCCATGGACAAATTGCTTGTTTTAAACATTCCTTTGTTAGGGGTCCACGCCTCTACGTCAAATATTGCCTAATTTCCTCTGCCTACGGTCCTACATAACGTTAACGTAAGTGTTATGCAAATAGTACCTAATTACGACGATTCGACGGACGATTTAGCGCAGTGGTTAAGAGCTTAAGCCGCTCCGCCCACTGTGTCTAATAGTCGCGGGTTCGATTCCCGCACGGGACAAATCTTTGTGTGATCCACAATTATTTGTTCCGGTCTGGGTATTTGTTTGTGAATTTTCATGTTTGTAAACGCACCCACGACACAGGAATAAATCCTAGTGTGGGGCTACGTTTTTAAAAAAAAGAAAAAGAAAGAAAGAAAGAATTAATTTTCATCGATATTAGCTCATTTGTTGGTTCATTTGATTTATCAGATGTTTCTGCTTCAGTATTCTATTACCTTCCTTACTGGGCTGGGAGCGAAAGAAAAACTTAGAATGCCCCAGTAGCCATACTCTTGCTAGGCTGGTGGTAAGAGTCCACCAAAGGTAGTAACGTCATCCGATCAACGACCAGAAAAGGAAAATTTGAAACAAACCCTATACCAACCCGTCTGGCCAGCGTGGTATAGTAGGCCAAAAACCTCCTAACATGTTAAGACACCAAACGCAAAGGCCCCCAGTTCCCGGTAGTCCCGTTGTCCGCTGCCACGGTAGCGGTCGCGGTAACAGCGGGGCAGGGGGTGCGAAGAATCTCCGGGCTACGACACAAGGCTACCAAAAACACCTGACCCTGGCTACGTACAATGGACGCTCTCTACGGCTGGACCAACACCTCACTGAACTCGAGGTAGAACTAGGTCGCATAAACTGGCACATATTGGGGTTATCCGAAGTCCGAAGACAGGGCGAGGGCACGATAACCCTTGAGTCAGGCCACCTGTTCTGCTTTCGGGAAGGTGACCGGCCCTCTCAGGGCGGTGTCGGTTTCCTGGTCAACAAAGCTCTCACTAACAACGTTGTGGAAGTCAGCAGTGTGTCGACACGGGTAGCGTACCTCATAATTAAAATCACCAACAGGTACACCCTGAAGGTGGTACAGGTATATGCGCCGACCTCGACATACTGCGACGACATAGCCGAAGCCCTGTATGAAGCATAGCCAAGGCATTACATGGCACCACCAAGGCTCACTACAATGTTGTTATGGGGGACTTCAATGCCAAAGTGGGAGTACAAGAACGCGGCGAAACGATAATCGGACCCCACGGCGTGGGGCGCCGAAACCACAGGGGGCAGATGCTGGTCAACTTTCTGGAGTCGCAGGGGCTCTTCTTGATGAATTCGTTCTTTAAGAAGAAGCCTCATAGAAAGTGGACATGGCGAAGCCCCGACACTGTGACGAGGAACGAGATAGACTTCATCATGACTGACAGGAAGTCTATATTTAGAGACGTCTCCGTGATCAACAGGTTTAATACCGGCAGCGATCACCGATTTGTCCGAGGCGCTCTAAATATAGACTTCAAGGCCGAAAGACGTCGCATGATGAGGTCTACTCTCAGACCTACTGCGCCTCAAATAGCTCTAGGGTCCGAAAAGTTCCAACTGGAGCTTCAAAATCGTTTCGACCTGCTGGAAACCGAAGGCAATGTTGACGAGAAAACCGACACAGTGGTCAAAACGCTACAGGATGTGTCTCGAAGGGTGTTTCCCGGCAAAAGCGGTAACAGAGAGTCTAAACTCTCGCTAGAGACTCTCGAACTTATGAGGCAGAGACGGGAAATGGCATCCACGCAGGCGTCTTCGCCGGATGGGAGGAACCTCAACCGGAAGATCCGGAAGCTGGTGCAACGTGACCTCCGATGTTCCAACACCCGCACCATCGCGGCTGCGATTGAACAGAATAGAGGCACCAAAGTCTTCGCTCGCCAGCTAGGTAAATCCCATCTGACGAAACTTAATACAGCGGATGGCAAAACCGTGACCTCCAAGTTCGAGATACTCGAGGAAATTGAGACTTTCTACAAAGACCTGTACGCATCACGGATGGCTAAACCCTCGAGACCCAGCGCTGACGACCACAGAGCCCCACTCGCACGCCACGACACGGAAGACATCCCTGATGTCAACCAGGACGACGACAGAGTGGCTCTCAAGCAGCTCAAAAATAACAAGTCGCTAGGCGATGAGGGAATCACCACTGAGCTCCTAAAAGCAGGCGGGACGCCAATCCTGAAAAAGCTAGCTAGGGTCTTTAATTCCGTCATCTACCAGGGCTTAACACCTCAAGCGTGGAGCGGGAGTGCGGTGGTTCTGTTCTTCAAAAAAGGTGACAAAACCTTGCTGAAGAACTACAGACCCATCTCACTCCTGAGCCACGTCTACAAGTTGTTCTCGAGAGTACTCACAAACCGCCTCGCCAGAAGACTTGACGAGTTCCAGCCACCGGAACAAGCCGGGTTTCGAAAAGGCTACAGCACCGTAGACCACATCCATACTGTTCGGCAGATTGTACAGAAGACCAAAGAGTACAATCAGCCGCTGTGTATGGCTTTCGTGGACTACGAGAAAGCCTTCGACTCCATCGAAACCTGGGCGGTTTTGGATGCTCTGCAGCGATGTGGCATCGATTGGCGCTATATCGAGGTGTTGAGATGTCTGTATGATACCGCCACAATGACCGTCCAGCTCCAGGACCAAAAGACCAACCCGATCGAGCTGCATCGAGGGGTAAGACAGGGGGATGTAATATCCCCCAAGCTCTTCACCAATGCACTCGAAGACGTCTTCAAGACGCTGGACTGGACTGGGCGGGGCATTAACATCAACGGCGAATACATCTCACACCTTCGGTTTGCCGATGATATCGCCATCGTGGCAGAGTCACTGGAACAGTTAAGCGAAATGCTGCATAGCCTAAATGAAGCCTCTCGAGGTGTCGGTCTCGGCATGAACTTGGATAAAACCAAGATCATGTTTAATGAGCATGTCACGCCGGGACCGATCTACATCGATGGTTCGATGCTCGAAGTTGTTCGGGAGTATGTCTACCTTGGACAAGTTGTCCAATTTGGTAGAAACAACTTCGAGAAAGAAATCAACCGCAGGATCCAATTGGGTTGGGCAGCATTTGGCTAAACTACGTCACGTTTTCGCTTCGCCTATACCGGAATGCCTGAAGACTAAAGTCTTTAACCAATGCGTCCTACCTGTTATGACTTACGGGGCCGAGACGTGGACACTCACAGTGGGACTAGTCCACAAATTCAAAGTCGCACAGCGGGCTATGGAGCGAGCTATGCTCGGCGTCTCTTTGAAGGATAAAATTCGTAACGAGGTAATCCGACAAAGAACCAAAGTTACCGACATAGCTCGCAGACTCAGTAAGCTAAACTGGCAATGGGCTGGTCACATCTGCAGAAGGACCGACGGCCGATGGAGCAAGCGTGTCCTAGAGTGGAGACCGCGACTTGGTAGGCGTAGGGTGGGACGGCCCCCAGCTAGATGGACCGACGACCTCAAAAAGGTCGCTGGGACAGACTGGATGCGGAAGGCGGAGGACCGTGTGCAATGGCGCGTGTTAGGAGAGGCCTATGTCCAGCAGTGGACTACGATAGGCTGATTGATTGATTTGATTGATTCTATTATCGCAAAATATAGATGAGTAATACTCAGGAAGGTAGACAGTTGAAGGAGTTGCTCTAGGAAAAAAAATCAGACTATTTTTCATGACTGCAGTATAATTAGCAAGAAAACATCGCAGGTTATGTGTAAACCCATATTTCGCCGATTAAGTTGCACGATTATACCGGAGTATACCGGGCACAATTTCTCTACAACACACGAACAACCCCAGATTTAAAACTGCTACTGAGACGTTTTTGATTAAAAAATATAAAAAGGACTTTAATAGCATTTTGACCCACCTAGGATTCGAATCTAATCGCAAATCATATCATGCGACATTAGTCCGACAAGACAGCCTGAATGTTAATTCATATTTCATATTCACATAACATTTTCAGTAGACATATTATCAGTGCGAATTCTTCGTCTATATATTTTCTAAGTTTGCGCCGTTGTCACTAAATGTCACCAGTTTCACCTGTCGTTTTAATTGTGCGTGACACCACTAACGCTAGGTCGTTAGTGCGCAATTGTTTGTCATAAGTTTACAAGCGATTATGAACCTACTATTATTTCAAGTTTCTGTAATTTAGGAAATTACACGAGTCGTGTTAAGGCAATTTGATTCGCAAAATGACCGCACATCAAACAACTTTCCATTTGTCTGTTGTGGCGTAATAAAACCGCTTTAATTAAGAAATCAAAAATCAATATTAATTGGTAAATGATTCGGATTCGACTGCAAATTATTATTGATGAAATAATTTGTAAATGTCAGGCATATACCAAAGTCATTGGGTAATTACAACATTATTTTAATTTCAAATGTTTTGGTTAAATTTTGACATTACTTTAAATGTTAATATCGTTTAGCTTATCCGTAATATAAGAATAATTACCTAACGACAGAATAGCTACAATTATTTATATTTTTTTTCATTAAATAAGGGGCGGGGACGGATAAATATTAGAATTTAATTTTACCTTACATGCTTATCTGGTACATTACCTTTATAGTACCTGAAAAGTTATGCAATTTTTTCAGTGTAGTGAAGTAAGAAAATTAGAGGATACCTTCTTTTTAATTAGTTTAATAAGAAATAGCCTGACTTTACTTGTAAGCTGTGTGCCAGCCTAAGTTGGTCAAGCGCATAATTTATTGTGCAGTTTTCAAGCTGCTTAGCATTATAGACTTAACATTATAAATAAATACAAAAATATGTTTAAAATCATCTCCTTTATTTCAAGAATGTACTAGGTCATAGAACCTTGTTCTATTCGAGGTCACTAAAAGAACTGGTTTTAGCAAAAATATTCATAACTGTATAAAAATCTGAGTATATGATCGCAGTACCGTTTAGTCTGCCATACCCATAAAAATCATAATAAAAAATACTGGAAGTGTAATCGCGATTTGGTTCGAAACTTCTGTCGCCACTGCCATTCATGAACAGTTTGAAATACATTATGGCTGTAAAAAATACTTTGCTATGAATTGTATGACCTCATAAGTACAGTTACAAGTTTTGAAAGACTTTCATACGAACTTCAGTCAAAGTATCACATGCGAGTACATAGGCCCACGCAGTCCTGAAACAATTTGTGGTAATTTTCTCAATGTGTGGCGACAAGTACGCGCGGCTACACCACTTCTAGTATCTCATTATTACGATTTCTATTACCATGCCTGAACATTCTAGTTTTTTTTTATATACCAAACCCCGACTTTTCACTTAATGGTTGGTGATTCCGTTTTTAACTAATCTCTAACTGACGAAACACGAATAAAGCTTCACTTGCTCGAAATACATGGCAATTTACATATGATTATGCAAATTATATGTATGTAGATTAGAAAGCACGTTTCATGGACGTTGCAAATCAGATTGAAGCATATCTACTCATCTATCTATCTATATCATCACGCCAGCTCCCTCGCGGGGTAGGCAGAGAGTACAGAGTTCCAACAGGTTCTTTCCTTACATACCTCTCTGGCTTCCTCCACTCTCATAGTTCGTCTCATACACACTCGCCGGTTACGGAGACTCTTGACTTGCCCTTCAGCTAAGACACGGTCTATTTGGTCATGGTAAGTTAGTCTAGGTCTTCCCCGGCACCTACATCCTTCCACTTTCGCATTGTATATCTGTTTTGTCATTTTTTCTTCTGGCATCCTTTCTATATGCCCGAACCAACGGAGCATACCCTTTCTCATCTTTACACCGATACTATCTTTCATACCTACTCGCTTTCTTACTACGCTGTTGCGAATACGGTCGGTCAGCGTGACTCCGCACATCTTCCGCAGAGATCGCATTTCGACCGCATTTATCCTGCTTTCGTTCTCCTTCTTACATACCCAACTCTCACTGCCATATAACAGCGTTGGGACAAGCACTCCGTTATGCATGGCCAGCTGCGCTTTTTGGCTTAAGTGCCGGCTCCCAAGTAGCCTTCCCATCGCACCATTCACTCTATTACCTGCATTCACTCTTCTCTCTATATCAGCGGTATTTCCCATCCTTACTGAAGGCGCATCCAAGATATACAAACTCATTCACTTGCTCCAGCACATCGTTACCAACCACAATCCTTGCATTCGTTCTGGTTTCTTCCCGTTCAAAAACCATAATTTTGGTTTTCTTCACATTCAAATGTAAGCCATTGTTCATGCAGTCGTCTCTCATAACTGTGACTAGTGTTTGCAGATCAGTGGCTGTTGGCGCTATCAAAACCGCGTCATCTGCATACAATAGGTGGTTTATCACTAGATCACCCATTTTTACCCCTTCAGTCATCGCATACAGTCTTTGAAGACTTTTATCCAGATACACTATAAACAGTCTAGCGGACAACACGCAACCCTGCTTGACGCCGATTTTAACGTCAAACCAAGGTGACATGTTACCACCCACCCGTACGCATGCCTTGCTGTCCACGTAGGTGGACTGGACGGCTCGCAACAGGGTGCCGTTTATACCATACTCTGGAAAAATGTCCCAAAGTCTCTTTCGCACGACTCTATCAAACGCCTTCTCCAGGTCCGCAGAAAACCTTCCGGCCTACTGCCAGATGCTTTTCTACGATGTTGCGGAGGGAGAAAACTTGATCCGAACATCCTCTTCCAGACCTGAAACCTCCCTGTGCCTCACACAACACTCCATCGGACTTCTCTCGCATTCTCCGTTCAATAATTTTACCGTATGGTAAGGTGTATACCTTAGCTGCCAAGGTCATCAAACTGATGGCCCTGTAATTGGCGCAGTCATGTTGTGAGCCCTTGCCTTTATACAAGGGTACTATGACTGCGCGGCGCCAATCTGTAGGGACTCTACCGGCAAAGATTTGCGAGGACCCAAAAAGCGTCCCGGACGCAAGTTCCACCATATTTAATCATCTCGGCAGATATCATGTCTATTCCCGCAGCTGTACCATTTTTCATACTTCGTATCGCCCATTCAACTTCTTCCATAGTGGATCTTGTCTGGACTGTCCTCTGTGGATTCTGGTGCCGCAAACTCGCCTCTGGGCTCGTCTGTGGCACCAGCATCCGGGGCATTCTCACACATTTCTCCAGAGTATTCACTCCACCGGTTTAGCACAGCTTGTGTGTCTGCAAGAATGTCACCATCCTTAGATTTTATCTTACCCATTCTGGAGCCTGACGAATCACCTCGAGCCTTTCTCACCTTGCTCCAAAAGAGTTTGGTGTTATTCTCGAAGTTCTTCGTCAGCCTCTCCTCCTCAATCACACTAGCTCTTTCACGCTTTTCTTTCACTAAGGTTTTGGTGGCATTCTTGCATTGCCGGTATATTTCTTTCTTCATCTCCGTCATACTGTCATTTAGATTTAAGGAAGAGACATAGTCCTGCCACGCTTTCTTCTTACTTTCTACAAAGCTTTTTAACTCTGTGTCCCACCATGCATCCCCTTTTGCTGTGCTATGCTTCTTTGAGCAGCCACATACTTCTTTCGCTGATTCTACCAAACTCTCTTTCAGACAATTCCAGCATTCATCTAAGCTTTTTAACTCTGTGTCCCACCATGCATCCCCTTTTGCTGTGCTATGCTTCTTTGAGCAGCCACATACTTCTTTCGCTGATTCTACCAAACTCTCTTTCAGACAATTCCAGCATTCATCTATGTTTAAGTCCGAAGAACCAGCTGTCAAAAGCTTGTCCCGGACTCTGTCTTCATACGTTCTCCTCACGCTCTCATCGTGCAACCTTTCAACCTTGATTCTTTCAAGGCCTCCGAAGGGGATACGCTCTCGCCAGTGCCTCCACTTTCTGAACAAACCACTAAACCGCGCAATTACGAGATAGTGGTCCTATTCAAGAGTGGGGCCTCTATATGCACGGGTATCTTGAATTTTACTTCGGAGACGGTTATCTACCAGGATCAAATCTATCATGCTTTTCTGTTCATTTCTTCTCCACGTATACATATGAATATCCTTGTGTTGGAATATTGTATTGGACACAAGGAGACCTCTTTCCAAACACACATCTACAATAAGCTTACCTGCATCATTCACTCTCTTATCACCATAAGGACCCAGAGCAGCGTCGCAAGTTTGCCGCCTGGTTCCCACCCATCCGTTCAGGTCGCCACACAAAATCACCTTTTCATTAGCATCAGCCAGATCCAGAACTTCCCTGACATTATCCCAAAACTTCTCCAGGTCCGGGGGTGTCGACGAGCTTACAGGAGCGTAGGCTCCAACCAAAAACACTCTAGTGACACCCAGTTTCAAGCGGTTACACATTCCAGGTGCCTATTCGGCACTCTGCACCCCACGACTCGCCAGTTCGGGCCCGGCGTGATGGGTGGCGGCCCCCATCGCCGCGATGGGGGCCGCCACCCATCTACTCAATTAATTTTATTATATCTCTACTATTAAGAGGATCATATCAGTGAGACATTGATGAAGATACTGGCTAAGCGTGTGTGTGTGAGTGATGTACGCTGTTGGCCGCAAGGCCTTTACGAAGCTGTAAAGGGCCGGACCGGACCGGACTTAAGGGCGAGCGTGCAACCACTACGCTCGAGCCAGAAGGGCAAGGGGCGACATACTCGAGGGCGCCTTGACTGGCTGAGCGTTTGCCGTTGGTTCCGACATGAAACATGATAAGAACACAAAATGTAAGTCGTAGCACTTACACTTTTGTCTTCTCATCATGTTTCATGTCAATCATGCTATACGCATTAGATTTGCGTGGTGGAGTATCTATAACCTATTAGGTGAAAGCATATTTTGTGAAAGAGGGCCTTTGTTTAACAATGAAACAGTTTAGGCTGACTTAATTTAATTTTTAGTTTTAAACACAATGGTTGTTATGGAAGTAAGACACTTTAGAAATGCCCCGAACAACCTAAAAAAGGCATTAGGCTGATGTTTTTATTTATTTATACTTTATGCACAGTTGGTATATACATAGGTGGACCTAATGACTTAGGCATTTTCTGCCAGTCTACCTTAGGGTAATGAGAAACTACTGAAGCAAGTTCAATTCCGAGTAAGGTGACAAAGAGAGATAGAAATAGCGAAAAATAAATATTAAATCATACTATCTGAAGTAAAAATATATATGGACCTATTTTATAATACATACATATCCATAATTATATAAATATATAAACATAAAATGTATACGAATAGCTGTTGATGTTGATTATCGTAATCCGCCTAAACGTGGCAATATGTGCCGACGCTGTTAATCATTTCAACCAAAAATAAACCGCTATAAAATCCGAAATACGATTACGCCGGCGAAAAGTGGGCGTACACAGTACACCTCTGTCACCCGCACTTGGGAAATATACGCGTGACGGTGTGTAAAATCCGAAATACTTTAATTGTAATTTAATTTTTTCACAATTAATATTTGCCTGACCTTGATAAAGGCAAATAATTTGGATAATTATATTAAAAATAAGTGGATGAATGGTTTCTTTAAGGGAAACGCATGAAGCTCTACTCAAACTACACTTAAACAGCTTATCATACTACAGGATAAATAGTAGTGTTCCCTTAGAGTATTGTAAGTGTACGTAGGGTGTAAAGCAGGAAATTTAACATCGTAAAATTTGCTAAACAACAATATTTTACGCAATTTACGGTACATACAATAGTACGGTAAAGGTGTTTTTTAAAACGGCCGATTTAGCGCAGTGGTTAAGAGCTTAAGCCGCTCCGCCCACTGTGTCTAATAGTCGCGGGTTCGAATCCCGCATAGGACAAATCTTTGTGTGATCCACAATTTTTTGTTTCTGTCTGGGTATTTGTGTGAATTTTCATGTTTGTAAACGCACCCACGACACAAGAATAAATCCTAGTTACGTTTAAATAAGGCTGGCTAGGTTTAAATAAAGAAAAATAATAATAAAAATGTATTAATTAAAAACTATTAAACTCTGGAACATTAGTATCGTGATTATATATTCAGATACGTAAATACCAATTAGATGTCAATAAAACTGCCTCGTTGGTTGGTCTAGTTGGACTGCCTCGTTGGTCTAGTGGCAAAGCGCATCGTTTTATGATCTCGAAGTCCTGGGTTCAAGTCCTAGGTCGGACAAATGTAGTTTTTCTAACGAAAAATTCCCAGTATGAGTCCGGAGTCTGGGATTGTGCCCACTATATGCCAAAAGACTCGCCCCCTATTACATGGGACCTAACATCGTCGGGGAAAAGTGGGTGTACGCAGTACACCTCTGCCACCTTCGCTTGGGGAATATAGCCGTGACGGTGTGTGTGTGTTATGTAAATAAAACGACCATATTTAATTGTTCGTTTTCGAATAGATACAAATATTTTTTTGGCTTACAACTTGGCTTTACACTACTACATGAAGTGATAACTGGGATTGTTGATCGGTCCGATTACTGTGCAAAACCGTCAGCGCCATTCTTAACATCAAAGTCAGCCGTAATATTACCATAAAACTGCGATATTTTACCGTACTTAAGACCTTTTTAGGGTTACGTAATTGCAACCTTGATTGTAAGTGATCTTGACTTGGTGAGTTTGCATTGAAAGGTTCATTCACACTTTCCCATTCATACAATCAGAGCGTACGCACAAGTGAATTCGCGGCGGTTCGCTAAGAGAAATAGAAAGTGCGAAGTTATACAGAGCTGGGACTTTTGTTTGTTCGTTAACCACGGCGAGATGGCTTCTCGGTGAAATGCTCGGAAAGTTTCATCTTTTTTGTAGTGGGTGTTGTATTTTTGCATTAGGCAGATTGCGCCGGTTGGAACGGCTGGTAATATGGAAAATACAAGAGTAGGTTAGCCTGTCATTAACATTGCATTATATATATCTATATCGGCGCTCCAAATCCCTTGCGGGGTAGGCAGAGAGTACAGAGTTCCAACAGGTTCTTTCCTTACACCTCTCTGGTTTCCCCTAATCTCAAGGGAGCTGGCGTGAAGATATTGTTGTAGTAAACATGTCTGATTATTATGGTTAAGGTCTTATTTATTTAGTGGCTCGGACTTGGCCAATATATTGTTCGACGTCTGCAGTATGCACACATTTTTAAAGTTTTTTTTGGTGAACGGTGAACTGGAAGTATATAATTGAAGCAGATGAAGTCTAATTAAAATCATGAAAGTTCAAAACGAAAACAACTGTTAAACATTCTCTTAATAAAAAATGTAAAACAGTTTCAAAAAGTAGTAACCAAGTCTCAGTCGTTACTACAAATTCAGATTCAGAGTATAGAAACCATCGAAATATAGGTACATATGTACCGATTAATGGGAATATGGTTATTTACACATAAAGCAACATATTTGAAGTTCGGCTGGTCTAACCGGTTATTATATGATGTCAACATTTCCTGTGTCACGGTCGCTAGTCTACGTCCTTAGAAAATTTTAAGCGATTCTTTGTTATAGTGCAAAGACATCTTCTGAACACACTCGGTATGGTTCGGAGCTGTGACACGTCAGGGTATACTTATTTATCCGTTTCATAAATAAGCATATCCTACGTGGGTCATAGTTGGATATATTTTTTTAGTCTAGCCTTACGTGGCATATTTTCAGTCAGATGTGGCTTAAGCACTAAAATTCGCTTATAAATTTGGGAACAAACATTACAAACTATGCACGCCACCCTATTTTTTCACTTTTATACGGGAAATGAATTGTGGTAGTTGGAATAGATAGTAAAATAATTTTCATCGCTTGCAGCTAATAGATGCCTATATTACTGTCAACTTCAAGAGTATTTAAAATTATCTAAGCACATTATCTCATGACTATTTTTGTATGCATTGTAGTGATATCCTTTAATTGGCGAATTATATTAATATTCTAAGCTATTGGATCTTGATTTAAACTCCAATTTTTTTTTGTGTAAGCCTCTGCAGGGTTTAGAGGCACATGCGAATTGTCAGTTTACATTTTTTTTCTACTTATTAACCTAGTTACTATTCTACAACCGGATCGATACACGGTCTCTACCGACTATTAGATGAATAAGAATGATAACATACACCAGTAATCTTTCAAAATTTCAATGTGGATGTGATCGAAGCGGTGCAACCGCAACGAAATACAATGCATAATATGCGTGGTCGGCTGATGTAACGAAACCGCATCGTCATTTCCACGAGCGCTTTATGCGTGCGTTTAGAATTCAACGCGCGAATACGGAAACGTACTACTAACTTTTTTTTCATAAATAAACGTGCTTTTGTCTTTTAGTGACTTCTAGAAATTGGGACATTCGTACTTTCTTTTTATAAATTGTTGTGAAACTGTTTTGTAGATCTACCTAGTAAGTCTGATGGCCTATGGTGTAGCTGGCGATCACAAGGTCCTGGACTGAATCGTAGGTCAGACGAATGTTTTTTACCGAAAAAAAACATTTCAGATTTGTACTCTGGAATGGCGTCGTAAAATAATGATAATAGCTTAGATAAATTATTTGTCTAGATGGAACATCGCGCGCGATGAAACGGCATAAAATTTATCTACCCATAAAGTAGATAAATTGTAACGTACATGCACGCGCACTCACACATTGACAGCTTTTGACCAAATCGAACACTGGAATCATGCACAAATAGTGCGTCAGGCCGCTTTCGGCGTTATTTAGTTAGTCAGTCTAAACCAGTCTTAGCCTAAGAGTAATAGAATTACCTCAACAGTATAGGAGCCAATATTATCAGCGAAGTGAATCCGCACTTACACCTCGGCTGCCACCTCCGCTTGAGGAATGTTATGAGGCGTGGCGGTGTTTATGCGGTGTTCGTATTCAAATTAGAATCAAATATTCATCTGTATATTCTTCTTCCATCTGTTTATTCAGTTTTGAGTTGAATATATTAAGCTGTTTTTTTTAATGAGGTATTACTTCGGACCGGTTACGCTGGAAAGAGATTGGGGAGGCCTATGTTCAGCAGTGGACATGTATAGGCTGAGATGATGATGATGATTACCTACTTACTTTTTTCGAAGAGAGAATGGTGGCATGGCCGATGATTTACGATCGAAGCGATAAATTTTTTCTTTCTATTTATTTATTTATTAAACATAAGGCATAAAACAGTGTACAGGCAATTAAAAATTATCATTTAAAGGTAGACTAGTTTCAAACTAGACAGTACACCACTATATGCCCTAATCTATATTACAAATAAACAGTAACATGGTAACAAAATAAAACATTGAAGAAAATAACAATAACAGAAAATTTGGAAAATTTAGTCAAATTAAATTTACTATTACTAACTTATCTAAGGAAGTAAATTAATTATGTTTATAAATAAGTTTTCTAATGCATCTGTTGTATGACCGAGGATTACTAATCATAATATCTAGGTATTAGTCCGCCTTATTATGCATAACAGTTCTATTCAAAACTTTTTCTGGTATCTGGTAAGAAGTCTACAATCTATAACAGTGGTTCCCAAAGTTGACTGGACTACGACCGACCTAACAAAAACTTCCAAATTCTTGGTTTTCCTAGAAAAAAGGGGCATGACTATATGAAAGAAGGTCTGTTAAAACAAGAAAAATAATTCAGTTCCAATCTAAATTTTATATACTTAAATACAAGGAGTTCTATTTCTTAATGAGAAGGATGCATTTGTTACCTATTTTTTGTCATTATAGCTTTAGTATCAACTTCAATTTTAGTTACTTTTAATCTTATGAGTCGGACACGTCCAATTTATTTCGGTGTTTAGTTTTAATATTAACCATAGCCAAAATCCCGCCTCACATATGTATGAGGTACTTAAGGGAAGGAGGGCTTTCATAACTGCATCAAATAGAGAAGAATAATTGTCAACAACTGAGAGCCAACATTTCTTTAACGGTTGGCGATTGAAACTTATTTTCTCAGACACTCATTCAGTAGTCGCCCATCCGTTAGCTGCGGCGTTCGTATCGTCCTATTTTTCAGGGCCCACCAAATATCCGCTCGTGACCCACAAGTGGGTCGCGACCCATACTTTGCGAAATTCTGATCTAGAACATTGCGAATGAAATTATCTCGGTCAAATTTGGATGTAGGTCCAATTTAGATCTGTTTGTTTGGGGATAACGGGCTCAAGACATAATTATGTATAAACATGTTTTTTGACTTTCACAAAATATATTTCAAACTAGTACAGTGGGTCCAATCAAGAACCGGATAAACTATCAAAGATATGCCAATATTATTAATAAATGTCCGAAGAAACATATTTAACTCACTGTGCTCAATACATATTTATAATATATTAATTTTAATAAACACTTGATTTATTAATTATTTACTAAAACGCTTTCTTTATGTATAGTGTTCTCTACGTTTCAATATTTTTTATAAATACCATTTTGACCTTTCACAATGTTATCTCTAAATTATGTACTCTGCTTACCCCAAAAGGAATCTAGCGTCGTGATCAGGACCATTTGGATCTTTGAATATTCAAAACTGCAGTTAAATGATCAATGATCAATCAAGGCTAAAGACATCATTATATCATACATATGTATAGAAATTAGATTTAAAATGGCGAGTTTAACTCAATTCTAATAGCAAACCTTTTAGTTATAAAAAGACGAATTATATATTCGTACATAAACTCTGGAATTATATATTCGTGTTTCAGAATTCAAATCTCGAGTCGCCCCTCTGGGATTTTTAAAACCTAGCAACTTGAGGAAACTTTCATGTCTGAATCAGGATGGAATATTTTTTATTCATGTAAACCATTACTACTGTCATGGTTTACATGAATAATAATGAATCGTCAAAAAAGTAACAAAGACTATAGATACCTCTACTTTGGAATGTCAATCTTGTGGAGAAGAAGCGCAAGAAACTCCACGATTAATCTTTTAAAATAAATGTACCAAATGTCTCAGAGGATCTAAATATTTTTAAAAACATGATGAATGATGTGCTCGAATTATGCCGACAGACTCGCGCACCTGTCCCATTATCACCGATAAATACATACATGTATGTATCCCACTGTGGTTGGTAAATACTAGTATGCCACATACTAAGGTAGACTGGCAGAAAATGCCTCAGGCATTAAGTCCGCCTATGTACACATGTGCATAAAGAATAAATGAATAAAATACTACGATTCTGACACACCTCTTGATGAAATGTGGTTTTAGGTACTATATACCTTTCTATATTTCTTTCGGGAAAAATGGGCGTGGTCTAGTCTAACTAGTCAAGAGTAATGTGAGTAGGCCCGATTTCTCCGCATGACCACTACAGGTTGTGTACCCACCATCGATCATTATACTGGGTACTTTCGATCTCGTTCATCTAAAGTAAGTGTACCGGTCCCGCGACTCAACTTAGCGACTGTAAAAACTGCGTTACTATTTACGCACAGGGACGACGCGTTTCCATTATACGTGATGATACGAGAACGATGATATTTAGATATTGAATATTTCATTTTACTTTCAATATAGTGTTTTTCAGTAGTATGTTGTCTTCTATGTAGTTTACGATTTCTGTTTGATATATGTAATTTTGTTGAAATGTCGACGGAGGTTGTGGATACGAATAATTATCTAAACATCTATCGATCTATATCATCACGCCAAATTTCTTGCGGAGAGAGTACAGAGTTCCAACAAGTTCTTTCCCTTCAGACCCTTTCTAGCTTTCTCGACTTTTATAGTTCGTCTCATACACGCGCGCCGGTTATGAAGACTCTTGACTTGCCCTTCAGATATGACACGGTCTATGTGGTCATGGTAAGATAGTCTAGGTCTAATCATCTTTGACTATTTTATTGTGGATAATAATAAGTATAAGATTCAGTCTTGTAATTTATTTTTGATATCTTTTAACCCCCACATGGACGTAATTTTACGTAAAAGAAAATGAAGTGTAATGGGGAATATTACTAACATGACGTTGGTAGTAACGCAATAAATCACCAGGAAAATTTTAAACAATAAAATTCAGTAAATAGTAAATGGACACAAGAACCAAAGGAATGTGGTAAATTTCAATAAATAGGTCAATAAGAATTTTAATTAAACACACCGTTCGTTAACCACCATTCACATCACCACCACACATTTCATACATTTTTTTTTCACGCTTTTCGCACTAATAATTTAATAATAGAAGTTATTTCAGAAATTTCACAAAAAATATATTTATATCATACCTTAATGGAAATAGGTGTATAAATAAAAATAATTTTACGAATAGGTAATTACAGTGGAAACACGCGTTCAGAAAGCCGGCACCTAACTCATTTCAATGGAAGGTTCAGTCGACGCCTAACTTGCCTGCTTGAGACTCATCGGCAGGAGGCTGCAGGCGCTCAGACAGTGCTCTATATAACACACTCCGAACGATAGTGCTGTGAACAGTGACCGTGAATTAAACAAAAAAAATAACCCCCATAATTTGGAGATTGTGGATAAAAAACGTCTTCAAGAGGTAAGCGTATTTTTATAAGTAAAATAGTTTGTATTTTTTTTTAATTTTATTTCGACAACTTAGTTTACTTAATGGAAGGACTACGGAACAAAAGGGGCTATTAAGAACATTTTTAGTAATTAAAGAACACACTATTAAACAATATTTAACTTAGATATTAGGGTAAATATTATTTAACTTACTTCCGGTATGTCTAATTAAGTACAAATACTTTTTTAATTAATAATGTTCAAATATTTCTATCTATCTATATCATCACGCCTGATCTCTTGTGAGGTAGGCAAATATTTTTTGACCTTTTATAAATGATATCGTAAATAATAAGAATAAGAAGTAAAAATATTAAACCAGTTTTATATTTTAACGGTCTACGCCATTATTTTAGAGGAGGTTTGTTTTTATTTGTTATTTGAGAAATTATGCAAACACGCAGGCATGACTAATTAGTGAGTTAGAATTAATTTTACTGGAAAGTATAATAATTATTAGAGTGTAAAATATTTTTTTTTGGTTATTATACCAAAGACTCATAAGCGGAGCTGATTAAATTTATTCTCTTAATAGTCTTTTTAAAAAATAGTTTCTTAAAAGTGCTAGAGGATAGATGAAATAGATAGTTAGATGAATATGATGGAATCCATTTGCTATGATGGGTGGCGTCTTTTAATTATACTTAAAACATTTGCGAACCAATTTTTTCTTTAGGTGGTTGACCCCTGGTTCATGTTATATCTATAGAGAGAAAATGCTGACTTTTTAGGATGGTTCAAAATTCAAACAATTGAGTCTTAAGTAAAATTTTTCTCGACAGACACTTGCAAGAAACTTTCGTATATATTCTTAAGTTATAAAAAGGATCCGTCACGTTTAAATTCCATAAATAGAGGCAGGCAAAGGTGTTCATTGTACAACCACATCCCGCCGACAATGTTAGGTTCCAATGTAACAGGCACAGAGTATTTAATAGGTGAGCCTATTACCATCAGACCGGGAACAATTTCAGATTCCAGTCAGCTACTAAGAGGCATTATTTAGAAAGATGATCACCAACAGCGGTAGCCTTATCTATTGGAAGGCCTCCGGGCGATAGATATGTGTCAGGCCCTTGTCCTCAGTTGAAAGTATGTGAATAGTTGCTTTTGTCCAGCAGTGGGTCAACAATGACCCATAATAATAATAATCTTTATTTTACCTTTTTACCTGAAAGCTAACTCTAGAGTCTCCGTAACCTGCGAGCTTGTACGAGACAAAGCGTGGCGGAGGCCAGAGAGGAAATAAAGGAAGAACCTGATTGAACTCTGTACTCTCTTCCTACCCTGCAAGGGATCTGGCGTGATGATATAGATAGATAAACAGATTTATTGCTATAACTTATTGCTAAGGTAACAACTAATACTTTTATCATTTTCTAATCGGGTCGTTGCGCAAAGCCCCTGTAAGAGCGAGGCTCGGGCGATTGCCCTGCCCGCCATCCCCTAAGGTCCCCCACCACGCCACTGAACATCAATAAATAATAGGTGCGTTTTCCGAAATTTAATTCGAACCTATGACCTCTTGGTCGCCAGCCAAACCATAGTGTGTTATAATATCTAATTTACGATAGCCGTCCTTGCGTTTGTTTTCATCATGTTTTATCTCTGAGTAGGTATGTTGAAATTCTTTATATCATTACATCAAGCTTATTTAAAAATGTTTGCTCATAAATAGTAGAGCTCTCAACCAATATTTGAGCAGTGAATTTGTACAAACACTTCACACAAGCGCGTTTACTATCTGCGTAAATTATTTGATAATCTGTTATGCATATAATCAAATACTTCTTCAATCATCAGAGTATTTAAAAAGCAAACATTGTCACGCCTTAATTCCCTAAGCAGGGGGAGGTAAAGATGTATTATGTACATACATTATGTACTGTTGCTGAGAACGTTAGTCTAAAAAACTTTAGCCCAAATTATGAGCCACTAGACCAACAATTCACTGTTTATGTAATTAATTTATTAAGAACTATTCATTAGATACTCAGTAAATAATCTACCTACAGTAAGTTGTTACTTTTCCTTTACTAAAAATGTATTAAACGCTGTATATACGTGACTATACTATTCATAAACCATAATTACAAGTTGAGTGTACCAATTATGCTATTATAATATTGTAGAATAAACTATAATTACCTATTATTACGATCCAAATATCATTATTTTGAGGCTTACGTAACTGCCAATAGAATGGCTACACGTATAAAATATACCTATAAAAATCAATTAAAAAGAAATTACTTGGCTTTCACATAATTTACTAATGGCGCTGGCTGCTCCGATGTCATGCTTGTGAAAGTCGGTGATTTCATAAAATTCCACAAAGTTCACAAACAATAGCATTCTATTGTTGCAGTTGGAAGCAAATTAAATAGTGCTTCTGTTCGTATTATAATGCTAAGATCTCATAAAAATGAGATCGCAAAATGACAAAATTGCAGAATGATAAGATCGCCGAATAACAAGATCGCATTTATACTACCCGAGCAGTTTTCAGCAGCTTCACACCCGGTTGACAACAGCGCCACCTACCATGTCTATGTAACTTTTGGATAATGCAGCGTTCTAATGGTGAAAGAATTAATCATATCGATTTAGTACTTTCAGAGTTTATTGATTACAAACAAACGAACAAATCTTTCCTCTTTATAATATTAGTATAGATTAAAGGAATTATGGTCATTATGATGGAGAAGGTATTTTCCCAGCAGTGAAATACTAACAGGTTCTTAGTTTAAAAAATGGGAGTATATACTGCCACATTGGCTTGGCTCACATTTTGTGGCTGGTTATCACGGGGTTTTGGAGAAACCCTGGGTTTGACCAATTCTTATTATGACGGCAATAAGCTTGCTACCTATATTGAGACCTAACATCGTCGTAATATGGATGTACCTAAATAATACCTGTCGCCACCGCAGGGGGAAAATCGATGAAGCCTTGTTTATTTATTTATTACTACACTTAGCATTACAATTTTCTTGGACAATTCTACTAATATTATAAATGCGAAAGTTTGTGAGGATGGATGGATGTTTGCTACACTCTGACGCAAAAATTACCGAACGGATTTTGATGATTTTAAAATAAATGAATGCGTAACAGTTAGTAACAGATAGTATTAATATGTTTTGCTTGAAAGATTAACTGCCCATCAAGTTTCATCATTTTTTTCGGTGCTATACACCTCCATTTATTATGATGACCTTCTGTGACTGATGTAATATCGGATTTGAATTAGACTTTAAGTGCAATGAAGGCTAATAGCGTTCAGGTCCCTGTGAGTGCAAGGCGACTCTTGAATGTTACAATAAACATTAAAAGATGTGAAAATAACTAATTTCTCATTCGTTACGCGCCGATATATTGTTGCGATTTAATAGTTGAATCTAAATATCGTCACTTTTATCACTTCCTAAAATACAATTATGTTTAACTTTACTGTTTATTTATATCATTACACTAGTTTCCTTCGACGGTGGACAGAGAATGCAGAGTTTTTTCCTTACGGCCCTCTCTCGGTTTCTCCCCTCTTTAATTTTTATTGTGTTCGGTAATGACCCCTATTACCTACATAGGGGTCGAGCGTCGTCAATGAAGCTCAAACTCAAACTCAAATAATTTATTTTGTATAAGCCCTGCGGCGGCGCTTACAAATAGTCAATTTGATTTTTTTAAAATCTAATTAAACTACTAATCTGCCACCGGATCGGAACGCGGCCTCCACTGAAAAGATCCGGCGAAGAAACTCGGCGGGCTTGTCTTTTTTATTTACTTCTTGTTCTTTCCTTTTTTTAGTCATATTGTGTGGATACAATGTTTAGCTTACAATTAAATAGTTGATGACCTAGCTCCAGTGTGATGCCTTACGGTCGGTGAATTTAATAATATCTGTAAAGTGCGTCTAAAGGATTGTGCTGAAAACAAAACATCTCGACTCCGCTAGAAACATGTAAGCGTGACGGTGTTTATTCTTTATTTTATCATAATGCCACTTTGATTTCCAACGTGCTTTGAAGATCAGCCCTCCTTTTTATCTATATACCGTCACCCCAGACCCATTGTGGGATTTACCTACACCATAAGGGGTCTAGCATTACGGCATAGTGTACGGTACAGAATTGCAGCATCAGCAGCACTTTAGTTCTATATTTCTACTATGGCTTATAATCGGCGTTACTGCGCCTATTTAAGCAGCCTTCGACTACTTTGCATTCTATGAACACTTTCGCCCTACAGGTATATAAAGCAACTTCTCTTGAAGTCACTCTGCAGTTATAAAAGTTGATTGATACAATTTCATCCAATATGTGACCCGGAAGACAAATATAAATCATTTACTACATTTGGTAAATGAGTTTATAGTTTGCAAAAGATTGAAGTCTTGTTTTGTTTGATAGGTATAAGAAAGAATAATGAATATGCGGGGTACCATCGGTGTTGTGAAATGGCCTCTCAGAACTGTGAGCCGTCGCTACCTCAACACCACTGCGCGATGTGATCAGGCTTCTGATGGGGGACTGGATATTGGTATGTGAGATTTTTTTAATGTTCGTTTTATCAATTTATTTTGTTAAAAGTCACATCAACAGAGTACATATTAATACATTATTAGAAACTAGTACCTATTCAGTCAAAACAAATTCCGATATGTACACCAATTTCGATTCGTCATCATCCGTTTATTTACAGGTTTCAGGTTCGTTATCATCCATTTATTTATAGAACCTAGTGTATTTATTTAACTCTAGAGAAAACATACAGCATTATATGCAGGGACATGCTTTACTTCATTGCACTCAAACAAAAGTTTTATTTGTATGTACGTATGAAACAGAGAAATTATAAAAATGTCAAAGTCAAAGTCTTCGTCAAGATCTTATCATCACTATTCCTGTGCGTCGTTCGCGGCTTCGTGGTGAATGTCGAAGAGTTAAAATAATAACATGTATAGTCTGCCTCACGTACCACTACCCCTGGTAGTATAGGTTGGTACGATTAAATTTGGTGCTGCCAATGATCATAAAAACATATACCCCGAGTAAAGGGGAAATACGTCAAAATGAATAAAAAAAAGTATCTATCTCATTAATCCATTCTACATGACTCTAGGAATTAAGTTAACTATATTATCAGTTCAGATACCATGCAGTATAGGCAAAGAGTACAAAGTTAAACAGAATCTTTCATAAGAGTAATAATCTTAGGGTAATAATAGTAATTTTGTATTTTTCGATTTATTCAAGTTTAATGAATGGCATTAAAAATGAAAATAATTTTCCATGATTTTTATACCAAAATATAACATGGATAGAAACGGGCAACTGAATTATGGACCCTGGTAACATTATTTTACCTCCCTATCATGGCGGCAACCTGTCATCATAATCATTGTAAGAGAATTAAAAGCACTTTCTCAGGGTTTTCATGCTCTAAGAATTTTCTTATCCTGAACACCATTTCTGTTTACCTCCTCTCAAAGATTTGGACATGATTACGCCAATTATTATTCAGGAAATAAAAAACGCATTGACACTAGCTGTCTACATTGACAAACAATACTACCTACTGAAGGCCGCAGGGTACGTGGAACGGACTATATCAGGACTTGCATGATTGGGGTTTTACTACTTTTATTTTTTTTGTATGTATTTATGATCATGATTGGTTTTTATTCGAATCAATAGTGGACAATTCATTTTCCAAAATATGAGAGCTGGCTGTTTGCACTATGTACACAACTAATGCTTTCTTTTATTTTATTTTATTATCTTTGGAGTAACAAACAGGTATACAATAAGATTAAATTAGATTACTCTAAACACACCGTCACGCCTATATTCCCCAGAGGGGGTGGCAGAGGTGTACTGAGTACACCCAGGTTTCGCCGACGATGTTAGGTCCCATGTAATAGGGGGCGAGCCTATTGCCATATACCGGGCACAATTCCAGACTCCGAACTCATACTGGGAATTTTTCGTTAGAAAAACTACATTTGTCCGACCTAGGATTTGAACCTAGGACCTCGTGATCACAAAGCGATGCGCTTTGCCACCAGACCAACGAAGCAGTCAAATAGTAAGTACTAATTACATACCCAACACCATTACTCTCGAAATATGAAAAAATAGGCTACTACTATTTGAGGTAATATTCTATCTATATCTATATCATCACGCCAGCTCCCTCGCGGGGTAGGCAGAGAGTACAGAGTTCCAACAGGATCTTTCCTTACATACCTCTCTGGCTTCCTCCACTCTCATAGGTAATATTTATGATTATAATTTCGAAAAAGATATATAAAAACAGTAATTACAAGTAAAGAATACGTATTAATAAGTGATCTTAATTACAGTTGACCTTCTTTAATTTTTAAGATAATTTGTTTCCTAAAAGATGTTTGAGACAAATTAAATATATTAGTTTCCGTGTAATAATCATTTTGTGCAGTCATAATGCGGCGCAAAGGTGCATTATGAATGCTCACTTGCAGAAGTACGTCATAATTTAGGTGCAAAAATGCGCTTCGTGTACGTTTCTCGTATGCGGTGTGAACGGCTTGGTGTGCACAAGTATATTTGACTTGTAAGTTGGTTACAATCAAAGTTATCGTGACAGTTTTTGTATAAAAGTAATTGGTCAAAAAGCATGGAAGAATGTAAGGATTGTGGTTGGTAACGATGTGCTGGAGCAAGTGAATGAGTTTGTATATCTTGGATGCGCCTTCAGTAAGGATGGGAAATACACCGCTGACATAGAGAGAAAAGTGGGTGCAGGGAACAGAGTGAATGGTGCGATGGGAAAGCTACTCGGGAGCCGGCACTTAAGCCATAAGGCGCAGCTGGCCATACATAACGGAGTTCTTGCCCCAACGCTGTTATATGGTAGCGAGAGCTGGGTATGTAAGAAGGAGAATGAAAGTAGGATAAATGCGGTAGAAATGCGAGCTCTGCGGAAGATATGCGGAGTGAAGCTGACCGACCGCATTAGCAACAGCATAGTAAGACAGCGAGTAGGTATGAAAGATAGTATCGGTGTAAAGATGAGAAAGGGCATGCTCCGTTGGTTCGGGCATATAGAAAGAATGCCAGAGGAAAGAATAACAAAACAGATATACAATGTGAAAGTGGAAGGATGCAGGTACCGGGGAAGACCTAGACTATCTTACCACGACCAAATAAACCGAGAAAGATTCAAGAGGTTTAAATACTGCCTAGGTAGCGAGTGATTTTGGTTCACGCTATTTTACTCTGGCATTTTGCTTACCTAGATTGAACGCATGAAACAGCTCAGTATTTATTTTATTTAAAAAAAGTTATAGTACAATAAGCTGAAAAAAACGCCAAAAGAACAAAAACATGTCTCTACTCATTAAAGAATTTATAGATGCGGATAGTTGCCCCTAGAGCAACTATCCGCAAAAGTAAATAGGGCGACTATCCTTTTTGATACGGATACTTTTTGATACGGAGTCAAGTCTCCGTAACCGGCGAGCGTGTATGAGAGTCGAGGAAGCCAGAGAGGTATGCAAGGAAAGAACCTGTTGGAACTCTGTACTCTCTGCCTACCCCGCAAGGGATCTGGCGTGAGGTTATAGATAGATAGATAAGTCAAAGAGCAATCGCCTTGCACTAAGAGTAAGAAGACTATATCTGCTTGTAAGAACCTGATATGAAGACCTTGAGCGATAGCATTTAAAGTTACAGGATCGAAGGAATATACGCTGTACCATTGCTATTGAATCTTTGTATTTGGTAAAGTTCTTTTCTTATATAAATTTATCAACCTCGTTATTTATGCACTTTCATTAAAATTACCTACTATTATTAAATAAAAAGAAAGTATTTATTATGAATTTCTGAAACCTAATCAAAGTGTCAGCCTAGGAATTAATTAATGGGTGTCAAGCAAGTTGTTATCGTAGAAAACTGGAATATAATTTATCAAAACTGGAATATAATTTGAATATAATACTTTTGTATTCTGTAATCTGGCGGAATACGAGTAAAATAAGTAGCCATAACCCAGTCCAAACATGTACTAAAATAAATAGGATCTTTCCATGCGTTTAGCGCTTCCATCATAATGTGTCGTACAAACTAATCTTTGTTTATATTATTTACATAAGGACATTAAATTTTTTAAGCGTGTAAGTATGACATCATTGTAAATTGCCACTGTAAGTTGCCCATTATTGTTGTCATAACTGTCTTCATTCTACTGCCGGGTTTCCCCAAAATCTGAGATTTTGATCAAAGCGATTATATGATAGTTGATGCGTTTTTAATACTTTAAGGTTGAGGCCGTCAAGATATATTAATATACATATGTGAATCTGCCGAGGGTTGTCTTCATAAGGCATAAACTGGAGTTAATCGCATGTCTGCTCATCGGGGAACGCGCGTTTCATTTCCGTGATTGGCAAGTTTCTAGGGAAAGTGAGATAAAGCGAAAGCCCTCACCTCTCTCTTTAAGATCATATGCACATTTGTGGATCTAGACAGACTTGTATGGTTAGGTCTGGTTTATTCCTCATTTTTCAAACCCATGAGAACTATATCATCGTCGCAGATCACCGTGGTTATTTATTTAGGTAACTAAATTAACTCAATTAATACGCCTAGAGTGGTTATAACCTCATTGTACCGTAACGTGAGATTTTTGCCAGTCTAATTCTTATCGAGGCATATCATTGCGTAACGCACTGCAGTGTCTGCATACCAGAACATGCAATCATGTTCAACATTTTTAAATAGTTCGTACTTTATGATAACATTGATGTGTATTTGACATGGTTGTACTTTTAGGAAAGTTAGTTAGGTATATTAGGTAAGGTGAAATAGGAGATGTGCATAGTTTTAAGAGGATTGTTTGACCAACACTATCACAACTGGGTCTGTAGTGTTTAAAATAGCATAGGGTAAAAGCCGGATAGTAGCCCCACTTTTCAAAAAAGCTCTATTACAAAAAAATATGTACTTAATGGGAATAATTTAACATGTATATCAAAACATAGGTCTTTGATCTTTTATAAAAGCCCATTTTTGTAAACATATGTAACATTGTTTTTGAGTAAATCCTGTTTTATTTGACCTCTCAAAAAAGGGATAGTTGCCGACTGTAGCGGATAGTAGCCTATTGTTAAAAATCTTCGGAGGATACTTGCCTCGTGCGGGGATAGACGCCTCACTATGAGTTTTTTAGATAGAAACAAATGTGATATACAATTTAGGTAATCGGTTTTTATTATTAACCAAGATCCTATATTAAGTACTAATAAAAATTTTAAGTAACATTATAAACTAGTATTAAGTTTTAACGTTTTAACCATAAAAATAAAAAAAAACCTTTACTTTAAGTTAGGCAAGTTATTAATCAAATATTTTTTTATCTATCTTAAAGATAGAACAATATGGCAATGAAAGTTGATTGGCACTAGCATTAATTATCACGAGAAGCCAGGGTTTTCAACTTTCCACATTTTATTCAATGGTTTTTGAATGTTGTATAAGTTTGATGCAACCACATTCGACACATCCCACATTGAATTCAATATGATGATTTAGATTTAGTAAAATTGTAATTCTTAAAACATTCTACGCAATAGTTAACTGAATTTTTTGGTCGTATTTTCTATTCTGAATTAGCGTTTTTCACTTTTAATATATTTTCAGCGACTTATCGGTGTTTTGGTCCTTTTTATTGGTGGTAGTCCTTCGGTGGCTTTACCTTAAGATGGTTTTGAACATATAACATTTTCTTAATTTTCATTGTCGAAACTGTAACTGTATTTTTTTTTATTCCATAAAATCTGTGTTATCAGATTCAGTTTCACTGCTGGTAATAAATCTGATGGTCTTTTTATTTTTTTGCGGTTACAATTATTTAATTTATTGTTTTCTTCACATTTCAAGGTTGTGACTGTGATTCATAAGATATCAGCGATGGCAACGATAGCTCAGTACCATCAAAAATGTAATTTACAATGTCGCTATCTCCTAGGGCTAAACAATCTTGAGAAAGATTCAAGAGGTTTAAATACTGCCTAGGTAGCGAGTGATTTTGGTTCACGCTATTTTACTCTGGCATTTTGCTTACCTAGATTGAACGCATGAAACAGCTCAGTATTTATTTTATTTAAAAAAAGTTATAGTCACAATAAGCTGAAAAAAACGCCAAAAGAACAAAAAAATGTCTCTACTCATTAAAAAATTTATAGATGCGGATAGTTGCCCCTAGAGCAACTATCCGCAAAAGTAAATAGGGCGACTATCCTTTTTGATACGGATACTTTTTGATACGGAGTCAAGAGTCTCCGTAACCGGCGAGCGTGTATGAGACGAACTATGAGAGTCAAGGAAGCCAGAGAGGTATGTAAGGACATACCTCTCTGGCTTCCTTGACTCCGTATCAAAAAGTATCCGTACCAAAAAGGATAGTCGTCAAGAACCTGTTGGAACTCTGTACTCTCTGCCTACCCCGCAAGGGATCTGGCGTGAGGTTATAGATAGATATATAGAGAGATAGACTTGCCCTTTTTATTTGCAAAATAAATAAAAACTATTCAACAATAAAACGTTATAAACAGTGTAACTTAAACACTAATGCAAGCAAAGAAACAAAAAGTTGACTGATATCACAATCAGTAATAAAAATATTCAGCAGAAATTACCTTGCACTATAATTTCGACGCCCGTCAAAGTTTCGCCGCGGAAGATTTTTGCTCACATGGACAAAACGCATACGCCTACCCTGAAGGTTTACATGACTCTGAGGCCTACGGGAGGGGCACTTCGTGTTATACTCAACCGCTAATGCTACCAACATCCCTAACATAATGTTTTTAAAACCAAGGCATGTATCCCACTGAGGCATCTATCCGGCTTTTACCCTATGTTTCGTTGGTTTATTAAAATACTCTCATGAACGAGTGATTCTAACTTACAAAAAAGTTATATCAGTTACAAGACAGTAGGTATCGTGCCTCTTGAGCGGATGAAGACGAAATCGGTCTTAGTAGAAATCCGTTCTGTTGTTTCAAGGCAAGCGCTCACGATAAAATAATATCTGCCTAATTTCTTCTGTTAGAGTGTGCTAGGATACATTGCAGAATTTAAATAATATTTAAGTAATACTTTTAATACATATTCAGGAACTGTACCAGGACGTCAGACATGTCCGATCCAGGGCCACCGAGCAAGGTCTACGCATGCGGCACTGGACTCCGCTGCCTTCGAGACCATGGCACCGTCTGTCAAGTCATGGGAGGAAGTGCCTGGGCCAAAGCCTCTGCCTTTACTGGGAAACACTTGGAGATTCACACCCTATATCGGTAAGTATCAGCAGCTTTAATATGAGATACAAAGCCAATTCTTGACATAATGCGTATTTACGAGTACCATAAATATATCAGCCTATATCGAGCCATTGGTGGTCAAAAGCTTCATATCAATCGAGGGGAGAGAATATCGGCTATATTCCACCATACGCACCTAATACAGATTGATGAAGATTTGTGGCCGCCTATATCGGAATTTACTAAGTCGCCTGCAAGGCTTCCAGATTGACTTAACGGAACCAACGACTTAGCGAGACTTTGGAAGGTCGAATATACATAATATGCCACAAGGAGCCACTCTTTTCAGACTGACAGAGCTAAATGCTGCATCACCTTGGTCATTTATAAGAACACCGCGGGCTGCAAGGCTATGAGAGTCGTATTTATTTTATTATAAAAAAAAATATCTCATATTTGCGTAGAACAGTAAATCTCAATAGAGATTTACTAATTGCTGTAGGTTTCGGTAATCGATCGATGAAAACGTACGTACATCGTACATCGTCACGCCTATATTCCCCAGAGGGGGTGGCAGAGGTGTACTGAGTACACCCATGTTTCGCCGACGATGTTAGGTACCATGTAATAGGGGGCGAGCCTATTGCCATATACCGGGCACAATTCCAGACTCCGGACTCATACTGGGAATTTTTCGGAACGGAACGTACGTAACGTGACAAAAACTACTAGGTGATATTCCTGGGTCGTAGGTGCATTAAGAAACATAAATTTATCATACATGAGACCAAAATAAGCTTTGTGACTACACAAAGATTTGTGCCATACGAAGATCAAACCTGCATCTACCCAATTCAGGAACGACCTGCCCCTGACTACTAAACCAAGCCGTCGTCAAATATTTTAGATATACAGGACGAGGGCTCCCTCAAAGACCAAACTTCGATGTTATCAATGAAGGTCATTGTGGAGTATGATTTACGGGAATGGAATGTGTGGCTGGTTTAGTCCATAAAAAGATTTTCTTAAATATTCGTGTGTTCAAAAGTCTAAAAATAAAGTTACATGAACTTTTACGGAAAATTAAACATTACCTACGGAACGTCGACGAGAAGACGACCCGGTTCAGTTAGAAAATTGTAGTAGACCTCAGCTAACAAAACTTTTATAGGAGCGTAAATTGGTATCTTCCGACAGCATTATCTCATTCACGTTGTTGTAGTGTAGTGTGATGATAATCTAGAAAGTATATCTATATAAATAGTATAAGGTCAAGAATTTTAATCGCCGCTCGACGTGCTAAACAAGGCTGAACAGAAAAATAGTTGTTACTAATGTAGACTTTCAAAATATTCTTATACCACTCGTTGACATTGAAATAAAGGTGATATGGTAATATTTAAAAATCAATTAATAAGGGAATGTGAATAGTTTCATCGAATAATACGTTGTATTTACAGTACCAATGCCGAAATGCCGGATGCCGAATCATAACCAAAATAATTAATAAACTTTTTTATAGCCATGTCTCTGTACTTTATATTAGGTATATTATTGAAAATGGAATGTTTTATAACAAGTAACTTTACACAATTCTTACTTATAGACGAAAACTCTAGATATCTTATTGAAAATTATAATAAGTCCCATAATCGCCGGTTTTAAGGTATTGTAAAAATATACTATACTGCCTCGTTGGTCTGGTGGCAAAGCGCATCGCTTTGCGATCACGAGGTCCTGGGTTCAAATCCTAGGTCGGACAAATGTAGTTTTTCTAACGAAAAATTCCCAGTATGAGTCCGGAGTCTGGAATGGTGCCCGGTATATGGCAATAGGCTCGCCCCCTATTACATGGGACCTAACATTGTCGGTGAAACGTGGGTGTACTCAGTACACCCCAGCCACCCCCTCTGGGGAATATAGGCGTGACGGTAAAAATATAAATGATTAAATTGGTGATTTTACATAAAAAAATGTGTTAGGTAGCAACTACACGTTAGGTAGAACCTGTCGAATTGTAAAGAAAAAAGGCTTTTGTGACTGATTCACAACGTTTATTATTAATTGTGAAATCTTTGAATTAAGTGGGTTTGTATTTATTTTCATAAAACTGTCGTATTTTGAAACTTTTTTACGTACTTTAAGAGCTAAGATAGTCAAAGGCTTTGGTTATCTTTACCCATTGAGTCATGATGTACAACGTACTTGCGAAGACACCTCCACCTTTTTTTGTAGCAAAAGTTAGAGTGTATACACTCTAGCTCACTTTTGTGCCGGGTGCTTGCCGCAACGCAACGACAATCCCCGCTAACTCATTTTGAAAATAACAATGAACAAAACAAACAAACACCGTCACACCTGTATTCCCTAAGCGGGGGTGCCAGAGGTGTACTGAGTACACCCACTTTTCGCTGAAGATGTTAGGTCTCATGTAATAGGGGGCGAGCCTATTGCCATATACCGGGCACAATTCCAGACTCCGGACTTATACTGTCCGACCTTCATTTTTCCGACCTAGGATTTGATGCGCTTTGCCACTAGACCAACGAGGCAGTCATATAATAAGAACAATAATATCAATGAATAACACTTTTGTCCTGGTAGTTTAGTGACTGAATTAGCGACAGCAGCTTACCATCAAAAGTTATGGTCTTGACGACTAATGGCGAATAACTGCGGTAGACATACATTTATTGCAGTATAATTATATTGCAATAAAACATCCAAAGCATTGTTTTCGAAACTGTGCTCAGGGTACTTACTTGAGCGGCATATTAATTTTCTTTAGCATTGCGTCTCTTACGAAAAACTTTATCTGGGACAAGGACGCAATTTTGGTTTATACCCGTGCGATGATCAGTATTTAATGACTATGCTGACATTGAATCCATCTAACTACTGTTAGCATCCGTACATAATCAAGATAAGTACTTTATACATCAATTCAGGATAAGACTAAAGAACCCCTAATATTGTTAATATTTTCGCTCTCTTGAAATGAACATTAAGATTTTTTTGTTGATTATGACTAAGATTGTCTAAGTAATGAACTTATTAGCCTTCTACTGTCAGGCGAATCTTGCTGAGGACAGGTCATGCCACGTGGACTCATTGCGAATAGGAAGATACCAGTATCTGGCCACCTGCTTTTGGTACCTATTGAGCCGTTTAGCAGCCCCACATACATGGTTTACTTGAAGTGGTAACTAGGATCAACGTCTTTACATCTCTTCCGTCACTATAAATAATTAGCAATCCGACAAATTGTTTGCAATGAATGATAATATCTTATTACATTTCCCTAGCGGAGGTGGCAGAGGCGTACTGTGTGCTCCAATCCAGGACCTCGTCATCACCTAGTTCACTCGTTATTTTGTTGCACTATGCATGACTAGATTATTGAGAAATCGTGTAACTTTAATATAGGTAGTATACTTTGCTGGAGGCACGATGCGGCGCACGCAATGTAATTCCTTCCTTACGCAACTGTTGTACGGTCGGCCGTCGCCGTACCGTGCAGTGGGTTCGTCAACATTTTTTTCCGCAGACTTCCAGTTACTTCTAATTACTACATTCATTGAATTCTTGTGCATAACCGAAAGTATTGTGGTCAAACTAGATATAGAAATAAAAAATAACCGACCAAGTGCGACTATGATTGTCGCAGGTTCCGTAAAAGTGACACTAGATGTCGCTATTTTAACTTTTCATCTGATTAGAGAAAATTAAAATAAATAAATATTATAAATTGACAATTGTCCGGCTTTTTCTTTTAATTACTTTTTACCCCGGTAACAAAAACCAATCCAGGAAAAACTCGGGATAAACCATAAATCTTTATTATTTTTATTATTGTTAGTCTCGAGCTGCAATGTGACGTTAAAATGTGTGATTTTGGCCTACTCGTGAATTGAACTGATATTGGACTTAGGATCATTTCCTCACGAGAATCTCTTCGGTGGTTAAAAGCACTCACCTGAAATTGTGCATACAAGTTTGATTTAAACACTGACATGATTTCGTGCATGATTCGATGATGCATTCAGGATCGTCTCTTCTTAAGGGAACTCTTTAACGGTGAAAGGCCCACGCACGAAACCGTGTATATTCATTTATGTAATATATCTTAACATGATTTTGATCATGAATTCTGTATATTCTTACGATAACACTGACACGAAATGTATTGGCAAAACTTTGTTACATACTTAGCTGGCAATGTACCTTTTTTAAATACTACTACGCCAGTTTACGATCTTTGGCAGGGTAGGTAGAAAAGATTTTAATCAGCCAATTTACCGATAATTTTATAATAAATAGATAAACTGGTAATTCTTCTTAAAAATACTATGTCCGGGTATTGCATATGTTTTTTTATGGAACGGTGTTAGCGTTGAATAAGATCGCGCTATGGATTTGTTTATATTGTACAAAGACCATCTGTACGGGCTAAGACTGAACCCGGTGATAGAGGTTGTTGATAGAGATAGATATATATAATAAATTTGGTGGAAGTTGATGAAATATATTTTATGAATATAAAAGTTATCGCTACACGGTTCTTGCGGGATAGCTGTTATTTATGATAAATTGATAATATGAAGGTGTTTCACATCGAAAAATAATAAACGGAACACTTTATATCCCGAAAAATAGCAGGGCTCCTATTATTTCTGCATACTTAAATGGCTGAACGGATTTTAAATAAACTTAGTATCAATGTATCTTACGTCGTGAAATAATTATACAAGATAGGTATTTGGTTTACACACTAGATCAGTGTTTTCCAACCTTTTTCATGACGCGACCCCTTTAGTATAAAATACATTTTCGCGACCCCCTACCCTCCGCTGTTTGTAACCTGTATTTTATTATGTTACAAATATCAAATCCGCACAATATTTTTATTCATTTTTGATTAGGT
Organism: Phalera bucephala; assembly: GCA_905147815.2. Classification (NCBI taxonomy): domain Eukaryota; kingdom Metazoa; phylum Arthropoda; class Insecta; order Lepidoptera; family Notodontidae; genus Phalera; species Phalera bucephala. Next base: position 13,110,534 of record LR990628.1, on the reverse strand, counting down.
ATCGGCTAAATACATAATTAAGTAGTTATAACAGACATATTTTTACATCAATTACATCGCCAAACACGGTCACGAAATTTAGAAAACGATTTGATTCTATGCGTAGCAAAAAAGGTGGAAGAAATCAGTTAATGAAAAACAGGCGCAACCTTTATATAAATGTAAATGTGACTCATATGTACTTTTTTATTCTTTTTGACTGGTTGTGTCCTTTAATTAATGTAAAAACCTACCTTCCTACGAAATATGCCCTTTAACATTTTCCTAATAAAAATATATTTTTAAACATTTTTTTACTGAGGCTTCGCGACACCCATGGGGGTCGCGATCCACACGTTGAAAAACACTGCACTAGATCATGCCAATATTACCCGTATGTGTTATATAAAATCACACCAATATGAATTTAAAGAAACTTAGTATCTTAGAAGATCTTTGAGGAATGCCATCTTGGAAAGACTTACCTACCTATGTCAAATTACGTAACAAACGCGTGCGCAGCCGCGGGTAATAGTTAGTTTATCAATACGGACGTATTGATAAATTAATATCTATCTATCTATATCATCACGCCAGATCCCTTGCGGGGTAGGCAGAGAGTACAGAGTTCCAACAGGTTCTTTCCTTACATGAATTACTGTCACCTATTTTAGATTTTGCGTACCTATTCGTTCAGGTTACATCTTATATAGAATAATGATGCGATAAATATTTACAACTAAAATAACTGTAGCTGTATAGAGTCCTAATTCTCGTTATTACGTTCTATTAAATACGTAACACGATGCGTTACGATAACTTCGAGAAATGTTCGTTTAATGGTAGGTACTCTATTGTCATACAGAATACACGATCATTTCATCAAGTTCGTTCGCCACGCGTTTCGTTATAGCGGACAAGGGCCCTGCACTGTGTGATAATGTTTCTGAGGTGTGCTCATTAATAAACCGCCCCATAATATTGTAATATTATATATATAGACATTCCTACTAACTCATATCAAATTCGGCAGTATTAAATGGAGTAGTGTATAGTTATATACTCTCATATAAGCAGTAAAAACTAAAATCATTGAAAACACTTAGCCTAATAATGCGTCGTTGGTCTAGTGGCGCACGGTTCGAATGGGGATTATGAGGTTCACAAAGGGGATCACGAAGTTAGAATTCAAGATCGGACCAAGGTTTATTGAGGTTTGATATCAAAAATATTTATTGTGTGCCCAGTATAACGGTGGTAGACTCACCCCAATTACGTTGGGGCCAATAAATTTTGTATTAGCTACATAAAGTATCTTAAGGGATCTAACGTCCTGTATGAACTCGACCTCACGAGTACCACCTTACGAAGCACGAGGACGCTTGAAAATAGAAATATAATAAATGGTCACCCATCTCGCACTGAGTCGAATGCTGCAGGCTCTTGGTGGTCGCTAGAACATGCTACGAGCGACTCGAGCGTTACTTTAGGGTATTGAATAATGATACTCTTGAGTGTAATAAAATTTGCTCTCACTTTTGTCAGTGTGATTAGTGACCGTAAATTTAAAAGAAAGTGAATTTGTAGGGAACGAGAACTGCAACAAAGAGACGGGTTTTATCCAATAAAACCATAAACCCTGTATTAGTTATAAGAAAAATCTGTAACTTTGAGATATAAATATTTTTTTTTATTTGTCGTCAGATGGCCAAACCAACTAGCACAAGAGCTCAATCTTTAGACTCAGACATGCGCGGGGTTTGGTTTCCAAACAGCTAAACACAATAATTGCCCATCAGTTATTTAATCACATAACTTATCCACATGAAACACAATATCAACCATTTAAATGTTAACTAATAAAATTAAGTGCACGATAAAAACTATTTTAATTATATAATAAAATAAAAATTTGCATGACGTAAATAAAAACTGTCTTCTCTCTTTTAAAGTTTAATTAAAAGAAAATGAAACGAACCCTTTTTACACAATAATTCTAGAATTAAGCATTATTATTAAGTTTTAATATTAACGTAATTAAAATATCTTAATATGTTGGCGTGATTATTATCTATGGCATAGTAGTCGCCCGCTAGTTAGTGTCACAGTCGCGTCTTAATGGCCAGTTCTATGGCCAGAGCAAAAGATTTGAAAAAAGAAAATAAACAAAAGAAGGGGCACGAGGCGGGGGACATTCTGGTGTAGATGATTTTTCTCTGGCGGATCGTTTCACATAATTGATTGTAATTAATTTATTGATTTTGTAGTTTTTGCGTGAATAAGTTGTAATTATATGTGTGAATAAATATCTGATAGATGTTTGGAAACCTCAACTCGGTATAAATCAAATCAATATCTGAGTCTAACGATTTTTGGAGTTAGTTTTGGCCATCTAATGACGTAATGATACTTATGTATATGCTTAATACATTGATATACATAACACTAGATCAACAGTAACGCCCGCAGCCAAGTTGCAAGCTTCTGTCATTCATTGGCCTGCCTGACGTCTCTCGAGTAACACGTATTAATAACAAATCACAAAATAGGTAAATGCGTGGTGCAAGAACGCGATTTGAGGTCACAAAATCACTATACCGCAAGCGGAACTACTTTCCATACATAAGTTTATTGTTTTTTCATATATTTACTAGTAAATAAAATAAAAAACCGATTTCAAGTTACAAAAATAAATTTGAGATGCAGTGTTGCCAATTAAAACAACATTTGGTGTTCCCGTCTTTATAGGAAAATGTTGGATGATTGTGTCACCTATAATTATGTACTATACGAATACCTATTTTGTTAATTTTATTGGATCCAAAGGGTGCAATTTCTATCACGCCAGATCCCTTGCGGGGTAGACAGAAAGTACAGAGTTCCAAAAATTTCATAAGAATATTATAAAAATAAATAAGCTATTTGCTCAAAGCGAATATTGTACACAATTCTTTATAACATAATTGCCTAATAGATCCGGTAAATCCCATTTGTTCTAACGCATGTCGTAGAAAGCAATTGGGGAATTAACCAAGACTTTTACTATCCTTTTTTTTAAAAAGCCCCACACTGGTAATTATTCAATGTCGTGGGTACGTTTACAAACATGAAAATCACACAAAAATTTGTACTTTGTGGAAATCGAACCCGCAACTATTCAGTCTAGTAACCGCTCTTAACGTCTGGACAAAGAAGTCGTCAGTGGAAACAGGAAATACGCAATAGCGTTTTACTGAGTTTGTTGAAGAGATACGCATTTTGTAAATTTGTATTTATTTTACCCGCTCTAAATAGACTGCAACCATCAACCTGAATATTTTGAAAATATTGCAATAGATAACATTAGGTGTGTTTTGTTTATTACTCATTAAATAATATTATCATAGTTTGACCACATACCCTCACAGACACTATTAACTAATATCCAAATAATCTGTATAACAATTCTAATTTCATATAGAATAAAATGAATTAGGTACTATAATAATTTATTTTATTAATTGATGTATTGGATTCTATCTGAAATGTAATGAAGTTAATTAAAAAAATGCATAATACAAAAATTATATTCATAACATCATTAAAAATTTATATTCATTTTGCATTTAAATTGTGGGAAATAATCCTATAGTAAGCAACACTGAGCCTCCTACTACTAGTAATATTGCTACCTCTATCGGATCGACGTAATGTCGGTATGGTCGGTATGGGTGGATATATGTTTACTCCAAATTATTTATTGGATTCAAAGCTACGTCGGCATACTTTTAAGTCGTTACACTTTTTTCGACGCGCCGAAGTGACGTTTGCGTCTCTATTTATTTACCTCAATGGCTTAATATAGGTAGTATTCTGAGGTTTAAACAAATATTACCCATGAATTAAAATTATTTTTCGAACTTTTTAGCATTTCATTTTGCTTTTCAAGTTTCAGGCATATCGAGTGCTTCTTTACCCCGCCTACCGGGTCTATGTTATATAGCCTATGTTACTTCTGGATAAGGTAGCTTTCTAATGGTGAAAGATTTTTGAAATCGGTCCAGTAGTTTTTGAGTTTATTCGTTACAAACTTACAAAAATACAAGAATACAAACCTTTTATAATATTAGTATAGATAGTAAGTTTAGTTAATAGGTATGATGTAAATCATGCTTTCATAATAAGTTCCTTTTTTATTTTCAGGTGGATATTCCGTGGAGCACATCGACAAGGTGTGTTTGTCACTGCGCGCGCAGTACGGGAACTGTGTGAAAATGGCCGGCCTCCTCGGCCGCCCTGACATGTTATTCGTGTTTGATGCCAGCGAAGTTGAAAGAGTCTTCAGGAGCGAAGACGCTGCACCGCACCGGTATACCATATATGTATTATATAATTGTGACCATTGTAGCTTATTTAAACACGTTGCATTGTAATATGTTATACCTACTAGTTAGTTGGTATAACATACAATCTTGTACCAATGTAATATAAAAACACCGCCACGTCTATATATATACGCAGAAGTGTATATATAGGGCCAGATGAAAGAACGATAAAACAGATATGCAATGTGAAAGTGGAAGGATGCAGGTTCCGGGGAAGATCTAGACTATCTTACCACGACCACATAAACCGAGTCTTATCTGAAGGAAAAGTCAAGAGTCCGTAACCGGCGAGCGTGTATGAGACGAACTATGAGAGTGGAGGAAGCCAGAGCGGTATGTAAGGAAAGAACCTGTTGGAACTCTGTACTCTTTGCATACCCCGCAAGGGATCTGGCGTGATGATATAGAGAGAGAGAAAGAGAGAGAAGTGTACACCCATTTTTCGCCGACGATGTTAGGTCACACATACAGGTCAGGACACATATCCAGACTCCGGACTGATACTGAGAGATTTTTGATAGAAAAACTACATTTGTCTGACCTAGGATTTGGACGCAGGAACTCGTAATCGCAAATCACATTATGCACCACTAGATCAACGAGGCAGTCCACATGTTACCAATGTACATCTATCTATATGTTACTGCCACATCCCTTGCGGGGTAGGCAGAGAGTACAAAATTCCAACAGGTTCTTTCCTAACCGACCTCTCTGGCGGCTTCACTCTCATAGTTCGTCTCATACACGCTCGTCGATTACGGGAACTCTTGACATATTTCACATTTTATCTACACAGGGCCTTATCCGTTATGACCAAACGCAGTACGTTACGATACTTTCGTGAAATGACCCTGTAATGGTGAACACAGTACTAGGCATGCCTTTTAAGTTCTGTCTTTTTTATATTTTTCCCGGCATTTTTGAATTTGAAACTGTTCTATATTCGAATGTGTTTAAATTTTGAATCTCAACAGTTGAAAGTATTAGGATTTATGCTATTGTTTAGTCACAGCGTCGATTGGAATCTGTCAGGTTACGTAGGAAATTGAATCTTTCTAAGGAAAACGTTCGTGCAATAATTTTCTACAACTTTAGAAGAGGCCTGACACGGCTTCAGTGTTTTGAAGAGCTAACATCTGTGTTCAGTGATGAAGCCCCATGTCTGCGAACTGTCGAACGCTGGTATTTAGAATTCTAGCGTGGACATACTAGTGTTAGTGACAAATCTCGCGAAGGACGCCCAAAATCCGCCTTCACCTTTGTGTGTCACACAAACTTTTTCGAGTCCGGGGATCGAACTCGTGTCTTCTCAATCCACTAGGGTTAAAATCTTAACCACTGGACCAATCTGTCCGTCGACAAATAATAATACGGAGATTTAGGTTTTTAACATTCTTCATCCTACAATTATTTTTCAGACCCTCAATGCCATCATTGAACTATTACAAACATACTTTGAGAAAAGATTTTTTCGGAGCTGAAGAAAACTGCGCAGGCGTTATTGCGGTGTAAGTCTTTTTTCAGTAACATCGCGTTTAATAAAGATTTTTTTTTGTTTATGGCTTCACGACGACGTGTATTTTGCCAATGTCAAGAATTACGAATATAACTATTCATTTCTAAATTAATTCAACTCCCCGATGATCTTGGTGACAACGATGAATATGAAATTGATAAAGTAAGTAAAGTGAAGTAGTAAAGCGATGGATACTTTACATACCAATTGCGACGGCCGTTTTGAGGGAAACCCCTCAAAAGGACTTACAGGAATGCGGATTTCTCACGTATGAGAGTCATGAACTCCACCTCCCAGATGTTTGCTTCTTATCGGCGAACAATTCGCCGAGTAATTCGTGCACGAACACAACCACGTAAAAGGGTACAGAATACACCCGAAAAAGTTGTTGACATACTCGTATTTGTGCCTATATTCGTCTGCACTCGGCGAGTATATAAATGAGGCATTATATATTTTCGTAATTTTCTCCTGTCCTTAGCGACATGTAGCGTGTTTTAGAATGTAGTATCTTAAGTGGTGTAGACCAACATGCCGGGTTGTGGTCTCGGGGTCTACGTCCATCGAATTTCCTTCTGAACATCAGTTTCTCCAGGCTGTCACTATCTTTTCTGGCAATATGACTTAAGTACTCCAGGATACCGACGTACTAGATCTGCTATTAGCTGGGAGGACGATAAGGTTAAGCCCTATAATTATATTTAAATTTAATTATTTTATAAAAATGTTATGGTTTTCATGCTCATGTTTAGCCACGGTGACTCGTGGGCCGCGTTCAGAACCAAAGTGTCCCGCGTCGCTTTGAGCGCAGGCGCGGCCGCGCAATACACAGAGGCAGTCGCGGACGTCGCAGACGCATTTGTAGAAAGGTAATGATCACAGAAAAGGACTATAAGACGAATAATAACAATAAAATGTGTTTGGTTTATATTTAAAAAAATAGAATAATGATACTTTATTTCCTTCCCAAAATACCCGCTTTCATAACTATTATTAGGTAACGGTAACTGTTGGTACATCACTATGCGGCGGAGAGTTACAGTATATTTGAAAATATAAATCTAGAGTTAGGTAGTAAGCTGGTCCTTATTAGTTTTGCTGACGGTAATTGCCGATTTTGGAAGTGCTCAAAACCAAGCTGTTATGCTGCTTATCTTCGTTATAATACAAAAAAGTTATGGTAGTTTTAATCTTATTAATTAATCGACAATTTTCTGATGTCCTTACAAAATTTAAAAAAGCGTTAAAATTGCCCCATTAGATTATTTCTAAAGCAAGTAGGTATGCGCTACAATGACATAATACTATGAAAAAACTAAATCTACAGAAGAATAGTGAGTTCCATTCCTCCTAAGACATTCAGTAGGCTATGATCATCGGTTTTTATTGTTTTGGGTTCAAAATGATCCCAATCAGCTCACCCGGTAGGAACGTAGGTTTGATATTATTTTTATTATTTGTCAAGGAGTTATGTGTATGATAGAGCCTGTCTAATGAGAGCTGAGAGTGATTTTTTAACGTTTTCATTAACTGGTTACACTAAAATTAATGTCACCTATTGTTCTAGTGAGCCATAGACCTAGACGAACCGGTTTTGGTTTTCTCTAGATTTATTTAGTGTTCTGTTATCTATCCATAAAATTTCATACAGTTAAATTTAAAATTCCTGAATGTGAAATCCCATTGAATTGCGTGGCATTGCATTGATAAAATATATAGATGATGCATTGAGTCTTCAGTGAATCCTTATTTTAATAAAAAAATGGAAGACTTATAAGACTTGATTTATCAGATTCTCATAACAAAAAAGTAAGGATTTATAAACCATTGACTCAAAAAATGTAATAAATTATAATATCATAATTTCTATGTAACTCCCTCCCTACTCCTTCTCCTCCCTCGTTCTCTATCCTGTGTCTATATGTAGTGTTACTTAAAATCATGAAACTTATTTACACATATTTTTCACTAAAGTATTCAAGAATCAAATCCATTTATACCCAGTTCATCTGGCGCTGCACGACCCAATTTATTCAAATTTGCCACCAGTTTGCACTCTCAGCTTTAGTTAGACAGACTTTACTTTCATAATTTAGTTAATTTCCTTTTCTTTTTCAGAATACGCAAGATAAGAAACGAAGCATCAGAAACACCAGATGATTTTTTGAATGAGCT